>CAXKWD010000008.1:141225040-142640399 GCA_964059195.1 Ectobius pallidus
TTTCCTGGAACCCTTGGAACCTCCAGGGCCTGTAACATTGTTTCCGAAGTTTAAAGATTTACCAATCACTTAAAGTATTACAAAATTTATAATTAAATAGGCCTAGAAGCGTTTACACCCGATATAAACTTGATTATTTCTTACACATCATTCAAAAGTGGGCGTGTTATTAAGTGCCAGCATGGTATTTTATAAGATTGTGTGGGGAACGGGGAAATGTCTGTCCGTCTGTCTATCCGTCTCTCTGTCCGTTTACCTGTCCGTCCGTCTGTACGCGCGATAACTCAAATACGCTGTATCGGATTTTCATGAAACTTGGTATACGCATTTATAACGCCCATGGGAAGAAGCCTATTGATATTGAACCAAATCGGTTGACCGGTACCGGAGTAATGCCCAATTTAGTGCGTATTTTAATGGTATTGTATTAGAAAGAATTTATCAAATGCTAATTGGTTATCATGACAGCATAATATTGTTGTACAGTATTCATATACGGCTTTGAAAGTTGCAATACAGTAAGCTATGACAAATGACACTATTATCTCACATATACTTATCAAACTCGATTGTTAAACTGAGCGAAGTGGACGAGTGGGCCGAGTGGACTCCTCGCATGCTGGAGGTCCTTGGTTCAAATCCCATAGCTGGCCAATTTGATTTTTTGTTTGTATTTTAATGCGAGTGTGCGAGTGTCAAGATATCACAAACCTGTATTGTTCTGCTGATGCTGGACGATGTTAATATGATTTTAAAAAAATAGACCTTTGTTCTTCCGTAAGTCCTGCTTAATGTATCACTCTGGAGCTTAACTCGGAAATCGGTTAAAAAAAAAACCTTTTCTGCATATTATAATTGCAACTGACTAAACAAAAGCATTCTGACACTTTGATACATCAGTTTACCTGATTTTATTTAAATCCTATGAGAATGCAGCATTTCAATTAAGAATGAATTAGCCTTCTTGAAAAGTGTCAAATTTTTATTAACTAAACATTTTGTCAAACAGAGAAAAATGATTAGAATGATGCTAAAATTCGAATTTTGAATTTTTGAGCGACCAGACTTCTTCCCTTAATTAGATACTAGTGCAGAGTGGCGTTAGGTTTTGAAAGAGTGTATTTGTCACTGTATAATGAATAAGGACTTTGCTCCTTTCAGAAGAGCGAACACGGGAATTACATCTACCTGAAGTTGAGGTTAAACCTATATTATACCTCTCTGGAATTCAGACCAAGTTTCCCAACTTCTGTTCCTCTTGCGTTGACACTTTGCAGTTCCCGCCCCCATGCGACGACGTTTCATTTGAGGTAATTGTGTCAAGTTTGAAACCACACTCCACTTCACCACCAAGAAACCCACTTCTCGAGATCATCGCGTTCTACAGTTCCATGCAAAATCATGATTTGCTTCCTCGGAACCTTTGAATAAAAAATAAATTAAATAAGAGAGTGATTAGCAGGGAGAGGATTTTTAGGTGCAATTTCTATAAGGGAAAAGGAAAGGAAAAGGTGCTACTAAACTCTTATATAACAAACCTATAATCACGAACAGCAGACTCCTCACTGATTCCAGTGAAATAAAAAAGAAAATGGAATATTTAACAATTGTTTATTCATTGCGACAGTAGCTCAGAAAAGAGTCATTAGACTAATGTGTAACCTGAGAAAACCTTGGACAAGTGAAGTCAAAATGAAAAATTCAATGCCATAGCCGGGATTTGAACCAGGATCTTCGACTCTCCGTGCCGATGCTCTAACCAACTGAGCTACCATGGCAACGTGCCGGTACAACATTAAATTCTCCAACTGACTCACAATCCCAGAATACCACCAGGCGTTCTCAATATGAGATACGAACCCAGTGGCGACTAACAAGCTGTAAGTGCTTAAAGACCCGGGCTTTATAGTAAACCACTAGTAGGTCACAGTGGGCATTCCACTGAGAAAACCTTATTTGAGAAATCTTAAAATTCTGACTGTTCCCTGTGTATATATATTTATAAATCAAAATAAAAAGAATTAAAGTTGGTTAAAAACAAATATTTCCATAATTACTAACTCGACACTGAACTCTTTTGTATTGAAAATCACAAACATAGTATATATGAGAAATCTCCATATAAATCAAAATTGCCTGGTAACTACAAGGATTTACCTCTGACGAAATTTAGAACTAATCAAAAGAGCTTTTTAATTTTTATCGTTTTATACTATTTCTATTTAAGTTATTTATATATTGCATATGTATGCATGACTATGTCAACATTTTTTTACTGCTCTTTTTCACAAATAAATATGAATTGAATTGTGCCTTTAGTCCTGCGTTTACTGAAAGCAGACAGGTGCATCATTCCCATGTACACAACAAGCTGATGAAAAGTACTGTGGTTCCTTTCATAGGAGCTCTATTCCCTCCCCTCCCCCCAAAAAACTGCGTACGTAAAAGTCCTAACCCTGGTGATTGGAAACACTTTGCTCATATGTGTGTGTGAAAACTTACCTATGTGAACAAAAAAGTATGAATTCGCACATATATTTGTTACTTGGCCATTCTTAAATTGTTAAATGACTAGGAGGTGCCCGTGGAATCGCCCACGATAATTCATTTAAAAATTAAAAATTAAGAGTATAATAATTATTAAAGCATTATATTTATTAACACTTGCACGCGAATAATTCATAAACTAAGCCATTAATAATATTAATGAAACAGAGTACATTCTACGATTAGAAAGCGCCTCCTGGGAAAACTATATCAGAATCGATTATGCAGTTCCAAAGGAACCTGTGGACACATAATACGTATTGTTTCTCGACTGTTTATTGATATGAATATGATGTGAATTTTATTTGATCAATTCAGTGTAATTTTCAGAAATTATATAATGTTTCGTATTATCAGCTATATTTCAAGAGTTAAACCATCAATATTTTACTGCTGGTGCCCCCGGCTTCGCCCGCCATTATTCATTGACTCCAGGATTTTTAAGAAATTTACACTGGTAGATTATTAAAAATGTTTGTGGTTCAGAGCTATGAAAATTGTAAGTAAAAATAAAATTAGAATATTTGTTCATTGTGTTCATTTCACTTAAGCCTTATATAATAAAGAAACGGGTTCCCTAATTTTGTAGTCGTCATGAAAGTTTACACTGCGAGAGACGAACATCGCCGAGTATACCCGATGTCTCACGAAGCGGGCGAGCGAGCAAGCACGCTATTTAGGGCCGTTGAATTGTATAAGAGTAGATAGATTATTTCAGTGGGTAGGGCCTATGATTATTATACCTGTTATTTTCAGTTTCCTTGTCCCTTTACTTCCTCACGCAGCATAGCTAAATTAGACAGGTGAATATTTTTCACAAGTATATTTTTATCAGATTGCCATAGTAACCATAATAAATGCCATAAAATGATGTAGTCGGAGATGCTGACAGTTTCATCTTCCCGATTTCAGCACACTCCATCGGGCAAAGTGTGCGAACCACCTGACTGATGAACTCCGTAATTAATAGAGACGTGTTTGAGGAACCCGGCGCGTTTGTAGGGGCACAAGAATAACAGAGAAACAAGAAACACCGTCTAACAGAACACGACCATCCTTTCTTTTGAATTGTGTCCCCATAGTAGGGCTCTAATATAGAATATCTGTGTTAATGTCAATTTTTTCACCAGTGCTATATTAATTACACTTTGCAACAGGCATTTTGTCACAGAGATTCTAATAATCAACTTTGGATATCTTGATAACACTGATTTCGAAACTTTCCATGAAAATGTTAGATTGTTTATGGTTTTATTTTCATGTGAATAATGGTTCTAATAAATTTTGTAATTATAATTGTAATAAGTAAAAGTAAAGTCATCCCTATACAGGCCATGGAGGCCCAGAGGGTTCCAGGAGGTTGAGGCTCCCAGATTTTGGACATTCGGCACATGAAGGTGGTAAGGTTGTCAGCCTTACGCACCGGCCGCCTTCACCCCCAGGATTGCTCCTGGTACTCATTTCTGTTAGAGGCTGAGTCGACCCCAGGGCCATAGTGCCACCAGAAGGATTAGGCCAATTGAAAAATCTCAACGACCTCATCGGGAATCGAACCCGCGACCTTCCGGTTTGTAGCGCAGAGCCTCAACCACTACGTTACGGCGTACCCCCATTGTAATAAGTACGAGTAATTAATACGTATTAATTATATGGCAATAAAAATTTGATTGGACATGATATATTTTTCCATATAATTTGACCATCGTCAAAACAAATATGACAATAAAAAAATTTGTTCTTTCCGAAAAATTTTACAATACAGTAAAACAATTATCTGCCTAATATAGTAACCAAATAAGAATTGAAGGGGCTAGTTCCATAAGGGCGTAAGGCACATCTTGAATTTTGAGCTTTTAATATTGATGCCTTCTCCTCAAATCTCTTAAATACTCAGTGAACAATTTATACTTGTGCCTTGAACCTCTGCTCAGTCATAAGAAAAGACCTGTGCTTGTGAGTGGTAACACTGTTTAAAAACATTAAGATTTCTCAAAACTATACTCTTGTGCCTTACGCCCTTATGGAACTAGCCCCTTCAATTATAAATGATATAGAAAAAATTTGGTTGGGCATGAGATAGGTGCTTTCCATATAATTTGAACCTCTTGAACATGAATATGTCGATATGTCGTTGCAGATTTAGAGAAAATTCCACTTTTACTATAATGTTTCATTTTACTGGCCTAAACCGTTACGGTAAAAATTTAGGTGCTAGCCCGTTATAGAGGATACCACCAAAAGTCACTGTCGTTCTCTTCCCTTTTGTACAAATTAATAATTACCAATTTCATTTTTTACAAATAATACTATTCCTCCTACTACCAGTACTATTTAACTGTACCTATATGTACCTATTAATAATTTACAATTCAAAATAACACAATTAACTAGTTTTGGCAATAAAAATTTGGTACATAAACTAGATATTTTTTGATAATGCACAATCGTAAGCACACAATATAATGATAATAGTATCGCATAAAACGTTACTTACGACCTACATTTCTCCCCCATTAATTCAAAGTCTGCAATTCCGTATATTAGCGAAGGATTTTTCCAGATTAGTTCTTTATTTGCCTATTCTATAACTTGAAGAGAAATATAATTAAATTTCTATGCGAATGGATTACGATTGAGTATTTTCAGGAAAGTGTAGAAGCTATGTTCATTTGTTTCCAAACAAATTGTTTCCAACCAAAAATGCCTGAATTCTGCTACATACGAAATTACCAAAGTTTTTTGATTAGGCTACTATTTTAAGCACAAGCGAACTGAAATTACTTTCTTTTAAAATCTACGATTCAAAATAACATAAATCGTCGTACAATGTTCGACCGTTATAAGAACTTAACAGGTTCACACGAATAACAAAACGAGCGTTAGAGATTATCTGTTAAGTTCTTTATAACCGTCTTACATGGTAAATAGGCTAACTATTAATGCTCTTACTAACTGCTAGATGTGAAAAATAAAATGTTTTGCTTTTAAGTGCCTGCACTTCTGCAAACTCCCATAAAACATAATACCATGTGAGTTTCCCTAAACTACCTGCACTTGTGAAGTTGCAATTAGGTGCTGTTTGTGCTAGTTGGTATTTTAATTGCACACATGCACTTCTACCCTAGGCAGGTTTCACCATCTCTTCTGTAATATACTGTATGTTGCTAGTTTCTCTTTTTCATTACAATGTACAGGTGTTAATGCATTAGAGAGTTCTTCGGTGAGTTTTTGAGGATAGCACACCCTGATCTGTTGGATCAAATTTATATATTTATCGTAAAACAAGCATGGAGTCTCCATGCTACTGAAATATTGCACCGATTTATCCATTCGACCACATGGTCAGACCGGTCTGTCTTGCTATTCTAAAGCAACTTACGGTAGTTAAATTAAAGCATTTTAACTTTTAGAAAAGGATCTTGTGTTTATAATGGTTTATTGCATCCTCTACCTCTAATGTAGGCACTATGGCTGTATGATTATGATTGTAGGAAATATTGTAATCGACCCTGATATTCAACGTCGCATTTTCAACTGAAATACACGTTTTGAGGTCCATGAATAAAGAATACAATTTTAAGAAAAATGTTTTTTGTGTACAGGTAGGGGAAAAAAAGCGGACCGACTAAAATATCTAAGTTGCCTATATGAGCCATTGCGCATGCCAAGCGGCAGGGAATGTATTGAAATTTGTTCTACAGCCGATAAAAAATTGCTTGAATTGAGGAATAATTTCAAGTAATTTGCATTGCTTGTGAAAACAAACGTTTCCGTTACATCTCTTACATTTATTAAGTATCACAAGACTCTGAAATCAGCTACAAGAGTTGGACTGCTTTTTTCCCCCTACCTGTACATCAGGTGCTTATATTAAGAGCTGACATTTGTGACTGTAACTTTTTCATATAAAAAATCTCTGAAGAGTAATTTATGTACAAATTTTTTTTTGGTACAAACTCAGGCTTTAATTCTTGCGTTGCAAACAGCACGTCTTTGAATGAGACTGAAACAATTGAATACGCATTCCTAAGCAATATGGACTTTTAAATCAGTTGAAATTTTGAAAATTATCTGCAAAGAAAACAGGCGTATATAAATTAATATTCAACTTTCCTATTGATAACAAAAGTAATACCGAAAGTCGTGTTTATGCTGCCATGGTTTTTTTAAACAAACTAAAAATTATATTATTTTTAAGGATTCTATTCTTTCTTACGTAATTGACACGCACGCGTACACTTCATCAGATAATATTGCTGTAAACCGATGAGAAGAACGAGTCTCTTAAGCTAGTAATATTACATATGACGAAAATGGAATTTTATTGTGAGAGATCGGAATGGAGATATACAGAGAATGAGTTTAATTTCTCCTCGGCTGTCTCTTCACACTAAAGTAGAATGTATGACGAGTCGGTGTAATGTGAAATATCACATCATTCTCAGTCGTCACCGTTTCCTAGACAGGTTAGTGTCTTGTCACGCCGAGGAGGCTAAGGTGACACGTATTTATCTGCATTCTGCTTTGTTTCAAACAGGGGTGCACAGTTCGTGTGCTTTGAGTTCTACAAACTGACCTTTCGCTAAGTGCGGCTGTTAAGACATGTTGGCTACTTGAATCAGTTTATTTAGACATTTGAGAGCGATAAATTCAAATATCTGGGAGCAATAATTACAGATACAAATAATATTAAGGAAGAAGTTAAGCGTAGACTCAAATCAGGAAATGCTTCTTTTGTGCGGTTCAGAAACTCTTATCTTCTCGTCTTCTGTCCAGAAACCTAAAAGTTAAAATTTATAAGACAATTATCCTGCCGGTTGTATTATATGGATGTGAGACATGGTCGCTTACTCTTCGGAAAGAACATAATCTGAGAGTGTTCGAAAACAGGGTGCTTAGGAAAATATGTGGGCCTAAGAGAGATGAAAATGGGGACTGGAGAAAATTGCACAACGACGAGCTTTATAACCTGTACTCGTCACCGGATATAGTAAGGGTAATTAAATCACGGAGGATGAAATGGGCTGGGCATGTTGTTCGCATGGGGGAGGAATGACATCTAAAAAATATTGACTGGGATTCCCGAAGGAAAAATACACTTGGAAGATCTACACATAGGTGGGAGGACAATATTAGGATAGATTTAAGGGAGATAGGATGTACGAGGGATCGTTGGATGGTGTTAGCACTGAATAGGGTGGAATGGCGGGCTCAGGTAAGTGCGGCAATGAACCTTCGGATTCCATAAAATAGATAACATTCCTTTAGCTTGCTTAGGAATTGTCTATTGCCGTTGGGTAAGTAAGTAAGTTAAACATTTGGGAACCATTCCTTAGTAATGAATAAACACAAGACCATATAGTCCCACTATCAGTCCTCTAGGTGGCGTTCCTAGCTGTCCCATACGTATGGAAAAACGGCTGGATAGTTGTGACATCATTCACATCTAGGACAGTCTAATTATCCACTTATTGACATTGACGTTTACTTACTTTCAGATGAACTAGAAACTTGAAGTTGGACAGACTTCAGCCTATAACCGATGGGAAATGTCCAATAAATAGAAATTTTAATTTTTACGCTCCAAATGAAACTTTGAACGGCTTCAGATGTTTTGACAAAAGAAGGAATAGGCCTATTGTTGACGTGAGGAATTTGTTTTAAATTCGTTTGTTAATATTCTAGTTATCCCACTTATTCCTTCACATAAGTTATGCGTATCAAACTTGCTCAAGAAACCGTGGTCTAAGACTGAATAATTTCTTAAATATAGCCCATTAACTCCATCTGGCATTTGTTCTAGGCCTATCATTTTACCAGATTTTATTAAAAGTGGGAAATTTGCCAGGGCCAAATAACAGTATTACCAAATGCGGATTCATCGTTATAAGTAGGGTTCGGATGTTTATGACCTAAAAAAGTGGAAAATATGACTGCAAATATGCTCTTAAAAATGACTAAATATGACCCAAAAGCCCTAAATATGACCCAAAAGCCCTAAATATGACCTAATAAAAGAACGCATTTTCAAAAAATAAATGTTCCAATTTAAACATTTACAGACACTCAAAATTCTTACATCACACGAATTCAATCAGATAATAACTTTTTAAATTTTGGGGATTTACAATTTCACTTGTAATGAACTTCTATTTTTAAAGAATTTGCTCCTGTTTGCCCGCGTCATCAGCTCCTAATACTCGTAATATTTTGTAGACCTTGCGTGCCCCTATAAAATATGAATAATAACATAATTTTAAAATTTGATTTACTATTAATTTGGCAAAAACATTAAATTAATTAAATAAATTTCAAATATAACTCGACCATGTAGTACAAACACTGTATAATTGAGCTCCATTACCAAATTTGTAACTGAAATATGACGTTAAATTACAAATATATAAAAAAATATGACCAAGATAAAAAAAAAAAGACGAAAATATGACTTTATATGCAAAATAAAAACGGTCCTATTAGGATAAAAAATGTGTAAATCGTGTTTAATTTGTTTGCGGCGAGAATGGAAGTCAGGATAAAAATATGACATGTCATAAACATCGGAACCCTAGTTATATCTTCGTTATACTAACAGGGGTTCGATTGTAATAGTGTTCTCTTTATAGGCCTATTTGTATCTGCATGAAATTCATAAAACTAACATTGTAACAAAATGATTGCAACATTTTCTGCGTAAAAGGGTTCATATTGGCTAGTGATACTAGCATATGTTCATTAGTGTTGCATTGAATATTTTGCGAGTTACAAAGCTCAGAGAATCAGGTTGCCGGCAAGTCGATTCAGCTTTATTTCCTGTGGTTTGAAAATACTGACTTTAATGGTCACTGCGCTGCTCAGATTCACAATTAGTTCCATTATTCGCGTTCAAATAAAAAAAAAAACTAATGATTCGAAATGTTACATTGGCCACTGATTCACTCTGTGTCGTTTTGACGTTTGCAAGCTTGTTTCAGTTCTTTTTGCTTTTATTTGCGTGGCAACAGTAGTTCTATGGCTTTTATCCATGAGTTAAAACAAGAGTAATTCTCAGTATGAGATAATTAACATCATAGAAATCACTGGCTCTACTGTTACTGCGGAGTGGAGCGCTATGAACGCCAGTGAACAGACTTCCTTAAAATAAAGTACGGTAATAAAAATGTATTAACATATCATTATTTATATTAATGAAATGTTGTATGATAATGATACTAAATGATTAATTATATTTTCGTTCCACCACACGAACATTACGTAATGATTTTTGCGTCAAAGGAGTTTTTCTCATTATTATCATTAGGGGGCGGATTTCTATGACCTAAAAAAATAGGATATATGCATGCATTTATGACCTAAAAAAAACATTAAAATATGACAAATAAAATTTAAAATATGTATTTACCACTTGCACATTGTGTATATTTTTTTGAAGTTTCATTACAATACATTTTATTAAAATGTTGTGTTAATTATTTAAAATATCTGTAAATTCTCAAAAAGTATCATTATAATGCAAAATTTACAAAATATGATATGAAACTTCAAAATTTATTTAATATACACAAACATATGCCAAAAATATGACCTAAATATGCATATTCTTACTAAATATGCTACAATAGTTTAAAATTTCCTAAATATGCAGTTATATGCACAATAAAAGCCGTTCCATTTTCACCAGGATGCTTGGAATCGGGTTTAAATTAGTCGGAAACCTGAAATAATGCAAAGGGGAAAATATGACATGTCATAGAAATCCGCTTCCTAATTATCATCATACACTCGTGTTGTTTCTTTAGTTCTGTACTTATAAGCATGAACTGAAGGTGATTTTGGTTGTCCCTGCTAACGGCTCAGTACTGAGGTGAGATATTAACAACTGTCATCCAGTGGCAGCCAAGCACTGCAGAACAAGAAAAGAAAGATACATAAATAAAAACGTCCAAATGAAAATTTATAAAGCGTTTCATATGGAGGAGCTTGGGTGATGAAGAGTTTGGATAAACGCGAAGATGCGGGCGTTCAGATGGAAGAGATAACTCGGTTTGGCTGCTCTGCTGTTGGGAAATTTTCCAAATGAAATCTCCCTTCCTTTATCTCGCACTCTCTACAAGGAAACCCAGATGTTTGCATTTCCTTACAAGAGACTATTACATGTAATTAATATCCTGTTTAAATTTTCAATTAACGAGCAAGCTTTCGGATCCTGCTGGCGTTTCTGGGGACTTTTCCAAATCGCAAAGGCCAAATACGAAATCGAATTTTCTTTCACCGATGATGGTTACAGGCCTTAGGGCTGGTTTCACCAGATGAGATTAAAATGTCGAGTAGTTAAACTCGAGTAAAAGTTACTCTTCGAAATTAATCTCAGACAACACAATTGTGTTTCACCACACTTTCATGTGGATAAATATAATCTCGAGTAATTACTCGGGGATTTATTCCATGATGGTGCTGATCCTGCAATTTCTCATATTGAAACATGTGAATCCACTATGCCGTGACCACTGCCGTCTAAACTGTATTAATCGTGTATGCACTGCCTGTCCTATACGGCTAATTTTGCGTACTCGGCGACATTACAGATGGCAGCACCTTTCACACCCAGACTGCTTCTTGTTTTTTGCTACGACATTGTTGATTATGTAGTGCTGTCACCGCCGTCTCATAATCACTGCCTTCTAAACTGTATTACTCCTCGAGATGGCGGTGCTCATAATATAGTCTATCAATGCGTCTAATTAATTTACATTTATTTTAATTATTGCTCCAAAATTCCATTTCAAGGTAAGTGTCATATACTGAAATAATATTACGTTCTAAACAAATAACACAAGTATCTGTGTCTGTTTAATGCTTATTTTGATTAGTGATTGCTGCAATCTGGGTGTGAACTGTGTCGCCTCTACTGGATAAATTAGGCAATTTAACAATACTCTGAACTCCATGTTAAAATAAAGCATAGGACAGGCCGTCTCGAGACGGCGGTGGCCGTGACCTACATTTGTATGAACAGCAGACGATAGTGTGCAGTGACAGTTGACATACAAACAAACATAAACAAACTTGAAAATGGATATGGAAGCAAAAAATAAAACTAGCAAGCAGGAGAAACGGAGGTATAGAAGTTCGAACTGGCCAAGAAAGAATTTGCGCTGAAGCTTTGGACAGTCTAAAACGCGTCACGCAGTCCCTTTCATCATAATTCTTGAGCCAATCATTCCTATCTCGTATCCATCTCGGTCGTCGTATTCTGTGATTATTGTCTTCATCTTCACTAGAAGATTCATCTTCAAACACAAAATTCCTCAATCTACAAGCCATAATGGCGAATGTGAAAGCACTATAGTGTCCAATGTGTTGCTACTCCAAGATTAAGGTAAGTTACTCGCTGAAATTTGGCCGTGTAATTATTAATCTCGATTAACCTAGTTAATCGCGTGTAACTTTGTGGTGAAACGGTTTGAACGGTTACTCGAGATTAAGTCCGTACTTACTCTCGTGTAAAACGTGGGAAAAAATAAATTTAAGTCGCACCTTGGATGAATGTTCCCGCCCGCCACTCCCTCGCGATGCACTTTCTTTTATACCACTTCTTCTGTCCTCATATTACGTACAAACTCGTGATTGGATGTTGGTAGTGTGACGTCATACCGGTAAACAAAAGTTGACAGGCTTACTAACCTCTGGAAGATATAATATGCCACATTTTCGAAACCTACAAACAGTGTATCGTACATTATTCGCCTCCGCTCGCGCACTTAACTATGCATTATTTAGACTATGTGAAGAGGTGATTGTGGTCTGGTCGGGATTGCCGAGTAAGCTAGAGGGTTGTCATTTTGGTGCAAGGGTTGGTAGCTGGTATTTGGTACGATCGGGAGTTTGGAGAGAAGGAACGATCGGGAGTGCCGAGATAACAAGCGTGTGGTCGCCAATAGCAACGCATTGTTCGGAGCGTAAGGGGCGACTTAATCTTATCTTTCGCCAAAACTGTACTCCAGTTTGGTGAAACTGGGCCTTAGTAGCAGATATTAACCGTCGTTAAATGACCATAGGAATTAGCTAATGAAACGACAGGACACAGTTAGTCAAGGCAAGTCTGTTGTTTACTTTTTCTCCGTACACATCTTGGATCAAGTATAGATTTTTTCTACCCCATATCTAACCAGAGTTAATTGATGTGTGCGAAATGCCATTCAAGAGTAGTTCTTGGCTCGCTTTTGCATGGGCTTGTAGCGTTCAAAAGCCCCAGGGGCCGTGTAGTAGAGAAGTGAAATCACTAAACCGGTAATGCCGCAAGACTCAGAGCATAGCGGCAACTTTATGAGGGTGCCCGGACTTATTTCAGAGTGCTAACGAAACTTGTAGAGCCTTGGGAACTCTAATTTATTTCTTTCGTATTATTTTATGTTCGCAGAGCACAGAGCAATAACTTCTAGCTTACTATGCCGTTACACTGAACTGGCGCGATAAAATGAGCTTGTTAAACTGCCAGGCTTCTGGACAAGTTCGTGTGTACATTTAAAAACAAGGGATGTATTTAATTAACACTTTAAATAGCTTATCTTCTATTACTTTATATTATCATCAGAGCTCTGCGTGTTCATCTATGAAGACCATAGATTTAGAAGTACATAATGATACACTGTAGTCACTTCAAATTCTGATATAGAATGAGAGGCCACATTATATGGAGAGAAAGAAAATAGAACAATAGAAACAACAATAGAACAATAGAAAACAGATGCGCATCAATAGTTAATGGCTGCTCTGGTATTCCTACAGAATCTGATTTTTGATAATATGATCTCTGTGTTGAAAAGAGCATAAAGAAAGTTGAATTAAAAACGTGTTTGTAATTTCCATTCCAATTAATTACTTTTATTAATTGGATTATTTAATTAAACCACTCAAAAATTCTAGGGGGAAGAGTCACAAATGACTTAAATATAATTATCTTCCTTCTTTTCTCTAATAAAAATAAAGAGTTATCTACTGCAGTTATGGGGTACACCGTAGCGTATGGGGTACGCCTCATCCGAGGCGCTGCGCTACGAACCGGAAGGTCGCGGGTTCGATCCCCAATGAGGTCGTTAGAGTTTTTCAACTGGCCTAATCTTTCTGGTGGCTCTATGGCCCTGGGGTCGACTCAGCCTCTAACAGAAATGAGTACCAGGAGCAATCCTCTGGATAAAGGCGGCCGGTGCATAAGGCTGACAACCTTACCACCTTCACGTGCCGAATGTCTAAACTCTGGGAGCCTCAACCTCCTGGACCCCTTGGGCCTCCATGGCCTCTAGTTATAATATTTGAAAAAAAAGGGGTTCCCGCTAAAATTATTTTTGATTATGGGGGGCTTCAAAACAGATGGCAACTGGGTTCACAATTGATGGTTGGGGGAAGGGCGCTTGCCTTCAACAAAATTATGGAAACGTAGGCTGATATCTAATACGCCTATGGCAATAGCCTTAAAATTGTGCAAATAGAGAGAAAAAAAGATTGATGGCAGGAATCAATCTCTATCTCTCGCGTTACCAACTATGAGACTATAATATCTGTTTCTTTTAGTAACCTTTCTTTGAGAAAGAATTGATGGCACAAAGTAATACAAGATACTGATAATTAAAGTGAATTTTAACTTAGGCCCCATGCTTTGCTGTATAAAACTAATTGTATCCCTTAAGCTGTTCTCCGCTGGCACAAGTCCACATTACCATACAATTCAATTCAATTTATATTTTCCAGAGCCAAGGATTTATTATTCTTCAAGTCTTTTTATTCAATCTATAAACTTAGTTTTCTGAAAGCATTGTTCGGGATGAAAGGAACGAACAACTGATGTGAATAAGAAGAAAACGGAATCAGAAATGATAAAAATATATATATAAGAAGCAGTATTCCTTGAATGTTTAATCTATCATTGTCGTCAGAAAATGCGTCTACGCTATTTCCATCTTTTTAATCCAATAACAGCTTTTGCCAAGGCCTCCTTCTCCTCGTCTTTAGATTTTTCTATCAACTTTAAAATCCTTCCTTTTTCCATCTAACCAACATTTGCGTTTCAAATCACATGAAACCATGGCCTTCTTTGTTCCTCTCATTCTGCCAATATATACCTCGAGGTTTTTACATGCTGTGATGAGCAAATTACTCAGCTTCATTTGTCTTTTCAGAAAGGGATAAAAACTGAAGTTGTTAACTATGTGATCACTAGTAAAATGCTGTACTTAATACAGCTTTCACATTTTTAGCCTGGCCGCCTTTTCTTAAGCTAAACATATGGCGGTGTTAACATGAAAACACCAGTCGTGTATAGTGTATTACATAAATATTTTGTTTTGAACCGTTTTATTAATTTCCATCTTTCATTTATTGAATTCAAGATACGCCATGGGAAATAAGACGTGGCTTTGAAATTATTTGAATATAAAAATCCAAACAAACCGTTCCTTCCCTTGAAACATTATATAATTTCTGAAAATTACACTGAATTGATCAAATAAAATTCACATCATATTCATCTGTCAACAAGCAGTTGAGAAACAATACGTATTATGTGTTCACAGGTTCATTTGGAACTGCATAATCAAATCTGAGATCATTTTCCCAGGGGGCACTTTCTAATCGTGGAATCTACTCTAAAGACGGAATTTTAGCTGTTTCATTAATTATTAATGGTTTAGATAATTCGCGTGCAAGTGTTAATAAATATAATGCTTTAATAGTTATTATACTCTCAATTTTTAATTTTTAAATTAATTATCGTGGGCGAAGCCACGGACACCTGCTAGTAAAATACAAAATAATAAACAAAAATTATCCAAAAACCAGTTCAACTTCAAAATTAAAAAATCCCTACTCCATAGTCTAATCTTCTCAGGGGAAAAAAGCATGTGTAGAATTATCGTACAATTATGTATGATACAGAATTATGTAGAGGGAAGTCCATAGAATTAAATACAATCATAAAAACTCATAATTTTTTATCGAAAAAAAGGTGATTACCTTTCTTCGAAGTTACATAAATTTTGATATTATAATGCCGTGCTTCTGAACATCCACGACTCACTGCTGGGATATATCTCCAGTTTTACAATTGTTCCTCATAGTGGTCATAAATGCTGACACCAACCGACTGTGAAATACTAAAATCCCTTGATTATAAGCAAGATAACTGGGTAAAGTTCTTGTCTGAGAGATTCAAGAAGGGGTTCAGGAAATGTGGAGAAGGAAATTTAAGATAGAGGAAGTCTCAAAGATAGCAGGAACTCGTATTTAAGACACCTAAAGCTTCTCTCTTATCTAACTTTCCCCACATTCACAGTTGTAACTGTCTTGTATTTAATTAGTAATTACAATGGTAATTGCAAATTCAAAAGATTAAACAAGTAAAACTATAATTATAGGCACTTAACCTTGATTACTACGCTCTCCATCTTGGTTCTGGTAAAATTGGATAACAGATTCCTTACGCTGTCAAGGAGACAACGACACATGCCTGCCGACTTATACGATGAGAATTTGCTAGACTTGTGGTGGCAGATAACCTAATCATATCAGTTACAGCCGTAGAGACGTCAGCTAGTTACTTGAATTTTCAGCCTGATGCTCTCAAAACACCTCTCTGCATGCTGAACCTCTCAAGCCTCTTTTAAGGGGAAGACATACAGGTTTGGGTACTGAAAAATATGTTGAAAATTTCAGATATCTGCCTGCCTTGACATTATAAACAAATGAATCGACCAGCGTGGGCTTACAACATTCAAGCGATCGCGATGCTTTTATTTCCAAGGTATGACAAAAATAGCCAAAACCACTTGCAATTGATATGCCATTGAAATGTATTACTGAAAACTGATGCTTCGAAAACGCAAAAAATGCACGTTTTCTGCCCGTATTTCACTCATAACTTACGAACGAAAGCGAAAATTAAAATTCCAGCTTCGAGGTGCATAGAAGGATGGAAGGCAGGCGCGGACAAAAAATTTACATTATTACTCCATAAAACACACCATAATTTAAATATATACAACTGATGCATAATACACGTCGGTCAAAGGTTTAATATGAAATATTGCAAAATAATAAAATTAGCATTGTTAATTGTTAATTAGCTACAGTAAACTCAGAATGATAGTTAAAATGTAATAAATTGTCAATAGTTATCCCTAGAATTATGGATTTCTTTTGATCGTATATAATTGAATTAAATGGTTAAATGAATCGTAACTTTTACCAATTTCCATTGTGCTGGTGTCTCCAAATTCATAATCTCTACGTCTTTTGTCCTTCAAGCTCTTGACAACAAGACACAATCATGATAGTGTCCAAACACAGTCGGTAAAATAGGTTATAGGAACTTACATATTACCGTATTTTACGGACCATAAGACGCACCTTTTTACTTTCAAAACGGAGCCTTGAAAGTTGGGTGCGTCTAATGGTCCGAAGTACACTAAAAATTAAAATAATGGTAAATATTGCTGGAATACTATAATTATAAACAAGATGGCACGGAATGTACAGCAATGCACTTGTCACAATCGTAAAATGAGGGTAGCTGGAAGCCAGGTATAAAATGCGAAAAGAAAGTTAAATTGATTTCTTTTATACGAAAGGATTTGTCTCCTCCGGGCGGTTTAAATAGCCTTGTCCCGTTACACTAACCGTATGCTGAATTGAGGGTCAGAGGGTGTAAAGGTATTTTTGCACTCCTTAGCTAGTAAGTGGTACTTACGAACGTTGTTTACATGGATCGTAAGTTGACATTCCCACACAGTCTTGTTGCTAAGGACGGTTGCGATGAGGTTAAATTACTTACGGTCCAAGCGCTACGTCATAATTCATTACGATACACTTCATAATACAAGCCTTTATGGCCACGGCCCCCACGACAAATATTCGGTTCCCATAACAACAAACACATGCGAATCACTTTCTGAAAGAAACATCTATTTTCAAGAATGTATTTACATAATATTTTCAGGTAATATCACAATTAATATAATTAAATTGATATAAATAATCATCGTGCAAAAAATAGCATGCAACACACGGGCCGTAAAGGCATTTACGGGTCTCGAAAACTTAAAAACCCTCGGCTGCGCCTCGGGTTTTCAATCTGTTTCCTCGACCCGTAAACGTGCCTTACGGCACTTGTATCGCAATATACCATTTCAGTCTTTCATGAGAAATCAGTTCAGTTGTTAAAATTTACGCGATGCCACCTGTACAGAAGAGATTTTCGTACAACGCGGTTTTTAAGTTAGAACATTTTTATACAAGGTTGTAATTTGTTTACGCAATTAAATATATTATTCCCTTTAAAATTGTTCGTTTAGAGTCACATTAAATTTCTTTTCCTTTAAATTTCCATCCTAAAATCAAGGTGCGTCTTATGGTCCGGAGCGTCTTATAGTCCGTAAAATACGGTAATCTCTCTTGCTCTTTTCATTCAAGAACGGAACCAACTTAGCCACCAACATTACTATGCATGGAAATGTATATTTTCTATATTATATGGATGACCAGTATTGTAGATTAGCTATTCAAATCCCTATGAAACTATTGTACGGTCCAGTGACGGTCGATTTCTATGAAGCCTTTGAAGTTGTGATTATTCTCTGTATGTGAAAGTTTGTCATACGTTTAAAATGTGTGTTTTTTTTGTGTTGTGAAAAAAAAAAGATTTGCTGCATTATGTCACTTCAGAACTAGCAAAGCTTTGTACTGTACTCATATCAACAGAGATCAAACGTTGCTGTTATTATAATTTTTAAAAACACCACTATATGTTCTCTTTTTTATATGGTACCGTTTCCGCTATGAAGTTCGCTGATACAGCTAATACGTGCAGTAAATAAAACACGTTCTGCGTGTAAAATCAGAGGAACGAGAGAGACATTTTACCAGATAGAACAGAGTACACTGTTAGATAATTAAGCTAATGTTGGAATGCATTGTGATCTATTTAATTTCACATGTAAAATTTACATCAACTGTGTGACATGAGTAGATGAATACGATAAATTATTTAATCTAACATAATTATGTGTATATATAGTTATATAATATAATATATTATATTATACATTATATAATAAAATATATTATATTGTACATTATATAATATAATATATAAGCGTTGCTCTATATGTATAAACCCCAAACAGCAACGCTCATGCTAGGGATGTTATTCATACATTGGCTTAAATATATGAGGGCCATCCACAAAGTAAGTTTCCTTGGGGCCGTTTACAGATACAAAACACAATTTCGTGGAAATATGTATTGCAACAGATACAGCAACTGTTCGGATATTGTTCAAACGTATTCGCCACAGGAATTGAGACATTTATCATACTTTGGGAACAACTTTTGAACACTTGTGTCGTAGAAGTCTGCCGCCAGGGATTTTAACCATTGTGTGATAACCTTCTCCGTTTATCTGTTAATCTTTACCATTCTCTGTCATTCACTGTCATTTCTCGAGAGGTAGGAAAAGATGAAAATCTTGGGGTGCGCGATCCGAGCTGTAGGGTGGAGATTTCAACATCTCCCTGCACATCTATTGCAAAAGTTCTGCTGGGAGGTGTTTCAGCCCGGATCTCGCTCCCAGTGATTTCCATCTTTTCCTATACCTCAATAAATGATAGAGAATGACAGAGAAGCGGAGATGGTTGTCACACAGTGGTTCAAATCGCAGGCGGCAGACTTCGACGACACAAGTGTTCAAAAGTTGGTCCCACGATAAGATAGATGTCTCCATTCCTGTGGCGAATATGTTGAAAAATAGCTGAAAACTTGCTATATCTGTTGCAATAAATATTTCCATGATATTGTGTTTTGTTTCTGTAAACGGCCCTAGGGAAACGTACTTTGTGGACGGCCCTCGTATATACCGAAAAAAAATTCAACTGTACAGATAAAATTTCAACGACTTTACAGAAATAGGATAAATCCATCCTATTGATTAAAGTAAACTTCTAAAGAATATTATAATGCATTGGCTTAAAATTCTAAACGAACCTGATACACTTTCAGGTAACAAGTTATATAATTATGTACCATGATGTATTATTCCTTTTAGCCATGCATAGTGGATTCGCCATGAGTTACAAACATATAACAGACTTATTTTGTGGAGATGAAGTCATTAAATACGATGTACATGTAAAGATTTTTATCTTTGATTCCGTTGCAAAAGGAATAACAGTTCCTTTTTTTAAATTTATTATTATTATTATTGTTATTATTATTATTATTATTATTATTATTATTATTATTTTATTTTTTTATTTTTTAACGCGTGATGTCTATTGTCCACAGAGACGCTTACTGTATACCGGAGTGGAAAGCGAGAGTTTTGTATTGCCCATGCAAAGGGTAGGATAATGATGTGAGAATATCACAAATGCATTGAGTTGACAGCTTTGAGTGGAATTTTCCCTTAAGTAGGCTAGGTAGAAGGCAAAGTAAATACAGTAAAATTCGCTGAACAGAGTCGTAATGATTCATAGAGATTTAAAAGTGGAAAATGTCAGCGATATAATTAGGATTCCTAACAAGAAAGCGTGAAATACGAGTTCGTGAGCATATGAATGAGGAAACCATCCAGTAACTGCTTGATAACAAGAAGCCTGAAAAGAGTGAACCTTTAGACTGAAATACAAAACACGGAAACAGTGGCTGGGCTGATTAACCAGAAGTTTCAATATGCTGTTTTCAACATTTGCTATATAAAAGACAAGAACCTCATTACTTGTTATGATTCATTTTGATTATCTCTACCCGTGTTTCAGAATTCAACTAAACAAATTGAAAGGCTTATGGCAAACATTATGAGAAAAGGAAGGGATCTACACTACCTAATTTTAAAGTTATATAGGCTTTTGAAATTAGAGTTTACTGCTAACTCAATAATTAAACGAATTTGTGTATGATTTCTCTTCAGAATGCGTCACTCCTGCTCCGGTAGTCGGGAAAATTTGTTGATAATGCATAATAAACAGTATTTTGACAATTTATTATGGGCGTTGTTGTTTTAGAAAATTGCTATTACGTTAAGAGTGTAGGCTACTGGAGAACTCAAATTGCATGCGGGTGCAGCCAGATGGAAAAGTAAACAACCTAATTTCATGGCGTGATTTTTAAAAGCACACTCGAATTGCGTGCTTTGAACGCCTCTGTAATATAATAAAGATCTCGCACGAAATCTGTGCCGATGAGACCGTTACTCTCTAGAGAGAGACATGCTATTGTGCGAGAGAGAGAGGTAACTTGGCCTTTACAAATAGAAAGGGAGGTACTGTTCGTCGAGAGAGATAGGTAGCAGGGCAATCGACGCTACAGTCCCCACGAAAACGTAATGCAATGACTTAGGCAATCGGCACAGATTTCGTGCGGGATCTTTAGTCGAGTACGAACCAGGCTACTTACTTATTGAAGGTACGTAGTGGCTTCTTCAATATTGCAACAGTGCAGGGTGAATGATGCAACATAACTGACAGTAGTAGGCCTATAATAGGGCCTATATAGCAATAATAAAAAAGTCATTACAAAATCCATTACATTGAATGTAATTAGGTTTTTAATTTATTTTTACAGTTTTTTCGCATATCAAATTAAATTCAAAGTAACGATTAGGCCTACTTGTCTTAAATTCAACTAAGCCTACAACAGGCATTTTTTTTGCTAGTTAAAGTTTCCAAGTAAATAACTGTATTTATCATAACTCTGTTTAATCTCAGTTAAACATACCAACAAGTTTTCAACAGCTCTCAAAATAAGATTTATTTTGACTTACAGTACTTAAAAACCGTTGCGTTTAAGTGACTTCAGCCAAGGGACTATTGGGACATGAAACAAACTGTATGAGAAAAATCGGAAATTGTTCTTCGTCGATGGCTTCAAATTTGATTTTCGAAAACCATTAAGTAACAGTAAGGAAAGATGTGTTGCTTTTAAGGTATTTTGGAAGGCTTATGTTAATATTAATGAATAGTGCGTCCAGGGCCATAGCAAGGTCTTTCTACGCCCTTGGCGAGTTTGACAAATCTGCGCCCTCCAATACTGGGGGGTCTGAACATTTTTTTAAAATTTCTGTAAAATTGCTTATTATTTTAATATAAAAACACTGTTATTATCAAAGAAAACATAAACCTCAATTTGAAAATGAACTAAGTGTTGGACTTTCAAGGCATAAAACCTTATTTTCAGACGATTGAACTACATTATTGCTTGATAAATTGCACCAGTCTAAAAAAAAAAGGTGGTATTTTTCATGGTTAATTTTGCGCCCTCTTTGTACCTGCGCCCTTGGCGGGGGCCCATCTCGCCACCGCCTAGCTACGGCCCTGAGTGCGTCATAGTATAGAATAGTCTGAAAAATACGCAGGGAAAATTAACGTGTTTTTGGATACCTTCTTGGCATGCAGCTCTTATACCTCCTAGAAAACATTGGAACGCAACTAGGTTAGTTCCTTCATTAACATGCAATTCTCTCCGTACGCAATTCGTAAACGCCGGAATGTACATGCCATTGATAATAGTTTATTTCGTGTCAGGAGTTTTAAAAACTACTGTACGTTGCATTCTATTCTATCCCTCTTGTAAGCTCCTTGTTATTATAGTATATTGCGATACAAGTGCCGTAAGCGATGCATACGGATCGAGGAAATAGTTTGAAAAAACGAGGCGCTTGGGCCGAGTTTTTTTTCCATTTTCCGAAATCCGTTATGTGCTTACGGCACGAGTATTGCATGCTATTTTTTGCACGATGATTATTTATATCAATTTAATTATATTAATAGTGATATTACCTGAAAATATTATGTATATACATTCTTAAAGATAGATGTTTATTTCAGAAAGTGATTCGCATGTGTTTGTTGTTATGCGAACCTAATATTTGTCCTGGGGGGGCCTTGTCCATAAAGGCTTGTATTATGATGTGCCGTAAGTAAATTCTTACCGCACATAGCAAGAAGATTGCGTGTGGGAATGTCAACTTACGATCCACGGCAACAACATTCGTAAGTACCACTAATTAGTTAAGTCGTGGAAAAAATTATTTTAAACTGTTTTTACTTTCTCGCATGTACGTAGTATAGAGAAAGTATTGTGATCGTGACAAAAGATCAAAATCATGATGCCTAGGAACTGAAAAAAAAGTATTTTTGGAATGACATTTGCCACTTCTGTCTGTCCATCTGTCTGTCTGTCTATGGACAAGCGTAGCGGGTAAACGGTTTATTGAATTTACTTTTTTTTTTTTAATGTAAGGACTTTTGTGGAATGTTATCGAATCGCCCAGAATTTGGTTTTTATAACTGAAATATTGAGAGGACTTTTCACATATTTTAATTCTTCAAGCGTTTTAACTAGTATTTAATTTCTTCAGTTATCTCACATTGAAAACTATCAAAATATATTTGTATGTACCAAATATGCAAATAAAATTAAAACAACTTAATCCTAAGAGCTTTGTGAGCAATAAGCATGAGTGTACTTATTTAGCTCCACGACTTACAATAGGAAATGTATTTTACTATCCAGGGAAAAACATGGAATTACATGAGCATTATTTTAAAAGCCACGTCGTAAATAGGCTTTCTATTTCCATCGGTAATGCAATGGAAAACTTTTTTCCAACGCAGATATAAAATGGAGATTGACGTGCAGGAAGCCATTATATGACGTTGTTATTACCCATGATGCAACTCCATCAATCAGTAACAAGCACGACTATGTTTTAAAATTCCATTTCTCATGAAAGGGAAAAAATGGCTGGCGAAATCAGATTATAATAAATTTATATGGATATCTAGCAGTACATGTATGAAAATGTTCAATATTCCCAAATATGAAAGCTTATGCATTAGTAGGTCTACTGTAAAGTGATTTCACTTATTTACACTAGTTCGCCTTAAATTTGTAACACAATTGCGGAAAATTACACGAAATAAAATTTTAAATAGGCCTACATGTGCCCCAACATAATCAAATGAACCTAATCATTGTGTTAACTAAAATATACCAGAAACTGAAACGTAAATTTTAATATTTGCCTAGGCCTTGCGTCGTATATCCACCGTCTTTTGCTGGTTTGGATGCCTCAATAATTAAAACCAAAACTGTCTTTCCTCTTATTATAAAAAGACTCGTCCACCTAACCACAAACCAAACTGGACCAAAAGTTCAATGAAGGCAACGTCACTGAGCCCTCCTTTAGTCTACAATATTGTAATATTAACAAGTTCAATTGATGCAACAGAATACAACCACAAGCCGTCACCAATCCAGCTGTTTTTACTTCTACAGTTAATATTTGATTACCAAACTTCAGTGTACTCAGGCATAATTTTATCTTAGGCAGGGTTCACACTCAGGCGATAAGCGATAAGCGATATATCGCGAGCGATATACGATACGCAACACGCACGGACAGATACTTGAAATCTAAAGGGAGGCGATAAAAAAGGTTCACACTCACGCGATAGCGCAACATATCGCAAGCGATATATCGCTCGAAGTGCAGCATGCTGGTCGCCTGAGCGATTTGTTGCTTACGATATTGTAACTTTTGTAGTGAAGATTGTGTTCCCACCACATTTTAGGTAGATTTCGAAGAAAAATCTACCTATTGCAATCGATACCATGTCATGACTTTCGAAAAATTCTTTCATATCTTTACGTTTCATGCCTCCCAAGTACGAAACCACCGCCTGTTCAAAAAAAAAAAATAAATAAATAAAAAAAAAAATGTGATATATATCTTTACACGCTAGCAGCCATAATTTTGAAGATATTTGAACCAAATTTTATTATGTTATTTCTAGGCCCAATAGTTCGGACAAGTTCGTTAATGACCAAATTTGGCCCCAGGGGAGGGTCGGGGAGGGGTAGAAATTTTGAAATACGATGTATATCTCGGCTCCTATGAAGTATACTCGTAGAGGGAAACTTTGTTTGAATAAATTAGAGAACTCCCTATGGAGTTCAAGTGACACCAACGATTCGGGAGTTTTGGGGGTACGAGTTGGGGTGGTTGGTTGGGGGATGGAAGTTCGAAATTTTTGAAACCACGTCTTATGGGGTACCGTTGAAAAGCGCTTGATGAGTACTCTACAAATCAGTAACTGGTTTCTCGATAGCTCTCATATAAGGCGATATTTAGCACATCGAAATCTACCCCAGCCTGTAGGCCTGCCTAAAGGGAATTTTTATCGCCCAGGTCGCGCCGATTTATCGCTCGCTGTGTGAACCTTCCTAGCAATATATCGCCGCAACAAATCCCTTCCTATAAATCGCTTATCGCTTATCGCCTGAGTGTGAACGCTGCCTTAATGACTATTTGCTGAGAAGTCCTCGGCAAATTTTACTTATGTTCAACAGATAGACAACAGACTGTTTTATAATTAATCTGCAGTACGTAGCTCCAGTGTATATATTTTTAATGGTTTATGTTTTTAATTTGGATACATACAGCATATTGCTATTTAAAATATAAATGTGTATTATGTGACTGCATAATTTTATTTCCATATATATTTTAGGGCAATAGTGAAGCATCAGCACCATTAAGATACTGAACACTTTTTGAAGAATGTATAACACCATGTATGAGGGCATTATACAGGAGTGCTATATGTGTGTGAATCCAATTAATATTATGATATTGTAGACTAAAGGAGGACTTAGTGACGTTGCATTCATTGAACTTTTGGTCCAATTTGGTTTGTGGTTAGGTGGACGAGTCTTTTTATAATAACAAACATTACCACAAACGGGAAAAGAATGAAATTTATCAATACTGTCTTTCCTCTTGTCACATTTATAAAATCAAAATTTCTAAAAGCTTTATAAAAACATCATCACTATGAAGCTTTTAGAAATTTTGGTTTTATAAATATAACAAGATATAAGATAATGTAGTTTTGGTTTTAATTATTGAGGCATCCAAACCAGGAAAAGAAGATGCCCTGAAAATGGCGGAACTACGCCGAAAGGCCTAGGCAAATTATAAAATAAAATTGTTGAGTTGCTGGTATTAAGTCTATTTTATTTTATTGATCGAGCTCAACGGTATATAACGAGTATTTTAATAACCATTATGTTAACTGTTTTCTTTGCTCACATATTTGATGAGTAAGGTGTGAAGAGATTAATATTATAGAAAATATATACTTTTTACTATACTCTCAAAATTACCTCCTGTATGTTTAGAGTTAAGAGCACCACAATTAATTTGGGAACGATTGTACTATAGAAATAAAAATCGGGTAAACTGATGTAACAAAGTGTCAGAATTCTTTTGCTTAATCAGTTATAATTGCAATTATGATATGCAGAAAATTAAGTTTTTTTAAATCGATTTCAAAGGTAAGCTCCAGATTGATTCATTAAGCAGGGTTTACGGAAGTACAAAGGTATAATTTAAAAAAAATCAGATTAACATCGTCCAGCATCAGTAGAACTATACGGATTTGTGATATCTTGACTCACACAAAAAATAACAAATAAAACAAAGTCAAATTGGCCAGTTACGGGATTTGAACCAGGGACCTCCGGAATACTAGTTCACCTCGCTCAGTTTGACGGCATAGTTTGATAAGCATACATTAAGGTACAGTGTTATTTGTCATAGCTAACTGTATTGGAACTTCCAACGCCGTATATGGACATTGTAAATAATATGTTGCCATGAGAACTGATTTGATAAATTCTATCTAATATATTATCATAAAATAGGCACTAAATTGGGCATTACTCCGGTACTGGTCCACCGATTTGGACCCATATCAATAGGCTCCTTCCCATGGACGTTATAAATGCGTTTAACAAATTTCATGAAAATCCGATAAAGCATATTTGAGTTCTCGCGCGTACAGGCTACGGACAGACAGACGGACAGACATTTTTTGTCCACCACCCAGTCTCAGAAAGTACCATTCTGGCACTTAATAAACATAAAATTACAATGAAATGTAGAAAATAAGCTTAAAAATGGGTGGAACGGAGACTAAACATGGTAAATAATATACAATATTTATAGCGATTTTCACTTAGTCTTGATATACTGCTTTCTTAGCGCTGCGCTTTCAGGTTACCCACGCGTGAAGTCCACAAATTAAAAATGATGTAGAGACACGAAGTACTCAGCGAAGAAACGCAGCAAGGAAAAAAAGTATTTGAAGTCACTTGGAGTGTAATGCTTGTAGGTGAGGGAGTTTTCTACTACCTCTTCTCATCTTCTTCAAAGGCTCCCCTACAATATTTCACAGAGGCTTGACGCGCCAACACTTTTCAAAGATAACAGAACGTTTTCTTCTACTTCATCTTCCCCTTGCCTCTGCTACAGCCCTCTTAACTTCCTGATATTGCAACCTCTTTTCAACGCCTCTTTCTTCCGAAAGCAAGCGGAAGAAGGAATTCATGCAGACTTTTCTGCTTCCACATAGCAACATTCGTGGAAACGTTTAATACCTACTCCTACTTATATAAACGGTAGACAACTAAAGGGTTTTGCGTGAGAGGAGTATTTCATACAAACACTATACGACTATGCTACATCAGATTTATTTGACCGTGCCAGGGAAACCCGACCATAAGTCGATAAACACCCGAAGGTTCATTGGCGCGCTTACCTGAGTCCGCAATTCAGTCTTATTCTATGCTAACTCCATCCAATCATACCTCACAAATCCTACTTTCCTTAAATCCGTTCTAAGATTGTCCTCCCATTTACGCCTAGGTCTTCCACGTGGTCTTTTCCCTTCGGATCTCCCACTCAATACTTCTGAGATA
Source organism: Ectobius pallidus (assembly GCA_964059195.1). Classification (NCBI taxonomy): domain Eukaryota; kingdom Metazoa; phylum Arthropoda; class Insecta; order Blattodea; family Ectobiidae; genus Ectobius; species Ectobius pallidus. The sequence goes on from CAXKWD010000008.1 coordinate 141,252,398, forward strand.
TCTTTCCTCCCCCATGCGTGCAACATGCGTGGTAGAACAGCGTTGTTTTATTGTTCGTTTATCGTTGCTACGTAGGCCTACGCGGCCTTAGATATTAAAACCCTGTAGTGTTAATGGTCGGCTGCGGTGGTCTAGAGGTAGCGTGCCCGCCTCTAGATCCGAAGGTCGCGGGATCAAACCCGACCGATGGGATTTTCAGGACGTAAAAATCCTGGGCACGGAGTCCTCCGGGAGGGACTTTAGGAAGGGGGCCCGTGTCGTAGATTTATTTATTTATTTATTTAACCTGGCGGAGTTAAGGCCATAAGGCCTTCTCTACCATTCAGCCAGGGCAACAACATGAAATACACAATGATAATAATAATAATGATTAATAATAAATTAAAAAAGAACTGATATACATGAATACAAGAAACGAACATTAAATACAAAGAAAAAATTAGAACATAAGTACTTGAATACGGCACGTAAAAGAACTCTTAGCCTAAATTAGAGCCTGTGGACAAAATTTCTCGGTCCTTTCACGTCCAAGTAATATCTTAGTTTCCGGAGGGGGGTTAAGGGGCGATGGGCTTACCACCTAAACTTCTACCCTCTCTAGGAAAATTAGCGTAACAAAATTCACATCGGTAAACAGAAACCTCCACTTGGAGGCCCTTCGCCCCAACATGGGGGCATATATTTCGAGAAAGAGAGAGAGAGAGAGAGAGAGAGAGAGAGTGTGAGAGAGTGAGTATTAATGAAACTGATGAAATCGTTATATAACCGTCGTAATAAAAGTATGAATTCCTAGCTTCAATATAACGTTTTTATGTCAGATTACAACTGAATCTTTCGATATCTAATGCTTGCAGGCGAAGTATTATTACAATTTACAATCCGATGCCAGTTGGTATACATGAGTAATCCAGCTTGTTCATATTACAAACATAACTAGTATTAGTATTACATGCATGACTCTAGAGAGAAGAGTAAAAAGACACCCCTTGTCGTATGGAGTTAATAACAAAACACGAGCATGTTTAAGCAATCGGAGAAACATCTGCAGGGTACGTTCAATTAACTCGAAGAGAAACCACTGCCATTATTACTTGCGTTCTAGAGACGAGAGCGCAAAATATTAATTTTGCTGTGTGCGTGCTGCCATCTGTCGACAAGGCCATCCCCCACCCACCATGACGATGGATTACAAACAAATGAAGTTCCATACTTAGCATCCGAGATATCTTGGTGCTTATATTTGAATACGGCGTGTTATATTTCTCTCGAAGCATAAAAATGTTTATTACTATTACCTTGTACATAGAGAGAGAAGGATTATTTTATATGTTCAGCAGCCTGCAATACTAAATTTGAGACAGCGATATATGTTATAACTAGCTTAAAAGGCCCGGCTTCGCCCGGGCTTTTTTTTAATTTTGTAATCGGAAATTAACTTATGAAGGACTTCCGACTTTTAAATTCTAGGTCCTTATATGGGTATTTAGAATTTGAAATAGGAAGAACGATCACACTCAAACTATTCCCTCAGAAAACGCTTGATATAGCTTTTTATGGCTCATAGAGGATGTAGAATTTTGCATCCCATCGCTTATACAGTAAGTTAACAGCAAGCCTGGTAGGGGTTCAAATAAGAAGAAACAGAAATTTCGGTAACATTCAATTGTACTGTCTTTGCGGAATACTTATTTCTCACTCTCATGTTACCATAAACCCGTTTTGGGGATGAAATTAAACAGAAATGCAATATAACTTTCATACTTCTCTCCCCAAAACATATTACCACACCTCGTATTGTTTTCTCTATGTCCAGGGTAGAGAAAGTTGTGTGACTGCATTATTTGATTTGGATTTCATAATTCTGTGTAAAAAGGGATTAAATTTTCTCAAAAACATTTCATTTTTGGCATTTAAATTTTTTTTTTTTTCAAAATCCTTTGTTAGTGAGCACCTACACTATGAAACGAAGGTACTGTCGAAATTCCAAGTCTCTACCTGTTATAGTTTAGGCTGTACGTTGATTCTCTGTCATTCAGTCAGTCAATCATTCACTCAGGACAAAGCCTCTTATATATATAGAGATTATTGTACGTTGAGCTCATTTCGTGTGTTTAAGTGTGCATTGCTTTGAGGCGAAGCCATACTTCCTGCTTACTTTGTCTCCTGCCATTTTTCACGAAAAATAAAATAAAATAAAATCCGAATATTTACCGAGATGGACAGAGTCGTTTATTCTAAAAATTGAAGGTGTTCTTAAAACTAAAAACTTGGATATTTAAGTTTGGTAGAATAAAAACAGTCGCATGCCGCTTGCCTAAATTAGTAGGCTAATTAAGACGGTCTTATGAAATTTACATTGGTTTTTTCGCAATAGAACTATATATGCAGTGAGGTAGCAGGGTTTCCACTGGTCGGGACAAGGCCGGGAATTCCGTATGGTCGGGAAAATCCGGGAAAAGTCAATGAATTTGTTAAAATATCCGGGAAAATTCGAAAAATTGCAAAGCCGAACTAGAAGGGAAGAAATGAAAACTAGAGTCCGAAAAAGCTGCAGCTGCTCTAGATGAACAAATTAAGTTGCTGAAGAAAAAAAAGTGGGATCAAAAAGACTTCTAGACAATATGAAGGTATATTTAATTTATTTTACTGATCCTTACTTTTGTATCTGGTATAGCCTAAGTAATTACTGTTTGCAATTACTTTTGTTGCTAAAAGTTTTTCTTATTTAAAGTGTGTATTAATCCTATAATTTTTCTTAGACAGTTGTTAGAAAGTGCTCCATAATCATATTTTGGTCGAGAATTTCTGAAATGATCAATGAAAAGCAGGGAATAAGTCGGGAATTTCTTCAGCATTACTTGGTGGACACCCTGGGTAGAGACTTATGTGGTATTTGAAATCGGTTTTCACTCTTTCCCCAACACTTATAGTTTTCTATTTATTCGTTATTTATTTATTATCTGCTCTGTTTTGGTAATTATTCTCAAACATACATTTTTAAATATCACTGAATCGTCACGCCCCGTTTTAGCCGTTAATCAATAATAAATTGCTTAAATGCAGACATCACCTTAGCATATACTTTCATATCTACTGATTGAAGCATGCAAAAAAATGTTATCCTTAAACAAAAAAAAACAAGATTTTCCAAAGCATTGCGTCTTCCGGACCAACTGACGCCTGAAACTTACGACTAGAAAACCCGCATAACATATGTTGTGCTTGGCATGAGAAGTCGAGAACGCCTGCAACTCTTGACTAGAAAACCCGCAAAGCATTATGTGTGGCGGCAGAATTGCGCATGGCTTGGGGAATTGAGAACGCCTGCAATTAACTTGAATGTAAATTTATTTCTATCAAGTTAATGTATTGGCCTATGTGTGACTTAAAATCTAAACGTGATATGAAAAAAGAAAGGTATATCCATTATCTACATGAAAAGTTGGTCTAGAAAAGTATAATTTTATCTCTGGTGATTAAAATTAGTTTTATTTTGTAGACCATTGTAATGAAAGTCACTAAGCTTGTTTCATAAACATACTGTATTCTTAATAAACGTTACAGACTCATTACAGGATCGTTGTGTAATACTTTTGGCATTAACGGAGAGGACCAAACTGCACTTCAGAATGAAAGAAGATTCAATTTTAACAAATGTTGAGTTGTGCTTTAAAATTAATTAGTATGAGTACCTAATAGATTAGAATAGAATAGAATAAATAATTATTTGCCAAGACATCATTAGTCGGCCGCGGTGGTCTAGAGGTAGCGTGCCCGCGGGGTCGATGGATTTTTCAGGACGTAAAAATCCTGGGCACGGAGTCCTCCGGGAGGGACTTTCAGCTGGGGGTCCCGTTTCGTAGATTTACGGCACGTAAAAGAACTCCAAGCCTAAATTAGAGCCTCTGGACAAAATATCTCGGCCTTTTCACGTCCTAGACATACATAGTTTCCAGAGGGGGGTTGCGAGGCGATGGGCTTACCACCTGTCCCTCTTCCCTCTCTCGGAAAATAAGCATATCAAAATTAGTATAGGTAATGAAACCTCCATAGGAGTCCCCTTCGCCCCACCTGGGGATCATAGTGTACCAGAGAAGACATCATTACAATATGTAGCAACGTAATAATAATAATAATAATAAATATAATATAACATAACTAAAATGTATAATTTAATCTATCAGCTCAGCAATTTTTATTATAATTTGTTGCCTAGGCCTTTCGACACTTGTTCTCACGAAATCTTGTGCTTTTGTTTATTCATTAACAATTAAAAACTATAATGACTTGTAATCTTGTCATTTGAATAAAAAAGTTAAAATCTTCACAAGGTTTTAAAAACTTTCAGTGCACTTTTTACAACTTCATCCTAATTCTGGAGTCTTCTGCGTTGTCTGTTCGCTGATTACGAATCTTCAGGATATTATATATAATAAAGATTGCTGAGCTGATGGTTTAAATCAGACCTGTCCAACAGCAAGTGCCCCAAGGGCCGCTTTAAAAATTGCGGTTTGGAGGGCCGCATTATAAAATGTTTCACACGTTATTTTATTTGTATTTTATCGTTAATGTAAGAATTGTGCATATTATTATTTCAGGGAAATTTATACAATTTTCTCCGCGGGCCGCATCTCATGTTGGATAGCCCTGTTTAAATTATACATTTTAGTTTATTTTATTGATCGATCTCAATGGTATCACATCATGTATTTTAATACTTACAATTGAAATACCTAACTATATTAGAAGTTAATGACATTTTAACCTCAGTAAAATTAAATGCTACTATTAAACAACTCAAGACTCTAAACAGAGTTTGATATCACTGTCGCTCTGACTGTTCTTTTAAATATAGGTTTTTATAGGTTTTTAATTCATCTGCGAGCATATAGTATAATTTTATTGCTTACTTACTCAATAGGAGTACACAATTACAAAGCTAAAAGAATATTATCTATTTTATGGAAACCGGAGGTTCATTGCCGCGCTTACTTGAGCCCGCCATTCAACTCTATTCTATGCTATCTATGTTCAATCAACCATCGCAAATCCTACTTCCCTTAAATCTAACCGAATGTTGTCCTGCCATCTACGTCTAGTTCTTCCAAGTGGTCTCCTAGTCAATATTTTTGAAACATGTTTTTCCTCCCCCATGCGCGCAACATGTCCAGCCCATTTCATCCTCCGTGATTTAATTACCCTTACTATATTTGGTGAAGAGTACAGGTTATGAAGATCTCTCTTAGGCGCAAATATTTTCCAAAGCACCCTGTTTTCGAACACTCTCAGATTATGTTCATCCCGAAGAGTAAGCGACCACGTCTCACATCCATATAATACAACCGGCAGGATAATTGGCTTATAAGTTTTTATTTTTAGATTTCTGGACAGAAGACGAGAATATAAACATTCATGAACTGCAAAAAGCAAATTTTCTGATTCCAGTCGACACTTAACTTCTACCTTAGACCTATTATTATTTGTATATGTAATTATTGCTCCCCTATATTTAAATTTCTCCACTTGTTCGAGCGATTTACCATCTATTTGGAGAAACTCCACATATAATTATTGTCACAGCTCTCTTTTGCATGGTTGGACATATGAGGAGTTCAATTCCAAAAGGTCTCTTGTCCACAAATTTTCGAAACTAAGTTATGACAACCTACATTTTCTTCACATCTCTTTGCATCTAAATACGGTGAAATTTTGCTTCAAAACTGCTTTTATACCAGAAAGAAACATACTTCAAATTGGCGTTTGTTTCCATAATGTATACATCATTTCAACGTTTTTTGCAATTTCCCAACATTTTTGTTAGATGGACAAGAGACCTTTTGGAAATAAGCTCCTCATATGCAAGGTGGCTTTGTATGTATCCAATTAAGTGTTTTTGAAAGACACAACAGGTAGGTGGTTTTTGAAACTCTGAAAACAAATATACCCGTAGACATTTTATTACATGAGATTGCCACCTTAAAGTTGGTTCAAGGCGCTTGCCTAAAACCCTACCAGATTTATCAATTGCATAACAGGATCGCGAAAAATTAACATTATACTGAATTCAAATAACTGGATAGCCACAATGTTATTTTACCTAAAGCTGTGGTTTATGTAGAGCACTGGCATTTGTTTTGTGTGTTTACAAATTAATAATATTTACTGCGTTGAGTACTGCCCACCTATAGGCACATATGGTGGGACGCTTCGGGCGATTGCGTATAAACACTGTTCAATTAGTGAATTTGTACGCAGTTTCGAACAACTTTAACCGCATTGTCCTACACAATTACTGGGATTAAAACTGGCTCAGAACCTAAATATAAATGTTATCATATTGTATTTTTGAAACTCGTTCGTTACCTTCCTATTTGCGTGAATATCGTGGTTACCAGTTTATAATTTAGTAATATTTCTGCGTTTATTGTTAGAGGCAGACAGTTTAAACATACCTGGAGATGATACTAAATTGTGGAATGGATATTTATTTATATTATTTCTGTGGACTTCCCTTTTTCACAACTAATACAAAGTCTATAGGAATATAAGACAGCTTAGTCCAGAGTTGACGTTTGTGAAGGAAGTGCACGGCACATCACGGCCTCTCTCTTCCCACCCCTGTTCAATGTTGCCAACATTTCGCAAACTCCTTGCAGAAGTCTTGTCACTTAAAGGAAGAGCAGACTGCAATGATGTCAATGAGCAACCTCCTCTCCTTTTTTCCCCTAACCTATAACAATAAATAAGGTATTATTGGATAGGATATCTCAAAGTAAGGCGTTGTTCACATGAGATTTTTATCACGGGAAAGTGTGGCATCTCTAGTATATGGGCACATTTGGTGGTATTGTGACGTACAGTAATAAGAGTAGAGGCGATGGTAATTTAATTGTGAGTCAGCCGCCGTTTAGAATGGATATGGCAAGATGTGAACAGCATTCCTATAACAAAATAGTCACCATCCGAGGGATGAATGCCAGAGAATACCACAAAAAGCTGATGAAAGCTTTGGGAAATAATGACCATCCGTACCGAACTTGAAGAGATCATGAAATGGATATGTGTGCTTTCAAACTTCAAGCTACCGCAGTAGTTGCAGTGGCCTATGGATATTTATGGGTTCTGTTTCATTCGCTATCCTACATAAGGTACCCGTAATCTGCATTATAAATACATGCCATTTCCTGCCCTTTCGTTTATATATTTGAAAATTTCAAAGTAATCCCACATTTTGAAGAGAAAAAAATAGTTGCCATGACTTTTTCCTGGTAATTAAAAAAAATTCTCTATTTACTCATGAACATCTTTTTGTAGCTCATTCAAAGTCAATAAATGTAACAGTATTTCTTTATAAATTATCGCTTTAATGGTTGAAACCTATGTAGATAATTGCCATCAACAATTCCAGTTGTATTTTAATTTCGTTTATGACATAGGACACTTATTTATGACATTAAACCTACATGTAAAAGAGTAGCTTTTTATTTTTTATTTTATTTGAGCGAGTTGATCTTTCATTATCGTCAGTCCCCTTTGTGACGTATTCACGTAATTTGTGACCTGATATCAGTTGAGATTTGATGCAGACTATTTTTGTTCTGTTCAGAGTGGAGCGCTGTTTGTGAATCGCTGAATATTAAAGCGTTGCTATGCAGAATTAAAAATATTCTATGACTTTCAGTAATGTGAAGAGTTCCGCCTCTAACAAAACCGCGGAAATATCACGAAATTACAAACTGAAAACCACAATATTCACGCAAACAGGCAGGTAACAAATGAGTTTACCATATACATTAGTCAGAATATCATTTATATCCAGGTTATGAGTTTGTTTGAATTGGGAATTGAATCATTCGTCCATGATCACAATATTTGCTTCCTCCGCCCGTACCATAGGTACTAACTTATATGTAGGGACCGGATTCTTAGGTTTTTACCTATTTTTTTCCTTACTTCCAAAACAAAAAGCGCTCATACACTTTTTCAAATCATGTCTATAGGATTCACCCACATTAATTCTGTGGCACCTAAAAATACCTAAATGGGGTATAAAAAACTAAATATACCTAAACGGGATATAAAACCTAAAATATCTAATTTAGGCTCCTTTTTTGTCTTTTTTGTTTGTCAGTTGAGAAATCGATATTTTGCGGGGAGAGAATAATTTTTGTCGGGTAGAAATTAATACCACCAGCGTTTCATTCAACCCATTGTCGTCTAGGATGGACAGTATCAAGAGAGGAAAAGAGTACCGGCGTATTCCTTTTAAAATATTCGTACGAACGACCATTGTTGCCGTGTACTGCCCTGAGTGGTCACACTTCGAGTTTTAAGAAGACGTGTTAATTATGCCGAAACAAATGAAATCGAGTTTATTACGGCAGTGGATTGGTGACGATCTGAATTTCAGTACAGATGGCAAAGTAATTTGTCAAGTCTGCCAGAAACACGTACTATTTACCTTTCTAGAAAAGAGGGAAGTTTTCGTCCCTAGTTGATCTGTTGTGCGGATAGCATGCGTAACAACCGAAAAAAAGGAAAATAATCAGTTTCACATTATCCACATCCCACCATAAAGTATTTTACTCACTAAATTAGAAGCATCGGATTCGAATCCTGTGAAGGGTAGTGTCTAGATACAGTATGAACTATTAACTAAGAGATAACAGGAAGAACTTCACAGTTGACAATCTTGAAAAATATTTAGTGATATACTGTAACCAGGAAATGTGAGGCAATCTTATTTTTCACTGCTTCTTTTGATTGTTTATGCTTTCTTTATTCAATTGTATAATATTGTCTTAAAGCGAGTTTACATAAATTTAAGTCAATTTTGTTAAGTTAAACTTTACAAGTATTATGTATTCAATCCTATGTAGCACATTCAAATTCATTAAACCAATTATTCTACTTAAAAACGATATTTTGGACAAAAAACCTAAAAAAAACTATTTCACCTAATGGAAAACCTAAAACAGTGTTTTCAAAAACCTAAAAATCCGGTCCCTACTTATATGTAAAGGAAGTATTATGTTCGACCCCCAAATTCGAAGTTAAGTTTTAACGTAAATACACGTTTTGAGGTCCCTTCAATTTAAAAAAAAATAATATTTTCAGAAACATGTCAGTGTGTGTGTGTGTGTGTGCTTCAGAACGGAAAAAGCATGAAAACATTTTATATTTGGGTTAGATATATTCTGGGGGTGTGGCACAAAGATTAGCAACCACTTTCTCTTATTAAGTGCCAGTATGGTACTTTATGAGATTGTGTGGGGGGACGAAAAATGTCTGTACGGGCCGTAACTCAAATAAGCTTCTTCGGATTTTCATGAAACTTGGAAAACACATTTATAATGTCAATGGGAAGAACCCTATTGATATTGAACCAAATCGGTTCACCGGTACCGGAGTAATTCCCAATTTAGTGCCTTTTATGTTAATATATAAGAAGTCGCGATAACTCGTATGCTTTATTGGATTTTCCTGAAACTTTGTATACCCATTTGCAATGTACATGGGAAGACGTCTACTGATATTGGACCAAATCGGTAGACCGGTACCGGAGTAAAACCCAATTTAGTGTCTTTTAAAGACGCGGTAACTCAAATACCCTTTACCGTATTTTTATGAAACTTGGTATACACATTTATAATGTCCATGGGAAGACGTCTATTGATATTGGATAAAACCGGTTGACCTATTTCGGAGTAATGCTCAATTTAGTGCCTATTTTATGGTAAAATACGTATTCGAAAGAATTTATGAAATGCAAATCAGTTATCATGACAACATAGTCAATTGTTTTGCTGTGATCTTATAAGGCTTTGCCAATTAAAATACAGTTAGCTATGACAAATAACACTATTGCTTTACATTCGCTTATCCAACTAGACCGTTAAACTGACCCAGGTGGCTGCGATGGTGACGGTTTGGCCTCACATTCTAGAGTTCCATGGTTCAAATCCCGAAACCGGCCAATTAGACATTTTTTTTTGTATTCTGCATATCATAATTGCAATTATAACTGATTAAACAAAAACACACTGGCACTTTGTTACATCAGTTTACCTGTTATTATTTTTGTTTGCCATTAGATAACATTTCTTACAATAGGCGTCATCAAAATACATAATTTTAATTACGAGAATCATATTGGCGTACAAAGCGAAAATGTGCAAACCTGTGTTTTCTTTTTTGCATCGCTCGGTGGGGTTAGAATCCATCCATCGCTTGGCGTGGCACAGTTACACCCTCCTTGTCATTTTCCTCGCACTGGCTCCTCTGTCAAACTTTGCTGAATGTTATATTTTACGTCCCTAACCCTCAAAACAGTCTTTTTTCTTTATACCTCTCTGACTATTTCTTTTTTATATCTCTTCACTTCTCTCCCATGCTCTTTTTGGTGTTTGTATAAGATGATGTCTTCTATTTTTTAAAGGAAAGGCTCTGGGACTATGCGACGTTTTCCCATTTCATTGCATTCAAAAGGGTATTGTTCAAAAAAGTTTTAAACATTTTTTTCATCTCTACCTTCACAGTTGGGTGGCAGTCAAAGCAACTAGCTCCCAGCTTCTCTTTACAATTGATACTTGGACTCCATGGCAGGAGGTTCTGTTCCCATTTTAATTCCAACTTTTCTTTATTTTTACAATCTTCTTAGGTGTGATAATAGAAATCCTGCTTTAGTGGGATTTCTTCTCATGAAAATAAGACATACTGTTCTGCCTATGTGAGCCCTATTCTTCTTTAAATTGAAGGGCCTCTTTCGATAAGGGCAGAATGCACAAGGAAATCGTTTAGAGAAATCTTGATGTTTTTAAAGTGTTACCACTCACAAGTAGGTGATTTAAAGTTTAATTTTATAACATATATTTTTGAAGGACAGACTAAATTAGTGTTCTGCAAATTTACAAGGTAGAGTGTATTGGGATTTTTTATAACTTGAGGTAATTAAACATGTTAAACAAAAACTGAAGTACTTTCGCAGTAGCAAAATCTTTTTACTTTGTTTATTATTATTTGATTTTACTTTAATCTTAGTAAAAACCTGTATTATTCAGTGACAATTGCATGTTTGCCAATGAATACCAGTATAGTCATTAATACTATAGATGATAAGCAAAACAATCTATTTTGAATGAAGTTACACTTCAGAAATGCAAGTTCAGTTTTTATAAACATTTGATTGGATGGTAGTACTGCAGAAAATAAAAACAGTTTAGGAAGTGTGCCTTACGCCTGTATGGAACTGTTATGAAATAGAATGAATGTGCAGTCTCACAGGTCTTTTCTTATAACTGAACAGAGGTTTAAGGCACAAGTACAAATAGTTAATTGAGTATTTAAGAGATATAAGGAGAAGCCATAATTGTTAAAAACTCAAAATTAAAGATTTGTGCCTTACGCCCTTATGGAACTAGGCCCTTCAATTACAATTACGATGAAAACAGTAGACATTAATAGGAAATGAAATCTAGCACTTATGCATTTTTTGATTACCTACATCCTTAAACAGTTAGACCTAACCACTTCTACTCAGTAACCTTGGCCATTTGCTGTCAGCATTACTATTATTGACAAGATGTCGGCAGTAGAGGGTCCATTAAAATTGTAGATGTGCTTCATGACCTAGCTTGTGGTAAGGACCAAGCTCTCGTACCTGGAATTGCATTGTGTGCATGGTAATAGCATGGGTGACAAATGGTTCAGAAGGAATAGGCGTAGGATGAAATTAATTATCGATGAGACTGGTCCCTAATTGACTATGGCCACCGGGCATTCAGTAATCCGTCGCCAATCGGCCGCATGATGTGTCCCACTTCATTAATCGATATGCACCCGTTGTTAAATTATGAATCTCCGAATCCAGTACACCGTTAAATTGTCCTTCCTAGCAATAATTAGTCATCCTGCGAAAGTGGTTCAATCCGGTTCTAGGTAATAGTGCCAGTATACAAACCATTTTATTTTTGGATTTAACTACCCTGAATATAGTATTCTAGGTTGTTTAATATGACGAAGTCTATTGCAATGTATAACATGCTTAATGACTAATAAATGTTATTATTATTATTATTATTCTTGGGATTGCTTCTCTCGCCCTTACGAGCTAGTTTCGCAAGCCTACCTACTCGCGAAATAAAATCCCTTTTTCACCACTTATACCATAAAGAACTATTATTACTATTTGAAATAAGATTGCAGAACATTTTAAAAATATAATAAGAATTCTCACGAAATTAATGCACCCTCATTTACCAGAAGAGGATATCACACATACTTTTCATTTTGCGTCTGTATTATTATAGTAAACCTGCAACCACACCAGTTTAAATTTAGTCCTCGATTAATTGATTAAATAGGCTTTATTATTTGGTCAATCGGTATAAGATGCAGATAAATTAAACGCATAAATGTTCACTCTATAAACATCTGAAGATTACTTCCTCTCTTGAGTGTAATATTTGTCACAACTTTTTCCAGTACATTTTTTTATGTAATTACTTTTCATTGTTCGATTTTCCTCCTACTTGGTACGAGGTCTCCTGTTCTCAAAACTACTATACTTTTTATATTATTTAGAATCATGTTTTGTACAATCTATGTTAATTCTCAGTTAACTTGTGCGTTAAAAATTGCTTACATGTTACCTCTTTTGTTGAAACCGATGCTGTGAATATGAAATTGTGTCCGGACTTTCTACATGCATTGACAAGCTTCAAATTACGTAGATTGTCACATGATACACGGGTTTTCCTGGAATGGTTGCCATTGACAACCTGATAAATAGCAAATTTCCAGTGGACGATATTGGCATTATTATATAGCGTCGCCTACAGCGTACAATTTTCGTGAATGACCACTTTTTAATAAATAATAAAGCACTGACAGCCACGCTCAACTGGACAAAAAAATAATTGATCACTTGTCTGTCGCTTCAGGTTTTTATGCCCGTAGATACAAAAATGTAGATAGCCCGATATAAATGTAAAGCTAAAAGCGGTATGAACCCGATTTGTAATAAATGAATCTTAAGGAAGACCATACACATAATGGTACTAGCTTCGCTCGATTCATAATTTCCATTCGAGTGTCTTAATTGCCATTATACGCAAATTACATACAGAGCCGTGGAAAGAAAGCAAGGGCCCCAGGGTCGAATTTTCCCGGGCCTCCGTCAAATATTAAATTCATTACAAAACTCTCCCTTTATAATGTATGCAAAAAAAATATTATGTAATAATATTACATAATTATTAAGTGCCAGAATGGTACCGGTACTTTATGAGGTTGTCTGCTAGACAGGACTGTCTGCCTGTCCGTGTGTCTGTAAGCGAGATAACTGAAATACGCTTTATCGGATTTTCATAAAACTTTGTATACCTTTTATAACGCCCACGGGATGAAACCTATTGATTTTGGACCAAATCGGTTAACTGATGCCGGGCACGAAACGGAAAAATACATTAAAATGTCGTAAATAGGAACAATTTTATCTGTATGTACCAGTTTAATCTTTTGAAAATTATGTTTTTAAATGCCGAACGTTAGTGAGCCCTACTGTTGAGTCCAAAAGTATTTCTACTTCTACTTTTAAAATATAGCAATTTTTCTCCAAGAATAATCAGTTTCAGTTTAACTGATAAATCCCCTGTCACCATTACACGACAGGACAACGCAGATAAAATAAACATATAACACATAATTAAGCTGTTTATTGACTTATAACCAGCCCCGGCTGCCCCTCCCTCTCGTCGGGCCTGATTACATACGACTGTTTTGTTGGATTACAATTAAATGTAAGTAAGATGCAGATGACATGTATTTTTATCCTGACCTCCATTTTCGCTGCTAACACAAATTAAACACGAATTGCAGGCTTGTTATCCTAATCGGAGCGTTTTTATTTTGTATATAAAGTCATATTTTGGTCATTTTTGTGGTCTTGGTCATATTTTAGCCATATTTGTAATTTTACGTCATATTTCAGTTATAAATTCGGTAAAGGAGCACAATTATACAGCGTATGTAGGCCTACATAGTCGAGTTAAATTTGAAATTCATGTAATTAATTTCATGTTTATGCCAAATTAATGGGTAAATTAAATTTTAAAATTAATGAAATTGTTTATATTTTATAGGGACACGCAAGATCTACGAAATATTACGAGTATTTGGAGCTGATGAAGCGAGCAAACAGGAGAACATTCTTTAAAAATAGAAGTTCATTAGAAGTAAAACCGTAAATCACCAAAATTGCTAAAAAGTGATTTTCTGAAGGAATTCGTGTGATGTAAGAATTTTGTCTCTTTAAACGTTTTAAATTGGAATTTTATAAAAAAGTTATTTTATAAGGTCATAGTTAGGATTTTTGGGTCATATTTTTCACTGTTTTAGGTCATAAACATCCGAACCCTACAGATGACACATGTATGACAGTAGCGATGAAAAGTTTAAATATTATGAAGGAAGCTGTATGTCTTACGTTTAGTATATTAGTAAACACAGAACGTAAGAGGATATGGCAGCTTTAGACTTCACCTAAGCTCATATGCGTTCAAATCCGATGTCAAATGATCCTGTGAGCCTGTCTAACTCACGTTCCCAGCGTGTACCTAATCAATCTTGTATCACGTTTGATAAATCCCGCTTTGAAGCGTCGGATTGGATTGCTCATTCAAATTCCCTTTGTAGTGTATTGTGAGAATATTCGGAGGTCTACTGTTGTAGTGCTGCAACGACAGGCCTACCAAGATTTAAAAGCTTCTCCAGTCTGTGTCAAATGTAACACATTCACAGAAAAATACACCTTATATACATTACTAGGTTAAAAGACCCGGCGTCGCCCGGGTTTTGTATTTTGTAATTGGAAATTAACTTATGAAGGATTTTCAATTTTAAATTCTAGGTCCTTGTATAGGCATTTATAATTTGAAATAGGAAGAACGACTTATTACACTCAAACTATTCCCTCATAAAACGCTTGATATAGTTTTTTATGGCTCATAGAGGATCTAGAATGTTGCATCCCATCGCTTGTACAGTGCACAGCAAGCCTGGTAGAGGTTTAAATAAGAAGAAACAGAAATTCCTGTAACATAAAATTGTAATATCGAGGCGGGAAATTTCCCACTCTTATGTTACCATAAAGTCGTTTTGGGGATGAAATTAAACAGAAAGCATTATCACTTTCATACTTTTCTCTCCAAAAACCTGCGATATAATATAATATACACATTACCATACCTCGTTTTGTTTTCTCTATGTCCAGGGTAGAGAAAGTTATGTGATTCCATTATTTTAGTGGATTTCATTCTGTAATATTTATTTATAACATGAATTATTTTGATAACTTCTCTTATTTGTCAAAAGTGCATTTCAATTGTTTTTTCCAAGCCCATCATATAAAATTTGGCAACAATATATTCTGTGATTTGGAATTGATAATTCTATGTAAAAAGGGATTAAGTATTTTGAAAAACATTTAATCTTTGGCATTTAGAATCAGAATTTTTCAAAATCCTTTCTTAGTGAGCACCTACATTATGAAACGAAGGTACTGTCAAAATTCCAAGTCTCTACCTGTTATAGTTTAGGCTGTACGTTGATTCCTGTCATTCAGTCAGTCATTCATTCAGTCAGTCAGTCAGGACAAAGCCTTTTATATAGATAGAGATAAAGATGTACGTCTGCTTTAAACTTCAAACAAACTTGTCAGCGAATCGTAGGCTTATTACATCATTAATCTTATTGCCAGTGCATTTCGTAAAATGTTGCCATATTTAAAGAATGTATTATATCTGTGTATACGAATATGAATTAAGGTTAAGAATCAAACTTTAGAGCTTTATTCTTCAGCAAGCTCTGCTTAATGAATCGATCTGGAGCTTAATTCGGAAATCGAATAAATAAAAAATAAAAACTTATTTCTGCATATTATAATTGCATTGATCACTGATTAAACGAAAGCATTCTGGCAGTTTGTTATATCAGTTTACGTGGTTTTATTATGTTATAACTTGTATTCATAACTGATATTGAATTTTAATGGTTATGATATTAGGTGAATTCTAGAGTGATAGGGAAAAAGCGAATAAGTAAAAAAAAACAAGATATTATGTATTATGATGTATTAAGATATTATGTAAAAATATCTGGGTGGGCTGAACTAGATATTGTAACAATGTTGTGGAAATACATTGTTTTTTGCTCTCTCCTGGAGCTTTGGTTTTTTGACTTATTCGCATTTTCCGTACCACTCTAGAATTAGTGGAGGTGAGTCAACAACTGCAGTCTTACAACCTTCCCGGGTGCGAACGGTGTGTTTGAAAGGCTTTTTATGTTTTATTTCGTTTCAAGATGGTGGTAATTTTAATGTAAAAGTTTCGGTTTAAGCACAGAGTCACGAGCAGACGCGTTGAAATTCAGTGTTCCTTGAAATCACTGTAAACGTATGTGTAAGAATTTTTATCTTTTGATTAAGAGCAGATTTTACATTTTTATTTTGGTTTTTGGATATGAGGTCTACTGATCACAGAACTTTACTAATTACACCAATGAGGTTAATCTATAAAAATAAAATATTAAGCGTATTAGATTTTGTCAAGATATATTCCGGACCTGTAGTTGCAGTACCTGTGTTATAATGGATATACGTATTTTGCACACTCAGACATAATGGTGGTTCTTGTAACCACTGTATCGTCGACAAAAGGATCCTCATGATTTGAACACAAGAGTGCGCTTATATCAATATAGGCGACACAATTCCACATTGTTCTAGATATAATTGTAGCTTAATGAAATTTTCCTTCTACAAACACCATTCCATCTTGTTTAGCTCGGTAAATGAAGAGACACGCATTTGCCAACATAACATTACCATGGACATCTAGCGAGCCCATTACAAACTGTTTGCATGCGCCATATTGTTACCGCTTGATCAGATGTAGGCTAATTGCATTCTCTGTCTCGCATGTCTTTGTAATTTCAAGGGGAGGAGTTTTGACGAAATGTTCCTCATTTTACACAGGAAGGGCTAGGGAGTTGAATTTTTTTTATGAATAATAGACCATACATATGTCGGTTATTACTTAGACCTCCATTCTCGCCGCAAACACATTAAACATGAATTTCACATACGGAAAAGTTGCACTTGCGGGCACTATTTAATTTCCATACACCCACACCCACTCTCAGGGCCGTAGAGAGAAAACAAAGGGCCCAGGGACAAATTTTCCCGGGCCCCCTTCAAATATTAAATTCATCACTGAAACCCAACTTCGCCCTTTATAATGTATGCAACAAAAATATTATGTAATGATATAACATCATTATTAAGTGCCAAATTCACATCTTTATTTTCCTGAGCATTAATTGGAAAATGTATTTAAAAATCGTGTTTTTCTGCAACAGTCCTCTTTAGCCCCTAGTTTTTTTTAGCAAATGTCCTCTTTAGCTCCTAGTTTTCATCAATGGTCTTCCTTTGTCCCTTTTAGGTCCAGTCCGATTTAGGTTCTATAAGATTCGGAAACAAGGGGCATGAAACGGAAAAATACGTTAAAATATTCTTTTTAGGAACAATTTAAACTTTATGAACCAATTTAATCTGTATGTACCAAAATGAATATTTTGACAATTATTATTTTAAGTATCGAACGTGAGGCCTACTGTTGAGTTCAAAAGGATTTCTGCTCCTAGTTTTAAAAAATAGCACTTTTTCTTCAAGAATAATCCGTTTCAGATTACCTGATTAATTCCGTGTCACCGTTATACGACAGGACAATGCAGATAAAATAAACACATAAAACATAACTTACGCTGCTTATTGACTTATAACAAATTTTATTTTAGAGTAAATTTAGAAGATAAAAAATTAAACCTGGTCGGCAGGGCCCCCTTTTGGGGTCGGGCCCCGGGGCTGCAGCCCCGGCTGCCCCTCCCTCTCGTCGGGCCTGCCCACTCCTCAGGGATAATATGGAATTTGAACTTGAGGAACGTTGTTCAATAAATTTTCCAACGAAGAATTTAGTGTACAAAGCTTACACTGTGCAACATGCTCTTAATTTTCAGGGAACTTGCAAATTGAAGTACTACGTTTTTAAATACTATAACCTAAAGTCGAAGTCTATTGCTTTTGTTGAGTTTTTTAGGCCTACTACTTATGATACAACGTATATGAAAAGGTTAAGGCACGTTCTAAATAATGAAACGCCCAAACCATTTTTGAATCTCCTAGTGTTTAATGTGTCCGCAGGAATTAAATAAGTATTGGGAAAGGATTGATTTGAAACCTCTTTTTTTTGACGTACTTATAAATTGCCTTCATACAAAACCATTTACAGTACTTAATTATGTATTGCATAATTTGGACTACATGTTACTTTAGCAGAGATTTTGGTGGTGTTAATGCGGAGACTGTGTGCTCAGGAAGGGTCATTTTTCATACACTGACTTTCCCCAGAATTCTTAGCTGCTTCTGATAGATTCAGTGTTGAACGAGGGAGCCTCCTCTACCAAATTTATTACGCTGCACATAAAGGTCTTTCATGTCTATTTCTCCTTACATTTTCATATGATATACTGCCTTCTACTGAAGAACGTAAACACCAGCCCACGAGACAGATAAAACTTTCGTAGAGCGCAGAACGAAGATAATGCCAACTTTTCTTCACAATACTGATGATTATGATAACGTTAATAATTATGGTTATAATTCATTATTTATGTTATTTTAGAGATGAGAATGCTAAGACCGGTGGCAGGTTACAAAAAAAATAGATAAAAAGAAGAACGAAGATATCAGAAAAGAACTAAATATATATAACTTAAACGAAAAAATCAAAGAATACCAGACAACGTATCTACAACATGTACAAAGAATGGAAGACCACCGGATCCCAAAACAGCTATTAAAATATAAACCAACAGGAAAAAGAACTCAAGGACGTCCGCAGAAGAGATGGAAAGATCAATTCACAAGTTGAGACCGGAACAAGCCAATAGGCCTAATCCATGATGTTGATGATGATGTTATTTTACACTTTTTAAAGCGAATACGTGGTCAATGCGTACGAATGAGATATCAATCGAGATATTTTTTAATAAATTTGCTTGCCATTGAGGTTTAGTAAGTATTTGGTTAAAATTTTAAGGGGGGGACATAACAGCTTTCGATGCTGAAAAATAGGTGAAGTTCATTTTTTTTCAGCAATGAATTGTTCTGTAGCCTTGTAATCTGGCATGCTTTATATTGGCTAGTTTTATAATTGCAGACTATTTTTATAATTAATTTAACTATTACAGTTCTGGGTAATTATCATTACAAAATGGCAGCCAAATGTTGTGCACTGAAGTTTCCGTTTCCCTGATAATTTTAAAAAATATCAATATTTCTTAGTGATTCTTTTTTCTATCTATTTGTAAATACCATATGAACAACATAAACTAGAGTCTATGGATTATCTGCAGTATAAATATTTAAAAAAATAATTCATCATTTGTTAATTTTTTTTTTTTACAAATTTTTACATCATAAATATTAAAAAAATAAATTAACTAAGAAAATTTCATCAATGTTTCTAGACAGTGTTATTCATTAACATCAAATATACTTGCATGCATAATTTCATTACAATATGTTAATAAAACAGATGTATCTCAAATCTTGAAATTAATTATGGAACACAAATCATACAAGAAATTAGCAATGTAAAATTTTTAGGACTGCAAATTGACCAAAATCTTGACTGGAAGACACACATAGAAATGATAAGTCCAAAACTGAGTTCAGCATGCTTTGCTTTAAGCATTTTGAATAATATATTAAAACAGGATGCATTACTTATGGTATATTTTGCATATTTTCACTCGGTAATGAGGTACGGGATCATATTCTGGGGCAACTCTTCCCATAGGGAGAAAATATTTAGATTACAAAAGCGGGCAATAAGAATAATATGTGGAAAGAAAAAAAGGGAATCTTGTAAACCGCTATTTGAAAAATTAAAAGTCCTCACTCTTACAGGGGAGTATATATACTCTGTTATGTGTTATGTAGTGAATAATATTGATAAATTTCAAACTAATTTTAGTGTACACGGACGTACTACCAGAAACATGAATGATCTACACAGACCAAATAACTCGTTAAAACTCTTTCAGAAGGGTGCTTATTATTCTGCAGTACAGATATATAACAAGCTTCCAAACAACATTAAATTATTATGTATTCAAAGAAAGAGCAAACCTTTCAAAACAGCTGTCAAGGAATTTTTAATAACTCACACCTTCTACAATTTGGAGGAATATTTCCAGCTTGGATAAATTTGGCAGCTTACAGTTTCTGTAGGCCTATATTATTGTTATAACATGCATGTATTTTTTGATCTGACGTGTTCTATATCCTTGAGCCCCGCTCAACACAGGATCTACAGGACGAGATATCTACATCTACATCTACATCAAATGTTTGCGTTATGCGTTGTAAATTGAATTTTGTTTTATTATTATTTAACGCTAGAACACAAGTGGCAGCAGTGGCTGTTTACAACAAATTTTAATTGAAATGAACGATGAAGATTGGCGAAAATTCTCTAATGAAAACGTTTTTCTATTGTCTGAACGTATTAATCAAATGCCTTGCCCTAGTGGTTAGAAACGACTGCACGAGCTTAATCACTTAACTAAATTCCAGTTTTCAAGGCATTGTCAAAAAGGGGGGACGTACGAAAATTTTGCACGCGTTTACTAGTTATTATTATTACTACTGCTGCTGCTGCTACTACTACTACTACTGCTATTATTATTATTATTATTATTATTATTATTATTATTATTATTATTATTATTTCTGTTTACATTCCCTTATCTACATGAAATATGAATAGTATGAAACATATGAATGAGGTATTAATGGATTAATTTTTGCTTTCTTTACCCTATATCGAATTAATGAATAACACCGAAATATTTTACCTGTGTGTGGAGGGGACATAGACAAGCAACTTTTATTAGGAGAATTTTGCTCTATGGCGTCAATTTATCCTATTACAGCCCAAAGTTTCCCAGGGCATGGCCGCCACTGACTTCTAACATTAGCAAAAAAATGCAAAACAAAGGAACTTCGTTGTTAACACTGTAATCAGTAGTTATGAATAAAAAAAGACTAATGCAGTGGCGACCAGTCATGTAATTAGTCTGTAAATTTTGCAGATTATGGAAACTCTAAATAATGATATAGCTGTTGATAAGTGATTAAGAATCAGGTTTTTGTCGATCACTAAGAAGGCATGAGGTCAATTCAATTACAATTTTAACATTATTTCACTTAATTATTGTCTTATGAGCACCAAATTGTAATGACATTAATGTCCTGTAGTATACTCATTTTACGTCATAGAGCAAAAATCTCCTGATAAAATTTTCTTGTCTATGTCCCCTCGATACATAGATAAAATATTTCGTTGTTATTCATTAACACCCTGTATTATGGTCTAGGAGCCTCTATCCATTCTAATGGAAAATAACGTTACCCTCGATTTATTATTTTCAAGGCCTACGCTGGTTTGGATAAGGATTACTTCTCTACGAAAAGAAGGCGGTGGTTATCGGAGAATTTAGCAAGTTTGTGTGCGCTTCTTCACAGCTGTAAGTTGAATTGAGTGACTTGTAGTGAATGCTTTTTACTACAAGAGGGCTCTTCAGTCAATCTCATCGAAATCTCGTGAAAATTTTAACTTGAGACGGCTAAAGAGTGAGCAATTTGTAAAGAAGGCTTATTGAAAGGTGCTATCGTCTTTCCTTTCAAGCTCATTGCTTTCGTCTTGTTCGTCACACTCAAGTTAAATTGCTTTCTATCTCTATGACAGAAAACTTGACATCTCTTTCTATAACTATGCTAAGGACTACTCTGCAAATTATTTCCACTTCTTTGATGCCAAATGTCTCAACTTGTCTTTATTTGTATAAAATTAAGAATGAACGGATAATTTCGTGCAGTTTTCTTCATTCGCGTTCTATTTATCTAGTATACCAGGGGTTCCCAAATCCCCGTCTACTTTGTTTGAATATATACCTAACTCAAAATGCATCGGGGTGGATAAAGGACTTATACTGCTTTATCATTATAACATTAAATAGCACTAACTGCTTCCATTTCACTTATTTATAATTATTTTAAAATTTGCTGATATTGCTTTTACTGTCAAAAGATATTTGATGTACTAAATACTATTTATTTAGCTTATGGATTACTTTTTGATTACATGCATACTTTTTTTACCACCAATGTAAAATAAAAAAGTCCCTTTAGGCAGACCTACAGGCTGAGGTAGATTTCGAAGTATTTTTGATTTAATTTATTGTCGCTGCGCAACACTCTTCTTCTTTAGCCTTGGCATGACAAATCCGCAATAATAACAGCAAAAAAAGAGGAAAGAGCACTTATTATTATTATTCATCGATACCCCTCAAGACGTGGTTTCAAAAATTTCGAATTTCCAACCACCCCACTCGTATCCCCAAAACCCTCGAATCGTTAGTGTTACTGTGAGCTCCATAGGGAGTACTCTAATTTATTCCAACAAAGTTTCCCTCTATAGTTCATAGGGGCCGAGATATAAAGTTTTCAAAATTTCAACCCCTTCACCCGACCCGCTTGGGCCAATTTTGCTCATTAACGAATTTGTCCGAACTATTGGGCCTATACATAACATAATAATTTTTTTTCTTCAAATATCTTCAAATTACGGCCGCTAGCGTGTAAAGATATATATATATAAGCATTTAATTAAATCTGTTTCGGTTGCTGACGTACTTAGGAAGCTGGGACTGGACTTATCATCCTTAAATCAGATGGCAGAAAACATCATTGCTGACTCAGTGAGCATATTGCACCACCACATATATAAGAATATATAGTAAAAATTGTTTACATGTTTTATTTAAACTATTGTTTATATGTTACCCATTTTTTACCATCATTTGAACTATTGTCAAAAGTGATTGATTGGTATGCTGTGTCTATGGCAACTTGCTTGAGGCAAGCAGCTCATTTTGTTCAATAAAATGTATTCTCTTATTCTTTTAGTGATAGTGTAATGAATAACGAATTTGATAATTTTTATAGAATTAGAAAGAATGATTATACACGGAAATACCTGGTCAAATATTATATTAGATACTGTCACATTATCATGATCACCAGCGTATTTTTTATACTAGATTATTGCATATGTTTATATGCATCCTTCTCTGGTTAATGGAAAATAAGTCGTTAAGGGCTCAACTACACCGGAGGGAAATAAATTACAAATCTTGTTTATATTTCTGCCTATGCAAGGGTTTTGAACAGTAGACCTACTCGGCTGCAAAATCTGAAAACGCATTTGAAACTGATTCGTAACATCGGGTTATCGTTGCATATGAACACGAGTATATGATCGAAGCCGTGACCTGGCAAATAGAACGGGTTTATTTGCGCATGGAGAATCGTGTGTGTTGATGAGAAGACCCTCATATTGACCGTTGCACTGTGCGTTCATATGCTAACAATTGCTCTTCAGCGTTCAGAACTTATTTCCTTAGCATACATGGAAGCGTTGAATTCATCACTTGCAGTACATCGGTAATGTTTACCGAGATTTGTGTCCATACTTTGAGTGGAAAATGAAGGGCTTATTCCAAAGTTATTTTTCTCCGTGAAATAAAATTTTTCACAAAAGAAGTTCCTCATTGAAATTTTAAGGTTTGAACTTATAATTTGGAAGTTGCCTTATTTACCCATTCATTAGTAAACATTAAGTAAAAAATAAAAAATAAAGAAAGTAAATAACATGTGAAAAATAAAAAATAAAATAATGTAAAAAATATAGAAAATAAGAACAAAATAAAAAATGTAAAAAAGAATAAAGAACTAGAAGATCAGTAGAACTTAGGATCATAATAATTATGACTGCATTTAAGGGATGTCCAAATTGTTGAGAGTTGTTTACTAAACTACCTGCCCTAAAATAAATCTTAACATTTTCACACTACTTGGCCTACTTAAAATGTAAACCGAAATTATAGATTGATATTTCATTTTAAAATAGACGCTAACTTGTTTTTAATACGGTAAAGGTAAAGTGATCCCTATACAGGCCATGGAGGCCCAGAGGGTTCCAGGAGGTTGAGGCTCCCAGATTTTGGACATTCGGAACGTGAAGGTGGTAGCCCGGTATTAAATGATTTTTTTAAAATCAAAGTTGAAATCTATGTCCTTCGACAGATATTCAAATATGAATCTGAATCTTTTATGTGAGATTCTTTGATTCTTCCTTTACAAATTTTCTGAAGGATTTTTTATGTTTATACATTTTCTTAAAAATATATTTTACCCAGAAAAATTAAAAGTTATAAAGAAGTGATCTATGATTATCTATTATTTTCTATTATTTATCTATATTAATGAAAGGAAGTGTCTGTCTTTCTGTCTGTCTGCCTGTCTGTCAGTCCGTCCGCGATGCCCAGCGAAATCTACTGAACGCATATGTCTGAAATTTTAAACATAGTTGGTCAGAAAATGCACCTCGAAGCCGGAATTGTAATTTTCGCTTTCGTTCGTGAGTTATGAGTGAAAAACGGGCAGAAAACGTGCATTTTTTGCGTTTTCGAAGCATTAGTTTTCAGTAATTATGTCAATGTCAAATCAATTACAGTTGGCTTTGCCTTTTTTGTCATACCTTGGAAATAAAATCATCGCGATCGCTTGAATTTTGTGATCTCACCCTGGTCTATTCGTTTGTTTATAATGTCAAGGCACGCAGATATCTGAAATTTTCAATACAGACGGAAGAAGGATAATGAATGTAGGCCTAAATAGGCAAATATTGTTCGATTTGGACGAAACTCACTATGCAGGGGTTTCTGGACCAGGGAACTCGAATATTAGGTCGTTTTTCCCAAGCGGCACTTTATAATCGTGGAATGCACTTCAAAGTCGGATTTTTAGCTGTTTCATTATAATTATTAATAGTTTAGTTTAAGCCTATGAATATTTCGCGTGCAAGTGTTAATAAATATTATGTTTTAATGATTTTGCACTTAATTTTTAATATCTCAATTAATTAGAGACAGAGGTAGGATTGAATTCTAGCAATAATATGATTATAATCCAATGTCTGCAGTAATAAAATATATCAAAATGATGACGCACGTGGGCAGCAAAAAAGGAAAATATGCAGGTAGGTTAAGTTAGCAGAATATTCAAGTTTCCTCCATGACAACATGAACGGGAAATTGATGAAAGAAACTAAGTTTTTGATAGGGTTTAATTCTCCCCGCTGTAAACGCCTACAACACATCGTTTAGACTACACGCATAACCGGAGAGTTGTCGACGAAAGCCTAACCTGCAAGGGGCCGTACAGCATTTGTCAGCAACATTTCAAATTGATGGAACCAATATGAGAAATACGATGCCCAGCAATATCTTCTGCATGCAGAGATCTGAAATTTTAAACATAGATGGACTGAAGGGTGGACGAATACACCTTGAAGCCGGATTTTTAATTTTCGCTTTCGTTCGCGAGTTATGAGTGAAAAACTGGCAATTTCTTTTAATTATTAATTTTTTTATTTATTTATTATTATTATTATTATTATTATTATTATTATTATTTTTTTTTTTTTTCATATCGAAGCAGGTGGCTTTGCTTTCTTTTGTAAAACATTATTGATTTGGACGAAACTTACTATGCAGGGGTTCTCTGGGCCAGGGAATTTGAATCTGAGGTTGTTTTTCCCAGGCGGCGCTTTCTAATCGTGAAATTCACTTCAGAGCCAGCTTTTTAGCTATTTCATTAATTGTTAATTGTTTAGTTTAAGCCTAGGAATGTTTTTCATGTAAGTGTTAATAAAAATGTTTTAATTATTTTGCTCTTATATTAATTTTTAATTAATTACCGTAGGCGAAGCCGGAGGGACCTGCTAGTTTAGTAAATACTGGGGAAAAACTAAGGTCTATTCAGAAAATGTGATTGGTAATTTTATTTCTCACATTGTAAAGTGTATTGTGACGATTTTCACAGAAGTATATCTATTTTTGTGGGAGAAAATAGATTTTGAATTCGACATGCATATTGAAAGTGAAAACAGACGACTAAAGTTTGGATGCACTGGCAGTTAGAAGCGCACTGAGGTTTAAAAACGTTAAAAACAGCACCTGTTTTCCTTTATAGACATTGCTTGAAACAATATGATTGCACAAATCTATTGAGTTTTTTTATCTCTTTGCAGCAATAAGTCAGAATCAGAAATAAGTATAGTTGTCTGTTCTTGCAGCCTCGACTTAGATAAAAAAAAAAATTCCTATTACCTTATTTACTCGAATATAACGCACACCTTTTTTGTACATTTGTAGCTTTCAAAACTGAGGTGCGCGTTAAATTCGAGGGCGCATTAAATTCGAGTACAAATCCGTTTCGTAGGTTGGCAGTACCGGTAACTATTATCTGCGTAACAATGCATTGCTGTAATTCTCGACTTCATTAATTTTATCGTTTGTCTATTACTAGCATTACATAGAGCGTATAAAAATACTAGTTAATAGTCACGAAATGGAGGGCAAGAAGAGAAGAATGTCCTAATGGTAATTTCAAATGTTTACGTGGTGGTTC
Source organism: Ectobius pallidus (assembly GCA_964059195.1). Classification (NCBI taxonomy): domain Eukaryota; kingdom Metazoa; phylum Arthropoda; class Insecta; order Blattodea; family Ectobiidae; genus Ectobius; species Ectobius pallidus. Next base: position 141,279,054 of record CAXKWD010000008.1, read on the forward strand.
ATTATTCCCTTAATACTATGACAAAATTCCAAATAAAATACCTATCCTACCATTGATGCGCATTACGTTCGCCAACAAACTCTTTTTTATGATTTCAAGTTTCAAAATCGGGGTGCGCATTAAATTCGAGGGCGCATTATATTCGAGTAAATACGGTATTTCATTTTAGTAATTGAAATGGACGTTATAATTTTAATATTAATGTGCCAATAGCCTATTTGTATATCGTCCACTAGTAACGTTTGCCAGTCAAGCAGAGAACCTAACAAAAAGAAATGAAGTGGCCGAATCAGTTTATTGTAGAGAGTTAACAGCAAGGAATGTGAGTTGGAGCGCTGCACGAAGTTCAACTGTTTCGAGGTGACGCTTGCGTTGGTTTTGATTTGTGAATCCAAGCGTCCATTTTAATTACGGTTTTTGATACGAGATTTATAAACAAATGCATACATAATAAATTAAATAAACAATAGAAAAGCATTATGAGGAGTTGAGGGTATGTAATAGAATGTAAATAGATACACCTCTCGCTTGTTTTTAACAATGGAATTAATGCGTTCGCATAGATACCAATGTTGACTTGGTGATATTGAAATGCTAATACTGACTGTTTTCATTATTATTACGCAACAACGCTATCGACAACATTGCGTGAGTTATATGAAACATGGTAGGGCATGGAGCTCCTGGTGTGTAAACCACCGAAGTCAAAATTTAAAGCGAGCCAATACCACATCACAGTGTTCAATAATGTTGCATTGTATACTAGTAGGCGCCAGCGGCTTTGCCCACGATAATTAATTCGAAAATTAAAAATTAAGATCAAAATAATTAAAAATATATATATTTATTAACACTAACACGGGAATCATTCATAAACTAAACGATTAATAATTATAACGAAATAGCTAAAAATCCAGCTTTGGACTGTATTCCACGATTAGAATACGCTGCTTGGGAAAATCGATCTAAGATTCGAGTTCCCTGATTCGAAAAACTCCTCCATAGTGAGTTCCGTCCAAATCGATCAATTTTTGCCCCATTTAGACCTACATACTTTATCCCTGTTTCATCTATGTTGAGAATTTCAGATGTCTCCTTGCCTTGACATTATAAACAAACGAATCGACCAGGGTGAGATTACAGAATCGAAGCGATCGGTAATTCCAAGCGATATGATGAAAAAAAATAGCGACGCTTTTATTTCCGAGTTATGCCAAAAAAAAAAAAAAAAAAGGGCAAAGCCACCTGCAATTGCTTTCACAGTTGAAACGTATTATTGAAAATTGATGCATCAATAGCGCAACAAATGCACATTTTTTCCCCAGTTTTTCACACATAACTCGCGAACTAAAGCGAAAATTAAAAATCCTGCTTCGAGGTGCATTCGGGCACAGACAGACTGACAAACAGACAAGCACTGCCTCTTACTATTGTAGAATTGTTTGTGGGAACATACAGTGGAGTACCAAGGGGGTGCGAACGGGGCGGCCGCACCGGGCGCTGTAAGGAAGGGGGCGCCAAAATTGAAAAAGGATTTTTTTAGTTTAAGAAAAAATAATTTTTTCAGGCAAAATATAAGGTTTTATTGGTCAAATTTTCTTTATTACTTTGTTAAATGCTGCAGTAATATTATTTAGAAATGAAATAAACATTTTGTTTTAAACTATTTATAGACAATACGAAATAGGTCGTGGGGGTCGAGCACACAGGAAAAGTTTACCGTGTAATTTAGCAATTTTATCAATTGAATGTGTTGTGGCTGCTCCTATAGACTTCAACTCTATTATAAATAAGTTTGCATCCATTAAGGCTAGGAAGGCACATTTAAAAAATATATATATTTTTTCAAACAAACTAACTTTATAAAACTTAGCCTACAGTTTTATTTCAATCACATTTTTCTCTTTATAATGTGTTAAAGTAGCATACTACTTATTAAACATAAATAATTTTGAACATTAAACTGTGTTTAAATTAAATTGAACCTTTTAGTGTTAGGGGGCGACTACCATCTAATTAGCCCCGGGCGCCAAGTAACCTTGGTACACCACTGGGAACATACAGTGTGTTAACCTTTATTCACTAGTGGCATAACTACAATAGCCTAGTTGGAATCCCGTTTTGTGAAAATGTTCATAGGGAATCTTTAAAAATAGAAATAATTAAAATAGATAGTTAAAATGGAAATTAATAACTTCTGGTTCGAATATTTCGTAATAATAAATGTCTGGAATATTTAGATTGTGCTTTAATTTACCCAATTGTTATATGTAGGGACCGGATTCTTAGGTTTTTACCTATTTTTTTCCTTACTTCCAAAACAAAAAGCGCTCATACACTTTTTCGAATCATGTCCATAGGATTCACCCACATTAATTCGGTGGCACCTAAAAATACTAAATGGGGTATAAAGACCTAAATATACCTAAACAGGATATAAAACCTAAAATATCTAATTTAGGCTCATTTTTTGTCGTTTTTCTTTGTCAGTTGAGAAATCGATATTTTGCGGGGAGAGAATAATTTTTGTCAGTTAGAAATTAATACCACCAGCGGTTCATTCAACCCATTGTCGCCTAGGATGGACAGTATCAAGAGAGGAAAAGAATACCGGCGTATTCCTTTTAAAACATTCGTACGAACAACCATTGTTGCCGTGTATGAACAAGGATATAGATTTCTGTGTTTTAAAGCGCTTGTTTTTTGTTTGTCTTTAGTACTGCCCTGTTATTCATACTGAGTGGTCACGCTGTGAGTTTTAAGAAGACGTGTTAATTATGTCGAAACAAATGCAATCGTGTTTATTACGGCAGTGGATTGGCGACGATCAGAATTTCACTACAGATGGTAAAGTAATATTTTATCAAGCCTGCCAGAAACACATATTATTTACCTTTCTAGAAAAGGAAGAACTTGAAAGATATTTAGTGATATACTGTAACCAGGAAATGTGAGGCAATCTTATTTTCACTGTTTCTATTGATTGTTTATGCTTTCTTTCTTCAATTGTGTAATGTCTTAAAGCAAGTTTACACAAATTTAAGTCAATTTTGTTAAGTTAAACTTTACAAGTATTATGTACTCAATCCTATGTAGCACATTCAAATTCATTAAACCAATTATTCTACTCGAAAACGATATTTTGGACAAAAACCTAAAAAAAACTATTTCACCTAATGGAAAACCTAAAACACTGTTTTTAAAAACCTAAAAATCCGGTCCCTAGTTATCCTGACTGACAGGAATCAACGTAGAGCCTAAACTATAACAGGTAGAGACTTGGAATTTTGACAGTACCTTCGTTTCATAATGTAGGTGCTCACTAAGAAAGGATTTTGAAAAATTCTGATTTTAAATGCAAAAAATCAAGTGTTTTTGAGAATACTTAATCCCTTTTTACACAGAATTATCGAATCCGAATCACATTTGACATTAAAACATATTGTTTCAGATGGGTTTGGAATTAAATTAAATGGAAGTTTGACAATTACAGTTGGCTTTGTCTATTTTTGTCATACCTTGGAAATTAAACTTTCGCGATCGCTTGAATGTTGTAAGCTCTAATATGGTCAAACATTGTTTTATTTGGACGAAACTCACTATACAGGGGTTTTCTGGACCAAGGAACTCGAATCTGAGGTCGCTTTTACCAGGCGATGCTATCTAATCGTGGTATGTAGTCCACGTGATTTAGGATTTTACTATTATGCTCTTAATTTTTAATTTTTAAAATAATTATCGCGGGCGAAGCCGCGGGCACATGCTAGTATGATATAAAGTGCATTGTGTTTACTTTTACTCAGGGTTTACTTGTTGAAAAATAATACACATTTTTAGACAGCTTGAATTAAAAATAAAGCTTCTGACACAAGAGACACGAAGTAAAAGCAGCACATTATCTGACTAGTGCTAAAGTATCCATTGTAACCAACTTGGATTTCAATCGCATGGAAATTACTCTTTTAGTTAAGAATATCTTAAATAGACTGTGTGATAAAAAGTGATATGATAAAATTCATTATAACTTTTTAAATTTCAAATTTCTCACGGTTTTCGCAAGAATCGTTATGTTTGGCGGTTCAAAGCGTTGGCGATTCCATTCCTTATGTTGATAGCCGTGCACCAGAAAACCAATTACTTTCTCTGTGAATAGAGGGCAGGGCAGCTCGAAGCAACAATACGGGTACCCAGTACGTAATTCACTAGAGTAAATCTAATATCTGCAGGAACTTCTGTTTAGTACCAAGTTAGCATGAAAGGGAAATGGATAAAAAAGCACTATAGTCGAAAAAGGGGTTAAATATTATATTAATGTTTTTGTGATGATAATTAATACAATTTTTCATAACTAAGAACTAAAATTAGTTTTCAGCTTTAAAAGAAATGTAACTGATATTATAAGATTAAAATGCGTTCTTCCGCGTTTGCAAAACGACATAATTCTCCATAGACATTGGCGTATCACACCCACGAAGGACTAGCTAAAACAACAAATGAGGGGAAAATTTGGAATTAATAATACATTAACAAGCGTTTGCTTACTCCGGACAGGTTCATAAACCGTTACTAACAATAAAAGCGTACAACTACGCAATTCTATCACAGCGAATTGTTCTTTCCTTTTCAATGAACTCGTGGTTTTTTGAAACTCTGTTTTATTTCGACGTCTTTTCCAATTCTTTAATCGTGGTGGGCGGTACTGATGTGCTTGTCAGCAGGCCTGCCGAGCGAGGCTGATGAAGGCACTTTGCATGGAGTGGTACCAATACCTGGAAATCGAATTCTACATTCGTGTGAGATTTATTCTAATTCCAACCCCACGCCACCATGACTGATGTGGCTGCTATAAATTTACATTCACATTCACAACTACTTCCTTACTTGCCAACTTCTCTTTCTATTTATTTTTTGCATAGCTTTCTGCGGCAGGCATGGTACTCAACTTGTAGTTCGCATGCCCCTGGAGTTAGCTAAGAGAATGTGTACCGTTCTATATGCTTTTAAATACATGTTCTACATTTCTACACCTTTTTGGTAGAAGGCAGGACATAATGGTTTGGGTGACATTCATAAGTGAGAAATAGTGAAACTCGTTATTTTTTCTCAGTAATTAACTGTTTGTTTATTTATTTATTTAACCTGGCGGAGTTATGGCCATAAGGCCTTCTCTACCACTCAGCCAGGGCAAAATCACGAAATACATAATAATAATAATGATAATAAATTAAAACAAGAAATGATATACCTGAATTCAAGAAACGTACATTAAATACAAAGAAAAAAATTCAAACATTAAGTACTTGAATAATATATAACACAAATGACTAAAAGAAAGAAATAAAAAAGATGAAAGACTAAACAAATACATTCTTAGTTATTAAAAATAGCCTTCTATTCTATTCTATTTTGTGCCCCTTAAGGCGGGGAGGCGGGGTGGGAACGCCCCTAAGCACCGCAGCCGTTGCCGACTTATTGTACCTGCCTCCGGGATGGGATGAGTTGCGTGCCCACAGGCCGCCCCGGATCCGCAAAGCCCCCCGTGAGCCCCCACGGAACTCCCCTACTTCCAACAAGCCTAGTACCATGCCACGAGTGCGCCACCCCCTGCGGTACCTCCAACCGGGAGCCCCGACAGGTTCGTGACACACACCACCAACAACCTCTTGACCACAAGCAGCGGGGAGAACGGGAGAGGCCCCCAAAGGCCTCTGACTGCCGAAGCAGACCCGATACCAGAAGTGGAAACGTGATGAGGATGAAAAAGGGGAAAGGTGAGGTGAAGTGGAGAGTGTTGGTGGAATGAAAGGGGGAAACGGGAGAACCCCGAGAAACCCCCCCCCCCAAAGCATTGCTTCGTCCACCACGAATGACACACCGGCCGGCCCAGAGATTTGAACTCAGGACCGCTAGCATGCCAGGCTCACGCGCTACAGCATGAGCCACCGCGCCGACTAAAATAGCCTTGAAATCTAGTATGCTCTTTATTGACAACGTCTGGTAATTACATACTATTTTCAAAATTAATAAAACTGTTACAGTCACGGGTAATTATTGTTACAAAACGATAGCCACGTTTCGTGCACTAAAATGCCGTTTTCGTGATAATTTCCACAAATGATAATATTTGTTATTGATTCATTTTTATATCTATTTGTAAACATCACATGAATAACATAATCAACAATCTTTGGAATATCTACGCTATAAGTATTTTTTTAATTCATCTTTTTACATTTTCTTTTACATTAAGGTATCTATTTAAAAAAATAAATAATTAATTTAAAATCAATGATTGTAGAGGTATTCACAGCACCAGATAGGAGAGAGGTTCAAACTGGCGCTGTGAAGTGAACTCTTGACTTAGCTCAGTTGGTAGAGCAGTGACACGGATAGCCAAATATCCTGGGTTCAAATGCCAGTATCAGAATATTTGTTCTCTTATAATATTTTCTATTTGTAATGTTTTGCTTTTCTTCATGTATTAATGACTCTATGGAAATGCAGAAATTGTAACAGGGAGTCATATTTTCATGATCGAGAAATTAACACCTACAGCAGGCCTATACGTTGTAGTAACGTAGTAACTTTAATGCCCTGTAGTGTACACATTTTACGTCATAGAACAAAAATCTCCTAATAAAAGTTGTTTGTCTATGTGCGCCTCTATACAGGTAAAATATTTCGGTGTTATTCATTAACACCCTGTATCTTTATATTCTCGTTTACAACTCCAGATCTATGCCATCTGTGTGACGTAAAAGTGAGATGTACTGTCAGTAAATTCATAGCACTTTCCCCACCGAACTACCCTCATTCGCCTACACACACCTACACAAAGCGAGCTTCCTTTCAATCTGCCCTATTACTTCCATTTCTAGTCAATAGATCCTTAAATTTTCTCGATGCATATGTGCCTTCACCAGTATTTTTCCGTTAAAACATGTGCTCCTTTTATGTGTGTCTCAAATAACCAACGTTGGACTTCTATTAACAATTTTCAATGCGAGTGTGCCTTAAGGCTAGTTAACACGATGACATTAGATTTCGTAACTACTTTCATGAAAGTGATTTCGTGAAACTAATTACACCCATTTTCTTTAAAATTAATTCCAATGCAACCGCACGTTTCATCTTATTTCTGAAGTTCAAGTTTTGGTTATTTTAAAACCATAATATGAAATTATCATTAGAATAGATCATAATTTCTCGACTTTTTTGTACAATTTTTTGTCTTATTAATATTAAGTTAATATGTACCACTAGTACTTAAAAATTACAATGGATATAAGGAGGAAATAATTTTTAAGACTGATAATGTTGTGAATAATTTATAGGCTATACCGGCACCATATAGCCTATTCATCACTTAATGATTAATTAAATGATATATAACAGTTTCAAAATTTGAATGCTATGGCTTGACAGAGTATTGTTCTGAGGTACTTAGCTTGCATTATTTATTTATTTCATAATTACATAAATACATCAATTAATAAATAGGGGCGGATTTCCATGACCTAAAAAAAAAGGATATATGCATGCGTTTATGACCTAAATAACATTAAAATATGACCAATAAAATTTAAAATATGACTTTACCACTTACACATTTTGTATATATTTTTAAGTTTCATTACAATTCATTTTATTAAAATATAATTAAATTAATCGTAAACCTGAAATAAGGCAAAGGGGAAAAATATGACATGTCATAGAAATCCGCCCCCTATTAATAAATAATACATATGTTGGTCCTGAAACCTCGAAAGAGTAAGAGCTTGTCCTCGGGACAATTCCAATGTTACATTATATAATGGGCTATGTTTTATAATTTAAATGTAGTGTTATGTTAACATAGCTTATCTTAGTTTTAAGATGTGGACAAAATATCATGAAAAAGTACGATTCTAGGAGAGAAAGTCATTGGCATAACTTAAGTGATAAAAGTACAAGCTAGGATGTTAATGGGATGTAACTCTCATAGAAAAATCTGATGTGAAAGTCACATAACTTCCTCTGCCCAAATAAAAGTTTGCAGCATTTACGCTAATTATGCTATAAATATCTTATAGCCCCTTCTTTGAATGTTGCGACTAAAAACGCAGGCTATGGGGGAAAAAAAACAAGTGACTGCAAACGTTTATTGAACTTTCTGCTGTTAAGAATAATTTCCGAAATTTATCAAATATTCCCCTCAGACATTTCTTTACTGTAAGCAGGGCCAACAGTACATTTTTCTCTCTTCACGTGCTTATATAGAATAAGATGCCTTAAATGTCCGCGTATTAAGTTGTTCACCAGGCAAGTTGGTAGGTTACAACCACCCTTCAGAGAATGTTTTTGAAATGGTATAAGCAATCCATGTACAAAATTTAAAGGAAATTTTTAGAGCCGTTTATGAGAAAATAGCAAAAAACAAAATATTCTTCATGTAAAGTCCCCTTAAATATAAGAAAAGGTTGTAGTCAATCTTCACAGCCTCAGAAGGTACCTAACCCAAATACAAAATTTTGTTTTCGTACTATTTACAAGAAGCCGTTTTGCAAAAAGCACGTATTCACAGTGGGTTGCTTATAACTACCCTTCAGAGAATTTGTTCGAAAAAATGTTTCAAATAAAAGTTTTAGCTCTTGGTACAAGAAATCCATGCGCAAAATTTAAAGAAAATCGTTAGAGCCGTTTTTGAGAAAATTGCGAAAAACGAACATTTCTTCATGTAAAGTCCCCTTAAAAATAAGGGAAATTTGTCGCCAATCATCGAATCACATCTTCAGAAGGTACCTGACCCAAATACGAAATTTTGTTTTCATACGATTCTCCGTTTCGGAGCTAGCCTGTTCACAAACTTCCACACAGACAGACACACAGCCACACACACAGACATGTTTCCAAAAATAGTATTTTTGGATTCAGGAGGCCTTGAAACGTGTATATATGCTAAAAACTCAACTTCGAATTTTAGGGTCGAAAACAATACTTCCTCTACCTATAGTACCTATGGTACGGGCAGAGGAAGTAAAAATGAGCATGGAAATATTAAAAAGGTTTCTTCGTCCATCTTTTAATCTTTGCGCAGCTACTGACGAATAAATTCGTCACCTCAAAAAATGTTTAAAAGCATAAATATGAGGTTGGTAAAGTAATTATTTTATTTGAAATATGAGGATTTTTATCCTTTCGTTATGATTGACATTCAAGAAAACAAGATATTTTACTGAAAATTTCCTCATTGATTTCAAACTTAGTGCCCACTCATAATTTCAGTTGATGGTTACTTACATTGATATATACATTCAGCTTTGTAAAGATTGCAGACATTGTTTATTCAAACTGTTGTATTGTATGATCAAGTGAAAATTGGTGAAAATCCTGGTCACTACACTCTACAGAGATGTGACTGGAAATTTTATAAAACCATAACAAGTTAAAATTCTGCAAAATTCCACGTGGCAGCCAAGATGAATAACAAGATATCTTTTCCTACTAAAAAAATTCTGCTTGGGGCCTACTGACTTCCTTTCGTATAACACCAAAATAGCCCATAACTGTCACAGAAGGAAGTCTATTCATTTTACCTTTCCATATATTCTTTTGAAATTGCAGGGGAAGGAGGTTTTTGGAACTCCCGTTGTTAAGCGCCCCCCCCCCCCCATGTGAGGCGTGCTAGACGTTTCCGGTGCGTCGCAGCTAACGACAGAACCGCTCGCGAAAAGCGTCTTACAGTAGCTTCTTCTTCTTCTTCTCCCCCACTCTGGTGCTTGGTCTACCTTGACAAATTGCAAAATCGGATGTACGACTTAAGATTTTCGAAGTGAAATCTCCACAAGTGTACGGGAAAGTAGAGTGTAAGAGTGAAATAGGTAGCTTCTGCATGCAAGGCCGTGTTACCTCAACACCTAGCTATCTTTCCAGTCGCTTTCATTACCTTTCTTCTTACCATAACTTGGGCACGCGCTCTCAGTTTGACCCCTTACTATCCATGCCTCTTTACATTGTTCGAATTCGTTTACAACAACAGCTATTCGTCACTGGAATTCACTGCCTAGCCATCTCAGGAGCTGCCAAACGACTTCACAGTTCAAGCGCCATTTAATAAATTTAGTATACAATAACATTTAGGAATTGATGCTAATTAGTAATATATTTTAATTTTCATTATATTTTGTAATAACTAAGAATGTATTTGTTTCGACTTTCATCATTTTTTTTTTCTTTATTTTTAGTCATTTGTATTACTTATGTTCTATTTTTTTTCTTTGTATTTAATGTTCGTTTCTTGTATTCATGTATATCAGTTCTATTTTAATTTATTATTAATCATTATTATTATTAATATCATTATGTATTTCATGTTTTTGCTCTGGCTGAGTGGTAGAGAAGGCCTTATGGCCTTAACTCCGCCAGGTTAAATAAATAAATAAAATAAAAATAAATAAATAAAATAATCATATCCAACCCAAGATCAAATTTTACTTTTTTCAAAATTCAGCTATGTTTATACTCCTTTTAGCTGCGAGACCATATCAGGAGTTCGGGATGTGTGTCTGTACAGTAGGGTAGGCCATAGGACTATAGATTGTCAGTTGTTTCCATTATTGGAGTTTTTTTTTTTGGGGGGGGGGGGAATAAATTTAAACTGATTTTAATTTAAATGGACATGATACAAAATGAAATGGTGAGGATGATTCATGGTGTGTAAATATCCAATTCGGCATTTATGTTGTAGACCTACACGAGATGCTTATACTAAGAGCTAAAACTTTTATTTGAAACCTTTCTTTTAAAAAAATATCTGAATGGTAGTTATAAGCCAGCTACTGTTTGTAAAAAATCAGCATTGCCTGGTGAATAATAAAGCTCGAATTAAAAACTCAACTTCGAATTTGGGGGTAGAAAACAATACTTCCTGTATTGAACCTGTATGGTATGGGCAGAGGAAATAATTACTGATTTTGAATTGAATAAAAGATTACTTTTAATGGTAAGTAGAGCCTTGAGAAATTTTGTCTATAACAAGATACCGGCAGTTTAATTGTGTTTCACAAAACAAAAAAAGTAAGGCAATGCAATATTTAGTTTCTATAAAAAAAAAAATAATTTTAATTTAAGTAGGGATGTCTATTGTTATGGCCCCTTTTGTATCAGAATTTGAAGTGAGAAAACATATAACTTGGCACATTATATTGTATGGTACATTTTATTATAATATACTAAGAGTTGTATTTGAGTAGAGGAAGGTAGGGTATGTGTTCACATACAATTTTTCTACCTCGGTATATTACGGTCCTTCTTTTTCAGGTATTTTCTCATTCTGTTTTCGGAATATCGTTCTTACGTAACTGCTGTTTAGTGGTCCATACCACACAGAATCCATGCCATGGGTCTCATCTCTTTAAAAATGCCGTATATATCATTTTCATCTCCGAACGAGTACGAATGTTTCCGGAATCGAGCGATGTACACCGAGCATTATTGCGCAAGTGTACATGCATCACGAGAGAAAGAGAGAGATGCTGATTCAATGAGCTGCTGCTGCATCTCTGCCGTGGTCCATGAAAGAGAGAAAGAGTTGGGAAATCGATTCTACTGCGAAAGCAAGGGAGACAGAAGCGTGTATTTTGGTTTAGGTGGCCGATAGAAACGAAGATAGTCCCGCTATCTCGTTCTCGCTCTGAACGAAAGCTCCCGAACTGGTAGATCACCGAGAGCTATTGAATGAAACGGGACGGAGAATGGTTTTGCTGTCTTTCTCAGAAACCCGGCGCAGCGAGCGAGCAAGCTAGTCTGCTACAGTTCATGCGAAGTGTAGGTTGACATTTCAGTGTGTTCCCCATCGCCGACAGCGACAGTTGGATGCCAGCTGTTTGTCTGTCTGATAGATGCTGAAGTATCGGGAAGGCATATTGTTTTTAACATAAACAAAACACTACGTGTGTGCGAGCGTGTGTTATAACAAAATGATAAAACTATCTCTCTTTCCAGTTTTGTATCCCCGTTCGCCGGTTTCGCTTTTATTGTCTGTACGTAGATGTCACTAAAGCGTGGGTTTATAATATATTTAGTTTGTTGTGCTATGCGGTGTCTTACTCTATAAAAGGAAACGTGTATTCAAACACAAAATATGTGGGTTGTCATGCTGTTGTGAAGAAAGTAAAACAAGTCTGAAGTGGAAAGACTTTCGACTTCTGTTGAAAGAAATCTTTACAAGTATCGTGTGGTAAGTAAGTTAATTCCATGCGATTTACTTAAAATAGTCCTTAGTAAAGAATACCGTATACTTATATAAAATCTAATGGTTCATATAATAGGCCTTCGTCTGTTCCAGTTTGTCGCAACAATTACTAACCTGACAGAGATGAAATTCTGTATGAACATAGTTTTTATACCCGGAAAAATTATAGGATTATTGTTTTTTACTCATTCTCTATATTTCACTTAATATCACAATAATTAAAATCCATTATAAGTTAAAATGAACACCAGCCGTGATACAAAAACAATACAACAGATGAACATCTATATTTCATGACTATTGGGCGGATTTCTATGACCTAAAGAATAGGATATATGCATGCATTTATGACCTAAAAAACATTAAAATATAACCAATAAAATTTAAAATATGACTTTACCACTTACACATTGTGTATATTATTTAAGTTTCATTACAATACATTTTATTAAAATATAGTGTTAATTATTTAAAATATCTGTAAATTCTCAAAAAAGTATCATTATAATGCAAAATTTACAAAATGTGATATGAAACTTCAAATTTTCTTTAATATGCACACAAATATGCCAAAAAATTCCTAAATATGCATATTCGTGCTAAATATGCTACGATAGTTGACAATTTCCTAAATATGCAGTTATATGCACAATAAAAGCCGTTCCATTTTCACCAGGATACTTAATATCTGGTTTAAATTAGTCGGAAACCTGAAATAATGCGAAGGGGAAAAATATGACATGTCATAGAAATCCGCCCCCTATTCATGACCAACTAGTAAACCCGATAGAAGTAGATAAGCCTACTTGGTGATAGCACTATCGACTCTTGTGTCGAAATAATTATCAAGAAGTATTCGTTAAGAGCAATGTGATATTTTGTCAATTTTAAGCTAAATTTTGAAATAATACAGCACGAATAAACAAATATACTAGTTTGTATGCAGTTAGATGCAGAAATCCGGATGAACGTCAAGCTAACTTGGTTACTTCCTCGTGAAGTTTCTCGAGTAAGGCTAAAATCCATGCAAAATACTTTTTCACCCGTACGAAGGATGGGTAACCAGCTAGTATGACATATGATTCGACAAAATTGTGACTTGACTATTTTAACAATCGAGAGTTGCCACCTGACCACCGTAACAAAGGTGCGGTTTGGGAAGGTATTTTTATTGGTACTCCCGGATTTTAAGATGGGAAACAACGAGTAAAAACATAAAAATGGATTTATGTAAACTGTATCACAGTATCGAATAACAAGAATATAGGCACAAAATTACGGTACTGATTGAATGGATCAGGCAATGGGTCAGTTGAATAAAAAATCTGACGTGAGACTCACTTGACTTAGTCTGCCCAAATTAAACTTAACCTCTTAGTATAATATATTATGTATGACATTCTTCTCATGTAAATTGGTTGTAAAAGTGAAGAGAATGTCGTTATTACAACACATCGCATCCCCGAAGGATATGCAACCCAAATAAAATCTTATTAATGCACTCAGTAAAGTCCTTTCCTCTAAGCATGACCAACAATAAATATTTCTTACTTCACATTCTGATATAGAATAAGAGGCCGTGAAACATCAAGTTTTCAATTGTCTCAAACCTGATGCAAAGCTTTATTGTTCACTAGGCAAGACTGAGTTTATACAAACAGTGGGTGGCTTATAAGTACCCTTCAGATTTTTTTCTCGAAAAAATATTAAACATAAAATTTGTAGCTCTTAGTATAACCATCCCATGTATGAAATTTAAACAAAGTCGTTAGATCTGTTTTCGAGAAAATTGCGATAAACGAAATTTTGTTTGTGTAATGTCCCTTTAAAAATAAGAGAAATCGTCGCCAATCTACATGTCACATTCCCAAAAGGTACCTTAGCTAAATACTATTTTTTTCATACGATTTTCTGTTAAAAGAGGCTTTGTTGCAAAGAGTACGTATTCAGGATAATTTTTCTAAAAAAAAATTTTCAAATATACCATTTGGTGTAAGCACCCCATGTACAAATTTTAAAGAAAACCGTTAGAGCCATTTTTTAGGAAATCGCGAAAAACTAAATTTTCTTCATGTAAAGTCTTCTTAAAAATAATAGGAAGTTGTCGCCAATCTTTGTGTCACATCCTCAGAAGGTACCTAACTCAAACACAGTTATTCTTTCATAGGATTTTGCGGTCTAGAGCTAAACTGTTCACAGACACACACAGACATGTTTCTGATAATAGTATTTTTGGATTGAGGGGACCTAAAACCACATATTTTAAAAGGTTTCCTATTTAGAAATGTTTATGAACATTTGAATTGTTAAATTTAATCCATTGTCGATTCTATCTATACTACTTGCGTGGCAAATATATAAATTAATAACCAAGTATGATATCTTAAATAACTGAGACAATCTAATGATTTTGAATGTCCAGTAGAGCCCCCACTAATCCGGACTAGATGGGACCGGACCCAATCGGGATCAACGAAAGTCCGGATTAACGGAATTTGCCTTAAAATGCATGTTAATACAAGTTATAGAGGGTAAATTTTAAAAATCAATGTGTTTTCATTAGGGCTGAAAATCGATTAAAATTTCTAATAGAGTTAACGTTTGACTTTAATCGATTAATCGACCGATTAATCGACAAACAGGTTGGTATTTTAAACGAAACCAAAGTGTACATTTAATATTGTTTTACACGTTCCATAACTAATACACTACAGATAATCAGAAGAAATCCTGAGTTAATGAATACCATTATTATTTAACTAGTGAAAATATATATATAAAACTTACATTTCCGGTTACTTTTTCAGCCAAGATTGAGACACACGAGTTTGTTGATATCTGAATGTTCAAGAGACGATCGTAGCTTGTTTACAATAATACCGGCAGCACTAAAATCTCTCTCACTCGGCACTGAGAAAGGAGTTTGGTCATTTGGCCCATTTCTCGAAAAACTTTTTCAGAATTCGACTAATCCGATTAATCGGAAAATGTAATTGATCGACGATTAAATATTTAATCGATTAATCGAGCCGATTAATCGATTAATCAGTACAGCCCTAGTTTTCATAAATATAATTTTTCCTACAACTTAATACGGTACTACTTTCCACGTACACTTAACTTTTTATCCTACGAACTGATGTAGGATCATCAAAACAACACATCTTCGTGATTAAAAATTAAAATGTATTAATTGTTCAGTACAAAAAAAATCCGTCCGTATTAACAGGATGTTCTGTAGAGCGGGGTCCGGTTTAGCGGGACTCTACTATATATGTGTATTTCACACAAATGGATAATGTGACCTACAATCCCTCATGTACCATGTATAGATATTTGAAATGTGAATAATAATTTTTGACCTTTAAATTATCCATTTTCAGCATTCATAAATTAGTAAATTGCGAAATAAAGGTGGGAAATGTATTGTATCAGAATAAAAAAAAAGGAATCAAAGGAAACGTCGAGTTTTCTTTTTTCTATTTCTAAATTCTGTCATACACTTCACACACATGTACTATTGTCTACGAAAGCGATTTAACGAATAATAAAAGTGAAAATAACCGAGCGAGTTGTCAGAGTCTTGGGACTCGCATTCAGGAGGTCTGAAACATCAAGTTTGACCAGCCAGTTTGACATGGGTTTTTTCATGATTTCCCCAGGCGTAAAGGCAAATGCCGAATTGGATTTACATACTATGAATCCATCACCATTTCATCCTATATCGTATCCATTTAAATTAATATCATTTGAAATTTACTCCATAAAAATACGCTAACAATAGAAACAATTGACAATCAGTAGTTCCATGGCCTACCCTATTGTACAAACACAGTTCCCGGACTCGTGATATGGCCTCGCAGTTAGAAGGAGTATAAAGATAGTTGAAATTAAGAAAAAAAAACGTTAAAATAAATAATCGCCCGCCGGCGTGGTCTTGTGGTTAGCGTCGCTGACTACAGTTCCGTCGGCCCGGGTTCGATCCCCGGTACCTCCTCGGATTTTTCTGAGGTAGGGAGGTCTGGTAGGGGTGCACTCAGCCTCGTGATTCAAATTGAGGAGCTACTTGATAGAGAAGCAGCGGCTCCGGTCATGAAAACCACCATTCACGGCCGTGGGTGTCGGCATGCTGACCACATGCCCCCCCAATCCTGTCATCTGCCTACGGTAAATGAGCAGCGGTCGGGTGGTAGGCCAAGTCCCTCCAGGGATGTAGCGCCATGGAGTTTAGTTTAAAATAAATAATCACTACTGTTGTTCTCAAGTTGCTTGGATACCAGCTTCAAAAAGTAGTACTAATCTACGTACGATTAAAAAAATATGACTGAATAATTACTTAATTAAACCTATAAAGTACTGGATTCAGAAATAAGGAAGATAATGAAAGCAGAGGAAACAATTTTAACAACAATAGACAAAAAAAAGACTAAATTGGTATGGACATCTACAAAGAATGCCGGAGAATAGGATACCAAAAGCTATAATGAATTGGCAACCAGAGGGGAGAAGGAAAAAGGGAAGACCTGCTAGAAAATGGGATCATTGCGTTCGATACTCCTTACAAAATTTTCAGTTAAACTCAGAAGATGCAGTGGACAGGGATAAGTGGTACCATGCAACACATTGAACATTCTTTGGAAATATGTTAATTTTATTAAAATATGTAAAAATTTGGGTAAATTTTAATTTAAAATTTGGTTAGAAATTACTGAACTTTTATACAAATGTTATTGTAATAGAGTTGTTGTATTGGTGGAGTTTAACCTCAGAAATGAGGAAATCGCTCAATAAATAAAAATAAATAAAATAAAGCACTGGATTCCCTATTCCCTATTCGAGAAGTTTTCTTATCGTACTTAGCAAATAGTGGACTCAACAGATGCAAATCACGTAATAGATTCCAGAAGTTGATAATACAGAACAACTACAGCAGAAGTTACACGGAAGCAGTGTGTCGGCCTTGCAGAACCCTTGTCTGGGGGAAGAGTAAACAAACACCGAGATCCAAACAACATTGAAACTTTTATTAGGGACTATTCCGGTCTGTAATCTGGAACAAATAACAGAAGTAGGTAACCCAAATTGAACACATGTGTCAATCACGAAGAACGGGAGAGTTTACAATTAGGACTGTTTGTTCGTGCTTCAGTTCTTGATGCAATCAACTCAAGAGCTGGAGAACTATATTAAAGTTTCCAGTGACAAGCAGTTCTTGATACACTTCCATTAAAGTTGATGTAATGCCAGTCAGTTATTTGATATTTACATCGTAAGAAAACAGCGTATTGTTTGCAGTTTCTGTGATTATTTCCTTCCTTCTAATGTTCTTAATTACTTTTCTATATATCTTCTTACTTATTTCCCTACTCAATTACGATCTTGCTTTTTCTCTTTCTTTCTTTCTTTCTTTCTTACTTTCTTTTTCTTAGTTTTACCTCTCCCTTTTAGGATTTAAGCGACCCAAGCCGCCCGGGCCTTACAGGGCCGCGACCTGTTGGGAGAGGGATTATCTTTGGATCATATACATACTTTTTTGACCAGAATAGGACATGGAGGGCCTCCCCGGATGAGTGGTCAGCCCAATGCCGGGGCCACCTCCGAGACAACACGAACACACAGGACGGGACACACTATTCACACTCACACTCACTCCAAACAAGGCGAGGGTGGGATGAAGATGATAATGACGGCCAGATGATATGTGGGGACCACAAGGGCCTAAAGTTACCCGACATTTGTCTCACAGGTGAGGAAAACCCCCACCTAGGTGACTTGTCCCGACCAGGAATCGAACCCGGGCCCGCTGCGTGAGAGGAGCGAACGCATCCCCTACGCCACAGCGATGGACTTTTTCTCTTTCTAAATATTTTAATTGTTTCCTTATTTATTTATTTATTTATTTATTTCTTACTTACTTCCTTTCTATTTGAGAATTGTCCAACGGTGACAATAATCTGTGGTTCATGAATGCATAGGCCTATATCCTTTTTATTTATTTCCTTTCTTGTGTCTTTTCTTTTCTATCCCTTTCCTTTTTCTTTATTTCCCTCGTTCTTTCCCCTTTCTTTTGTTATCGCCTCCGGTAGTTTGGTTAATTCCTTTCATTACTTTTCATTGTCTTCTTTTTTTTCCTGTTATTCATTTATTTCCTTTTGTTGTTCTTTCTCTTCTTTTTTCCTTTCACATTAGTGTCAGCTACCTTCTTTCGATGCATGTGATATTCTTTTGAGTTAGAGTTCTTGAACTCTTCTTGCTTTTTTCTTTATTGGTAACATACTACAGCAAAAATTAAACAGTAAAAGGAAAGAAAGTTTGAAAAGATTGCCATATATGTTATGAATTTTGGATGTCACTGGAAGAGACAAGTTTTAGCTTTCCCTTTTATAATACGAATACTGTAAAAAATCATTTGTATAATTTTCACTCTTGGCTTGAAACTTTTGGAGTTTGAGCTAGATTGATGAGAGAATTGCAGTGATTATTTTTATCGTGACAGAACGTTGCTTACCTTGTACAGGTAGAGAGAAATAAACGGACCGACTAAAATATCGAAGTTGCCGATATGAGCCACTGCGCATGCCTAGCGGCATTCACAGGATAGCAGGGAATGTATTGAAATTTGTTCTACAGTCGGTAAATTGCTTGAATTTGGAAATAATTTCACGTAATTTGCATTGCTTGTGAAAAGAAACGTTTTCGTTACATCTCTTACATTTATTTACGTATCACAAGGCTCTGAAATCAGCTACAAGAGTCGGTCCGCTTTCTTTTGTCCCCCTGTACATTGCACATTATCACAGACCGACTTCAATTTTCCCTATGTAATTAAAACTTTACTGATATATTTTTTTAACGTCCTTTCAATTTTTGCATTGTTATTTTCCAGCAGAAAATACTCTGTGGTAATGAAATAATAAATCTGCCAATTATAAGTTTGTATTTGTTCTAGAAACTAGACAGTAAACCTTCTACCTACAGCAGATTCTGAGATAAAGTTAAGAAATTTTATATATACAAAAATCGATGATGTTATCGAGATCTGTGACGCAGCTGTTTGGTGCTGGCTTCCTTTGCGAAGGTAGCAGGTTCGACCCCGGTCGATGGCGTTTATGTGTGAACAGTCACAGGCTTATGTTGCAGTACACCTCCTCTTGTTAGATAATCATAAAACAAATCGATAATGGCTACATCTAGAATCTGCAACTCTAGCAAAAATTGTAATGCTTTCATCTTTAACAGACTAAAGAAACTTTCTTTCTTTATTTAGCCTTTAAATGTTTGACAGAACTCACCCTTGATTCAACCAATCAGAAGGCACTATTACAACGTTACGTAGGATGTTCGGAACCCTTTTTATGGAGACAACCTCAGTCTTTGCCAATCTACGTAAGCCATGCTGTTCAAAATGCACTGTACGTGTTATAGTCGGTTCGATCAAAATTTAATGTATAACTTTGGTTAAGGTTATTTGTTGTGCTATGCAGCCCATAAGTCATGATATAGGTTGTACACAACGTACTCTAAGGGCGGTGTTACTAAGTTGTAGCGTTGTGAGCATGGATCTTTCCTGTTTCGGGTCCTCAGTGTTAAGTCATTATTCAGCTGCTATATCGATAGCTATATTATTTTCCCAGCCCGTGAAATCTTCTGTAGTCTATAGTCCGGATTTAGGGCCATCTATTAACTAAAATCAGTTATTAATTACCAGAATGATACTTTATAACGAAATGTCTGTAAGTCTGTCTGTGTATCTGTACGGGCGCTTTATCGGATTTTCATGAAACTTTGTATACGAATTTATAACATCCATAGACAAAGCCTATTGATTTTTGGACCAAATCAGTTGAGTGATACCGGAGTAATGCCCAATTTAGTGCCTATTTTATGGCAGTATATCAGAGATAATTGGACGACATTCTGCAGAAAGGAACCAACCCACGTGATTTTTAAGCTAAAAAACAGGCTTTTAAAGTTAAATAAAAAGCCACCTGGATCTTTTCAGTGTGTTTTTATTTGCTTAATAGATGACATATAAATGGATGAAGAGGTTTGGTTAGTTTGCACAACGTAAATATATAGCCTAGTTCAATAGCAAAAATTTAGCATCTATTCCGGTTTTTTAAATTTGAGGGTTGGTTCCTTTCTGCAGAATGTCGTCCAATTTATCAAATGCAGATCAGTTCTCATGACAATAAATTGCTTTACAGCAGTGACCGGCATGTTCCGTGCTCTGTGACGTCATACTACAGAGCAGCTACGCTCTTTGCTCGGCAATATCTCCGTACTGAGCGTGGAGGAAGGGTTCAACTGGCCAGTGGCGGAACGACGCCTATGCATTGACAGAGTGCGCTCCGATCTTCGTAGATACTCGTAGTATGGGAATAGCACAATTACAATGCATTTGTACGAAAACAAAATAGTACAACTGTGATAAATCAATGTAACAGAACAGTTTTGTTTGTAATGAAATTTAATATAGGCCCTACTTACACTAATCTGAAATGCATCCAAGTGCGGAAGCGTCGGGTTATTTAAATGAGGCTCCGAAACTACTATAAACATACAAATACATAAAACATAAGAATACTTTAAGCAGTACTGCAAAACTTTGTCTACTCGGAAACTGAAAAATGTTGAAGTATACAAAATAGACAAAATACACAAAATATACAAATTAAACTATACACCTTTGTGAGCACTATGCCAAGTATAGGCCTAATCAGACTTTTGATACACACCCTTACTTTGTGTCACTATCGTGCCCAAGCTCAAGGCATTGTCGAGATTTTTTCCCTCTTTCCTCGCGCACTAATTTTGCAATATTAGGAGACATAGTCTGGCTAACACACAAACGAAAACATTTTTCATGTTCTGATCAGATAGTTTGCAGATCTTCATACAAGAAAAGAACTATTCACATACATACGTCGATACAAATATACTCAACATTCTAGCAGCAAATATATTATGTAGTTGCCTGGGGAAATATTCTATAAAATATAGATAGATCCTTTTTGTTTTGAAAGCGGTCTTTCATTTCAATATTCTTTTGCAAATCAATGACTTCTAGTTGCAATGATGTTGGAACACTGTCAACATCCGCAGAAAATGGTGTCGCAAATATGCAAATATCGGATTGGAGTTTTGCAAAATCTTGAAATCTGTAATAAAATATCCTGATCCAGTTCTTCTAATATTTGTACATAGTTATTAATGTCTGTAATTGAATGACATACTGTAGACAACTTTGGAAAATGTGGCGTGTCTCCGAGGGTGGTCTGACGTTTCCGTAAGTCTAGTATTAATCTGAATGCACTAAATTTACCATACATTTCACTGATTAACTGACCTCTGCACCCTTACCATGGTTAATGCACGCAATTCAATGTACCATCACGGCTCACCTTAACCCTACTGCTGCACTGAACGCCACTGCGCTAGTGCGTATTAACAGGAATGCAACTCAACTGCTCGCTCTCTCAAGCTCTTGCGAGATGATCGGCTCTTACATCACAACTGCAGCATCTGCCGGACGCTGCTTTACAGTGTTCATATACGGCTTTAGCAGCTGCAATACAGTTAGCTTTGACAAATAACAGTACCCACATATTCCTTCACATCTGCTTATCAAACTAGACCTTTGTTCTTCCGTTAGCCCTGCTTAATGAATCGATCTGGAGCTTAACTCGGAAATCTATAACAAAAATAACTTATTTCTTGCATATCATAATTGCAATTATCACTGATTAAGCAAAAGTGTTCTGACACTTTGTTACATCGGTTTACCCGATTTAATTTTTTCGTGAAATAAAAAAAAACAGAGCTCTAAAAGGGATGCCAGAATCTAATGTTGCAATACACTAATATATGAAATAACTACCAACTAATTTATTAAAACTCTTTCGTAGACCAAAATCTGAAATGTATTAATGTCTCGTATGTTCTGACTTGCTGCGGTTTTTACAGAGCACTTCATGTCATTACATTTTGAGCTCTATAATATGCCAATTTGCATTTTTAATTGCAAACTAAGCTAACAGAAGCAGTACATGGTGAGGAATAACTGCATTGTGGAGGACTTGACACTGAGTTATTGCGTTATTTAAGCG
This sequence comes from Ectobius pallidus, assembly GCA_964059195.1. Classification (NCBI taxonomy): domain Eukaryota; kingdom Metazoa; phylum Arthropoda; class Insecta; order Blattodea; family Ectobiidae; genus Ectobius; species Ectobius pallidus. The sequence goes on from CAXKWD010000008.1 coordinate 141,301,395, forward strand.
TAGTTTATCTCTGGCAAAGCTCGACTTCTGTCAGTGATGTACGGCGATAATAGAGGAAGAGACTGTGGTCTGTTACTTTGCTTATTTAGCTTAAAGCTGACAGATTTACACGCTTTAATTCCAATTGTGACCACTTCGGAGCAGTGTTTCAAATTGTCAGTCAGTAAAAATAAGCAAAACACTCTCGCGAAAAAGGCCATAACATGATAAAATATTTTATTGCTAACTATAACATAGAATTAATGAATTTCATTTTTCCTTTTGAGGGTGATTGCCAGTGAATTGATATCTAAAGACTTTTACCAGAAATAAAATCCTATATATTATAGGAAAAATACCTTTAAAAAATGTCATAAAATTTGGGATTGCTTTGAAAGTACAGTGACTATTAGATTTTTTACAGGAATTAATTACCATATCCTATGCAAAAATATTATGTTAGAATTAGGGATGGATCCTCGATACTCTCGATACTTGCATGGTATCGGCATCGAGCGATACTTCAGAAAACTCGCTTGATACTTTTTCGATACTTTGGTAATTCTGCAATTTAAGGAAATGCGGTATCTTTTTCTGCTTTTAGTAGTCTACTAAATATAGTAAATACACATATTTCTCCTTTAAATACAGAAAACCACTCTGTGACTTTTGTCTAGTCATAAATTAAGACTTCCCGACTTTTAAAATCCAAACAGAAGAGATTCTTAATTGTTTCGTTTCCTGTCAAACGTTTCAATAACAAGCAAGCTGATTGTCCAAATCCCATTGTAATTTTTGAAAAAAAAAAAAACTTGTAAGTTGACTGTTTCAAAAACTAATTTTAGTTTTAATGTAGAGTTTAAAAGTAATTATAGGCTACTGACGATATTAAATTTTGTCTCATTAAATATGCACACTTAATTTAGTTGGTATTACACAGTTCTCTCAACTTTTAATTTTTAATGTACCTATTTATTGAACTGGAAATGTTGACGGTATCGAGTATCGAGGAAAAAATCAAGTATCGGTATAGAGTATCGAGAAAATCTGGTATCGACCCATCCCTAGTTAGAATAAAATAGTTATTTACATAAGCCAAATAATGGGGATCACTGTGTTGTACGAGGTAAGTACTCGTATATTTGTTAAGTTACACAATGCTGTAAATCTATCATTAATATAATGAGAGGTGTGTCATAGTTGTTGGCTACATAAAATGACCTAGTCATTAAAAAAAACCATAAATAAAAACATTTCACCTTATTAACTTAAATATATAAAATTATCTTGTAACAGACTGTCTGAAAATGGCACAGTGTTTGTATGTACCGGTATATAGTTACTAGCTTAAGAGGCCCAGCGATGCCCGGGTTTTGTATTTCGTAATATGAAATTAACTTACGGAGGACTTTCGATGTTGAAACTCTAGGTCCTTATATAATATGTATGTAGAATTCGAAATGAGGAAGAACGACATATGACACTCAGACTATTCCCTCAGGAAACGCTAGATATAGCTTTTTATGGCTCAAAGAGGATGTCGAATGTTGCATTCCATTGCTTCTACACACAATGCCTGGGAGGAGAGCAAATAATAAGAAAAATAAATTCCGGTTACCTAAGATTGTATTGTCTTGACAGAAAATTGTATTTCTCACTCTCTTATTACCATACAACAGTTTCGGGGCTGAAGTAAAAAGGAAATTCAATATCACTTTCATACTTTCCTTCCCAAACACCTGGGAGGTGATACTGCGCGCGTAGAACTGAAAATGCTCCATCCTATTTTGTCTTCTTTTACATGCTTAGGGCCTCTGATAAACATCCCTAGGCCTATTTCTCAACTAATACAAAGCCTACAGCTATGAGTGACGTATCAGTGGATAGGATTTGTTACCGACTTCCGAAGTAGCATACTCACTGGCACACACTTAAGTTGTCTCTGCAATACGACCGCTTATTCTACATCAAAATGTGAAGTGAGAAAATATTTTCCATGTCCAGCTAGAGAAAGTTATGTGACTGCTTTATTTTCGTGGATTTTATTCTTCAAGAATTATTTTCACAAAATGTATTAATTACATCGATAGTATCAGAATTTGTTAAAGCCTAGTATTATAATATAGTTTCCAAAGCCCTATATGAAAACCGTAAACAATACTTTCGTTATGTAAAAAATTGATAAGTGAACTCTCTAACTGTGCCTCAATTCACATTTCCGACTTTTCCCGTGGATTTTCCAAAAATTTTCTTTTTTACAAACCTTGTCCTGACAATTACGAACACAACAAAAAAAGAATCAGCCAAATTGGTCGAGCCGTTCTCAAGTGATGCGGCAACATACATTTTGGAAATTCATTTTTATTAATATAGATTGTACAAAGATTGGGTTGTCACACAAGTAAAAACGCTACTATTCTATCATTTGGTGATAGAAGTTTATCGCATTTCGTAGATCTACATCGTCCCTGCGAGGCCCTAACAATTGAAACTATGCTTTTTATAGAGAAATAGTAGTTGCGTCGTTAACAACAGGAAAGCATCTAGTTTCATTGTTATTCATAATTGCGACAACACTTTGCAATGAAGCAGCATATCGCTTTACTGTCACTCGTCAACAAGGAACTATACTTAACATTCAAGCTCTCATCATTTTAATGAGACCGCTCCTTAAACACTGCATTCATGCTGTTATATAACCATTAAATATGAATTATCAACTGAAAGTCTCGATTGTGGAAGGCAGTAAAACCTATCTGCATCCTTAATTTAGTATAGGCCTACTCTGTGTTTACAAAATCCGTGAAACATTTCATTCAACTAATAGAGGGTAGAGTATTTTCCGCCAAAGTAAAATTTGTAAGAACACAATTCAAAAAAAAAGACATGTCGTAAAATTTTCAGATATTGTATAGAGTTGTAAATTTATCTGAATTGTTGAAAACTACAGAATTAAACACTTAATTGTTAGTTAACAAAAATATTGCATAAGATGCGTACAATGTATTTAACAGTGGCAGCATCTATATAGTCGAATTCATCCCATACCCGTACTCTGGCGATGGCAGATGCGACATGGTGTAGAAGAACCTGGCATATCACGAGGCTTGACTGATATGTAGATCCTGTCTTTCATGTAACCCCACGAGAAGTCACACGGGATCAAGTCAGGTGACCTTGATGGCCAGTAATGCACGCAAATTGTAAATTTGATGCAGTAAAGAGAAAGAATGTAACCATGCATTTGTCTAGCAAAAATTGTATTGCCCTTCACAAGGAAAATATCTATAAGATCTATAAAATTCTCCTTCTGAAAACCTTTTTCACGTAATACGGAATTATTATTCGGTACCATCCTGGATAACACGGGATGATTGGCAAATATAACTATTATAGAATACTGTTCTGTTGGGCGTTTCTTTATAAAAACATTATATATATTTTAAATTTAAAGTTTGCAAGTAGGCCTATTTAAAGTTTACAATGTTACATGATGCACTCGTGAATAAGCTACTCCTGGTAGCCGAGAGTGTAGTTGACAATAACACATTTAAATGTTTGTTATAAAAAAACTATTAATTTCAAATTTTTGAATAACATATAAAACTCTATTTTTAACATTTTGTTTGGCAAGTTGATGGAGTATATTACAAATTTGTATTAATTTTATAGGATTTTCTTTCAAATAATTTATTATTCGAATTTAGTTTTCGCTAACCTATCGATAAACTTACAATCTCTCGTGGGATTACGTGTGATACTTTTGGGAATAATTAAGCTACTATAGGCCTATAATTTCGGACCATAATTCTAATTGCAAAATGGACTATATTAGACCTAAATATTAATCTTAACACTGTTTTTGGTATAAAATGTCTTCATTAAACAATGTATATTAATGTCTTAAAGATGCCGGTCTGCTTAGCCGCGGAAGATAAGGCATGCTTCCTTGGACCCGTGGGTAAGGAGGCTGTGGGTTCGAGTCTCGCCTCGGGCATGGGTGTTTGTGTGTCATAAAGGAAACACGGAAAAACAAGGAAAGAACAGAAAAAACAATGGAAAAACCGAAAACAAGGAAAAAAGTAACAACAAGAAAAAAATGTAGTTTTTCGTAGTTTTGAAATCATGAAATTAATATGATTATCCCAACTTATATTTTTAACCATGGACTAGTAATACCTAAATATTTTACTTGGATTGTTTTTAATTTATTTTATTTTGATGGCAGAAATACACTGTTCGTTTTTCATCACGTTTCATTTCTGAACTCTGGTGGACGCTAGAGTTACTAGTATGAGGTTCGGAATAAGAACGACGACATCGATCTTTGAGACAGACATTAAAAAGTTACGGTTTAATCTTGAGCGCTATTTCGTTTCTACGAAGAGTTTTCCACGTTTACGGAGTTTTGTTATGGACTCTACGACTTTTATATCCCATGGAATTAGATATAAGCAGCGAGATTGAAATCTTGTCTGAAACAAACGACAAATGACGATCATGCATGGGCATTATTGTCAGTTGACTCACTGCCCATTGAATTGCGTGCTTAACATAGTGTTGCGGTGCTGGTAACAGTCCAAGTTTGCGTGTTCAGACAACCATCTAATAAACATGTCAAACGAGAACACTATTGCACATCCATTTTGCTGCACTACTGTTTAATGTGTCGAAATGAATGGAGAACATCGCTATTCTATTAAGCAGAAGTCACTTCCTCAATTGTTGTTGAAGGGGAAAATGTTCCAGACTTAGCGAGCGAGAGGACTTCAAAAATGCAATATTGATGTTCCTGTCGCTCCAGTGAAAGAGATTGATTAATTACCAGAATGATAGCATTGAATTTGGTGGACGTAAAAGCAAAAACAAATATTATTAGTTGGACTGGCCTTTTGCTTTCTCTGTCCATACTCTGTCCAAAGCAGCAGGAAATTTTCTTCGGTCGTGGAAATCGACATGGCTCTTCACCCCATAGTTTCAGAAAGATATAATGTTCTCTACAAGCCTAAGAAATAGTATACTTATAACCAGGACCCGGATTCTGATTACCTAAAATTGTTTGAAAAATGACCTATAAAATGACCCTAAATTTTAAAGAAAATGACTTAATAATGATAAAAAATGACCTAAAAACTGATATTTTATTTATAAAAAATGATTATTGTACACACAAAGTTATAGACTAGTTTGTACAATATTGTAAAAACTCTAAATAACTGTAATGTAGTGAATGTTCTTTTCCCACGGAAATTTATACTGGCACTGAGTCACTGGTGAGTCAAAATTCGGCACATCCTATTGTGGTCTGCCGGATTATATTGTTGTTTATTGAGAGAAAACAGTAGTTTGCACTCTCAGATCCAAGCAGGTGGCAGACTCTGGTGCCAAGTCAATCTAATAACAATAGTAATATAATACAAAATTTTGGCGTTTCTTTGATTCTCACTTCCGACTGAGACATGTCAACACATTAACGCCGAATTTTTCCTTCTCGCATTAAACAAACAACACTTCAAAGACACCACCGCTAGCGACGAAAAAGAGTTAATACACTCAATGTAAATACATGAAAATGACTAAATAAGGAAGCAAATGACACGAAAATGACAAAATAATGACCTAAAATTGAAATAAATGCCCTAAAAATATAAAATTGCATAAAATGACAAAAAATGACCTAATAAAAATGTATTTATATAATCTAGAGGCCATGATTAGGATTTATCCACAAGTTGGCAATGTCTATGCAGCATCAATAAAAAGATATGTCATTAGAATCCGGGCCCTGATTATAACTAAGCCCCCGATTTTGAGGCTTTTATAAAATTCATTTTAGCCTTTTATTTTCGAGGAATAGCCCTTTTTAGGGTTTAAACAAACAAAATTAGCAGTCTGAATAAAGCATAATCATGAACACTAATATTAACGCCGAAAATTTTAATAGCCTACAATTTTGACGCAGTTATTCTAGATATATATTTTCTTTTACAGAATGAACAAGAAATTATTCCTTATATCTGCACTCGAAAAATAGCATAAAGAATTGATATATTTGTCTTTTAATGATACAATTATTCAATACACCACTCAATTCAATTCCGATCCACAAAAATAAGTAGACTCGAATATGACGAATTTGTTCCTTTAATATACTTCTCTGTCGTTGGTTGCAACTTATTTTGAAGTTGAAACGACAATGGATTAGTTGCAGATTTTAGAGTATTTGTAGACGGCTCAAGTTTCATTTCCTGCGACGGTGAGGCGGCACATTTTCGAGTTACAAAACGACATAGCGTATACATTGTTAATTTCAGTGCATTGCATAAATTTATTTTTATTATGTCTTTTCTTAAAATGCACAAATTCATATATTTCTTTTCCTTTGCACTAACTGGAAAATCTATTTAAAAATCGTGTTTTTCTGCAAAAGTCCTCCTTAGCCCCTTTTAGATCCTTCAGTCCGATTTAGCCCTCTTTAGGTTCTATAAGATTTATATAGGATAAAATCAAGATTTTGTAACTTTTTTTTCTGCCATGCAACCTATGGCGTAAGACTAACATAGATTAATGCTATATCTTAATATTAGTCTTCAGTTGTTTCTTCCCTAAAATTATTTTTTACATAAAAATGGCAAATTTTCAAAATATCATAGGATTGCCGAAAACGACACAATCTTGTAAATTTTTTCACTAGTTTGTTCTTTCTTAGGCTAGGCATGGAATGTTGTGATTTACATGTATTTAGCAAACAATACAAGAAAGATTGACAGCATTTTTTTAATTGAGAAAAATCAGCAGTAACGCCTTTAACAGAAACACTCATCAGAGGTATATTTTTTCAGAGAAACAGGAAACCTATATTTCAAAACTTTTCCCCATTCGTGAGCTTTAATTTGATGTGTAAACGAACTTTCTATCTCAATTTTTAGTATAGGTTTTTTTCTTAATTGAAGGGTGAAAAATATAAGGGAGGAAAAAGTTAAGAGAAAAACAAGGAGAACGTTACACTTAAATGATAAAACGTGTTCACACCTCGCCACTTATTAAACTTATTTTTAACGACTTCCTGTTGAAATTTGCATATAAACTAGGTATCGTTTTGAAGCATAAAAAAAGGCTTCTTTATACAATAAAAAAACAAAAAAACAAACGGAGAGCCAGAAAAGTAATTTCCAACATAAATGCGTAGGCCTACCTTAAAATTTCAGAGTCATATGGATACTACGTATAGTGAACGCCCCTTAATGTAATCGCGGATAATGTTATCAGTCGAGTAATGTTTTCACTTTTACGAAGTCCCGGAAGGATTAATACTGATGCATTAAAAAAATGCTGTTTATTGTGATCAAAGATTCGGTTTATGTTATCACATTTTCATTTTTTGCGGCTTTATTTCCAAGTACTGTAGGCCTACGTCATTCAAAATTTCCTAACTGTTTTGTGTTGTACTGGAAGAAGCAATTCTGTTCTCAGCTCACAAGATGACCAGTTCGAGGGGGTGGCATTACCTAATTTTCTCTTTTAAGCAATAAAACATGTTTTACCCCACAGTTAAGCTGCAGTTTTTTTTATTTATGAAGATAACAGTTTTCACATGCAGTGATGGTTATTGTAAAACGAAAATACTTGGATAGGCGTTAGATGTTTTGCTACGCGGTGTTCACCACAGATCAGTATAGACTTCTAAAAACACTCGTAACTCGTAACTGAATATGGAGTATTGGTTAATGGACTCCTAAAGGAAAATATAAACATTAAACACTTTGTTACTGGTTGAAAAAATTGTTGCTTCCAGTCGATTACTGTATTAGCCTATGAGGGGTTCATTGATTCACAGTTACATATTATTTTATGAATAAATATTTTAAATTCTGTCTTATCTTATATATAGGGGGCGGATTTTTATGACATGTCATATTTTCCCCCTTTGCATTATTTCAGGTTTCCGACTAATTTAAATCCGATTCCAAGCATCCTGGTGAAAATGGAACGGCTTTTATTGTGCATATAACTGCATATTTAGGAAATTTTCAACTACTCGTATTTTAGCATATTTAGTATGAATATGCATATTTAGGTCTTTTTTGGCATATTTATGTGCATATTAAAGAAATTTTGAAGTTTCATATCATATTTTGTAAATTTTGCATTATAATGATACTTTTTGAGAATTTACAGATATTTTAAATAATTAACACTATATTTTAATAAAATGTATTGTAATGAGACTTTAAAACAATATACACAATGTGTAAGTGGTAAAGTCATATTTTAAATTTTATTGGTCCTATTTTAATGTTTTTTAGGTCATAAATGCATGCATATATCCTTTTTTTTAGGTCATAGAAATCCGCCCTCTACTTATATATGAATAAATAACCTTCATTTAATTCCTTCGGCTTCTGTTTTCAATCGGTTAATATTATCAGATTAGCTGCATCCTGAAGTAATCACAATAAGCGGCGTGCACTGTATTTCACACTAGCTTTAGTACAACTGCGAACATTTACATTGCTCCTGTAGCAGTTTTTAATTTTTTTTTCCATTTCCATTTTGTAGGAATTGTTTTATAAGAACGCTTGTTATTTCATTAGGAGCGCAGTTTGTACGCCGTGTCTGCTCATGAATCATTTGGACGGGCGGGGAGCATGGGCAAGAATAATGTAAATCCATTAGCAAACACCAGAGAGCGCGTACTTGTATTGACACAGCCAGACAACTTGTTCTCTTCACGCTATTACTTACATCGTATTCAAATGTCACATGCAATATAATTAAATCCCTCCAAGCAAAAAGAGGAAGGCAGGAGCTGAGCAATGTAATTTAAAAAGTCAGCCGTACAATCTGTATACTGTGTACTCCAGGAATCAAGAGTAAGGAATGAGCATAATTCATTTTGTCTTGAATTACGTATTTCAGTAACATTAGTGTTATCCTCAGGCGAATGTATGTTCCTTCCCAAGCTGGATTTATCACAGGTAATCCCATAAGAGATAACTACTGTCTGACTGTGAGCTGAAGGCCGAGCTGGTGGCATAGTGGGGGAAAGACATAGACAGTAAATGCAAGCGCATGGTAAGGTAGTGGGGGAACGCTAGCTCGGCCTTCAGCTCGCAGCCAGACAGTAGTTTCGTTATCTATATTCGCGAATGCGAAGCATCAGCTAATTTGTCTGATGAAACTAGCAATTTCGGGTGGAATGTATAAAGACTATTCCTCAAATAAAATGTTTCAGAATATATAAATAATACGTGGGAGAATCAAATGAAAACCGCAATTAATGTTTTCCATTATTTTACTGCAGGAAGAATGTTTGCTTGTACATTATTTTTCTACTTAGTCCCCTCCTAGTTCAACGCACTTAAGCCATCGGCTAAGAAGTGCTTCGATAACGCGTTAGAAAAATTATTTTGTTTGACGCTATAGCCACTCCTGCACCGTCGATTGGACGTCTTCATCAGACTTGAACTTCTGCCCTTCAAGGTGATCCTTTAATGAACCAATGATGTGGAAGTCTGTTGGTCCCAAATCTGGCGATTATGGCGGATGTTGTCGACGGTTTTCATTGTTGCACGAGAAGTATGAGGACGGGCGTTATCATGTTGAAGCAAAACACCTGTACTCAGCAATCTCCTTCGCTTTGGCACTATTGGATATATATCCACATCTTTGGCCCATTGGAGGAGCACCTTGTAATTCTAAAATATAATAGTGGATCCAAACTATTCAATTTTGTCGTAATTTCAATTTAAAAACCTTCGGGTTTCTCTACCGGACCTGTATATCGATAACAATCGGTGTATTATAATAGATTGTCTCGCCATTGGTTTCCTCGCTTACAATGACACGAATAGGGGTGTGCTTTATTCATTTTCGTGGTTTTAATAATATTGATCATATTATGATTAATTCTGTATTTGCTAAATAGTCAGAGTAGGCTAAATGTAACTCGAGGTCCAGATTCTCTCAAGATAAATTCCGTACCTCTCATTACATTACCTAAGAGAAAAGCACTGAAATGTCACAAAATTGATTTTTTTTTGTTTCTCTCGAAGAAACAAGCTGTTAAAAATCTGCACACTTATTATCTATATATATATATAAAAGGCTTTGTCCTGACTGACTGACTGACAGGAATCAACGTAGAACCTAAACAATAACAGGTAGAGACTTGGAATTTTGACAGTACCTTCGTTTCATAATGTAGGTGCTCACTAAGAAAGGATTTTGAAAAATTCTGATTTTAAATGCCAAAAACCAAGTATTTTTTAGAATACTTAATCCCTTTTTACACAGAATTATCGAAGCCGAATCACATTTTACATTAAAACATATTGTTGCCAGTGGGTTTCAGATGGGTTTGGAATTAAATGAAATGGAAGTTTGACAATTACAGTTGACTTTGTCTATTTTTGTCATACCTTGGAAATTAAACTTTCGCGATCGCTTGAAAAGCCCTAATATGGTCAAACATTGTTTTATTTGGACGAAACTCACTATACAGGGGTTTTCTGGACCAAGGAACTCGAATCTGAGGTCGCTTTTACCAGGCGATGCTATCTAATCGTGGTATGTAGTCCACGTGATTTATGTGTTAATAAATATAATGATTTAACTATTATGCTCTTAATTTTTAATTTTTGAAATAATTATCGCGGGCGAAGGCACGGGCACATGCTAGTTTATTATAATTTATTTATTTTGTTGAGAATATAACAGGCTCATTGCCAAATTACAATATTCTATTATACTAATTAGGCCTACAGCAGTTTTACAATACTAATATTATGTTAAATATATTACTAAAAATATTTAAACTAATACTGCAACTAAAAATACATAAAAAACCAGAAACACAATACGAAAATTACACAATTAAGGGAACACATCGAAAAATAAGTAGCCTATATAATAAATACTTTTGGAGGAAAGGAAAAACTTAAATAAAGAAAATGGCATGGAGCATATTTTAACTATCACTTTTTAATTATTACTATTTTAAAGTTTTCAAATTTTTATCACAGATATTTTTACACCACTTATCGTTAGTTTTAAATATATCTCTATTGCCCATTTTGTGCAATTGATTGTATAGACGGAGCACATTATAAAGAGGAGAATTATTATGGGAGTCAGTGTTTGCTTTCGGAATTAAAAAAAGATTATGCAATTTGTAAGATATATAACGTGGCATATAAAAAATATATTCTTCGAGAATATTAATATAATTTATTTCGTTATTAAGTATTTTATATAAAAAAAACGTGCACGTCAATTTCGTGTGTGTGATAATTCAAGGATACTGAAATACTGTAACTTAGTTGAATATGATTCAAATTTAGGGTAATATTTAAACTGTTTGCAATACGTATATTTTAGAAATTTAGTGTGAATTGTGTGTGTCTTCTTATGTGTTCGTGTTGTCTCGTAGGTGGTCAAGGCATTGGGCTGATCGCTCATCCGGGGAGGCCTTCCATGTCCTTGTCTGATCAAAAAAAGTACGTATGTGATCCAAAGCTAATCTCTCTCCCGGTAGGTCGCGGCCCTGTAAGGCCCGGGCTGCTTGGGTCGCTTAAATCCTAAAAGGGGGAGGTAAAAGTAAGATAAAGAAAGAAGAAAGTTTGAATTGACTCTCTTAATTTATTTAATGGCAGCAGGATTTCAAATTATTTTTTTGCACGACTTAACTAATTACTGGTACTTCGAATGTTGTTGCCGTGGATCGTAAGTTGACATTCCCACACGCAATCTTGTTGCTATGTGTGGTAAGAGTTTCCGTGCGGAAAGAATTTACTTACGCCACACCTCATAATACAAGCATTTATGGACAAGGCCCCGCAGGACAAATATTCGGTTCCCATAAACAACAAGTGCGAATCACTTTCTGAAATAAACATCTATCTTCAATAATGTATATACATAATATTTTCAGGTTATATCTCAATTAATTTTAATAAATTGATATAAATAATCATCGTGCAAAAAATAGCAGTAAGCACATAACGGATCTCTGAAAATTAAAAAAAAAAAACTGCGCGAGCGCCTAGTTTTTTCAAACTTTTTCCGCGATCTGTATGCATCGCTTACGGCACTTGTATCGCAATATACTATATCAATATTCCAATGTTATACTAACTTCCCACTTGTATAATTCCATATATAGGGGGTAAAAACTGGCCGAAGTGATAAGAGATCGTCCCAGCCTTATTATACTTTTCTACCTCTCCTCTTCCCCCTCTCTTCCCCCTCTCTCTTCCCTCCTCTCTTCCCCCTCTTCCCCCTCTCTTCCCCCTCTCTCTTCCCTCCTCTCTTCCCCCTCTCTCTTCCCTCCTCTCTCTCTTTCCGCATACTTAACTACATTATTTTTTTGTCGGACTGACTAGCAAGTTCAGGAAGTAGTTTTATCGTCACAAACGAACGTGTTGGGCACAATAATAATGCAACTAAGTCATTCTTTGTATTTGCTCCCACAAGGGCGTTAGGTTGACGTAATCTGAATGCACGTACTTTGTGCAGACTTCGGCATAATAGCGTGCATGGCGTCATCACTATATCTGGAGCTATTTCCAGCAACACTTTTCTGGCACTACAGTGTGCGCATGATTTATTGATATTTGCATAAGTCCGATAAACACTTTAGTTATTAATGTATGAGTGATTTGCATTTTCGTTTCAAACTGTGGAACTATCGAGTTGGTTTGTAATGCCAGGTACAAAAATAGCTGCGAGAAAGGTGTCACGAAAGCTTGGATTAATTTTTGATGTCGGTCTTGATTTTTATCGTTTATTCGAGCATAGCATTATGATTAATTATACACATACCCTGGTAGTAGTGGTGTTTTGCCGATGACGTCACAGAGGAGCGGAGGAGCAGCTGACCACTGTCCACTCGGGAGGAGCAGCTGACCACTGTCCACTCGGGAGGAGCAGCTGACCACTCGGAGGAGCAGCAGACCACTGCCCTGGGTGCTAGCGCCCTTTGCTCCGCCTGTATGTGTAGAACAATGGCCTAAGTGATTAATTATTGGTAATATTGGGAATATTGGTAATTATGAGCTTGCGCCCTTATCGCACATAGTTCTTTTATCAATCTGGGTGCTAGCGCCTTTTGCTCCGCCTGTGTGTGTAGAACAAAGGCCTAAGTGATTATTTATTGGTAATATTGGGAATATTGGTAATTATGAGCTTGCGCCCTTATCGCACATAGTTCTTTTATCAATCTGGGTGCTAGCGCCTTTTGCTCCGCCTGTGTGTGTAGAACAAAGGCCTAAGTGTTTATTTATTGCTAATATTTGCGAGTGTGTAATATTATTGCAGGCTTGCATGTCTTAGCGGTGGTCCAGATGTGGACTGCAGCCGGTCGTACGAGAATAAGCCAGTGCACCACGCGTGTGGTCTTGCAGCAAGTCGTTACATGTTCAAGACCGATATAAACCCACGCTATCGGTTTTTTACGTCATAGGCTAGCCGACGTCGGTGGAGAGGTCATCGTCCGTTATGAAGAGACCATATAGAATGTATAACATGTTGCGAGAAGACGATCGCAAAAAATCATTCGCAAGATGGCCACTATCGTTTATCGATGTTGATAAAATGGCTGAAACCGGATTTTATTACACTGGTTACAGCGATATAGCAGAGTGCGCATACTGTCATACTCAAATAGGAAAATGGGAAAAAACGGACGTTCCAGCAAATGAACACAAAAGATGGTCCCCCAATTGTGCATTTTTAAATAAAGGTGGCGAGGGATCGGATGTATGCGGAACTGGTGAAGACGTGTGCGGTCATGGTGACCTCGTTGAAGACGTGTGTGGTCACGGTGAACAAAAGCGAAATAATAAAAACTTGGCGCTGTTTTTTATTGCATTAGTATTTACTGTTTATTGCGCATGTGATTGGTTAAAATAAGACGAATTTTGATTGGTGGAAATAAGACGTTCTGGGATTGGTTAGCGGAGGGCTTTAATAGCTGCGAGACGAATGTTTCGTCCTCAGTGTACAGCTAGCCAGGATGATGTCAACAACTACGAAGCGCCCACGTAAGCAGACGCCGAAGCAAGCAGTTGAACTGGATGCTGCCCTACAGGAGCTGATAAACTCCATGCAGGTGACCGAGATACCGAACCATGCTGCGGGTCAATCTCCGAACCAGGCTGCGGGACAAACTTCTATCCAGGCGGCGGACCAAACTCCGTTGGATAAGACCAAGATCCCAATAGTAGCAACGCTGGAGAGATATTCAAATATGGATATTAATATGTCGGACACGAAAATGCTACAAGAGTTGGAAATCGGGGCACCATACCTTATAAAGCAGGCACGCTCCACCTATACCAAGTACGGGCGCCGCGTTGTTTTGGACCTTCATAACGGCTGGTCAGTATTCTTGCCAACTAGATTTGGTAAACTTACAGAAGACCAGATACAGCAGTTGAACGAAGTTAACCTCTCTATCGTATATTACGGCAGAGAAATTAATCCAGGCGGCTACTACTACCATAATGTGAAATTTGTGTGAATTGACTACATAGACATGGTGGTGTGTAACAGATGGACCAATGCAATGTGCAAGTGTGCGTAGTGTAACAGCTGGACCAACGCAATGTTAAAGTGTATATGGCACGAGCCACGCGTGTGGTCTCTTCAAATCATATATAAAGCATGATACGTGCGAAGCTCATCATCAGTATGTCTTCTCAAGAACTAGTACGTCAACTCCAGGACTCTTCGTTTGCAGATATCCCAGACATGGAACCTGCGGTAGAAGAGACGCCATCACCAGAACCAACAGAGCCGACTATATTATCTACTCTTAAGCTATATAGAACTGTATACATCCCAGAAGTGAGATGGAACAAATCGTTGAGTGAGCTGCAATTTGGACTTGCGTATCCGATAAAGGAAGCTCGTTCCGTGTATACAAGGCGTGGGAGAAGAGTCGTCATAGATTTAAAGATTGGGCGCAGCGTTTTCCTACCACGAAGGTTTGGGAAGTTGAGTGAAGATCAGCTTCGACAGATTAACCAGGAGAAACTTTCATTGATGTACTATGCTAGGGAGCCGACTTCACGTGGTTCCCACTATTACGTTTTCGGATTTGTCTCAGTGTGATATGTGTATGAATTGACTACATAGACATGGTGATGTGTAACAGATGGACCAATGCAATGTGCAAGTGTGCGTAGTGTAACAGCTGGACCAACGCAATGTTAAAGTGTATATGGCACAAACCACGCGTGTGGCCTCTTCAAATCATATATAAGGCATGATACATGCGAAGCTCATCATCAGTATGTCTTCTCAAGAACTAGTACGTCAACTGTGGGAGGAGATCCCGGACTCATCGTTTGCGGATATCCAAGACATGGAACCTGCGGTAGAAGAGCTGCCAACAGAGTCGGTAGAACTGACTCTATACAATTCATATGGGCACGACGTGGGGAAGGTGGAGTTTCCCATCCGATGTACCGACATATATGGATTCAACCAAGAACATGTTGACTCGTCACCGATCCTACCCTGTGGCAACACGCTTCAAAATATTGCTGGGGACTTCTGCTACCACGACGACATCTTCCACAAACAGGTCTGCGATGGTGTCACCCATTTCCACCGGTGCAGGAGGCCCGAGGATGGTCACTACTCAATGTGGAGCATCAAGTGTAATCCTGACTGCCACCTTTTCGAGAAGCTGCAGCAAGCTGTAAGTATTATTATCACCACCCCTACCCATTGAATTATAATTTCGTAACACATTGCTTATAATGATTTGCTTTTATATGTTTCAGACAAAGGCAGCATTTTTCCACGATCTTCACTGCAGCCAGGGCGATGGATGTAACCTCAAAGACCACACAACGAAGAAAAACTTCGTAAATTGTTTAAACTTGTAATTTTATAAAATAAATTGTGTGTGATATAAAGGAAAACTTGTTTAAAAAATCATTTCAAACCGAGCTCTTCCATTTTATGAATGAAAAAGGTCGGGTCATAACCTTAACCAAAACCCCTTACTCCCATAATTCCAACACATGTCATAGACCAAAAGCATGTTCTATCTATTTTTACAGGAAGCCGTTCGCCTTTGGAAGGAATGTATAAATAAGAAACAGACAATTTTATGATTGAATTTATTTCAACTCATGATTACAAAACTCTTTAAAATTATACCGTGCTTGCATCCAGAGTCTAAGCACCATTACATTGTGTAGGGCACAGTTCATATTAGAGTCATTATGAAAAAGACATTTTGTTTCACAGTCTCTTAATTTGCCCAGCTTCGGTACACCAAGATCTTCCATGTTTATAACAGACCTCTGCAGCAGTTTTTCAAAAAATCTCGCCTTTTCTAGTCCCTTAGAATAAAGTCTGTCTTCACACTGTAATACACTATCAAGAACAGGTTTCAACTCGTCGTAAGGTAAGTATCCACTCAGCCATGGTATCCCATGCAGACACGATTCCACAAACCGCTGACATTTTACATCTGGGTATACGTCTTTAGGCGGTCGCAGCACGAAATGTCCCATTCTGCCATCATGCGATAATACAGCCACCTCTTTAGCCACGAATTCATTGCAAGTTGACTGATAGCCCTGGACATCCAATATGGTGAATTTCTCACACGACATTGGTGATGATGTTGGTCAGTGCAGTATACTCTACGCAGCGATCGTGCAGGATTAAACAGTAGGCCTTTGTGTTTGCAGGAATGTTGCTTGCTGCTGAAATTTCAACTCTCGTAGTGCAGGCTCCAGACTTCAGATCCTCGTTCTGCTTGGTGCAGTCCACCACATAGAATGGTGCATGTTTTATAAAATCGCTCCTTTTAAGCAGTGGTGATGGAGGACGCTCATAGTACGATTCTTGAAATCTGGCATACATTTCATACAGTAATCCATACGCACCATTGGTGCTGTCTACACGGAAAGAATGGTAGGGATACTTTTTATCATTCAAATATACGGATACGTCCTGTACATCACCTAAATCAAATTTTGAACCGTTTGCATCGGCTTTGCTTCTATCAGTCTGAAATGCCACGATAACCATTCTAGGCTTTTGCAGCTGAGGAGAAGTTGTCACATTCCATGAAACGTTGGTCGCTTGTGGTAAAGACGGATGTTCGTACAACTGCCAGCTTCTGAAATATATGGGCAGCGGTCGATCGCTTTCCATCGCGTTTAACAGTTTCAAGCGTTCAATGTCCGATACTTTAAGCATAGGAACAAACCATTCTATATCTGTGAGTTTAATTTTACTAACGGCTCCAATGGTAACATGTATAGTGTTCTTAGCTCTCATCATGACGAGTTCGAGTTTGCAGTTTAACAGAATTTTCTTAAAATCTTCTGCCACACCGAGAAAATGGTTCAGCGGTATGCAAACATTGAACTTTCCAGCTTTTACAATTTCTCCAACGCTCTCATTACTGGGGTGCACCCATCCAGAGTTCTCCAGTCTGACACAATCAGAATTATTATAGGAGCAGATACCTTTCAACAAGCTCGTAATACCAGGATTTCTAGTACGATCCACAGTTTCTCCATGAATATTGAGTTTTATTTCATCGAATAAATGCATAAAGCCGTTATTTACAACTTTCCCAGTGTACTCGGCATCTTTGTCGGATGTCACAGTACCACTTATCGAAACGAAACTCTGGCTGAGTAATGCATACAAGTTTTCGGCTTGAATGGGAATTCGTATTTCATCGCTTTCGCCGAGAGCCGAAGTGTTGTAAGGTTTGAATCCATGATACTGCGAATTTTCTATGGCGTCTTCAAATTGCGCCTTATCCCTTACGCTTAGAACGTGCATGTTGTAGTACTAAAAAGCCTAGAGATTCCAGATACTTCTTGTTAGCAGATGTTAACTTGCCGACGGTACGCTGATGATTACCGGTCCGAGCACGACGCACCGTCTTATATGCTGGTTCAGCTGGTGAGGATTTATTAAAGTTAAGCCCCATTCTTCCTAATGACGAGTCTCACAGACACTCGCTCTCCTCTAAAATCGATAAGTCTGTCGTCCTGATCCACGAGAGATATGGTAATGTCCGTTATTTTTTGTATGTTGATTAACGGTAGAAAAATCAGGTTTGCAGGCACCTCGGAGATTTTATATCCTGGTGGTACAGTAGGAAAGAATTCGTGTATGGTATGCGTTGGACGTCCGTTGAAGAATGACCCCGACGCGATGTTGCATTGAAATCTTATAGTATTGATGTTATTTATGTCTGGCTGCTTTGTGGAAACGATAGCTTTCATTTTCGGTATTTCATCCGTTGTTGCAAATCCGAGTAAAGGGCCCACGGAGTTTGGAACATCAAAAGAAACGTCGAGAGAGCAATATATTGTCGTGAGCAGAGTATTGGGGTTCACACTGACTCTAAAAACCGAATCAGGATCAAGAGTGGAATTTGTTAATTTTTTTATCATGAGCGCGACATATTCTGAAATATCGCTAACCTCGTACGTCCCTTTAGGGATGGTGATGGCATGTTTATGATTCCCTGAGGTAACCGCCAACGAATTGTTACTCTCTGTAACGTTTGGAATAGAGTTGTAAGCGTCGAGTCTCAGCAACGCAATCTCGTAGTCTACCCCATCTTCCAGCTCGATAGGGGGATAATACGTGTTGGTTATTTCGGACGTGGATCCGCTTAGAGTGAACGTAGGCATCGTTTTAACACTTGTATGTCTGAGGTGAAGGCTTTTATAGTAAAAATGCTAGACAGAGGTGACCACAAATCTCGGTGTTATATTTCTGATAACGTGTAAAGTTGTAATATAGTTTAGAATGCGGGCCTGTATAATTTACAATTTCTGCAGGAGGAGGCAAGTCACCATAGCTGTCGAAATAAAATGAACGGCTCCCACACTTTTTCAACGCTACCCAATGCGTCCCAGGCCCTGAGGCATCATCGAGATTGATAATGATTCGTTCCTGTTTATGAGTCTTGGTAGGTAGCTCGTTTCTCATGTACACTCCTCTGAAATGTGGAATACATAGCTTTTTCGCATATCGCTCCAAGTCGTAGTTAGTTAGGGCTTTTTTTTAAGACGGATTCCTCTACCAGATGGATAAGGTTTTAAAAATAGCCCCTTGCCATCTCTGTGCTGGCGTATGAGCTCGTCGATCCCCTCCTTCTTTCCCAAGGCAATGCTTTCCAGCATGCGGTTATGGCGTACATGTTCTCCAAGCTGCTTCTTGTCGTTTTTTGCTGAATTAACAGCTTTAGCAATCTGTGCTCCCGCTCCACCTAAAGCCCCGAGCGCGGACAATCCAGCCAGAATTGGTAATATGGGCAATATGCCACCAATTTTTTTAGGCGACTTCAAAACTCTCTTCTTTTTCTTGCTTTTCTTCTTTGCCACCACTTTTCTGTATGCAGCCTTCAGTTTCTGAATTTTATCCAGTCCGGCACCCATTTTAACCTTCCCCTTCATAATTTTTGAAACGGCGTAAGCAGCAGCACGCTCCCCGAGGCTTGCGTCGGCAGCCTTAACACGGTTAGAGGCCTGTTGTGCCAATTTCAAGTCTGCCTTATGTCGATCGTTTATATCTGAGCTCTGTGCGTAGCTTATATCGTGTAACTTACAAGCTTCGTCCAAAGGATTGATTCCTGTATCGCCTCTTTTTAATCGTTTCTCTAGTTTGGTGCCTGGTCCGCAAAATCTGTACTTTGGTATGTGCAGTTCCACAGGCAGCTTGTTAATGAGCGTATTGATCACTCCTTCTCCACGACGACGTTTACCTCGTACTATTCGCGGAGCCATACTGACCTCAACACCTGCACGGTCTTGCCTTTTATAGGTATAAAAGCAGCTGCTATAACACTTTGCCCTGTTATTTGCACCATGAAGTTTGAGAAGCAAAACGTATCCTTAGAGGTTCGCCCCATAGAGCAGACGGCTTCGATCCATGAACGCAAACATAGCATTTTACTACCCAACAGCATACGATGTATTATCTGTGGACCTAGCAACTCGGGAAAAACAAACGTGTTAATAAATATTCTTCTACATCCCAACGGTGTAAAGTTTTCAAATGTCTACATTTTTTCAAGATCACTGTTTCAGCCTAAATATAAGATGCTTGAAGAAATTTTAGCCAGAGTTCCAGAAATCGGTTATTACAAGTTTGATAACTGCGGGGACGGTATGCCAGAGCCTCACCAAGTACGAGAAAATTCTGTTGTGATATTCGATGACATTATGACAGAACCTCAAAGCCCCATAAGGAATTATTTTAGCATGGGAAGACATAACTCGCTAGATATGTTTTATCTAGCCCAGTCGTATGCTAGGATACCTAAGCATCTGATAAGAGACAATTGTAACTTGATGATTGTATTTAAGCAGGATGCGTTAAATCTAAGGCATCTTTACGACGACTACGTAAATGCAGACATGACGTTCGATAAATTCCTGCAAATGTGCCGCGAATGCTGGTCTTCGGAAAAGTATGGATTCCTAACCATCTGTAAAGAGGACTCTATAGACCGAGGGAGGTATCGGAGGGGAATGGACGAGTACGTTGTTATATAAAGACGTGCAAAGTATATCGGATGCTCACAATGGATGATAGAGGACTCATACGCGCATGCAGAGGGGCTATGGGCGTTGACAGATTTGGATCGCCGTTAATTGCGCGATACATCGATAAAATAGCACTGCCTCGAGACGCAGTAGGCAATTACTCGGTCAAAGGTAAACGAATACGCTACGTTGGCCATCCCACAGAGAACCACAATGCCGCGACGAAGGAGTACGTGGACAAGGTTCTGGCGCAGAAAGATTTTCACAAAAGTGATGGTAATATTGATTCTGGAAACTTTGAATTGTTTAAAACCACGGCCCAAGTGCTGAATAATTTTAAAGATATGATAAACCTGCTGATCCATCATCAGTCGCAGCTCAGAGACGATGTTACTGCTTTAAAATACCTCATGCAAAGAACAGCTGGGGCTATGCAGAACATGTGGCAATCCAGTTTTTTTCAACTCTACAGTGGCACTCGTCTAAAATTAATTTATGATGGAAGAATCACGGTTGTTGACTTGGCCGATTCAGACGATCTGAGTACAACGTTAAATGGGGTCGCTGTTGACATTAATCAGCCTATCCATGTCTCGAGAGGTGATGTGTTATTGTTTAAGACGGGCTCTTTCTCGCGTGAGGTCCCCATTACGATCGAATACGCCTATAAAACGTGTGAAATCACAAAAATAGTCAACACTCGAAATGAATCCGTCAATGAGTGATGATCAGAGGAGAATTAAGGAGGAAATTGAAAAACATACCAAATCTATACGAGCAAAATATTTATCATTAAGAAAAGCAGATCTTCAGTCGAGACATGAGTTTTCAGACATTGTACAACCTATAACGCAACCTTTGGAACAGCTCGTCACTCTGAGTAAAGACAAATCAAAGCAAGATGAAAAGGAATACGAGCCTGAACCCTATATGGAGCAGACCCCTGTAAAACACTACAAGTCTATGTTGGAAAGCGTATATGGTCGTGTGTCTGGGGGTTATATTCAGAAACTAGTTCAATTGAGGCCTAGAAACGTGGACACCATATACGGTATAAAATGGCATCCAGACAGACAAACTTTCTCGATCGGGGCACTCCCTCTGTCGATAAGAAACGATACCATATATGTAGGCAATAAGAAATACCATTCCCGCCGCGGATTAATGGAGTTGCTTACCAAAAGCATACCCGACCCTAAGTTGTACAGCGATAACGACCTGGAGACCTATAAGGAAATATTGGAGAGGTCTAGCGCTCATAAAGTCGGCTATGATGATAACGAAGAGATACGAGTCTCAAACAGCCAGAAATTTAAAAACGTCATTAGGCGGTTATTTCCTGAGGATGAGGAGGTCGAGGTAGACGGTGATCTCAAGACTAAAAAACCAGTCAGGGGAAAAGGCCTGTGGAAGGACTTGCATACGAATCGCAAAATAGACTATAAATACTGGGACGACCCGAATGAGCTGGTTCATAGACTGCGTTTGTTGGTAGCATCATCTGAGGCTGGGAATCACTCGCATAACAACGAAATATTGGAGATTATAACAGAGTTAAGAGAAAGTGGTGTGATACAATGAGCAAACGCGAAATTGCTTACGAGCTTCATAAACCTGCTCGAATAAATTATCCAAGGCGTCATGTGACAATGAAAGGTTTAAATGATTTGTGGCAGAGCGATCTGATTGAAATGATCCCGTATCATAAGGAAAATAGAGGCTTTAAGTACATTTTAGTCTGTATAAATGCGTATTCCAAGTTTGCGTACGCAAGGGCTTTGAAGATCAAAACTGGAAAAACTGTTACCGCAGCCATGAATGATATACTTCAATCTGTTAAAACCCCGCCTACAAACCTTCAGACCGACATGGGGAAGGAGTATTATAACGCTGATTTTAAAGCCTTAATGCTGAAATACGGCATCAACCATTATTCTACATACTCCAACGTTAAGGCTTGCATTGCTGAACGTTTCATAAGAACTCTTAAAACAACCATGTACCGTGAATTTTCTGCCAGGGGGAGTTACAAGTGGATCGATATGCTGCAAGAACTCATTAGGAAATACAACGATAGGTTTCACACCACCATTAAGATGAAGCCTAACCAAGTCAAGGACAATAGCCTGCTGAAAACTGTGTATCGGTACAAGGAGCCATGTGCGAAGCCAAAGTTTGCTAAAGGCGACTTTGTAAGAGTTTCAAAACACAGGAAAATGTTTAAAAAAGGATACTTACCGTCGTGGACTACGGAGATTTTCAAGGTGCGTGGAATCCAAGCCACATCTCCACCTACTTATCTGCTAGAGGATTTGGAAGGCAGCAACATAGAAGGTGCTTTTTATGCTGAAGAACTCCAGAAAACAAAGTTTCCAGACACTTATTTAATTGAAAAGGTGTTACGTCGTAAAGGAGATATGATTTTGGTGAAATGGATGGGTTTTCCTGCGTCCAAGAATTCATGGATTCATAAACATAACATTGCAGATGCGTGATACAGGATGAGGAAGGAACACTTGTATTTTTTACTTCATTAAAGACTCAAGTATAGTCATGTGTTTTTATTTCAATTCCTTTGCCTTTGACAAAGCCCTCACAACACACAGCATGATTCAATTTTATTTACATACACATGACACATAGCATTATACACAAGACACATAGCATAATACACAGGATACATAGCATAATACATTTTTATTTACATACACAAGACACACAGGATACATAGCATAATACATTTTTATTTACATACACAAGACACACAGAATACATAGCATAATACATTTTTATTTACATACAAGACTCTGACACTATATACATTTTTTACACTTTACATCTTTTAGCTGGGGGTCCCTCATCAACATCAGCATCCCTGATTTTGTAATGCCCGTGAGCAAGAGTATCTACGCCGTTGGGTAAAATGTAACGCTTGTCATCGTTGCTAGATAAAGTGACTTTGTTCATAGCAATCGAGAACACGTTATGTTTAAACGATCTGATGGATCTATTTACCGAGAATGTTGATTGTCCGCTCTTAAGACAGCCAACATAATCTTCAAAGTTGACATCTTTGTCAATAACATTTTTCCTAATGCCTTTCAATTTCTTTATGGTCATATGATTAAATTTTATAGCGTACATCTTTGCTCGCAGGCCTACAAATTCACTTATAGTATGACCAGCACCTTCATCCTTGAATTTACCGACCACCGCCTTGTTTTTGGGGGAATACAAGGGATGTTCGGGTGGGTAGACGCTAGTATCCAGCTCATCTCGGAAATGCATCATGTCACGGAAGAGGTCATCCGTATCGATCTTATAGACGAAACTATCAGTGTCCATGTAACATAATTTCAAACAGTCTTTGTAAAAATGTTTCATGGTATCATAGTGAAAGTCATACATTCTGACTTTGGATAATTCTAATATAGACATACCGACATAGATTGCTTTGTCAAACACCAAGCTAGTTTTAGCAAGGTGGACACCGACCAAGTTTTCGTTATAGATGGTTCTATCTAAAAAGTTTGGCTTAGCCACCAGCTTTCTCATTAAATTTTGATCTGAAACAAGCCTAAAGTTCATCCTTTTCCGCACATTTTCCATTGTCTTGCCAAAAACGGCGTTATTCATCAGTTTAAAAAAGTCTTTTTCAAAGTTGTTGGCTGCAGCCCTACGCTTGGCCGTATTAAAGTCAATGTAAGGTTTCAACCAGCAGCTTTGGTGAAATTCAATAATTCTATGGATCTTGGATAACCTCAGTCCGTGTTGTAATGCTTGTATAAGCACAGAATAGTGAATGACATAATTTTGTTTAGTTTCAAGAGTTGTCAAAAGCTTTTTGTTTTTACTACCCGGAGGACACTTCATTTCTGCACAGAAGGGCAGATCTGTGTGAGCGTCGTGGAGGTGATCTGGATACTCAATGTCTACCTCAAGGACATATCCCAATTTAGAATTGGTCGGTATGGACATGACGTCAAAGGACGCTATCTCATCTTTCTCGAGCCAACGAAAATTACCAGTAGGCAACGCTTGAGACATAGCGTAACCATAAAGGTTATTGGCGTCGACGTAGTAAAGGTGAGAGCTCGACTTTGAGGCATCGTAGTCGGCGGAACAAGGGATATTTGCCACAGCGTGTCTCGTTACACACTGACAAATTCCACCTCTTATCCCGCGTTCATACAACTGAATCATGTCCATATCGGTCAATAGCTGTAATTTTACCTCTGTGAACTTTAGCATGGATGCATAAGCGAATCCGGGAGCAGTCGAATAGTAGAGACAATCTATCCCATATGTATCATGGCACATTTGCCTAAAATTCTCGAAAACGTCTGTTAAGATCAAGACATCAGATTTCAAATATAAGTCTGAATATTCCCCTAAAGACTTGACCGAAAACGAATTCCAGACATTAACAGCATGAGAGTAGTCTCGATCTGAGACACCCGCATTGCTGAGTTTGTTGTAAAACGCCTCTTTAGGCGGTAATTTTGTCTCATCAAGAACTTCGTAGGACGACACATAGTCGTAGGGGAAGACCCCCTTTCGACATACCAAATCGGTTTTGTCACCAAACGAATTTCTGGTTTCTATAAATTTCTGCTTGGGTAGATTGTCCGCTAGCTTCTCCAAGCTACTGGCCATGAATCGGAAAGAATCTATAAACCGCAACTCCATACCTCCCCGCTTCAAAAAAGGGGAGGGAATAAATTTAGAAAACGATACATACTTTTCCTGAGTATTACAAATGACGTTAATTCTATTCTTGTCAAAGCCTAACTCTTTCACAATGAAATGAGCATCGTAATTTGAGAGGTTATGCAACACGACAGGGACGAATGTCTGATCTCTGTAATTTAGATTACAATTCCTGTGTGCGGCCCCTCTGAATCGCCCGCTGACATGACAGTGGTCCCTGACTTTATAGTTCACTTCGGTGAAATTACCATGCTTACAAATGTGGCAGATGGTGCTGTTCATATACAGTTTGTTTTCATCCGGCGTTAGAGGGATCATAGGTTTGTTTATGCTATGTAACACTCGATCGATGACTTTTACATCGGCTACAAGCGATCGCATAAACTCCCCGCTGCAGTCTTTCCCTCTAAACAACCGTAACTGTGAAAACGTACCCTCCGCATCTTTGATAAAATAAGAAAAACTAAACGGAGTATGCTTCTGATAAGGTGTGGACCAAGATTTTGCGGGATCGTTTAAGCACCCCGAAATCGGCTCCAATAGGCATTCGAAATCCGCATAGATAACAAACCTAATCTTCTGCGAATATTCGTGCTTATTAAAGCAAACTTCGGGGTTCTTTGGAATCTCGCATCTGACAGGAGTGAAAGAATTGCATAACACTAGATGTTTAGCCAATCTCTCATCTGCAGATTTACCCTCGTACGATTCGAAATGTGTAAAACATCGTTTGCACACTCTGATCTGATGTCCGTGAGATGTTATGAACGGTCTTATGAAAGCATCGAAATCTGAAATGACTATATAATGAGAATTTTGCTCATTGCAAACATACAAAAGGTCTCTATGGTCCGCGAGTTGATTTTCCACAATTTTGATAGGAAACACGTAGTGCGAAATATTCTTCCCATTACGTTCTTCCTCTAGGCCGAAAACATTAATAGAAATATTATTCCTTTTAGAAAACTTGTCGATATCGTGTAATGAAACGGGGAATTTTACACAGCTCCAATCGTACTTCTCACCCAATTCGGGTTTGTTCAGATAACTTGTCCACAAATCCTTGTCAGAATCTATAAATTTAGACAAAACGCAGTATTTAAAACAAAAATCATCTTCGTTCCGAATGTTGATGAGGGAGTGTAAGTGCCGGAATTCTACAGGCAGCATCATATGACCACGCCCCGCAAATGGGACATGTTCATTGATGCGCACTTCAATTTTAAACAATTTTTTGAAACCCCATCCAGAGCCACGCGTACTATGCTCCTCTTGCTCCTTTAACAATTTCGCGATGTGGTTGGATACGGCTTCATGGATGTTAGATGTTCTGTACAAAATTTGGTTTCTGGTTTTAAAATTATACAATGCCGACTGGCCATCTAAATTTTCAAAATCTGACTCTACAAAAATATTAAATTTTATAGAGGTAAATTTTAGCAAAGCCGAAGTTAGAATGAGAACAATTTTTTGATGGAATGAAGCAAGAATCGTCTCCATATCGCCTGAGGGAATATCTGTCACAGCGTAAGTGGCTAATCGAGACTTGAATGCAGACTCGAGCATGAAAAACTCACTTTGATGTTGTGAAGAATCACTGCCTGCATCATGTCTCGCGTTGCCATTCCCCGCTCCGACCTATAAAAATAAAATAAGAACATGTGTTACACACGTTTACGATGAAATGTGTAATGACATAAATGTTTTTAAAAACGAACAATGTATTAAACGTACCTCTAATCGGACAGGTTCAGGAATCATGGAGGTACCGGCTTCGATCCCCGATGAGGCCCCGGCTTCGGCAGGTCCATGCCTGGAGGCGCTCAATGCGGGTGTGCCATTCCCCGCTCCGATCTATAAATATAAAATGAGAACGTATGTTACAACACCATATATATTTTACGTTTTGAAAAAACAAATAATAATAATATTAATAAATAAAAATAATAATAAAAATATGATATATGTGATATTGAAATTAAAAAACGTACCTCTAATCGGGCTCCATCACTGCGTGCAGGAATCCTTGAAGTCTCTGCTCCGATTCCTGAAGTCCCGGCTACAGCAGGGAAATAGAGGTGAGCTGCCTGGTGGTACACTCCCTCACGCCTGGCTGCGTCCCTCGTAGCTGGGTGATGAAATTTCTCCCGGTGTTCATTCATTCGCTGTAGCGAGTTAAAGTTGACAAAGCAGATGTCGCAAGTAAAGGTCACGCCGGAATGTTTTTCACGGATATGCCTTGTTAAATTGTCCTTGCGCGTGAATAATACACTGCAGGTGTCGCACTTATACTCGGTTTTATCATGGTGTTGGTTAATATGCCGGTTGAGATTGCGTCGATGTTTAAATGATGAAGCGCACTCCTCGCACTTGAAAAATGACGTAGTTGCTTCCATGATGGCTTCTAACGGCTGAATGATACAAATCGGCCGCGGGTTATGTATTTATATCGGCTCACGCTAGGGACAACGCCTATAACGGTCACCACGCGTCGGTACGGCGGGGTCACTGCATGCGATAAGCTGTGTGTTATTTTCGTACGCGTGGCTGCAGGATAACATCTGGACTTATGCAAGCTCGCAATAATATTATATCACATGTACTGCAACATTGACACACGCTTGAGTACAACATGTATGCAATACCCCACGCGCTAGGCTGTGTTATTTTGAGATGCATAGATGAGAGTCTGACATGCGAACATCTGGATGTCTGCAAGCTCGCAACATGTGATGACTTGACGGAGCGTGCGGGACCTCACACGCGCCGTGAGCCGGGCTATTCTCGTACGCGCAGCTGCATCACGTCTGGGCTCTCGCTAACATATGCAAGCCTGCAATAATATTACACACTCGCAAATATTACCAATAAATAAACACTTAGGCCTTTGTTCTACACACACAGGCGGAGCAAAAGGCGCTAGCACCCAGATTGATAAAAGAACTATGTGCGATAAGGGCGCAAGCTCATAATTACCAATATTCCCAATATTACCAATAAATAATCACTTAGGCCTTTGTTCTACACACACAGGCGGAGCAAAAGGCGCTAGCACCCAGATTGATAAAAGAACTATGTGCGATAAGGGCGCAAGCTCATAATTACCAATATTCCCAATATTACCAATAATTAATCACTTAGGCCATTGTTCTACACATACAGGCGGAGCAAAGGGCGCTAGCACCCAGGGCAGTGGTCTGCTGCTCCTCCGAGTGGTCAGCTGCTCCTCCCGAGTGGACAGTGGTCAGCTGCTCCTCCCGAGTGGACAGTGGTCAGCTGCTCCTCCGCTCCTCTGTGACGTCATCGGCAAAACACCACTACTCCTGGTAATTTATCAACTTCATCGTATTGATGAATAGCATGGGTGCTGTTTTCTTTTCTCTAAAGAACTCAGAGACTGTCGAAATGTACCACAATTTAGAAATAAGTTGAATATCCATTTTATTAGTCATTAATTTTATTTTAGTTTAGTTTATCAAACTTGCAATTAAATCCTTGCAATTTTTTTTGTCTGTAGCATGTTTAGTTTTAATTTATAATTTATCAATTCTTGTATTGTTTGTAGTATTTATTATTCTGATATGTATAGTTTTACTGGTGCAGCGGAAGAAAAGGCCTTATGGCCTTAACTTCGCCAGAATATATAAATAATAATAATAATAAATTGCTATGGCGCAAGACTCGATTGGGTTCGATTCCTGATTGGGACAAATTACCTAGGTGGGGTTTTTGCCAGGAATTTCCCTCACCTATGACATGAATGTTGTATAACTTTGGGCCCTTGTGGTCTCCGGATATCATCTGGCCTTCTTAAACTGTCTGATAGGCAAGTTCCTGAAATGCAAGGGAATATTATTTAAACATTTCTTAGAAATTTAATCAAATTTTTTTTGTATCAAAGTAAACTTGCATTTATATATATATATTAGATCTGGTCCTGGTATTACAATTACGAACAGAGGAACATGTGGTAAAAGTAGATAGATTCATCTTAGCATACAGAAGTCATTCGAGAACTTACATTGATGAAGGAGTAGGAACACCTAATTTGACAAAAGCTGTTTACATTGAGTTTGTGCTGAAGCTCCACATATTAATCTAATGCATATTTTTTGTAAAATTAATAATCTTTCTGCAGAAGAGTGGGTACCCCATAAGATAAGACCATCTCAAAGATGGCTGTTATAGTCCAGTTATTCATTGCATGGCCAGGCGGCTTCCTTTCGGTAGGAGGAAAAGTTTGCCGACAACCCATGTTCTTTAGTTTTACCGCACCAATCAGCTAGTTACCCCAGCCAATCAAAATCTAAGAATGTCCTGTGGCGATTTTGACAGCTACTCGTCTACTCCGCGTGGAGTGAAATGCGCGGTTGCAAGATCAAGTTACAGTAAACAATAACACGTGTAAATTATTATGCATAGTACATCTTCAAAAAGATTCTAGATTTAGATAATTCTTTAATAATACAGGTATGATCAGAAATATTGATTTGCTAAGTTCGCTGGTTCACACAAATGCAATTTTCTAGCAAAAACTGACAGTGGATGTAAATTAGATAGATTACCTACTAATCTCTGCTATCCCACTACTGCAAACAATAAAATTTAAGTATTATATATATATATATATATATATATATATATATAATACTGATGTACTGGTACTGATACTGGTTGAGGTACTGCGCTACAAACCGGAAGGTCGAGGGTTCGATTCCCGATGAGGTCGTTGAGATTTTTCAATTGGCCTAATCCTTCTGGCGGCACTATGGCCCTAGGGTCGACTCAGCCTCCACCAGAAATGAGTACCAATCCTCGGGGTAAGGCGGCCGGTGCAGTGGTGATATTCAAACAGTTTAACAACCGGTTCTCATCAGGGTATTTGATGTTGATTCAAAATAGCCCAATGTGCTATTTTGTCCAGTGGCGCCAACTTATATGGGCCCGTGGGGCTCAAGCGCACCCAATAATTTGCTGTGAATTATCTTAAATATTTATTATAATAATTATTAGGCCTATTATTACGAAAAAAATCACGTTTAGTCGGTGCAAAACCAAAATCAGGCTAGCCTATAGGTTTATACAAGCGTTGACACAAGTAACATGATCTCTCTTGTTTCAATTAACTTACGGTACGATCGCCATCGTTTGCAATTGTTTCTGAATCCTTCAAATTTATAGCCTACGACAAATTTACTCTGTTAATGCCAGTTTTCCCAGCATTTTCCGAAATCCTTTTTTCCGCGTTGAAAAGACTGAAGACGTTATTACGTTTGACAATATTGTAGAGAAGAGTTCATTCCACACATTGCTCTTCTAAGTGTAACCCTACATACGGATAACGGGGAAAAGTTGGTTTTCGAGTTTGCTTGTTGAAGAATTTATAGGGAGAAGTACTGTACATGTAGGCCTACAAAATGCAGTGCTACTCAATAGTTATTGCTTGTTTTACTTTATTTTAATTTATTTTATTTTATTTTAGTTCTTACCTAATATCTTTCCTCCAAAGGTCCCCATAATAATAAACTTTGAAGAATTAAATTAGAGTCCCACCCGGGAGGTGTTGGTAGCACGGTTGCCTTCCACCTTGTCGGCCAGTGGTTAAAAATTTCCAATTTAACCGCACGCCCCCTACCTATGGTGATAGTCCATCGCTAGCGAACATAAATGGCGTGTTTTGGTTCTAGCAAATTCATATAACTTATGTATTATCACTGTTGTGGATTGGCGTTAATCTGATCTTGGAAAAAAGCAATCACTCATTGTGAAACTACCGGTTCGGAGAACCTACAAGATATTTAACAACCGGCTCTCGCGAACCGGTGCGAACCGGCTGAATATCACCACTGGGCCGGTGCGTAAGGCTGACAACCTTACCACCTTCATGTGCCGAATGTCCAAAATGGAGAGCCTCAACCCCCTGGAACCCTCTGGGCCTCCATGGCCTGTATAGGGATCACTTTACCTTTTTTCTACGCGCGTTAACTGAAGAGGTCTTAATATAATAGTGCGTTAGGACATGTGGGCCTTGCAACTATTGTTAGCAGCAGACATCAGTTGGTTTTCAGGTTTAAGTTTTCTGTTGTTTGTATATATATATATATATATATATATATATATATATATATATATATATAAAGTAAAGTGATCCCTATACAGGCCATGGAGGCCCAGAGAGTTCCAGGAGGTTGAGGCTCCCAGATTTTGGACATTCGGCACGTGAAGGTGGTAAGGTTGTCAGCCTTACGCACCGACCGCCTTTACCCCCAGGATTGCCCCTGGTACTCATTTCTGTCAGCGGTTGAGTCGACCCCAGGGCCATAGTGCCACCAGAAGGATTAGGCCAATTGAAAAACTCCAACGACCTCATCAGAAATCGAACCCGCGACCTTCCGGTTTGTAGCGCAGCGCCTCAACCACTACGCTACGGCGTACCCCATATATATAGCCTATATATATATATGGCGCACCCGCGTACGCGCGTAGAAAGCTAAAATAAAATATCACCCTTCATTTTGAATAGCCTATATTTAGCCGTTCAATATTTTAAGTCTCTCGGATTGGACTAAATCTTATTGCCGTTCAGGATATTCATTCGCTAGGGGAGCTTTTCCGCTATACTGGAGCGATTACTTCTGAAAGGAGATTATTTTCCTCACCTGTCCGCAGAAAGTCCTGTGCACATAAACATTTCAATCTCCTGATCCATTCCAGGTACACCGAGATAGAAACGATAAATTGCTAATAACAGATTAAACATCGCGTTATTCCTGTAAAGGTAAATAAATCACTTCGTGTTTATGCAAGGGTGGGATTTTAATCTCTCGGTGAGGGAAATCATTTGTTCTTGTCACTTCTTACTGTACTGCAAACATACGCACTTTTTAATCACCGTTTGGAAGGGCTGTCATGCGTAAGTAATATACGAGACACCACCATAAGCTCAATAACAATCTGTAACGCCCTCCAAAAAAAATCTGATGTGAAAGTCACATAACTTCCTCTGCCCAAATAAAAGTTAGCAGTATTCACATATCCTTGTACAGAATCGCAAGACACAATTTTACGCTAATTATGCTGTAAATACCTTATAGCCCCTCATTTGAATGTTCCGACTAAAAACACAGGCTATGGACAAACTAAAAAAAAGAAGAAGAAGAAGAAGAAGAAAAACAAGTGACTGCAAACGTTTATTGAACTTTCTGCCATTCAGAATAATTTCCGAAATTTATCGAATATTCCCCTCAGATATTTCTTTACTGTAAGCATGGCCAACAATACATCTTTCTCACTTCACGTGAGGATAAGAGGCCGTGAATGTCCGCGTATTGAGTTGTTCACCAGGCAAGACAGAGTATCTACAAACAATGGGTAGTTTACAACCACCCTTCAGAGAATTTTTTTTGAAAAAAGTTTCAAATAAAAGTTTTAACTCTTGATATAAGCACTCCACGTACAAAATTTAAAGGAAATCATTAGAGCCGTTTTTGAGAAAATCGTGACAAACGAAAATTTATTCGTGTAAATGCCCCTTAAAAGAAAGGGAAAGTTGTCGCCACTCTTCGTGTCACAGCCTCAGAAGGTACCTAACCCAAATACAAAATAGTACCTATACCTATAGTACCTATGGTACGGGCAGAGGAAGTAAAAATGCGACTGCTGGATATTAATTTCATCTTATACTGATAGACAACAAACAAATCACCCTCTCTTTAAAAGTAATGTTTTTACCTACTGACCTACTTACGGATCTATGAGTGATACACTGCAATTGTCATCCGGTTATTATTGATGACGACCGTTGTGTACCAATAATTTATTCATGTTTTGTGCTGTACAATGCACCTTCATCACTGGATTCGTTTTAAGGGATTATTTATATATACAGAATGTTTACCAAATAATTCCAGCCTCAGTCATTACCAGGGCCCGGATTCTGATGACCTAAAATTGTTTTAAAAATGACCTATAAAATGACCCTAAATTTAAAAAAAATCCCTTTAGGCAAGCCTACAGGCTGAGGTAGTTTTCGAAGTGTTTTTGGTTTAACTTATTGTCGCTGCGTAGCACTCTTCTTCTTTAGCCTTGGCATGACAAACCCGCAATAATAACTGCAAAAAAAGAGGAAAGAGCACTTTTTCAAACATTCAAATCTCGCCTTATATGAGAACTATCAAGAAACTAGTTATTGATTTGTAGAGTACTCATCAAGAGATTTTTAACGATACCCCACAAGACGTAGTTTCAAAAATTTCGAATTTCCATCCCCCCCCACCCCCACCGCCACTCGTACCCCCAAAGCCCCGAATCGTTGGTGTCATTGTGAACTCCATAAGGCGTACTGTAATTTATTCAAACAAAGTTTCCCTCTATACTTCATAGGCGCCGAAATATGTTTTAAAATTTCAACCCCCTCCCCGACCACCCCCTTGGGCAATTTTTGCTCATTAACGAACTTGTCCGAACTATTGGGCCTAGAAATAACTTAATAAAATTTGGTTCAAATATCTTCAAAATTACGGCCGCTAGCCTGTAAAGATATATATTAATATCACAATATTTTTTTTTTTTGAACAGGCGGTGGTTTCGTACTTAGGGAGGCATGAAACGTAAAGATATGAAAGAATTTTTCGAAAATCATGACATGGTATCCATATCAATAGGTAGATTTCTCTTCGAAAACTACCTAAAAAATGACTTATTAATTATAGAGAATGGCCCAAAAACTGGTATCTTATTTATAAAAAAAATATTATTGTACACACAAAGTTATAGACTAATTTGTACATAATTCTAAAAACTGTAAATGCAGTTTGTTCTTGATTGGAGCATTTGAGAAGAAAAGTAAGAATATTGTTTAAAGTAGATCCTACAAAAATGTTGCATTATACTATGGAAAAAAAAGACGACAAAAAATTAATATACTCAATGTAAATGCATGAAAATGAATAAATAAGAAAGCAAATGACACGAAAATGACAAAATAATGACGTAAAATAATAAAGCAATAAATGCCATAAAAATATAATATTGTATAAAATGACAAAGAATAACCTAATAAAAATGCATTTCTATAATCTAGGATTTATCTACAAGTTAGCAATGTCTATGCAGCATCAGTAAAAAAATGACATGTCATTAGAATCCGGGCCCTGGTCATTACTAGGGACCGGATTCTTAGGTTTTTACCTATGTTTTTCCTTACTTCCAAAACAAAAAGCGATCATACACTTTTTCGATTCACCCATAGGATTCACCCACATTAATTCTGTGGGACCTAAAAATACCTGAATGGGGTATAAAAACCTAAATGTACCTAAACGGGATATAAAACCTAAAATATCTAATTTAGGCTACTTTTTTGTCTTTTTTGTTTGTCAGTTGAGAAATCGATGTTTTGCGGAGAGACAATTTTTGTCGGGTTGAAATTAATACCACCAGCGTTTCGTTCAACCCAATGTCGTCTAGGATGACAGTATCAAGAGAGGAAGTTTAAGAGTACCGGCGTATTCCTTTTAAAATATTCGTACGAACAACCATTGTTGACGTCATGTGAGGTCGAAAGGACATTTTCTGCCTTCAAATGTATTCTAGGAGATAACAGGAAGAACTTCACAGTCGAGATTATTGAAAGATATTTAGTGATATATTGTAACATATTTCGGTCATCTGCTCAGAAGAAATGATTCGTTGGAAAAAGACCTAATGATAGGCATCACACAAGGCAGCAGGAAACAAGGCAGACGCAGAATTAGATGGACAGACGGGATTAAGGACACCCTTAAGATGGAATGGGCACAGATCATTAGGCTTGCAGAATCTAGATCTGAATGGAGAGATGCTGTTCAACAGGTTACGAAACGCATAACAAGAGACAATGTTAGGCTGGCACCCTAAACTGCTGTGCATATCCTATAAAAGGGGATCTCCAGAGATCGTTCGCGATCTACGGACCTACTACTACTGTAACCAGGGAATGTAAGAGAATCTTATTTTCACTGCTTATTTTGATTCTTTATGCTTTCTTTCTTCAATTGTATAATATTGTCCTAAAGCAAGTTTACTCAAATTTAAGTCAATTTTGTTAAGTTAAGCTTTACAAGTATTATGTATTGAATCCTATGTAGCACATTCAAATTCATTAAACGAATTATTCAACCCGAAAACGATATTTTGGACAAAAACCTAAAAAAAACTATTTCACCTAATGGAAAACCTAAAACAGTGTTTTTAAAAACCTAAAAATCCGGTCCCTAGTCATTACATACAAGCAGGCCCGTAGCTAGGGTGGGCCCTGCCCTCCTTGATTAGTATCCTTCTCACCCTCCACCTTGAGTTCGTATACTACCCATATACTACCTGTTATAGTTTAGGCTCTACGTTGATTCCTGTCAGTCAGTCAGTCAGTCAGGACAAAGCCTTTTATATAATTACTAGCATGTGCCCGCGGCTTCGCCCGCGATAATTATTTCAAAAATTAAAAATTAAGAGCATAATATAGTTAGTTAAATCATTATATTTATTAACACCTAATTCGCGTGGACTACATACCACGATTAGATAGTATCGTCTGGTAAAAGCGTCCTCAGATTCGAGGTCCTTGGCCCAGAAAACCCCTGTACAGTGAGTTTCGTCCAAATCGAACAACGTTTGACCATATTTAGGCCTATGTTGATTATCCCACTTATAATAATAATAATAATAATAATAAGAAGAAGAATAATCCTCTTCGGGATTAGGTTGAAAATTTCATATGTATGCGTGCCTTGACATTAAAAACAAATGAATCGACCAGCGTGAGCTACAACATTCAAGCGATCGCGAAAGTTTCATTTCCAAGGTTTGACAAAAATAGCCAAAGCCAGCTGTAATTGATTTGACATTGAAATATATTACGCTTCGGAAACGCAAAAAATGCACGTTTTCTGCCCGTTTTTCACTCATTTTTGGCATTTAGAATCAGAATTTTTCAAAATCCTTTCTTAGTGAGCATCTACATTAGGAAACGAAGGCACTGTCAAAATTCCAAGTCTCTACCTGTTATAGTTTAGGCTGTACGTTGATTCCTGTCATTCAGTCAGTCAGTCATTCATTCAGTCAGTCAGGACAAAGCCTTTTATATATATAGAGACTAGCTTAAAAGACCCGGCGTCGCCCGGGTTTTGTATTTTGTAATTGGAAATTACCTTATGAAGGATTTTAAATTTTAAATTCTAGGTCCATATATAGGCATTTATAATTTGAAATAGGAAGAACGACTTATTACACTCAAACTATTCCCTCAGAAAACGCTTGATATAATTTTTTATGGCTCATAGAGGATCTAGAATTTTGCATCCCATCGCTTGTACAGTGCACAGCAAGCCTGGTAGAGGTTTAAATAAGAAGAAACAGAAATTCCTGTAACATAAAATTGTAATATCGAGGCGGGAAATTTCCCACTCTTATGTTACCATAAAGCATTATCACTTTCATACTTTTCTCTCCAAAAACCTGAGATATAATATAATAATATACACATTACCATACCTCGTTTTGTTTTCTCTATGTCCAGGGTAGAGAAAGTTATGTGATTCCATTATTTTAGTGGATTTCATTCTGTAATATTTATTTATAACATGAATTATTTTGATAACTTCTCTTATTTCTCAAAAGTGCATTTCAATTGTTTTTTCCAAGCCCATCATATAAAATTTGGCAACAATATATTCTGTGATTTGGAATGGATAATTCTATGTAAAAAGGGGTTAAGTATTCTCAAAAACATTTAATTTTTGGCATTTAGAATCAGAATTTTTCAAAATCCTTTCTTAGTGAGCATCTACATTAGGAAACGAAGGCACTGTCAAAATTCCAAGTCTCTACCTGTTATAGTTTAGGCTGTACGTTGATTCCTGTCATTCAGTCAGTCAGTCATTCATTCAGTCAGTCAGGACAAAGCCTTTTATATATATAGAGATTAGCATTCCAAGTGCAGAAGATACGAAAATTGCAAATAATATCTTACATAAGTAAAACATTGAAAAGTCTCTTTACTTCGAAGAGATGTACAGATAGCGACAAGAATAGAAACGCTTTTGATTGTAATAAAATCATCAGTAAGAACGTTTGCATGCAGTACGAACAGTTTGTGAATCTAATTAAAAACAATTATCGGGCCTCAAAGACTTTCCATTACTCTCTCAGGAGTGGCTAATTTAGTATAGTATTTGAGAAGAGCAAGTTGCCCTGCTAACTGGTCAAATATCACGATAAACGCCTTAAAAAATGAAATGCTCCCTGCGAGAAGAAGCTACGCACGCTAGCATAATGTAGGCTATTCAGTGATTCAGAAAACTAATTTTTTTTTTTTTACTGGATGTGGGAGTCGGAAGAAAAACAATACATTTTCTTGGGAATTCCAATGAATTTTTCTGCTGAAGACGAAATATTCCTTACTATTTAACCACGTCACAAATGTCATGTACTGCACATTCCGAGCTAAAAATTTAGTGCGAACTGAAAATAAATGCTAGAATTTATAACAAAAAACAACTTATTTTGAACTTTAGAGGAAAAACAAGCAAAATGGCAATATTAGGCTCTAACGTAAAAATAGGCTGTTTTAGGTCCTATAGAAGTATTAGTTTTAGGCATAGTCGCTTATGAAACGTGCATATACAAATTTTTGTCCATATATCACTTAAGGATTAAAATAGGTTTTTACCTAAAATCCGAAGTCTAGTAATAACAGTTCTTATAAGACAAAGTCAGCAGTAAGGAATTCGTGTACAGAGTAAAATGGTCTCCTTATCAGCCATGCATATACATAATTTTTAAAACTATTTATGGGTATACAACGGACGCTTAAAGGCAGTTTGTTGAATAAATTAATTCCATTATAAAAACAAGTGTTATGAGAGCTATTTAAACGTAAATAGCCCAACAGTAAACCCAAATAACCAAAAGTACAAACTTTAAACACAAATAAGCAGTATAAAAAATGTAGACAGAATTGTTGGTTGGTATATGTTTATTTAACGACGGGGATGTATTACAATTTAGGCCTGTTAACGTCCTGGTGTGCTGGAATTTTGTCCCGCAGGAACTCTTTTTACATGCTAGTAAATTTACATTTATTCACACATAAATGCCATCGACCTTGGCCGGGAACGAACCCGCAACATTGGGCACAGAAAGCCAGCCGCGATACTAACTGCAGCACCCAGGCCGACAAAAGAATTCTGTGCACATCGCAAATGCAAAAACGCGTTTTAATAACTAGGACCAAGAAGTTTATGAAAAATCATATTAAAAAAAATGATTGTTTCATTTAGGATATTGTTGTATATTTTGTTAGTGTTGCGATCATGCTGGATATTAAAATATTTGTGCATATTTTATTCGTCATATTTTAACGGCATATTTTAGACAGATTATAAATATTGTTCATATCCCTGTTATTTCAAATATTAACAGCAAATTTGGCTGAGTGTTTTGAGAACTGGCCATTTTTAGTTCATAATATAATTCAGCTAACCAGAGAAAGTAAAGCATTAGAATTACTTAACTGTTAAAACATACTTCTTAGGTTCCAGAGCATATTTTCTAAAATCTAGAACATTTATTTGAATGCATATTTCGTTTTCTGTTAGAGCATTAACTTCCGGGCCTTCTTCATAAACCATCGTCAAGTTGGATATATGCATTCATGAACCACAGATTAATTATTGTCTCTGTTGGACATTACTTGAGAATATTACAGGGGAAAAATTCCTCCGACACTGAGATTCAAATCCAGGACCATCGGCTATCCGTGCCGTTGCTCTACCAAGTGAGCTAAGCCAGAGTTCGCTTCGCAGCGCCAGATGGAACCTCTCTCCTATGACTGATTACCCTTAATGGTCTACCTTACTGACAGATAAGTTATGTGTTATGTCATATGCAGTATTGTGAGGCACACTAATTAGTGAGTTTTGTGACCGTTTTTCCACTATTATTGTACAGTAACATTCAAGATGGATATATGCATCCACGAACCACAGATTATTCATCCCAGTGTCGGAGGAATAATTTTTATCCTATAATATTCTCATCGTAAAGTTGGTTACTTGAAAAGTTCACATGAGTGGTATAAATTATACAGGTATTAATGAATAACACCGAAATATTGTACCTGTGTATAGAGGGGACATAAACAAGCAACTTTTATTAGGAAATTTTTGCTGTGTGGCTTCAATTTTTCCTGTCACAGCATAAAATCTCCCAAGGCATGGCCACCACTGAGTTATAACATTTGAAAAAAATGCAAAACAAAGGAACTTCTTTGTCAACACTGGAGTTATGAATAAAAAAAAACTAATTTAGTGGCGGCCAGTCATGTGATTAGTCTGTAAATTTTGCAGATTATGGAAACACTAAATTATGATATAGCTGTTGATGAATGATTAAGAATCAGGTTTTTGTCGATCACTAAGAAAGCATGAAGTCAATTTGGTGAAAATTTTAACCCTATTTTGCTTCATTATCGACTTATGAGCACCAAATTGTAATGATTTTAATGCCCTGTAGCATACACATTTTACATCATAGAGTAAAAATCTGCTAATAAAAGTTGCTTGTCTACGTCCCATCCATACACAGGTAAAATATTTCGGTGTTATTCATTAACACCCTGTATAATGGAACGCTATTCGTGCTAAGTTGCCTAAAATAATTTTTAAAATGTAAACTTTGTTTGCATTTCAGATAACCATCGGTGGAAGTGAACTAACAAACTTGAGAAAATTCATCTCAGTACTGAAACTGCGGTAATTTAACTGTCATCGCGAAGACAATGCGTGCAAGATGTCAGTGGTGTTTATTTAATTAAGTGATTATAGTGCGTGTGAACCTCAAGATGAAGCGGGCGGCCACACAACGGGAAACCAAGGCTGCAGACTTCACCATCTGTCTCCTCAGCGTCTAAGGTATGTCTTCTTTTCTTAACCATTTCACTTCTATAGACTTATAAACTTAAATGCAATACCACAAAAAAAAGATAAAAGCGTAGATGTATCATCATCAGGGCTCGGATTCTGATGACCTAAACTTGTTTGAAAAATGACCTTAAATTTTCAAGAGATAGGTAATTTTTTTGGCAATTTATAGGTCATTTTCGGCATTTTTAGGTAATTTTTGGCATTTTTAAGTAATTTTTGGCATTTTAAAGTAACTTTC
Source organism: Ectobius pallidus (assembly GCA_964059195.1). Taxonomy (NCBI): domain Eukaryota; kingdom Metazoa; phylum Arthropoda; class Insecta; order Blattodea; family Ectobiidae; genus Ectobius; species Ectobius pallidus. The sequence continues at coordinate 141,341,828 of CAXKWD010000008.1, forward strand.
GGCATTTTTTTTTTAAGATCATTTTCCAGTGGAGGTAGAGGGGAGATTTTTCCATGTACAAATCGTTACTTTCAGACAACACACAATTGTTTTTATTTGAGAATATCCGCTAAGTGTTCTTAGTTATTATAATTTTAATTCAGGTTTATTGTAAATATCATATCAGTTTGTCTTGTAGCAATAAAGATTTTTCTTCCCTTTTAAATGGCACATTTTTGATAGGGGCAATTTGATGGGCAAGCCAGTTCAGAAAGAATTTGTTTTTCGCTAAGGGTGTCCAAGTAGCATAAATATACTTATTTCTTTAGTAACAAAATAAGTGTGTTTTATAATGTAAATTCATATATAACACACTGTCATGAATTTATTTTTGCAATTCAGTACTTAAAAATACTAATAAGTAATAATGGTAAATTTATTGCTAATTTTTTTTAAATTTTGGGTCGTTTTTTCACTATTTTATGGTCATTAAATGCCTTGCCCTAGTAATGTGTTATGCCAACTGGCGGCGCGCAGGCCGCATGCAGCCCTTGTCCTCATTCTGATGTAACAAAGTGCCAGAATGCTTTTGTATAATCAGTGATAATTCAATTATGTTAGGCAGAAAATAAGTTATTTTTTCAATCGATTTCCGAGTTAAGCTCCAGATCGATTCATTAAGCAGAGCTTCCGGAAAAAAAGTCTAGTTTGATAAGCAAATGTGAAGGAGTATATGGGTAGTGTTATTTGTCAAAGCTGCCTGTATTGCAACTTCCAAAGCCGTATAAGAACATTGTAAAACAATATGTTGCCATGAGAACTGATTTGCATGTGATAAATGCTAATATATTAGGCCTATCAAAAAAGGAGGGACTAAATTTAGCATTACTCCGGTACCGGTCAACCGATTTAGTCTGATATCAATAGGCTTCTTCCCATGGCACTGTGAAGAGAAATTTCAGGAATTACCTTGTTGCCAATTTTCAGATATTGTAGTAATTCATATAACCTGATTCCCCTAAAAATCTTAACCTTCTACGATTTTGTAGGAATTCGCAGGGACCCTTTTTGATCACATCGAGAGAGATTCGTTGGTTACAGAATCTCTGATATCAACTCACTCAACCATATTCGTTCTTATTAAATGATCTGCTCATCCGATTATTACCGGTTTAATTATAAACAACCGATTCGATGCAGCCAGTGACTATGAAAAGAAATACAATGAAGCTTTTGGAGCAAGTTTGAAATTCAAACTCGGTCCTTTTTTATACGTCATGAAATTTTAATTAAAATCAATAGGGAGGGAGGGTTGAAACATGTGGATAATGAAGTTCATGTTATTCCGAAGCTCTGTTTGTCTCCTTGTTTTAACCAGATAGGCAGCGCCGTGTTACAATATGACACGTACGGCTGGTGCTATATGCGAAGGTATAGGTGCATCAAGAGAGGTGTAATTTTCAGCTTGCTTCCTCACTCCTATAGTACAATATCTTTCTCTCTTTCTCTTTGTTTCTTTCTACCCTCTCTCTCTCTCTCTCCTCTCTCACTCTATATATATAGATATACTGTATATATATATATGTAATATATATATGTATGTAATATATATATGTATGTAATATATATATGTATGTAATGTATGTATGTATGTATGTATGTATGTATGTATGTATGTATGTATGTATGTATGTATGTATATAACTCGATCGGTAAGACCAGAGCCAAACAAACGGCTGCGCAGTAGGCACCCATGATGTAATCTAGACCTGCCTGACCTTCATCTCACGTGATGTTCCCTGCTGTACAGACCGTGCAAAAACATCATAGTTAGCCTCACAGCATTCAATAGTGAAGACCCAACAGCGATATCCAACAGCGATGTTCTGTGAGTTACATACCATTACTTAAATAATATTTCATAACTAAAAAAAAATTATTTATTCACTTTATTTTTGTTTTCAATAGTTACGGGCTGTTATGAACCGCATAGTTTGGAATGAATAATACAGTATTTGCATATGCATTCTCTTCTGCCCCCAACTCCATTGCTACCTCATGGACGATAAGCTATCTGCGCATGTTTGGTTCAGATCCTAGCGTCCCAGTTATACATACATAGGCTACATACGTATACATATACATATACATATACATATACATATACATATACATATACATATACATATACATATACATATAGTACTGGTACATATATACAGTAGAACTCGAATTATAAGGATTAATTGAGGATTGACATGATCCTGATATGCAGGAATCCTTATAATTTGGTCAAACTGAAAAATACTCAAGAAAAATGCTTTTGTGAAAGTGCAGTAGCATGCTGTACGTATTAAAGTTGCAAATATTTAAACAAAAAATATAATAAATGAACAAATGCCTGATCTAGTTATACCCAAACAACAAGCATATAAAACTGGAAGGGTAAAATAGAAATTAAATATTAAATGAAATATTAAAAGATAGTTTTGTAAAACCAATCCGGTTACTTTGCTTCGGATAATTGGAGTTCTACTGTGTATCTAGATATAGGCTATATTTCATTTCCTAAGACCCTTCCTTTTTCCCTTTCTCAGTAATTTTCTTTCTCACGTTTCCTTGTTACATTTCTTTTTTCATAATGATCTTGCTTTCCCTCCACCCTTGGACTATCTTCTTAATTATCCCTCTTTTTCCACCTTCTGTTCTTTCAGCGTTTCTGATACCCTCTTCTATCTTATCTCTCTGTTCCCAACTATCGTCTCTAAGTTCTCGATGTATGCTTGAACAATAGAGATAATAATAATAATAATAACAATAAAAATAAAATAAAAATAAATAATAATAATAATAATAATAATAATAATAATAATAATAATAATAATAATATAGGCCTACGTCATGTCTAACAAAATTTTTATTGCCACTTAATTTGTATTAATTATTTTGTTACTACTACCGGCGCAGAAAATTGGTTTAGATTAATGTAAAATAAGAAATTTCTCTAAATCCAGAACGAACAATTATTTTTTATTGCCACGTCTGTTTTCAGGAGAGTCGAATTGTATGGAAAACATGCATTTGAAGTCCAATAAAATTTGTATTCTCATATAAGTTATAGGGTTTCCCATGATACAGACAATAAATAGTTTCTGCTTTTATACTGTAAAGAAGGATTGACCTAAAATAAGGACTTCCGAAAACTGCAACAAATTTTTACTTTTTGTGTTTTTCAGAGGCGGCAATAGGATTTTCTTATGAATTTGACATCAATAAATGTGAATATGGCAATAAAATAATTTTAATTTTGTTCATTAAGAATTTCAATAAAATTACAGTCTTCGCTTTTACCCTCAGGATTACTCCTGGCACTAATTTCTGTTGGAGGCTGAGTCGACCCCAGGGTCATAGTGCCACCAGAAGGATTAAGCCAGTTGAGAAACTCCAACGACCTCATCGGGAATCGAACCCGCGACCTTCCGGTTTGTAGCGCAGCATCTCAACCACTCCGCTACGGCGTACCCCAAATACAAAGTATAAGGCAATACAATTTTCGTAGGACATGAAATACATATAATTCGACCCTCCTGAACATGAATATGTCAATAATAAAAAATTCATTGGTTCTGTATTTCAAGAAAATTTCAATTTTACATTAATGTAAAACTATTTTCTGTGAAATCACAATTTTCTTCAAATCTGGTACAAAATAATTTTTATTCTTATATTCTTGTTCAGGAGGGTCGAATTATAGGGAAACATGTACATCTTGTCCAACGAATTTTTTATTGTCACTTTGTATTAATTATTTTGTTACTACTACTGGCGCAGAAAATTGGTTTAGATTAATGTAAAATAGGAAATTTCTCAAAATCCGGAATGAAAAATTATTTTTATTGTCAATTCTACGTTCAGGAGAGTCGAATTACATGGAAAACATGCATTTCATGTCCAATAAAATTTATATTCTCATATAAGTTATAGGCCTACGCATTAATTAGTTAATACAAGTATGATTGTATCATTTAGGAAAAATATTTTCCATATGTGGAATACATAAAACCATTACCAATCGAACATTTTCATGGCCAGTTTCGAAATCAGTGATATCAAAATATCCAAAGTTGATAGGCCTAATTAGAATCACTGACAAAATGTCTGTTGCAGTGATAATTGAAGCGTAAAGGATTTAGTTCCACTTTGATTTAAAATAACGTAATTATAATATGTGAGAACTGATGGTGCGAAATTAATCTTTCAGCAGTTATTATAACAGAAAATTCATATTGCCTTAGCATGGTTTCTTAGCATTGAATGTAGTCGAAACCTTTGTATTCCTTTCTTGCTTAGAAAGACCCTTCTAAAATAGTGAAGTATCTTCCAGGCGCGGCAATTTCTTCGACAGCTTTGTATTGCGGGCAGTCGAATCAGAGTTTGCAGGCGTCTGTAATAGAGAAACCTGTTCTAGGCGCGGCAATTTCTTCGACAGCTGTATATTGCGGGCAGTCGAATCAGAGTTTGAAGGCGTACTCGTGTAAATTCAGGTGTATTGAAGATTTCATTGGTTTATGTTATATTATTTTAGCCAAACACTGTTAATTACAAGATGATGAAAGTATTTTATATAAAGTACTAGCAGGTACACGCGAATTTGCCCACTATTATGTACTCAACTGCTAGATGTTTTATGTACATCATTTATTTAAAAGGAATAATTAAGAGATATTTATTAACACTTACATCCTTTAACATTAATTGCACAAATAAACCTAAATATGGCTTGGTTCCAAATATAGCTATCTGCAAAAACATAATTTTACAGTACAAGCAAAATAAAGTTCAGAAGTAAATATCAAATCAACATTTTTCACATAACTACTTTGGTACTTTGGTTGGTTAGTGGCGCCATTTTTAAACATATCGAACATAAGCTGGAACTAAGTTAAATCAGTCCATGTCATTATTGAAGTTTATCAATTCGAAACTAAAATATTGTTTCCGAATTTAAGCCTCTTTGTTACACAGGTTCCATTAAATTCTTAAAACAAAACCATATTTCCAAAGTTCGTGAACTTCTCTTTAATATGTACCAGAATTTAATTATAAATAATCAAAGTGTATATTTAAAAACAGTGTTTTAACTTCTCTTGTAATGGGAGCAATTATTCTGTCTTCTAAAATGGACAATGTCATATTTAAACAGCAGTTACTGCCAACGTATGAAAACCAAGTACGAAAAACCAATTCACTGAGACGTACGAAGTGCTGACATCTATCAATTCTTCATGTCTTCAGAATTCTTGACCCTATGTTCACAATCTTCCTCCAAACAGATTGCTGCGAAATTAGGAATACCGCGAAAATTGGCAAGTTTACCCTACACACACCTTTATTTAATGTCATTAAATACAAGGTAAAACTAAAAATACCATGTAAAATTTTCAACATGAAATAGATAATTTGGACAAAAGCAATATAGCAATGTTCTATATACTGTAAATATGATGTCATAAAATGCTAAAAAATCTCGCAGAGCAAGAACAATGGTGTGGCGGATTTGTTCCAGCAATTAATACTTTCCTGGAGATAGTGCTTAGTTCTGAATTACGATACTGTCGATTCAGAGAGCTCTTTTTTTCCTGGTTAGTTTCCTGTTGATCTTTATGATGTTGATGTAGGATGAACGCTCGAAAAACTCTTTTCATATTGATCCGCCGAGGGCTACCAGTTACACCCAGGCCATATACTTCCTCATAATAAAATATAATAATAGTAATAATAATAGTAATAATAATAATAATAATAATAATAATAATAATAATATTAATAATAATAATAATAAAATAATAATAATAACAATAATAAAATAATATAATCAAATATAATAATAATAATAAAATAATAATAATAATAAAATTATCAATGAAAATGGACACACTTAAGTTGAGCTTCCCTGTTTAAACTGATGAAAACTGAATGTTTACCGACTAAACAACTGCTCACCGTCCAATAATTCTTACGGAGAAATCAGTTTTCTACGCGATAAACGGTGAAAGACATTCTATAGACTCTATTATCTATAAAAGTTATGTTTCGTTATAAGACACATAACTTTCCGAGTCGGCTAAAGCATTGCGCAGACCATTCTAGACAATCACTTCTTCCAGACTTGACCATTTTGCAGTATTTTATTGCATATGAAAAATGGAACATAAACGGGGGGTTTTAAGTACACCATTAAATAACACTTCGTAAGATGCTTCATTCTATTTCCTTTGTTTTTATTGCTCTCTCGTCTTATGTTTTTCTTCGCTTGCTGTTATATTTTTGTTATTATTTGTGTTCATACTTCCTGTGCAATAGCCGGCCATAACATTGGTTTTAATTCCATGTCTACCTACTAAGGCGAAGCGACTGTTTCCTAGCGAAACTTCTTCTTTCCTTGAAGTGCATAGGCCCTATCACTGAGGCCCTTCTGAAAAATAGAGGCTAATTAATTTCTGGACAATCTGTATTGTAGTTTTGTCATGACTTCTGCTCATTTTAACTGGTCCTAAGTTTTAAGTTTATTATATCAGGTGAAATATCTTAGATTTTGATATAAGTCCATAAAATAACACTCTTCGTCGGAAAGTTTGAAGGAAAAATTTACCATCATTCTAGGAACTACTAAGTACGAGGCGCGTCCACAAACTAAGTTTCCCTGGGGCTGTTTACAGAAACGAAACACAATTTCAAGGAAATATTTATTGCAACAGACACAGTCATTGTTTAGTTATTCTTCAACATACTTGTCACCGGAATTTAAAAATTTGTCCTACCATGGGACCATCTTTTGAACGCCTGTGTTTTAGAAGTCTGCCGCAAAGTATTTGAACCACTGTGTGACAAACATCTCCACCTCTCTGTCATTCTCTGGCATTTCTTTAGGTGTAGGAAAAGATGGAAATCACTGGGAGCGAAGTCCGGGCTGTAGGGTGATATTTAAACACCTCCCAACCGAACTTCTGCAGGAAACTTGCTAGGAGGTGTTTAAACATCCACCCTACAGCCCGGACTTCGCTCCCAGTAATTTTCATATTTTAATACACCTAAAGAAATGACAAAGAATGACAGAAAATGACAGAGAGGCGGAGATGTTTGTCACACAGTGGTTAAAATACCCGGCGGGACACTTCTACGACACAGGTGTTAAAAAGTTGGTGCTATGGTAAGTCAAATGTTTCTATTCCGGCGACGAATATGTTGAAAAATAGCTGGACACTGGCTGTGTCTCTTGCAACAAATATTTTATTGAAATTGTGTTCTGTTTCTGTAAACGGCCCCAGGGAAACTTACTTTGTGGACGCGTCTCGTATATTCTTAGAGCAATTAAAACAATCGTGAAATGTTATTATTAGAGACCGGATTTTAAAGGGAATTCCTTTTTTTATATTTCATCACAAAACGAGATAAAATTGAACAGGACATTACTGAGTAAGTTTCAACTGCAAATGACCTGGTTTTAACGTCCCTTTTTTCCCTTTTTCAGGCTCATTTCCCTTTTTTAGGAACTTTCCCTTTCCAGTACCTTTTTTGCTAATTTATTTTGAAAAATTCGTAAACTACCCAGTATTTGGTAATATGAAAACATTAAAATTGTTTTCACTGATTCACCATTGAAAAAATAATTCCTCCCAGCAGAATAGAGTGTTACAGGGAAATCACAGGCTTGCCATTGCCTAAGTTTCCCATTATAACAAGGTGGGGAACATGAATTTCATGTGCTATTTTCCTCTGTGAGAATTTCAACAAGATCAAAACATTTCTTCAGTTATTAGATGTTACAGAATCAGCAGCTGTAGAGCAAGCAAAGGCTTTACATAAAACAAACATGTATCTCTCTGTTGAGTTTTTACACTCTCTTTTATATCCCTTTTTTCGCAATAATTTTCTCTTTTTCCCACCTTTTTTCGCAATAATTTTCCTTTTTTTCCGTCCTTTTTTGGGTGAAAATTTTCCCGGTCTCTAGTCATTATAAATCTGAATAATTTGAATCTTGAAAGTTGGTTTCTTGTCTTGAATAAGTGTTATTTATGGAATTATTTAGTACAGTAGGCCTACTTCAAATTCTTAATCCTTATTTATGCCTGCTGTATATTTTCTAATTATGGCCTTATTCCATTGTAAAAAGTATTTTTACGTGCTGTTGAGGTGCAATTTGCGTCTTTCTTTGAATGGATGGTTTTTCGATTCTCAGGGGCTCCTAGGGAGAGAGTAAGGCAGAAGTTAGGGACGGGTGAGTGCGTGTTTTGACTTGAGTGAGTGAGGGGGTTGAGGTTTGTTCCACAGGGAGCTGATTCCTATGTTTTTAAGTTATAGCGAGGTCCAGTCAGTGGCGTTGCGAACCTGAGGTAAAACTCAGCAAGGCATTGGTTCCCAAACTTTTCAGTCCGCGAACCCCTTGATAGCCATGATAGAGAACGAAATTTTGGATCCTAAGTTTTGACGTAAACCAAAGAAATATGTGCAACACTAATATTTTATTTTGATGTATTAAATGCACAAGACATTATTATTATTATTATTATTATTATTATTATTATTATTATTATTATTATTATTATTATTATCATCAGGGCCCGGATTCTAATGTCATGTCATCTCTTTATTGATGCTGCATAGACATTGCCAACTTGTAGATAAATCCTAATCATGGCCTCTAGATTATAGAAATACATTTTTATTAGGTCATTTTTTGTCATTTTATGCAAGTTTATATTTTTAGGGCATTTATTTCAATTTTAGGTCATTATTTTGTCATTTTCATGTCATTTGCTTCTTTATTTAGTCATTTTCATGTATTTACATTGAGTGTATTAACTTTTTTCGTCGCTAGCGGTGCTGTCTTTGAAGTGTTGTTTCTTTAATGCAAGAAGGAAAAATTCGGCGTTAAGTGTTGTCATGTCTCAGTCGGAAATGAGAATCAAAGAAGCGCCAAAATTTTGTATTTTATCACTATTGTTATTAGATTGACTTGGCACCTGCTTGGATTTGAGAGTGCAAACTACTGTTTACCCTCAATAAACAACAATATAATCCAGCAGACCACAAAAGGAAATGCCGAATTTTGACTCACCAGTGCCTCAGTGTTGTTATAAATTTCCGTGAGAAAAGAACATTCACAACATTACAGTTATTTACAGTTTTTACAATTATGTACAAATTAATCTATAACTTCATGTGTACAATAATAATTTTTTATAAATAAAATATCAGTTTTAGGTAATTTTTTAAATTATTAAATCATTTTCTTTAAAATCTAGGGTCATTTTATAGGTCATTTTTCGGACAATTTCAGGTCATCAGAATCCGGGCCCTGATTATTATAATTAGTATCAAAGGCGTACACAAAAGTGATAAATTGAAAAGGTAAATTGCACTATAAATGACGGACATCGTTTAATCTTTAACATGAGCAATGAAACCCCAACACCCTTGTTTAGAGTTCATCATGGAGAATAACCGAAGTAATTGTGAAAACTGTAATTTGAAAAATGGTATAAAGATAAAACTTTATATTTGTGATAGGTAATTTGGCGACTTTCTTTTACTTTTAAAACCACTTTACATGAAGGAAATTCAATTTTCATGATTTTCTCGAAAAGCGATCGAAAACGATTTTGTTTCAAATTTGCACATATTATGTTGCTTATAGGCCTACTAAAACATAAAACTTTTATTTGAAATATTTTTTCGCAAAAATTTCCCTGACGGTTATAAGCCAGGTACCGTTCAAAGTAACTCTGTCTTGCCTGGTGAACAACACATTTTTAGATGGTCAGGGCTCGCATTCGGGATGTTCCAGGTTCAAATCCCATGGACTACTAATTTGACATAGAGTTTTCCAAGGTTTACAAAGTTGTAAAGGGAAATACCGAATTTGATATTTACATACCATGAATCATCCTCGCTCTTTCATACCGCTATTTTACATCGTAAAATACATCGAGAATAGAATAGGGCAAGATAGGGTGACGCGCCGCACTTTTCTTGAAATCCGTCTACCTCAAAACAGGATTGAATATTTTGAAGACTCTTTTTGAGATTCCAAGCTATGATCTTCCCTCCCTTTATTTCAGCAACGAAAATATTTATTAAATAATAATTAAATGTATAAATACAATTATTAAATTGAAAGACAGAGCGGGAGAGATGCCGCGTTGCAGGGTGCTATGCCGCACGTATGGGAGACATGCCGCATTCATAATATCAGTCTAAATTTACTTCAAAGGCACGTATAAAACAAAAGATAACCTATCTACACAATCTCTGACTATTGGCGACTAGCCTTGTTTCATTTTCTGTACCAAATATTCCTTCAGGCCCAAGTGAGGGTTTTCCCAATTTCCTGTGTCCGTGCGCCTACGAATAGTCCTGTCTGGCATATTATAGCAACGTTCGGCTTCCCGAATGGAAATTTCCCCCGCCTTAATTCGCGAACGGCTTCTTGTAGGTCACTGTCATTCCATAGGCCACGTTGTTTAGCTCCCTCCCTTTCCCTACACCTTGTCGGCATATTTATTGCTGAAAAGAGCAGAAAAAAATTCTGGTGTGTAATTATACTGCAAAACATTGTGCGGCGTGTCACCCTTGAAAGCTATGCGGCATGTGACCCAAAACTCAGGGACACGCGCCGCACTCATCTGTAGAGCTTATTGTTATTGTTGTTATGGCGAACTTCACTCACAATATCTTTACAACCTCTAAATAGTCTATTAAAAGTAGTACACGCAGAAAAAATGGAACAAATACAGATCAGGAAAGAATAAAGTAATGAGTCCAAAAAAGTTTCGCAGGGAAACTAGTGCACTTACCTGATAAATACCGCTATAACAATGACATAAACACCGCAAACAATGAAGACACGTGATCCAGTTACTCTAGGGAGGGAACTGGAGATGGTATCACGACAATTAGCGTTACCTAGCGTGAAATGTTCGAGTTAGAGGGGGTGCGGCATCTATCCCGGTGCGGCGCGTCACCCGGTTTTGCCCTAGTATATTGCGGTACAAGTGCCGTAAGCGATGCATACGGATCGAGAAAAGAGATCCGTTATGCGCTTATGGCACGAGTATTGCATGCTATTTTATGCACGATGATTATTTATATCAATTTAATTATATTAATTGAGATATTACCTGAAAATATTATGTATATACATTATTGATAATAGATGTTTATTTCAGAAAGTGATTCTCATGTGTTCGTTGTTATGGGAACCGAATATTTGTCCTGGGGCCTTGTCCATAAAGGCTTGTATTATGAAGTGTATCGTAATGAATTATGACGTGGCGCAAGCACCGTAAGTAATTTAACCGCATCGCAACGCTCATAGCAACAAGATTGTGTGGGAATGTCAACTTACGATCCACGGCAACAACGTTCGTAAGTACCACTAATTAGTTGAGGAGTGCAAAAAAGGAGTATAAATAGAACTGAATTTTAAAAAATTGCATCAGGTTGAAGCAACTCAATACGCATTCCTTACAATGAGACCTCTCATTCTAAAATAGAATGTAAAGCGAAAAAAGTGTATTGCTTAAGCTTATGGTAAAGAAAATTACTCGAAGGTGCGCTATTTAAATGTCTTGTTATTTAATTTATATATATATAAACTAAAATCCGTGGTGCTACATCCCTGGAGGGATTTGGCCTACCACCCGACCGCTGCTTCATCTACCATAGGCAGATGGCAGGATTGGGGGCATGTGGTCAGCATGCCGATACCCACGGCCGTTAAAGGGGATTTTCTATGATCGTATATATATATATATATACATACACACACACACATTTTATATTTATGAGTCCTGCTCTGGAACCAATACCTGTGTTTCTATTCTGTTATTAATCTTATTTTACAGGCTAAATGATGTAATTAGATATGTTGAGGTAATAATAAATATTTATTGTAATATTATAATAATCAGGGTGTCCACTGGTCGGGAAAATCCGGGAAAAGGCCGGGAATTTCGTATGGTCGGGAAAATCCGGGAAAAGTCAATGAATTTGTTAAAATATCCGGGAAAATTCGAAAAATTGCAAAGTGTGATCAAAAAGACTTCTAGACAATAATAGGCCTATATGAAAGTATATTTAATTTATTTTATTGTTCCTAATTTTTGTATCTGTTATAGCCTAAATAATTATTGTTTGCAATTACTTTTGTTACTAAAAGTTTTTCTTATTTAAAGTACGGTTTGTATAATCCTATAATTTTTCTTACACAGTTATTAGAAAGTGCTTCATATTATGGTCGGGAATTGCTGAAATGATTAATGAAAATCAGGGAATAAGCCGGGAATTTCTTCAGCATTACTTGATGGACACCCTGATAATTTTTCTTGACTATGATATTGTATTGAATAATAATTACGAAATCAACTATAAGAAAGCTCTGATAAATTGCACTTAAAAAGCTGAGGATAGATACATCATAAGAATCAGAGCTATTTACTCAACGAGAATTAATTAATAAACATTACAACTGTAATTATTTTTCTTTTCAGGTAAGTACGACTTCCACTTGCGATGCTAGGTCTACCCGAGGCCAAAGGATCTGATGTTTCACTGGTAGGATGGGACCAATACAGCAAACTCTTTGAAGCGTGTTAATAAGAAAATACAAAATTTATGTATGGTTTTATAGGGATTGTGTATTATATATGCTAATTGGTTTATTATGTAAGTTATCTACTCTTATACAATTCAACGGCCCTAAATAGCGTGCTCACTCGCTCGCCCACTTCGTGAGACATCGGGTATACTCGGCGATGTTCGTCTCTTGCAGTCTAAACTTTCACGCACGAAGAGTACAAAATTAGGAAAACAGTTTCTTTATTATATAAGACCTAAGTGAAACAAATATCCTAATTTTATTTTTACTTACAATTTTCATAGCTCTGAACCACAAACATTTTTAATAAACTGCCAGTGTTAATTTCTTGAAAATCCTGGATTCAATTAATAATGGCGGGCGAAGCCGCGGGCAATAGTTGATAGTTTATCCCTAAAAGTATCGCGGATAGTAAAAATCCAAACAAACCATTCCTTCCCTTGAAAAATTATATAATTTCTGAAAATTACACTGAATTTATCAAATAAAATTCACATCATATTCATCTGTCAACAAACAGTTGAGAAACAATACGTATTATGTGTTCACAGTTAGCTTTGGAACAGCATAATCGAATCTGAGATCGTTTTCCCAGGCGGCGCTTTCTAATCGTGGAATGTACTCTGAAGGCGGAATTTTAGCTGTTTCATTAATTATTAAGGGATTAGTTTATGAATGATTCGCGTGAAATTGTTAATAAATATAATGCTTTAATATTTATTATACTCTTAATTTTTAATTTTTCAATTAATTATCGTGGGCACCTGCTATTTATAATACATTATAGTAAAAGATAAAACTTTTATTTCTATAGAAGAAGTTACGTGTTTCAAATCAGATAATTTTTTCAATGTCTGATCTCGTTTCTCATTGTTTTACTTCAGTAATAAAGACTTAGTTAAATTAAAATGGGCTGAGGGGGGCTGAGTCTACAGCATGTTACCATAGAAACCGGTGGTATGATAGATGAAATACGCTATAAGTCGGCTATTGCCCTTATACACGTAGTGCTCTGTACGCCACTGTAGACCTAGCTGCACCCATTTGCGAAGCTCTGTTTTATAGCTGACTCTGGACAACATCGCTGTCATTCTTTCTGTGAAGTAAATATCAAACTTTTTTTTATGTTGAGATCACGTCGGTTTGTAATAGCCAATTTCCTTTATCCTCTTTTCTTTCTTTCCAGTTTGCTTGTTCTATTTAAATTGTTACAAAAAGAGGTTGAAGAAACCAGGTTTTTGCCTCCTGAAAAACGAGCGGGTTTATGAGCATTTTGTTTGTGCTAGAAAAATAAACCCAGTAGATTTTATATATTTCCAAAGTATTTACAAGTTTTCAATATCTTCCCATATTTTTGATCAAATTTGAATCTCTTCTAGTAGGAAAGCTTTTTGAATACCGTACGCAAATCTAAGCAGATAGTTTCTATAACTTATATCAAGACTTCCGGCGGGTGAAAAGATTGAAGCTGTCTGACATTTCGGCTGCTTTCTCTGCAGCCATCTTCTGGGAAGAAGTGGAGAACGGTGGGTAATCAATGAGCGAAGAAACCGAAAACTAAAATAATTGTGAAGAATATAGGTAGAGGATAAAAAATAAAAAGTGCTATTGGTCAGAATTGAAGGCCAGGAAATCTTCAAGTCTGAAATTGTAGTTTCTTTTCGGATGATATCTATCCAGAAGATTTGACAAACATTATGTCTGAATAAAATGTGAAAGCTATCTTTTTGGGTCTCTGAGATTAATTCCACATGATGTTTTGTAACTGTTCTGCCCTGTGTTAATGAATTTAAATTTTCTCAGTTAGGGCCTAGTTTCTGTTAAAAATCTTGATGAAACACAACCTTTTACCCTTTAATATCTTATCTGGGTCCAGAACACACTTCAGCACTCACAAATAAAATACAAGACATAGGCTACACTAAAACAATGTTGGTCACAGTCTAAAAGAGCACTTGATCATAAAATTGTGTAAGTCCCATCTTAGAAGAAATATGTCTTCACAAGCCTTTAAAAGATTATACATCTTTCTCACTACACATTGTGATATAGAAAAAGAGGAAGTGTGAGCGCGTATTCAGTTGTTTCAAACCTGGTGCCAAGCTTTATTATTCACCAGGCAAGGCCGAGTTTCTATAAACAATGGGTGGCTTATAATTACCCTTCATAGAATTTGTTCGAAAAAAGTGTTTCAAATAAATTTTTTATCTCTTGTTATAATAAACCCATGTACAAAATTCAAAGAAAATCGTTAGAGTCGTTTTAGAGAAAATCGCGAAAAACAAGTTTTTCTTTATGAAAAGGCCTTTTAAAAAAATGAGAGAAACTTGTTGCCAATCTAAGTGTCACTTTCTCGGAAGGTACCTAGCCCAAAATTTTGTTTTTATACGATTTTACGTTCTGGAGCTAGGCTGTTAAGAAATACCGACACACTCACACACACGTTTCCGAAAATAGTATTTTTGGATTCAGGGGGCCTCAAACCGTATATTTATGTTAAAAACTCAACTTCGAATTTGTAGGTCGAAAACAACACTTACCCTAACTATAGTACCTAGAGTATGGTACGGGCAGAGGAAGTAAAAAATACAAACTAATAATAAATCGGTATTTTCAAAAAATAGGAGATAGTTTGTGAGAGTTTGTTCATTTACTGATTTTATTTATTTATTTATTTAATTTTACATATTTACAAGGGATATATGTGTAGTTTATTTTGTATGTAAAAATAAGCAGGGAGGGGATTATTCCATAATTTCAAAAGGCTATGGCATTATACCAAATTAAAAAAGAAGATCGTCTATTATTGATTTGGCTGCTGCTTTCAGACTTGAAATTTCATGCCCTGGGTGTTGTGCTAGTATCGAGGTAATAAATGGTTTATGTGCCTTCATATGTGAAGGAAAATATAGAATAATAAATAAATAAATATGGGATAATTTTTCTATTACAGTCTTCTACAGGACCAAACTAATGTCACTGTAAATCTTGTTTCTCAATTTTTGATTGAAATATACGCTCAGAAAAGAAAGATGAACTGACGACAGAAAAAGTAACGGAACAACTTTTCAAACTTCTTCACTTTAAAAACATTTTTTGTGAAGGTCTTGTAGCAAAGTAATATAAACTTTCTTGCTAGAATGCTATGAATAAAAGATGAAAGCAATTTCTATGCGCCCTTCGCTTCCCGTTTCACTCTTTGGATTTCACGTTTTGACCAGTGCGAGCAATGGGAAACGAAATAGAAAGGCCTAAATCCTTATTTATTATTAAAAGAAGACACAGTGTAATTCCATTAACCCACTTTGGCCTGGTAAGCAAAGTAACTTTTTTAACCCTTTCAGAACTGAATTTATATACAACTAATAAGACAGGGGCTCTAAATCATCAAGGGGCTCTAAATTTTAATTCGACGAAGAAAATTTCAGTGAAATAGCTGATTTCCATAAAAAACAGACATAACTAGACCTGGGATTTTAAGGCCAGTGCCTCTTTTGTTCTTTATGAAATAACATCAACATTTTTTACACATGTTGACGTTTCATGACAAATCACTTACATTTATGGAGTTTTATAGTGCCCTAAAATGCCTATTTGGACCTTTAAAGCCTATTTTTACTATTTGATGCCTAAAATGCCTATTTTGTACATTTAAAATAAAATTCAACTTCTACCATTTTTACAATCATATAATGGACATTCCTTGAACGAAGAGGGTGGGTTCTCCTCAGAAACTTGATTTTCCCAAACAGTTGTCGCTAAAAGGAATTCTGACTGACGGGGGAAGGGGAAAATTAGCTCAAAAGGAGCAGGCAGTAAGAAGGGACTTACTGAGTCAAATTGCTAGTGAAAGAACATCTGTTTAAATGAATATACTTCGTGATGCATAATTTTGGTGTTTCTTACAGTAAAAAAAAAGAAAGATCAAGTTACAGTTTAAGTGTATATTGTAATATTTTAAAGTCTATTTTCCGTTTATTTATACATTTTAAAGCATATTGTGTCTATTTTCTTTTTTAGAAGCCCATTTTAAAAGCCCAGTTTAGGTGCCTAAAACTAATTTTTTTTAGAGCCTAAACTCCCAGGTCTTGACATAACACGAATAAAAACGCTCGCATTTTCGAATAAGGCATTCTTGACTGAGCTTATATCTGTGCTTTTGTACAGCTTTTGAGGCGACTCATTCATACGTAAGTAGTGAAAATGTTAAATATTAAGTGGTCTGCTAAGCAAACAATATTATTGCCATAATTTATTATTTACGAATATCAAAATAAGAATGTCTCTTTTTTATTACAAGTTTATACACATCTCAACATCGAGATCATAACGTATTAGGTTCTATAGATATATAAGTAGGCTCTGTAACAATTGATGTAGACTACATTTATTTTTTTATATTTTGTATGTTTTTTTTATGGCTTCTGTAAATTTTAACTGATTTTGTTTATATTGATGATTATGATATAATGTGAAAATATAGGTAATATCGTCATGCTAAGTAGATATCCAAGGCTGTTTTGCTCGCCACTTAACTTTAACGCTCTTCCGGTGTCTCGCTAGATTATTGAGCAAATAATTCTAATCTCTGTTGCCGAGCTTGATCTGACTCATTTTCTCGTACAAACGACATTGTTCTGGCTTTTGATCAGATATATAATATTGCTCAAATGAACCAATCAGAGATTGTCGTTCAAATCTAAGTTACTAATGTCCGGTTTCTATAAACTCGCGAAATATCTATGGGCAAATTATCCAATGGACAGCATTTACACAAGAATAACACCACACAAACCCAAATAATTTAAAGATAGCAATCACTTACACTTGTGGCGAGTTTCTAGATAAATGCCCACTGGGTAAATATGAAAGAGACAGAAAAAATGTTCCTACAAACTCGGGCTAGATGTTTCCAAGGGTAAATCGTCGGGTTAATTTATCCTTTCATGGATGGCTGGATAAAATTTAACCTCTTGTAGGATCAATAATAATTTAAACAATGAGAATCGAAGCCTTCTGAAATAAATTAACTGTAAAACTCCAAGGCCTTTCTCATTATATCATTGCGGGTGAAATGGAACTAATTTGCGCATAGATAATTTACCCATAGGTATTTCACGAGTTTATAGAAACCGGGCATAAATAATTTACACTGTCCTTAAAATGCTTAGCTTCATTTAAATTTCATTTATTTACTTATTTCATTTTACTTGATAACAGTAATGTTAAATAATTGTACATCCTTGTAATAAAAAAAAAATATTAATTAAAAAATAAAAAATAAAATAAAAAAATAACAAATTTGAAAAAATAATAAAAAAAATATAAAAAATAAAAATAAATATGCTAAAAGTTTCCCGCATAATTTTAATTGTCCGCTTGACTTTATTTCCTCAATTTCCTTACTTCAGGTTTTATTTTGATCTTTATTAGATTGTAAGAAGGCGTTTTTTTTCTGTGAGTGGTAATATGTTATTTTATTTTAAAACTCCTTTATTTTTTGTCTGTTATTACTTATAAGATCACTTATTGTTCAGTTTCTTTGTTAGTTTAATGTATCTCCCCATTCTTTTTGTCCTTAACTTACGTCCTTATCCTTACCAGTTAAAATAAAACGATTATTATTCCTATTATTAATAATAATAAATTGGTTCGCATGCAGTTAGATACAGAGATGCTTTATTCTTAAACTCCGGAAGACCTTCAAGCTCAGGTAAGCCTAAAATCTTTTCACCCTTACGAAAGCTCGCGTAACCAGCTTGTAAACATAAATAAAATCAGGTAAACTGATATAACCAAGTGCCAGTATGTTTTTTTAATAAGTGATAAACGCAATTGCATAAAATTTAATTTTGTAATAGATCTCCGAGTTAAACTCCAAAAACAAAATGTGCTGGCATTAATAATAATAATGATGCAATAGACTACGATTCGCTGATATCTCTGTTTCAATTTAAAGCAGCCTTAAAGGTTATGAATGAATATAAAGTCAATATGAAATCTATCTGCCAGGAATTACATTAGGTATATTGCTGCACAGAAATGAATATAAAAAAAATACTCACATTAAAATATAGCCTAATGTAAATATCGGTAGTCTACATAACCATAGAATACACAATATAATATCAATATTCAACGGCTAGTTGTTATAAATCGCTGATTTACATTATTTAAATTATTATTTAGCCCACAATGACTTTTTTAATATATTGAGGGCCATGAAAGAGTATTCATTACAAAATTAATATTGATGTACTAGTTATTTCGGTACCGGCCAACCGTTTTGGCCCTAATTCAATAAGCTTGTACCCAAGAACGTCATAAATTCGTTTACCAAGTTTCATGAAAATCCGATAAAGCGTATTTGAGTTATCCGCGCCTTTGTGATATATTACCATAAAAAGGCACTAAATTGGGCATTATTCCGGTACCGCCCAACCGATTTGGTCCAATATCAATAGACTTCTTCCCAGGGACATTATAAATTCGTATACCAAGTTTCATGAAAATCCGATAAAGCGTATTTGAGTTATCGCGCCTTTAAACTAGACACTAAATTGGGTTTTACTCCGGTACCGGTCAACCGATTTGGTTCATTATCAATAGGGTTCTTCCCATGAACATTATAAATGTATATACGAAGTTTCATTAAAATCCGATTAAGCGTATTTGAGTTATCGCGCGTACAGACACACAGACGGACAGACAGACAGACAGACAGACATTTTCCCTCCCCACACAATCTCATAAAGTACCATATTGGCACTTAATAATGCACTTTAAACCTATTTTCAGTAAAGGATGTCACGTCCAATCGAGTAAAAAAAGAAAAGCAACACAGATGGCTTAGATAGGCCTACTGCTACATGACAAATGTAACTCGAAGACAAATGAAGGCTCATTACACAAGGCCACTTCATAACAAGATTTTATTCCCAGCTATTCATGGTCAGTGAACATCAATCATTTTCCAAGCGCGTTCGACTAATCGAACATCGCAAATGACTTCATAAAATTTCAAAACGGTTTCTTTGGCCAATGTAATCAATATCATGTTAAAGTTACTGCTGTAGACGATTTGTACGAATGTCATTATTTTTATTCTTTTACAGCGGTCTACATTCTTTAGTATGTGTAACATCGATGATACGTGAACTGTATATTTATGAGTACAAAACCAGAAGGCATTACTTCACTTTTACCAACCGGCTGACTAGTTCACCTATATGGACGAGCCGGCCGTGAGTACTACAGGTAGAATATATTTGAACATGACGATTGACGTCGAATTTTTACCCCAATTCGAGATTCCTGGGTGCAGGAACAGATTTTTCAGAAATATATTATCTTCATCCTCTCTTTCTCTTTCTCTTTCTCTTTCTCTTTCTCTCCCTCTCTTTCTTTCCCTGTCCCTCTTTCTCTTCCTCTCTTTTTCTCCCTTTCTCTCTCTTTCTCCCTTTCTCTCTTCCCTCTCTTTCTCTCTCTGTCCCTCCCCCTCCCCCTCTGTGCGTGTGTGTGCCATATAACGTAGTAAAGCATAAATATCATAAGAATTAACTAATAATAAAATCAGGTAAACTGATGTAACAAAGTGCCAGTATGTTTTTGTTTAATTAGTTATGACTGCAATTATGATATGCAGAATATGTTTTTTTTTTAAATTGATTTCCAAGTTAAGCTCCAGATTTATTCATTAAGCAGGGCTTACGGAAGAAGAAAGGTCTACCATCTCGGCCACCTGGGTCATTTTAACGGTCTAGTTGGATAAGCGCATGTAAATCAATATGTTTTTTGTCATAGCTATCTGTATTTTAATTTCCAAGGCCTTATAAGATCACAGTAAAACAATAGGCTATGTTGTCAAGATAACTGATTTTCATTTTTTAAAATAAATCCTTTCGAATACGTATATTACCATAAAATAGGCACTAAATTGAGCATTACTCCGAAACAGGTCAACTGATTTTATCCATTATGAATAGACGTCTTCCCATGGACATTATAAATGTGTATACCAAGTTTCATAAAAATCCGGTAAAGCGTATTAGAGTTACCGCGTCTTTAAAATGTACACTAAATTGGGTTTTACTCCGGTACCGGTCTACCGATTTGGTCCAATATCAGTAGACGTCTTTCCACGTACATTATAAATGGGTATACAAAATTTCAGGAAAATCCAATAAAGCATATTTGAGTTATCGCGACTTCTTATATATTAACATAAAAACACTAAATTGGGCATTATTCCGGTACTGGCCAACCGATTTGGTCCAATATCAATAAACGTCTTCCCATGGACATTATAAATGCGTATACGAAGTTTCATAAATATCCGATAAAGCCTATTTGAGTTATTGCGCCTTTAAAGTAGACACTAAATTGGGTTTTACTCCGGTACCGGTCAACAGATTAGGTTCAAATTCAATAGGGCACTTCTCATGGACGTCATAAATGGGTATACCAAGTTTCATGGAAATCCGATACAGCGTATTTGAGTGATGGCGCCTTTCTATTAGAAAGGCGCCATAATCTATTAAAATAGGCACTAAATTGGGCATTACTCCGGTACCGGTGAACCGATTTGGTTCAATATCAATAGGGTTCTTCCCATGGACATTATAAATGTGTTTTCCAAGTTTCATGAAAATCCGAAAAAGCGTATTTGAGTTATGGTGCGTACAGACACACGGACATTTTTTTTTTTTTTTTTTTTTTTTTTTTTTTTTGTGTGCCCACCCTTTCCCCCGGAGTGCCTAGCAATGAAGCCAAAAACTCCGGTCAAACCAAATTTTGGTGACCATTTGTGCTGTGTGTTCCTATAGTGCCCTTGTGTGCATCCATGTGGGATGATTGAGGTTATGTCGTTTTGGGCTGTGTGCTTGTACAAGTGTCTTTATTTTGAGTTAGTGTTTGCCTTGCGCTGATCGGCTTTTAGTGCTGTGTTGGGTAGTGTGCTGCGTGTGTTTATGTTAGGATCTAAGTTGTTGTGCTGTGTTATTGTGTGAGGGGATTTTGGTCCAGCCCGGCATTTGCCTGTGAGCAGGGGAAACCTCTCTAAAACCCTGCTCGGGCTGGGTGGAGGGTTTGCCCAATGGGGCTTGCCCTTCACATGGTGTTTAATTTCCGTCTTCGTCTTGTTTCTCGAGGAGCGCTTGCTTGGCGAAGGCTTTTAGCGCTGGGAAGGAATTTTTTAGAGTCCAGAACTTGAGATCAGGTGCCCAGACTTCGTTTGCATTTCTAGCAGCTTCGTGTAAAAGTAGTGTGGCGTCTGTGTACCGGGGGCAGGTGTAGAGCATGTGGTACATGGTATCCTGCTCGCTGTCTTCACATGCACAAAGATCATCTTCGGCAAGATTGAAGCGTATGAGATTGGCAGCAAAGTTCCCGTGACCTGTTAGGATTTAAGTAACATAGTGGTCGGGTTTGATCCAGATCATTTTGAGTCTGCTTTGGACGTTTGGGAAGAAGTCCCTTGTGATTTTCCCTTGAGGGGATTCCGTCCAGTTTTGTTGCCAGATGCAAGTGAGCGCGTTGAAAAGTTGTTTATAAAGCTGGTGTTTATCAAATGTTTCGAACTCATTTTGTTCTAATTGTAGGTTGTCCAAATGGATGGGGATTTGTCGTCGAATCTTATACCTCAGTGATCGTTCCTGTAGGAGGAGTTCGACCGGAAGGACACCGGCTATTACATGCAGAGCATTGTGAGACGTGGTAGCGTAGGCCTTCGTGGTTCGGAGGAGTGATGATCTTTGGGCTGATCGGAGTTTCCGAATGTGGTGCGCGTTGATCTTAGGTGCCCAGGCATTGGCAGCGTAGGTTACTATCGGGACAAAAACGGCATTATATAGAATTCTATAGTTGGTGAAGCGGTAGCCCCATTCATGGCCAGACAGTCTGGCTAGAGCTTGAGTTAGGTTGTTTGCTGTTGCGGCTATTTTTTGTACGTGTGCGGTGACTTTGTATCCTTCCTGGAGGGTTATGCCTAAATATCGTACTTCTCTGGTGTAAGGGAGCCGGGAATGCCCCATGCGTACCCTAGGGGGGTGTGTAGTTAATTTGCCTTTGAGAAGCATGGTCTGTGTTTTAGTTCCAGAAATTTTGAGTTTTGCATCTTTCGACCATAGGTCGAGAATGTTTAGCGCCCTGTTTGATTTAGCCTCGAGTTCTGCTCTGGACTCTCCTTCAACTATCAGTGCAGCGTCGTCGGCATAGGCTATTACTTCGGCATCATCAGTCTGGTCTATTCGTCTTAAGGCTTCATCAAACACCAGGTTCCATAACTTGGGTCCCAGTACTGAGCCCTGGGGGCACCCTTTGGTTACGGCCTTTGTGTGCGTATGCAGTCTGTCGCGTAGCGTGATTTGTCTGGCTCGGAAGTAGTCACGTATTACGGCGTAAGCGTCTTGTGGGCAGTTTATCCGACGCAGTCTTTCCAAGGCGTGTGGCCACCAGACATTTTCAAAAGCTCCTTCAATGTCTATAAAAATTGTGAACTTCATACAGAGTTTTCATATTTCTTTACAGAGTATAATAGGCTACATATTTCTTAATTGGGATAAGGCTAATATCGTATCGGTAAATTTATTGCCAAACTTTAATTTTGGGAATAATTAAGCGGGGGAGGAGATAATTGGAAGGCATTTTCTTAAGAACAAAGTTCTAGGAGGAAAATTATCTGGAAGGGTTTTCGTAGGGATTAGCGTATTGGCAACCCTTCGAGATGATATAGCCTAAACGTGTGCACCATTACTTCCACGCATGGAATAACGGGCATATCTGCTAGTAGTATATAGATGTCGCATGTCTAATGAAGCAGTTGTTCGGTCTTGCTGTGGACTAATAGTGAACAATGAAGTGTGTAACTGATTAATAGTATTGATCACAGAGTTACCTAAATGGAGTTGGGGCGCGACCTCACCCGTGGCAGTGCTAGCTGGACAATCTAATTTTATTGCCCATCACTCGCTTCCTATTAATTGCCTCGGAATACAACTGTTTATTAAAATTAATTGAAAATGCTTTCCCCGGCCACATACCAGCAGTGCTAAGTACTCATAATTATGACAGAAGAGCACGAAAAATATGTCAGCGTGTTACTGCATAACATTAGGATTAATTATTACGTATAATTTAAATTTTCGAAAGCAAATTGATAAAATAATAGATGAAGCTTATGGACAGTTAGGATTTGTTTTTCGTAATTCCAAAAATATTAAAGACGAACGTGTTTTACAGATAGTTTATAATAGTTTTGTACGCATTAAGTTAGAATATGCATCAGTTATATGGTCAATATTGTATAAAACTCATATTAATGACATAGAAAAAATTCATAAGAGTGTTCTTCAATATATGTATTTTTAAAAATATGATAGGTCTGCTTTAACTAATAGAATTTCTTATAATACTTTATTAAATTAATTAAAATTTGTTACTGTAATTGGTTGAAGGTTGGTAGCGCAACAGTTATACTTATATAAAATTATCAGTGGTATAATTGATAGTAAAGAACTTTTATACGTATTAAATTTAATGTAACTTAGTACAGTTAAATTTAAGGAACAGGGAATTGTTATATAGTCCTGTCATTAAGTCAAATATGTTAGAATGTTCATCTTTAATTCAGATATGTAAACAGTATAATTCTCTATCACTTCAAAATGCTCTTCTGGATTTTGACTTATCATTAAATCAGTACATAGGATTTCTTTATAAAATGTTATATATTCCATATGATTTGGCTTAGTTTTTAGATTGTCTTGTTAAATTAATTGTAGTTATTACAAATCATTAATGTATTTTCTTCTTTATCCTTACACATTCATTCATTTATTGTATTGTATTTTATGTTGTACAACACCTATTGGCGAAACTACGCCAACTGTAATTGGGATTTATTCCTGTAGTTGGCAGAATAAATAAATAAATAAGTAAATAAATTATATCATATGCTATACCAAGATTCGTAAAGCATAAACATCAAGAAAGCTCCACTGTAATTACTTTGCAGAACTAGATATATCAAGAATTTTAATGAAAAATTAGACTTTTCCGGTAATACGATTTTCTTACCGTTACCTGCGATTTTGTATATAGTGCAGTGCGAACCAAAGATGAAGCGACCAATCTTCTATAGCGCGCGGCCTTCAACGGGCATAAATCGTCTGATCATCGCGACAATTGTTAACTACCTTCGCTACTTTCATCTCTCGTTGAAGATTCAAGTAAGAGAACACCTAAATGAAAAGAAGAATTTACGTTTATACTAACCTAGCTTAACCTTTCTTTTTCTGATATAGCCATAACCGCGAGGGAAGTTTACCTAAATGTGCCCACATAGAGTTGACATAACATATAGCCTAAGTATAATATTATATAGTGGTTATGCTTTGTTAAAATGTGTATATAATAAAGTTATATAATAAATTACAATTTTACAAATAACAAACAAATTAAAAATGAACTTACAAATACAAATAAAGTTTAAGTAGGGTATAGCCTAAATAATGAATAATCCAAAATATGTAGGCCTATATATATAAACAAAATAAGGAATGTAAGTACAAATTAATAAGACAATTTAACCCTATAGAGAAACATTTACAGAAGAGTCAAAGAATTCATTTGCCAACATTGCAAGACAGTTTTACAGCTGATTTGGTAACTTAATGATTTTTCCCAGGCTAACATTTGACTCAGAAAGATGATAATTAATTATATATTGTGTGACAACTCTTAAATTTAGACCTATTAATAACTTATTATAACTCTTCATGTTTTTTCACCCGTAATATACTATTTAATATGCGTAAATTTACATGTGTTAAACATTTATTCCCTGATAAATAAGGGTCTACAATGAGCATCATATCGAGAGTTACTCCGTCAGTTATATATCCCGCCCTGGGTGTAAGATTTTAAGATAAAACACCTGGACCACCTCTCTGCAATGGCCTAGGAAGAGAAAGTGGAAACTTTCGCCGCAACTAATACTACTAACACAAGGCCTCGTCGGATATGTGGGGGTTTAACTTTTTCACGTAGGCGCCAGCATACGCCTCATTGGTGGGGCTTCAGAAACTTCATGTTTGCCTTTTGCCCTCAAGTTCCCTGTGTATACTCACTCGTTAGGAGCATGCACTCAAACCACTAGCCAGCTCTTTTACGGAATTCAAACCAACTCTCTACCTGTTTCCCTATGTGTGCAGTACAATCTAAACCCCCAAGAGATGCTTGTATTTCTGGGAGTTTGCTGAAGCATATGCATTCTTGTATATGTATCAGATCCAATACTAGAAAGCTGGCAAAGGCTGCTCATAAAGTCTGTTTGCAAATCTCAGTCATGAAAATATATTACAATTCTGAACAATTCTGAACAGTGATTCCTCTTTTAGTATGCATTATAAAGAAACGCCTGGTGCTTCTTTCTTCTTCATATTATTGTGTGCATGGGAAATCTATTAAATTAAATGACATAAAACATGTTGCAAGAAATTCTCGCATGTACAGGTAGGAAAAAAAAAAAGCGGATCGACTCTTGTAGCTGATTTCAGAGCCTTGTGATACGTAAATAAATGTTAGAGATGTAACGGAAACATTTGATTTCAGAAGCAATGCAGATTACGTGAAATTACTTCTCAATTCAAGCAATTTATCGGCTGTAGAACAAATTTCAATACATTCCCTGCCATCCTGTGAATACCGCTAGGCATGCGCAGTGGCTCATATCGACAACTTAGATATTTTAGTCGGTCCGCTTTTTTTCCTTACCTGTATATATCATTGAGATATATAAGATATTTAAATGGGGACATACAGCTTTGATGCTGAAAAATAGGTGAAGTTCATTATTATTTTTTTTCAGCAATGAATTATTGTTCTGTAGCCTTGTAATCTGGCATGCTCTATATTGACTAGTTCTACAATTACATAATGTTTTCAGAATTAATTTAACTATTACACTGAATAATTATTTTTAAAAAATATTTATACTGCAGATAATCCAAAAACTTTAGATTATGTTTTTCATATGATATTTGCAAATAGATAGAAAAATTAATCACACAGAAATATTAGAATTTATGAAAATTATCAACATTCCCTCCCTTTCATGACCCGCCATTCAACCCTATTCTGCGCTAACTTCATCCAACCATCCCTCTCAAATCCTACTTCTCCTAATCTATCCTAATATTGTCCTCCCACCTGTGTCTTGGTCTTCCAGGTGGTCTTTTCTCTTCTGGTCTCCCAGTCAATATTTTTTTAGATATATCTTTCCTCCTCCTTGCACGCAAAATATCCATCCCATTTCATCCTCCGTGATTTAATTACCCTTACTATATCCGGTCACCGGTCCCTCTGCCCTCTCTCGGAAAATAAGCGTAACAAAATTCATGTAGGTAACAGAAACCTCCACTTGGAGGCCCCTTCGCCCCAACATAGGGGGCTATAGGGTTCTAGACAGACAGACAGACAGACAGACAGACAGACAGACTATATCCGGTGAAGAGTAGGCCTACAGGTTATGAAGCTCGTCGTTAAGCAGTTTTCTCCAGTTCCCAATTTCATCTCTCTTAGACCCAAATATTTTCCTAGGCACCTTGTTTTCGAACACTGTCAGATTATGTTCTTCCCGAAATATTAATATTAATAATAATAATAATAATAATAATAACAATAATCAGTGGCGTACCAAGGCTACTTGGCGCCCGGAGCTAACTAGTTGGTAGTCGCCCTCCTAACACTAACAGGTTCATGGTTCACTGAGTTTAATTTAAACACAGTTTAATGTTCACAATTATTTATTTTTAATAAGTAGTATGTTACTTTAACACATTGTAAAGAGAAAAATATGAATGAAATAAACTGTAAGTATTATAAGGTTAGTTTGTTTGAAAAAAAATTAAAGAGAGTCATAACAAAATTTTTAAAATGTGCCTTCCTAGCCTTGATGGATGCAAACTTATTTATAAAAGAGTTGAAGTCTATAGTAGCTGCCACATCACGTTCAATTGATAAAATTGCTAAATTACACCGTAAACTTTTCCTGTGTGCTCGACGCCCACGACCTATTTCATATTATCTATAAATAGTTTAAAACAAAACGTTTATTTAATTTCTAAATAATATTACTGCAGTATTTAACAAAATAATAAAGAAAATTTGACCAAGAAAACCTTATATTTTACCTGAAAAAATATATTTTTTTCTTAAACTAAAAAAATACTATTTCAATTTTGGCGCCCCCTTCTTTACGGCGCCCGGTGCGGCCGCCCCGTTCGCACCCCCCTTGGTACGCCACTGACAATAATAACAATAAACACTACTTTATACTTAGTTCGCAGGCTTCCACGGCCAGAGTAATACTTAAAATGATAGTAATTAATATCCGGGTTAAAGAAGGACACGATGTGTTGTCCGAACGTCAGAAGACACCATAAACACGACGCGGCCTAACCCGGATATTAATTACTATCATTTTAACTACTTTATACTATTAAAATTATTGCTTTTCCTTACATTATCATACCTAACTTAATATATAATTGTACAGATTATTATTAAATTAAACTTGTTTTAGTCCTTTTTTCTCGTAAACGACTCCAGCGATTCTGTTTAAATTTTGTATACTACTCTCCAGCAACTCTCTGGATAAACTTATTACCCTGGTTGATAAGACCTCTGAAGGAATAATAATAATAATATTAATAATAATAATAATTTTCTGATCTTTTTCTTCTTTTTCGGTACAGTCTTATTTTTCAGTAGGCTATAGGTTAGTGTTCGTATCGTAAACCACAAGTTGCTAATCCGTTTCATCAGGATTTCGTGGATTTAACTTCACCGGTCACTGAAAGAGGAGACGATAAACTCTTGATTAAGAGCACCTTTTCTTTTCTTAAATCTGCTGAGTCCGAGGAAGAGTTTGTATTTCAATGAAAATATTATATTCCGAATTAATTCTCTCTCGCTTAGTTCTTTATAAAAGCAGCGATTTTCAATTAAAACTTTAAGAGAGACTTAATCAAGTTTTGCTCTGAGAAGAGAGAGAGAGAGAGAGAGATGCAGGATCATCTTGTATTCTCTGGGTTTGTTTCTCCACATCACCCCACACCCTGAGGGGCCTGCGGGCAATTCCGGTTCCTTTCCCCAGGGACTTCCCCCAGCTTTTTATATACCTAATGCTGTATGATGGCAAACTAGATTTCCCTATCTCGTTTCATGGTTAGAAAGATCTCCAAGGATATACTAAATGTACGGGAATATATTTCCATGGTAGTAATACAGTTATGTATGGAAGCTACGTCATTTATGATTTAAAATGTGAGGCTGTCTATACTGGATGCTGGAACCTCTATATAGAATGTTAAGGGTTTATATTAGGGCTGAAAATCGATTAAATTTTCTAATCGAGTTAACGCATGACTTTAATCGATTAATCGACAGAGAGGTCGGTATTTTAAACGAAACCAAAGTGTACATTTAACATTGTTTTACACGTTTAATAACTAATACACTATAGATAATAAAAAAATCCTGAATTAATGAGTACCATTATTAGTTATATAGTGAAAACATATATGCAAAACTTATATTTCCGGTTACTTTTTCAGCCAAGACTTGAGATACACGAGTTTGTTGACATTTGAATGATGAAGAGACGATCGTAGCTTGTTTACAATAATATCGGCAGCACTAAAAACTCACTCACTCGGTACTGAGAAAGGAGTTTGGTCATTTGATCCATTTCTCGAAAAAAGTTTTTCAAAATTCGACTAAACCGATTAATCGGAAAATGTAATTGATCGACGATTAAATATTTAATCGATTAATCGGGCCGATTAATCGATTAATCGGTACAGCCCTAGTTTATATAGCTAATGTCTATGTAGGAGGTTAAGGGTTTATATAGCTAATGTCTGGCTCTTTTTATGTAGATTTCGAAGAAAATCTACCTATTGCAATGGATATCATGTTATGATTTTCGAAAAATTCTTTCATATCTTTACGTTTCATGCTCCCCTCAGTACGAAACCACCGCCCGTTCAAAAAAAAATAAATTGTGATATATATATATATCTTTACACGATAGCGGCCGTAATTTTGAAGATATTTGAACCAAATTTTATTATGTTATTTCTAGGCCCAATAGTTCGAACAAGTTCGTTAATGGGCAAAATTGGCCCAAGGGGGTGGTCGGGGGAGGGGGTTGAAATTTTAAAACATTTATATCTCGGCCCCTATGAAGTATAGAGGGAAACTTTGTTTGAATAAATTAGAGTACTCCCTATGGAGTTCACAGTGACACCAACAATTCGGGGTTTTTTGGGGGTACGAGTGGGGGTGGGGGTGAGGGAGTGGAAATTCGAAATTTTTGAAACTACGTCTTGTGGGGTATCGTTGAAAAGCTCTTGATGAGTACTCTACAAATCAATAACTAGTTTCTTGATAGCTCTCATATGACGCGAGATTTTAATGTTTGAAAATAATAACACTTAAAAGAATTATTATAATATCGTAATTTTGTCTTGTTTAGCGGCTTTGCTAATTTTATTCATTGCTGATCTTGCGCACGGCCTCCCAGAATATTATATCCTATTCTTGTTGTCAAAACAAATGATTGTAGGCTCTTCTTCTTTAACGAATTCAGTTCTTATTACTGCGGGTTTGCCATGCCAAAGCTAAAAAAGAAGAGTGCTGCGCAACGATAATAAATTAAACCAAAAGCACTTTGAAATTTACCTCAGCCTGTAGGCCTGCCTAAAGGGATTTTTTCCCTTCGTTTCTTTAAGAACCCGGTACATATATTAGCAAATAGTGCACACAGGGTGTTTCAAAAATACTTTTACGAAATTCGGGCATGGGTTCCTTACACCAAAAAGGAAAAAAGTTCAAAACAACAAGTAGCAGGTATATATACCCTATAAGTAAGAAGGACATACTGTGTCAATTTTTCATATAATCCAAAACTGTTTTTGATAAATGTATTTTTAATTCTGTCTTAATTTTGCAATTATTTCTGTTAAGAATAGGTACACCACGTTTTTTACAGTAAAAAAAAAATCACATTACAGTTGAAGAGCATATTGTAGTACTTTAAAGTCTATTTTCTGTCTATTTACACATTTTTATAAAGCTTATTTTGAGTGCCTATTTTCTCTTTTAAAAGGCTATTTACTTGTTTTAAAAACCTATTTTAGGTGCCTAAAACTAATTTTTTTAGAGCCTAAAATCCCAGGTCTATTTATTACAACGAGTGCTTTCCTCGGCAGAGTTCATCAGAATTGGTTGATGGATAGATGGATAGAGTGGCCCAGGAGGAAGGAATATAAATAAATGCATGTGACCTAATAAGCGACCTTGTTAGCTAGCGTGTCAATTTGTACAGCGCTCCACCCTGCATTGGCGGTGGGAGGCGTGAAGCACTGCCTGTCATGGTAATTGTGCTTCTCGGTGACTCCTGCATTTGCATCCCATCTGTATTCACTGATAGCTAACCAAAACAATGGCTTAAGTCTGATGTATGTTATAAAAAATGCATACGAGGATGTCGAGTGCAAGTGTATGGACTTGTTTTAGATTCTGAAAGTGAAGTGAATTTTTGCCTATTTACCACAAAATCATTAAAATAATAAAAATTGTGTATGTGTGCCCACTCTTACCCCCGGAGTACCCAACAATGAAGTTGATAAGAGTACGATTACTTCCACAAAGGCTCTGGCCTTGAAGACTTAACCCAGCCAGCGAACTTCTCGTTACCAGCTTGCGCACACTCGTATGCGCGTACGATCACTTAGCTACTGTTGAGCACAGAGTGAAGATCACGCAGCACGTAGCCAGGCATAGAAAATACTATAATAGTTGAGTGGAGGGCTGATGCCGCAGCGAGACAGAGACAGACAACACGTGGAGTGAGATTGAAGAGCTGAGCCAATCAGGGTGCAGCTACCTCCCCTAGGCATGAACTCTAGGAACGGTGACACTCGCTCCTAAGGTATATACGTAAAAACCCAGAGACTTTGTGGAAGTAATCGTACTCTACCTCTGGTCAAACCAAATTTTGGTAACCATTTGTTGACGTGTGTGCCTAGGGTCGCCCATTTTTCATCCTTATGGGATATGTGGTGTTTATGATATGTTTTCGCTGTGTACTTGTTTCAGATTTAAGTAATTGTCCCTTCACAGTCAGTTACATAAAACCAAAATATTCGTGACTCTTTTTCGGGGAAAAAATTTTAGTCGACTATTTAAGGCACTTACTGAATAATTATTGTGCCTTTACCGAATACATAACTGACGTTAAATTACAAATAAGACCGCAATATGACCAAGACCATGAAAATGACCAAAATATGAATTTATATGCAAAATAAAAACGGTCCGATTAGGATAACAAATTTGAAATTTATGTTTAATTTGTGTTTGTGACGAGAATGGAGGTCAGGATAAAACTATGACACGTCATAAACAATTCAACCCTAGTTATTAAGTGCCATAATGGTACTTTATGAGATTGTATGGTGAATGGGAAATATCCGTCCGTCCGTTTGTCTGTACGCGCTATAACTCGAATACGCTTTATCGTATTGTCATGAAACTTGGTATACACATTTATAACGTCCATGGGAAGAAGCCTATTTATATTGGACTAAATTGGTTGACTGGTGCCGGAGTAATGCCCAATTAGGGCCCTAACTTTTGAAAATATCAAATGAAATTCAGTTCTCATGACAACAATATTGTTTGCAGTGTTCGTAATACGGCCTTGGAAGTTGCAATACACTGGGTTTTAACAAATCACACTGCCCATATATTTCTTCACATATGCTTATCAAATTTCACTGGGTTTTAACAAATCACACTGCCCATATATTTCTTCACACATGCTTATCAAATTTCATCTTGGAGTTATGACTATAAAATAAAAGCTTTCAGATATTGGCCTATTATCTCCATCTGGCACTTTGCTAGACTTCGGACTTTTAGGCCGCTAAAAATGCTGTTTTAGGTACCTAAAATAGGCTCTAAAAATTGGAAAATAGGTTCTAAAAATCGTAAAACAGTCTCTTATAAAATCGTTAAGTTGCCAATTTTCTGAAATATTTCAATTGCAATGCAGAATATTATATTTCTTGAAGTCACCATTAATCAATAATCATGATAAAACACAGATATAGGCCTTTGGTACACAGAATTATATAGACCTATTACTAGGGCCTGTATTACTACCTAATCCCTGCGCCCAGAAGCTATGCACGCTAGCATATTCAACCCTTGTATCCCTCAGTGATTCATACAACTAGTTTTTTTTTTTTTTTACTGGATGTGGGAATTTCAAAGAATTTTTCTACTGAAAAATAAACATTCCTTACTATTTAACCAAGTCACAAATGTGTCATGTACTACACATTCCGAGCTAAAAATTTAGTATGAACTGAAAATAAATTCTAGAATTTATAACATTCTTAACTTATTTTGAACTTTAGAGGAAAAAACAAGCAAAAAGGCAATATTAGGCTCTAACGTAAAAATAGGCAGTTTTAGGTCCTATGAAAGTATGAGTTTTAGGCATAGTCACTTATGAAACATGCATATACAAGTTTTCGTCCATATATCACTTATGGATTAAAATAGGTTTTTAACTAAAATCTGAAGTCTACCTATAGCCTATCAGTTTACCTGATTTCATTAGTTTTACGCACTGGTCGTCTTTACCCTAGGATCGCTCCTGGTATAAATTAATGTTAGAGGATGAATCGACTACAAGACCTTAATGACAGTAGAATGTCTATTCCGGTTGAAATATCCGGTTGACACCAGCGGAGATCGTAAACAAATGCGCTGCAGCCTCCCAAAGAGTGCTTCTTATTATATCACAGGGCATAACATTGTGAAGCATAAAGCTTCTGTTGTGAACACTTGATGCTTGGGATGAAAACGGGGTCGCTCTTAAGCTTTGATGTGCAGACTTCTAGATTAAGGGCACTTGAGATGCATTGCGATGACAAAGACACTAATTAATTGAGACATCACAGGGCTCTGTAATGAGCGTAACGGGCATAATTAACTAATAGCCGTCTCTCTTGTGCTCAATGACCTCAATGTACTCAGAGGTAACCCTATAAATTCACACGTGTTCTTACCGTATGGTGGTTTGGAGCTGTGCTGCATTCACTCAGGAGTAATAGGTACTATTATGTTGAATTATTGTTCCCTGATTAGATGTCTATCTTTCGGCATAGGTTCTCTGATCCATTGAATGCAAAAATATAATTTACGGGGGGGGGGGGAATATTTTCATGCCTCTGAACAGCATCGCTCGAGAACAAAAAATCGCATAAAACACTTTTTTTGGGGGGGGGGGGGGGGGTTTGATATCTTTTGGGGATGTGTTGTTCTAAATTATTAAATGCTAATTTAAGGAGATAATTTTACATCTTTTTGTTTGTTTGTGTGTTTGTTTAGTGAATTGTATTGAGTACCCTTAATACGAGATTGGCATGGCTTATTTATGTCTTGAAAACAGAAAAATTTCAACAAAGTAATTAACTTTGATTAATTTTTCGGATGTTTCTCGAGACTTCCATTTACTTTCACAATTTTTTTTTTTATTTTCTCTAAATGGCTCTACCGATTTTATTTGTTATTTTTTTACATGAGATTCTTATACTAACAGTTTTTTTAAACTTCTTTCACAAGTTCTCTGAAAGGTAATCATAACCAGTTTTTGTTTTACAAACTCCGGCTTATGTCATTAAGTCGCTTTGTTCGTTGGGGCTCTGCCCCCAAACCCCCGCTGAGGTTCTCGGAAAAGGATTTTTTTTATGAACTTACACTGTACTAGAGATAGCGCCCGTGTATTTAGACTGCCTTACAGCCTATTACCGTTTAGCCATAATAAACCTAAAAAAGTGCGGAATGACTAGGATTTTTTCGGGGCAAAAAAATTAAAAATTGAACTTTCTGGAATTTTTGCCGTCGGTTACAAGCTAAAAGGTAGCTAATCTGGAAGTGGGTAAATATTAATGTCAGTACAATGAGTCAGGTGTGAAAATGATGTTGTACATGCCCGGAGTAGAGAAAGTTATGTGATGCATCACACCCGATAATTATTATTAACGTAGATTTCACTCTCCATTATTGATTTACCGAAATAATTTCTGTCGCTAGCATGTCTAATTATTGTCTAAATAGAGCCTACATAAATATAAACAATTCTTCCACCCCATCGGAAATTGTAATTTATTCGAGCTATGTCTATGGCATATATAAATAAAATCAGGTAAACTGATATAAGAAAGTGCCAAAATGCTTTTGTTAAATCAGTGATAATTGCAATTGTGATATGCAGAAAATAAGTTATTTTTGTATTTCGATTTCAGAGTTAAACTCCAGATCGATTCATTAAGCAGGGCTTACGGAAGAACAGAGGTCTAAAATGGTTTGATAAGTAAGTTATTTGTGAAGGAATATGTGGGTAGTGTTATTTGTCAAAGCTAACTGTACTACAACTTCCAAAGCCGTATATGAACACTGTAAAACTATATGTTGTCATGAGACAATTTGCATTTGATAAAATTTTCTATTATATTACCATAAAATAGGCACTGAAATGGGCATTACTCCGGTATCGGTCAACCGATTTGGTCCAGCTTCAATAGGGTTCTTCCCATGGACATTAGAAATGCGTATACCAATATTCATGAAAATCCGATGAAGCGTATTTGAGTTATCGCGTGTACAAACACACAGACAGACAGACAGACAGACGGAGAGACAGACGGAGAGACAGACATTTCCCCCACAAACTCAGAAAGTACCATTGTGGCAGTTAATAAAGTTACAATTACCACAGAACTCAGAAGTATGACATTGTATCCGAGTCTTGAAGAGTCTGCAGGTAAATGCCTTACTCATACATAAAATAGGCACTAAAATGGGCATTACCGGTACCGGTCAACCGATTTGGTCCAGCATCAATAGGGTTCTTCCCATGGACATTATAAATGCGTATACCAATATTCATGAAAATCTGATGAAGCGTATTTGAGTTATCGCGTGTACAGACACACATACAGACAGACAGACATTTCCCCCACAAACTCAGAAAGTACCATTCTGGCAGTTAATAAAGTTACAATTAAGCAAAGAACTCTGAAGTATGACATTGTATCCGAGACTTGAAGAGTCTGCAGGTAAACGCCTTACTCATGTGTCACAGGAGGCCGTGTGAAAGTACAGCTCCTCGGGTATACAGAGAAGGCAGTGTAATTAAAATGAAAGTGGATGTAAGCCTGACGCCGGAGGGGGAAGCTTTACGCGATACGACGCCGGATTTAAGCTTACTTTAGTGCGCAAACCATCGCTTAATAAATTACTTGCATCACCTGTAGGAAAATAATAACTCTACATTAAAACCCCTAGTCGCTGCTGCAAAGGACGTGAGTTTAGGTGAAAAAAAGTTTTTGTAACGCGCCAGGAGACCCTGCTACTTTGATGTTCTATTATGGAATGAAATACTGAAGTATTAATATAACATTGTTGACATTTTGCATATGAGCCATTTTAAATAGTTATATTTTACACAACTAGGAGATCAATATAACTTTAAATGACGAGTGGCTCATCATGGTCACAAGCCGAAACGAGTGAAGTAAATCTATTTCTAGTAAATTAGGCTACTTCTACTTCTGTAGATAGTTTCTTACAATACATTTAAAAGATAATAAGAAGTAAATTTAAGTAACTATACCATACTAAATGCACCATGAAATGTGTGTGCTTTTACCTAGAGGTCTAAAAAATTCCCCATACGTTCCCCATGGCCTGGGGATTGTCTGTCTCAAATTTCAACCTGATTCCTTAGTCCGTTTGGACACAATTTATTTTTTAGTTTTGGTTGTACTTTATTCAGTCCTGTACAGTAGTGGTATGGTCTGCATACAACGCACTCTAGTGGCGGTGTTGCTAAATTGTAGCGTTGTGAGCGCGTCGATCATTCCTGTTTCGGAACCTCAGTGTTGTGTCATTATTTATACAAAGCGAGTTTATTTACGTGCAGAGCTCATTGTTGTGTCACTTCATGGTTAAGTTCAGTTAACGAAGACAAGTTTAGTTAATCCTATTCTCCGATATTAAAAAAAAAGTGTCAGCTGGTAAGCTCTTAGCTTCGACTGCCATCTAGTAGGGAAAACTAGTCTTTTACATTCTTAGTTTACGATGGATTCTACTGTTACCTTATATTCCGTGAAGAGTAGCCTACAACAAGAGACTGTTTAGCCCACCTACAACAAGAAACAGTAGCACGCCTACAAGAAGATACTGTAGCACACCTACAGCAAGAGACTGTAGCACACACAACATGATCAAATTGAAAATATGCATAGTTATATTTCTTTTACCCGTAATACAGCAAGAGAGATGCTGACTAAAAACAGTAGTTAGGAAATCTTTATCGACTGCTCACAGAACAAGGAATTGCACCACAGAACACCATTATTATTATTAGAAGTGAACAGCGCATGTCAAAACTCGGAAACAAAAAGCGATTACAGCGCTCCAACGGGTCGGGCAGTTAAGCTGTAAGAATGAAAAATTTGCGTGCCAGAACACATGTATGAAAATGCATTCCAAATTCTGTAAAACCATAGCCCACTAGTATTAGCGGGCTACGGTAACGACCATAGCCCACTAATACCATCAGGCTATAGTGATACAAACAATTATCTTTTAAAAGCATTGGACACAAAATGCACTAAATGATGAACACCTTAAATAAGAAAAAATAATAATTTGCAAACAATATGCGTCAGATTTTATAAAAACCGTAGTGTAGAATACCTTCTAGAATTTCTGCTACTCACAACATGCATGTCTCGGCGATTGCTGAAATATGTATTACTTTAGATGACTTTATAAATAAAAAACAAACACCCTTGATTAATGAATTATATTTATAAAAACTGATTTTAAAAATATTACATTACCATAAATATTAGTAGCTTCCTGTCACTTGAATTTCTTTTACCTCAGTCATACACAGAAGTATGAATTTACTTTCTATTTTCACAAAAACTAGGCGAGGCTTGAGATCACTTCCCACATTTGTTTGGGAATTCACAGGGATTGGGTCTCTGTAAATCACGAGTCGCAAGCTGCTTTGGGATAACTTGTCTAGTATGGTTAACGAAATCTTTCTCCAGGAAGTGGTCTTCACACATGAAATAATTAGCACAATTCACATTATCATCTAAATTGCACTGATGTTTCAGTTGGTTCACGTTTGATTTTTTTCGGAAACCTGTAGAAATGTTTGTTTTTGTAGTTCACGTTGGATTTCATACTGAAGTATTTACTTCCACAGCCAGGGAACGTGCAGGAATATTTCACTCGTTTCTGAAACAAAGAATACGAAACATTAATCTTAATAATTCGTAGAACATGGAATAAATATTAATTCAGGGTTGTTTTAAGTAGTTAATGTATTTTAACTTACCTTAGCTACTTGACATCTTTATAATATGTTAATTATATCTCCTCCTTTTCCAAACACTAATGCATACAGATCGTTGCAGAAAAAACCAGATATTACGCCTTTTCGTATATTGCTGTCATATGTTTCGAAACAAACCTGCCGCCATGGCAACAGCGATCACAGTGCACCAAACCGGTCGGGCAGTGAACTAATGAGCTGTTGCTATTCTTTCAATGTTACTTTCACCCCCGTGAATCACAGAACACCAATATTATTATTAGAAGTGAACAGCGCATGTCAAAACTCGGAAACAAAAAGCGATTACAGCGCTCCAACGGGTCGGGCAGTTAAGCTGTAAGAATGAAAAATTTGCGTGCCAGAACACATGTATGAAAATGCATTCCAAATTCTGTAAAACCATAGCCCACTAGTATTAGCGGGCTACGGTAATGACCATAGCCCACTAATACCATCAGGCTATAGTGATACAAACAATTATCTTTTAAAAGCATTGAACACAAAATGCACTAAACGATGAACACCTTAAATAAGTAAAAATAATAATTTGCAAACAATATGCGTCAGATCTTATAAAAACCGTAGTGTCTCTGCTACTCACAACATACATATCTCGGTGATTGCTGAAATATGTATTACTTTAGATGACTTTATAAATAAAAAACAAACACCCTTGATTAATGAATTATATTTATAAAAACTGATTTTAAAAATATTGCATTACCATAAATATTAGTAGCTTCCTGTCACTTGAATTTCTTTTACCTCAGTCATACACAGAAGTATGAATTTACTTTCTATTTTCACAAAAACTAGGCGAGGCTTGAGATCACTTCCCACATTTGATTGGGAATTCACAGGGATTGGGTCTCTGTAATTCACGAGTCGCAAGCTGCTTTGGGATAACTTGTCTAGTATGGTTAACGAAATCTTTCTCTAGGAAGTGGTCTTCACACATGAAATAATTAACACAATTCACATTATCATCTAAATTGCACTGATGTTTCAGCTGGTTCACGTTTGATTTTTTCGGAAACCTGTAGAAATGTTTGTTTTTGTAGTTCACGTTGGATTTCATACTGAAGTATTTACTTCCGCAGCCAGGGAACTTACAGGGATATTTCACTCGTTTCTGAAACAAAGAATACGAAACATTAATCTTAATAATTCGTAGAACATGGAATAAATATTAATTCAGGATTGTTTTAAGTAGTTAATGTATTTTAACTTACCTTCGCTACTTGACATCTTGACATCTTTGTTAATTATATCTCCTCCTTTTCCAAACACTAATGCATACAGATCGTTGCAGAAAAAAAACAGATATTACACCTTTTCATATATTGCTGTCATATGTTTCGAAACAAACCTGCCGCCATGGCAACAGCGATCACAGTGCACCAAACCGGTCAGGCAGTGAACTAATGAGCTGTTGCTATTCTTTCAATGTTACTTTCACCCCCGTGCCGTGAATTGCACTACGGTACGATTAAAATTCGCGAGACTCAATTTCTCATGCAAATTATAAATCCGTCCGGACTGCTAAGAAAACAGTTGACACAATGGTTGAGCTTATATGAGTGGGACAGAGAGCTGCTTTACAACATCGTAGTCGCTGGCTGAATTTAGATGTTTGTTGGGAGTTTTAAGAAACAATTTATTTAATACTATATGCATATAATAATACATTCTTTTAATATTTTAATATCGTAGAGAAAATATTGCTATGCCATAATTTTAACTGTTTATACTTTGTCGTTAGGCAGCCCACAATTACAGAAAGAAGTTAATTATTATAATTAATTAATTAATTATTATATGAATTTTAACTATCCTCTTGAGCTATTTTCCGTTATTTTATTACAAATGAATGGAAAACTATTATATCCTTTAGCTATCCTATGGCCTATAGGATACAATAAGTATTTAAGGGTTAAACAAAGGCTTTGCGCAATCGAGGACGAATTTGCTCTTATTTGTTTGTCTTTTAATCAGATTAATTTCATTCCCGATTTGATCACTGAAGTGAAGTCTGTCCCTTTTGTGTTTTTTCCCTTTGTTTTGTTTTTTCTTTCCTAGCCCTCACCTTAGTCGGCAGTGTCAAAGCTTGTGAGGGATGGAGAGTTCGAGGTGATGATGATGGTGGTGAAAAGAGGGGCAGCTAGAGGGATGATCACACCATAGAAATAGAGGGTGTGTTTTTTAAGGTTTGGGATAAGGGGTTTAAGTTCACAGTCCACAAACTAGAGTTCTAGGACGGTAGGGTGAGATCGCTAAGGTGTACCCAAGGGAGAGAGACCGGGAAGTGAAAAATTCTACATCTACACTTTTTAGCCCGGCTTTACTTTCTCTTTTCTTTTAACGAGATTTTCCTGGAGTGGATGCGGGGGACGTGTTACATGTCTATGCCAGTGGTGAAAAGTTTTTTCTTTGATCTGGTTCCTTTGAAAAAGTAAAGGCAATACTAACACTTATTTGGCCAACCTAACACATATCCCATGTTGAAAGAGCGACCCCACACCTTTCTTTCGTGTTGTTGAAAAATCTATACACTCTGCACAGTACGGGATCTGGAGCCAAATTCTGTAAAGGTTAATTATGTCACCTTCTGGAATATATACGCAGCGTTGGATTCCGCGAGCTGTGCCCTTCTTATTACAGTTTCTGTGTGAAAGAAATCCTTTTCAAAATCACGTCATTACGAGTAGATTATGAAAACTATTTTGGCAATAGCAAGAGCTTAGTCTATTTATTGATCAGTTTTTAGTACGTTGCGAATTTTATATAAAAGTTTTTGTATTAAGCATAGCCTTCTTTTTGCATTCTTTCCATTATTTTCACGTATCTCCATTAAAAGTTTATTTACAAATTAAATTGTGTTTCTTCGTTTATTAACTTAATTTTTTATCCAATTTTTCATTATATGTTTTTCAATTATAATTCATTTTTTTTCACTCATTCCGTATGCTGCTTTCTTTTTCATTTTCTTTTCTTTTGCCTTCTCTCCCTTGTTTTCTCTACTCTCTTTTCTTTTCACAATATTCTACTCTTTCCTTCTGTTCTCCTTTCCTTTGTTCCTTTTTTAAATTTAAATTATCTTTCCATTTTAATTTCTGTTTCATTACCTCCTCACTATGATTTTGTTTGTTTTTGTCTATATCTTTTATTTATTTAATTATTTATTTTTGTTTGTTTGATTCTTTTTTCTTTCTCGTTCCATTTCGATCTATGTCTTCAGTATACTACCTTTATTAGAAAAACTACGTGGATCACATATTGAAAGACTGTCATAACCTTATTTTGTTATGCTGTTGTTGAATGTACATTGTGAGGAGCTGAAGCATAATTCCACATCCTTAATTATGTCTGCTTTTGGACTATTTCGAGATAAAATATTCCTAATGATTTAATTTTAATCCTGCGGAATTATGTTTTATTTTCGTATATATTTTTTGGGTTTTATTCCTCTATTTCTTTCGTTCCTTATTTGCTTGCATTGTTTTCTCTTCAGCTATTTTTTTAATTTTTATTTTAATATTGTCTTCTTTTCCATTTCTATATTTTTTTTATTTTTTGCCCTTTCCTCCTGCTTCTTTCATTCGTTCTCCCTTTATCTTCTGCTTTCAGTTTTAGTTTTAATTATTTAATATACAGTATATTTCTTATTTTAAATGTTATGTCTTTTTTCT
The DNA here is from genome assembly GCA_964059195.1 of Ectobius pallidus. NCBI lineage: Eukaryota > Metazoa > Arthropoda > Insecta > Blattodea > Ectobiidae > Ectobius > Ectobius pallidus. Next base: position 141,383,649 of record CAXKWD010000008.1, read on the forward strand.
ATATATTTTCCATCTTTTCTTCCCTTTCTGCATTTTATAGCATTTTTGTGTTATTTTGCATCCAACCATTTATTCATTTCTTCACTTATTTACTCATTCATTCATCATGTGCCATTTTTTATCTCTTGCTATCTTTTATTCTCTCTTCGTTTTTCATTCACTATTTCTATTCCTTTTAGTTTTTATGTAACTTTTTCAGTCTGAATTATTAAATTGTTTTTTCTTATTATTTCATTACTTAATTACACAAACATTTTTATTTTTTATGCTAATCTTCTCTTTCCTTTAGACGTATGTAAAGATGAATCACATGTACTATTATCCCTTCTGAGACGGCGTGTTCAGACAGTTCTAATACTTATTTGAAAGTATTACCGATATCCCACACGGAACTTTGATATGTTCAGAGTAAAAGAGCAAAGCTTTAATAGTAGCTACTCCACACAGTTTATGAAGGGAGAGATTTACAATGGATTACACGGGTCTACAAAATAAAACTAATTTTAATCGCCAGAGATAAAATTATACTTTTCCAGGACAATGATTCTACCTATGTCTCCGCCGTTACAAAGATGCTATGCGGGTTTTCTAGTCGTAAGTTGCAGGCGCTGTCCATTTGTCATGCCATGCGTGATTTCACCTATTACTTTACCCTTACAAATATGCTATGCGGGTTTTCTAGTCGTAAGTTGCAGGCGTCATGTGGGCTAGAAGACGCAATGCTAAGGTTTTGAAAACTACTGTGCAAATTATTTGGTCCAATATCAATAGGCTTCTTCCCGTGGACATTATAAATGCGTTACCCAGTTTCATGAAAATCCGATAAATCGTATTTGAGTTATCGCGCTTACAGACACACGGACATACATTTTCCCGTCCCCCACAGAATCTCATAAAGTACCATTCTGGCACTTAATAAGTAAATCATAAAAAAAAAAACAGAGATTAAGAGATGTTACTCCTAAGTTATTGCTCTGGCATTTAAATCAGATGTAGAAGCTTCGTAGGTTAGAGTTATTATAAGGGGTGCAAAAACTAATCAGTGATAAGGTTAAGTACTGAGTACTGACTCACTGAGTATAGTACAAACCAATTTAATTAGAATTGTTTAGCCAAGATCCGAGGAGTAAAAGAAATGATTTAGTTTATACAAAAACGATGCTCAGGATGAGAGCTCTAGTTCGTAATCTCAATGGCAGAATGGTAAACTATTAACATTTTAAATTTTGATAAAGGGGAACTGCGATATAACCGGGAGGTCGTAGGTTCGATTCAGATGACTGATGGGACTAGTTTCCCTTGCGGACATTGTTTACATTCCCCTACTTCCCCACCCACTATGCACGGGAAAGCTAAATTAAAACACCAAACACCATTGACATTTTGTAAATTAAAATGTCCATTTTTACCAATACCTGACGCTTGCTGGCCTGCTTTATTAGTTTATGTATAATTGTCGTTTATCAAATTGTCAATCGTATAGGACAACTATTGCTTTTTCACCCATGCTTTTTATTTGGGTTATTTTTTAGTAGAGGAGTGTTATCGATTTTACACGCATGGTATCGGATATGACCTACATTTGTACAATGGGATTCAGAAGTTTCTTACATCACTCAACAGCATTACAGTGTAAATATGTTTTTACTTTCTCTACCAGTATCATATCCACTCTCAAATTCTCGAGGTTTCCCGACCTTCTTTCTTTCCTGTCGTTCCATATTGCTATGTTGACGGCCAAGACTGTATTTAAAAAAAATATTGTTGACTTGTATTTTTTTTTATTTCAGCTGTATTTATACTCCTTTTAACTAAGAGGTCACATCAGGAGTTCGGGATGTGTGCCTATACAATAGGGTTGGCCATGGAACTATTGCTTGTCACTTATTTTATATTGTTAGTGTATTTTTATGGAGTAAATTTCAACTGATATTAATTTAAATGTATATGATACAGGATGAAATGGTGAGGATGATTAATGGTATGTAAATATCCAATTCGCCATTTGCCTTTACGACTGGGGAAACAATAAACAAACCCATGTCAGATTGGCCGGCCATGGGATTTGAACCTGAGACTTTCCGAATGCAAGTCCATGCGAACTATAACTTAAAAAAAAAAAATTTCTTTGTGAAAAGAACTTCATAATGATTCCATGGCCGCCATATTTAAAATCAGCCAAAAAATAAAAATTCTTACACATACGTCTCGGGCGTGATTTCGTAACAAACAAATTGATAAAGAAAGATATTGTGTGTTCTTGGAGCATTGCTTTCTACAGATCGGAAACATAGACGGTAAGAAAAATGGAGAAAACATACATGGAAATTTTGAAAGGTAGTGCCGGATAATAACCGAAAGAATCAAATGATCGAACAACATGACGAATCATTGTGTACAGATGTACAGGTACAGGTAGGACGAAAAAAATTAGACCGTCTCTTGTAGCTGAATCTAATATAATTTCTGTTAGTATTTTATAATAACATTAATAATTAATATATTCAACTATAAAACAACACGATTAGAAACCATATTCTGGGTTTCGAAATGGGCTAAGTCAACAGTCGACACTAGAACAAATTTAAATACATTCCCTGCTATCCTGAGAATGCCGCCAGGTATGAGCAGTGGCTCATATCGGCAACTTAGATATTTTAGTCAGTCCGCTTTTTTCCCCCTACCTGTACAGATATGTGTATATTTGAAAATGATCGTCGGACCATAAGTGACCATCACTGCCGTCTCGAGAATTACACTGCCTGTCCTATGCTTTATTTTAACATGGAGTTAAGAGTATTGTTAAATTGCCTAATTTATCCAGTAGAGGCGACACAGTTCACACCCAGATTGCAGCAATCACTAATCAAAATAAGCATTAAACAGACACAGATACTTGTGTTATTTGTTTAGAACGTAATATTATTCCAGTATATGACACTTACCTTGAAATGGAATTTTGGAGCAATAATTAAAATAAATGTAAATTAATTAGACGCATTGATAGACTATATTATGAGCACCGCCGTCTCGAGGAGTAATACAGTTTAGAAGGCAGTGATTATGAGACGGCGGTGACAGCACTACATAATCAACAATGTCGTAGCAAAAAACAAGAAGCAGTCTGGGTGTGAAAGGTGCTGCCATCTGTAATGTCGCCGAGTACGCAAAATTAGCCGTATAGGACAGGCAGTGTATACACGATTAATACAGTTTAGAAGGCAGTGGTGACCATAAATGACTGCGAGTTCGTTTACACTTGTGAACTCTTCATAAAATTGTCATTTTCTAACTACCAAGACCCATGCTTTTTGCAACCAGCTGTTCATGATGAAGTTTACAAAAACAAAATGAAGTGTTATAAAAATCTATAGAATCTCATAGATTACTACTGCAGCATCCACATAAGATGTATGACATACTATACCCTTCCAGACAGAAATAAAAGAGTTCTTACATATACTGTATGTTCACTTCTATAGTGCTGAGGCTGAAGACGTTAAAGGACGATATAAAAAGAAAGTACAAGAAGGCATTGAATGGAACACGTATCTTGCCAAGGCACTGTGAATGGATGAATGCAGTAGTGTGAAGGGGGCTTTGCATGTCTAAATAATAATCCACGGCCACTGCGCTGCAGCATGTTGATGGGTGTTTTATTTTTACTTACGCCAGTATCAGGACGAAGCATGAATACATAAAGATCATAAAGTAACTACAGCTTACTACGACCAACCTCCTATCTCCTCCGAGCTCCATTCAGAAGCAGAGTGGGGTACCGTACATAAATCCAGCCCACAAGGGACACTATTATAGTCAGAAAGAAATGTCCTGCATACAGTCCCAGCCAATAATATTTTTTTATTCACTGTCCAACTGAACATCACTGATGTCATGAGACTACAAACTATAGTCTAGTATATTCCAATGCCAAGTGCATTCAGGAATCTAATTTTCGAGATTCTCAAATGCACTCAAGGCTTGCGTATAGCACACAATTTTTATACTATTTATCTGTACTTGGGAACTTGGGATCGAACCTGGACCTAGCTAGTCACGCCAACAAGACCATGCAGCTGGTCTAATTTTTAGAAGGCACAGATAAAATCAGTAACAAATTATTTAAAATGCTTAATATTTTGAAAGTGTTTTAACATATTGTAAGCTTTTATGATAAAAAAAAAAATAAAAAAAAATAAAAAAAAAATAAAAAAAAAAAAACGAGATCCAAGGCACAATTGAAGCGTTTAGTTTTATAAGGGTCTAAGTGGCAAAATCATGATTTTTCAGCTGATAATTTTAAATGGATTTATGTACCCAGACCAGTGCATTTCAGAAGGGTCCAAGGTCGGGAAAGCCACGTTAGTAGCAATAAATTCCAAGGTATAGCGCTCGATCTTTCTGTGGATCTATGCCTTTTTTCCCTACACATTCATGATTTTAGCACTTAGACCATTATAAAACTAAACAATTCAATTGTTAGTTATTAAAGGAGCGTGGCTAAAACACACAGAGCGAAAAAAAAAAATGAAAGTCCTGTGAGAAATTCAAATTGTATCTATGACTTCCAGATATTTCCGAACGCTTCCGAGCAAATAAGCGTATTCAGTCTTCTTTTTCACGTCAAAAGTAACTGTCTAATTATACAGTAGCTCATCAAGATTCAGAGATTGGATTATATATTTTGTTTTGGTATACAGATTGGATTTATGAGAGTGTTCGAAAACAGGGTGCTTAGGAAAATATTTGGGCCTAAGAGAGATGAAAATGGAGACTGGAGAAAACTGCATGACGAGTTTCATGAACTGTACTCTTAACCTGATATAGTAAGGGTAATTGGATCACGGAGGGTAAAATAGGCTGGACATATTGCACGCATGGGGGAGGAAAGACATTTCTCAAAAGTATTGACTGGGAGACCAGAAGGGAAAAGACCACTTGGAAGACCTAGACGTTGGTGGGAGATTTAAGAGAAGTAGGATTTGCGAGGGATGATTGGAGTTAGCACAGAATAGGGTTGAATGGCGGGCTCAGGTAGGCGCGGTAATGAACCTTTGGGTTTCATAGGTGAGAGATTCCATCTGGCGCTGTGAATTGAACTCCGGCTTAGCTCAGTTGGTAGAGCATTGGCGCGAATAGCCAAAGGTCCTGGGTTTAAGTCCCAGTGTCGGGGGAATTTTTCTCCTATAATATTCTCATGTGGTGTCCAACAGAGACAATAATCTGTGGTTCATGAATGCTTATATATCTATCTAGATAATATTCCTTTAGCTTGCTTAGGAATTGTCTATTGCCATTGAGTAAGGAAGCAAGTGTACAGATTAGATTATTCTGTTATTAAAACATCATCAATTAGTAAACGTTCTCACCCTTCTTTGGAGCCCTGTTAATTAAATTTAAAGAGAGGGTAATTGTTAGGATCAGTTAGTCTACGTAGTGTAGTTTTACTGGATATGTGAAAGAGCTCTGTATTGCAACGACAACCATTTCTTTCATGTAGGAGTCTGCAATACTGGCACAAGTTCCTCGCGGAAGTAGTCCAGCTGTTCTTGTACATTCATGGAATGTAAGGAACGCAAAGCCTTGCGAAGTAATATCTAACGCAACTTTTTTTTTTTTCCATCGAAAGAGTGTATTGGTGCATTGATGGGGAAGTTTTTCCTTTCTGGGCAACTGTTAAATTTTCCCTACTACACTTATACATTAGGGCGGTACAGAGTTTGAATCTGAGAATCATTTCTAGAGAGAGTGCAGACGGGGTATGTTTTGACGGATTGCAAGTTCACCACTCTGCATGCATTCATGATGTCAAGGTTGGTAGAGTTGAACCGAATCAGTACACTTACTTTCCACTCACAACTACAGTAGTAGTAAGCATTGATAAATTCATGTTGTTTTTCTCCTACGAGGGATTTGTATGTCGTGTATAAAATAATTCCACCTATTCCCTCGGATAAAATGTTTTTGTTAAAATATCAGCTCATAGCTTTGTCAAATCAAAAATTTATACTTGTCAATATTATAAAGCATAATTTAAAATAATGACCGCCGGTGTGGTCTTGTGGTTAGCGTCGCTGACTACGGATCCGTCGACCCGGGTTCGATCCCCGGTACCTCCTCGGATTTTCCTGAGGTAGGGAGGTCTGGTAGGGGTGCACTCAGCCTCGTGATTCAAATTGAGGAGCTACTTGATAGAGAAGTAGCGGCTCCTTTCATGGAAACCACCATTAACGGCCGTGGGTGTCGCCATGCTGACCACATGCCCCCAATCCTGCCATCTGCCTATAGGTAGATGACGCAGCGGTCGGGTGGTAGGCCTTGTCCCTTCGGGGATGTCGCGCCACGGATTTTCTTTTTTTTTTTTAGTTTTTAATTAACAATTATAGCTGTCAATTTTATAAGACAATTTTCGTATTTTGAGGACAATATATTTCGGCTATTCAGCCATCTTCAGGTCCTTTTTCTTTCTCCAGGTGATCTTATTCTGTTCGTTAATCCATTACAAATCATGTCGGGAAGCCACAATATAGAAGGATAGAAATGCGTTCTGTCGGGATTCAAGGGAATTATGGATAAGCAATTATACAAGCAGTATCTTATGTGATTAATGTTCTTAAATGTGCTCCTTAAACATTATGCAATATTATCCCAAAACTAAGTTGCCACTGTCGTTTTATTTTTTAAAGAGCCATATGTGGCTCATGAACCACACTGTAGTCATCCATGGATTTGAGAGTATCATAGTTAACTTACACCACACATATCTTCAACCTTTCCCCACGAACTCTTTCAACACATAGCAAATTGAGTTTCGTTATCTAAAAACACCCAACTTGGGTTTCAACATCCACACACACACTCACAAGAGAGATTGAAGAAAAGTAAGGAAAAATAAGTAGAATTGAACAAAGTTTTCTTGGCAGTGTCTTGGACCTGGTTAGTCCAAGTCTTCTTCGCCTTGACAAGTCGCTGTAATGGATACTACCGTCTTCCGGAGAAGTCTCTAACTATATTCCAGCCCGGAAATTGTTTTGCTCCTTCCCACTCTATCTACTCTATCCCTTATTCTTTTTTTCTCTCCTCACAAAAAAGAAGGAATTGAGTTACAGATTGCTGTAATTCCTATTAACCATGTTATGTCAGAAAACTCTGTTTCTAGAAGGAAAAGTTCAGAAGTTGCAGTAGGTCATGCAGCAGTTGTAGGTTTTAGAACAGCGACAGTAGATTTTAAGGATATTTTAGGCTTATGTAGAGGGAGAATCAAATGAAAACAGCAATTTATTTTTCCCATTATTTTACTGCAGGAAGAATGTTTCCTTGTACATTATTTTTCTACTTAGTCCCCTCCTAGTTCAACGCACTTAAGCCATCGGATAGGAAATGCTTCGATACCGCGTGAGAAAAATCACTTTGGTTGACGCTGTAGCCACTCGTACACCGCCGATTGGAGTCTTCATCAGACTTGAAGTTCTGCCCCCCAAGGTGCTCCTTTAATGAGACAAAGATGTGGAAATCCGATAGTGCCAAAACGAAGGAGATTGCTGAGTGCATGTGTTTTGCTTCAACATGTTAACGCCCGTCCTCATGCTCCTCGTGCAACAATGAAAACTGTCGGCGACATACCCCATAATCGCCCGATTTGGGACCATCAGATTTCCACATCTTTGGTTCATTAAATCACGGAGGGTGAAATGGGCTGGACATGTTGCGCGAATGGGAAAGGAAAGAGATATCTAAAAAAATATTGACTGAGAGACCGGAAGGTAAAAGACCACTTGGAAGACCTAGAAGTAGGTGTGAGGACAATATTAGGATAGATTTAAGGGAAGCATGATTTGCGAAGAATGGTTGGATGGATTTAGCACAGAATAGGTTTGAATGGCGGGCACAGGTAAGCGCAGCAATGAATCTTCGGATTCCATAAAATAGTTAATTTTCCTTTAGCTTACTTAGGAGTAAGTAAATATATAATAGACCTAATAATAATAAATAATAATATACTTATTTTAATATTTTCGAATCTACTACCATAAAACTGATTAGTTGGTCCCAGTTGACGTTTCTTCGTTCCTCTGGTTTATACTCATCTAATAAAGCTTTTTGCAAGAATTAAAGAGAAAGAGTAGTAATCCACATGGAATTAGCATTGGTGTGTGAAATACTACCGTCCAGAAATCTTTTATTCCGCGAGCGTTTCTATCGCATTTGTTTGTTTTGCCTGTCATAAATGGAGCTGCCAGATAATCCATATGCGTCTGCTTTGCGGTGTGGGAATTACTGTCACTGATAATACATATAACTTATCGTCGTGCGTTTCGCCAGACGTGATAGAAATAATTACGAAATTATTCTAGTCAGGCAGCATTTTTCTGCAAGAGGGACATAGCTTCCAGTCAGCAAAGAAATCTAAATTCTTACCTCTGTTCCCGGTTACTAATAAAATAGAATTTGTTCTCAAATTACCAGAGGTTCAATATACAGTGAAACCTCGGCAAGACGCTCTTCAAGGGGCCGCATAAGAATAGCGTATTAGATAGGAGAGAGAGGTTACAACTGGCGCTGTGAAGTGAACTCTGGCTTAGCTCAGATGGTAGAGCATTGGCACGGATAGCCATAGTTCATGGGTTCAATTCCCAGTGTCAAAGATTTTTCTCCTGTCATAATCTCATGTAATGTCCAATAGAGAAAATAATCAGTGGTTTATTAATTCATACAGGTAGGCTATATATTCATTACAAATATATATAGCCTGAGATTTGAAACTTTCACGGCGCTGATTAGGTACTTAAGATGTTTTATTATTAAAAAATTATTATAAATTATTAGCGTGTCCATATTTATAGGGGCTAGACAAATATTATTAAGAACATAAATGTAATATACTAATATAAATATATGAAGATGAATATAAATATGGATACGCTTCCTCTGTAGTGAAGATGGCCGAAAGCTCCTAATAATTTTGACATTGCTGAGAAGCCATGTTAAATAACAAAAAGAACTTAACTAATATAGTCTTTATTATACCATAAAAGTTACCCATTCTTATTTATTTATCAACGTTTTCATATATCTAATTCTTCAATTTTTGCTAACCACTTAGCCTGTATTTTATTAAATACAGTGAAATCTCCGCAAGATGCTCTTCAAGGGGCCGCGTGTTACACGGGACCGCGATTTAGCCAGAGTGGGTCATTTTTATATTTTAAAAATTTTAACACCAAGATATGAATCAAAATAAATTTTTTTGTTGAATCATATTAAGGATTAAATGCAGTAATTATGCTGAGGGGTTTATTGTATTCTTTCCTTTAAGAAAAAAAGTAAGAACAAGTATACTACAGTAGGTACTGTAGTACAATTCGTAAACCACTTCACGATTGTTTTAAGCCAACTGTTTCTGTTTCATACTGGTGTTTTCATCATGTTTACGGAGAATTTCTAATTTCTCAGATATCGATAAAGCTTTCCGTTTCACTCCTTTACTCATGTTGACACTAACAAATCACTTCGCACTTCTACACAAGATCAAGTCACAATGCGATTTAAAACTGGCAACAAGGAGGACCGTGGAGGACTGAATCCGTGCTATGAATAGTCTTTCAGGTACTCAAGAGTTGCATTCCATTCTATTGAACATGCGGGCGGTAACGGCAAATGTAGAAATCTGGAAAATATTTTCTCGGTATCCTTATAAGCACGATATTTTAGAATTTTTGTCAGACGAAAGAGTGCATTAAACGGGATGACAAGCGTATTAAGAGGTGGATTTTATATAGTTTTGTATAGTGATGTCAAGGGACCGGATGAAAAGAGCGTATAACGCGGGATAGAGTAACAAACGGGCGTGTATTATCGGGTATTTACTGTATTTGAGCCCTGTACATGTAAAATTTAAAGTTAATGCTCCTAAGCCAGTGAAAATTACAATTATCATCAATTTACCGTTTACTATCTGCTTCATTTCTATTATGCGAAAGGACCTGGTATTATCTGGCCTAGTATTTATCTGTCCGACCGTGGGCTTCCCCCCCCCCCACCGCCACGGGTCTGTCCCAGGGTAGGACCGGCCTTTGGGCCGAACACTTCATCATCATAGTATTCTAAGTATCTAGTTAGTTTTATTATTTTATCGTTATCCTTAGCTGATACTAATTCTAGAGTGATAGGGAAAAAGCGAATAAGTCAAAAAACAAAGTTCCAGGACAGACAAAAAAAAATTATTTCCACAGGATTATTACAATATCTAGATCAGCCCACCCAGATATTTTTACATACTATCTTATACTATGTAAAAATATCGGGGTGGGTTGAACTAAATATCGTAACAATGCTGTGGAAATAAATTATTGTTTGTCTCTCCTGAAACTTTGGTTTTTGACTTATTCGCTTTTTCCCTATCACTCTAGACTTTAGTTCTGTTTATTGTTTCATAATTCTCTCTCTCTCCAATCCTATGTCCCCATATTGGGGCGAAGGGCCTCCAATTGGAGGTTTCTGTTTACCGATGTGAATTTTTGTTACGCTTATTTTCCTAGAGAGGGCAGAGGGACAGGTGGTAAGCCTATCGCCCGTTAACCCCACTCCGGAAACTAAGGTATTACTTGGAGGTGAAAGGGCCGAGAAATTTTGTCCAGAGGCTCTAATTTAGGCTTGGAGTTCTTTTGCGTGCCGTAAATCTACGACACGGGCCCACCAGCTTAAAGTCACTTCCGGAGGACATCGTGCCCATGATTTTTACGTCCTGAAAAACCCATCGACTGCGGCCGGGTGTGATCCCGCGATCTTCGGATCTAGACCACCGCAGCATTTCATAATAACTAGTGTGTATCAAATATGGTTTTTGAGTTTTCTGCCGCAACTTCACGTGCAAGAACTGTGTAATGGTATATTATAATTACATAATTATATAAAAATACTAGCTGACCCATCAATGCTTCGCATTGTTAGATTTATGTATATAAGGTTAAGTGAACACAATTTAAAGTCGATTCGATGTACTTCTATAAATCATCAGCCGTCCAGCCAACGCGGTGGACGTATTTGTATTCCACGTACTCCTCTACCCGTAGTTTAGCCTACTCTGATTGTCTTAAAAAATGTAATCGTTGTTTCAATTTTGGCAAACAGACAGTAAATAGCTGGTGGTAGGGGATACGTTCTCTCCTCTCATGCAGCGGGCTCCGGTCGGGACTAGTTACCTAGGTAGGGGTTTTCCGGGATTTTTCCTCACCTGTGAGACAAATGTTTGGTAACTTTAGGCTCGGTTAACTTTATGCCCCGGCATTGGACTGATCACTCATCTGGGAGGCCCTCCATGTCCTCGTCTGGTCAAGAAATTATGTGTGAAATTATGTATATTGTATGAACTATCTTTCGCAATACAGTCCTAGGCTAACTATAAGAAAAGAGTTCAACTCTTAATAATAGGACCCAGGACCTTCTAAATATACTTCGTGTCACAAAATAGTTGATAATCATTTATAGGAATTCTATTGATAGCCTTTCTCATAATTTGATATCTATTAGGCCTACATGAAATCACACTGTCATGCCAAGCCACCTGTGTAGTTTAAAAAAAAATTATGTTGTCATGGGGATTGTGTACATGCAGTATGAATTCCTTTTGGTGAATTTCATAACTTTACAACCCTATTTTGGCCCTTAGAGGCCAAAGATTTTGAAATCCTTTCTTAGTGTGCATCTAGAGCCTAGGAGCAATATGTGTACCAAGTTTCACGTTCCTAGGCTGTATGGTTTTTGAAAAACTGTGATCAGTCAGTGAGTCAGTGGGTTTTGGCTTTTATAAATAGAGATGTAAGCTGTATCAGAGCCACAAATAGCAAAATATAACCCTAATATACCCAAGGGTAAAATAAGTTTTTAGTTCTTGGATATTCAATAATAAATAATAAATTATATCATTATGCTCGCCACAGTTTGAGAAACAGTGTATTACTTCAGTGTTGTTCATGTACTAATACATTTTATTTTCTTTGTTGCAGGTAAGGATGAAATCTGTTTAATTAATGCTGACAAGCACGTAAGTTTATATTGTGTAATTAATTTCCCAAGTAATGCATTTTTTAGGGATGGGTCGATACCATATTTTCTCGATACTCGATACCGATACATGATTTTTTCCTCGATAGTCCATACTTCTATACTCGATACCGTCAACATTTCCAGTTTCAATAAATAGGTACATTAAACGATAAAAGTTGAGAGAACTATGTAATACCAACTAAATTAATTAAGTGTGCATATTTAATGAGACAAAATTTAATATCATCAGTAGCCTATAATTATTTTAAAATTCTACATTAAAACTAAAGGTGGTTTTTGAAACAGTCCACTTACAAGTTTTTGTGCAAAAATTACAATGGGGATTGGACAGTCAGCTTGCTTGCTGGTTGTTATTGAAACGTTTGACAGGAAACGGAAAAATAATCTCTTCTGTTTGGATTTTAAAAGTAGGAAAGTCTTTATTTATGACTAGACAAAAGTCACAGAGTGGTTTTCTGTATTTAAAGGAGAAATATGAGTATTTACTATAATTAGTGGACTACTAAAAGCAGAAAGAGATACCGCATTTCCTTAAATTGCAGAATTACTCAAGTATCGAAAAAGTACCGAGCGAGATTTCTGAAGTATCGCTCGATGCCGATACCATGCAACTATCGAGGCATCGAAAGTATCGAGGACCCATCCCTAGCATTTTTAATTTTCTGTCTCTATCAAACTATCAAATATTTCATAATATTAGAGCCTTGGGAACAAGAATTTAGGAAAACCGTCCGCAGGCTTCATATCCATGAAGAGGCATAGAGATCTGGCCTGGAGCCAGCTTGTTTATTTATGATGAGTGAAGAAGCCACAAGTTCTCAGACTTCCAATTTGCACTTTATCGATTATTGTGCTTCCTTTCTTCTTTTCTCTTATCTCCGCCCGATTCTCTCATCTTTTGTGTTTTATGGCTTCATCTCTTTCAACCAGTAATTTCCACTATCGTGTTTGCTCAACATGAAAGAGATCTCACTAGAAATCTGGTTTCATGAAGTTCACTAATATTATTAACTAACACTGTTATAATTCATGTTTTTATTACTTTTTGGCATTCTATTTATTAAAGATTAATACCGAGCAATTGCCCGCCTCTAGATCCGAAGGTCGCGGGATCAAACCCGGCCGCGGTCGATGGATATTTCATGGATTTTTCAGGACGTAAAAATCATCAGCACATAGTCATCCGGGAGGGACTTTAAGCTGAGGGCCCTTGTCGTAGATTTACGGCACGTCAAAGATCTCTCATTATATTACGTAGATTAAATCATTTCCTTCTCACTTCAATCATTCAAAATCCCATTATTACCTGTAAGAGGTAGCACATTTCATAAACCTTTCCGTGTTTTTTTATGCAGATGGATAGCGAAATGTCATGTGAGGATACCGGCAAATGTTCGTAAGTGCAGGTGGTAGCCAGCTGGTGTGGGAGTTTTGGCATTCATCTCACATATTTCTGTCAAAGCATGTGACCCACTCTTGATCTCAATGTTTACTAACATCCGTACTCCATAATTATGCACACTACCAGATGCTGGGCTCCCCAGCTGATGAGTGGGTGGTTGTGCGGGAAGCTTGCATCATGTCTCAGTTCCTGGCAGCCCTCTATCTAAACCCCTTGTTGCTTCAGTTCCTTACGTAATTAACAGAGCCCGGATTCTGATGATCTAAAATTGTTTCAAAAAGACCTATAAAATGAACCTGAATTTTAAATAAAATGACTTAATAATTACAAAGAATGACCTAAAAACTGATATTTTATTTATTTAAAATTATTATTGTTCACAGAAAGATATAGACTAATTTTTACATAATTCTAAAAACTGTAAATGTGGAAAGGATATTGTAGGTCTAAAAACTTTGATTCTTGATTGGAACATTTGAGAAGTAAAATAAGAAAATTATTAAAGTGGATTCTACAAAAATGTTGCATTATAGTAACCTAGTCATTTATTTAAAGTAAATGCGTGAAAATGACAAAATAATGACGTAAAATTGAATTAAATGCCCTAAAAATATAAAATTGCATAAAATGACAAAAAAGACCTCATAAAAATGCATTTCTATAATCTAGAGGCCGTGATTAAGATTTATCTACATGTTGGCAATGTCTAGGCAGCATCAATAAAAAGATGACATGTCATTAGAATCCGGGCCCTGGTAATTAACATACCAACACAGAAACATAAATACGCTTAAAAAGCATAATACCACTTTAAACAAGGGGTTCATGTTACAGAAGATTCTGGTGGCCTACAAATTTATAAACACTAATTTCTAAGGCATATTGTAAGACAATTATCCTGCCGGTTGTATTATATGGATATGAGACATGGTCGTTTACTCGTCGGAAAGAACATAATCTGAGAGCATTCGAAAACAGGGTGTTTAGGAAAATATTTGGGCCTAAAAGAGATGAAAATGGGGACTGGAGAAAACTGCACAACGACGAGCTTCATAACCTGTACTCGTCACCGGATATTGTAAGGGTAATTAAATCACGGAGGATGAAATAGGCTGGACATGTTGCACGCATGGGGAGGAAAGACATATCTAAAAATATTGACTGGGAGACCCGAAAGGAAAAGACCACTTGGAAGACTTAGACGTAGATGGGAGGACAGTATTAAGATAGATTTAAGACAAGTAGGATTTGAGAGGGATGGTTGGATGGAGTTAGCACAGAATAGGGTTGAATGGCGGGCTCAGGTAAGCGCGGCAATGAACCTTCGGGTTCCTTAAAATAGATAATATTCCTTTAGCTTGCTTAGGAATTGTCTATTGTCATTGACTAAGTAAGTAATTTCTAAAGCATAACACAACAAAATTCCAAATAATAAAGCATAATATAGAAAATAAATAATAAATAAAACACACACATTTTCAAGCAACCTGCACATATTACATTCTAAGGAGATTTCGTTGAACGAAATTAGGTTTCCTCCACCTCTACCTAAGCGGTAGGCGCATTCTACCTGTAATACATTGTGAAATGAGGGTACAAAGTATATGAATATTTATTTTGATATATTTGAATTTAAAAAATAACAATTTTCTGAGTAAGATTATACAAAGTGCATTCCAAGATCATAATCACTAGGGTTCGGATGTTTATGACATATATTTTAATCCTGACCTCCATTCTCGCCGCAAACACAAATTAAACATGAATTGCGCATTTATTATCCTAATGGTATTGTTTTTATTTTGCATATGAAGTCATATTTTGGTCGTTTTCATGGTCTTGGTCATATTTCGGTGATATTTGTAGTTTAACGTCATATTTCGGTTATAAATTCTGTAAAAGAACACAATTATGTGCACTAAATTGTCGACTTAAATTTTTTTCCGGAAAAGAGTCACGAATATTTTGTTTTTACTACACTTTAAATGTGAAGGACAATAACAAGTAATAGCACAATTACCTTTTCCTCCTTGTTAAGAATTTCCAATGGATATGTTTAAAATATTTTCAGTTCACATTTGCAGTATTTGGTATCTGGAAACATTAACAGATTAGGAGTTATTTAAAAATAAAACTATAAATCACCTGTAAAATTGTTAAAAAGCTGTTATCTGGTTTAATTAATGTGATGTAATAATTAGTGTCTTTAAACGTTTTAAATTGGAACATTTATTTTTATAAAATACGTTCTTTTATGAGGTGTTATTTGGGATTGTTGGGTCATATTTAGTCATTTTTAAGGTCATATTTGCAGTCATGTTTTCCACTTTTTTTAGGTCATAATCTTCCGAACCCTAATAATCACTATTTTCATTCTCTGCCTCTATCTTCCTCTTGCATTGCCTTCTCTTGGTCCTAGCTTCCTTGTGCTTTTTTGTGCATGATGAATGCAGTTCTTGTCGATTAGTTGAAATGCTTTCCCTGATTTTAGAGAGTTGCCCATTAAGTGGGTAAAATATTGCGTAACACTATAAAAAGCACATAATTATATCACATTAATGAATTTCATTCCTCTGGTGCTATTACAATTACAATTACAATTTATTGTTCTAAATTACACGAAAAATATTACACGGAAAATATACATAAAAAAGTTTATACACCACCCGAAGAAGCAGAGCTTGTGTTCGGGGGTGGTTCAGTTCAATATATTAGAAAAAATCTGATGTGAAAGTCACATAACTTCCTCTGCCCAAAAAAAAAGTTAGCAGTATTCACATATCAAGACACATTTTTACCCTATTATTATCCTATAAATACCTCTTCTAAAAGCGCAGGCTAGCCTATAGCCTATAACAAACTTTAAAAAAAGAACAAGTGACTGCAGACGTTTATTGAACTTTCCGCCGTAAAGAATAATTTCCGAAATTTATCGAATATTTCCCTCAGATACTTCTTTACTCTATACCGGGCCAACAATACATCTTTCTCACTTCACATTCTTATATAGAATAAGAGGCCGTGGAAGAGCGTAATTCAGTTGTTCATCACGCAAGATAAACTTTCTACAAACAGTGGGTGAACAGTGGGTGGCCTGTAACTACCCTCAGAGAATTTTTTCGAAAAAAAGTTTCAAATAAAAGTTTTAGCTCTCAGTAAAAGGAACACAAGTGCAAATTTTAAAGAAAATCGTTAGAGCCGTTTTCGAGAAAATCGCGAAAAACGAAAATTTCTTCATGTAAAGTCCCCTTAAAAATAAGAGAAATTTGTCGCCAATCTTCGAATCACATCTTCAGAAGGTACCTGACCCAAATACGAAATTTTGTTTTCATACGATTCACCGTTTCGGAGCTAGCCTGTTCACAAACTTCCACACAGACAGACACACACAGACACACACACAGACATGTTTCCAAAAATACTATTTTTGGATTCAGGGGGCCTTGAAATGTGTATATATGCTAAAAACTCAACTTCGAATTTTAGGGTCGAAAACAATACTTCCTCTACCTATAGTACGGGCAGAGGAAGTAATTATACTAAATAATTACTTAAAACAATACATAATTTGGAGAAGTATGACAGAATATTATGTATAAAAGGTTAGAACATGTTCTATTTACAATACAAAGGTACGAGGTAATACAATATTAGACTATGAACATAGAATCTATTTTGACCTTAACGCGCTAGTGTATAAGTGGATAATTGATTGAAAGGATGCTGACTTAAGAAGAATCTACATTAACAATTAATAATAGATTATTTATTACTTATATTATAGAGAATAATCAATTTCAAGTAACTTTCTTTCTTTCCGTGTACGGTGTAACCTCTCCTTTCTTCTAAGTCATTTGTAATTTTTTTTTATCTACTAATTAATTATTTGTTAAAATATATTATATACAATTCCCACCTATTTATCAATAATTAATTCTTAATATAAAGAATTTTCGTAGAAATCGAATTCTAAAATCTAAGAATATCAGTCTATTTTCATAAAATTTATCAGAGTCAGAGTCAATTTTTACTTCCTCTGCCCGTACCATAGGTACTATAGGTAGAGGAAGTATTGCTTTCGAAGTTGAGTTTTTAGCATATATACACGTTTAAAGGCCCCCTGAATCCAAAAATAGTATTTTTGGAAACATGTCTGTGTGTCTGTGTGTGTGTCTGTGTGTCTGTGTGGAAGTTTGTGAACAGGCTAGCTCCGAAACGGAGAATCGTATGAAAACAAAATTTCGTATTTGGGTCAGGTACCTTCTGAAGATGTGATTCGAAGATTGGCGACAAATTTCTCTTATTTTTAAGGGGACTTTACATGAAGAAATTTTCGTTTTTCGCGATTTTCTCGAAAATGGCTCTAACGATTTTCTTTATAATTTGCACATGTGTTCCTTTTACTGAGAGCTAAAACTTTTATTTGAAACTTTTTTTCGAAAAAATTCTCTGAGGGTAGTTACAAGCCACCCACTGTTCACCCACTATTTGTAGAAATTTTGTCTTGTGTGATGAACAACTGAATAGCGCTCTTTCACGGCCTCTTATTCTATATAACAATGTGAAGTGAGAAAGATGTATTGTTGGCCATGCATAGAGTAAAGAAGTATCTGAGGGAAATATTCGATACATTTCGGAAATTATTCTTTACGGCGGAAAGTCTGCAGTCACTTGTTCTTTTTTTTTTAAGTTTGTTATATAGCCTTGCGCTTTTAGTCGCATCATTGAAAGAAGAGATATTTATAGGATAATTAGCGTAAAATTGTGTCTTGCGATTCTGTAAAAGGATATGTGAATACTGCTAACTTTTATTTGGGCAGAGGAAGTTATGTGACTTTCACATCAGATTTTTATTTATATATTCTTATTAGGAAGTTTCAGATAATTTTTTTCCCGCTAAAACAAAAAGTGAGTTTTTACCACCTTAGGGTTCTTTAATCCCTTGACAGAAGCTTATTTTTGGAACATGTCGCTTTTATCCATTGAAAATGTAGAGATTTCGTAAGAAAAACAATCAAAAGAAGTGTAAGATACATGGAATCGGTTGAACTGGGTTCAGATGACTATAATAGTTTTGATAAACTTTTTCACTGCTGCTGGCGAAATATATGCATCACCCTAAACATTTTCATTAAAACAGGGATACCAGGTTAACAGAACAGTGCTTTATGTTATAATATGAAGATTTTTCTCTACGTGTCCCAGTTGGCATTTCTGGAAACCAGGAATTGTAGTGAAATTTTCCTCATCGATTTTAAACTCGGAGCTCACTGACGATTTCGCTTGATGATTGCTTAAACCATTACATAAATTCAGTTCTGAAAACTGAAAACTCCTTTTTGACTATTATCAGTGATAGCCTATTTGGTTTAGAATTCTACATTTTCTAGAATCTTAGTGAGATGTCATTTAATTTTCTTGATGTCTTCACGGCCTCAAAGCTTCTTCCGGAACGTTCTCTAAATTTAAACCCACCTTCCGAAGAGTCGCTCCCACACAGGTGAATTATGTTAACGCCATTTCTTATGCCATCACACGACACCGCACTGACTTCTACTATCATAAATAATATGCTTTCAACATGAAGATTTTTATCATGGTCTGCTATATAGAACAGGCATCCATTTTTATAGGCAAGTTTTTATTAAATATCGTACAAAATTGTTTTTAAATTATTTTGTGTGCTGTAACTCTCTCATCGATACAGTTATGGCAGCGACCGCGCCTTGCAAATCAGATATGCTACTGACATTGCTTCGAATCCAACTTTGCCAAGTAACCGGCGTCGGGTTTTTATATCTGGTACAGTAAGCGACTTCAGATTATTCCCTGAACAGGGCTGGGACTTCACGCTTAAAACAGGTCTTCTTCGTGACGTTTAAAATACGCCTACTTAAAATAATAAACGTAAAATACTTTTTTAGTACACGCTCTCTAAAACAGCTGCTTATCGGACTGGTAACACGCCGAAAAGCTGCACTTTAAAGGACAAGTCCGCTAAAATTGCATAAAAGTGCATTCAAACTGCATTCAAAATGCAATTTTAGCGGCCTTGTCCTTTAAAGTCGTCATGGCAATCTATAAACAAAACCCAGACGGCATTGACCAGTCACACCAACTTTAACATGGATTTACGCATATAATTGGTCATAAAACAACAAATTTAAGCCAACACGTTTATTTATGATAATCAGAAACTTTACCAGGATTTTTCGCAAAACACGGTAGCCCACTTCATCACATGACAACAAATATAAGCCAACAACTTTTCACATTTTGGTTCACATGAAAAACATTCCTTACCATGGACGAACAGCATTTAAATGCCGTAATATATCCCTTCTCATAGCCTATTTCTGCCGTGAAGTTGCTGGTAGCAGCTCCAATTCAATGTTTCTGGCTTGGATTGAAATTTCCTCGGTATTATCATTTATATTTTCACAAGCTTTTCATAAATACTAGTTGGTATGGAATATCTTTTACAAACAAGGGATTCATATATTATGCATCTATACCACCACATTTGTTATTGTTGTTTTATGATCTAGATGGCCATGACAATATAACTTAAAGAAATGACTGATTGCCTTTCATTATAATTAATTACGGTATTTTTGTTTTATTTCATATAGGCTAATTTATAGAACTTTTACTAAAAAATATTGTATGCACCACGTAGGCGCGTGGGCCTGGCATGCTAGCGGTCCCGAGTTCAAATCTCGGGGCTGGCGGGCGTGTCATTTGTGGTGGACAAAGCCGTGACCTTTGGGGGTTTTTCTCGGGGATCCTCCCGTTTCCCCCTTCATTCATTCCACCAACACTCTCCACTTCAACTTCCTTTCCCCCCTCATTATCATCCCGTTCCCCTTTACTGGTTTTCGGGCCAGCTCCTGCTGCAGACTCTGCTGCGGGCCTCCCCCGTCCTGCCCCGCTGCTTGTGGTCAAGAGTTGCTGGTGGTGTACCGTGCCTTTGGGGCTCTCAGAGGGACCCTGGGTTAGCGGCGCTTGTCTGGTTGTGCCGCGCCTAGGGGGCTCTTGTACGAGGGACCCTGGGTACGGTGCACGTGGAGTGGTACCAGGTTCTTGTTGGATGTAGGGGAGCTCCGTGGGGGCTTGTGGTGGAGTCTGTTGACTGGGGGGCCTTAGGGCATGCACATCATTCGTTTCCTAGGGGGTGGGCAATGGGCCCGCCTATGTGGCCTCCGTCCGCGAGTCCGTTAGGGCTCAGCCCCTGCACTATACCTATACCTATGCACCACGTAGGCAAAAACTTTAGCGGACTCATCCAGTATTCGTCCGCTAAAGCGTTATTTTGCGTACTTGATACATAAATAGCTATTAAAAACTCTCAGGACTTTTATCTTTTGTTTCATTTTAAGAGGTAGAATCAAATAAAAACGGAAGTTAATTTTTATCCCCACTATTTTACTGCAGGAAGAATGCTTGCTTGTACATTATTTTTCCGCATAGTCCCCTCCCAATTCAATGCACTTGCACCATCGGATAGGAAGTGCTTTGATACCGCGTGAGAAAAATTATTTTGGTTGATGTTGTAGCCACTCGTGCACCGCCTATTGGACGTCTTCATCAGACTTGAACTTCTGCCCTCCAAGGTGCTGCTTTAATGGACCAAAGATGTGGAAATCTGATGGTGACAAATCGGGCGAGTATGATGGACTTGAAGCGAATGTCATCTATGGTTTTCATGGTTGCACGAACAGCATGAGGACGGGCTTTATCATGTAGAAGCAAAACACCTGCACTCAGCAATCCCCTTCGTTTTGGCACCATCTAGAATCGGTAATAAAGTACAAAGGCCAATAGCCAGATCTTCTGAACATTAAACATATTATATGAAACTTCGATTGTACTCTTTCTATGGAATGAGAGTGTTGAATGCACTATTATAACTATTTTTGAATTGAGACATCAGATTTTCTGTGCAAAGAATATTTGAACTATACTTCCTATTTCATTAGTATTAGTTGTTGTGCGAAAGAACTCAAGCCCATAAAAGAAAAAAGCAATCTCGTCTTGATAGAGAATTCTGCTTCAAATTTCCATTGCAGCTATATACCTAGGCACTGAAAGAACGGAATATTGCAATTCGAAAATTAATAATCTGGAACATCGTGTTCGCTCTAGAGCATCGATAATCATGCAATATTAACTTTAATTTAAATCAGACGGAAATAGATGTAGTAAATATTTCATGTTAGCCTGGTTAATTAAAAATTCTGTTTTAAGCTTTGCTGGATATGGCAATGTTGGGTATAACAAAGTAAAATACCATTAACTGTAATGTTGGTTCCATAATTAATTATACGCAGCGGAGTATTGGTTTTAAAGCTTGGAGTTAGAAGTTTTAATCAGTAGGCCTAACAATTTGTTTTAAAGTACTCACTGAATTTTATTTTAAAATGGGGATAAATGAGTTTAGTATATTTTGCAGCTAATCGTAGTTAGGGTTAATTAAAAATTAAACTTTAAGCTATGTAAATGCATGAATCATACATTTCTTCTTACAATATTCAGAAATTCAGACTAGCAGTATGGTTTTGTGTATATCTTTCTAGTCCGTTATGAAATGAAATATTTTAATATGATTTTGGCGAATTAAAGGTTTGTCTACGTTCTAAGTTCTTTTGCAATGGTATCTTAATGATGGTTGTAAGTGAATGGATTTAATCCTGTTGTCAAGTGAATTTTGCTTTGAGAACATTCATAGGTATTGTGTAGGCCTAATAGCCATTATTTCTGAACTTCTAGACTGGATTACATAAGGGCCAAAGCCAACACGCTGTATTGAATAATAATTTAAATATCCAAACAACATAAAAAACAGTAGCAAAAGAATCAAATTTTTAAAAACCATTTTCATGAAAGATCACCATTGAGTTGATAGGTCTACTAGGCCTATGCTTGGATAGACGCAGTGGTTTTCCATTGGGGATACGAGTAGGCCTATCTTCACTGTAACATATTTTGCAAACGTAAGGTGTCAATCACATCCTTTGAAACATGGAATCTGTTAAATAAAGAATAATAATTTCACTATCGATCTTAAGAATCTACAACTTTTCGGCCCTCACAGCGGCATCATAAAAAAAGAGCAAGATACATTAAGGGAATTAAAAATAAATTGTTAACAATAAATTATTGAAGCATTTAGTTTTATAAGGGTCTAAGTGTCAAAATCATGATTGTGTAGGAAACAAGACATAGACCCATAGAAAGACATGCCGGAGATAGACCCAGCGCTATCTCTTTGAATTTATTGCTACTAACGTGGCTTTCCCTGGACTCTTTTGAAATGCATTGGTCTGGGTCCACAGATCCATTTAAAATTATCAGCTGAAAAATCATGATTTTGAAACTTCGACCCTTATAAAACTAAACGCTTCAATTTCAATTTTTAACTATATTTTTGTGCACATCCTGCTCATTTGCACATTTCGTCAAATCCAACAAAATCCGCAATAGTATAATTATAATATTTAAAGCACATATAAAGCTAAAGGTAGCTAAGCAAATTATGTGGCTTGGTTCTAAACGGGCCAGTGTCTATTTCTTGCAAAAATGAGATCTATGCATTATTGAGCTCGGCTAATCTTTATGTTTCGTATAATAAAAATGCCAATGTCTGTTGCTATTAATAGACATAATACAGAAACCTTAGAGGCCAATGTTGGAAGTTCTCAGGAAAAAATGTTCCTTCTACAAAGGCATCAAAGTCAGTTATCTCAAAAGCAGGTTTTATGACATTGGCCCTTTTAGAACCAAGCCTCAGTTAATTTATTATTTTATATAATTTGGCGCTTATCGCTGTACCCAAAAAATACGCTTCCTACACCTACCCTAATGATGATGATGGAGTATTCGACCTGGAGACCGGTCCTGCCCTTGGTCAGAGCCGTGGTGGGGGGGGGGGGAGGAGGCCCACGGCCCGACTGAGGGTAACTAGGATGAGACCAGGTCCTTTCGCGGGATGGGAATGAGGACGCAACACCCAGTCCTGTCCCACGAAGGAAATTTCACATCTCTGTAAAATCTCCGACCCGGCCGGGAATCGAACCCGCTACCAACTCACCCACGGTAGCGGCCACCTACCATATTATGCATTGCAAATGCCGCAGCCAGAAATTTATCCACGTTCATATGAACTGATGATGATTAAGCCGGTGTTGGTGGCAGATATTGAATTATGCATGACTGACCACTTTGATGTAACGGAAATGGTATTTTGCGTTCTCATTCAGGGTACAAGATGAATAATTTCAGTATTAATGAGTAATTTACTTGAAGCTAAGTTGATTTGAAAGTTAAACTGATTTGTATCGTGTCCATGCTGTGGATTTAATTACACGCTTTGGAGAGACTCTATATGAGACGACGGGCGCACTGGAGCATGCAGCTTAACTCCTAAAAACCTCCTCTTCCTCATGGAGTTAATTCTGGTACCTTGAAATCCGTACCAAACTTACACGTAGCCTACGCTTTATTGAAATTAAGTTTCATGTTTAAAGAAAGATAAGTTAGAAATCTTCAGTAATTTCTTTCTTTCTTTATCGTAGTTTTACCTCTCCATTTTAGGATTTAAGCGACCCAAGCCGCCCGGGCCTTACAGGGCCGCGACATCTTCAGTAATTTAATTTGATTAATTCTTCAAATGTCTATTACCGTCGTCCATTAATGCGAATGTCCTTCATTACTATTCTAGAGCAGTGGTTCCCAAACTTTTCACTCCGCGGACCCCTTGAAAAAAATTAGAATTTCGCTGACCCCCTCTGGGTTTTGAAATAAAAAACTAAATAAATACTTTGATTCAACTGTATTAAATTCAATAAACAAAATAACTATCAATGGTAACAAACAGAGTTTACTCCTTAATGTGAACAGTGAAGCTGCTTTTGATTAATTAGCTCTGCAATGTTAGGTTTAATGTCTGATAATTATCAGTCACTTTCAACTTCATATTTATTTTTGAACTTTGATTTCAAGTACGTGAGGTTGGAGAGTGCTGTTTCACATAGCTAAGTTGTGGGGAACATAGTTAAGCACTTCAAAATTACGGGATATCCTATTTCTTTTTAAACCGCCTGCGGACCCCCTGAAACACCATCGTGGACCGCACTTTGGGAACCACTGTTTTAGAGTATTAACACAATATTCTGATTTCTTGTCGTGCACTGTGTGCTAAGAAAAATAGCCTACGTAAAATAAGTGTACAAAATTTGCAATAAACTGTCTTCTAGTACGTCTAAAAACATATTATTATTATTATTATTATTATTATTATTATTATTATTACTACTACTACTACTCCTGCTCCAATCACGCATGTACGTATTATAGACAAGTATTGTGCCAAAAAAATTGAAATCGAGATCATTTTTCACGTTGCTTAGAAACCGAAAAAGTAGCCTATTTTTGAAACGTTGTCTGTCTGTGTGTGTCCGTGTACACTATAGTGGCTAAACGGTCTATTGAATTTACTTCTCATAGCAACGTATTGATTTACAGTGTTCATATACGGCTTTGGAAGTTGCAATACAGGTAGCTTTGACAAATAACACTACCCACATATTTGTTCTCATATAACTTACTTATCAAACTAGACCGTTGATGTAGTTACACGAGTGCATTAATTCAGATTTTATCTAGGTTGTGTATTAAAAAAAAATTCTAGGGGTTAGTTCATGGAAACTCAGTATTGCCTCGTGAACAATAAAGCTTTTCAAGAAACAACTAAATATGATCTTCTTGCAATATGCCTCTCGTTCTATATCAGAATGTGAAGTGAGAAAGGTGCTTAGGGAAAAGGAAGTATTCTTCGAGGATGCGATTCGAAATGCGGTAACGACTTTCTTTTCTTAGTAGAACAACTTTTGAGCGAAGAAAGTGTCACTTTTGTATATTTTCTCGAAAACGACTCTAACGATTTTATGTATTGTAATAAGCTATATTATACTAATGCTTTTTTAGGAAAGAGCTGAAACATTTATTCAGGGTGTTAATGAATTATACCGACATATTTTACTTTTGTATAGACAAGCAACGTTTATTAGGAGCTATTAAGTGAACAATGAAGCGAAATAAAAAAAAAGGTAAAGTGATCCCTATACAGGCCATGGAGGCCCAGAGGGTTCCAGGAGGTTGAGGCTCCTAGATTTTGGACATTCGGCACTTGAAGGTGGTAAGGTTGTCAGCCTTACGCACCGGCCGCCTTTACCCCCAGGATTGCTCCTGGTACTCATTTCTGTTAGAGGCTGAGTCGACCCCAGGGCCATAGTGCCACCAGAAGGATTAGGCCAATTGAAAAACTCCAACGACCTCATCGGGAATCGAACCCGCGACCTTCCGGTCTGTAGCGCAGCGCCTCGACCACTACGCTACGGCGTACCCCCAACAATGAAGCGAAATAAGGTTAAAATTTTTATTAAATTGACTTAATGCCTTCTTAGGGATCGATAAAAATCTTATTCTTAATCATTCATCAACAGCTATATCATAATTTAGTGTTTCCAAAATTTACAAAATTTACAGACCAATTACATGACTGGCCGCCACTGAATTAGTGTTTTATTCATAACTCCAGTGTTAACAACAAAGTTTCTTTGTTTTACATTTTGATCAAATGTTAGAAGTCAGTGGCGGCCATGCCCTGGGAGATTTTTTGCTGTAACAGGAAAAATTGAATTCAGAGGGCAAAATTTCCTAATAAAAGTTGCTTGTCTACGTCCCCTCTATACACAGGTAAATATTTAGTTGTTACTATTGAAATCTAATAATGTTTGCAAATGCTCGAAGTATAGAGAAGAGAAATGTTTTGTCATAACTAAATTACAGTAGCGTCATTAATGCTGAAATGTAATTGTGTGTGTGTGGCTACGTATTCAGTTAATGGCATCATAAACATCAACAGTTCAATATATCAGGATTAACTATTACTATAGTACTGCAGGTATAACACGGCATCTATCAAAACAGCTGTTTAAGTGTGTACCTTCCCATAAATCAGTAATGCATGAAGTCAGGACTTTGTTATGTAGAACATTAAACTTGGTAATGGATGATGAATGGATTTGCAAAACTCATGGTGATCCTACGAAGAAAAGAGGAGAGAGAGAGAGAGATGAAATAACTGGAATAATATAACATATCGCAGATGACAACGTGTATTTTAAACGAACCCGCATGTTATTCGTCCATAACATTGCTTTTTTTTACCATGCTCGTTGGCAGAGATAGCAGTATAGAAATCCATGGGAAGTAAATAACGTACAGGGTTGTCATATCTATTTTTATGTCACGGACACCGCGGGGCTTAGTTTTGAAATCACTAGAACTCCATTACAATGTTATTTCAGTATGGAATTGAAATACATTCACCCGAGTTTATACGCTAGCGCCATACTCATAGTTAGCTGAATCGCCGCTGTCCCAAATGCCGGCGCTGGTGGGAATAAATCATGACCCACTCTGATTGTGAAAGTCTGTCATATTGCAACAATGCGAGGTAACTATAAATTTTTACCCCAACTCCCTTGCATCCATCCTTTTATATTATTCTGTTATCTCGTAACGTTTAATACTTAATAAAATGTAGAACTGTATAAATAAATTATATATCATAACTATTCATAAACCGTCAAAACAGTGGTAGGAACATTGTATGAGAAAGCGAACGTGCAAAATGGATGACATGTTGTTATTGTGAAACAGGTCCATAACCTAACTCAATAATAACCTTTTTTGCATCGCTGAAAAGCCTGCATTGTACCCGTCCAGTAAACCCCCTATAGTATAAACTGGTTTTCATACAGATGACATCGTATAATCGAAGTTATGAAGGCTTTACCGTTTCAATAAATTGTAAATGATGAAAAAGGACTACAACCGTGTATAAAGTGTGAAATTCCAGCATGAGTTAGGTGTTAGGCATCCCTACTTTCCCTTTCCACTGTTCTTCCGATATTTCAAAATTAAATTTTCACCCATCATCACAATGGCCATCATCACCACCATCATATCTTTACAACATGTTGTTATGATAATCATTGTTCTCAAATCTCATTATTATTATTATTATTATTATTATTATTATTATTATTATTATGGGAAGAGAATTATAGGAATGCTAAATTCAATCTTATGGAGTAAAAATATTTTACATAGAACTAAAAAATTAATATATCAGGCATTATTCCAAAGTACAACATTTTATGGCGCTGAAACTTGGATCATAAGTAGACAACAAGCAAACAAATTAATGTTATTAGAAATGGATTTTTGGAGGCGTTCAGCAAGAAAATCCAGGAAAGAAAAAAATCGGAATAATAGAATAAGGGAAATAATGCAAGTTGAAAAGAATATTTTGGAAATTGTAGAAGAAAGACGCTTGAGATGGTATGGACATGTACTCAAAATGGCAGAGGATAGAATACCCAAGAAAATTTTGGATTGGAAAGTAGAAGGAAAATGAAGAAGAGGGAAGCCCAAAGGGTGCTGGATGGATGGGGTGAAAAGGAGTATGGCGAGAAAAGGATTAAGTGAAGAAGATGCTAAGGACAGGGACTTATGGAGGCAAAAGATTGTTGTGGGATGAAGGAAAACCATTGTATTGTGGAATATTCCTTAATAAAAAATTTATTATTATTATTATCATTCCCATACTCATTCTGTTTTAGGGGAATGTAAAGCTGATGGAAAATGCCTTTTATAACAAGACTCCTTTTTTATAATTGTATATCTTAAACTTTGTACGTTACCTTGTAATTATGTCTATTGCAATTGTATATTGCCAAATGACAATTTTAAATGTTTTATTAAATATTATTCATATTCACTGTGGAACGGCATCGTTGCAAGATCCATAACATACGAAGGAGGAGCTTTTATTCACTGTAGGCCTATGTAACTGATAATAACAATTATAAAAACAGTGGTAGTAGTAGCAAAAATAATGCGAATTCTGAACTCTACAATTTACTTATTATGACATATTTTCCTCATGTTGTTTCCTAATGCTGTATTATTATTATATATTTTCTTCAATGAAAAATACATCTAATCATGTTAATGTACTGCTTCTAAAACCAGGATTTCAGCAAAAACGAACTTTTCCACATCAAACCTAGAGATATAACCCAAGCTGAGTTGGTTTTCCGAGCTAATTTTATGTTTTTACCATGTCCGAAGGCTCGTCGTTGCATTAGTAATGAAAATTGCATGGATCTGCTTAATGAAAATCCCTTGCTGTATGCAGGTTTTTAATGGAAGGTTGTTCGGCTTAATATTGAAGCAAAAGGTTTAGTAGGAACATTATCGGCAGCACATGCGAATTTATGATTATCTGCATACGTATTAAGGGGGTCGGAACACAAAAAAGTGACTTTTTAAAATTTAACATTTTAATGTTATCCTCTTTACAATGACGTAGCAATCAGTGTTTTATCTTGACTCTAATTGTATTAAATAATTGTAAAGAGTATTAAATAATTCCTTTTTATAACCCTTACATGGGTATCAATATTGGAAGAAAACTGTTCAATCAATGATGGCGATGGACAAAGAGAGAATCAGATAGGTCTGTAAAAGTTGTAGAAATGTTGGCTAGAAAGAGGAGGAATGCAAAAAGAAGACTGGAGGATGACATGCAGGATGACCCAGACAATTTTATTGCTAGGCCTGTGTACAATATAATGAAGAGGTTAAAATGTCACTAATATTAATATTGGGTGTTTACATTAATTTTAAATATTTAGTTGCTTTTACATTTTATTTTACACACTTCGTTTGTCTGATCTTATAATTTTAACTTAGTAATTTTTTCGAATAGTTTATAAATAAAAAGTGTACAAACATATTCACTGGAGATGTTGGTTGGAATTAATTCCTTTTAAAGATAAAATTGTTATATCCTGTGCAGTAGAAATAACTTCCAGCACTAGCAATTTGATTCTTCTATATTATTAGTTCACAGACTTGGTAGGTTGGGCATAGGCCTATAATAGCGAGGGTAACCTTCGAAATGTTTCGGAAAAATTAATATTTATATATAATGAACAGGGAACGTGATAAAAATGTATAATATTATGTAGGTATGTTTGTAGGCCTAAATATTTTATGTTATGGTTTTGAATGCTCAAAGATTTAAAAACAATATTAGTACATATATTGATAGGGTATTGGTGTATAAATAGCTTCTTGTATTATTTAATTTGTGTAATTATATATATATATATATATAGCGGGTATTTATTTGTAGAACTGCCACAGGTCGTTGGCCCACTTGCAGTGTAACAAAATAAAGAAATAAGGTGGATTTTTCACATCTTATAAGCATATCATAAGCTAATCTGGACAAGCTGGTGAATGCGGTGGGAGTACCTGAATTGTGCATCATGTGTAGGCCTAATATGCAGATTTGTGTATTTATTTTACCAAGATTCAACCGGCGTAGGATCACTTTACTTTTTTACTTTTTACTTTACAATGCAGATTAACCGTGCCAAGCTGTTCCTTAAGCCTATATATCCCTTAATCTATAATAATAAGAGGAAATGTTTGTCTGTCTGTCTGTGCGCGATGCTCAGCGAAATCTACTGCATGCAGAGGTCTGAAATTTTAAACACAGATGGACTGAAGGGTGGACGAAAGCGCCTCGAAGACGGAATCTTTCGCGAGTTATAGGTGAATTGTTGAAATCTGTGAGCCCACCCACAGGTCGATTTGTTTGTTTATAATGTCAAGGCTCTAATTTTACGCTACTCAAAGGTTAAGTAATTCCATGAACTGCGTTAAGACATACGATAGAAAGACGAATCACATGCATTCAGTATAGTACCTAAATATTAGGCCTACTCATCCGCCCACTATTCGTTACCCGGCAATTTCTCCGACAGGTGTGTACTGCGGGCAGTCGAATCAAGAGTTTGCAGGCGTCTATAATAGAGAAATATCTTCCAGGCGCGGCAATTTCTTCGGCAGCTGTGTACTGCGGGCAGTCGAATCAGAGTTTGCAGGCGTACTCATGTAAATTCGGGTGTATTGAAGAATTCATTGGTTTATGTTATATTATTTTAGCTACAAAATGTTAATTACAAGCTGATGAAAGTATTTTATATAAAGTACTAGCAGGTGCACGCGGATTCGCCCAGTATTATGTACTCAACTGCTAGATGTTTTATGTACATCATTTATTTAAATGGAATGATTAAGAGATATTTACTAACACTTACATCCTTTAACATAAATTACACGAATAAACATAAATATGGCTTGGTTCCAAATATAGCTATCTGCAATAACATAATTTTACAGTACAAGCAAAATAAAGTTCAGAAATAAATATCAAATCAAAATTTTTCACATAACTACTTTGGTACTTTGGTAGGTTAGTGGCGCCATTTTTAAACATATCGGTTTGATACATTGGGAACTTACAGATAATCTTATTGTGAGTCTGTTGGTGCAAAAATCCCAAAATTCAAAATTTTGCAGATAGCTACATCTGGAACCAAACCATCGGTTTAACGTCCACCGCTGTGGCGTAGCGGGCCCGGTTCGATTCCTGTTCGGGATTAGTTACCTAGGTGGGGTCTTTTTTGGGGGGGGGGTTTCCCTCACCTGTGGGGCAAATGGGTAACTTTAGGCCCTTGTGGTCCCCAGATATCTGGCCGTCATTATCGTCTTCATCCCATCCTCGCCTTGTTTGGAGTGAGTGTGTGAATGGTGTGTCTTGTCCTATGTGTTCGTGTTGTCTCGGAGATGGTCCCGGCATTGGGCTGACCACTCATCCGGGGAGGCCCTCCATGTCCTTGTCTGGCCAAAAAAGTATTTATGTAATCCATGGATAATCCCTCTCCCGACAGGTCGCAGCCCTGTAAGGCCCGGGCGGCTTGGGTCGCTTAAATGTCCCTAAAAGGGAGAGGTGAAACTAAGGTAAACATAGAAGATAGATGTAATATGCAGTTTTGCCAATTTAATTTACCAATCCGCCGCATGAGAATATTCAACCGGCGTAGGATCACTTTACTTTTTACTTTATAATGCAGATTAACCGTGCCAAGCTGTTCCTTAAGCCTATATATCCCTTAATATAAAATAAAATTCTCTAATTGACGCTACTCAAAGGTTAAGCAATTCCGTGAACTGTGTTAAGATATAGAAAGACGAATCGAAAGTCTTCAGTATAGCACCTATACAGGGTATAAAAAAATTCCGTATACAAACTTGGAGGGTTTGTAGAGGAGATGAAATGAAACTCTTTTTAGGTAGATTTCGAAGAAAAATCTACCTATTGCAATGGATACCATGTCATGATTTTCCAAAAATTCTTTCATATCTTTACGTTTCATTCTCCCCTAAGTACGAAACCACCGCCCGTTCAAAAAAAAATTTTGTGATATATATATATATTTATATCTTTACACGATAGCGGCCGTAATTTTGAAGATATTTGAACCAAATTTTAATATGTTATTTCTAGGCCCAATAGTTCGGACAAGTTCGTTAACGAGCAAAATTGGCCCAAGGGGGTGGTCGTGGGAGGGGGTTGAAATGTTTAAAAATGTATATCTCGGCCCCTATGAAGTATAGAGGGAAACTTTGTTTGAATAAATTAGAGTACTCCCTATGAAGTTCACAGTGACACCAACGATTCGGGGGTTCGAGTGAGGGTGGGGGTGGGGGGATGAAAATTCGAAACTTTTGAAACCACGTCTTGTGGAGTATCGTTGAAAAGCTCTTGATGAGTACTCTACAAATCAATAACTAGTTTCTTGATAGCTCTCATATGACGCGAGATTTTAATGTTTGAAAATAATAACACTTAAAAGAATTATTATGATATCATAATTTTGTCTTGTTTAGCGGCTTTGCTAATTTTATTCATTGCTGATCTTGCGCATGGCCTCCCAGAATATTATATCCTATTCTTGTTGTCAAAACAAATGATTGTAGGCTCTTCCTCTTTACCGAATTCAGTTCTTATTACTGCGGGTTTGCCATGCCAAGGCTAAAAAAGAAGAGTGCTGAGCAGCGATAATAAATTAAACCAAAAGCACTTTGAAATCTACCTCAGCCTGTAGGCCTGCCTAAAGGGATTTTTTTTAATGTGACAAAGATCTCACAGGTTCTCCGTTTCCCCGCTTGGTGAAGGTGTCACTGTATTCAACCTGCCGTGTGATGAATGATTTACAGATTTTGTTGAAAATGCCGTCCGTTTACATTAATGCATAGCTGGCATCTGCGTGCAAATTATTGTGTCAAACGTTCAAAACAACCAAGTGTCTCACGAATAATTGCTGCAGCCTCAGCCACACGGGCAACCAGCTCTTCTGGAGCATCTATTGGTGTTTCATACACCAAACGCTTCTTCTCCCCCAACAAAAAGAAATTCATAGGATAGAGATCAGGAGAACGTGATGGCCACTGTACTGGTCCAACGCGCCCAGAACCTGTCAGAGAACCTGTCAGATATTTGTCACATAAAAAAAGAGTTTCATTTCATCTCCTCTACAACCCTCCAAGTTTGTATACGGAATTTTTTTACACCCTGTGTATTACTCACCCGCCCACTATTCGTTACCCTTTTGAGTGTATTACTTCTGTGAATTATTTATATGTTCACAATGCGGTAAGACATGTTCTTTCAGCACAATTCCCATTTCCGAACTGTCAAAATGGGTATTAAAAAAGAAGGAAGTCCATACCTATGGATAAGAGGCTTATTTAGGGAGAAAAGTCGTACAACATGCACAAAAAACATATATTAAAAAAAGCTTTTCCACAAGGCTCGGAAAAAAAAATAATACACATGTAGTAGTTGTACCTTATATTCCCTAAGAAGAATGTAGTAGTTGTATACTCCCTAAGATGATAGACTGGTATAAGCTTCTTCTGTATTCCATTCAATACTGTTTAGTTCTTTTTTCTCTCAGTCTCTCATTCGACTTCTGTGCAATTTTCTCTGTGCAAAGCGAATTATGTTCTCTTTTCTGAAATCCTATACGCTTCAAAGTTCCAACAACTAACGTCGTCTCCCAGTACGCTTTAAATCGTTCTATGGGAGAGCGCCTTTCTTCTTTATAATTCCACAAAGTTCTATTATTGCACTTATAGCCAGGCAAAAAATATTCTACATGCTGTAAGACTGACGTAAATTCCATTAGTCCTCTGCTTAATTTCATAAGTAGAGCAATGAAATGTCTTTATACAGCGATCTTGTACTGATTCAGAAGAAAATATTATGAATATCTAAAAATATGTGGAATAAATTGTTATTGTTTTCAAATACAACCTTATACCCTCTTACATAAAAACTGTTTTATTAATAAACAAAATTGACATAAAACTTATGTTTTAAAATACAACTTTATATCCTCTTACGTAAAAACTGTTTTATTAATAAACAAAATTGACATAAAACTTATGTTTTCAAATACAACCTTATACCCTCTTCATAAAAACTGTTTTATTAATAAACAAAATTGACCTAAAAGTTATGTTTTAAAATACAACCTTATACCCTCGTTTTATTAATAAACGAAATTGACATAAAACTAATTAAAAAAGTGAAGTGTTCCCGATTACAGACCATGGTGACCCTAAGCGTTCCAGGAGGATGAGACTCTCAGATTATAGACATTTGACACGTGATGGTGGTAAAGTTGTCAGCCTTACGCACCGGCCGCCTTTACTCCCAGTATTGATCCTGGTACTCATTTCTGAAAGAGGCTGAGTCGACCTCAGGGCCATAGTGCGACCAGAAGGAATAGGCCAGTTGGAAAATCTCAACGACCTCATCGGGAATCGAACCCGCTACCTTCCGGTGGTGTAGTGCCTCAACTACCACACCACGGCGTACCCTCCCCCCCATGAAACTTATTATATTATGTTATACCCCACGTTCAACCCTTAGGATGCAGTTTATAATATTTGCAGTTATACTCCGTTGCGGACAGACGGTTCATTGTATTTAGTCCAACTTCTTTTTGAATTATGTACTTTTCTGGAATTTTATAGGACTTCCTAAAATTAGGTTGCTTTAACTCGAATATTAAGCAGATTCTTCGCGAACTTTTTTTCAAAAACAAAATTTAAAAATATGGCTCTAACGTTATCAATAAAAATTAAATTTAGTAACTTCTATGACATAATGGTAAAATTATTAAGGACTAGAATGGTACTTTATGTGATTGTGTGGGGACGGGAAAATGTCCATCCGTCTATTTGTCTGTCCGTGTTTCTGTACGCTCGATAACACAAATATGATTTATCGGATTTTCATGAAACTTGGTTTACGCATTAATAACATACAAGAAAAGAAGTCTATTGATTTTGGACCAAATCGGTTCATTGATAACGGAGTAATGCCCAATTTAGTGCCTATTAATATATTAGAAATAATTTATCAAATTCGAATCAGATCTCATGGCAACATATTGTTTTACAGTGTTCATATACGGCTTTGGAAGTTGCAATACAGTTAGCTTTGACAAATAACGTTACCCACATATTCCTTCACATATGATTATCAAACTAGACCTTTGTTCTTCCGTAAGCTCAGCTTAATGATTCGATCTGAAGCTTAACTCGGGAATCGATTACAAAAATAACTTATTTTCTGCATATATCATAATTGCAATTATCAATGTTTAAACAAATTCATTCTTGCACTTTGTTACATTAGTTTACCGCATTTTATTATTTTCTCAGCCCGTGTAATGGGCTTAATTATGTAGTCTATAATATATGGTGAAAGGTATTAAGACCATATCCGTTCGAAGATTGTTTTCATGTTTTGATTAACTACTACCACTGCCACTCTAAGTAATGAATGAATTTTCACAGCACTGTATCAAGGCAGCATTTAGTCCCATGAGTCATAGTTCATTTCCACACGGTGGTATACTGTATGCACTATCAGTGAAATTAGTGGGGGAATATACATCATTATTACAGATACTATAGCAGTCACACTCCCTCACTATCCGGGATTACTTTCTCTGAGTGTATGTCATGTAGGCCTATGTGCCTTGTAATTCTACATGATACTCAGAGTAACTGACTTGTCATTACACGCTTCAACGTACTTTTTCTACATATGCAATGTAGGCCTACGAGGGTCGTCCATAAAGTAAGCTTCCCTGGGGCCGTTTACAGAAACAAACACAATTTCATGGAAGTGTTTATTGAAACAGATACAGCAAGTGTTCAGCTATTTTTCAACATATTTGCCACCGGAATTGAGACATTTTTCAAACAATGGAACCAACGTTTGAATACCTGTGAGGGAGAAGTCTGTCGCCAGGGATTTGAACCATTATGTGACAAAACATTTCCTCCTCTCTGTCATTCCCCGTCATTTCGTGAGGTGTAGGAAAAGATGAGCTAGATCGTTCCGTCAAGTATCGTCACTGAGCATTCTGTTCGAGTAAGCTGTTTTAAGTTGCAATTTCTTTAATAATTTACCAATTCCTGCGCCATCCAACAAGTAGTGTACCTAACTATACTTGATCCAAGATATGTACTGAGCAAAAGTAAACAACAGACTTACTTTGACTAACTGTGTCCTGTCGTTTCATTGGTTCATCGCACCAGCGCATACTTCACGATAATGCGACAAGCTCAGTCACATTTTACTTCCATTCCGCATACATCGTACAATTATTTATATCTTACGTAATTGTGAAAACATAAGTTCTATTAAGCGAGTTGTTTGCTTTCGTATTTATATCACACATGTTTACAACGTATATCTGGCTAACAAGATCGCATTTGTTTTTATCGTTGCCTTGGTAAATTTGTTGATTCTGAAGAAAAACAAGTGACATAAGTTACTAAATGCATGACGTATTTTATAACATAATTAGTTAATTCGTTGTGCTTTTTATTTACATAATGTGTGATGAAATAACCACATACTGTAAATAAAAGCACTAGGCATAGCCTCTAATAATATGTATTACAGAAGAAAATTTCGAGCTAGAGCCTTACGTCACCAATAAAGACGTTCGAGGAAAAGGTTTGTCCGGCGGCAAGAAGATACAGATTGTAAATATATACAGTACATTGGGAATAGAAATCGGGACCCTTGGCCCTTAATCTAAAAGAGAAAGTACAATTGACTTTATATAACCGAGTAACCGACCAAAGAGTCTAAAAAAGGAATGGTTGTGAACTGTGCTTTCTACTTTCACGTTAGGTT
Organism: Ectobius pallidus; assembly: GCA_964059195.1. Taxonomy (NCBI): domain Eukaryota; kingdom Metazoa; phylum Arthropoda; class Insecta; order Blattodea; family Ectobiidae; genus Ectobius; species Ectobius pallidus. Next base: position 141,420,332 of record CAXKWD010000008.1, read on the forward strand.
GTTTACTTTTGCTCTTGGAACAAGTATAGTGAACAGGCCTACAATATAGAGATTTGTGGATCCCTAGTAAGTTTTTTTGTTACATTTCTTTTTACTAGTATTCTGACTTCTAAAATAACTTACGCTGGAAAAATGTCCCGCGGATGGAAAGTGAAACATTATAACTTTCTGGTTAGAGATTCCGTGAAATGTTAATGAGTTTAGCAAGAACACGCAGTTATAAAAGTGAAAGTGGCGTAAAAATGTCCCTTCTGGCGCAGAAAATATGGAGATAGACTGGAACAAGGAAAGATTAAATATATTCTGCGTACCTCGATTCTTTTCCTTTCCGGTCCAATTTTCTAACCCAGTTTTTAAAATTATAGATTCTATTCTTACTCCACGCACTGCAAAGTTTAGTTCTTATTTCGCTCTTTTCTTTATGTATACCAGTTAGGGTACGACTGAAGAACTTCTGCTTCTGAGATAGTATTTTTTATTTATTACCTTATTCTGTTCTGGTTACTATATACTTTACTAGCTTAAAAGTCCCGGCGTCGCCCGAGTTTTTTATTTTGTAATTGAAAATTAACTTATGAAGGACTTTAGATATTTAAATTCTAGGTCCTAATATAGGTATTTATAATTTAAAATAGGAAGAACGACTTATCATACTCAAACTTTTCCCTAAAAAAAAGCTTGATATAGCTTTTTATTACTCATAGAGGATGTAGAATTCTGCATCCCATCGCTTGTACAGTACACAACAAGCCTGGTAGGGGTTCAAATAAGAAGAAACAGAAATTCCGGTAACATAAAATAGTATTGTCTTTGCGGAATATTTATTTCTCAATCTCAAGTTACCATAAAACCGTTTTGGGGATGAAATTAAACATAAATGCCATATCACTTTCATACTTCTCTTCCCAAAACATATTACCTTACCTCGTATTGTTTTCTCTATTTCCAGGCTAGTGAAAGTTACGCGACTGCATTATTTTCGTGGATTTGATTCTTTAATATTTATTTATATTGATATATTATATTGATACCTTCTCTAATTTGTCAAACATCTATTTCATTTAATTCCAAACCCATCTGATATCACTGGCAACAACATGTTCTGTGATTTTGTTTTGATAATTCTGTGTAAAAAGGGATTAAGTATTCTCAAAAACATTTGATTTCTGGCATTTAAAATAAAACATTTTCAAAATCCTTTCTTAGTGAGCACCTACATTATGAAACGAAGGTACTGTCAAAATTCCAAGTCTCTACTTATTATAGTTTAGGCTCTACGTTGATTCTCTGTCAGTCAGTCAGTCAGTCAGGACAAAGCCTCTTATAGGCCTATACGTAGAGATTAATTTATTTCGCTATTTATTTCTCATTCAGTATTTCCAATTCTTTAATTTAATTTTTTGAATGAAATTATCATCATTTGTAGCTTCCCAGCTCCCTCTCTCTATCTCCTGTCCTACCTCTCTCCATCTCCTGTCCTTCCTCTCTCCCTTCTTCACCCCTCTCTCTTCCTTTCTCTGACACTATCTCTTGGTAAGCTCTGGGATGTCTGACGCTCATAGTGGTTAGAGCTGTACAGCTACTGAAATGGGAAATAGTCAGGAAGTGGTTACAGACTATTTAACCGAATTACTTATGCACTGCATCACTGAAATTACAGAAATGCTGACGTAGTATTGCACATACTATACCAGCTTACTACGAGGGTCATTTCAAAAGTTCTGCACACTGTAAGATAAAATTGAAGAAAATAATTTATTTTATAAAATACCTTTACAGGCCTTCAATATTATCTTCATTCTTGTTTATGACAGCTTCCCAACGTTTTGGCAAATTCTGTATTCCGAATAGGGCACCTTCATTGTTGAGCTGTCTGATTACTCAGGTCACCTCACTGGAAGCTTCATCAATTGTAACAAAACGTTTTCCATTGAGTGGTTCCTTCAATTTTGGAAACAAATCAAGGCCTGGTGCGCTCAAAATCAGGACTGTATGATGGGTGGGGAAGTCTTTCCCATTCATAGACGTGGAAAACGTTTTGTTACAATTGACGAAGCTTCCAGTGAGGTGACCTGAGTAAAAAGTAGGGACCGGATTTTTAGGTTTTTAAAAACAGTGTTTTAGGTTTTCCATTAGGTGAAATAGTTTTTTTTAGGTTTTTTGTCCAAAATATCGTTTTCGAGTAGAATAATTGGTTTAATGAATTTGAATGTGCTACATAGGAATGAGTACATAATACTTGTAAAGTTTAACTTAACAAAATTGACTTAAATTTGTGTAAACTTGCTTTAAGACATTATACATTGAAGAAAGAAAGCATAAACAATCAAAAGAAGCAGTGAAAATAATATTGCCTCACATTTCCTGGTTACAGTATATCACTAAATATCTTTCAAGTTCTTCCTTTTCTAGAAAGGTAAATAATATGTGTTTCTGGCAGGCTTGATAAAATATTACTTTACCATCTGTAGTGAAATTCAGATCGTCGCCAATCCACTGCCGTAATAAACTCGATTTCATTTGTTTCGACATAATTAACACGTCTTCTTAAAACTCACAGCGTGACCACTCAGTATGAATAACAGGGTAGTACTAAAGACAAACAAAAAACATGCGCTTTAAAACACAGAAATCTATATCCTAGTTCATACACGGCAACAATGGTTGTTCGTACGAGTATTTTAAAACGAATACGCCGGTATTCTTTTCCTCTCTTGATACTGTCTATCCTAGACGACAATGGGTTGAATGAACCGCTGGTGGTATTAATTTCTAACCGACAAAAATTATTCTCTCCCCCCAAAATATCGATTTCTCAACTGACAAAGAAAAACGACAAAAAAGGAGCCTAAATTAGATATTTTAGGTTTTATATCCCGTTTAGGTATATTTAGGTGTTTATACCCCATTTAGGTATTTTTAGGTGCCACAGAATTAATGTGGGTGAATCCTATGGACATGATTCGAAAAAGTGTATGAGCGCTTTTTGTTTTGGAAGCAAGGAAAAAAAATAGGTAAAAACCTAAGAATCCGGTCCCTAGTAATCAGACAGCTCAACAATGAAGGTGCTCTATCCGGAATAAAAAATTTGCCAAAACGTTGGGAAGCTGTCATAAGCAAGATTGAAGATTATATTGAAGGCCTGTAAAGGTATTTTATAAAATAAATTATTTTCTTCCATTCTATCTTACAGTGTGCAGAACTTTTGAAATGGCCCTCGTAGATTATGCTTGTGATACTAGATTGGAACAAAATGCAAGTTTAGAGATACAGTTATGATGGTTAAAGGGTTTTATGCCGTTTAATTTAGACTAGGTAAGGTAAAAACAAAGCATTTTATAAATACAAATTTTATAGCGATATTTCCTTAGTGATGTTGGTTGACGCATGGACTGCAGGTTCGAATGGCGACGAATGAGAATATAAAAGCCTGCCGAACACTCAGAACGTTCAAGATGAAGTTAGTTGATCACTTGACCACCAACCATTAACATTTATATTATATACTACTTTCATGTTAAAATTGTTGCTTTTGTGTTAGTTTCATTTATTTTTATTTTACTTTTCTTCTTTTTCTACCTATTATTATTTTTTTTCTCACTAATTTGTTCTACTTACAATGTTGAATTTCCATTTTTAGGCTATAGTTTGATATAGTCTTAATTATAGTTTTCACCAACATAACCTACATCTATATAATATAACCATGTTTCTCTTATTATCATTATTATTATTATTATTATTATTATTATTATTATTATTATTATTATTATTATTATTATTTTATTTATTATTTATTCTAAATTAGATTATTTGGTAAGGTTTGAATGTATCCACCTCTGGTTAGTGGAAGAGAAGGCCGTAAGGCCTTAACTACACCAGAGGGAAATATAAATAAATAAAAATTCGTTGGGGTATTTTAATTGGCCTATGGCTGCTGAGTTAATTCAGCCTTTAATAGCATTGAATACCAGGAAAAAATCTAAAATCGTGGAGTCTCAAATTCCTGTAACCAAGGATCAATATTTCAAAAACTGTTAATGAGGCAGCGGAATTCAAGCCATGGCAGAGGTTCGAATCTCTCTATGAGTTCTAAATCGAAGACGAAGAGTTGTCATAGGCTCATGTTTTACAATAGCATCGCTGAAAATAAGAGCGTTCTTCAGTATTTTAGCATATTGCTGCAGAATCAAATATTAGAGTAGGATTACTTCCACAAAGTCTCTGGGTTTTTACGTATATACCTTAGGAGCGAGTCTCACCGTTCCTGGAGTTCCTGTCTAGGGGAGGTAGCTGCACCTGATTGGCTCAGCTCTCATATCCCACTTCACGTGTTGTCTGTCTCTCTCGCTGCGGCATTATCCCTTCACTCAACTATTATAGTATTTTCTACGACTGGTGACATGCTGCACGATCATCACTCTGTGCTCAACAGTAGCTCACTGATCTTACGCGCAGCGAATCCGCGCAAGACGTAACGAGAAACTCGCTGGCTGGGTTAGTCTTCAAGGTCAGAGACTTTGTGGAAGTAATCCTACTCTACGAATGATGATTTGTTGTAGATCATGACACGATAAATGTTGTGATTCTGCAGAAATTACTTTCAGGCTGATAAATGAAACATAGAGATGGAAAATATTGGTCGAATTCGTTAATGGCCAAAATCAGACAAAAGGGGTAGAAATGGGAAAGGCTTTACGAAAACTGAAAAATCACTACAACTACTTAAAGTGAAAAATATTTCATCCGTGTATAGTATATTGCGATACAAGTGCGTAAGGCATGCATACGGATCGAGGAAATAGTTTGAAAAAACGAGGCGCGAGCGCCTCGTTTTTTCAATTTTCCGAGATCCGTTATGCGCTTACGGTACGAGTATTGCATGATATTTTTTGCACGATGATTATTTATATAAATTTAATTATATTAATTAAGATATTACCTGAAAAGATTATGTAGGCCTATATACATTCTTGAAGATAGATGTTTATTTCAGAAAGTGATTCGCATTTGTTGTTGTTTATGGGAACCGAATATTTTTGCTGGGGGGGCCTTGTCCATGAAGGCTTGTATTATGAGGTGTGGCGTAATATTCATAACAGCACGGAAATTCTTACCGCACATAGCAACAAGATTGCGTGTGGGAATGTCAACTTACGATCCACGGCAACAATATTCGTAAGTACCACTAATTAGTTAAGTCGTGCAAAAAACTTATTATGCTATATCTCCTAAGAGTAGTACAAAAACTTTCGTTTGGAAAGTTTTTTGTTGTTTTTGTTTTTGTTTTGTTGTTTTTGTTTCGTTTGTTAACACTTACTGTTAGCTCAAGGGTTAGAAAAAAAACAGGGGTTCAAAGATTTAAAAAAAATCACAACTCATAGCAGTCACAGCATTAGATCTGTTCGAAACTGTAAACCTTTTAAATATCAGGCCTATATAAAATGTTAGTCTGAAACAAGTTTCGATACCAGCAACACACACTGGAATGAGTTACAAAAATAAGGTCAGAGAACCAAATTAATTAATCTCTGTAAACTCCCTTTAAAAACCATGAATAATTTGAAAGTTCGGAAAATAATGTTAGGCCTACGTCAACCCTTAAGATTTGCAATATATTTAAACTGAAAATTATATTTCTGGCATTTGGTTAAAACGGACGTTTGCCCACTTTGTTCCAACTTACATCATTAAGAACTTCGAAATCTACATAGGCCTGTGCCTGTTCACAGAGCCGAAATGAATTTTTCTTACAGAAGAAAAGGATTAATTCTGTTAAAACCAAGCAGAGGCTCATTGATGAATTTCAGATAGGCCTATGGCTAGACTGAATTATAGGCTGACTGTGTACTTATACCTTAGATTTTGGTTTTCAAGATATAGTTCTATTACTGTGAGTACTTGTTGAATGAATAATTGAATGTTGACAAAAGAGCAAATATTCTGTACATATGGTTTTTAATAAGCAATCTATGACTTTTCTACAACTACATAGGCCTATAGATCCAACTATAGATTGACTATTAGTACATTATCCTGTAACTTCAAAAAACTTTATAGGATAACAGACTGTGTTTTTTAGATGTTGGGTTTTTAATTTAGGATAAAAAACTATTGAGAACTAGTTGAATGCTAACAGAAGAGTAAATATTTTGTACATATGGTATTTTAAAAAATAATTTATGACTCTTCTTTCTGAGGTATGAATACAAGGTAAAGGCAAAGGAAAAAAAATACTGACTAAAAGAAATTGATCCATATCATTTATTCTAGTGAATTTGGTAAATTGGATAATAAAATAAATATGGTGAAAAAGGAGAAAATTGACGTTCTCCATAGGAAGAAAATAAGATAATATTGGAAAAGTTTTTAACAGTCATGATATAACAAATAAAATAGGTTACTACGAGTGTTTTAATATATTCTTTGTCTGCATACCATCTTACCATTATCCAATAAGTTACAAGTGCTTCAAGGCTGAGAAAAATTTCGTAAATAAATTTCATAACCTATGCCTAAAGGTACTAATGTCAGCTCCATGTAGCTCCACAAAGCTCGTACATTTTTATACTCAGAACTTAGGCACGGCAAAAGGTACTAATAGGGAATTCTTTTGATGGCGTACCCAGGATTAGTGGGTCGGAATTGGACGTTGAAGTTATAAGATTATGGTTCTTACCGGCTCTCTTTCCTCGTACATTCTTTACTTCTTTCATAGGACAATACATTTATTTATATCTGAGAGAATTTTGACAGTCATAAATTTGTATATTTATGATTTACTGATTTTCATAAAGAAAAATGAAGTAAATTTTCTTATCAGTACTGTACACAAATACCAAACACGTAATGGAAAAAATTTTGACATACCATATCATCGACTCCATATATAACCTCAAAATCTTATAAAATTTAGGGACTCAGATTATACAATCTGCTGCCAATGGCCTTCACTAGTCTTCCCTTAAGGACTTTTAAAACTAGACTATTCTGGATTCTATTCAAGAATTTGTAGAAGCTCAACGAGAAGATATTTAAATTAGCCTAATCCTCAATGAATCATGTTTCATACTTTTATATATTGACGAGTTCTGTTAGCCTACATAATTACAATTACAATTACAATTACAATTTATTGTTCCAAATTACACGAAAAATACATACAAAAGTTGATACACCACCCGAAGAAGCAGAGCTTGTGTTCGGGGGTGGTTCAGTTCAATATATTAGAAAAACTTATACTAAATAATTACTTAAAACAATACATAATTTTGAGAAGTATGACAAAATATTATGTATAAAAGGTTAGAACATGTTCTATTTACAATACAAAGGTACGAGGTAATACAATAATAATAACAAAGAAATTAAGTTCTATCCAAATTTTAAAGTTTAATATGAAAAATGTTATAACAGTAATAGTAGAAAACAAAAGTAATAATTATATAAATTTTCTAATTTTAGACCTAAATTGTTTGTTGTTTTATTATGTTTAGGGAACAAGTTAATTATTATTATTATTATTATTATTATTATTGTTATTATTTATTTATTTCTCGCGAAATCTTTTTTCTGTTATCATGGTCTCACTCCCTCTTTCGCATTCTCTTATCCTATCTTATTCTCTTATTCTTCTCTCTTGTTCTTCCATCCACTCATTTTTAAATGAGAGCTCCATGCTATCCCGAACATAAACGTACGAGTTCCTTGAAGTAGACTTTATGCGAATCGTACGTGTAAGTCTTCGGTCTCGTTTAAAGTTAATATATTTATTACTACAGCTCCCTTCCAAATTTAATGCAGAGCTAAGAATGTTAAAATAAAGGGAATAGGAAGTAGTAGTCTTACTTCAAGACCGTAGTTTGCCAGAAGATGATTCGCAAATCACCTGCGACCTGGATTGCAAGCATCGTCTCTTCCATCCTCACTGCAGAAACTACTATCAGTTATCTTCACATAGCCTACTACTAAACCAAAGCACTTTTTATAGACACAATGGTGGAAATAACGATTCAAAACAAGACTTCAAAGTCATATGTGTGTGTATATATATGTATAATATTTATTTATTTATTTTATTCTGCCAACTACAGGAATAAATCCCAATTACAGTTGGCGTAGTTTCGCCAATACATGTTGTAGGCCTACAGTATAAAAAATACAATACAATAAATGAACGAATGTGTGAGGATAAAGAAAGAAAAAAAATACATAAATGATTTACAATAACTACAATTAATTTAACAAGACAATCTAAAAATTAAGCCAAATCATATGGAACATATAACAGTTTATGAAGAAGTCCCATGTACTGATTCAATGACAAGTCAAAATCCAGAAGAGCATTTTGAAGTGATAAAGAATTATATCGTTTACACATTTGAATGAAAGATGAACATTCTAATATTTTTGACCTAATGAGAGGAATATATAACAATTCCCTATTCCTTAAATTTAATTGCACTACATTAAATTTAATACGTTTTAAAAGTTCATTACTATCAATTTTACCATTGATAATTTTATACGAGAATAACTGTTGCGCTACCAACATAGAGATGTATATGTATATATTTATATATATATGTATATGTACATGTATATGTACCCTATATGTATATATATATATATATATATCTGTATATGTACATATAGGCCTATATGTGTATATTCCCCGGATGAGTGAGGAAATAATTATTTTCTGTTCTCTCATTTCCCTCTTCCTAATTCATTCATTTTTTGGGAGAAAATAAAAAAAGGGAAGAGAGAAAGACAAAAAAATGTCCTTTTGTAGTTATTATTATTATTATTATTATTATTATTATTATTATTATTATTATTATTATTATTATTCCCATACAAAATAGAGAAAAGAGTGATAGAAATTAAGAAAAGAAAGGAGGATCGAAAGTAAGGGGAAAAGTGAGAACCGGGAGATAATTTTTTCCGGAAAGAAAAGCAAATCTTTTTCGCTCTCTTTCTTTGCTCTCGCTTTTATCAGTCCTGCACAAGAAGGAAACTTTACATCTTTGTAAAATCCCCGACCCTACCGGGAATCGAACCCGGGCCGCTCAGGTGGCTGGCAGTCACGCTACCAAATCATCCATATATATATATATATATATATATATATATATATATATATATATATATATATATGAGTGGCTTGATATCAAAGGCGAACATCTGACGAATTCATAAATCCTGAAAAATGCCAGTTCCTTATATACAAGTTATATTTATGTATTTTTTTATGGCATCTTTTTCATATTTCCGCTTAGAAGTCTTAAATAAACTGTGTTCTGTTTCTGATATCAATATCATTAAGAAAGTCAGTGAAAATCAGCTTTGAAAATACAGATGTCCTGTTTTGAAACAAAAATTGACAGATGTCCGCGTTTGATACAAATATGATGGTAGGTGTCCGTTTTCGATCCAAATGACTCGCCTGAGAAATTCCATATCAGACCATCCCTAATATTGCTATGAAAGATAGGAGGTGAAAACTGAAATACAGTACGAATTAAATACCAATACATTGTCAAAATTCCTTAAAAAAGATTTTGTTTTATAAATACTGCACGATTCTCGCGATTGCAACAGCTTACAATAATGTTAATTCATTATTATTCTATGCCCTGTTAACGAGGTTTTACCGTGTTACAGTATTCGTTATGAATAACTCTAACATTTCTGACATCAAACTTTCACCACACGATAGATTTTGACATATCAAATTAGCATTATCCACATTTCTTTTCCACTTTTCTGAATTGCTTTTCCTTCTTCTTGTGCCCCCTTCACTAACTGAAATATTATTCTCCATGTGAACACTTTCTCTTTTGAATAATACCTTAAATAATATTATTGCAAGGTCAAGATAATATTATTACAAGCACGCAAAATGAGCAAAACAGATTGTCACATTGGGAACAGTAGCAGCCATTGCTAAAACGGAAGTTATGTGATCAGATTCTAGCTCCCGCATTGGCTGCTTGGTAGATGTCCGATGTTGAAAACAACTTGTATAACAGGAGTCCGAATTTGAAACAAACCTTCAACTTTGAAGCAAAAAATTACGTGCTTGCGCCCGTTTCTGACAGAAACCGATTTCACCATTAGAAAGGGGAGACAACATCCTACAGGAATCCACTTCTAACTCAATTTCAATTTTTCCGACAGATGTCCGCCTTTGATATTAAGCCACTCATATATATATCAAACTAATAATAATGGTTTTGATTTGTTAAAATTCGGGAACATTAAAAAATTATTTCCGGTCAACTTGGAAGTAGCATTGGCTTACATCGTCGATACGTTAAATCTCATCTTCAAAACTGCACATCTTTATGCTGAAAGTTGTGAGGCAAACATACATTTAGTTAAGTATTTGTTCACGCAGTTCAGTGTTTGGTAGTATCTTACACGCGTTATTGTGAGTATGTATTGTATGAATTTTAAAATTATTCAATCAAATTGATTCCTGAAGATCTAAATACCGTATTTTACGGGCTATAAGACGCTCTGGACCATAAGACGCACCTTGATTTTAGGATGGAAATTTAAAGGAGTCGAAATTTAATATGGTTCTAAACAAAAAGAAGAATTAAAGGGAATAATAGGCTACACTTCATTGCATAAATAAACTATAACCTTGTACAATGGAATCAGTGTAAATCACTTCTAACTTAAAACCTGCGTTGTACGAAAATCTCTTCTGTACACGTGGCATCGCGTAAGTTTAATAACTGAATTGATTTCGCAAGGAAGACTGAAAATACTTTTACACCCTCTAACCCTCAATTCAGCATATGGTAAGTGTAACGGGACAAGGCTGTTTAGAGGTGTTTGCCTTCATTTAAACCACCTTGCGGAAACAACTCCTTTCGTATAAAAGAACTCAACATTCTTTTCTTTTCGCATTGTACACCTGGCTTCCAGCTACCCTTAATTGTAGCTGGTACACAAGTGCACTGATGTACAGTCTGTGCCAAAATTTGTAAGCTAATTTAATAGCTAAGTGAAGAACTTAAAATCCAGAACTTAAAACTCTTCTATTTTCTGCCACAACACTCGATTAGTTAAGTAGGTTATAAGAAGACCATTAAACTATATCATATTATATCTCTTCTTTTAAAGTTGTGCCATTACGGGAAGGGACTCCCATAGGTTGAGGACTTTGTGACCCTGCATTTAAGTGGAACTTCGGCCTGAGCACTAGAACAAAGTGACGCGAAGTGTATTCCGAGCCATTGAATCTAACACACTGCAACTCCCAGAATGGAGGCTGCAATCAAGCCTTTTACCTTGATGGAAACTGCGAAATCGCCCCACCCTCCATAACACTTTGTCTTCCTTGCAAGTAGCTGCCTCTTGCTTACAAGCTACAAGGAAAAACGCAAGTCCTTCCGACCGGAAAGAGAGTGCATCCGCCTGAAGAATAGCACAACACTTCAGGCATTACTGTTGATTGGAAGGCAGGATCTACAATTGTTTATGCTTCTGTTGTTTTTCTTACTTAGAAACACTTTTGCATCGTCCTATCTCAACCCATTGGGTGCTCATGTTATATACCCTCTTGAGTCTTTCAGTATGTAAGCCTAAATGTTCGACATTTTAGCTTTGAAATGCATTTAAGGCAAAGGCATACCGTGTCCGGTGACAGATAAATACCAATAATCTGAATCGGGTTTGAACCCGGGACCTTGGACACAGAAATGCAGCGCCATACTGCTGGATTGGTACCATCCCCTGAATACCATCTTTACTATGGTGTTAGTAAATAACACCGAAATATTTTACATGTATATAGAGGGGACTTTGACAAGCAACTTTTATTAGGAGATTTTTGCTTTACGACGTAAAATGTGTATGCTACAGGGCATTAAAGTCATTACAATTTGGTGCTCATAACTCAATAATATAGCGAAATAGGGTTAAAATGTTCATTAAATTGACTTCATGCCTTCCTGGTGATCGATAAAAACCTGACTCTTAATCATTCGTCAACAGCTATATCATAATTTATTGTTTACATAATCTGCAAAATTTACAGACTAATCACATGACTGGTCGCCACTGCATTAGTCTTTTTTTTATTCATAACTACTGACTACAGTTAACAACGAAGTTCCTTTGTTTTTCTTTTTTTTTTTTCTTTCTAAGGTTAGAAGTCAGTGGCGGCCAAGCCCTGGGAGATTTAATGTTGTAACAGGAAAAATTAAATCCATAGTGCAAAAATCTCTTAATAAAAGTTGCTTGTCTATGTCCCCCTCTATACACAGGTAAAATATTTCGGTGGTATTCATTAACACCCTGTATATATCCACACACACACACACACACATATATATATATCTACAGTGCACGCCGCTTCTTTTTTTCTTCAAAGTAATAGCCTATAAGGTGATGGTACCATGAAATGTTGTATGTCATGGACATAGGACATGGACACTTCATTTGGTAGCATTGTGATATACAGTTATACGAATAGAGGCGCTGGTAATTTAGTTGTGAGTCATCCGCTGTGCAACAAAGACATGACAAGATGTGAATAGCATTCTTACGTCAGAAAAGTCATTATCCAAGGTAGAAATACCAGAGAATATCACAAGGAGCTTTGGGGAATAATGCCCATCCGTACTGGGGATCTGGGTATGCGTGCTTTCATGTTTCCAACTACCGCAATACATTAGAGTGACACGATTCAGTCGCTTACGGGTGCCTCTAGGTATCTTGTTTCCTTCACTATCCTATATCTAGTAGTCCATCCCTCATCTGCATACTCTGCCCATTCATTTGTATATTTCAAAATTTTAAAATGATTCCACATTTAAAAAAATAGTTTCCATGCCCCATCCCTCGTATATACTACTAGCATGTGCTCGCGGCTTTGCCCGCGATAATTATTTCAAAAATTAAAAATTAAGAGCGCAATAGTTAGATCATTATATTTATTAACACCTAAATCACGTGGACTACATACCACGATTAGAAGCGTCGCCTGGTAAAAGCGACATCAGATTCGAGTTCCTTGGCCCAAAAAACCCCTGTATAGTGAGTTTCGTCCAAATCGAACGATGTTTGACCATATTTAGGCCTATATTGACTATCCGTGTAGGTTGAAAATTTCATGTCTACGGGCCTAACATTCTAAACACATGAATCGTCCAGGACGGACTTACAAAAGCGATCGAGTTCCCTGGCCCAGAAAATCCCTGCATAGTGATCAATGTCCATTTAGGCCTATAGGCCTTATCCCTCTTCCGTCTATGTTGAAAATTTCAGATATCTGCGTGCCTTGACATTATAAACAAATGAATCGTCCAGCGTGGCCTTACACCATTCAAGCGATCGCGATGCTTTTCATTTCCAACGTATGACAAAAATAGACAAAGCCAACTGTAATTGATTTGACATTGAAAACTGATGCTTCGAAAACGCAAAAAATGCACGTTTTTTGCCCGTTTTTCACTCATAACTAGACCTGGGATTTTAAGGCAAATGCCTATTTTGTTCCTTATGAAATAACATGAAAATCTCTAAATATGTTGACATTTCATGATAAATCACTTATATTTATAGAGTTTTATAGTGCCCTAAAATGCCTATTTGGACCTTTGAAGCCTATTTTTTTACTATTTTAGTGCCTAAAATGCCTTTTTTGTACATTTAAAATAAAATTCAACTTCTGTAACTTTTACAATCATTTAATGGACATCCATGAATGATGAGCAGAACAGCAGAGGGTGGGTTTTTCACAGAAACTTGATTTTCCCAAACAATTGTCGTCAAAGGAATGCTGATTGACGGGGAGGATTCGCTCAAAACAACACGTAACAGGTATATAGGCCTATAGTAAGAAGGGACATACTGTGTAAATTTTTCATATAATCCAAAACTGTTTTTGATAAATGTATTTCTAATTCTGTCTTAATTTTGTAATTATTTCTGTAAAGAATAGCTATACCACTTTTTTTTTTACAGTGAAAAAAAGATCACGTTACAGCTGAAGAGCATATTGTAGTATTTTAAAGTCTATTTTCGGTCTATTTACTTATTTTTAAAGCATATTTTAAGTGCCTATTTTCTCGTTTAAAAGCCTATTTACTTGTTTTAAAAGCCTATTTTAGGTGGCTAAAACTAATTTTTTTAGAGCCTAAAATCCCAGGTCTACTCATAACTCACGAACGAAAGCGAAAATTAAAATTCCGGCTTCGAGGTGCATTTTCCGACCCTTCAGTCCACCTATGTTTAAAATTTCAGATCTCTGCGTTCAGTAGATTTCGCTGGGCATCGCAGACAGACAGACAGACAGATAGAAGGAAGACAGACACTTGCTTTTATTAATATAGATAGATAGAAGATATCCACCATAATATCCATTTACACCTGGATTCAAATGAAATTCGTAATGAACTTTTATTCAGTCCATTTCTGTGTTCTTTCTCTCTCTACTTTATCTAGCCTCCAGCTCCGTATTAAAGATTAACGAAGGCAGTATATCAGCTTTAAAAAGTCATGGCTCAATAATAGAAAGGAGTGAGAGGGAGCTAGTGCAAATTGTAGGGCAGTGAGCGAGGGAAGCAAGACAAACACACTCGCGTCATTAAATAAGCCACGAAGCAAAGTTAAGCAGTACGTGCATGTGCCTCTACATAATTTACACGAATTAATTTTTCAACACGTCGAATATTTAGTCTCTAGAGAGAAAAAGAGAGAGACAGGGACAGGGAGAGTTTATAAATCCAGGCTTTAGCTCTGTTATCTGGCCAAACGTTACCTCGCATACGTCGAACGCACTTAACAGTTCGCTCAGGATTTAATTTTAACCTGGAGAGAGCTCATCCTATGCGGATATGTGGCAGCATGTCCCATTAATTTGTGTTAAAAACTTAATTTGTGTAAACACACCTGTCAGGGTTTCTACCTAACTGGTTACGGCTATTTTCCTCTAACGCCTTGAAATGAACTGTGACGTACTGTCCTTAAACAGTAGGCGTTGCGAGAAAATATATTTTGCACGATTTAACTAATTAGTGGTACTTACGAATGTTGTTGCCATGGATCGTAAGTTGACATTCCCACACGCAATCTTGTTGCTATGTGCGGTAAGAGTTTCCGTGCTGTTATGAATTTACTTACGCCACACCATAATACAAGCCTTTATGGACAAGGCCCCCCAGGACTAATATTCGGTTCGCATAACAACAAACACATGCGAATCACTTTCTGAAATTCTTCAAGAATGTAGATACATAATATTTTCAGGTAATATCACAATTAATATAATTAAATTGATATAAATAATCATCGTGTAAAAAATAGCATGCAATACTCGTGCCGTAAGCGCATAACGGATCTCGAAAATTGAAAAAAAAAAATCGGCGCAAGCGCCTGGTTTTTTCAAACTCTTTCCTCCATCCGTATGCATAGCTTACGGCACTTGTATCGCAATATACTATTGCATAATTAAAACTGTACAAAGATAAATATTTCAAAAATACTCATAACTTCCTGAAATTTTCTAAGGAGCTTGGGACAGGTGGGAATCTGGCAGTTTTTCATTGGTAGTAGGCTGTAATGAGAGATTCGGATTTAACGATAAGGATATCGATTTTAATGTGACTATTTATCGAATACTTACATAATTAAACATGTAATGAATCATATAAAATCACGAAATTGATAAAACTACGCTGGTTTTGTCATTGTAAGCGAGAGAGCTTATGGCAAATACTATAGAGGACAATACCGGACACTTACTGCTTTGGCAATGGAAAAATGGGGGACAGATTTTGCAGCACTCCTGGTGGCACAACCTGCAAACTTGGGGGCAAATTAAAATATCCAAAACACATGTAAACTACAATGTTTTAATGTTTCACCAAATACTAAGGACCAAAACACTGTTCAAGTAATTATAAGAATAATAATGAGCAAAGAAAACACAGAACTTCCGAAATAGTTTTCAAAATATCAATGAAAACACAAATATTTCAACTTAGCGGTTGCTAACAACAACTACTTTCTCTTTTTTTCAATGTTGCTTTTTTATTTTAATTTATAGGTCATTTATTTCCAAATCAGCATTTCTTTCTGGACCATATATAGTTAGAAAAATCATATCCCTTATACATAACATGCCGAGGTTGGCTACTTCGGCTCCTGTAATAGAAATTGGTTGATATCTTTGTATCTAGTTACTGCATCTGTATTCAGCAGGTTGGGCCGCTAGATGGTGATCAAGATATTGTCTCTCGATATATCGCAAAGTGTCCTGTATTTTCCTCTATAGTATTTGCTTATGGCGAAACAATCGATATCTCGATATATCGATCGTCGTGACATCCTCGATAGTCGCGCGAAGTGCAAATTTTATTTATAAACTACGTCAATGTTAATAAATATGTTTTAATTATTGTTAAATAAAATATTTAAATAAAACATCTGGTAGTTGAGTAAATAATCGCGAGCGAAGCCGCGTCCACCTACTAATTAAAAATATAATTATGAACAAGCAATGCTCGAAAGTACTCCCAATATTTTCCCACCTCTTTTTAGTTTGAAAGTTTCAGTAAA
The DNA here is from genome assembly GCA_964059195.1 of Ectobius pallidus. NCBI lineage: Eukaryota > Metazoa > Arthropoda > Insecta > Blattodea > Ectobiidae > Ectobius > Ectobius pallidus. The sequence goes on from CAXKWD010000008.1 coordinate 141,436,913, forward strand.
AGTTCTCATGTATGTGTGTGCTCATACCACTTGGTTATTACCAACCATCCATTCTACAACTTATGCCCTCTGCTTCTATAGCAAAAACAGTATCCCTGCTAAGTGTAGAGGGAAGTTGAAAGCATAATATACTATACTAAATACTGATTATGGCTCTGGCCTCCCTGGATGTTGCTGTAATTTGGGGAAGCTCTTCAGTCAATCTGCTGTTGTTGCCGAGCGGTTGATGAGCGTTTGTGGTAAAGTGGGTAGCTTTTGTTCTAACTGCTCTCGTCGCAAAAACGTGTATACTACGTTCACCGGCAGTATAAACATACTGTTTACCGAGATTATTGTATAATTCGTACCTTGCATAGAAGTTATATGTAATTTGAAGCTGAAGTAGTAGAAGTAATAATAATAATAATAATAATAATAATAATAATAATAATAATAATAATAGTAATAATAATAATAATAATAATAATAATAATAATAATAATAATAATAATAATAATAATCAGGTTAACTGATATAACAAAGTGCCAGAATGTTTTTCTTTAATCATGATAATTGCAATTATGATATGCAGAAAATAAGTTATTTTGTTTTAATCAATTTCCGAGTTAAGCTCCAGATTGATTCATTAAGCAGTGCTTACGGAAGAACAAATGTCTAGTTCTTTTAATCAGATGAAAATCGTCCAGCATCAGCAGAATTATACAGATTTGTGATATCTTGACAATCACACACTCACGTAAGAATGCAGAGAAACAAAAATGTAAAATTGGCTGGGTACGGGATTTGAACCAGTGACTTCCAGAATGCGAGCCCGAGACGTTACCATCTCGGCCACCTCGCTCGATTTAACGGTCTAGGTTGATAAGCATACGTTAGGAATATGTGGGTAGTGTTATATGTCATTAGGTTTTTGAGCTCGTGGTTTTAATTATGGATAGGCCTATTTAGCAAGTCTGAAAACTGTAACAAGTTTAGTCTATATTAAAACATACATTTCCTTGGAAATCCTGTCATTACTAATAATTGACGTAGGCTATGTATCAAATGACCGCTGGTTAGCGTCGCTGACTACAGATCCGTCGGCCCGGGTTCGATCTCCGGTACCTCCTCTGATTTTTCTGAGGTAGGGAGGTCTGGTAGGGGTGCACTCAGCCTCGTGATTCAAATTGAGGAGCTACTTGATAGACAAGTAGCGGCTCCGGTCATGAAAACCACCATTAACGGCCGTGGTTATCGGCATGCTGACCACTTGTCCCCAGTCCTGCCGTCTGCTTATGGTAGATGACGCAGTGGTCGGGTGGCAGGCCTTGTCCCTTCTGGAATTTTAGCGCCATGGGGTTAGTTAGTTAATTATGTATCAAATTGTTGCCGCATCAGTTTGACTGAGTTTGGGCTATCATCTTTGAGGATCCTTGAATACAAACTCTGCTTCGGATTCTTAATGCAAACAGCGATAGTTTCTCACATTTATCGATGATGTAATGTTCATATTGTTAACAGTGTCTCAATATTTGATGATGATAAACCTAAAATAGAGCTTGTAGATGCAACATCCGGTTTTTGTGGGATCAAACACCGCCATACAGAATGATAACAAAGGTGAAGCTGAAAGTTTCGGAGCTTCCTTCTGCTGGGAATTCAGTGAAACAAATGAAGAGATACAGGCGAACATGGCCATTGTACATACGATCCAGTCATTTGTCTGGCTTCCCCGTACAGAGCTGTGTTTTATTTCACCTTAAATGAAGTGGCATGGTATTAACGCTGCCGAAAAAATGTGTTATTGACCATTTAGAATGCTTAAATAAAAGTGAAAATAACTAACTGAGTTTTCTTTACAAACTGCCAAACGGGAAATGGATGAGAACAAAGTACTACAGAAAAAAGGGATTATTAGAATTACAATTGTTTTATTTTACTTGGTGGAATTAAGGCCATTAGGCCTTCTCTTCCATTCAACCAGGATTAATACAACTGAACTTTACAATATTACAATAGAATATGTATGATACACGTACAGTACAAAGTTACAAATACACAGAAACATGATTATACTATTATCATTTAAGGCTTAAGAACTAGTTCTCTAGAGATAATACATTACAAAAAAAACAATATGTTAAATAGTTTGCTACTTACTAAGATTTAAACTATTACTAAAATATTAACTATCACTATTATCTGTTGGAAATTTTTAAAAACTATATTATCCTTCTCTTTGCCTTATGTAGGTAATGAAAAATGTTGATCAATGCGAATTAGTGCCAATATGTGTAATCCTTAAATCCACAATGCGTTCTATGGTATAGGATAGTTATCTTAAATTTGTATTAAAATAATGGAAATTAAATTAGAAGAAAGGTTTAGATTTCATCTGTTTATTTTATTTACTCAGAATACAGAATCAATTAACGTAGATAAAGGGTTGCATAAAACAGTGTATACTAGAAAAACGACTAATTACAATAACAAATATACGAGTATTTAAAATTTGATAAGCGCATTTACAACATAAATCAGTAAAATATTCTTATATCTTTCTTAAGTATCGTAAGGGGATTTTTCAGGGCGGGCGGACATAGGCTACCTCTGGAAAGTTCTGATTGAAAGTTTTGAAGAACTCCTCAAAGACAGGCGCAATTGTTCCGCTTACTGCTATTACCAGGATGCTAACTCCCTAGGTCATTACTTATGTTTTTTTAAAGTCGGCTGGGATAAGATGATGAGGTAAGACATAAGACTTGCGCGAGACTGGCGCTTCGAAGGCATTCTACAAACTCATATTGCTACCGCGCATCTTCAAACCATGATTCTAGTATCGTTCCCCCGGTATTACTATTTTGATAGTGTAGCTTCTCAGTTGTCCTCAGAGGCTGGCTGAACTCCGCTCCAGACCTATCAAACTCAGAAAAAATGCGAGAAGGTATAAAGAATCGCACTAGGACTACAGATTCGTAGCCGGCGACGCTAACCACCACGGACTTTCAAATCAGTAATGAGATAAGAGATCTATCGATTTCTATGCTAATAAACTGACATAATCCGGTAGAACTGTCTTTAATTTATCAGTAGCACAGTGTGAAGAACGGATCCATTTTTTAGTGAAAGGTAAAAGAAAAGTGATATATAACTTCTTGAGGCAACCGCATGATTCTCAGTCATTTCCAATTAACGTTTCCGTGTAGTTTTTCATATGTTTTTTGCGAAACAGAAATTTGTACATGCGATATTGCAGAAAGACAGGTGATGATGAAAATTTTAATGTCCTCGAGGTACACTTTTAATTGATGAGAAGCGAGGGACATGCTAAAACTCTAATCAACCCAATGCTGAATGCGGTAAATCCTCTCAAGCTGACGAGATCGTTAATCCTGCGTTGTATTGGTTAAATTACATTTAGGCTATCAGGAAAGAGAGTTCCGCAAATACATGTAGCCTACCTCTTTCTTTCTTTCTATATCGTAGTTTTACCCCTTCCTTTTAGGATTTAAGCGACCCAAGCCATCCGGTCCTTACAGGGCCGCGACCTAGGGATTATCGTTGGATCACATACATACTTTTTTGACCAGACAAGAACATAGAGGGCCTCCCCGGATGAGTGATCAGCCCAGTACCGGGGCCACCTCCGAGACAACAGGAACATATAGGACGAGACACATCATTCACACACACACACAAGGCGAGGATGGGATGAAGATGATCGCGGGACCACAAGGGCCTAAAGTTACCCGACATTTGTCTCAAAGGTGAGGAAAAACCCCAGAAAAAACCCCACCTAGGTAACTTGTCCCGACCAGGAATCGAACCCGGGCCCGCTGCGTGAGAGGATTGAACGCATCCCCTGAGCCACAGCGGTGGACTAGCCTAGCTCTTTCATTCAAATATCCTAGAAAAAGGAAACCGTTACTGACACCGTACAATGTCACAGATAAAATAGGCTATAAGTAACTAATGAAATAAACAGACAATATAACTTCTTGTAACTTACGTTAAATAAAATCAGGTAAACTGATATAACAAAGTGCCAGAATGCTTTTGTTTAAGCAGTGATAATTGCAATTATGGTATGCAGAAAATAAGTTATTTTTGTTATCGATCTCACAGTTTGCTCCAGATCGATTCATTAAGCCGGGATTGCGGAAGAACAAAGGTCTAAAGTTTGATACTTAACCTTAATTCATACTCGTGTACACTGATACAAGTAATTATTTAGTACTCCGCTTAATGTAGGGCCTAATTATTTCACAATAATACACCTTCTGTATATAACAGTATTCATGTAGTACTCATTTCAACTTGAACAACTAAATAAACATCTGACTGCATTAGAGTCAAATCCCTCAATGATTGGAAATGCGGCATTGTACTCGTAGTAAGCCTATAGACATGATTTAAAAAAATGTGACCTTTAATTAGTCGTTACTACGGTACCGGTCAACCGATTTGGTCCGAGACAAATACGCTTCTTGCCTTGGACGTTAATAAAATGTTTAAACCGAGTTTCATGAAAATCCGATAAAGCGTATTTGATTATTCGCGCATACAGACACACGGATAGACATTTTCCCGTCCCCACACAATTTTATAAAGTACCATACTGGCACTTAGTAAGTGCAATAAAATGACGAAAGCACAGCCAACGCTACCTATTAACAAGACAGTATTCAATTGTAAGATTAATTGTCATAGCAACCGGGGAAAAAGAGCATCGAATGACTTGGACGAAACTCTCTATGCTGGTATTTTTTGGGCTAGGGGACTCGAATCTTAGGTCGTTTTTTTCTCCGGGCATCGCATTTTAATCGTGGAAATGTACATCGAACCGGAATTTTTAATTATCATTTGTTTTAATTGTTTATGCATGATTTGGGTAAGGTTCATGAGTATGTGGTAAGTTTTAATAATTTCATTTCGAATCGTTTTGCCCTTACGGAAGCATAAGATTAGTTTTTATTCGTTTTTCCACGACTTAACTAATTAGTGGTACTTACGAATGTTGTTGCCGTGGATCGTAAGTTGACATTCCCACACGCAATCTTGTTGCTATGTGCGGTAAGAATTTACTTACGGCACATCATAATACAAGCCTTTATGGACAAGGCCCCCCAAGACAAATATTAGGTTCCCATAACAACAAACACATGCGAATCACTTTCTGAAATAAACATCTATCTTCAAGAATGTATATACATAATATTTTCAGGTAATATCACAATTAATATAATTAAATTGATATAAATAATCATCGTGCAAAAAATAGCATGCAATACTCGTGCCGTTAGCGTATAACGCATCTCGGAAAATTGAAAAAAACGAGGCGCTCTTTCCTCGATCCATATGCATCGCTTACGGCACTTGTATCGCAATATACTATTAATTACTTTTATCTGATACGGAAAAACAATGTAAATAAGAAAAAAATTATGTAATTCATGCAATTTATGTAAGAATAATCTAAGTTGTATTAATAATGTTATAATTATTATCTGTTAAATAAATGATTTAAATAAAAATCTAGCAGTTAAGTAAATAATCGCGGGCACCTTCTTACAGCACATACGTAAGAGTAGATGATTTATGTGCTGTGGGAATATGTTTTGCTTCTATCTGTGAATGTTTTACCTTATTAAAGAGTGAACTTGGAATGACTAGCATCCACTGTAAGCCATGGAAGAAGACTAGCCTTTATTCGTTATAAAACCTTCCTACGAGCGTTCTATTTTGAGAACTTGTACTTCCAGACATCTGTTTCACTTACTTTAGCATCCGGGCGTTAGGAAAAAGCTAGGAGCTAGGAGCTGGGAAATTTGCAATCCTCCCATGGACGTTACAAGAAAACTCGCCTAGGCTTAATGAAGCGTTAGCAACGGGCAACATTTTGATGTACGTGTTACATCGTTTCACATTACACATGCTCTGCCTCCTATGTTTCCAGGGAGGAAATGAACAATCAAACTAGCAGCAGCAACGGTGATCCCTAGGGCAGTGATATAGGGTTAACTCGCTAGTAATTGACACTTTAAAGATTGTGGGAAACTTACACACACAACCTGTGTCAGGGTAAAATTTAATTATCTAAATACAACTAGGTAATTATCCCTTCCCATTTATTTAATTTATTTAATAAAAGCATTAATTAAGTGATATCAGCAGGCTTGTAAGTTTGAAATAAAAAAGAAAAGAAAAGTGATCCCTATACAGGCCATGGAGGCCCAGATGGTTCCATGAGGATGAGGCTCCCAGTTTTTGGACATTCGACACGTAAAGATGGTAAGGTTGTCAGCCATACGCACCGGCCGCCTTTACCTCCAGGACTGCTCCTGGTACTCATTTCTGTTAGAGGCTGAGTCGACCCCAGGATCATAGTGCCACCAGAAGAATTATATTGAAAAACTCCAGCGACCTCATCGGGAATCGAACCCGCGACCTTCGGTTTGTAGCGCAGCGCCTCAACCACTACGCTACGGCGTACCCCAAGTTTGAAATAATCAAAGATAATATTAGTGGAGTAGCTGGTTTTCATGATTGGCATTTCTTACGCATGGATAAGATTCCTTATATTGTAACTCTAATCATTACTCTATTAATTTTATGTCTATGTTTTTATGCAGTTTTTTCGGTGACGCATAAGTACGTTAATAGCAGTGAAAAGGATAACATTTAAAAACTGATTACAAACGGTTATGTTGAAAACACTAGGGTGGGAATCTTTAGAATCCAGAAGGAAAATAAATAGATTAAAATGTATATAATTATTATGAGTATAGGAAACAACCAGCATAGTTGGAACTTGACAGCAAAATTAAAGAACCAGATTACAATAGTAGGAAAGAGTACAAATATAAAATTATGGGTAGTACTCCGAGAACAAAATATATAATTATATACATAGTAAAAGTGTGTTGGATTATGAAGTGTGTGTTTATAACTGGTATTTATTTGTGACTGCCACAGGGTTGTTGGAACACTTGGAGTGTAGCAAAATAAATAATAAATGAAATCAGGTAAACTGATGTAGAAAAATTCCAGAATGCTTTTGCTTAATAAGTTATAATTGCAATTATGATATGCAGAAAATTAAGTTTTTTTTTAAATCGATTTCCGAGTTAAGCTCCAGATTGATTCATTAAGCAGGACTTACGGAAGAACAAAGGTCTAGTTTAAAATAAAAAATCAGCATCGTCCCGCATCAGCAGAACTATACAGATCTGTGATATCTTGACAATAGCACACTCACATAAAAAAATTCAAATTGGCTGGCTACGGGATTTGAACCAGGGATCTCCAATATGAGAGTCCAAGGCATTACCATCTCGGCCACACCGCTCAGTTTAACGGTCTAGTTTGATAAGCATATGTGAAGGATTAGTATCTGTCAAAGTTAAATGTATTGCAACTTCCAAAGCCGTATATGAACACTGTAAAACAATATGTCATCACGATATCTGATTTGCATTTGATAAATTCTTTCTAATATATTACCATAAAATAGGCACTTAATTGGGCATTACTCCGGTACCGGTCACCCGAATTGGTCCAATATCAATAGGCTTCTTCCCGTGAACGTTATAAATGTGTATACCAAGCTTAGCTCAGTTGGTAAAGCATTGGCGCGAACAGCCAAAGGTTTTGGGTTCAAGTCCCAGTGTCGGAAGAATTGTTCTCTTATAATATTATCATGTAATGTCCAACAGAGACAATAATCTATAGTTCATGAAAGTTTATATGTATCTATACAGTGTTGATTTAGGCATATTATTGTATGTGAGCTACTGTACTGCTTACCCTACACAATTTAAATCTCCGACCTGCCATCTAGTGCCTGCCACATTGATCCTACTAATTTATATCAGACAACAGACAGGCGTCCTGCGTTTCAAATACAACTAATTTTCACTACAGCTCCAGAGCCTCTTTGACTGCCACTCGCGCGGACGTTCGTTTGAGGGCAAAGAACACTTTAATTGAACGGAGACCAACTGTGATGTACTAGACGCAATCAATGGAATCACCTCTCAGTCTTCAAAACCATTTCGACAGAACATGCATGGAACCAGTAAAATACAGTTAACTCGGCATTCGGTGTTGTCCATAAGCTTGCATAAGCGTGTGGTTATTATTCGCAAGTTGAAGTAGTAACTTATTAGTAGACTTCGGATTTTAGGTAAAAACCTATTTTAATCCTAAAGTGATATATGGACGAAAACTTGTATATGCATGTTTCATAAGTGACTGCCTAAAACTGATACTTTCATAGGACATAGAACAGCCAATTTTTACGTTAGATCCTAATATTGCATTTTTATTTGTTTTTTTCCTCTAAAATTCAAAATAAGTTTTTTTTGCTATAAATTCTAGCATTTATTTTCAGTTCGTACTAAATTTTTTAGCTCGGAATGTGCCGTACATGACACATTTGTGACATGGTTAAATAGTAAGGAATGTTTCGTCTTCAGGAGAAAAATTCCTTGGAATTAGCAAGAAAATGAAGTATTTTTTTACGACTCCCACTTCCAGTATATATATATTAAACCGTAGTTCTCTGAATCACTGAGGAAGATACAAGGGGTTGAATATGCTAGCCTGCGTAGTTTCTGGGCGCAGGGATTAGGTTTTCACTGTTACAGTCCTTAAGTTTTATAGTTTTATATTAGCTGGATGACAGATAAGCCTAGTAGTTAATTTCAAGTTCACACTCATTGTATCTCTTATTGCTAGAAAGTAAGATTTGTTTTGTATGTTATATTACATTATGTATTAACTATAGCTCTAACATGCTATGTAGCAAAATAGGGTTAAAATAAAGGGAGATTCATATAGTAATACAGGCCCTAGTAATAGGTCTATATAATTCTGTGTTGCATAGGCCTGTATCTGTGTTTTATCATAATTATTGATGAATTCAATAAATATAATATTCTGCATTGCAATTGAGATATTTCAGAAAATTGGCAACTTGACTATTTTATAAGATACTATTTTACGATTTTTAGAACCTATTTTCCAATTTTTAGAGCCTATTTTAGGTACCTAAAACAGCACTTTTAACGACCTAAAAGCCAGAAGTTTACTTATTAGTACGTTTGCACGTGGATCTGTGCAGAAGCTTAGCTTAAAGATATTTTGAAGTGAAATTTGAATGTCCTAAATCTTTCAAGCCGTCCTCTACCGAGCGAGATGGCCGAATTTGTATCGTCTCAGACTCTTATTCGGGAGGTGTTAGGCTCAAACCCCATGGCCGGGTAATTTGACGTGGGGCATTTTTTTAATTTCCAGTCGTCAAGGCAAATGCCGAATTGGATATTTATTTACCTTGAATCACCTCCTCTATTTCATCCAGTATCATAATCATTAAAATGAACTATCAGTTCAAAATAACTCAATAATAGAATACAGATGCACGTAAATAGTTAGATGGCCTACGTGTATACACACAGAGAACCTGACTCGTGATATGACCTTGAGTTCAAATGAGTATAAACATAACTGAATTTTAAAAAGTGCCAACCCCTTAAATTTAGTACATTACAAATGCTGAATACAATAGCCTCGTACATAAATGAAAGGTATGTAGTCGATAAATGTATGAATTGCCTATGTTATCATTGACCTCAGTTCTTTCCTCGCTTTAATCAATTCACACGTGTTATTGTTTAAGTTTATTGTAAATTGATCTTGCAACCTCGCGTTTCACTCCACGCGGAGTTGACGAGTAGCTGTCACAGCCTTCGCAGGACATTAATAGATTTTGATTGACTGGGGTGACTAGCTGATTGGTGCGGTGAAAATAAAGAACATGGGTTGAACTGTCGGCAAACTTTTCTTCCTAATAAAATGAAGCCGCCTGGCCATGCAATGAGTAACTGGACTATATCATAAGTAGAAAAAAATTAAAATGATGACAAAACACTGCCCATACGAAAATCACAAAAAATATATTTTCATTTATTTATTTATTTATTTTTTGACCGAACCGACTGAGGTATCAGGATGAAATTTGAGGCAGACACTCCGCGTGTCATGGAGAATGTATGGTGGAAATTTCATACCCCTAAATCAAAGGGTCTCGAAGAAGTAAGTGTACATACACACATCTTGGGTCTCATTGAATATAGGCTATTAAGTATAGTAACGTAACGTAACGTAACGTAACGTAAGCCTAGTTTTCATAAATCGCCAACTGTCATTCCAGTGTAGTCAATGGGTAACGAAAAGAGCTACAAAAGACTGCAGTACTTTTAAGGTTAGAAATTCCGTGATATCTTGAGCAGAGCAGAGATATGAATGGAGAGTTGTGAAGAGGCTGACACAAACAAACGAGGAGCATTGAAGAGGGAATTCTTTTTGTTATCATTTCTGAAATGAGATTCCTCAACACAAGACTGACTTACTGAATACCTCCTAATTACAACAGAATTCTTAACTCCAAGGCGCGAGATAGAGTTACTTGCCTCTTTCATCGCCTGCATTATCTGGATTAGAAATATGGCCGACATTCTGTGATAAATGTTGCATGCCATTTTTTCCTCCTGCCTGAGCTTCATTTTTACATTCTTCTTCCATTTTTCACAGTTTTGCTTTGTAACTTTTCGTCTTCTTATCTGGTTCAACACAAGGATATTTGACGAATTAATAAATGAATTAACGAATGAATGCCCTTTACAAAACAACTTTAAAATTCCAACCAGAATGTTAAAGACGATGTTTCGGTTGCCAATTCTGTAATTAAGTGCCAGTATGGTACTTTATGAGATTGTGTAGGGGACGAAAAAGTGTCTGTCCGTTCGTCTGTCTGTCCGTCTGTCCGTCCGTGCGCCTGTACGCACCATAACTCAAATATGCTTTTTCGGATTTTCATGAAACTTGGAAAACACATTTATAATGTCCATGGGAAGAACCCTATTGATATTGAACCAAATCGGTTCACCGGTACCGGAGTAATGCCCAATTTAGTGCCTATTTTAATAGAAAGGCACCATAATTCAAATACGCTGTATCGGATTTCCATGAAACTTGGTGTACGCATTTACGAAGTCCATGAGAAAAGTCCTATTGAATTTTAACCTAATCTGTTGACCGTTACCGGAGTAAAACCCAATTTAGTGTCTATTTTAAAGGCGCAATAACTCAAATACGCTTTACCGGATTTTTATGAAACTTGGTATACACATTTATAATGTCCATGGGAAGACGTCTATTGATACTGGATAAAATCGCTTGACCTGCTTCGGAGTAATGCTCAATTTAGTGCCTATTTTATTTTAATATACATATTCGAAAGAATATGAAATGCAAGTCAGTTATCATGACAATATAGTCAATTGTTTTACTGTGATCTTATAAGGCTTTGGCAATTAAAATAGTTAGCTATGACAAATAACACTATTGCTTTACATGCGCTTATCCAACTAGACTGTTAAACTGACCCAGGTGGCTGAGTTGGTAACGTCTTGGTCTCACATTCTGGACTTGCATGGTTCAAATCCCGAAACCGGCCAATTTGACTTTTTTGTTGTATTCTGCATATCATAATTGCAATCATAACTGATTAAACAAAAACATACTGGCACTTCGTTACATCAGTTTACCTGATTTTATTTGTATGGAATTTTGTCTATCTGTGCACATATTTATTTATTATTTATTTATTTATATTTATACAAAATATTTATACAAAACAAAACAAGACCACCCGAATGAGCAAGCGCTCGTGCTCGGGCACAGTTCAGCCATTTACATTACAAAATACAAATTACAAAATACATAAAGAAAATATAATTAAATCAAAACCTAAAAAATAATAATAATAAAGAAAGAACTGAAAAGTAAAAAGAAAAAAGGAAAAGTAGTAAGAACAAAAATTGAATCGTTCCTTAATTGTCTACTAAGTACAGAGTGAAGTAACTTTTGAACTATGAAATAAGATTTTTGATAAACTTATTGAATTTTTTGTTGTTCATATGTACTATTTCTGGATGTGACCTAATTATAGAGTTATAGAGTCTTGGACCATAATAAATGCTATGTTTAGAGCCAGAAGAGGTGAAGTATTTTGGTTCTATTAAAGACAATGTTTTATTTCTTCTAGTATTGTAGTTATGAGGATCCGATACATGTACGTTGCGGTATTTTTGAAAGTATTTTAAAAGTGTGAGCTTATAAATTTTTTCTACAGTCATCACATTAAATTCAGGAAATATCAATTCTGTTGGATATTCTATAGGCTTTTTTAAACAAATTTTTATAATTCTCTTCTGTATTAGAATCAAAGGAGTCAATACAGATGTGCCACTTCCCCCCCAGCCAATTATACCATATTGGAGGACAGATTGCATTTACAAACATAAACATTAATGAATTATTATGTTAACTTACTACTTACTTACTGAATGGCAATTCCTTAGCAAGCTAAAGTAATATCTATTTCTTCTATTTCTCTTCTCATCCTTATAGAAGACAGGATAATTCATTACTTTCTGCCATTTACCAGAGCGTATAATTACTAAAAGAGAGAAGGAAAACGTGAGATATTGTCTGGGAAGATTTTTACAGCAAATTACATCCGCCATGATGGATAAGATGTGGGAAAGACCCAACAAAGAACCGTGGTATCAGATATCTCCTTCAGTAGATCAGGATTTCAGATAGCACAGTGTTTGTAAATGTGACTGTAGCACAAATTAAATTAAATTAAATTAATATAATGCTCAAATAAAATATTTCTTAGCCACTGAAATTTCATGTGTAAACTAAGCGTTGTAGAATGTATACAATTTAGAAATGCACATGATATCATGTTACTTTGTGTTTCTACTTGATTTCTGCGGAAATAATTGAACGTGCCTCTTGTAGTTTGTTCTTTTTTTAATAAAAACTCAAGTTTTTACCTATTTTACTAAATAATCACTCTCTAAAACTTGTTTTCTTAATAAATTCTAAAATATGTGAGGTAATCTAATGAAATATTGGACGTGCAAGCGGAGTACCGAAGGCCGAGCATATAATTTGATATAATATAACAATGCAAAGTACCCACAAAGCTGGCGCCTATAGTGTAGGCGTTATATTAATTGAAAAAAATGATTTTGGCAGCAGAAATAGTGCATTTATGAAGATGCTGTTTTATCTGAAGAAAATTGAATCAAGGGTGGAGCTTGAAAATTACATTTGCAACAGAAATGCATAGGTAACTATTGGGAGTCACAGTGTCATCTTAAATAGATTCTGCTTGTGTTGGGTTTGTGTACAGGCGTAACCAGGCCGACCATATGGGGGGGGGGTTATAACATCCGCGGGGTCTGGGGGGTATGGAATACCCCCCAGGGAGAGGGGGTCCTCCCCCGGAAGATTTTAAAAATTAAGATGCAAAATAACGAGTTTTAAGCTTCCGGGGGTGCTCCTGCGGAAAATTTAAAAAATGAAGACGCAAAATAACGAGTTTTAAGCTTCCCACGCTTTATACTTGTATTAAGTAATTTATGGTCAGACTTAAAAAAATTATACAATTTTCCTTTTTTTAATCAATGGGGGGGGTCTAACCACCAAACCCCCCCCCCTCGGTACGCCTATGTGTACAGCCTACATTTTCAAAGTGTGGAAGCGGTCATCCTAATATAAAACGTTCGATAGCTTGACTTTGAGCCACTGTTCAACGAACTCTCTTGAGATTGGAAGAGGAAGGGTCGTGTAGGAATGAAGATGTCAAGAGGCGAGAGAGAGTATTTTTCAGTGCGACATTTTCTCTTCACGCGATGGACGAGCACGGCGGAAGTATACATGGCACTATTTCCATCGGGCTGTCTTTCAGAACTGGACGCTTCCATTTCCCTTATCTTGGCTTGAACTCCGCCCCCGGGTACTACAAACTAACTCCTTGATTAAATCCCTCACCTGATGGAATAGCCAATGCCTCTGTCAACCAGGCGGTCTACTCCATTACATGAGTAACTACTGGTCTGCACTGGAATAATAAATTCACTGTGCATGGTCGTAATCAAATATACTCCACTAACATGTGCCCGCGGCTTCGCCCGCGGCTTCGCCCGCGGCTTCGCCCGCGGCTTCGCCCGCGATAATTATTCCGAAAATTAAAAATTAAGAGCATAATAGTTAAATTATTATATTTATTAACACCTAAATCACGTGGACTACATACCACGATTAGATAGCGTCGCCTGGTAAAAGCGACCTCAGATTTGAGTTCCTTGGTCCAGAAAACCCCTGTATAGTGAGTTTCGTCCAAATAAAACAATGTTTGACCATATTAGGACTTACAACATTCAAGCAATCGCGAAAGTTTTATTTCAAGGTATGGCAAAAATAGACAAAGCCAACTGTAATTGTCAAACTTCCATTTAATTTAATTCCAAATCTATCTGAAACAATATGTTTTAATGTCAAATGTGATTCGGATTCGATAATTCTGTGTAAGAAGGGATTAAGTATTCTCAAAAACATTTGATTTTTGGCATTTAAAATCAGAATTTTTCAAAATCCTTTCTTAGTGAGCACCTACATTATGAAACAAAGGTACTGTCAAAATTTCAAGTCTCTACCATTTATAGTTTAGGCTCTACGTTGATTCCTGTCAGTCAGTCAGTCAGTCAGGACAAAGCCTTTTATATATAGAGAGATTTAAAACAAATGGAAGCAAAAGTTAACTGTGGCGATAAGAAGAATTAAACATAGTCCATAAGAAGAAGAAATTATCTGCATTATTAATTTATACATATAGAAGACAATGTTATTATGTGAGTCATTTTATTAAGTGTCAGTATGGTGCTTTATGAAATTGTGTGCGGGACGGGAAAATGTCTGTCCGTCTGTCTGTACTCGCGGTAACTCAAATGCGCTTTATCGAATTTTCATATAACTTGGTGTACGCATTTATAACATCTATGGAAAGAAGCGTATTGATATTGGACCAAATCGGTTGACCGGTACCGGAGTAATGCCCAACGAGTGCCTATTTTATGGTAATATATTATAAAGAATTTGTCAAATGCAAATCAGTTATTATGACTATATACTGTTTTACAGTGTTCATATACGGCTTTGGAAGTTGGAATACAGTTAGCTATGACAAATAATACTATTCTTTCACATACGCTTATCAAACTAGGCCGTCAAACCGAGCGAAGTGGCCGAGATGGTATTGTCTTGGACTCGCATTCTGGAGGTCCATGGTTCAATTCCCTTAGCCGGCCATTTTGATTTTTTAAATTTTTTTTATGTGAGTGTGCGATTTGAGAGGATATTTTTGTCTCATATTTTATGTATTTTTGCTTCCTCACACGTCCACTTCCTTCTTTCCACACATGAAATTTTCCCTAAAAGTCCTAATTCTTATTATGTATAATAGTATATATATATTTTCTGTTTACAGGTATGTGGAAACTATATTTTGGTGAGTAAAGATATGACTATTTATATTACCGACTTAAATGTAGCCATTCTCTTCGTTTTCTTTTTTTGAAAAAAAAAATGCCAAAAATGAGTAGGTAAAGTATTAGAAATAAGTTACTTAATATATTTCGTAGGTATTTTATAGAAAGACAAAACCGAAGCAGGCCAAGCACTATTTTACCATATTTCGTATTTTAATGTATCTACTCTTATACAATTCAACGGCCCTAAATAGCGTGCTTGCTCGCCCGCTTCGTGAGACATCGGGTAAACTCGGCGATGTTCGTCTCTCGCAGTATAAACTTTCATGGCGACTACAAAATTAGGAAGGAAAACCGTTTCTTTATTATATAAGGCCTAAGTGAAATGAACACAATGAACAAATATTATAATTTTATTTTTACTTACAATTTTCATAGCTCTGAACCACAAACATTTTTAATAATCTACCAGTGTAATTTTCTTAAAAATCCTGGAGTCAATGAATAATGGCGGGCGAAGCCAGGGGCAACAGCTGTAAAATATTGATGGTTTTATCTCTTAAAATATCGCTGATAATAATAATCCAAACAAACCATTCCTTCCCTTGAAACATTATATAATTTCTGAAAATTACACTGAATTGATCAAATAAAATTCACATCATATTCATGTCAATAAACAGCTGAGAAACAATACGTATATATGTGTTCACAGGTTCTTTGGAACTGCATAATCGATTCTGATATAGTTTTCCCAGGGGGCGCTTTCATGTCGTGGAATGTACTCTGAAGCAGGAATTTTAGCTGTTTCATTAATTATTAATGGCTTAGTTTATGAATGATTCGCGTGCAAGTGTTAATAAATATAATGCTTTAATAATTATTATACTCTTAATTTTTAATTTTTAAAAGAATTATCGTGGCGAAGCCACGGGCACCTCCTAGTATTTTACATATTCAAATATCCGTATTTGTAGAACCGTTTCTAAAAAATATTCAGAATTCTGGAATTTTAAATGCCACTCAGTCTCCTTTGTTAAGACTTTTGGGCATGTCTCCATGTTTAATTATTGGGTCGGTGTTTAAAACACATTTTTAAACTTTGTATAAAACAATGAAATTCTTCTTTAAAAATAAGATTTCTTGTTGCAGTTAGAGACATTACCGTCACAAGATATGACTTTGTACATAATTCCTAGGTAATATATAAAGTACTTGTGTAAATTACATTTAAGAAGTACTTTCCAGAACTTATCCGGCACTTTATTTAATTCCGTGGTATTTTATAATAGGAAGTATTTGTCTATTTGTCTGTCTGTGCGTGATGCCCAGCAAAATCTACTACACGGAGAGTTCTGGAATTTTAAATATACCTAGGTAGGTGGACTGAAGAGTGACTGAATGCACCTCGAAACTGAATTTTTAATTTTCTCTTTCGTTCGCGAGTTGTGAACTGGCTGAAAACCTGATCTTTAGCAGTATCGAAGCATCAGTTTTCAGTATTACAGTTGAAATGTCAAAACAATTACAGGTGGCTTTGCTCTCTTTTTTTTTTTTTTTTTTTTTTTTTTTTTTTTTTTTTCCCCTAAGTGAACTTGAAAATAAGAGCATGGCTATTCTGTCAACACTTCGCATGGAATTATCGTAAGCCCATTGTGGTCGATTCATTTGTTTATAATGTCAAGGCCCTCAGACATATGAAAGTTTCAACATAGATGAATCTAGGCCTAAATGATCGATTGATCGAATTGAACGGAACTCACCATGCAGGTCTTTTTCCCAGGTAACACGCTTTCTAATCGTGGAATTCGGGATTTTAGGCTGTTTCGTTGTAATTATTAATCGTTTAGTTTATGAATGATTTGCGTTTAAGTATTAATAAATACTCGTATGATGTTTTAATTATTATGCTCGTGATTTTAATTTTTAAATTAATTATTATGGGCGAAACCGCGGGCACCTGCTAGTTTTATAGGCCTAATGTCTGAATGTCAAACTGTCCTGTGGTTTCATGAATTGAGCTACTTATCTACATCTTAATAGTATATTGCGATACAAGGGCCGTAAGGCATGATTACGGATCGAGGAAATAGTTTGAAAACACGAGTCGCTCGCGCCTCGTGTTTTCAATTTTCCGAGATCCGTAATGCGCTTACGGCACGTGTATTGCATGCTATTTTTTGCACGATGATTATTTATATCAATTTAATTATATTAATTGTGATATTACCTGAAAATATTATGTATATACATTCTTGAAGATTGATGTTTATTTCAGAAAGTGATTCGCATTTGTTGTTGTTTATGGGAACCGAATATTTGTGCTGAGGGGGGCCTTGTCCATAAAGGCTTGTATAATGAGGTGTGTCGTTATATTCATAACAGCACTGAAACGCTTACCGCACATAGCAACAAGATTGCGTGTGGGAATGTCAACTTACGATCCACGGCAACAACGTTCGTAAGTACCACTAATTAGTTAAGGAGTGCAAAAAAATAATTTCCATATAGTTATGAGTTCTTAAAGTCACGCATAGATTATAATTTGGGTGTTTTAGAAAAATCGATTTCTCTACAGATATCCCTTAATTGAAAGGTCCATCCTGACATAAAATGTACAGTACTTCACGGAATTCGTAGGCCTAAGTTCTATTTTCGCTATCAATATATTATCTTGATTGTTGAAAACAGCGTGATCCACGGATAGGCTAATTAGCAAGGAATAAAACTTTTGAAAACGATCTCCCGGTTTTTCACGCCGGCATTGTTTTAAATGATGTATTACTGCGCAGAAAAGTAGAGCTAGGCTCATAAATCACTCCTTTCTTTTTGCCTCTTCGCACTGCCTGCCTCCCTCCCTCCCTTTTCTTGTAATTATGGTTCTTTCTTCGGCACCGCACAACTTCGAGACTACTTTGAAATTAATATTCAGTAAGACTCTTTCAGAGTATTCATTAGTATTTTACTCTACCAACATTAACACGTGGAGCAAAATATCAGGATACATTTTATAAATCCTTAGGAAAAAATAATGACGAAATAAGCAGCTCATAGTTTAATGACTTCATAATATGACAACGAATAGGGAGGTTCCAGGTTCAAATCCCGTGGCCGGTCAATTTGACATAGGTTTTTTCATGGTTTCCCCAGTCGTAAAGGCAAAATGCCGAATTGGATATTTACATGAATCATCCTCATGATTTCATCCTGTATCGTGTCCATTTAAATTAATATCTCTTGAAATTCACGCCATAAAAACAAACTAATAATAGAAATAATTGACATCAGTAGTTCCATAGCCTACCCTACTGTAAAGACACAGATCCCAAACTCCTGACATGGTCTCGTACCTAAAAGGGTTATAAATACAGCTGAAATAATTAAAAATAAAACAATTTACAGCACATAGCCTAATGTTTTCGGAAATTAATTATTAATATTGAAGAGACGTTTCACTTCATTAGTTTTATTACTCGCATTCGGGAGGTCCCAGGTTCCAATCCCGTGGCCAACCAATTTAACATGTTTTTTTTTAATGGTTTCCCCAATCGTAAAGGCAAATTCCGAATTGGATATTTACATACCATGAACCAACCTCACCATTTCATCTTGTATCTTATCCAATTAAATTAATATCACTTGAAATTTACTTCATTAATAGAAATAATTGACAGTCAGTAGTTCCATGGCCTACCCTACTGTGTAAACACAGATCCCAAACTCCTGATATACAGCTGAAATATAAAAAAAATGTATAGGCTAAGTTTTTAAATCTTTTATTAGCAACCAGTAAACCTTTCAACTTTCGCATTTCTCCTTTTTGACAAAATCCAGGGAAATAGGAATTTCGCTATGTGATTACGTAGGGACGGTCGTTTATAATCACTAGACATCGGAATTTTAGCCAAGGAATTATTTAGTTCCTTCGGGAAAATGTACAAAATAATAGCAGATGTTTGCAATTTATGGGAAAATATACTAATTGACAGCAGTTTTATAGTGCCTAAAATGACCTAAAGCGGGGTCAGTACCTATTTATTTTTGTGCCTAAACCTGTTTAAAGAAGTAATTTTAAGTTTTTAAAGGAATTTCAGAAAGTTTTAAAATGAACTTGCTGAGGAATTGTCTAGTGCCATTGAGTTGAGTATATATATATATATAAAATGTTTAATTATTTCGGGACAGAATGTTGCAAGTAGGAGTGACGAATGTGCCATGGTCAGCGGTTCACAGGTTGTTCACCAATGAATGTAGCGTGTACGGGAAATGGGGAAATCTTCTTATAGCAGAGTATTGTTCTGTGTCGAGTGAGTTAAGCAGCTTTGCGTCTGTGAGATACAGCTCTTTTATTAAAACGACAAGTTCCTTACATCATAGTCTGGTTGGGACATAAATTCAATATCAGGCGGGTCAGGATCTGCAAACTGGGACTCGTATGCCAGGTAGACCTTACTGACCCGAATAAATAGCGATCCAATGTATCGTTGTTTTGTCCCTTTCTAAGTCTTGTTTTAAAAAATCCAGGAGACTTTTCAGTTTAAAGGTAGAGAATAAGGTCTAAATATGAAATCACGCTGCTTATTTCATTAAATCTTAGAGCTCCGAGTCAACCATCGGTACATACTCTTCCCATCATTCAGTTCATTTATTCGTTCATTTGTCCATTCACCTCTTAAAGCATATATGGGCAACGCCCGGCCCGCGGGCCGGATGTGGCCCGCCCCGACATTGATCCGGCCCGCGGAACACTTTAAAATCGCGCTCGAAAAAGTAAATATTTTCTGTTCTCGCCAACAAGAGAGTGAGAGGGGGGAAACTGCGAGGGTGTTCCTTCCGGTCAGCTCTAGAAAAATGCTGCAATAGGCCTAAATCAAAGTATCGAACCAGACTTACAGATGAAAATTTTGAAAACACTCTGCGCTTGTGTATTAGAAGGATTGATGCCAACATTGATTATCTTGTTTCTCAAGTTCAAGCTCAAGCTTTTCATTAATTTCTGCTGATTGTAAGTAAATACCTCATCAGTTCGATATTGTTTTCATTCATGTAACTTTATAATTATAATTTATAAATACAAAAAACCGTATCATGATTATTTTTTCACAACTACCTATTATCTAAGGCCCGCGACTTCATAAATATTATAAAGTTCAGCCCGCATCTTTCCAAAGGTTGCCCATACCTGTCTTAAAGCAAAGACAATCCATATCCGTACGCCAAGGGTCCAGTGAAGTGTTGAGAGTGTTTTTCTAAACTAATAGCCTAGAAACTTAAAAATGTTCACACTCAATTCAAATGTAAATTGTAATCAAAGTTTAAAATTTCGTCTAATTTTTTCTCTCTTTTTTATTACAATTTATATTTACAACTCAGACACATCACATAGCAATATATTATATTCTGAAATCCATCAACCGAAGTTACTAATGTTTACCGCTTGAACTAATTTCCACCTTTATGTTCTCCCATTCTGAATTTGTTTTTGAGATCATAATTCTATGGGAGATAGTAGTTTATCGTAATTTGTAATAAAATGATGGAAAAGAAATTGTAAGAAAAAAAATCGTGTAAAATTACAAGGTACATGAAATAAACAATGGAGATAATGGATGTGTTCGCCGTTTTGTTTACAGTCCGGAATGAGTTTGTATATTATGTTCAATCAAAATAATTTCTGTAGGCCTATTTAATTTTGTCTATATGCCGTCACAAGATAAGCCAGTTAATCATAATGTAATTTTATCTTGTATTCACTGAGAAAGATAGCAAAATATTAAATATTTTCTGCTTGTCTTTGTTTCTATAGTTTGGGTATCTCGTAGCAGTTTTAATTACTTATTAGGAGGCAGAGAATTTCAATATTAATAATAATAATAATATAGCATATTTTATTGTGTAACAAAAAAAATTACAAACAAAAGAAAGTTCTATAAACCTATAGATATCCTGAACTGTTAACATTACGCCATTCTTAAACGTGTAGAATTATTGCAAACACAATGTAATATAAACGCCAGAAAAAAATTTAAAAATATACATTTCCCATAATTCATATAAGTTTATATTCGTCAACTCGTTATGACTGTTATATCTGATACAAGCTTAAGGAATTATTTAAATTTAGCTCATCTTTGTTTTCTATTTAGAGTTTTAGCCGGATGGTAACTTAGTTAATAATATTGTCCAAATGCATTTTATATATCTTTTTCTGTTTACCTTGATTTCTGATATTTTTTTTTCAACCGTACACAAACACTTATACCTCAAGCAGAGACTCGATCCCACTGCTTCAACGCAGCTACCGCGGGTAAGTCGCTTTCAGATCTCAAACGAAGCCCCTTAAAATAATGGTGAGCGGCAATTTCTTCTGCAGGTGAGCACTGCGGGAAGTCTAAACACATTATTGTAGGCGAAACGTTGCAGGTAGCGGACGATTTAAGAAACAGTAGAGCCACGCGTTTCTTAAGCTTCTTTCGAGATGTTAAAAAAGTTAACGTGTTCTTCGATTGAATTAATAAAGTTGTGTGTGATTTCCAGCCTTTGTCACTTATTCAAACACGCCAAAACGGCTGCAATAAATTAGCGACATACAGTCATCTTGTATCACTTCGAGATTGTTTTGAACGTAGCTTAAAATAATATTATTTCGACTTCATGTCGATGATCGATGTTTTTTACAATTGTGTTTTTGCTACATAAATGTTTCTCCCCGACATCGATGTTTTTAAATATTTTCATGGAAATATTTCAGTTTATTTATGAATTATGCCTAATTTTCTGGAACAATTTCTTTTTAAATGTATACGTCGTTGTTTTACGACAAAATACATCGATGTTTTCAGGTCGATATTATCGTCACATCGATGGTTTTCGCCGATTTTAACATAGATGTTTTAACTGTCGATGCCCATCCCTATTTTCGACACAATTTACTGTTTTCAAAAATGTCTATTCTTGTCAGAAAAAGTGAGCATAAATAAAAACACAATCACCTATTATATTGGAATCTTGAAGCTAAATGTCCTCGCTGAAGAACAATAACTATTTTTTATTTCACAAATATTCTCCTTTATATAAATTTTTGTGCTTTCTTCCGCAGCTGTTTTATCCCAAACATTAATTGGAATTGAATCAGTTTTAGTTACAATATTCTCTAACAATATCTCAACATCATTAATGTCTAGATAACATAATTTATGTATGTTGTCCTTGATTAATTTGGTGGAATCATTGGATTAATCCTGTTGTTATAAAAAAAGCACCTAGTTTAATTGTAATGATATATTTTTTAATATTTGATTTGAATTATGCTGAATATTATGAGCGTAAGCTTTATAATAAAGCTATCATATTTTGTTAGTATGCTGTGTCAATTGTCCAAGGAATATAATTTTTTTTAGCTTCCTTATTTAACTGTCTTCAAAAATTATTAGGAAGCTTCCAGAAAACTATCGAAATTATTAGCTTATGACCCACTATTGAGACATGGCCGCTTACTGGTCGGGAATAACATAATCAGAGAGTGTTCGAAAACAGGGTGCTTAAGAAAATATTTGATCCTATGAGATATGAAAATGGGGACTGGAGAAAGCTGAATAACGACGAGCTTCATGACCTGTACTCTTCACCAGATAGCTTATAGTAAGGGTAATTAAATCACGGAGGATGAAATGGGCTGGACATGTTGGGCGAATGGGGGAGGAAAGACATATCTCAAAAGTATTGACTGGGAGACCCGAAGGAAAAAGACCATCTGGAAGACATAGACGTAGGTGGGAGGACAATGTTAGGATAGATTTAAGGGAAGTAGGATTTGCGAAGGAAGATTGGATGGAGTTAGCACAGAATAGGGTTGAATGGCGGGCTCAGGTAAGCGCGGCAATGAACCTTCGGGTTCCATAAAATAGGTAATATTCCTTTAGCTTGCTGAAGAATTGTCTATTGAGTGAGTAAATAAGTAAGTATGATCCACTATTGAAGCCTGTAGTTCGCTGCTACGAAATGTTAGACAATGAGATAAGTTCCTTGATACATGGCTTTGTGCTGTTGACTTTTGTTACTTCAATCACAAGTTTCAGATCCCCATGCGCATATGAATACGAAGTTAATTTTCACACTATGAACTTGTGACAGGTAATATAGCTGACACTCATAAAGAAAACCAGAGGTAGGAGGTAGTAATCATGTTCCAGAGAAGCAGGCGTCTTATGAAGTACCGGAATTCCACGCGTGACTCCGGGTGGGCTGGCAGGTGTTGCTCGGAATCTGTCTCCACACCAGCGTGCGTGCATATTTCTAATATCGCCACGCCACCCCATCAAGGAAAAGCTGAGAATATAATTCATGTGGATATTATGAACACTACAGAGCGCAGAAACTAACTGTATAATCGCTATTAAAGAATCAAGAATTTACGCGTAAAACAAAATTTTCATCATCATCATCATCATCATAATCATCATCATCCTTTCAAGCATTAGGCCTAATGGCCTGTTACGGTCTCCTTCCATCGCCGGAATGGTCTGCCCACAGATAGTTTCCCACATGGAATATATTGAAGCATCTCAGCAGCTGTGATACGACATTCATCCTGAGTTCGAATGGTTCATGCTTCACTGCCTTAACAGAGAGTGGGTCTAGCGAGAATTGTATATACTTTTGTTCTTGTGCGTCTCTGTTCCTTGGATGGTTTGAAAACTTGGTTGATAATTCTTAAAGCTTGATTATATTTATGAATTTTAAAAGATATATCACAGTCTTCATTATAGGTTAAATGATACCCTAAATAATTATTATAATTAAATGAATTGACTTGTTCTAATATTGAGTTTTGAATACAAATTCTGCTTCTTACTGGAAATTTTCCTTTGAAGGCAATAACTTTAGTTTTCGTGAGTGAGATATATATATATTAAATTGCTGGGCTATTCTATTGAGATGATGTATAGAGTATTGCAATATTCATCTTCTGTATTACCAAAAAGAACTTGATCGTCCGCATATAAGAGGGTGTCTAAATTTTCTTCATGACGTGTAAAATAGGCGTAAAAACGGTAAATACATAAGTTGAAGCGTTTACTTTTATATGGGTCTAAGTGCCAAAACAATTATTTTTCAGCTGACTATTCAACTCACACGCCGCGTGTTTGATATTGACCAATAACGTTTAGCACTTCCTCGGATATAGTCCAATCACGGCCGTTTATCTTGCAATATTCTTCTAGGAATCGCTAGGATGCTGTTTTACCGTGACAAAACCGTCTGCTCGTTACTGGAGACACGAGTATCAGTGTGCAGTGATTAATAGTCAGATGTTGCCACTAAGCGGCACGAAAACACATTATTTTATACAACATAACTTGTTTGGAAATTGAATTAATAGAAATTTACATTGATTAAGAACACAATTTCGATTCGGTGGAAGCCAGTTCGTGTGATTTTATTTTGTTCTGCTGTTAGCTTACCTGATTGAAGTTAACCATGTCTTATATGCACCATTGGTAGCACTGATTTACACCATGGTAGCTCGAATCGATTCATGGGTGGTTGATTCACAGTATGCCGTGATCTCACAACTGTTAGTTTTGTTTATATACAACAAAGCACGAAAGTAATTATTCTTTATATAGTCCGTTACATTTTATTAGAGATGGGTCCTCGATACTTTCGATACCTCGATACTTTCGATACTTGCATGGTATCGGCATCGAACGATACTTCAGAAAACTCGCTCGATACTTTTTCGATACTTTGGTATTTCTGCAATTCTGCAATTAAGTGAGAATGCTAGTATTTTTTAACAAAAACTTGTAAGTGGACTGTTTAAAAAACTAATTTTAGTTTTAATGTAGAGTTCAAAAATAATTATAGGCTACTGATGATATTAAATTTTGTCTCATTAAATATGCAGACTTAATTAATTTAGTTGGTATTACACAGTTCTCTCAAATTTTAATTTTTAATGTACCTATTTATTGAAACTGGAAATTTTGAAGGTATCGAGTATCGAGGAAAAATCATGTATCGGTATCGAGTATCGAGAAAATCTGGTATCGACCCATCCCTACATTTTATTCATGGAATAAGCTTAATAAATCCAACTCCTGCTGCGCAGTCGCGAATCTATCGATAAGCTCGTCAACTTTCGTGGGGTTACCTATGATAATTTTAAATGGATCTATGTACCCAGACCAATGCATTTCAGAAGGGTCCATGGTCCAGGGAAAGCCACGTTAGTAGCAATAAATTCCAAGATGTAGGGCTGGGTATATCTCCGGCATGTCTTTCTGTGGGTCTATTCTTGTTTTCTGCACAATCATGTTTTTGGCACTTAGACCCTTATAAAAGTAAACGCTTCAGTTGTGTTTAAAAAATTTTAACAGTAGGGAAACTTATTTATTAGACAACCCTCGTAGGCTATTTAATGGAAGCATTTCCTTCATTTTATTCTTAAGCAATAAATTGCTATATTTCATTTTAACGACTCAATGCTTTAAGTGTAGTAAATTAAATCTTGTATCTGTGAATAAATTAGTATAAATTTATACTAGATGCGACAGGAAATGAAAGGGAGATTTAGAATGGGAATAACGTAAATGCAAATTACGTGAATGAGATTAAATTGTTCCTGACATCAAAATGTCAGTTCTTTTTAATATCTCGTGTGTTCATAAAAGTTTCATTGCATCATTCGCTTTTCGTTTCGTATTTACTTTCCTCATCTGTGCCCTTGCATATTAATAAGGTCTGCCAACGTCTGCGTTTGTGATATTATAGCTACAAGAAAGAACGACATTTAGCATTCATACAAAAACTGTTAGCTTCTCTATTTCACGCATCTAGCTTTATTTTCATCTCTATTAATTCAGGTTGCTGTGGAATTTATTTTAACACATACTGACACTTCTAAAGGCAGTGTTCCTCAGTAGTTAACATAAATTTCTTATTCTTTCTTATGTTTGTAATAACAAGGGCTCGGATTTTTTAGGTTTTAACCTATTTTCTCTTTGTTATTTAGCTAATTAGATTTAAGGTACGTACCGGTACGGTACTCATTTCACACTTCTCTCTTTTATTTTATTTTTGCCTCTCCCGTTGTAGGATCGTTTATGCGGCTCATACCGGCCGGGCCTTATAGAAGGTATAGTAGTAATGTTTTCAATAGAACCCTTAGTTTTTTCTGTAATCTTAATTCCCCCCATAAAAGCCTAAAAGCCTAAAAGCACTAGGGTAAACCTAACAGAATCTTTGGAAAAAGTCTAGGTGCTGGAGACGTAGAAATTACAGCTTTAATTTAAATTCTTTTGATGAGAACACAGTGTATGTTATAATTCTGTTAATCATAAATTATATATATAATATAATATATTATATTATATGTATAGTATTTATTTTTAATGACTATGTGACAAATGGTAAAAAGATAGCTTCATTAAATATTAATTTATGTATAATCACACTGATATAATATAGGCCTACCAACACTTGTACATGTAAAGGAAGAACTCTGTTAATATATTATTAACAGAATACTACTTGTAACATACACTGTTATCTCAACAATAAATTTCAATGGAACCTATAATTTCTATGTCTCCAGCACCTACATTTTTTCTAAAGATTCTGTTAGGTTTTACTGTAGTGCTTTTAGGCTGAATGCTTTCTCCTCTCTACTTAATAAGCAGCACTAGTGGAATGAAGTTCATTAATACTTCCTTTAGCTTGTTTCGGAATTGTCTATTTCCATTGAGTAAGTAAGTTAAACGGTTTTATGTAGAACTTTTCTTTTATTCCCAATAAAGATTTTTCTAAAAACTTTACTTCGTATTTGAGCGTGAACTAGGTTGGGCTACAGTATTAAGTTTAATGTAGTTGAAGATCATCTGAGAAGTAAATCATCTTCATATAATCATGTTTACTGCAAGAAATCGTTTAAACTAGAATCTTAGAAGTCCTTAGAATTGCTCTTCGAGATTCCTTAACTCACTTCCTTCTAGAATATGTTTTCCAGGCAAGGTTTTACAGTTAATGCTTCCCAAGATTAGATAGAGAGGGCTTATATTTCGAAGAGTAGGCAATTTCATAGATATTGCAATTTTGCAGGGATGATATTATTCGAGGTAGTGGAGTGTAGAGATCGGCATAGAGATTGCAATTTGGGAAACATGCCGAGTGAATTTCCTGCATCACCGCCTTAAGTTCTACGTTCTTTTGAACATTTGACGTGCGTTAACGATAGCTTGTTTCTTCTAGATTAAAATCTAGGCTGTAAGAAAGTGTAGCTAAGACAACTTCCGAGGATAAAATGAAAGTTAAGTTACGAATTTCATCAGCAACTTGGTTCATTGGGTTTAAAAGGGTTGTTGCTTTGATAAAATTATGCTTACTCAATGAAAATATGAACATGCATGAAGTTGAGGTTCTTTTGAACTACTCAGCTAAATAATTCAGAAGAGTAATTTTATTCTTTATTGAGTTCTACATTAATTTGTTGATAACTGTTTCAGACTAATGATTCCAAGTTTCCCTTGTATGTTATTAACTTTTTATCGTTATATAATATTCTGTTATTATACATTTTTCTTTTACTACGCGTTCTTTTTTGTCAGCATTTTTCACATTAACTTCATAATTAATTCGTATCACTGGTTTTCCCCTTTCACTTTCTCCCATAGAGGCTATGCATGAACTCTAGAAACCCAACTTCAAAGTTTTTGAACAGCACAGAAACTTCCTTCCACGTCTCTAACTCAAATGCTATTAAACGAGCGTGCAATTCAACTATTGACTTTGTTCACTATGGTAGCGAGCCCCACATATGATAATCTAGTATAGATACAGTTTAGTTTATTTATTAAGTGCCAGAATGAAACTTTCTAAGATTTCTTGGTGAACGAGAGAAATGTCTGTCTGTCCATTGCTGTAACTCTCCGTGTGATAATTCGAATATGTTTAGCATAAGTCATGGCAACCCGAAGGTTCATTACCGCGCTTACCTGTGCCCGCCATTCAACCCTATTCTGTGCTAACTCCATCCAACCATTTCTTGCAAATCCTACTTCCCTTATATCTATACTAATATTGCCCTCCCACCTACGTCTAGGTCTTTCAAGTGGTCTTTTCCCTTCCCTCCCTGTCAATACTTTTGAGATATGTCTTTCCTCCCCCATGCGCGCAACATGTCCAGCCCATTTCATCCTCCGTGATTTAATTACTCTTACTATATCCTGTGAAGAGTACAGGTTATTAATTATTTGCAACCACTCCTTCTCGATGGAATGGCGGTAATTGTTATGACGTAATAATACGGGAGAACGGGAAGCCGCTTTATAGTGGATTCCAGGAACAGTTTGCCTGCCATTAGCATTCCAGTAGTATTATCGAAATTCGATAACACTTATTCCAACCTCCTCCTTCAGCACTATTCTGAAGGATTTAAAACGAAATCTTCCCTATGACGCTCAGATTCCTCAATTGTTTGTTCAGTTTTGTAAAACTGCTGAAATGAACTTCTTTTGCTCGAGTTCAGCCTGCTAGTTCTGTTTTAGATGGATTCACAGATATTCAAGGAAATATCTGACCTAGTTTCAAAACTACTCATTGTAAGAATTCGTAGGTCTATGTTGTAAAGCCTATTTCAGAATACACATTGGAAATGCGGTCACTAAATCACTAAATTAGTGTGCCCCACAATACTGTGTGAGATTGACCATTAGGGATAATCAGTCATAGGAGAGAGCTTCTATCTGGCGCTGTGAAGCGAACTCGTTATCTCATTTGGGAGAGCATCGGCACGGAAATCCGAATATCGTGGGTTCGAATCCCATTGTCGGAGGAATATTTCTCCTAAAATATGCTCATGTAATGTTCAACAGAGACAATATTCTATGCTTTCATGAGACATAACTTATCTACATAAAATGTTACTGTACAATAACAGTAGTAACCTGTCCAAAAATCACTCAGTTTGGGTGACTCACAATACTGCAAATGCCTTCGTCAGGTCCCAGGTTCAAATCCCTTGGCCGGCCAATTTGACATGGGTTTTTGTGGTTTCCCTAGTCGTAAAGGCAAATGCTGAGTGGGACATTTACATACCATAAATCATCCTCACCATTTCATCTTATATCATATGCATTTAAATTAATATCAGATGAAATTTACTCCATAAAAATACAATAATAGAAACAATTGACAATCAATAGTTCCCTACTGTATAGACACAGATCCCGAACTCCTGATATGGCCTCAAAACTAAAATGACTATAAACACAGCTGGATTAAAAAACAAACAAAAAAATACCGCAAACGACATAAATGTCTTTCAGTTAAATCGACCAATAAGGGTATTCATTTCAGAAAGATTCCATTTGGCGCCGGATCGAACTCTGGCTAGCTCAGTTGGGAGAGCATCGGCACTAAAAGCTGAAGGTCATGCGTTCAAATCAGAGGAATTTTTTCAATAAATGTTCTCATGTAATGTTGAACGGATCTGTATTCTGTGGTTCCTTGAATACATATGTACAGATTAAGATATGTTCTATTTATTAGGAAAAATACACTATGTGCATATCACAAAAACATAATTATTATGTTGAGTCGTGCTGCGTGCTTCTACTGATCATAATGATCGGAGTGTTTTGCTACCAGGCCGTTCATAGTAATCCCCAGTTCCATTTACTGACATCATACGCACTCCGGGCAGCAATAAATGTAGTCCATCCATTTTGTGGGTGTTTTGACATCTATGTACAGGGCTATCTACTCTGTATCAATAAAACTGTGTTGATCTCAGAGATTTGGTGCAGGAAAGTCTGTTCATAATCATATACCTCCATAAACCATATAGTCGACGAATGAAAACTGACCCCTCTGAATGTATTGTTAGACATCCGCTATCTTTAGTAGTTTCCACCACAGTCCTGACGACTTTTGATCTGGGTTCGGATTAAAAATTTTGAGGAGTCTCTGCTTTAATACTTTAATCTTATGTACAGTGCCAACACTAGATCTCTCCGCAGCTCTGGTTATGTTCACTATCAATGTTCAACACTAATGTAAAAGTTGGTATTTCTCCCTATCTTCCTTTCAAACTCGTAGCAGGAAGGCTCTACCAGAGTAGGTTATGCTAACTATTGTTATGCAGCTGATTGCTATTGTTGATGAGTCTAAGTGGAATAGTAATTAAATTTTATCTTTAATTCAAGATTTCGAAAATAAAACGATGAAATTTGAGTTTTTAAGATAAGGGTACATTTACAACATCTTTATCTAGGTGAGTTTTATGTTAATATTATTTCTTGCTTCATAAACTAATGTAGCATTACATTATAACCATATACTAGCGCTTTCAAATGAATTCCGTTTCTTAGCGGATTCTCGCCTGCATGAGAGAATTATACAGAATTACATAATATGAACAAATTAATGGTATTAGAAATGAATTTTTTGAGACGTTCAGCATGAAAATCCAGGAAAGAAAAAATTCGGAATAATAGAATAAGGGGAATAATGCAAGTTGAAAAGAATATCTTGGAAATTGTTGAAGAAAGACACTTGAGATGGTATGGACATGTACTCAGAATGACAGATGATAGAATAGCCAAGAAAATTTTGGATTGGAATGTAGAAGGAAAAAGAAGAAGAGGGAAACCCAAAGAGTGCTGGATGGATGGGGTAAAAAGGAGTATGGAGAGAAGGGGGTTAAGTGAAGAAGATGCTATGGACAGGGACTTATGGAGGCAGAAGATTGTTGTGGGATGAAGGAAAACCATTGTATTGTGGAATGTTACTTAATAAAAAATAAAAAATGACATAATAGGCCTATAAGTTTAGCTACAACATAGTAATTTAAAAACTTTCTTCTTATTTTATAACACATTTTTGAAACTAAAAGCTTCCTAAAGCGTACTTATATAAATTGAAAGTGTTATACATACGCTGTTTGATTTAATTTACCCAACCGAGGAAGCGTAAAATTAGGGTAAGAGGGTTGGCTGAGACCCGTACTAGTTATCTTCTTCTAACAACAACATTTTTTCGTCAAAGATGAAGTAAATCTATACTGATTTTTACTCTGAACCGCAGAGAGACGCATATTCTTATTATTATACTTCAGACACACATGGTTTCTTAATAGCAGGCGCGTTATCGAAACTGAGGTCAAAATGTGGCTCAGAATCCACTTGTGTTAACTCACCCCGATAGTGTCTCCCGTGAAGTTATTCATTTCGGGGTGGTATAACTTCTACTGCTTCTGGTCCAGACTTTATGGTATAACTCATACAGAGTAGTAGCAAAATCTGTGGAAACACAACAATAGAGCAATGCATAGAATACAAAATACAAAATGTATTAGATTATATTTCATCTATGTGATTATTTTTACTAAGATGGGGAAATGGTTATGTCTATTCATGCGCAGTGTAAAGCTAATCATCGATGGAGAAAAAAACGTTTTGTTTGTATATAAACTAGTAGTTAATTTCTGAAGTACGAATGCATTGCTCAGTTTTATATTTCATTTCAGCCTGGGGCTTTCGATGTCTTATCATTAGCATAATCACATCATCATCATCATATATATATATATATATATATATATATATATGTGTGTGTGTGTGGGGGTGTCGATGGAAATGGAAAATGATTTTCAGAAAGCCAGTAAGATTGCTACAATTAAGATGGCAGGCATAAGTAGCCTTGAAACTGTAAATACAACGTTGCGCTAAAAAGAAATGTAAATAAAGCGTGATATCAATTTTATGATTGTCCGTGGTCTGACTTTATCAGGGAAACCGAGCCAGAAGTCGGAAAACACATTTCCCTGTAACAGTAGAAAACAGTTGTCAGATGTAAAATGTAGAATTTTAGATTTTGACGCCATCTATTGATCTCATTCTTGTACTACGTTCTATGGTAAAAACAAACATAAAAACGGCATTGCTACCATAGTATTTTCAGTTTGAAAAGTGTCTGCACTCTTAGAAACCCATCCATAACTCTCAATGGAAATTCAACTTGATCCCTAAAGTTTTAGTTGTATTTTTTTTTAAATTAAATAGGGCAACGGAAAATTTTTCTATTCTCTTGTAACGTAGTTGGGAATATTGTTAGTGTGTGACAAACTTTGAGCATGGTAGTACGGTGTTGTGA
The DNA here is from genome assembly GCA_964059195.1 of Ectobius pallidus. Lineage (NCBI taxonomy): Eukaryota > Metazoa > Arthropoda > Insecta > Blattodea > Ectobiidae > Ectobius > Ectobius pallidus. Next base: position 141,469,453 of record CAXKWD010000008.1, read on the forward strand.
AATTTAAATTTAAAACACGGAAAGTTCTGTATCTGTGATCAACTGTCATAACTTACACTTCTTGGAAATTAAGGTTGAATCAATTTTTGGGTTAGAGGTTCATTTTTTTCAGAATGCTGAGAAGTTTTTGTTGAAGTTGAATCCATACCAATTAAGAAATCTATTTTCCCGTCTTATGGTCAGGTTTCCCTGGCAGGGTCACATATAGGCCTTTCCTAAGGAAATAATTCTTTATAGAATTCTTCATGCTCATTATTGTTATAACGAAATTCACCACATTGAAGTAGCATACTGAAATAGAAAAAAAAGTCTTACCTCGCACAAAATGTCCAAAACCTTAATACCTATGATGAAGAGAATTACTAAGAATATTCCAATTGATCTGGAAAATTAACAAACGACATTTTATTAGCTAATAATTCAGTAAACAGAGGGATAGTCTTGTAGTCCTGTTTCTTAGAACTTTTACACTCATTATATTAGAAAATATTAATTATTATTTTTCTTCTGTTTCATAAGAATATTTTTTAATATTATTAGTTATGAGTTCATGGCTCTAAACTATTAGTAATTATTGCTAATATTATTAGTAAACTGTTTCATAGACTGCACAACTAATAAAATGTGCTGATAATATTAGGTGTTTTTCTATAAGTGTTTTTGGACCAATAACTTATTCTCAAACCCATGTAATTCAGATTTCGTTATCTTAAATTTATGGAAAATAATCACTCTGATTTAATTATCAATTTAGAAAAAAAACTTACACTTTCAAAGGAATTTTTATCATAACAAGTTTTTAGGATTTGAGGTTAGATTTTAGTACATAAACTTACTGCTGTCTTGAGTAATTTCCTTTCAGATTTATTAATTTCTTAGAGCTAGTTATTATTTGTTACATTTATGAAGATATATTTAGGCCGTGTTGCTTTGAAATGGTATTGACAAAAAGACTAAGAAGGGAAAAAACACAAACAACAATCCACACATAACCTCCAAATCAATCAGCAGACTAATGATCTAATAATATTAGTGAAGAAATTTTATGAGTAGTGTTCATACCACCGCCGTCTCGAGAATTACACGATTAATACAGTTTAGAAGGCAGTGGTTCATACCTGTATGAAACAAGATTTTGTTAATTAATAAATAATATTACGAATTCTAATATGATTAATAATATTATTAGCAAGTTCTATGAAACAGGGCCCTGTTGTTAAACAGGTTATAAGGAATATTAATTATCCTATAAATTCTGGACTTAGTTGTCGCCACTTTTATTTAATTTTTGTATTGACGAAATTATTAGACAATGGAAAATTAAGACATCTAGTACCACTTATGGTTCAGGAACACTTCTAACATTACTTTCTGCAATTCTTGTTCTACACCTGGATACACTTTCTTTCCATAAATAATTCTAAGTGTAAACTATATCATTTCTCATTTAACTTAAGAATATTAATTTTTTCGTAGATGGAGAAAGTTTGCAAGATTCTCCCTGTTTTGAAGGATTCGCTGGTTCTTTAGCTACACCTATGCAATGCATAATTATAAAGTAGGCCTACAGTACTTGAAACTAAGCTTATATCAGAATGCGACGGATGGAACATAAGCCATGGAAACTATTCTTTCAGGCATGAGATATTGTATGTTATGAGAGAGTATGACATCTCTAATATATGGACAAATCATTTGGTAGCACTGTGACTTACTTGCGAATAGAGACGATGGTAATTCAGTTATTAGTCAGCCGCCTTGCAGAATGGATGTGACAAGATATGAACAGTATTCTTACGTCAAAATAGTCGCTATCCGAGGGAGAAATGCCAGAGAGTAAGTTACCAGAAAGAGCTGAATGGAAGCTTTGGGGAATAATGCCCATCCCTACCGAACTTTCATGCTTCCAACTAACGGAATACGTTAGTGGCACGACAGTCGCTTATGGATGTTTATGGGTGTCTGTTTCCTTCACTATCGTACGTTTAAGGGGGTTAAACCTATAGTGGTGTAAGTCATGTTTTATGCATTTAGAGAAACAGAAGGTTTTGTTAGATGCATTATAATAATCTCTCAGCCATTTCATAATTACGGTTGGGACATTCTAGCAAATTATAAAAACTATTTTTGTTTATTACATATCATAAATAATAAACTAGAATTGGTTCTTCACATTCTGTAAAATTTACAATGCCTTCTCCTCCACACTACATGCAAAGCATTATTTAAAATTTATTTTAAATATTTTAAATTTGTTTTTCAAAATCTGTTACGGGTGGGACATAATTTGGACACTGATTTTAATGATGCAAAACAAAAGCTCATTTTCCGTTCTGCTATTACTGTTAGGGTCTTAATGTTATTAATGAAGGTATGAGAGATTCAATACAAATTATAAACTGTTTCCAGATTGTCAGAACATTTATTTAACTCATCAATAATAATTTAACAAAACTATCACTGTTAGGGGTGGGACAAAAATTCCCTTGTTTGTTATTTTACATAGTAATTAACCACATATATTTTTTTGAAGTTAATCTTATACCAAATTGTACCTTAAGATGTATATTTTCTCAAATGAAAATGGACATAGCAGATTACTCTTGACTACTTGGTATTAAAGAGTGTTAAAATCATGCTAAAAATGGCAAAAAAAAGTAACTCAACGCAAAAATTAAGTAAATCGACAGATTTTACACATGAAGCCACTTCAAATACACCCAAGTCCTTAAAATCCAGATAATTTGAGGTTTTAAACTGATTTTTGACCACCCAATCACAGTAATTTTATAACCTCTCTCTTTGAGGGAAAAATTCCCATATTTTATGAAATGGCTGCTCTCCTAATATTGTGCTCCCACTTACGTATATATATATACATATATACACATATATAGTATATGAACATAATAGGACTTACACGACTCTTCATACTAACATATCTATACCGCAACATTGCATTGTAATACTTAGGTTAAAATATTTTTATTTAAACATGACTACACCACTTTGGGTTTTACGCCATCATACAGTATTAATTAATCTGCATTATACATTCCATACCCTGCATTTTGATTCTATGTTTCATAATTTTATAATGGTCTCACATTTTCAAAAGAAAAAAATAATCGTCTTTACTTATTCCCCATCCCTCGTGTACTGGAGTATATTCCCTGGTTATGTACTTACATTTCTCTTGTGTCACAAAGAATCTCCCAACAAAATAGAATGGACATCACGTCGAAAGAAATAGCTCCTAAATAAAAGCCATTAGCTTTTATTAGCTCTTCATTGACTTTAACCGATGATTCTCCACGCACAGATACCATGCATGCACCGTGGAGGAAATACATGGCTGCGAGTGCGACGCCGTATTCGAGCAAGCAGAGGGGCGTCATCGTGAGAGTTTCCACTAGAGAGAGATTCGGCCACAAAATCAGAAACGTCACGCCCACGATGCAGGTGTTGAATACCGCTATGACGATTGACACCGCAGATAAGACCATATATCGAATAGGCCACTGAAAAAAGAAAGTATATCTAGGCTGTAGGCTGTAGGCTGTAGGCCTACGCTTGAAATGTTGTGATTTGTACTTTACTGATCTCTTCCTTGTGATTTTTTCTTTTATTTTACTAATTTACTAATTTGATTGTCTGTGTGCGTATGTCAAAATGTCTACGTACATTCGGTTGCAAAAAGATTGAGAGGATACTTAAAGTTCTAATGAAAATAATAATGAAAAGGGTATTAGCAAATATTCTTAAATTTGTATTGACATTTTTCACAAGAGCCTAAACATACCTTCACTGAGCTGTGATTTATTACAAGAAATTTAACGGGTTGAAGAGGAATACAAATTTAAACTCACTTGTATTGCAGTGTACACTCAAAACCCGAAAATTCTGTTCTTATTTGTTTCTATTTATAGTATATTATAATTCAGTGGTGTTTTGTCTAATTGTACCGATTTTTCATTTAAATTATTGTTATTGTTGGCTTTTTTCGTGCTTTGTTTATTTTTTCGACAAAAATGAACTAAAATCAAACAAGAAAGAGCGGACTTTAGGCAAAATGAGTAATTTTTATACTCCTACACAAAATAGTGTTTATACGTATTGTTCAACTTATGTATACATGTCCTGATATTACATTGCAGAATTCAAATTGTCACTTACTTTATTGGACTCTCCATTTGAGAAACTCGACATCATAGTCTCACGTTGTTAACTAGGAAGTTTAGTAGTCAGAAGACTTCTTTAATCTGTCATGTTCTGTAATCTCTCAAGCTCTGGAAATAAAAGATACACATTATACATGCGATAGATAGAATCTAACGTTCAAATTGACGTTCGCGTATGAAATAAACTGAATCGTCAAGGCTGTAGCGAATCTATAAACACTGTGTTTCATTATAGGTATTTGAAATAATAATTTTAGACTAAATGTGGGCTATAATCTGCATATTGAAAGAAAGGGCAATCGATAATGAAATATAAATATGCATTATAGTGTAACGTTTCAAATACCAGATGATTACGATTACTTATTGCATTAGGCCTATCTTATTTACCTTATACTTTGTCCAAACTTAGTTCGTTTACTAGTAGGATTAGCCTGCATAACACTATGTAATGAAACTGTAATATTACAACTGGTGTGTGTTTAAACGAAAACAATTTTCAAATAGAAGTGTTGAACATGCATTAATTGCTTGAGAAAATCTGTAACTCGACATAACATAGCATTATACTATTGTAGCTCGTATTCACCTGTCTTTTTTTTTCACGGTTCACGTAATATTTACAGCGCCTTCTAGATATGAATCACTATCGATGTATATCCAAGCACGGCCTCTGGCCAAAGCTACGATGTAGAAGGCACTCCATAATGTCGTAACACTAATGTATATTTCCGCAGATAACACGATAAAAATGCCCCAAAATGCCCCAAAAATTCGGGGACGTCTTATAGGAGGGATTAAAAAAAAAAGAAAAAAACTGAGATTTATATAAATTAAAGCCATTATAAAATGATTTATTCTGGTGTCAAGATTATATAATCTTGATGTATTAAGATGTTGGGTACAATTTGCGTGCAAATGTAAGCTCGGAAATAACGCGAATTTCGTAAATAAAGCCACAAACCTATTTTTTTGTATTTTTTAATTTTTCCCTATATACCTGTAGGCCTATATGTTTCACATGGCTCACGCACAATATGCTTGTCGTTCTGTTCCATTGTGGTGCCACTGTACTTAATGACGCCATTTTGAATAAAGAAGATAGAGGAAACTTTGTTCCGTTAAGGGTAGCCAACAGTCTTTTTAACTAATTGTAGTTATCCCTGACTTCTACTACCCACCCTATGGATTATAATAGTGCTATGGTTGGCACATTTTTGCCTCAGAACTCGCGATCAACCTAAAAAATGAAACAAAAACGAAGCTTTTTGAAGTTGTTTGTGAAGTTGAAGTTGTGAAGTTGTCATATAAAACTTTGGCGAAAATGTATAATTTACCTCGTTTTGTCTGAAAGTCGCCATATCTGCGGAAATATACGGTAGCAGGTTGTTAAAGCATAAGAGAAGTGCTGATTTTTGTGCAGTAAATGTGTACCAATCCCCTCCCTTAATTTGAACATTTTCCTGCTGTATAAAAATATGACAAAATTGCATTTATAGTATCCAATATGAGTTTATATTTTCTGTATATCCTTTGCTTTTGAGACTAAACTTCGCCTATTTCGCTTAATTTGTTTATTACTAATTCAGGGAGTTCTGCGGGTTGCAGATACGCACTAACTAATGTGAATTCACCGATTTCGGTGGCTATTTTAATGCAGGTTAGATGCGGGAAATTATAATGGGATTGCTGAAGGCATTCTATGTCCGAAATTAGAATGATTATTCTGGTCCAAGGGTATTCATCAGAGGAGTTCCCTGTAATTATTTGATGTTTACAGCTAAACCCGGTGATCTTGTTCCCATGGTAGATGCAAGGTTCTTGAATTAGAATAACGTCGACATCGTGTTTATGAGCTTCTAATCGCATTTGGTCGGCGATTACTGGGGTCCTGTCTGAATTTATTTGCAAAATTGTTAGTGTCTGTTTAGCCATCGCCGTAGTCCGTCAAGTCCGTAGTCTCTGTACAGCCGTTTCTCTTGATGGACAGAGAAGGTCCATTGTTGAGTGGCGAGCGTCTTTTTTGTACCTAGTACAAAGGTACAAATTGGGACGGTCGAGTTGTTGTCGGGGCAGTCCTTAAACCGGTGACCCTACCTAGCGCAGTGGCCACACGTTTCTTTTCCCGCCCTGAAGAATTTAGCCGAGTGCCCAAGATTGTAGCAACGGAAACATCGCGTTGGTGTGGTGTGGACTTCGACGTGACAGCTACGATAACCGAGGAAGATACGCCCTTTGTTAATGAGATTCTTTCGGATTGGGTAATGCACTTCGAAGACCCAGTGATCTCAGTGGACATGTATTTGTGTGTGTGTGTGTGTGTACCCACCCTTACCCACGGAGTGCTCAACAATGAAGTTGATTACCTCCGGTCAAACCAAATTTTGGTAACCATTTGTTTGACGTGTGTACCTAGGGTCGCCCATTTTTCATCCTTACGGGATATGTGGTGTTTATGACATGGATGGGCTGTGTACTTGTTTCAGATTTAAATGCTCAGGTTTGACTTTCTCGTAGTAATGTTGGTTTTAGCTTTCTTGGTGTGTTGATTGTTTTGTATGGAGATGTTTTCTAGTGTATGTGGCAGTATTTCCGTGTGAGGGGATTATTATCCAGTCCGGCATTTGCCTATGAGCAAGGGAAACCCCTCAAAAACCTCGCTCGGACTGGGATAGTGGGCCAAAGGGCATCTACCATGTGTTTGATTATTCATGATGTTGTTCTTTTTGGAGTAGCGCTGTCTTGGCAAAGTTTTTGAACGGAGAGAAGGTGTGTTTCTGAGTCCAGAACTGTTAGTCAGGGGCCCAGACTTCCTCGTTTGAGGAAGGAGTCTGGCTTCGCGATACCGAGGACAAGTGTATAGTATGTGATACATGGTATCAGCTTCGCTGTCTTCGCAGATGCATAAGTTGTGATCGGCAAGATTGAAATGTGCTAAGTTGGCGGCAAAGTAGCCGTGGCCAGTGAAAAGTTGAGTGACGTAGTTGACAAGTTTAATCCAGTACATTTTGAGTCTCATGTGTATGTTGGGGAAAAAGTCCTTTGTGATGTGTCCATGATGAGCTACTGCCCATCTTTGAGTATGTTGTTGTAGTCATAGGCGTAACCAGGCCGACCATATGGGGGGGGTTATAACATCCGCGGGGTCTGGGGGTTATGGAATACCCCCCAGGGTGAGGGGGGTCCGGGGGTCCTCCCCCGGAAAATTTTAAAAATTAAGATGCAAAATAACGAGTTTTAAGCTTCCAGGGGTCTTCCCCTGGAACATTTTAAAAATTAAGACGCAAAATAACGAGTTTTAAGCTTCCGGGGATCTCCCCGGAAAATTTTAAAAATTAAGACGCAAAATAACGAGTTTTAAGCTTCCCACGCTTTATACTTGTATTAAGTAATTTATGGGCAGACTTAAAAAAATTATACAATTTTCCTCTTTTTAATCAATAGGGGGGGGGTTAAAACCCCCAAACCCCCCCCCCCCTCGGTACTCCTATGGCTGTAGTATAAATCTGTTCATATATTTGCAATTTTTCCAAACGGTTATATTCGTTTTCTCCAACTTGAAAGTTACCAACCTATAGTGAAGGGTATTAATTTTCTCGTTTTGTACCTCGATATTCTTTCCGTAAGGATTAGATCAATGGGGAGGGTGCAAGCTAGTACTTTGGAGGGCGTCGCTTGAAGCCGTGGCGTATGTCTTATTACTGCAGACTAGTGAGTGTCTCTGTGCAGATGTGGCTATCGTAGGCCTATGTGGTGAGGATTGATATGGGGTGCCCATGCATTTGCCGCGTAGGAGATTATAGCTTAAAATATTGCAGTGTAGAGTATTATGTAATTCGTAAATTTACAGCCAGAGAGTCTGGCTACGACCTGGGTGATAGCGTTAGCAGTAGCACTTATATGCAGACCTGTGGTGTAAATTTATTGCGTTCTTGAATGACGATGCCTAGGTATTTGACTTCACGTACGTAGCGTAGCCGATCTTGCCCTATCCTGGTATTGGAGCGACATATTAACCAATTTTTATAGCTCAGACTAATGCTAAAATGTTGGATGTTGTAAATTTTACAACGCGCGCCTGCGGAAGATTTGCAGAAGTCCATAGGCCTACTGCAGATGAGGCTGAGTGCGTACATCTCTTGAGCGAGCTGACAGATGTCTTGAAATCAGGAACTGATGCGCCACATGGTAGGAATTTCGGGCATATGTAGGATGATGCCAACCAGGAAACAGCATCAAGGTTCATAAGTTTAGCTGCAACACACCCAACAAAGCGCACAGTATCTGTTTTTTTCTTAATTGAGAGGGAGGGGGGTGTGTGTGAATTGCTCTTCCGCACAGGTCATTTATTATAGACTAGCATGTGCCCGCGGCTTCGCCTGCGATAATTATTTCAAAAATTAAAAATTAAGAGCATATTAGTTAAATAATTATATTTATTAACACCTAAATCACGTGGACTACATACCATGATTAGATAGCATCGCCTGGTAAAAGCGACCTCAGATTCGAGTTCCTTGGTCCAGAAAACCTCTGTATAGTGAGTTTTGTCCAAATAAAACAATGTTTGACCATATTAGGGCTTACAACATTCAAGCGATCACGAAACTTTAATTTCCAAGGTATGACAAAAATAGACAAAGCCAACTGTAATTGTCAAACTTCCATTTCATTTAATTCCAACCCCATCTGAAACCCACTGGCAACAATATGTTTTAATGCCAAATGTGATTCGGATTCGATAATTCTGTGTAAAAAGGGATTAAGTATTCTCAAAAACATTTGATTTTTGGCATTTAAAATCAGAATTTTTCAAAATCCTTTCTTAGTGAGCACCTACATTATGAAACGAAGGTACTGTCAAAATTCCAAGTCTCTACCTCTTATAGTTTAGGCTCTACATTGATTCCTGTCAGTCAGGACAAAGCCTTTTATATATATAGAGATATATCGTGTTACATCTTTGTTTTTCTTTTAGCTTTAGAACATTTTTCTACTCAGTTTATTTTCATACTATACAGTTTTAAGTAGGCCTACACTCATTGCCTTAGTTACAATATTTTCAGAATATTAGCTAAACCAAAGCCAAAACACATTTTAAGTGTAGATTTAAAAAAAAGACTATTAAAAATATAATAAGATAATAGATAACGTATTTAAAATAATTTTACGCTAAATGTGAGCTCTAATCGCATACTGAGAGAAAAGGCGTCGGTCAATGAAGTTATATATAAACAGTTAGTAGCAGTGTGACTTTACTGAGACCAGATGTGATTATTAGATGTGATTATGTATTATCTTACGGTATTTAGGCCTACCTTTTACTTTTCCTAAATTTACTCCCTTTATCAGTGTAAGTAGCCTCCATTGCAGCAAATCAAGGGAAAAAATAAATTTAAGTCGCACCTTGGATAAATGTTCCCACCCACCACTCCCACGCGATGCACTTTCTTTTATACCACTTCTTCTGTCCTCATATTACGTAGAAACTCGTGATTGGACGTTGGTAGTGTGACGTCATACCGGTAAACAAAAGTTGAACAAAAGTTGACAGGCTTACTAACGTCTGGAAGATATAATATGCCACATTTTCGAAACCTACAATCAGTGTATCGTACATTATTCGATAATGCAAGGGCGCTTCGCTTCGGCTGCCGCCTCCGCTCGCGCACTTAACTAAGTGGATAGTGTTATGCATTATTTAGACTATGTGAAGAGGTGATTGTGGTCTGGTCGGGATTGCCGAGTAAGCTAGAGGGTTGTCATTTTGGTGTAAGGGTTGGTAGCTTGTATTTGGTACGATTGGGAGTTTGGAGAGAAGGAACGATCGAGAGTGCCGAGATAACAAGCGAATAGCAACGCATTGTTCGGAGCGTAAGGGGCGACTTAATCTTATCTTTCGCCCAAATCAATGTTTAAGATGACAATCTGGTATGTGTATGGACGAAAAGAAAAATTATCACTAAATAGTACACAAAAAATGTCTTAATTACTTGAGAAGAGAAAAATATTATTTACAACTAGACATAAATTACATTATCCTATTGTCGCTCGTGTTCGCCTGTTTTTTCACGGTTCACATATTTCCATCGCTTTCTGTACATTATATCAAAATAATTATCTTGGCACGGCCCCTAGTTCAAGTTATGGCACTCGATTGTGTCGTAGCTTTTATGTAAATAGGTGCTTTGTATTATTCGAGATTAAGGAATGGGCAGATTTTATGTGTTTTTACATCATGTGTAGGCCACCTATCACCTATTCAAAATTAAACTTTCCCTTAATTTTAACACTCCTTTTTTTAAATACAAAAATGACAAAATGGTGTTTATAATATATAATATATCATCACTACATACTGAATGTCCTCTAAGATGTGTATGTTTTAAGTGTTCATTTACTCCTCCGAGGACCTTCGACCTAGAAGCCTGAAATTTTCACCATACGTTCTCCATTCTCTGGGGAATGTCTATCCCAAATGTTTATGTGATAGCACTGCTGGTTCAGGCAAAATGTAATTTTTAATTTTGGTTAAGATTATTTATTGTGCTTTATGTAGTCCTGTACTCGTGGGGTGGACTGCATACAAGGTATTCTTGCAGTCTTTTTCTTCATCGTTATTTTAAGATGCTACTGTCTCTCTCGTCCGCCGGAGTGGTCTTGTGACAGATCCGTCGGCCCGGGTTCGATTCCCGGTACCTCCTCGGATTTTTCTGAGGTAGGGAGGTCTGGTAGGGGTGCACTCAGCCTCGTGATTCAAAATTGAGGAGCTACTTGATAGAGAAGTAGCGGCTGCGGTCAAGAAAACCACCATTAACGGCCGTGGGTGTCGGCATGCTGACCACATGCCCCCCAATCCTGCCATCTGCCTACGGGAGATGACGCAGCGGTCGGGTGGTAGGCCAAGTCCCTCCAGGGATATAGAGCCACGGAGTTTAGTTTAGTTTAGTACTGCCTCTCTCACGAGGAGTTGGCCCCTGCGTCTCTCAAGCTGTCACACCCGCCTCAAGCTGCTGGCGTTATGCATGGCAACCAGCTGGATTAAATTTTAATTTATTTTCTTATGTAGCGGAAAAGGGCTTTTTCAACGTGTATGGATGGTCTATACAGTAAGCTGTTCATTTTTGTGGGTCCATGTGGACTATACCGACATATCATCTTCAAGAACGTGGTAATATGTGATCGACTATGAGTACAAGCCTTAATGTTTAGGAGATTTAACGTTGTATTTGCCAAAGCTAGAGCTGATCAGCTGTGTAAAGAGAAACAAGCTCACCCTTCTCATTAATTTCTTTTCAAGTGGGCTTAAATTTAAATTTTATTTTTTAGTCAAGATGTCATTAAATCCTATTTAATGCAGCATCTCTCGTTTCTATTGAAATACCTTGCGTAGTACAATTATAGAGGTTAAACCATATTAACTGAAAGGACCCATAAGAAAAACTTGCTGCAAATAACTGACTTTACTGGTTAAGTTGTGTTGGTAGAAATGGAGTACAGTGATTGAAAAAGCTTGAGAACCCCTGTTTTAGATAAACGCTTCTAATAGCCGGGAACAAACCATTGTGCTACGCTTTTGATATAGTATGAAGGTAAATTGTACAGTTATGGCCGTGTTATAGCTGGCGAGATATAAATTTCCTCGATGGTAATTTCTTAACGACTGCAATACGCTGTCACTGCTGTAATGACGTGGGCATTAACACGAACTCTGATGCAGGGTAGAAAGCTACAACGACTTATGTGACAGATAATTCATGTACGGGATGTGTGGTCAAATTGGGCGATCACTGGTTTCGAAACCGGGACCTCCAGAATGTGGCAACCTCGCTCAGTAATTGTGGTTTTAAAATATACAACAATTTTGTTTCTCAATTATTATATATACAGGGTGTTTCACGATGTTTTACCGGCACTTTCTGAGTGCATTCTTGAGGATATTAGGAACAAAAAATGTAAATACAAAAATGTGATCTGACGTGTAGGCCTAGTTACGTTGTTATAAGCGTTTGAAGTTCCAACATTCGTGATTAAATAGCAATAAATTCGGCAATAAATCGGCACAGAAATTGAAAGTAAGAAACAAAAAAAATATTTTGCAGGATTTATAGTGGAAGTTGAAGTTAGCATTTCTTTGAATGATTACTTCATTTTCGATTTTTAAAGCAATGGTTGTGTATTATATATGAAATTAAATTTCACTGACTTTTGTAAACTGATCTTTCCCCGGACGTATATTTCTTGGTGTCAATAAAATGTGTTATTACTTACAAGTTAATAAAAATTGTGCTATATTTGGCGGAAAATACAAATCCAACGGTTGTGTAGTTCTTCTCTGGCCACCGAACGTCGTGGGTGTGCCAGAAATTTTCTTCGAGATGCTGATTTATTGCCATTGTACCATGCTGTAAATATTCACCATTCGCTAATTTATCATTCACATCATTATCATCATCTACATTTATACCGAAATCTAGAAACCAAGATAGCAAACTGTATAATAATATTAGTCTATGTATTATCTGTATTCTCCCTAGTAGTGTAGCCTCCGGCTGTGGGACTCTGGGTCAACTATGGTCAAATAAATAACAAAAAGTAAAAAAGCCGTACGGGTCCTTCAGTTACGCCTCTCTACTTGGATCACCTTCCGTTCGTACCGAATCTGAATGGTAAACGAAGGAATCGAATATTTTGGGCTTGTAGTTTTGTATTTGAATTTTAAATATTCAGACTTCGTGGAGAATTCTTCTTACTGGCTGTTCCATTACGAATACATCATGTTATGAGTCTTAAATCCACTTAAAATTCCATTTAGATATAGCATATTTTCCTAAGATGATTATGTCCGATGTACAGTATTAAGTGCTTTATTTTGACCAAGCCTGATGGTAGCCATCGTTCCTACTCTAATCTGAAACCCTACAGGAACAAATCAATCAGGGTTTCACCTGTCTCTGGTTTTCAATCACGCTTCTCCACATAATCCCTGTTTGAACAACGTCAGTTCCAGCTTCTACCCTGCAACCACCCTTCATAATCCTATCACCGTCCCTTATTTTGGCTCCCTTTCTCTTTCTGTATCTCTGATGGCAAATAATCCCATCATATTTCTGTAGACCATCGGTTGTTTCCCATTCGCTTTGGATACTTTCCTTTGTAGGATTAATTCGACTAAACCTGGTATAACGGTCATTTTAACTCTTACTTTTAAACCGTGCCAGGAGGCTTACATATTTACTTGATGTGAATATAGTAAGGATGTTGAAACTTTGAGTTGAGGAGTCATATTTATCTACTTTTCAGTTTTCGAATAAAACTCTGTATTTCAATTTCATTTATAGTCATGGATCATAAAAGACCAGATCAGACTTTATTGAAGAGGGCTTTTAATTATATATAACTAGCAGGTCCCCGCGGCTTAGCCCACGATAATTATTTGAAAAATTAGAAATTAAGAGCAAAATAATTAAAACATTATATTTATTAACACTTGCAGGTGAAACATTCATATGCCTAAACTAAATGATTAAAAATTAATGAAACAGCTAAAAATTAGGGTTTGAAGTGAATTCCACGATTAGAAAGCGCAGCCTGGCAAAAACAATCTCAGAATCGAGTTCCCTGGCCCAGGAAACACCTGCATAGTGAATTTCATCTAAATCGAACAATGTTTCACATTTAGGCCATATTCATATTCCTCTTCAGTCTAGGGTAAAAATTTCAGATGTCTGCGTGCCTTGGCATTATAGACAAATTAATCAACCAACGTGGGCTTACAAAATTCAAACGATCGCGATGCTTTTATTTCCAAGGTAGGCGTATGACAAAAGTAGGCAAAGCCACATGCAATTGATTTGACAATTGAAATGTATTACTGAAAACTGATGCTTCGAAAGAGAGAAAAAAACACTTTTCTGCCCGTTTTTCACTCATAACTTTCAAACGAAAGCGAAAATAAAAAAATGGCTTCGAGGTACATTCGCCCACCCTTCAGTCCATCTACGTTTAAATTTTCATATCTCTGAGTTCAGTAGATTTTACTGGGCATCGCGTACAGACAGACAGAAAGACAAACATTTCCTTTTATTATTATTCTAGCAGATCCCCGCGGCTTCGCCCACGATAATTAATTGGAAGATTAAAAATGAATAGCAAAATAACTAAGCTAGATAACCATAATAAATGCAATAGACTGAAAGTGTCACTCATTTCAATTTTATTCTGGTTTTTACAGTGAGCATTAGAGAAGATAATATGGCTTATATTTTTACATACTTTCATAACGTTGTCGGTTTTTTTTAACTTCAATAAGATTTATACTTTTTTAAGTGAAAATTTGTGAATCTCTTATCCAACCTTATTGAAAAACTGATATGAATAATGCCGTATTATTTTCTCTGACTATTTATGTACAGATCAGAAGTGTACGAAAATCGCTTACTGAATCAAGTGCTTTATAAAAATGCAATAATCTCTCCTTTCCTGAGAAAACTGTACAATGCACACAGATATGATTCTCGTCTTTTCTCCAACTTCTTGACCACGATAATTCTGAAAATCCACTTCCACTCTGCAGACCTATGTATACAGTATATGCAATCCCTCCACAGTGTTTTATGAAGAAAGTAATATTATTCCGTGATCTGTCAATTCATTAGATTTTGAAGTTGTTAAAATTTTATTAGTCTCACGGAGGCTGTAGTGACAGGAGATCTTTGGACAAAATATGTTAGGAATACAAAATACCATGCTGTTGATACTCTGATAGCATCAGTTGTTGGTCACTTTTATTCTTTTCCCAAACATAAATTTGGAGAATTTGTATATATTCATAATTCCCGATTTTGTGGTGCATACCAGCGCTTTTCTTTGTGTATATCTTTATGTTTTTGGAGTAGGCCTATGTTTTTCATTCAGGACAATACAATTTCTCATAAAAATGGAAAGTAGAAAATCAAACGGATGCTATTGACTTTCATAACAATGGCAGGACGTACCATTATTCCAGAATTTGTTGCGTTTTATGATTTCAATGAAAATAAGATCTTCCCATACAATAGAACTAACCAGCTTTTATTTCCGATATAATGGGGAAAATGTCAAACATGAATTCATTGTATATGGACATCTTTACATCATTATTGGAGAGTCCTGAAAGAAACCCATTGTAGGATTACAGTGGAAATACAATGAATGAATACATTACTTTTTACTATGTTGGACTCATTAATTTCAGCCCATAAAATTGACAACACTCGAATTTCCATTTGTCTAAACTGTCAATCTATGTTCCACTGATTTACTTAATTTGATTCCGTAGTAGTCCCTGCTTTTTGTATTTTCGAAAACATGTCTGTGCATATGTGTAGCTTATGTGTCTGTGAACAGCCTAAGACGAGAACGAAAAATCATAGGCTACAAAAACAATCTCTATGTAGGCTATATAAAAGGCTTTGTCCTGACTGACAGAGAATCAACGAAGAGCCTAAACTATAACAGGTATAGACTTGGAATTTTGACAGTACCTTCGTTTCATAATGTAGGTGCTCTCTAAGAAAGGATTTTGAAAAATTTTGATTTTAAATGCCAAAAATTAAATGTTTTTGAGAATACTTAATCCCTTTTTACACAGAATTATCAAATCCAAATCAATTTCCATGTACAGTTCTCATGACAACAGTATTGTTGGCAGTGGTCATGGATAGCTTTGGAAATAAATGACACGGGACTAGGTTTGGTAACATGACAGTGAGAAATGAAATATTCCATAAAGACAATACAATTTTATATTACTGGAAATTCTGTTTCTTCTTATTTGAACCTCTACCAGGAGCAATGGGGTGCAAATTTCTACATCCTCTATGAGCTAGAAAAAGCTATATCAAGCGTTTTCTGAGGGAATAGTTTGTGTGTGATAAGTCGTTCTTCCACATTTCAAGTTCTGAATACCTATTCAAGGACCTAGAGTTTGAAAATCGAAAATCCTTCATAAGTTAATTTCGAATTACAAAATACAAAACCCGGACGACGCCGGGCCTTTTAAGCTAGTACTTTATATTTGGGTTAGGTACCTTCTGTGGATGTGACACGAAGATTGTCGATGACTTTCTCTTACATTTAATTTAACTTTCTCTTACATTTAATTTCTCTTTACATGAAGAAAATTTCTGTTTAAATATTGTATAGGCCTATGTAGTACTTATACTAATAGAAGATACTTTTATTTGAAAGATTTTTTCGTAAAAATTCTGGATAGTTATTAGTAGGGGCGGATTTCTATGACATGTCATATTTTTCCCTTTGCATTATTTCATATTTCCGACTAATTGAAACCCGATTCCAAGCATCCTGGTGAAAATGGAACGGTTTTTATTGTGCATATAACTGCATATTTAGGAATTTTCAACTATTGTAGCATATTTAGTATGAATATGAATATGCATATTGAGGTCGTATTTTTAGAATATTTATGTGCATATTAAATAAATTTTGAAGTTGCATATCATATTTTGTAAATTTTGCATTATAATGATACTTTTTTTTCGACCGCCGGCTTGGTCTTGTGGTTAGCGTCGCTGACTACAGATGTGTCGGTCCGGCTTCGATCCCCGGTACCTCCTCAGATTTTTCTGAGGTAGGGAGGTCTGGTAGGGGTGCACTCAGCCTCGTGATTCAAATTGAGGAGCTACTTGATAGAGAAGTAGCGGCTCCGGTCATGGAAACCACCATTAACGGCCGTGGGTGTCGGCATGCTGACCACATGGCACCCAATCCTGCCATCTGCCTATAGGTGGATGACGCAGCGGTCGGGTAGTAGGCCGTGTGCCTTCGGGGGATCTCGCGCCACGGAGTTTAGTTCTTAGTTTAGTTTTAATGATACTTTTTGAGAATTTACAGATGTTTTAAATAATTAACACTTTATTTTATAAAATGTATTGTAATGAAACTTAAAAAAGTATACACAATGCGTAAGTGGTAAGGTCATATTTTAAACTTTATTGGCCATATTTTAATGTTTTTAGGTCATAGAAATCCGCCCCCTAGTTATTAGCTATTCATTTCATACACAAACTTGCCTCACGAATTATGCAACTTTGATTGAGACTGAGACAATTGACCTGTACTTTACACAGGAATATTAGGGATAGAGGAAGTTGTATGGTTCACTTTTTTTTAGGAAATCTTAGTGAAATAACTCATGTTTAGATTTTCCTTTTAATTGAATACCTCCTAGCTATCAGATTATGAGCTTGGTCACAATTCCATACCATGTTTGGTGTTACCCATGGCAATGTGCATTAATACGGCACGTATTTTATATTTTTTTGCACGACTTAACTAATTAGTGGTACTTACGAATGTTGTTGCCGTAGATCGTAAGTTGACATTCCCACACGCAATCTTGTTGCTATGTGCGGTAAGTGTTTCCGTGCGGTTATGAATTTGCTTACGGCACATCATAATACAAGCCTTTATGGACAAGGGCCCCCAGGACAAATATTCGGTTCGCATAACAAACAAATGCGAATCACTTTGTGAAATAAACATCTATCTTCAAGAATGTATATATATAATATTTTCAGGTAATATCGCAATTAATATAATTAAATTGATATAAATAATCATCGTGCAAAAAATAGCATGCAATACTCGTGCCGTAAGCGCATAACGGATCTCGGAAATTAAAAAAAAAAAACTTTTTCCCTTGATCCGTATGCATCGCTTACGGCACTTGTATCGCAATATACTAGTTCACCATGATGTGGCAATTGGAATCGTGGATTTATCATTTATTCGTCGGAAATCTTCAACTTCTGCTTAATTTAAAGCAAAATCCCAGAAAGTTTTGCGGGATTTATTTGTATTTCTCAAAATTCAAGTCTATTGATTACTTTTTTAATGTACGGTGTACAAAAAGGATTCTCCATTACTCGATGGACGCATGGAATGTGTAGAATGGTATGCTGGATATTTTGACATTAAAATAAAAAAATTGATGCTTTTTTTCTACCAAGATGGCTGAACCATAACTTCTGCCATACCTTAAATCTGAAAACTTAACATCAAATTTGAGAATCGTTCGCAATTGCTTCATATACCCGCCCGTAAGTTACATAGAAAAAGTAGCACTTATTTGAACCTAAAAACTAGAACAAAAAAGAACCACAGTATATTTTATTTTTTAGAGTAATTCCTACTGTGGGACTAAAATTTAGTTAGTCTTCGAAGAACTTTCAGAAGCCTATGAAGTGTGAATTATGAAGGCAAGATGTGTTTAGTTCGAGATATCGATATTATCAGGTCGTTAGGAGTTTGCTGCGAGCTGTGCATCATTGATTCGTTCCGTTATGCTGCTTTTGAACTAGGACCCTATTTTATCGTTAGTCCTTTGTTCGCATTGTTTCGTGCAATTATAACAATCGCTCGAGTGATTATCCCAGCTCATAAATTATGTAATGCACATATGGATATTGTGAAGCCCTGGGAATCAAACAGCTCTAACCCAGGGCTGTATTTGTGTAGCACTCATACGTAGCATCACTTACCGGGAAGGTAGTTGAACTCGTGCATATATTTATAGAGGCTGGAATCGCAGTAAAAATGAGGGAAATGTGCTAATAATTAAAGATACATGCACAAAAAGCAGGAAATATTCACGTACTAAAGATACTCCTTTATTAAGTGCCAGAATGGTACTTTAAAATATTGTGCGGGGGACGGGAAAATGTCTGTCCGTCCGTGTGTCTGTACGCGCGATAACTCAAATACACTTTATCGGATATTCATAAAACTAATATACGCATTTATGATGTCCGTGGGAAGAAGTCTATTGATATTGGACCAAATCGGTTGACAGATACCGGAGTAATGCCCAATTTAGTACCTATTTTATGGTTATGTATTACAAAGAATTTATCAAATGCAATTCGTTTCTCATGAGAACATATTGTTTTACACTGTTCATAGGCCTATACGGCTTTGGAAGTTGCAATACAGGTAGCTTTGACAAATAACACTATTCCTTCACATATGCTTATCAAAGTTTTGACCTTTGTTCTTCCTTAAAGCCTTGCTTCAATCTGGAGCTTAACTCGGAAATCGATTAAAAAAAACTTATTTTCTGTATGTCATAATTGCAATTATAACTGATAAAACAATAGCATTCTGACACTTTGTTACATCAGTTTACCTGATTTTATTCTAGAAGGTAATCTACTTTGTATTTTGAAGGGTATGTATAACTGATAATAGAAAGTACGATAAAGCCACAAAGAAAATCTTGACAAGAGAACACGAAAATATTAATCTTTATTTAATTTTATACTTCACTAGTTTATTGTTTTACTTAGTCAATTCATAACTAATGGAATAAGTATAAAGCTTTGGGCCGAAACTCATAGTTGTACATTGTTTGATCATGTTTGTTTCATAGATGAAAGAAGTTCCCTCACGGATTGTATTCATGACAACCTTACTTATTTTCTAACCCTTTCAGAGCTAAATTTATGCTTGGTTAATAAGGCAGTCATCAAATGAAAACATCAGTGGGCTTTAAGTTCGAAATCGATGAAGAAAATTTCATTGGAATAGCTGGTTTCCGTGAATGACAAACATAACACTTGATTAAAAATCCGTTTATTTCACATAAAACCCAACTCTATTTATCTTAAATCTCTTCATTTAACGAATATATTTATTGAAGCGATACATTTATACGTCAATAGCAGTAGCAGTTCAACCCGAGCTTTATGGACAATTAGTTACTTCGAAAGAAAATAATACTAGACTTTATTATAAATTATTTTAAAATTATTAGGGGGATCAGGAGTCACTGATACATCAATTTATGCTTATGTATAAATAAAATCATAATCGAAGTCATGCTGAGAAATTCCATGCCGCTGCTCTACCGATTGAGCTACCATGGCAAAATGCCGGTATAACATAACTGACACATTAAACTCTAATATCAACATTATATCCACCAATTGCGATAATGAATTCCCATTACCTAGTTTCAAGGCTTGACCTAGACGGAAATCATGGGCATTATTATAGACATTCGTTCGTTTAATAGCATTTAGTAGCATGACTTAAAAAAAAAAAAAAACTTAGAATGTCCTACGAAAATGTCGTGCTATAAATATTCATGCAGACTTCGTTTATCTGTATTCATGTTCTGTCGCCTTAATACTTGCTTCACATTTGTGGAAAATAATTCGCTGCATATATAGTAAAGAACAATTTAAGCAAGATCGAGCGAGGTGGCCGAGATGGTATAACCTCTTGAACTCGCATTCGGGAGGTCTCAAGTTCAAATCCCGTGCACGGCCAATTTTACATGGGATTTTTCATGGTTCCCTCAGTCGTAAAGGCAAATTCCGAATTGGATATTTACATACCATAAATCATCCTCACCATTTCATCCTGTGTCATATCAATTAACTTAATATTAAGTTGAAATTTACTGCATAAAATACACTACTAATAATTTACAATCAGTAACTCAATAACCTACCCTACTAACAGATCCTAACTCCTGGCATGGCCTCATAGCTAAAAGGAGTATCAATACAGCTGAAATAATAATAATAATAATTATTATTATTTATTTATTGAGCGATTTCCTCATTTCTGAGGTTAAACTCCACCAACACAACAACTTTATTACAATAACATTTGTATAAAAGTTCAGTAATTTCTAACCAAATTTTAAATTAAAATTTACCCAAATTTTTACATATTTTAATAAAATTAACATATTTCCAAAGAATGTTCAATGTGTTGCATGGTACCACTTATCTCTGTCCATTGCATCTTCTGGGTTTAACTGAAAATTTTGTAAGGAGTCTCGAACGCAATGATCCCATTTTCTAGCAGGTCTTCCCTTTTTCCTTCTCCCCTCTGGTTGCCAATTCATTATAGCTTTTGGTATCCTATTCTCCGGCATTCTTTGTAGATGTCCATACCAATTTAGTCTTTTTTTGTCTATTGTTGTTAAAATTGTTTCCTCTGCTTTCATTATCTTCCTTATTTCTGAATTTCGAATTCTTTCTATTCTTTATTTTCTTGCAGCTCTTTTCCAAAAATCCATTTCTGTAGCACTTAATTTTCTGTTATGGTGTGAATTTACTGTCCATGTCTCTGCCCCATATAATAATAATAATAATAATAATAATAATAATAATAATAATAATAATAATAAACTAAGCAAGCTTTAAGCATACCATATTTTGTAAGTAAGTAATAAGCAGGGCCCGGATTATGATGACCTAAAATTGTTTGAAAAATGACCTATAAAATGACCCTAAATTTGAAAGAAAATGACTTAATAATTATAAAAAATGACCTAAAAACTGATATTTTATATATAAATAATTATTAATTTACACACAAAGTTATAGACTAGTTTGTACATAACTTAATTGTAAAAACTGTAAATAACTGTAATGTTGTGAATGCTCTTTTCTCACGGAAATTTATACTGGCACTGAGGCAATGGTGAGTCAAAATTCGTCACATCCTTTTGTGGTCTGCCGGATTATATTGTTGTTTATTGAGGGTAAACAGTAGTTTGCACTCTCAAGTCCAAGCAGGTGGCAGACTCTGGTGCCAAGTAAATCTAATAACAATAGTAATATAATACAAAATTTTGGCTTTTTCATTTATTTATTTATTATTCTCATTTCCGACTGAGACATGACAACACTTAACGCCGAATTTTTCCTTCTTGCATTAAACAAACAACACTCAAAGACAGCACCGCTAGCGACGAAAAAAGTTAATACACTCAATGTAAATACATGAAAATGACTAAATAAGGAAGCAAATGACACGAAAATGACAAAATAATGACCTAAAATTGAAAAAAATGCCCGAAAAATGAAAAATTGCATAAAATGACAAAAAATGTCCTAATAAAAATATATTTCTATAATCTAGAGGCCATGATTAGGATTGATCTACAAGTTGGCAATGTCTATGCAGCATCAATAAAAAGATGATCTGTCATTAGAATCTGGGCCCTGGTAATAAGTTATTTGTTTTATTGTTAGATTTTAACTATATTAATAATAATATTGTGGTAGTCGTTGATAAGCGTGATGTTATATTAAAAGCTTAAAATGAAAGAGCTCTATATAGTTCGAATGAATGTTTCTTATTTTTAAAATAATTTAATTTCCACTTTGCATAAGAGAGGACAAATTTAAACGATGCAAACGACTTCATAGAACAAGCTTGAGCTTAAAATTCTTCCAGTCTTAAGCTGAAACAACTTCTTTCTATTTGTGAAAGTCCTTTTTCATTTCCTTTCAGCTTAGCTCCAGCCTTACTTCAATTTAAAGCTATTGAAACTGTTAACCGATCACATAACACTCGTAGTGAAGTAATTTCCATCCCTCCTCAACCCCCTAAGGCGTTGTGTTAGCTCCGTGCAGTATTCCTTATAAGAGAAAAAAAGTTGACAATTTTACCGTTCCTTACTCGATTTTCCAATCCTGCAATTCTCTTAAAGCAGGAGGAAATGAATGTGAAAGAGGTATTCTACACTTCCATCTAATAAAACAAAGTGGTTTCTACATTCCGAAGAAAGTGCCAGGTCCTAAACAGGAAATGAAATGGGATGATTGTCTCCCTGAAAATAGACTTCAGTTACGGCTCATCTCAGACTTGTCTTTTTTCTAGTTCTGTCTTCTTGAAAGTTAAATTAAATCAGATAAACTGATGTAACAAAGAATGGTTTTGTTTAATCAGTACCAATTACAATTATCCTGGCCCAGGTCGATGGTATTTATGTGTGCATAAATGTGTTAGGCCCATGTCAGTAGATTTACTGGCATGTAAAATAACTCCTGCGGGGAAAAAATTGCGGCACACCGGCGACGGTCACAGGCCTAAGTTGCAGTATATAACCATCGTTAAATAACCATATACAGACCAACAAGAAGGCTCATCTCTCTCCCAACTTCTTAAGGGGAAATGTAATTGATTTCTGGATGAAACTTGTGATTGTGTTTTTATTGTTTTATTTCTCCGAACATTCCACTTTAAGATGGTGTGTCATACATAATATTGTAGGCTAATATATTTCTATCCATGTTTTTTTTATTATTATTCTGAGGAGATGCAGATTATGGCGCGAGGATGTTTTAAGTTTGAATGTCGTTTCCCGTAAATTTACTTTTTCTACATAAAATTTACCTTTTCTCAGCTTCTACTTAACCTACAATCTTGAAATTACAGGACTTGTTTATTCATATGCCTTACGTACACTGATAAAACATTTTTAGAATGATTTAATTTATGAAATATGTACAGGTATTTGCAGCTATTTAAAAAGCCAATAAAAATTATAAAAAGAAAAATCATAGATCATTATTTGCTAATGCCTTAAGGGACAAGGGTTTTTCTGTTTTTGAAGAAGTGCATGGTCTTTCCAATGAGGGTAGTATTCGCAGGGTGGATATTATAGCCTTCAATCCTCAGTCATCTGAAGGGCATATAATTGATCCAACCATAAGTTTCGAGTCCCATGAGGATCAGCCGGAGGAGGTGAATGAGGAGAAGAGAAGAATTTATGAACCCACCATTAAGTATTACAAGGATAAATACCATCTAACATCCATAACAGTGACAGGATTAATGATTGGAGCACGTGGTACCATCCCAAAACTATTGTTGGACTTCTCCAAAGCCATTCATATTCTTATAGAAATATCACTGGGGCATTGAAAGGGTCTATTGCCATATTTCGCAAACATACCTGTGGACCATGACTTCTAATTTTAAGTTGTTATCTATATACTAATTGTTAAAGCTTCATTATTAATTTAATCTGTTTTCTTTTACTGTTTGAATATATATATATGTTGTTGGTACTCTTTGTCAATGGCAACCTGCAGGTGTTGCAGGAAGAAATGAAATAAATAAATAAATAAATAAATAAATATGAAAAATCCTTTTTTCAGTACTGAGACATGGTATGTTTCTAGAAACTGTAAAAAGATGAAGTGCCTACCTTTAATAGTTTTTGAGCAAAGGTACATTCAATTTAACACTGTAAAGATAGGCCATTCGGTTTCCCCTTCAAGAAGAAGGATTTACTCTTTAAGCCTGAACGACTTCTCATTGTTTCACGATGTAAGCACCTGATCTTGACCGAGAGGATCAATCTATTAACTGAGGCAGGTCCAATATTTAATTCCAGCATCTATCGTAGTCAGGCCCGACGAGAGGGAGGGGCAGCCGGGGCTGCAGCCCCGGGGCCCGGGACCCAAAAGGGGTCTGACCAGGTTTAATTTTTTATCTTCTAAATTTACTCTAAAATAAAATTGGTTATAAGTCAATAAGCAGCATAAGTTATGTTTAATGTGATTATTTTATCTGCATTGTCCTGTCGTATAACGGTGACACGGAATTAATCACTTAATTTGAAACGGATTATTCTTGAAGAAAAATTGCTATTTTTGAAAAGTAAAATAGAAATCCTTCTGAACTCAACAGTTGGCCTCACTAACGTTCGGCATTAAAAATAATAATTGTCAAAATATTGATTTTGGTACGTACAGATTACATTCATACATACAGATAAAATTTTTCTTAAATTGAATATTTTAACGTATTTTTCCGTTTCATGCCCCTTGATTCCGAATATATGAATCTTAAAGAACCTAAAAAGGGCTAAATCAGACTGAGGGACCTGAAAGGGGCTAAGGAAGACTTTTGCTGAAAACTAAAAGCTAAAGAGGACATTTGCTAAAAAACGAGGGGTTAAAGAGAACTTTTGCAGAAAAACACGATTTTTAAATAGATTTTCCAATTAATGCCAAGGAAAATAAATATGTGAATTTGGCACTTAATAAATAAATAAAATAATTATGTAATATCATTACATAATCTTTTCGTTGCATACATTATAAAGGGAGAGGTTGGGTTTCAGTGATGAATTTAATATTTGAAGGGGTCCGGGAAAATTTGTCCCTGGGGCCCTTGCCCTCTCTACACGGCCCTGATCGTAGTTCGTCAAGGACCGACGGAAATCAATACGCAAGATGTCTACCTAATCTGCAGTCACCGAACCGGCCTGTTAGTATAGGGCTTCGTCCCTAATATAGTGGAAATTCAATTTCATCCTGGAAGGGTTTTCCATCACGGGATAAATGGCTTGTTGAAGCCACCTCGCTTATAATCGGATCCTGTATGATGCAATGGATAATGTTTGTCGTTCTCTGTCAAAACAAACAGCGTTCTGTTGTTCATAAACATGTTGTCATGGTGATATTTTTGCATTGACAAGTGAGTGTCGTCGTATGCTATCATTACTGGATCGACATGACACTGATCCCCTTACGACTTGACATACCCCAATGTGAGTTAATAATAACTTATTAGTTGGTAAGGGACTTTACCTACCTACCCTCTGTCTGGCTGTCCTCTAAATTCATTAGAGAGATGGCTCCATTTGTGTGCATATACCTCCGCTTATTAAGTTGCCATTGTGATAGAACTAGGGTAATCCGAAATAATTGGTAGAGCTTGAGGCTGGAATTTGATATTTTCGAACAGTTTTAATTCAGCACTAAAACCAGGGTGCGAAATCGTAGGGGGGATGGGAGTTTTCCCACCCATTGGCGATTTTATCATAGGTAATCCCATGAGAATTGACTAGTTTATCGATAGATTCGCGACTGCACAGCAGAAGGGAATTTATCTGATGAAACTAGTCAACTCGAGTTGGATTTATTAAGAATATTCCATGAATAAAAATGTAACGGATTATAAAAAATAATGATTACTTTCGTGCTTTGTTGTATAAAAACTAAACTAACAGCTCCGAGATCATGGCATACTATGAATCAACCATTCATGAATCAATACGAGTTACCATGTCCATACTGTGACCAGTGCTACCAATTTTGCATGTAAGACATAGTTAACTTCATTGAGGTAAGCTAAGAGCAGAAAAGAATAAAAGCACACGAACTGGCTTCCACTGAATTTAAATTGTGTTTTTAATCGATGTACACTTATATTATTTAAATTTACAAACAAGTTATGTTGTATAAAATAATCTGTTTTCGTGCTGTTTAATGACAACATATGACGTATTAATCACTGCACACTGATGCTTTCGTGTCCAGTAACGAGCAGACGGTTTTACCCGATAAAATGCCATCCTCGCGATTCCTACAAAAATATTGTAAGATAAACGGCCATGATTGGTCTATATCCGAGGAATTGCTAAACGTTATTGGTCAATGTCAAACACGCGGCATATGAGTGGAATAGTCATAGCGTAGACTTCGGATTTTAGGTAAAAACCTATTTTAATCCTTAAGTGATATATGGAAGAAAACTTGTATATGCATGTTTCATAAGTGACTATGCCTAAAACTGATATTTTTATAGGACCTAAAAGAGCCTATTTTTACGTTAGAGCCTAATATTGCCTTTTTTGCTTGTTTTTTCTCTGAAGTTCAAAATAAGTAATTTTTTGTTATAAATTCTAGCAT
Source organism: Ectobius pallidus (assembly GCA_964059195.1). NCBI lineage: Eukaryota > Metazoa > Arthropoda > Insecta > Blattodea > Ectobiidae > Ectobius > Ectobius pallidus. The sequence goes on from CAXKWD010000008.1 coordinate 141,496,148, forward strand.
TTATTTTCAGTTCGTACTAAATTTTTAACTCAGAATGTGCAGTACATGACACATTTGTGACGCGGTTAAATAGTAAGGAATGCTTCGTCTTCAGCAGAAAAATTCCTTGGAATTCCCAAGAAAATGTAGTGCTTTTCTCCCGACTCCCACATCCAGTTTAAAAAAAAGTAGTTCTCCGAATTACTGACAAGGGGTTGAATATGCTAGTATAATATGCCTAGCTTCTGGGCGCAGGGATTAGGTTTTCACTGTTATGGTAGTAATACAGGCCCTAGTAATAGGTCTATATAATTCTGTGTACCATAGGCCAATATCTGTTTTTTATCATGATTACTGATTAATGGCGACTTCAATAAATATAACATTCTGCATTGCAATTGAGATATTTAAGAAAAGTGGCAACTTAACGATTTTATAAGAGACTATTTTACGATTTTTAGAACCTATTTTCCAATTTTTAGAGCCTATTTTAGGTACCTAAAAGAGCATTTTTAGCGACCTAAAAGTCCGAAGTCTAGTCATAGGTAATCTCTCGAGAGATTACGAGTTGGATCTATTAAGAGTATTCCTTGAATGAAATGTAACGGATTATGTAAATCTCTCTATATATAAAAGGCTTTGTCCTGACTGACTGAATGAATGACTGACTGACTGATTGACTGAATGAGAGGAATCAACGTACAGCCTAAACTATAACAGGTAGAGACTTGGAATTTTGACAGTACCTTCGTTTCATAATGTAGGTGCTCACTAAGAAAGGATTTTGAAAAATTCTGATTCTAAATGCCAAAAATTAAATGTTTTTGAAAATACTTAATCCCTTTTTACATAGAATTATCAATTCCAAATCACAGAATATATTGTTGCCAAATGGTATCAGGTGGGCTTGGAAAAAACAATTGAAATGCACTTTTGACAAATAAGAGAAGTTATCAAAATAATTCATGTTATAAATAAATATTACAGAATGAAATCCACTAAAATAATGGAATCACATAACTTTCTCTACCCTGGACATAGAGAAAACAAAACGAGGTATGGTAATGTGTATATTATTATATTATATCGCAGGTTTTTGGAGAGAAAAGTATGAAAGTGATAATGCTTTATGGTAACATAAGAGTGGGAAATTTCCCGCCTCGATATTACAATTTTATGTTACAGGAATTTCTGTTTCTTCTTATTTAAACCTCTACCAGGCTTGCTGTGCACTGTACAAGCGATAGGATGCAACATTCTAGATCCTCTATGAGCCATAAAAAACTATATCAAGCGTTTTCTGAGGGAATAGTTTGAGTGTAATAAGTCGTTCTTCCTATTTCAAATTATAAATGCCTATATAAGGACCTAGAATTTAAAATTGAAAATCCTTCATAAGCTAATTTCCATTTACAAAATACAAAACCCGGGCGACGCCGGGTCTTTTAAGCTAGTCATATTATATGCTAATACAAATATTTATTTCTGGTTTGTTTAAAATAAAATCGTTAATAGTGTCAGCTGTCAGCAAAAAAATAAACATTGGTATTTTGACCAATTTTAAGGTACCTTTTTCCCTTAAGGTAAACATACGTGTTTCAGATGAGGTTAAGAAGCCCTGCTTTCATTTTACGATAAACTTGGTTTCTCGCTGTGTAAGATTCCCAATATCTCGAGAGATTCCACTGCTGTATATGTTGTAGGGATTACTGTCGACTCTGACTGCTGAACAATTGACTTGCTAAGCCTGATATACTCAACTCCAGTGAACAATATTGACCTATCTCTACTAAAATAGAAAACTTCCTTCTTTGTGCTCTGACGAATTCTACGATATAATCTTTCTCTAAACACAACTGTGAATCTAGTAACCTTAAAACACATAGCCTTCTTTTTCTATTTCTATTGATATCTGACTGTTCGAACTTACATGATCAACATTTTAATAAGTGTAAAATACAACAGTAGATTACAACAACAACAGAATACAACAGCAGATTACAAACAATAGCATAATATTATAACAGTGAAGCCAACCATTCTTGCACATTATCAAACGATATATAGACAGTGTCGACCATTTGTGAACATTGTTTTATAGAGTGTATTTCAATAACAACAAAATTGTATAATGTTAGTTTTTAATGTGTATAGTTTAATTATTGAATTGAGAAAAGGTGTTATATTGTTTAAATCAATCTGACTGGTGCAAACCTATGAGGAAATAATACAATCAAATTTGTATATGCGTTTACATAAAAGTGATTGACATATGTGTACTTTTTAATATTGTAATATTTTATTTTGCTGACATTCTGAACACAACATATATTGTATAAAATCCCCGGTTGTTTGTATAAATGTCCTAGGGGGCACTTTTATGTAACATAATTAATAAATTCAGTTTAATTTAATTTCGCATTATACTTGCACTATTTGATACATATAGACCTCGTTTTCAGGTACTAATTCCTTGTCTAGTTTTTGATAGTGGTTTATAGGCTTTTTTTACTTCATACATTATTATTTAGCTATACCCACTATCGGAATGAAATTTCTTAACGTATGTGTAAAATAGTTACGATGTCCACCGCTGTGGCGCAGGGGATGCGTTCGCTTTCAAGCAGCGGGTCCGGGTTCGATTTTTGGTAGGGACGGGTTACCTAGGTGGGCTTTTTTTTCTGTTTATTTTTCTATACCTGTAAGACGAATTTCGGGTAACTTGCCCTTATGGTCCCCGAATATAATCTGACCGTCATTATCATCTTCATCTCATCCTCTAATTGTTCTGCATCAGTGTGTGAGCGACTGACGTGTCTAGTAGTCCTGTGTTGGTGTTGTCTTGGAGGTGGCCCCGCCAAAAGGCTGATGACTCATCCAGGGAAACCTTCCATGTCCTTGTGGTCAAAGGAGTCTGTATGTGGTCCAAAAATAATCCTTTTCCAGATAGGTCGCCGTCCTGTACGGCCCGGGTGGCGTGGGCCGCATAAACGTCCTTACAATGGGAGAGATAAAACTTCGGGAAGGAGAGAAAGAAATAATGATGGTCTGAAGATTGAAATTCATTCCGAAGCATGTTTAATGTTACGAATCATTAGTAAAAAAGGTAACCCATAGATTCGTATGTATTCGTTCGAAGTGTTCAAGTGTATCGTGAACTTTTTTACTTTTTTGACTCCTAAACGTAAACGGTCTGTAAATGCATAATTTGTTGTTTCTAAAGCTGTATTTTTTACAGGCTTGTGACTTATATCTTTTTCTTTTTTTCAGGTGAGTGCACTCGAGAAGAAGAGCTTCAAGCTGTCGGTTACGTAAGTGAGATTCATGGAATTGCTTAATTGACGATTTGCGCTCCTATTTTTGTATTTCTGAGAAGCAGATATTTCTGTGACGCTAAGATTGTATTCGCCTTAGAGCTCATAAAATTCCGGTGCGCTTTTTTTTTCTTCTTCTTTTTCAAACTACAGTTTACTACCTTATGCAACGAGCCTCTAATGGCATTTATTAAGGGTATATGTACGTGAATTATTTTCAAATTTATGTTTTTTTTGTTTATAGCACTAAAAAAATGTGCTGAATTTTCTGCATCCATTGATACATAGTTTATATAGGTTTAGAAATTTTTTGTGCCATTTAAATGGACATTTAAATATGTTTAATCGCTCTGAGCCACACTCTTAGAAAGGTCACTATTAACTTAAAATGGAATTTCCCGGTAACTCTTATTTGACACACATATTGTTAGGTAGCTCCTCAACCATTAGAGATAGAAGGCTGAATTTTGTTACACTAATTTTACATGCATATATGCATAAAGTAGATTACAATGATGCCCATAGGTATAAAATTAAAGAAAATGTGTCATGAAATATTGATCAAATTTCAAGATATTTTATATGCGATATATAAAAATTAATTGCATTAAAAATAATAACTTTAGCTGTATAAAAGTAGTCTACTTGGTAGAAAAATATGTTTATTGTATGCATTAAAAAAATAAAAGGTGTCAGAGAAACCAGAAAAAATGTTATGCCTATAGGGAGTGATAAGTGCATCTGAATTAATTTTTTCATGCTCCTGTAAAACGTGTAGTTTGAAATTAACTTGGTAAATTTTTTATACTTTTATCTGATAGTTATGTTCTAGTAAGCCTTGTTAAAGGATCGTGTAATTTTTGTCCACTTCTGAGTTCATTTTCTTGTAAAATTTTAATAGTTTAGAACCTGCATTTTTTTTTATCTTTTTGTGGTTGTTCACGTACATATACCCGATACAAGTCTTCTTCTTCTTCTTCTTCTTCTTCTTCTTCTTATTCTTGTGATGTAGGATGGCATCCTGTTTATTTCCCCTTTATTCCTCAGATGAGTCATGTGTACTGTCTTTCCATCTCGTAGCAGGTCTTCCTCTTAATCTTTTTCCGTCTGGTCTGCTTTCTTGAGCCTTTTTTGCTAGGCGATTGTTTTCCATTCTATCAACGTGTTCTTTCCAAAATTTTCTTCTGTCATTGGTAAATTTAGTTATGTCCTGAATTTTGCATTTGTCCCTAATTTCTGTATTGTGTATCTTATCTAATAAAGTTTTCCCCTGAATTGTTCTTAGCACCTTCATTTCACAAGTGCTTAATATCTGTTTAGTTTTGTTTGTGTCTGCTCTCGTTTCTGCTGCATATGTTAAGATTGGTCTTAATATTGTTTTATAAATGCGCACTTTACTGTCTATCGCCATGTACTTGTTTCTCCAAATTATGTCTTTCATACAACCTGATATCTGCATACAAGTATGTTTACGAAAAGAGAAAAGTGAGTTTCATAATTTTCAGAGGATTATCTTAATTACCAAGACTGCTTTTGTTGGACCGTAATAAAAACATTTAGATTTTAGGTTCATAAAAAATAACGAAATCGGCTGCTACCAAGTTCTCGTAGTTCATGTCTTCTGCGATAGATGGCAGCTGATGGCGTCAGTCAAGTCTAAGGTTTTTCTAGGCCGTTTTATTGTAACGAATTGACTTTTACAAGACGAATTTAGTTTAATATTAAAATTAACATGAACAGAATTGATTTTATTTTAAATGCAGTCAGTTCCATTTCCTGTTTTCAGAGTTTGAAGATCGATCCGTGTTCCTATAATCAATATCACAACTTGTGTAATGAAAATCTATATCGAAGTGAACATCATTAGGCCTAAGGTACCATTATGTCACATATAAAATGCGTATTATGGTATGGTCGAGCAAAAACTTGTTTAAAATTTTGATGGCAAAAATTTCATGAAATACTTTCATGATTTATTGTTTACTATTTTCATCTACCAAAAAGTTTTCATCATTGTGATTTTATTCCGTTTATTTTTTTAGCAGTATCGCAAACAAAATTATAAAAAAATGTAGGTCCAAAATGCCAGTATATTTTGTCACTGAAAATGACAGTCAAGTTGGACTTATCTAGAAAAGAATCCTTTGTAAAATTCGGCAAATACACACCGAAATGACTCCTACGGTTTTTTTCTTCAGAAATTTGAAATTTCGTTAACTATCTTGAAAAAGTGTTACGAGTTAAAGATTTGTTTACACATTATTTTTTTTATTAAGACGCCACCTGAAAGAGAACACTCTCATGGTTGGGTGCAGTTAAGAAATGAATAAAAATACATTTAATAAAATAGAATTTCAATACATAAAAAAACAATGAATAGCATTCATTTACATAATAATAGTAGGAATATTTTAAAATGAAGAAAGAAACATAAAATAATTATATTTATGTAATAAACTTTATTAAATTTGTAATTGTTCTGATTAATTAATTAATCAATTCATTAATTAAACTTAATAAATGAGCTTTTGAGATATTTATCGTTTAAAATGACGCAATTTATTTATAGAAAATCTCTGGTAATAATGAGATTATACCTTTCTGCAACGTTTCACGAATAGTATAAATTGATGTAATAGCATTTCTATAATAATCGTACCGACTTCGTTTTTCAACATTGTACTTAAATTGGTTCATGCAGTTGCAATATTTCACTGAACAGAGAGTTGTTTATTTTCAGTCTCTGCAGAAGAGAGGTCTTTTGTGAACAGGAAGTAATTGGATATAATTTTCATTCCAGCTGAAAGCAAACTGAATTATATTATGTTCGCTAGGATATCTCGTATACAAAAAGCCTAGGCTTTGATGTTCATTAGTCAGCTTAGAGTTCATGCAACACAGATGTCTAGGGACTGAAAAGGGTTCAATATATGCATTCATGAACTACAGATTACCGTCTCTGTTGATATTACATGAGAATTATCATAGGAGAAAAATTCCTCCGACACTGGGATTCGAACCCAGTACCTTAGGCTATCCATGCCGCTGCTCTACTAACTGAGTTAAGCCAGATGGAACCTCTCTCGTATGAGGTAGAGACCATTAAAAATAATCAGTCATAGGAGAGGGATTCCATGAGGTAGACCATTAGCCTAAGGGTAATCAGTCATAGGAGAGAGATTCCTTGAGGTAGACCATTAAGGGTAATCGGTCATAGGAGAGAGCTTCTATCTGGCGCCGTGAAGCGAACTCTGGCTTAGCTCAGTTAGTAGAGCAGCGGCACAGCTTAAAATTGCATTTTTTTAAATTCAAGCGACATAAAAACATGCAGGTCTATTTAGAATATTTTGAAAACCTATTGTACTGGTAGTGGAAGAAAAATTACCTAAGGTTAGATACTTTTTAATAGGACAGGGCATTGAATGGCCACAAATAGCTAAAAAATGTAATATAATAAATGCATTTATGGCCTAAAAGTAGTAAACAAGTAACACAACATTTTCGGGGAATCTAATATATAAAGTTGAATGTGTGTTTGTGGGTATGTATGTTTGTTCCTTATACAAATCTACATTTCTTTACCAATTTACACGAAATTTTGCACACATACCCTGTTAAGCCCGGGAAGTATAGCGGTCAACATTAAAATTGAAACAAATCAGTCCTTCCCTTGAAAATTATATAATTTCTGAGAATATTATACTGAAAACAATGAAATGCTGTTCAGTTCACATGACAACAGTGAATTGTTTACTGTGATTACATAGGGCCTTGGCAACTATATAGCCTAATGCTGGACTTAACGATTTATGATTCCATCGATGTAATATATTGGCGAAAATAATTACTGAAAATGAAATCCACGAAAATAAAGCACAGTGTGATGTAGTCACATAACTTTCTCTACCCGCGACATAAGAAATATTTTCTCACTTCACATTTTGATGTAGAATAAGAAGTCGTATTGCAGGGATAACTTAAGTGTGTGAGTATGCTATATCAGAAGTCTGTAAATAATCCTTTCCGCTTATACGTTATCCATAGGCTTTGTATTAGTTGAGATTTATCATAGGCCCTAAGCATGGGATGGAACATTTTGAGTCCTATGCTCGTAGTTTATTATGACCCGGGTTTTAGGGGAGGAAAGTATGAAAGTGATACTACATTTCTCTTTTATTTCAGCCCCTAAACGGTTGTAAGATGAGAATGATAAATAAAATTTTCCGTCAAGCCAAATACAATTTTATGAAATTTATGTTTCTTCTTATTTCAACCCCATCCAGGCATGATGTGTAGAAGCAACGGAATGCAGCATTCGACATCCTCTATGAGCCATAAAAAGCTATATCTAACGTTTTCTGATGGAATAGTTTGAGTGTGATAAATCGTTTTCTTCATTTCAAGTTCTACATACATATTATATAAGGACCTAGAGGTTCAAAATCGAAAGTCCTCCATAAATTAATTTCAAATTAAAAAATACAAAGCCCGGGTGACGCCGGGCCTTTTCAGCTAGTTACTAATAAATTAGGCATATTCATTTTTTCTTGTAATTCGTGTTTTAGAGATATTTAATGGGTGACAGTGCATTATAATTAAATTTACAATAATATAACATACTTTTATTTTGTTACTAACGAAATAAGTAAATTAATGCTACTGGGACTCCCTTTGTGAAAAAATAAACTAATTCTTTATTACTACAGCACAAACTGCAATGACTGTTTACGATAAATTGAAATTGAAATTAAGGATGGTAACTTGGCGGTGATTCTCAACTGAAAATAATTGTCTATTGTAAAGTGAAAAAGTAAAGTGTTCCCTATTACTGGCCATGGAGGCCCAGAGGGTTCCGGGAGGTTGAGGCTCCCAGATTTTAGACATTTGGCACCTGAAGGTGGTAAGGTTGTCACCGACCGCCTTTTCCCCCAGGATTACTCCTGGTACTAATTTCTGTTAGAGGCTGAGTCGAACTCATGGCTATGATCAGGGCCCGGATTCTGATGGCCTAAAATTGTTTGAAAAATGACCTATAAAATGACCCTAAATTTTAAAGAAAATGACTTAATAATTATAAAAAATACCTAAAACCTGATATTTTAATTAAAAAAAAAAATATTGTACACACAAAGCTGAATGTTCTTTTCTCACGGAAATTTATAGTGGCACTGAGGTCCTGGTGAGTCAAAATTCGGCACATCCTTTATTGAGGGTAAACAGTAGTTTGCACTCTCAAAATCCAAGCAGGTGGCAGACTCTGGTGCCAAGTCAATCTAATAACAATAGTAATATAATACAAAATTTTGGCATTCTCATTTCCGACTGAGACATGCCGATTTTTTCCGTCTTGCAAACAACACTTCAAAAACAGCACCTCTAGCGACGAAAAAAGTTATTACACTCAATGTAAATACATGAAAATGACTGAAAAAGGAAGAAAATGACACAAAAAATGACAAAATAATGACCTAAAATTGAAATAAATGCCCTAAAAATATAAAATCGCAAAAAATGACCTAATAAAAATTTATTTCTGTAATCTAGAGGCCATGATTAGGATTTATCTACAAGTTGGCAATGCCTATGAAGCATCAATAAAAAGATGACATGTCATTAGAATCCGGGCCCTGGCTATGATTGTCTATTGTTTGAAAGTAATGATTTGTACCTCCACTGGAGGATTTCTTGGAAATGTACTAGAGTTCAAAATGCACATTCCTTAAAAGTAGGAGTAGCAGTTAATGCTGAAAATCTGCTTTGTTTCTTGTGGAAGTTATTTGCTTATAATCAGGGCTAGTATTTATATGTAATTACATAGTCTATTTCTTAATTTCACATATAGACACATTTTTTTCACTTATCTCCATCTATTATGTTGTCCTCTATTCAAATTAAACAAATTTATTTTACATAATTTTACATATTTCTGACAATAGCACATATTTATATGTAAAATAAATATTTGTCCATATTTAGTGATTTTAATGGAATATTCGTACATATTTCATTCTTAAGAGTAAAACTATATAAAATTGTCGTTTTCAGTGACATAAAATATGGCAGCACAGGATAAGTTTACAGTTATGTACAGAAATTAATGTGTGAAAAATGATTTGTGTTACATTGAATCAAATTGTTGTAATATAACAAAAATAATTCAGAAACTACAAAATAATAATCTGACATTACCTGGAAATATTGACATTGTGAAAAACATGATTCATGAGCTCAAATGCATACGTGGACATTTAGCCGATCTTCTCAAATGTAAAGTGGACAATGTGTTTTCAAGAAATCCAGGCTTTGAAGAAATGTGTAAAATCAGTGCAATCTTAAGTAGCTCGTCAAATGTAAAACTAGAATCAGTGAATATTAAACACGCGCCAATTACTTCATGTGCAGTAGAACGAAGCTTCAGCCAATACAAATCACTTTTGAAAATTTAAAACAACATTTTGTGGCATACTGTTATGGTAACAGAAATAATCAATGAATGAATACGAATAAAGTAAGTGATCTGAAAAAAAATTGAATAATTTAATTTATGAATCCAGTATTTGTAATTCATTTTTATAGGTTCTAAAAGTAACAAAATGTAGTGTCTAGTGGTTAAATTTGTTTTGATGTCCATATTTTACAAAATATATTTGCATATATATATATATATGTACGTATTTTTACATTTTTAGTACATATATATGTACATATTTTGACATTTTTTAGTATATATAAATCCTAGCCCTGCTTATAATAGTCAATAGAAGTTGTAATCCATCCGGTATAAGTAACAAGTTTTAAATATCTAGGCACTCACCTCACGTACAAACATGAAAGTGATTGTAAATATAAACTCCCTATGTTTCAGCATATGTGCGGCACAATAAGTAGAAATCTGAAAAGGAAGGCAAGAAAAGAAAAAAACATTAAATTTTATAAAGTAATGGCCGTACCATCTTTGCTATTTGGATCAGAAACATGGACGATGACTGCAGCCGATAGTAAAAAATTACAGGCCAATTAAGGTCAGTTAAAGGATGTAATTTGTCAGATAAAATAAGGAATGATCAAATAAGAGAAGAACTGCAAATATTTTCCCTAGAAGAAAAAATCGCAAATTATAGAAATCAATGGGCAGAACATGTTAATAGAATGGCACTAGAAAGGATCCCAATAAGAATTATGTATTATAATCCTAAAGGGAGAAGACATCCGGGAAGACGTAAGAAACGTTGGACTGATACACTGTGAAGCCGGAACAGGCATATTGCCTAATCCTTGATTTGAAGAAGAAGAAGTTGTAATAGACAGGCATTAAAAACAGAAATAATAATTAAACATTTCAAATATAACGCAATGCAACACCTTATTAAAAAACCACGAAAATGTCGAAAAATTACGTATCCCTCGAAAAAAAAAGACAAAAAATGCAAAATTATATCAAATCAAATTTCCCTTATTAAGTAAACTAATTCATGAAACACATTTATGTACATTCTAGCTATTTTTCATAAAATGCCTTGCCCTTTTTATTAGATAATATAAGCAAGTGAGACGTCTGGACGTTGACAAATATGAACTTGAATGCCCTATGAAAACGAGCTATAAAACAGAGAGAGATATAAAGAAAGAAGATTTATCATGTCGTTGGATTAAGAGAGGACTATCAGATGAAGACCAATCTCGCTAGAAGGACCCCAGAGTCTGGCTGTGAGCAAGGGGGAGTTCGATTCGATATTTACAATATAGCTGACTCGATACTTTCTTCTTCCAATATTGACGTTCGACGGGCGGACCTTAATTCAAGTCACGATGCAGCTGAGGGTACTTACAGGGTATTAGAGTGTTACATTTTAAAAGTGCTCTGGTAAAAATAGTGAAAGACCTTCTCTGCAAAAGAGTTATTTAAGGCACTTTACTTGTGCACGTAATAGCTGCAATGGGGAACCTGATTCCCGTTCTTATTATTTTTTCTCTATTTTTTTTTACTTTCTTTCCTTCTTTTTCACATTATGTTCTGAAACTAATTTTGCCTTATTAGAGTGTGTTAGTCGTGTTTGTATAAGCTATTTTAGTTTTATTAAAAAGTCTCTGATATTTTTTACTCTTCAAGATGAGTGTGGCAGCATACAACACGCATTAATTATTCTTGTGAAATTACTGTAATTTCCCTACTTACGTTCCCTTTCAGTTCTTCAATTGCATGAGGGTTATTCTTGTACACTTTATTTTTCAAGTTCATCCAAACATAAAAGACACACTAATTTTTAAGTAAAAATGCTGCTCTCATAATATCATATCTACCCTGCTTGACTCACGACTAAATTACCATCGCCTCTGTTCGAATAGCCGTACATCACAATGCTACCAAATGACTGTCCATATACTAGAGAGGCCACACTCTCCCGTGAAATACATCTCATGATAGCATCATAGTACTTGAGAAAAAAAAATAGTTGCCATGACTTAATATGCTGCATCCTTCGTATATTCTATAACATTGCAAAAAGAAACGAAGTTTTGTCAATACAAAGTAGTAGGGTAAGAATAATAGAATGTCATTACTGTACTCTTCGTTACATTAGCGAAAATAAAGCCTCGTTTTTATAAAAATATGTTTTTATTTGACTATATATGCATTCATTTACCACAGATTATTGACTTTGTTGGGCATTACATGAGAATATTAAGGAGAAAAATTCCTCTGACACTGGGATTTGAACCCAGGATCTTTGGCTATCCGTGCTTATGCTCTATCAACTGAGCTAAGCCAGAGCTCACTTCTCAGCGCCAGATGGAACCTCTATCCTATGACTGATTGTCCTTTAATTGTCTACCTCAATGACAGAACAAGTTATGTCCTATCCAGTACTGTGAGGCACACTAATTAGTGAGTTTTGTGAGCGGGCTTCCAAGTTCATGAATACATATATCGGTCTTAAATGTTAACTGTACAATAACAGTGGTAGCCCGGCCACAAAAATCACTAATTAGTGTACTTCACAGTACTGCATATGATATAACTTGTCCGTCAATGAGGTAGACCATTAAGGGCAATCAGTCATAGGAGAGTTGTTCTATCTGATGTTATGAAGTGAACTCTGGCTTAGCTCAGTTGGTAGAGCATGGCAGGGATAGCCAAAGGTCCTGGGTTCAAATCCCAGTGTCAAGAGGAATTTTTCTCCTATAATATTCTCATGTTTTTATTAGTTCGCGAGTAATTTTGTTAGTTGACAAACACATGCAAACATTTTTCTGAAAATTATATATTTCAAATCTCAAAAGAGTGCCTCAAAACATGTATTAATCCTAAAAACTCAAAATAAAAACTTCTTAGTCGAATACAATAGTTCCTCCGCCTATGTACAGATAGAGAAAGTAAATAGAATGTGCGATTTCGTAGTTATACCTTTGTATAGTGACGTATCTGAAAAAAACAAGTACCGTATTTTGCGGACTATAAGACGCTCCGGACCATAAGACGCACCTTGATTTTAGGATGGGAATTTAAAGGAAAAAAATTAATGTGACTCTAAACGAAAGATTTTAAAGGGAATAATATACTTCATTGCATAAACAAATTATAATCTTGAACAATGGAATCAGTATAAATTACTTCTAACTTAAAATCTGCGTTGTACAAATATCTGTACAGATGGCATCGCGTAAATTTTAACAAACTGAACAGATTTCTGATGAAAGACTGAAAATAGCCTACTTTTAATCCTCAATTCTGCATAATGTAATTGTAACGGGACAAGGCTGCTTAGAGGTCATTGGCTTCATTTAAACCACCCGACGGAGACAACTTTTTCGAATGAAAGAACTCAACATTTCCTTCTTTTCGCATTGTTTACCTGGCGTCCAGCTACTCTCATTTTACGATTGTGACAGTCTATGTACAGTCTGTGCCAACATTTTCAACTAACTTATTTTTCCAACACCTTTATGATTATGGTATTACTGGCAATATTTACCATAATTTTAATTCTTTAGTGTACTTTGGAACATTAGACGCACCCAGCTTTCAAGGCTCTGTTTTCGAGGTAAAAAAGTGCGTCTTATGGTCCGTAAAATACGGTACTTTGTTACATGACATTAATCAAGAATAGAACAATAGCTTAAAGTAATTTCAGAAGAAGTACTCTTGATATATATCTAAATGAAAAAACTGTCATGGAAGTTATTTTAGTGAATTGATCTTCTTTCAAGTCGGAGATCCATCTTTTCATTAGACGGTTTGTTTGTTTTCCACTGTTGGAGCTAGAGATAGAATCTATGGACTTCATACTGCGATATTTCTCTTTTTCTCTGTTTGCTTTAATTACAAGAACTATTTTCTCTTACTTCTCTAGCTTAGTGTTTATTTTAAACCAGTGAAGATGTGAAATGGTAATGAATGGGGGTCTTAATTGGAAATCTTCTTCCTTTTTCATTAAGATCAAAAGAGAAACTGTGTCATTGTTAATTAAGTTAGTTCTTGAAGACAAGGCAGAAGTGTAACAGGTTCAAGAGGAGACATAAATAGTAAGGTATAATATTCATATTCTTCTGACAGTACCATAGTTATTATACCTAGAGGAAGTATTAGGTTCGATCCCCAAATTCGAAGTTGAGTTTTTATATGTACACGTTTTGAGGTCCTCTGAATCCAAAAATACTATTTTCAGAAACATGTCTTTGTATCACTATTAATAAAATTAATTTTTCTGATAAGGGTTATAAAATTAAAATCTTTATCAAAATTCCACCTTAACCCTAAAGATAAAGTTATCTGGGTCCAGTCACAATATCACCTTTACTATTTTCGGAAACATGTCTGTGTGTGTCTTGAACGTTCTGAGTGTTCGGCAGGCTTTTATATTCTCAGGTAAGGAATTCCACAGACGAGTTGTCCTGACAGTGAAGGATGAAGAATAAAATACAGTATTGTGTCAATGTAGGTAACCCATAACTATGGGAAGATTGATTAAATAATAAAAGAAAATAAACTAGCTTAGGTACATATTATTAGTTTGTTTAGGATTTTATCTTATTTTAATTGAAAACAGTTTTAGTCATTCTATTAGGTTTTATATGTTTTTGAATTCGGGTTTCTGAACATTCATTACATTTTCCATATGGAAGTATTAGGTTAATCATCACCAGGGCCCGGATTATGATTACTTAAAATTGTTTGAAAAATGACCTATAAAATGACCCTAAATTTTAAAGAAAATGACTTAATAATTATAAAAAATGACCTAAAAACTGGTATTTTATTTATAAAAAATTATTATTGTACACACAGAGTTATAGACTACTTTGTACATAGGCCTAATTAACTATAATTAACTGTAAATAACTGTAATTTTGTGAATGTTCTTTTCTCACGGAAATTTATACTGGCACTGAGGCACTGGAGAGTCAAAATTCGGCATTTCCTTTTTTGGTCTGCCGGATTATATTGTTGTTTAATTGAGGGTAAACAGTAGTTTGCACTCTCAAATCCAAGCAGGTGGCAGACTCTGGTGCCAAGTCAATCTAATAACAATAGTAATATAATACAAAATTTTGGCGTTTCTTTGATTCTCATTCCCGACTGAGACATGACAACACTTAACGCCGAATTTTTCCTTCTTGCATTAAACAAACAACACTTCAAAGACAGCACCGCTAGAGACGAAAAAAAGTTCATACACTCAATGCAAATACATGAAAATGACTTAATTAGGAAGCAAATGACACGAAAATGACAAAAGAATGACCTAAAATTGAAATAAATGCCCTATAAATATAAAAATACATAAAATGACAAAAAATGACCTAATAAAAATGCATTTCTATAATCTGGAGGCCATGATTAGAATTTATCTACAAGTTGGCAATGTCTATGCAGCATCAATAAAAAGATGACATGTCATTAGAATCCGGGCCCTGAATTCATCGCATTCATTGTTAGTTGTGGATTTGCTAACGAATCGGATTTAGTGGTTTTGTCTCCCTTGAAACGAGAGCAATTTTTTGCAGCTTTGCCTCTTCCTGTTTGAGCATAATGGAAGCTTCCAGAAGCTACAAGTCTAGCGTCACAATTGATTTCTGGTGACCACCAATTGTAATGGATTATTGCGCGAGGGAGAGTTTTTGATTTCAGTTTCTCTGGGGACGCATTATATATTGGACATGCCTCAGCAACTACTCATTCACGTTGCACTTGATACAGTGTGTTCCGAATTCTGTTATACCGCTTGTAGAATGAAAGAGGGATTATTAAGTGCCACATTCTTATATTGAATAGGAGACCATATTGCAAAGAACGCGTTTTCAGATGTTTCAACCTGATGCAAAACTTAATTCCGGGGTGCGCGGGCAAAGAGAGTTAAGTCCACTTTATTGTTACTGAGAATTAGAGTGACTTAACACACTATACCAGCCCAACATAGCTTTAAAGATGGATAAACCCATGAGGCACACATCCATAACTACCGTACAATTTTGAATATGACTTACTGAACTTAACACAAATGTAGGGAACATTTTTATCTGTAACTCTATGAACATATCTCAATTTTTTTAGGACGGTGGACTTAACTCTCTTTGCCCGCGCACCCCGGAATTGTTCACCAGGCATCACTCAATTTCTGCAAACAGTGGGTGGCTTGTAACTACCCTTCCGAAAATGTTTATGAAAAAATGTTTCAAATAAACGTTTTATCTAGTAGTATAATCATCCCATGCAAATATTTAAACAAAATCATTAGAGCCGTTTCCGAAAAATCGAGAAAAACAAATTTCCTTCATATAAGATTTGAAGCTTTCACGGCGCTGATTACTTAAAATGGCCACAGAGTGAAAATGGCCGAAAGCTCGAGCCTAATAATGTTGACACGCCTGATAACCCGAGAAGCCTTCTTAAATTCATGTAAACAGCCCCCTTATAATAATAAAAAATGGTTGCCAAACTTCCGTGTCACATCCTCAGAAAGACCTACCTAACCCAAATACCAAATGTTGTTTTCTTACGATTTTCCGTTCTGGAACTAGGGTGTTCATAGACACACACAGACAAACACACAAAATTCGGGGGTTGAACGCAATACTTTCTCTAAAACTAAACTAATCTCCATGGCGCTACATCCCCTAAAGGACAAGGCCTACCAACCGACCGCTGCATCATCTACCTATAGGCAGATGGCAGGATTGGGGGGCATGTGGTCAGCATGCCGACACCCACGGCCGTTAATGGTGGTTTCCATGACCGGAGCCGCTACTTCTCTATCAAGTTGCTCCTCAATTTGAATCACGAGGCTGAGTGTACCCCTACCAGATCTCCCTACCTCAGAAAATTCCGAGGAGGTACCAGGGAACTAACCCGGGCCGACAGATCTGCAGTCAGCGACGATAACTACAAGACCACGCCGAAATACTTCCTCTACCTAAAGCATATATGGTATGGGCAGAGGAAGTAAAAAGTGCAAATCTCTACAAATGGTGTTTTGAATGAGAGTTTGTACCCCTTCATAAATTCTCGCATTGCGACCTCCAAAGCACATTCATCTGCTATTTTTTAAACTGTGACATATCGCCATTTCTGCCTCGTAACTAGATTTTTATCGACGAAGTTTGAATTGAAAAGGTGACGCCGATGGCAATGGTTTGAATCATCCATGTAAAAAGAACAGAACGTATATATTATTTGAACATTGGCGGTGCTGTAAATTCAAGTGAAAGCACTTCAAAAATTTAACTGTAATATGTCCTGAGATGAGATGAAGCCACTTGAATTATAGCGTCATATTGCTAAATACTGCATTCAAAATCTGATGGCTCCAGTGTGTCAAAGTCACGAGTCAGTTACTCATTATTTCCGCTCTTCATTATCTTTGTTTCGAATTAACACTTCGTGGTGATTAGTATCGACTCAGTATGTGCAGTCGATATCTCGCAGTATATCAGAACATGTTTAGAGGGAACAATCATATTATTGAATCTGTTATTCCACTCAATTGCCACCATTCATACTACATCAACAGCTTATGAACATGTAAGTGTTAGATTCAACCAAACAAGAATGTGATTCTTATATTAAACTAGCTGAAAAGGCCCGGCGTCGCCCGGGTTTTGTATTTTTTAATTTGAAATTAACTTATGGAGGACTTTCGATTTTGAAACTCTAGGTCCTTATATAATATGTATGTAGAATTAGAAATGAGGGAGAACGACATATGACACTCAGACTATTCCCTCAGAAAACGCTAGATATATCGTTTTATGGCTCATAGAGGATGTCGAATGTTGCATTCCATTGCTTCTACACACCATGCTTGGGAGGGGTTGAAATAAGAAGAAACATAAATTACATAAGAATGTATTGACTTGACGGAAAATTTTATTTCTCATTCTCATGTTACCATACAACCGTTTCGGGGCTGAAATAAAAGAAAAATGCAGTGACACTTTCATACTTTTCTCTCCTAAAACCCGGGACATAATATACTGCGAGCATAGGACTCAAAATGTTCCATCCCATGCTTAGGGCCTATGATAAACATCCCTATTTCTCAACTAATACAAAGCCTACAGCTATGGATAACGTATCAGCGGAAAGGATTATTTACCGACTTCTGATTTAGCATACTCACACACTTGAGTTGTCCCCGCAATACGACCTCTTATTCTACATCAAAATGTGAAGTGTGAAAATATTTCTTATGTCGAGGGTAGAGAAAGTTATGTGACTGCATCACACTGTGCTTTATTTTCGTGGATTTCATTTTTCAGTAATTATTTTCGCCAATATATTGCATCGATGGAATCATAATTCGTTAAAGTCCAGTATTAGATAGTTGCCAAAGCCCTGTGTGATCACAGTAAACATTACACTGTTGTCATGTGAACTGAACAGCATTTCATTTTTTTCAGTATAATATTCTCAGAAATTATATAATTTTGAAGGGAAGGACTGATTTGTTTGAATTTTAATGTTGACCGCGTTACTTCCCGGGCTTAACAGGGTATGTGTGCAAAATTTCGTGTAAATTGGTAAAGAAATGTAGATTTGTATAAGGAACATACATACACACTTTCGATTTTATATATTAGAAGACACTCATATAAACACATCTACCTTTTGATATTTATGGCGTACTATTTACACATGAATAGAAACGTCTGTAATATGTATTCCCTGAGTTCTGAAATACACGCTCTCTAAAACAGCTGCTTGTCGGACTGGTAACACGCCGAAAAAATGCATTTTAGCAACCTAGGCAGCTAAAATTTGCTTTTTTGCAGTTCAGAAACACATATCTTCTCGTCTTCTGAGAGTTATCTGAGAGTATTTGAAAACAGGGTGCTTAGGAAAATATTTGGGTCTAAGAGAGATGAAAATAGGGACTGGAGAAAACTTCACAACGACGAACTTCATGACCTGTACTCGTCACCGGATATAGTAATTGTAATTAAATCACGGGGGTTGAAATGGGCTTATGGCACATCCATCGTTACATCAAATCCTCTAACTTTTTATATATTCATTATTGTGGGAATGGAATTTCTAATTGAATTTTACCATTTAAAACTTACTTGTGTCTTTACTTCCATTTTCTTTCATAATATTGACTTTCTATTTAATTCATCCATTATCTAAGTATTATGTTACTAGGTAAGACTTGAGGCTTTCTCGGCGTTGATTACTAATGATGGTTTCACGGGCTATACGCCGAGTAAAAGGATATACAGGGTGATTCAAAAGTCACTATACATTTTGTATTTAAACAGGTATTATTACACAATATGTAATAGTACTGAAACATATACCACAGTAGGACATAATTTCAATGCATTTCAATGTGACCACCTTGCACGTCTAGACACAATGACCAACACTCCATTACACTCCGAAAAACTCTCTTAAGCATAGCTGGTGTAATCTCAGCAGCCGCAGCTCTAATCCGCTGTTTTAACTGTTGAATGCTGTGGATCTCTACCTGGTACACCCTAGACTTTATAAACCCCCAGGCAAAAAAGTCTAAGGATGTAAGGTCTAGTGGTTTGCTCCCTACTAAGTCTCCTGGTAGATGCAGAGGGACTTCGAGTGATCGCATCCTGTACATTTTGCACGGCTTCTGGTGATACAGCCAGTCTCCCTGGACATTCTTCATCTGTAACTCTACCAGTGCGCCAAAATTTACTGACCAGGTTCTTTATAGGCAGGCTGGTGGGGCCTGGTTTCCTAAATTTACGAGTGAAATCTGCTCGCGTCTGTTCATACGTCATACCATGTAGACGAGCAGAATCAACAGCTATTCTTTCTTCTTTGTTGAGCATACTGTCACATTACTTGCAACAAATAAGAATACAGTAACTGTATCACTAAAATGTATAGTGACTTTTGAATCACCCTGTACTGCATTCATGCTTTCGGTCGCTGACATCTCTGCGGCCTTCCTCAGGGAAGTGAGTGAAGAATAAGGGAAGAGAGAGCTTATGTAATATGTTTTTTTTTAGTGAAAATGAAATGTTGTAATTCTTCACTCATTTCCCTGAGGAAGGCCGTAGAGATGTCAGCGACCGAAAGCTTGGATACAATAGATTCTTTTACTCGGCTTATAACCCGTGAAACCATCATTAGTATGATGTTACTAGTTACTAGTTGTGTAATAGTACATTGCGATTCTAGTTCCGTAAGCGGTAAAAACGAGGCGCTTGCGCCGAGTTTTTTCAATTTCCGAGATCCGTTATGCGCTTACGGAATGAGTATTGCATACTGTTCTTTGCACGATGATTATTTATTTCAATAAAATTATATTAATTGAGATATTAGCTGAAAATATTATGTATATACATTATTGAAGATAGATATTATATTTCAGAAAGTGATTACCATGTGTTGGTCGTTATGGAGGCTGAATATTTGTCCTGTTAAAGCCGCCACAAACTGGGGGCCTTGGTTCCGGTCTTCGATAAAGGCTTGTATTGTGATGGTTTTACTTACGGCACGTGTGTTTTCTGTAATTTTTACAGCACTGAGATTTCTTTTGTTTTCATAGCAACCAGATTGCGTGTGGGAATGTCAAGTTACGATCCACGGCAACAATATTCGTAAGAAACGCTAATGAGTTACATCGTGCAAAAAGAAAATATATATTTGTCAGCTTCTCTTCACTTTCCAGGAGTAAGGAATGATGCTAGTAGATTTGGTAATCTTTGTCCCACTGTTGCTCGTGGCATTGTGAAGAACAGAATAAGGAGGTGCGTAGGAACACGGATAGAGCGCTAGATTATCACCCCGCGACATTCCTGATTGTGACAGTGATGGATAGAGGGTAATTGAGATGAGCGAACATCTCTTTAATACACCAGATGAAGCTGCTAGCGAGAGAAGAAAAAAATTACGTGTATCGTTAGGGATTAATGTTGCAATGATGGTCTGATCCTGATTGACGTCTGATTTCAAGCAGACTGTAGAGAACTTTAAAACTAATTAAATGTGCAACCAATACAAACTGCTTTCACCGCATTCAAACTCTTGAATTCAAGCTTGATATCCTTTCACGTAAATAGCGTAGTTAGACTTAACTTCCCAGAATAGTTGCAGTATTTTCTGGCACTAATACACTTCTCTCTTGAACAACCTGATAATTCTATGGTAACACGAGGGTAGATAGAAAAGTAACGCACAATATTCTTTTTAAGAAAAATTTAAAGCTCGGTCCCCAATACTTAACATTTAGCACCAACATGTTGCAGTTAACATATGTTAAATGTTTATTATCAACTTGTTGAAGTTTACAAGTCAAGTGGTTTGCCAAATAACAACTTTCTCCAAGAATACTTATTTACAAACATTCCGTCCCCATAACAACCAACTCATGCGAATAACTTTCTAAAATATAACATCTATCTTCAATAACGTATATACACAATATTTTATGCTAATATATCAATATAATTAAATTGATATAAATAATCATCGCACAAAAATAGCATGTAATACTCGTTCCGTAAGCGCATATTAGATCTCGGAAAGTGAAAAATCTCGGCGCAAGCGCCTCGTTTTTTTCAAAATCTTTCCTCGATCCGTATGCACCGCTTACGGAACTAGTATCGCAATATACTATTTTCTTGGGCATCAGAGGTTTCCAACTCTAGTTCTTAAACTGCGTGTAAAATTTTATAAATGAGACATAATTGAAAATCATGAGAGTTTATTTTTGCGTATTTTACGTTTATTATGTTAAGAACGCATTTTTCCGCTTATTTTCCGCGTATTTCTCTCACGTCATGAATAAAACCTTTTTTAAGCGTCAAGTGGATATCCAACCAATGCCAGGTAAAAGTGACATAGCCTCCTCTGTTTTAGCGAGATTCTAGACATAAATCAGCCTTGTATAGATAACTTACGAGGGTCATTTCTAAAGTTCTGCACACTGAAAAATAAAATTGAAGAAAATAATTTATTTTACAAAATACCTTTACAGGCCTTCAATATATAATCTTCATTCTTGCTTATGACAGCTTCCAAACGTTTTGGAAAATTCTGTATTCCGGATAGGACACCTTCATTGTTGATCTGTCTGATTACTCAGGTCACCTCACCGGATGCTTTTGTAACAAAACTTTTTCCATGGAGTGGTTCCTTCAATTTGGGAAACAAATCAAGTCTGGTAGGCTCAAATCAGGACTGTATGATGGGTGGAGAGGTCTTTCCCATCCATAGACGTGGAAAAAGTTATGTTACAATTGATGAAGCTTCCAGTGTGAGGTGACCTGAGTAATTAGACAGCTCAACAATGAAGGTGCCCTATCCAGAATACAAAATTTTCCAAAACGTTGGGAAGCTGTCATAAGCAAGAATGAAGATTATACTGAAGGCCTGTAAAGGTATTTTGCAAAATAAATTATTTTCTTCCATTCTATCTTACAGTGTACAGAACTTTTGAAATGACCCTCGTGTTATCGCAAAGACTAGAACAGGGGTTCTGGTCATTAATGGAAAAGTGTCTTTACGGATTGTAATTTGTTTATGTACGATGTACCAGTAAGTCTCGTCAGTTGATTTTATAGCACACTAAATGTCTTAGCATTTCCATTTCTTGTTTTCTTTACAAGGTACAAGAAGAAGAAGATAGAAGAATACATTAAACCTTCTAAAATTAATGAAGCTCTCTTTGCTTTTTATACGATGCTTATTTTATCATTGTGTTAGACACATAAATTTGCAACAAAAGCAGATTAGATAGGAAGTAATTCCGCTTGCGAATATCCGCATTGGATATTAGCTGTGCTAAACGCCAGAGCTGGTTTACATCACACAAAAGAACAGCTCGGCACTATTTCATATTAATGAAGCTTAATGAAGTTTAATGTTGAGCATAATTAATGCGGATGGTCCACAGGGAGGGAGTATATAGAATCAATACAACAGATCCTCTCTCTCTCTGCTGTCCAGAGGGATGGAGGGAGAGAGGGATAAGCACCTGCAACAGAGATTAATAAATTACTTTGTACCCAGTTGCGTTGGACGTTGTCTGCAAAAAACCAAAACCCAGCTGCAAGTCTTAACCTCACTTTCCGGTGAAAAACAACGCATGATGGTTTGTAATTATTTGTAGCTAACAGTTCCTGTTATTTGTTTTGCGGATGATTAATAATGCCTGGTTAAATTGGCAAAGCAGGGTGAAATAACAAGGCCATATGGCGCATCCTAGTAGGCAGGAATCGGCAACCTAAGGCCCGCGCTCCGTTTGGGGCATCAACATTACTTTAGGGTTAATAAGATTTTAACAAATAATTCTTCCTTGACAACACTATGTACCTTGTTGTGGTTATTTTGCCGACAAATATAACGTCCATCAATGGGAAGACATTGGCCTACTCTTTGGTGCGGAGAAAATCACATTAATTGAAAATTAGAAAGATAATCAGATAAGAACAGAGACAGCCATAACCATTATTAAAAAGTTTATTGAAATTATATTGAGTACAGATGGTTGTGGAGTATCGTTAAGAATCACGTAAGATTTGTAAAGAAATGTCCACTAGAATATCTGTGTGGAACCCAATGTGCTTGAAGATACCCACTGACAATTGCATAGCAGTACCTCGAGCACCAAAGAGTAGGGCAATGACTTCGGCAAAATAACCATAACAAGGTTCATAGTGTTGTTGTTTTTCTCTATTCACCTCTGCAGTTTGCTTATCTCCTTTCTCAAATCTTACTGTTGGATCGACGATATATCCTTCACTTCAAAATTATGTTTCCTACCAGCATAAAATTGAATCGGTCATTTCAGAAGCAACGTAAGTCACTTTTGCGCAAATATGAGGTCGCGGTGGATTCATACTCTACAGCGGTTCCGTATGAAACCACATAAGTCAGGTTGTAATATGCGTGGGTTCAGCAGATGTTCATTGCAGTGTTGCCTTCACAAACAACATAAGTAAAAAACTGCAACAAAAGGCAATGAATTTCTTTCGTTAGTACTGAGATCGTATCAGAGCGGTGTGAAATGTCTGAGCTTCAATGAACCTTGAAATGAACCTTTACATATCCAAGTATAAAAGTACATTAGTTTTTTTGTAATTAAAAAAATTGAAATTACTGAATTATGTTGTTACTAGACTGATAAGGAAAAAGAGTATAAGTCGGAAAATATAATTGTTCAGGTGTGATATTGTTACACAGTGGATCTATCTCATTTTCACAGTTATTTTACTTAGGGCCTACACCCTTTTGCCTTAACAGTCTAGACCTGGACTGTTAAGACAAAAGAGTAGGCTATAAGTAATTTTTTTTTTTCGGTACAGACATTTTTTACACAATGTAATACTTACCTCATTTTAAAAATGTTTGACTTATACTATTTTGTCTTGACAGTCTAGGGCTTGAAATGGCCTGTCATGTAAAAACTTAACTTGGATCACGAGGCTGAGTGTACTCCGTTCCAAAACTCCTTACCTCAGAAAACTCCGAGGTATCGAGAATCGAACCCAATAATAATAATAATAATAATAATAATAATAATAATAATAATAATAAATCTTAATTTCTTATTTGAGGGTGCGGTAGAATCAAACTACTACTTAAAAGTATTCTTTCAGTGGTAGGATACTAAGTTAAAATGTCATAACTTGCAAAGTTTCTTAACTATGTTACAAAATATCCACTAACTTAATGAACTAAATTACATTAATGAACTAGAGATGTGAAAGCCATAAGAACAAACTATATCCATCTTTTCTCTTCCTAATTTCTTATACCCAACCTTTCGTCTCCTTCCGAGGCACTATTCTTTAATTAAAGAAATCGACTTCGGTGTGATTATTCCTTAATTTACATATAAAAATTTATGAATTAAATATTCATAATGAATTTTAAATCAGGTGCTAGGATGGATTCAAGAATTCTGTAAATATTTGCTGTTTTAGCTATCTGAGGTTTCTTAGTTACAGTAGAGTAGAATGAAATGCATCGAGTTCTCACAAGAGAAAATATAATACTCGCTTTTTCCAAAGTAATTCATCATTATTAAATGTACTACCTTATACCACAAATCAGTACCGTAATGCAGAGAGTTTATATCCTGATACAATGTTGCTAATTTATTGTAATAATTCATCTGCTGTACTAAGATTTATGAAGAATATTCAGATGGCCTGCATAAAGTGTATTTATATAAATTTATTTAACATTCATCGTTGTATACTTGTGATCCAGATATGTGTCGATTTGACACTAGTTATAAATTGTATCCTTAATTATCAATGTTTAAACAATGTTTATAAAACTATCAAACAATCTGGATGTAGTTCTCTTAATGGATATCCACATATGTACATAACTATGCCATCTTCAGTCCTAAAATTTTTTTTGATACTGACCTAAAAGTTATATTTTCACTTACTAACCTGGGCAATATGGACAGATGTACTTAAACATCCACAAACGGATATGAAATTCATCAATCATAATTCAATATTATTTTATGTATGAAGTCAGTTCATGAACAATGTACCCATTTAGATTGGGAATTCTGAACGTCTAAAACAAAATATTTGTTCAACATCATGTCAGTTAAAAGCAAAATTGTAGAAGAGTGGATACTTAGTTTGTCAATAATTGTCTTGCGTGACAATGAATTTCTCTAGAGAGAGAATATTTAACTACAATAATATCTTATCCACTTGGATGTTTTGAGATTTTCTATTCTTTGAACACTGCGTACATTTCCATTATGTGTTCCTTAGCATTCTAAACACTTCCATTACTGTTTAAATCCCTGCTGCGCACTTTTTATTCCTCTCGCTTCCCATTATTCTGTCTTATATTACCAGACTCCAGTGCCATCTACTTTTCTTTCCTTCCGAGCATCTATTTATTCAATTTATTTAGAGCTTTAAAATCCCCTTTAAGTCTCATTCTACCTCGTACACCAACTCCTTAAGATTAAGAGAAAAGGGATAACTATGCCTCTTCAGATTGGCAACACGCCATACCTATTGTATTTCAAAACAGATGTTACGAAACTTTTGTTCTCTTCCCCTAAGTGTCGGTATAAACAGAAAACTACATTATCGACAAAGTTTACGCTTATTACCCTCGAAGTGGCGGCCCCCCACTCCCCCTCTTTAGGAAAGATATTATTACGCAGACAGAGTTTGTGTTTCTGTGAGTGTTCCATCAGGAGAGAAGGAAGAGGTGGAGGGTGACGCTATTTCCACCACTCCATTCCATCTTCTTGCTTTTGCGAAACGACGAAGATGGCGCAAACCGACGACGAAGTAAGCTAAATGGAGTATATGCAAATTCCACCCCCGGATTCACTCTTTCCCTTTCACTCTTTCCCACGAACGTTACCCTCCAAAACTTAACCCTTCCCCCTTACCAGAATTCCCTTGGATCTCATGTATATGGATGAATTCATCCCATCCTCTTCTCTCCCTGGTGCTAGGGGTTGGAAGGGGTGAAGGCTGGTGATGAAGTCAGAGCTTTAAGGACGATGAAAATGTTCAGCCCCTCCGTCCGACATTATTTCCATGTTTTAAACGAGTGACAATATTTGTATAGGCGAATGGGAGATTTTCCCTTGCTGTATCAATTAACTTTTCTATCAACTCTCTCTCGAAACTTTCAGGGGATTTATAAAAAAAAAAACCTGTGTGATAGATGTTTAGAAACAGGTGATGAATATTCTGTTCAGCTCTTCTCTGATGAAGGTTAATGCTTACGGCGAAACTGTATATGACGAGGAAATGTGGCTTTCTGCTCTGCTCGTTATGTTGTTTTATCGTTTACGATAGGGTGTCCATATAATGTTTATATAAAACGGGATATTTTAAACGCTTTAAAAAAAACTTTTGACAGATAAGAAGAAAAAAGGTGAAGGGGAACAACAATTTAGTACATTTAAAATTTACCTTCATCACCTGCACAAAAATTATAATAATCCCTTTATTGCAATCAATTTAATGGTCATAGGATGATGAAGGGAGCTCTGGTGGAATGATGTATTGTAGGTTAAACAGGAGACCCCCGAGGAAACCTGCCTAGACCCCATTTTGTCCACCACAGATTCCACATGGATACACCGAGATTCGATCATTGGTCCTAGTGGTGGAAGGCGAGCGGTCTAACCACTCAGCCATGGGAGCGATTCCACGTCTCGTCGACCGGGGGGGGGGAAGTCCTCAGATTGGTTCCTTTGTCCAAAAAACCCCGAAAATTGAGTTAAATGTTAATCCTGTTAAATGTTTTCCCAATCAGGAGGCGTGTATTCATGTTCTCTTTCTGTCCATCTATTTTTTTTGGGGGGGGGGAGAATGATCTCTGCGAGCAGTAACGTTATAAACAAAGTAGAGCGGGTTAACAAAATCAAAATGATCGATACATTGATGTGTTATATTGCAAAAATCGATTTCATCTATCCTATTTTTTCCTGGCTATCTTCAATTATTTTCACAATTGTATACGGTCTTGTTAATATGTCGTGGTGTATGTACACGGAAACACGAGCTAAAAAATTTGATTAATGAATTTCATTCCACTAGTGCTGGTTTAAGTAGAGTAGAGAAAATATTCAGCCTGAAAGCTGAGTGCTGGAGACGTGAAATTTCTTTCTTTCTTTCTTTCTTTTTCGTAGTTTTACCTCTCCCTTTTAGGATTTAAGCGACCCAAGCCGCCCGGGCCTTACAGGGCCGCGACCTGTCGGGAGAGGGATTACCTTTGGATCACATACATACTTTTTTGACCAGACAAGGACATGGAGGGCCTCCCCGGATGAGTGATCAGCCCAATGCCGGGGCCACCTCCGAGACAACACGAACACATAGGACGATACACACCATTCACACACACACACTCAGAACAAGGCGAGGATGAGGATGAAGATGATAATGACGGCCAGATGATATCCGGGGACCTAAAGTTACCTGACATTTGTCTCATAGGTGAGGGAAAACCCTGAAAAAACCTCACCTAGGTAACTTGTCCCGACCAGGAATCGAACCCGGGCCCGCTGCGTGAGAGGATTGGACGCATCCCCTGAGCCACAGCGGTGGACGACGTGAAATTTTATTGACATTATTACACTATGTAAACTCTATATGTTACAATTGCGTTAATCCTATATTAATAGAATTCTTGTTTCATATATATATATATGAGCAGGTAGGCCTATATTACAATGTTGAGGTTATATAGCCTATAAATTACTTTTCTTGGTGGAACTATCTTCATACCATTTGTCACTCATTCACTAAAAATAAATAACATTATGTTAGTAAGATAAGTAAAATTAATTAATTTATGTATGTAAATAAGAATTCTATTAATATAGGATTAGTGCAATATTATCATAGTGTAATATTGTCAATAAAATTTCAAGCGAATCAAGTAGTTTAAATACATTTTTAACTGGCATTGTATTTAAGATACTTAGCGGTGAACTTCTGCAGGAACAAAACATAAAACAAACTCATAGACTGCAGCGAACACATTATAACGGTGCAGTAGCGGTATAACGACTGGAGCGAACAACCATTAAGAAAAATGAGTTAGGTAAAATGGAGGAGCAAAACTTGTTACAAATAATGCTCTCGCTTGAAGAAAACTGTTTCCAAACTTCAATGATGTACACACTTCATTTCAGCATTTAACTTCGCCCATATTAAACTACAAAGAAGAGTTCTACGTTTCACAAAAAAATAAAAGAAGCAAAGAAAGGAACTTTGAAAAAAAAAGCATTTTAACGATGGCATACATTTTCCTTGAACATAAATATTGAATTTTAAACAGTGATTACGTAGACCATTACAGTATATTTTTCCCGTAAGCTTCGCCCGCGTTTATTAATTAATTTGTTAGATGTTTAATAAGTCATTTATTTAACAATATAGCAAATAGAACATTGCATTCATCAACACTTACGCGTAAATCGTTCATAAAATATTACAACGATTAATAGTGAAAATGCACTTTGACTATTCCTTCACATATGCTTATCAAACTAGTCAGATGTTTATTTCGTTGATCAAGTTGAAATGAGCACTACATGAATACTGTTAGGCCTATATATAGAGAAGGTACACTACTGTGAAATAATTAGGCTTACGTACGTTAAGCGGAGTTCTTAGCCAGTGCATTTTGTGAAATGCTGACATATTTTTAAGAATTTCTTATATCAGTTTATACGAGTATGAATTAAGGTTAAATATCAAACTTAATGCCGGTTGTCGACCAAGAGCTAAGCTAACTTAGCTTAGCTTAGCTCACATACAGTGAGGGATTTAATATATAGTTGTGCCGGATTTCTTGTGTAGTGTTGTCGGCACAACTACATATGAAATCCCGCACTGTATGTGAGCTAAGATAAACCAACTTAGCTTAGCTCTTGGTCGACAACCGGCATTAGACCTTTGTTCTTCCGCAGTCCTGCTTAATGAATCGATCTGGAGCTTAACTCGGAGATAGATTAGAAACATATTTTCTGCATATCATTATTGCAGTTATCATTGATCAAACAAAAGCATTCTTTACCTGATTTTATTATTATATTATTATTAGTTTGAATTTATAATTAATCAGATAAATTGTAATTTATCATGTTTTAAAACTATTAGTCTGTATTTTAGTAGACTAAAAACAGTTACATACAAATCTTAGTATACAATTAAACATTAGACAGTAACTATTAAATTCAACATATATTCCAATATTTGCGATTGAGGGTATATGGCTAATATAACAGTACAATAGTTGTCAGTACATACCTGCATATTATATAATTTTTCATTGAGCAACAAACACGTAAAACTATAGCCGACACACCTGCGTGGAATGATCTCATTTATCCAACTTGTAATTTTCGTCATATTTATTCGTTACAAAGGAACAAAAGCAAAGATGAAATGGGGAAACAAAGAGAACCCTTGACTGCAGCCTTTTATAACCTATATTGGAAAGGAAGGTGCCTAGCATCTTTGTTATTATGTTCAGAAGGTGCTAAAGCCATAAAGCAGATTTTTTCCGATATTAGATTTACCACGTTATATTACTGCCAGGCTCTTTTGACGCAGGCTGTTTTTGGCACTTCCCCACTTGCACCATTTGCCGACCCCACCCCTTCTCTTTTTGGATACCAAACTTACTCCTTCCACTGTTTTTCTCTCTCTAACGATCTATGTCCACAATAAGAGAGGAAAACAAACTTTCATGTGTATTTTTTTTTCTATGCGACTCAACAAATCAACTCCCCAAGATTTCATTTTCACGTGCTGAAGGCTATTGAATCTCTCATTCAATCTTCCTAGCGTGAGGAATGACTTTGCGCAGAGAGAGCTAAGAAAAGTTTAAGTGTGAATGCGGAGTCGTTTTCTTTTTGATGGAAGAGATCATCTTCTAGATTTAATGATGCATGGAAGTATATTCCACTGCCTTCCAAATGTTCACACAGTCTATTTATTGAGTGCTCGAAAGGAATGTTTTACGGACTGTCGGAAGTAGTGGTGGTTTGTGGAGAATGATAACTGCTTTATCACTATGGTGTAAAGCTTTAATAATGGTTTCGCGGGCTATAAGCCGAGTAAAGGGATATACAACATCCAAGCTTTCAGTTGCTGACATCTCTGCAGCCTTCCTCAGGGAAATGAATGTGGAGTTATGAATGAGAGAGCTTACATACAAATTTGAGTAAAATGAAATTTTGTGATATATATATACATAATTATAATTATATTATATAATTTTGAGTAAAATGAAATTATATACGAGGCACATCCATAAAGTAAGTTTCCCTGGCGCCGTTTACAGAAACAAAACACAATTTCAAGGAAATATTTATTGCAACAGCCACAGCCAGTGTTCAGTTATTTTTCAACATATTCGCCACCGGAACTGAAACATTTTTCTTACCGTGGCACCAACTTTTGAATACCTGTGTCGTAGAAGTGTGCCGCCTGGATTAGAACCACCGTTTGACAACCACCTTCGCCTCTCTGTCATTCTGTGTCATTCTTTGCCATTTCGTGAGGTGTAGGAAAAGATAGAAATCACTGGGAGCGATGTCCGGGCTTTAGGGTTAGATAATCTAAAACAATGTATCTCATAGCACAGCCCTAGTATAATATATTATAATAAAACTAAAACTAAACTCCGAAGGGACAAGGCCTACCACCCGACCGCTGCGTGATCTACCTATAGGCAGATGGCAGGATTGGGGGGCATGTGGTCAGCATGCCGACACCCACGGCCGTTAATGGTGGTTTCCATGACCGGAGCCGCTACTTCTCTATCAAGTAGCTCCTCAATTTGAATCACGACGCTGAGTGCACCCCTACCAGACCTCCCTACCTCAGAAAAACCCGAGGAGGCACCGAGGATCGAACCCAGGCCGGCACATCTGTAGTCAGCGACGCTAACCACAAGACCACGCCGGCGGTCAACATATTATAACTTACTTAATATTCCGTAATATATTATGCATGTTTTGGAATGCATGTAGGAAAATTAAACAAAAGTGTGTATTCAGTTGTTTCAACATAATGCAAAGCATTATTGTTTACCAGGCAAGACTGAGTTTCTAAAACAGTGGGTAACTTTTAATTACCCTTCAAAGAGATTACGAAAAAATGTTTGAAATAAAAATTTTAGCTCTTAATATTAGCACGTCTTGTACAAAATTTCAACAAAAACGTTGGAGCCGTTTTCGAGAAAATCGCGAAAAACGAATTTTTTTCATCTAAAGTGCCATTAAAAGTAAGAGAAGGTCATTGCCAATCTTCGTGTCACATCCAGAAAATACCTAACCCAAATATAATTTTTTTATATGACTTTTCATTCCCGAGCTAGGCTGTTCACAGACATACACACTCTGACACACACACACACACACACACACACACACACATATACATGTTCATAAAAATAACATATTTTTATTCAGGGGAAATTTCGGGTCGATCAAAATACTTCCTCCATCTAGGCTATAGTATCTATGGTACGAGAGGAAGTAAAAACGCGGCAGTGTTTATTAATACGGCGAGTCTGGTCAGAAATTGGACAGTTTACAGACTGCAGTGGTGTGCTTTTTGTTTTAGCTTTATTTCCTAAATTCCGTGGCGTACAGGAAGTAGAAGAGAAGAAGAGTTAGTGGTATTTGTTCCGAGTAGAGATAATGGAACTTCCTTTTATTGCAGAGTCAGATCCTCTCTTGATGGGTATGCTGTCTGGGAATCGAAGTCTAGTTTCCCCAGGGTATTAACTTTAATTGTTGGATATATTCCAGACAGTCTTTTCATCTGCTTCAATGCTTACGTGAAGAAACTGTAACTCCGTTTCCTTATTGATAGGTGTAGCTGTAAAAAAAAATCGCCGTAATTCGCTTTGCTAACAAGGGAAAGCTCTCGCTTCTATCTGTAATTTTGGAAAGGAAAAGAAGGTGTGTAAATAATGAAGACAATCTGAATCCTCGAAAGCTTAAATTTGTTATTAACTTTCCATGCTATTTACATGACCTATATATCTTGCAGTTCCCATTGTAGGCGCATGCGCTGTACGGATTTCACTTGTTTACTTTCGACATTACTGGCAAGAGGACCTTCACATTGCCTCCTCCGATAATAATTCTAGAGTGATAATGAAAAATCGAATAAGTCAAAATACCAAAGTTTCAGGAAAGACAAAAACAATTTATTTCCACAGCACTGTTACACTATTTAGATCAGCCCACCCAGATATTTTTTCATAGTATCTGGTGAACTGAACTAAATATTGTAACATTGCTGTGGAAATAAATTGTTATTTGTCTCACCTACAACTTTGCTGTTTTGACTTATTAGCTTTTAAAGATAAAAAAACAAAGCATAAGGAATAACAATCAGAACTTGCAAAAACTGTTTTTTTTTATGTGCTCAGAGTTGCCTAGATTGTTTCTGAATTCCTTTAGTGCATTCAGACACATGGACGGACGGACGGACGGACATACATTTCCCGTCCACCATACTATCTCGTAAATCTGGCACTTAATAATAATAATAATAATTTTTTTTATTAAGGAATATTCCACAATACAATGGTTTTCCTTCATCCCTCAACAATCTTCTGTCTCCATATGTCCCTGTCCATAGCATCTTCTTCACTTAACCCTCTTCTCTCCATACTCCTTTTCACCCCATCCGTCAGCACTCTTTGGATTTCCTTCTTCTTTTTCCTTCTACTTTCCAATCCAAAATTTTCTTGGGTATTCTAACCACTGTCATTCTGACAGTGAGTACATGTCCATACCATCTCAGCGTCTTTCTTCTACAATTTCCAAGATATTCTTTTTAACTTGCATTATTTCCCGTATTATATTATTCCGAATTTTTCCTTTCCTGGATTTTCTTGCTGAACGCCTCCAAAAATCCATTTCTGTTACCATTAATTTGTTTGCTTGTTTACTTATGATCCAAGTTTCAGCGCCATAAAATGTTGTACTTTGGAATAATGCCTGATATATTAATTTTTTAGTTCTATGTAAAATATTTTTACTCCATAAGATTGAATTTAGCATTCCTATAATTCTCTTCCCATCCGTTATTCTTCTTTGAATCTCTAAATTTGTTGTTGCATCCTTTTGTTTTTATTATTGTCAAATTATGTATATAGAATAAGGTAGAGAACCCAGAGCTCTGCTCCTTGGGGCTGTATTCCATTTACCTTTTTTAACTTTGTTGAGACCCCCTCTGAACCACATGTAAATCATGCCTCTCTGTTTCCTAAATCTTCCGTTTCAAAAACCTTTCCATATTCTGATTTCTGTCTTCCCTTGTACAGGTCTGCTAGATTCCTCTGCTGTTTTTTCAGGTATTTACGTGTCTGTTATTCTTCTGTAGGCTTTATATGATCAATTTCTTAATTTCTTATGTTGTTATTGCTTGTTCATCCATGTCTTTCGCAACTCCTATTATCCAATTAGTGGTTTTCTTTCATTTCTTAGTGCACTTTCAAATGCTTTTAGTCAATCTATTGTTATTCATCCTATACATCTGGAAAGCAAATTTCAGTTCTTTTCTCATTTCGTCCATCATTTAGTTTATTTGCTAGTAAACTAAAACTGAACTAAAAACTAAACTCCGTGGCGCTACATCCCTGGAGGGACTTGGCCTACCACCCGACCGCTGCGTCATCTCCCGTAGGCAGATGGCAGGATTGGGGGGCATGTGGTCAGCATGCCGACATCCACGGCCGTTAATGGTGGTTTTCTTAACCGGAGCCGCTACTTCTCTATCAAGTAGCTCCTCAATTTTGAATCACGAGGCTGAGTGCACCCCTACCAGACCTCCCTACCTCAGAAAAATCCGAGGAGGTACCGGGAATCGAACACGGGCCGACGGATCTGTAGTCAGCGACGCTAACCACAAGACCACGCCGGCGGACTTTATTTGCTAGTACAGTTGCTAATTCCTTCTCTTGTACAGATGTTACCAGACTTTTGTGGCCTAATAATTTCCTTAGAATAACATTTCTATTTTTATCACCTCCTCAGCTTCTTCTTTCCCGTTGTAAATAAGA
Source organism: Ectobius pallidus (assembly GCA_964059195.1). NCBI lineage: Eukaryota > Metazoa > Arthropoda > Insecta > Blattodea > Ectobiidae > Ectobius > Ectobius pallidus. The sequence continues at coordinate 141,530,468 of CAXKWD010000008.1, forward strand.
TAATCACTTACGTAGAATGCCCTGATTTTATCATTTAAATTAATAAACAATATTAAAATAAAAACCCAAAATAATATGGAAAACGAGAACTCAGGAAATGGTGGAGGATGAAGAGGATGGATAGAAATATATTTTATTTTATCCTGTAGTTTTATGACATAATTTAAATTCATTACTGTCGACAATTTTTCCATGAAAGCAGTCGTCCAGTGTAGGATTACACTCTGAGTGATTAAGGAACTGATAACGGTCTGTTGCATTAAGGCAATCCAGGCAATACCACGAGAGTAATTATTCAGGCTTCACAAACACAAACATCGAAGACAAACAGGAGTTCTATCGGCAGATTCGATCTCAAACCCATAGGATAAGGCTGTCAAAGCGGAATGCTCTCTAGCGATCTGATAATCTCGAGCTCAGAGGCAGAATCCGTCCAAGTCCTTGCACATGATGGAAGAGCTGTTGACATCACATGTCGCAGTGACAACGAGGGTAAATTTCAGGCATTTTAAGGTTTCTGAAGGGAGTTTTTACTTACTCACTTATACACTTATGCCTGCAGCAGCCTTTGAAGGATGTCTCTAGCAAATACAAAGTTTTAGACAAAGCTGGTTAAGCTGTTACAGTTGAGTTTAAAAGTATTTATATAATTAGTTATGAGTGATAGTTATATAATTTTATTATAATTCACCACTGTCATGTGTGTGTGACAGATTGTTATAAAATACATTCACATATTGTGGGTGCCACTTCTTAAAGACTTCTTTCCCAAGAACTGCCTCTACCTGCTGCCACCCTAATCCTCTTTTACCTGTCAGACAGTCAATAGAAAGTTATTAGGTGTATTCACACTTGTCTGCAGTCCAGTACAATCTGTACATTCCACAGCACGTTTACTTCACTTGAGAAGTGGTGAATGACAGTGGCAACACTGGAGAAACCCACGCGACTACAAGAGTGCCTGTTCTTTCTCGGTGCAGATTTCCGGATTAGGGAACAATGCTATTATATTCTTTTGTAGATAGACGATGGTTTGGGGCGAGGTCTTCTTAAAATGGCACGACAGCATAGACATAGACGCTTTCAAGCCTGACTCTGAAACTAGTTACTTACTGAATTCACTCATCCGATTTGAGACTAGCTGAGCCCATCCAAGCGATGTTTTTAGGTGAAAAAATTCAAAACCAGCTAATCATTCCTTGTTACTAGATCTTTGACATTCAAACTCTTGTAAAAACAAAGTAGGCACCTGTGTATACGAAAAGGCACTGAGGAATCAAAACAAACAATGAAAAGCCATATATCCTGATATTGCAGAATCATTTTAAAATGTCCAAGTAATACTCATTTAAATCTCTCTTCGTTGAGAATGAAATCTTAACAATTGCAACCCTTTATTTAGTGGATCTCTTAGTACACATCCATACTAACATTAATGATTACCGTTTCTATAAACAGTGCGTGCCTTATAACTACCCTTCATAGAATCTTTTTTCGAAAAAGCGTTTCAAACAAAAGTTTTACCTCTTAGTGTAAATAATTCATTTACAACATTTAAACAAAATCCTTACAGCTGTTTTCGAGAAAATCGCGAAAAACTAAATTTCCTTCATGTAAAATCCTTTTAAAGTAAGAGCCAATCTTCGTGTCATATCCTCAGAAGGTACCTGACCCAAGTACAAAATATTGTTTTATACGATTTTCCGTTCTGGAGCTAGGTTTTCACAGACATACAGCCACGCACAAACAGACATGGTTGTGAAAATAATATTTTTGGAATCAGTGGGCCCTATGTTAAATAAACAACTTCGATGTTGGGAGTCGAGCACAATACTTCCTCTACCTAGGCCTACCTATAATACGGGCAGAGTAAGTAAAAAACTGCAAAAAACAGAGGAGTTCAAACAAACTCTACAAGTAGTTAATAATTAGAGATGCTATTTTGCGGTGAATAAAAGTGTTAAATTTCGGTATAAAAATTGGGTGAATTACGGTGTTATTTCGCAAAAAAAAACTAAATTTCGGTGTTATTTCGCATAAAAACTAAATACATTTTTAGCCTTTGTGGTGCAAATAATTGTGTATTTCAGCACATGAGCATGATAAAGAAAACCAGAATGAAAAATGTGCACCATTACCCATAAAAATAAAGTTTAGAGTATTTCTATAGGCCTATTTTATTCTAAATTGCACCCATCCCTAAAGTACAAACTTAAAGCAGTCTCCACATTTTGAGGAAGAAGTATTGTCCTCTTATCGGTTAGAATGTCTGAATATCCTGAGAAAGCTCTCTCAGCATCTACATTATTCACCGGAATAAAAATGCATTTATATATTCAGAACATAGGCCTACATGTTTAAGAACTGTTATTAACATTGATTATTTAATTTTTTGTTGTATTAATGAGCACAAATTATTTAGTTATTTTTCTGAAACCCGAGAATTCCCTTGAAAGTAAAAACCAAAATCGTTAAAAATAGAGGAATTTCGCGCAAAAACTACAATTTCGCATAAACACAAAATTTCGCATTTTTTCGCGGTTAAAAACCGTCAATAATTCCACGTAGGAATGTTTGAATCACAAGATTATTGCTTAATCAATAGTAATAACAATTCGCGAATCCGTCATTCGCGAAAACTAGGTATCTCTATTAATAGTAAATTCCTTCTATAATCTTGATGAATTTTTAAACTTAAAGAGGTTTGCAAATAGTTTTTATAGTTTTTTTAGTAAATAGTTTTGTAAATAGTTTGAAAATAATTGTTCTTTTTTGTGTTTTATTTATAAACATTGAAACTGTATTTTCTTATACAAAGTGTAGTGAATATAAATGTAGCTATCTGTACAAAAATAGGAATTCTTTTTCACTATGAAACGAACAGAGGAGTCTTGCATTTGGTGTTGATGACGTAAAAAGTAGAGCGTACTTTTAAGTGCTATTACGTAGTCAGCTATGTATATCTAACACGTCATGTAAAAGGAACACTTTTTCTATCCTTTTTTCATGCATACATCTTTCGCTAAAAGTCTTGGCTATTTTACAAAATTGAGTGAATTAAGAATTACCCAAAGGCTAAATGCGTCTGTCTTTGTTCTTTCCTTTCCTTGCTGTGTTTTATGAATTGTTAATTCATGAAATGTGCTCTCAGCTTAGAAGTTGCTACACAACGGTTTAGTTCTTGTGCTGTAAACGCTTTAACAGCGATCGTGGATATTGAAATAAAGTGGTGTTTAAAACTCTGATGTCACCAGGTGGTTGGGAAAGTTCTGCTGATAATGGAGCTATTGTCCTATATAGCACTCAGGCTGGGAAAGCTAACTTTACCTCTGAAAAGCTATTGTATGTTTAGTTTAACAATTTTAGGCATATTAGCGTAGGCAGTACTTTGTTTAAGTGGATAATGTAACATGCAAGAACTTCTTGCGATTATTAGTACACCAAATGAGTTGGCTTACTGTATGGTCTTTCTTATTTGTATTGGCGGTATAATTTAATTTAATTTAATTTATTTATTTACATAGTTGTCATGGAATACAGAGTGTATGGACATTGTCATAAGATAAGAGATAAAAACTCAATTAGATCACAGTAAAAAAATGATGTTATAAAATGCCTTCGTGGTCAGCCAACCAGAGGTAGTTCTTTTAAAACGGAGTCTGTTCATATTAAATACATCGGGTAGAAACTTGCTTGCAACTTTAGTAGACATAATCTCAAAATTATATTTGTTAAAGACAGTCTACAGGCCGCAATGTTAAAAACATCCATATGTCTAGTGGCATAAAATGTAAAATGTTTCTAGGTTTATACAAATGTATGTTATCTTTAACTTATAGTAAAAGTTCCTGAATATACAGTGAAGTAACAGCATTGCACCCACAAATAAAGGTTTACAATGTTCTGTCATGTGTTAGAAGAATTGATTAAAATTCTGATGGGCCTCTTCTGAAGAATAACTTTATTAAAACGAGTCGAGTTACCCCAGAGCATAATACTACGGCATAAGTATTAATATAATACCATATATAATAATACCGTAGAAATAGCCAAAATATATAATTCTAATATCATTCTTAGGGAACTCACTGACTGTCTTTTTATAAGATATATAACTCTTGATGGGAAAAGGTAATCAGCGCCACTTCTACCTTTTCCCCCAACCTACACGATGTAAACTGCGTCACCGACATATGTAAACTGCGCCAATGATATATGTAAACTGCGCCACCGACATTTAAATGGCGTTACCGTCACACTAACGTACTAGCATTTTCCTTCCCAGACTTAGGACTGGCTATGAAATTGCATAGGTGTGGTTAAAAATGTTATGCTTTGTAGCTTTCTCATTTTATAAAATGTTAAAAACAATACCCAAATTTCTTTTGCATGAACACTTCGTTACTTATAAAATTGTTAAAAACACTACCCAAATGTTTTTGCATGAGAACTTTGTTCTCATATGACGCCTTCGAAATAAAATCAAAACGGGATGTTTCATTTTTTATATATTGTTTTCTCCACTTGAGTAGACGAGAATACTTATCATCTATTTTAGCTGTTCTTCTTAAAGGTATCCCTTGTTCAATAATTCTCAGTTTTATGTAGGCACTTGTTTGGAACTGGAGAAATGCATCTACATATCTCCGTGGCGCAGTTTACATTTCTGTGTGCCGCAGTTTACATATCTGTGTGCCGTAGTTTATATATCTCATTTTTATTTTATTTCAAATTCGGTGTCAACCGTGGCGCAGATTACATACACCCCTCTTGATAACTTTACGTAGACATGGTAAATATGTTCTTCCCAGGAAAGAGTAGAGTCTATCACACTACCAAGCATATTAAAAGTACTTCTCGGATGAAACATCTTAACGCTGATAACATAAGCTCTGTCTTTGATTCATTCAGAAGGAAGCAATTAGCATGAAACCAGCATTTTGCAATGTTAAAATTGGAGTCAACTTCTGTAATAGTGTTATAACGTTCTAAATTATAAGTGTTAGGTCCATGTGTTTGAGGATCCAAAGAACAATCTTTGTCGAATGACCGTAAGGGATAGGGTATTACGACATATCCATGTTAACGTTTTCCCTATACTTTTTTAAGAGATTGCTATTGAACAGCCTTCGACTTTAGCGGTCTGGTAGTATATTTGTTTATTTAGTTATTATTTTGGGAGAACGAGGCCCAACGTGCGAATTAATTGCGCGGGGCCAGCTAGGATTCATTAATTGCTCTAGTATGTAGATATGTATTGTATGTTTGAAAGTAGCTACAACCTTAATAGTTCATCTTATTGATAAAAGGGGGCAGATTCTCCTCTATCTCATACATTATACTTTTTTTCATTACTGTTTCCGTTTTCGCAATAAATAAAATAATATGACACTGCGAAATTGGGCATGTTTGCCCTCTATTAGGTTAAAATAAGACTTAAATTTGGATAGTAAAAACCGGTAATAGTATCAATAAGCAGAATAATTATATATTGCTGTTTCAATTTGTTACAGGTGAGTGATATTATAAATTCACGTCAACCTAGTGATGGTCTGAAAGTGAGTATTAAATTTAATTGTTCGTAATGTCATTCTTTAATATTTTCACTGCTACTGACGTAAAAATGAGTCGCTTCAAAATTGTATAAAACTGAGATGTAGGATTAATTGAAGAATTGTTTATGTATAATTTGAGGATTTTTATCCAAGTCTTATGTTTGTCATTTGCGGAAATCAGCTATTCCACTGCGATTTTCTTTGTAGATTTAAAACTTAGAGCTCAGTTTATAAAATAAATACTTAACCTACTCTAAAACACATCTTATTATAGTATAACATAGATAACTATTTTTTATAGCATTAGTTACTAGTCCAGAATATAAAACTTATGTAGGCTACAAACAATAAGTTAGTCATAAATACTATTAACATTTCTTAAATCTCTTAAAAATGTGTTTAAAGTTCATGAAAATAGGAGTCTTGTGCTGAAATGCAGCTGCTTTCTCCTTTCTGTACTGTACTACTCGTTTCGAGGGTAATTCATCATCTTCAGGTAAACTTTCTCCATGAATGTAGATAATAATGTCATGGCCATCCTTCTGTCGCTAGATCTCACTAATTACTCCTTTATTATCAGTGTCTGAAAGGGTTACAGAAAAATAGGAGATTCATTAAAAGTCTATTGTTCCTAAAAGTTTGGAACTTCTTTAAAATATACTAGCTAGTATATTTTAAAGAAGTTCCAAACTTTTGTTTTTATCACATATTGCATCCTGCTAACAGAGAATATCCGTATTTTGGTCAAAAGTTCTGGCAATATACTGTAGAATTGTTGGGCAGAATGTTCAATTCGCATGGTTTAAATCATATATGGGCAACACCCGGCCCACGGGCCACATCCGACCCGCCCCGACTTTTGATCCGGCCCGCGGAACATTTTAAAATCGCGCTCGAAAAAGTAAATATTTTCGGTTCTCGCCAACAAGAGAGTGAGAGAGGAGAAACAAAAACCTGAACTACGAGGGTGTCCCTTCCGGTCAGCGCTAGAAAAATCCTGCAATAGGCCTAAATTAAAGTATCGAACCAGACATAGGCCTACAGATGAAAATTTTGAAAACACTCAGCGCTTGTGTATTAGTGGGATTGATGCCAACATTGATTATTTTTTTTCTCAAGTTCAAGCTCAAGCTTCTCATTAATTTCTGCTGATTGTAAGTAAATACCTAATCAGTTCGATATGGTTAATTTCTGCTGATTGTAAGTAAATACCTAATCAGTTCGATATGGTTCTCTTTCATGTAACTTTAGCATTATACTTTATAAATATAAAAAACTGTATCATGATTATTTTTTCACAATTACCTATTATCTGCGGCCCGCGACTTCATAAATATTGTAAAGTTTAGCCCGCATCTTTCCAAAGGTTGCCCATACCTGGTTTAAATTGACGACTTCTAAATTAATGCTAGTGTATACTGTGTTTGGTAAAACAAATTGAAAGTATGAAATTCTCTGTTTTAGTTTTCCTGAAAAAAAAAAAAAAAAACAGGCAGAGACTCACTTGTTTCCATGAGAGAAATTTACGATGTGCTGTATTCATTAAAACTAGTTCTCTGTGACTAAAGTAAAATTACTGTAATAGTGTATTAGCAACGAGCCTATAATGGCATTTATTAACATACGATTATGTTTATGAAACGAACAAAGCGAGTATCTGAATGACCATTTTAGGCAAGTTGTATAGGCCTACGACTATTTTTGTTCGACCATAATTAAATTTTTAAATGTTAAGTTTAGTTATAAAAATCTAATTTGGCTGACCGCGTCTATCAGTCTTAATAAATTGTTCTCGTTCTTGTCTTTTGCGACAAATGACAGCTGATGGCGTACGGTCAATTTGAAGCTTGTTCTTGGCCGTTTCCTTGTAATGAACGGATTTCTACATGACGAAATGGACTCAATTTAGTATAATATTAAAATGAACATGAATAGAATTATTTTATTTTGAATACATGCTGTTTATTTCGCAGTTTGATTTGCTGCTCTCAAGTTCTCAAGATCCTTCCGTGATACCAAGCCTGTTTTATAATGAATTTTTTTCGAAATGGAGATCATTATAATAGGCCTACTGTTACACCACATGTAATATGCGTATTATAGTATGGTCGAAAAAATCATTTTCGCTTCTGTAGCAAATATTCAAAGAAACGATAAAAATTATTTGTACGTGTACAATCTAAGCGACATAAGTCATTTATATTCTATATCCACACGCACTTTGTGTACTAAATGGTGTTTTGATTCTCTTGCGTGTTTTGAAACAACAAAGTGGCAGAGAGCCTGTAATGCCGTCTTGTGATGGGAGACGGAAACATAAAGTTTGAGAAGCCCATGGTGCGTTTGTAGTGTACAGCATCCGGCCGCTTGTAGAGGGAAAAAAGGAAACATTATAAGTACAACCTGGATAATAAAGGTACTAAACCTGCCACGAAAGCGAAATTGAAAACGTGGTAGAAAGAAGCTGTAAAGAATTTTTTTCAGCGCTATTAATATGTATTCAAGTTTCCTTTGCATAAAGTAAGCGAGGAACTTGGCTTAAAACCCCTATTTTTTTACCCACCTTACAAAACAAGAAAAAAGCAGTACAAATGTAAATTACCACCGTAACTTTTACTTACAGGTATGAGCGCTTTTCTTATCCTCAATGTTTATGCATCTCGAATTAAAATATATATATATATATTTTTTTTTTGTGCAACCTTACCATAATACAATGGATAAGTAATTAGTTACCGTTCAATTGACAGGAACATCCGCAGAATTATAGAGCAAAAAATAAAATAGAAGAAGCAGAGTAGGAACTTGGATCTTGATCATTCTTCTACAGAATATTATTTTAGCTTGATAGTTTTCCTTAAATACGAGGACGTCCACAAAGTAAGCTTCCCTGGGTCCGTTTACAGAAACAAAACCCAATTTCATGTGAATAGTTATTGCAACAGAGACAGCAAGTGTTCAACATATTGGCCACCGGAACTGAGACATTTGTCATACCATGGGACCAACTGTGCTGAAAGTCTGCCACCAAAGATTTGAACAACTGTGTGATAAACATCTCCTGTCTGTCATTATCTGTCATTCCATGTAATTTATTGAGATGTAGGAAAAGAAGGAAATCACTGGGAAGCGAAGTCCGGGCTGTAGGGTGGATCTTTAAACACCTCCTAGCAATTTTCCTACAGAAGTTCGGCTGGGAGGTGTTTAAACATTCACCCTACAGCCCGGACCTCGCTCCCAATGATTTCCATCTTTTCCTACACCTCACGAAATGACAAATAATGACAAAGACGCGAAGATGGTTGTCACACACTGGTTCAAGTCCCAGGCAGCAGACTTCTACGACACAGGTATTCAAAAATTGGTCCCACCGGATGACCAATGTCTCAATATTCCGTTGAAATATAGCTGAACACTTGCTGTGTCTGTTGCAATAAATATTTACCTTAATTTGTGTTTTGTTTCTGTAAACGGACCCAGGGAAACTTACTTTGTGGACGTCCCTCGTACATGAAACCTCAACATACATTTTAGAGGAACTTGATCACTCTAACAGAAAAGTAACTTTGGCATGCGATAGTACTCCTTTTCCACCATAAGCTGTCATCATCAACTCTTATTTCATTTTTTATGGACCTTGATCGTTTTTCCCGTGTGCCCGTCAATTAGTTTTGACTCAGTTTACAGCCACTTACTCTATGAACGTAATTATGAAGAACTTCAATAAACTCGGTAATTTCACAAGCGAACAACATACTAGCCTACTCTATTAAATAAAGGATTTGAATTTCAATTGCCATAATAATGATGCAATTATAGGTACTGTTTATTTTAATTTATTTTCCTTGTCTACACATTGTTTATTAAACTACAGCCTATTAGTGAAATATGTGCAGCGCAGTGTCGCCGTCTGGCGAAGGAGTGGTATAAACTGTCCTAGATAATGAACAATGCAATAACTTGTACAACTCGCTTGGAATGATTGCTTGGCAATTTCAACTAAAAGGGTAGTTAATCTCTCAATTAACAGTACCACAATGAATCAAAGGTGCCAAAAGTAATGAACGAACAAGAAATAATTCTTTCCTGGTTTCATAGTAGGCCTAACTGTAAATTTAAACAATGACACTATCAGTTACTGTTGAGAACTGATACTCCAATTCAAAAGAACGATTAAAAAAAAAATTGACGTGAAACACATAACTTCCTCTGACCAAATAAAATTTTGCCTCTTAACTATAATATAATAGGTATGATATTCTCTTCATATAAATTGCTTGAAAAAATGAAAAGAATGTCGTTACCACATTGTATCGCATCCCTGAAGTATACAAAACCCAAATAAATCTGATTAATGCACTCATTTAACTTTCTTTACCCTAAACACTTCACATTCTAATATAGAATAAAATCAGGTAAACTGATGTAAAAAAGTGCCAGTATGTTTTTTTTTTAATCAGTTATGACTGCAATTATGATATGCAGAATATGTTTTTTTAATTGATTTACAAGTTAAGCTCCAGATTTATTCATTAAGCAGGGCTTAGGGAAGAACAAAGGTCTAGTTTTCTTTTTAATCAGATTAAAATCTTCCAGCATCAGCTGAACTGTACAGATTTTTGATATCTTGACAATCGCACACTCACATAAAAATACGAAAAAGAAAGTGAAATTGGCTGGTTTCGGGATTTGAACCATGGAACTCCATAACGTGAGGCCAAAACGTTACCATCTCGGTCACCTGGGTCAGTTTAACGGTCTAGTTGTAAGTTATAAGCGCATGTAAAACAATAGTGTTTTTGGTCATAGCTATCTCTATTTTAATTTCCAAAGCCGTAAAATATCACAGTAAAACAATTGACTATGTTGTCATGATAAATGATTTGCTTTTTTTTATATAAATTCTTTCGAATACGTATATTATCATAAAATAGGCACCAAATTGAACATTACTCCGAAACAGGTGAACCGATTTCATCCAGTATCAGTAGACCTCTTCCCATGAACACTAGAAATGTGTATACCAAATTCCATAAAAATCCGGTAAAGCGTATTTGAGTTACCGCGTTTTTAAAATAGACACTAAATTGGGTTTTACTCCGGTACCGGTCTACCGATTTGGTCCAATATCGGTAGACATCTTCCCATGTACATTATAAATGGGTATACAAAGTTTCAGGAAAATCCAATAAAGCATATTTGAGTTATCGCGACTTCTCATATATTAACATAAAAGGCAATAAATTGGGCATTATTCCGGTACTGGCCAACCGATTTGGCTGAACATCAACAGACGTCTTTCCATGGATAGTATAAATGCGTATACGAAGTTTCATAAATATCCGATAAGGCGTATTTGAGCTATTGCGCCTATTGCTATTGAGCTATTGCGTCTCGCCGTCTCTGATTGGACCGCGTATCTAAGCAGGAGAAGGAAGAAAGGGCTTGTCATCTGCAAAACACTGTAGTGTAGTACTTATGCTACGGCTAGGGAAAGCAAAAACGCATATACTTGAAGCTGAAATGTATATAATATGTATTCATGATTCGACAGGATATTGTTTTCTGTTGAATATAGCACAAGAATATTTTAGGAGAAAAATTCCTCTGACACCGAGACCTGAATCCATGATCTTCTGCTTTCCTTGACAATGCTATCCCTACTGAGCTAACAAGGTGGAAACACTCTCCTATGATACCCTTCGAATTCTCTCTCTCTCTCCCTCCCTCTCCCTCTCTCCCCCTCTCATCCCCCCCAATGTCCTGTCTAATGTGTCCGATCTGTAACTAATTTAATTACATACATTGAGTTCGAAGGTTAAGTAGTAGTAGTAATAATAATAATAATAATAATAATAATGATAATAATAATAAATATTTTTTAAACTGGCATAGTTAAGGCTAAAGGCCTTCTCTTAATCTCAGCCAGAAACAGAAAAAAAGAATGAACAAATACACTAACATAATTCTATAAGTAATGAGAATACACTACTGTAGTCATATACATATAGTCATATACAGTAGTTAACTGAGCCTATGTTACATAAAATTAAACCATTTTAGCAAAATGTGTTACAGTAGGAAAAGAAGTAACTTAATTTAGACCTACAATATACAAGAAACATTAAAAACAAATATTTAAATCTAAAAAAAAATAGCGTTTTTTGAATAGACATTCGTTTAGCCTAGTTTTAAATATTGACAGCGTACAACAGACCCTGATTCTGGAGGGAAGAAGATTCCAGGAACGTCCAGAAGTTACAGTAAAAGACCAGGAATATATGGATATTCTATGGATAGGTATTGAAAGTAGAGATTCATGTTGTGATCTGGTATGTAGTGAGTGATTTTAAAACAAATAATGAATACGATTAGCCAGGTAATGGGGAGTTGAGGGTTTGGAGGATTTCATAAGTAGGGATAGGTTGAAAAATAAATTACAAATGTGTAGTCCTATTGTTATCTAACATTGATGCAAACCATGTTCATCACTACTTTGCATGCTTGTTTCCATTTTGGTTATCCCTGTTGTATTGGCCTTTGCAGATTGACGTCACAGGTGGACTGCTATAAATGATATTTTCCCAACGCAAATTGGAAAACAGAAGTTTGACTTGCCGTTGAACCTTTGTTTAAATTCTATTGCCGTGGTCGAATTACTGGAATATTGTTTTACTCTTGTTAATTAACCGAGTTATTAAGTTTATGTTTTATAATTCTGCGGTTTTGTTTAACCTCTGATGGTGTACTTTTCCCTAATTTCCCGTATTTCACGGTAATGACTTCCTATTCAAAACACCTGCTGAACACGGGTGCAACCTGTTCTGTGCAGCAATGTCACATGTCTTTCGTAGAGTTCAGTTATAAAATTACAGTCGGGAAGAATTTTCTTCTTCGCCTTTTCCTGGTTGTATGGAAGTGATATTGGTTTTACCATGTTATTAAGTTTAAGTTTGTCTTGAATCTTCTGTAGATCTATACCAAAAAATAATGGAGATTTAGGCTATTTATAATCAAATGACCCAGTTTTATAGTCCGTTTAACTGACTGTAATTTTTAAAAATTATATGCTCTCTAAAACAGCTGCTTGTCGGACTGGCAACACGCCGAAAAGTTCCATTTTAGCAAATTATAATGGTGTACTTTTTATTTTTATTTTGTCTATATACGGATCCACTTATTATTGTTTTATTGCATACATACAGCCAGAATGTCTGTTTTAGTGTATACGAATCTACCAACTATTAATCACAAACTCTATCGTCTATATAATGTCTAATGTTTGAATAAAAAACAAAACTGCATTCATAACCCTAAATTATGTCTTGGACTCGCATTCGGGAGATCCCAGGTTCAAATCCCGTGGCCGGCCAATTTAACATGGGTTTTTTCATGGTTTTTCCAGTCGTAAAGGCAAATGCCGAATTGATATTTACATACTATGAATCATCCTCACCATTTCATCCTGTATCATATACATTTAAATTAATATCAATTGAAATTTACTCCTTTAAATACACCGACACTAGAAACAATTGACAAGCAATAGTTCCGTGGCCTACCCTACTGTACAGACACAGATCCCGAACTCCTGATATAACCTCGAAGCTAAAAGGAGTATAAACAAAGCTGAAATAATAATAATAAAAAAAATGTTAAACTTAATTTGTAGTGATATAATGGTGGACTTTTTATTTTTCTTTTGTCTGTATTATGTTGCATTTATTATTGTTTTATTGCATACATTCATACAAATTCTGCCTTTATTATACGAATCTACCATCTGTTAATCACAGACTCTATCGCCTATATAATGTCTAGTGTTTGAATAAACAACAAAACTACAATGATAACTCTAAATTACGGTGTCATTTATTTTTCTCCACAGCCATATGGACAATCTATGAGATATATAGGCTACTGCAGATAAAATGTAACTCTTTCCCCCCAGACTGGGTTAGCTATCATTTCGGAAACCCTAAATTGCACCACCACTTGAAGTTATTGCTTCTAAAATGGAATGAAGTTCTGGAAATTATTTTTATCTGCTCTAGTGGAAGAAAATAAGTCTTCTTTATGTATCTCCGAGGAGCACTGACATATCCTCCTCACCTATTTTCATTGACATGGAGCTTAGAGCGGGGGTGGCGGGGGTTTATGACGTCACGAGTGTTGGCTGTGGACAGCTGATACAGAGCGGAATCTAGGACGGGCTGTAAAAGTGTCATTTCGGCCACACTTCCAAATTTCTCAAACTGTGAAGACAAACGTCAACAGCTAGAACAGGAAATGGTGGGGAAGGGATTTACTGGGATTAGCGAATTTCCTTTTCTCCCTCATTTATCAACCTCGTCACATCTAATCTTTGCTCTTCCAGGAATATGAAATGTCGTAACAAGATAAATAAAAAAATAGCTGGAAGTCGTGATGTATCATATTACTAGTATAATTATGCGACTATTCCGCTCATACGCCCCGTGTTTGATATTGACCAATAACGTTTAGCCATTCCTCGGATGTAGACCAATCACAGCCGTTTGTCTTATAATGTTCTTGTAGGAATCGCGAGGATGGCATTTTATCGGGTAAAACCGTCTGCTCGTTACTGGACACGAAAGCATCAGTATGCAGTGATTAATACGTCACATGTTGTCATTAAACAGCAGGAAAACAGATTGTTTTATACAATACAACCTGTTTGGAAATTGAAGTAATAGAAATGTAGGCCTACATTGATTAAAAACACAATTTCGATTCGGTACAAGCCAGATACATTTACAACCCCAAGCTCATGCGAGGGGTGACATAAATACATTGGTTCGAAAGAAAAAAAAAGTAATATTACGTACTATAATTATCATAAGGCTATAACAAATATTCACCAGCAACAAACATACTACTTACCAGAAAAGATACACTTGAAATATTTTAATTTTAATTTTTTAAATTTCAATACAAAATATATAAAAATGTGATTTCGAACGAAACCCGAAGAAGCAAAGCATGTGCTCGGGGGGCGATTCAGTTCAGTACAATCAAGAAACCAAGGCTAAACTAATTATTTACAGTTAATTACTGATTTACAAAACATAGAAAAGTATGATTTAATCCTGTTTACAGCAAGGACAGAATATATTATATTTACATCAATGGAAATGTACGAAAATATACAATAGTAATATATATATATTTTTTTGTTGGACAGATTTTAAGATAACACAAAATCAATAATTATATCTATATTTTCAAGTTAAATATTGAAAATATTGCAGTAATGACAGAAATAAGGAAATAAAAGTAATTATATACAATTTCTAATTTTAGACTTAAGTTGTTTGTTGCTAGCCTAAATGTTTAGATTTTGAGAATTTAGATTCACTCAAACAAACAACAACGAGCCCACTATCCTCTTCGCGCCCTTCAGATCAGTTGATTGTCGTAGTTCTTGTCTTCTACAAGAGATGGTAGGCTGTGCCAGGCATCGGTCCAATCGAAGCTACCTTATGGTAGATTTCTTGAAACTAACTGATATTGACCACAAGAATTGACACTATTGGGCTCTCATTGGTTGGAGACCCAGGTTCAAATCCCGTGGCCGGCCAATTCGACTTAAGTTTTTTCATTGTTTCACCATTCGTAAAGGCAAATACCGTATTAGATATTTATAAATTCATAATTCATCCCCGATATTTAATCTGAACCAGATTCATTAAAATTAATTTCAGTTGAAATTAAAGACGCCATAAACACATCAACAATAGAAAACAGTTGCACATCTATAGTTGCGTAGCCTAGTGGCATACACACATATCGTCGATGCTCAGAGGAGGATAAATAATGCTGAATTTTAAAGTATACTGTATATTTAATGACGACATACATAATTTACCAGAATGGTAAAAGAAAGCTCCTCTTTCATATACTGTTACCATTGTCTGAAATGACTGAGGAAACAATGAAAGTCAGCTGAACTATGTATAGCAGATGTTGAAGAACATTAAAGGAAATGAATGCGTATATGACAACAGTAAGGACGTTTTCAGATATTGGATACCGTGGCAGGACTCATAAAAGAGACAGAGAGAATAGAAACCACAGCAGAGGTTATATCAGATCGGTTGGGAAGAGTTCATTTTAAAGAGCGGCCTCTGGCAAAACCACTAGAATTTCAAAATCATGCCTGACTACAAAGATACAAAACGCAATGCTTGGTTACATTTTAAAAGATCCTTTCCACAGAGAACACATGTGATACAGAAGGCCATGGAATGTGCAGAAAAGGTGGTTGTAATGGCCTATCTGAATCCTGTATCCCCCTTCTTCCTACACAAACAAAAACATTTTTGTAATTTCGAGGGAAGATAATCTAAGCTGCGGAAAATAACAACTCCTCCACCCCATAAAATTCTAATCTCGAATTCCCTCGGTAGTGGACACCGTTGTAAAATCAGAATGAAAAATTATTTGCATTTGATCCGCGAGATAACTTTAAATAAATTTGGCATGTTGGCATGTAGACGGAAGAAATATTGCATTAGCTACTGCATTATGACTAGGACCCGGATTTGAAGCTGTTAAACTATTTTTCCCCCAGCTTCCTAATAAGAAAGTATGAAAGTGATATTGAATTTTTTTTTTAATTTCAGTTCCGAAACGGTTGTATGGTAACATGAGAGTGAGAAATAAAAATTTCCATAAAGACAGTACAATCTTATGTAATCGTAATTTAAGTTTCTTCTTATTTCAACCCCTCCCAGGCATGGTGTGTAGAAGCAACGGAATGCAACATTCTGTGAGCCATGAAAAGCTATATCTGAGGGAATAGTGTGATAAGTCGTTCTTCTTCATTAAGTTCTACGTACATATTATACAAGGCCCTAGAGTTTAAAAATCGAAAGTCCTTCATAAGTTAATTTCAAATTACAAAATAAAAACCCGGGCGACGCCGGGCCTTTTAAGCTAGTAATTTATAAAGAGCAAGTAGAGGAAGATTAGTCTATATATATAAAAATGAATGTATGTGTGTCTGTGTGTCTGTGTGTCTGTGTGTGTGTCCTTTATGCATTACTACACCATTCATCCGATCGCCATGAAACTTTGGGAAGTTGTTGAGTACATTCCCGGGAAGGTTTTCGGCACATTACATTTTTAGTTTTTGCTTTCGTTATTGAGTTATGAATGAAAAACGGGCAGAAAACGTGTATTTTAGCGTTTTCGAAGCATCAATTTTCAGTTACACATTTCAATGTCAAATCAATTACAGTAGGCTTTGGCTATTTTTGTCATAAAACCATTACGATCGCTTGAATGTTGTAGCTCACGCTGGTCGACTCATTTGTTTAAGGCACGCAGATATATGAAAATTTCAACCAACACCGAAGAGGATTATTATTAAGTGCCAGTATGGTACTTTATGAGATTGTGTGGTGGGCGAAAAAATGTCTGTCCGTCTGTCTGTCTGTCCGTCTGTCTGTCTGTCCGTCTGTCTGTCTGTCCGTCTGTCTGTCTGTCTGTCTGTCCGTCCGTCTGTCTGTCCGTCTGTCTGTCCGTCTGTCTGTCCGTGTGTCTGTCCGTGTGTCTGTACGCACCATAACTCAAATATGCTTTTTTGGATTTTCATGAAACTTTGAAAACACATTTATAATGTCCATGGGAAGAACCCTATTGATATTGAACCAAATCGGTTCACCGGTACCGGAGTAATGCCCAATTTAGTGCCTATTTTAATAGATTATATTAGAAAGGCGCCATAGCTCAAATACGCTGTATCCGATTGCCACGAAACTCGGTATACCCATTTATGACGCCCATGAAAAGTGCCCTATTGAATTTGAACCTAATCTGTTGACCGGTACCGGAGTAAAACCCAATTTAGTGTATATTTTAAAGGCGCAATAATTCGAATACGCTTTTTCGGATTTTTATGAAACTTCGTACACGCATTTATAATATCCATGGAAAGACGTCTATTGATATTCGACCAAATCGGTTGGCCAGTACCAGAATAATGCCCAATTTAGTGCATTTTATGTTAATATATAAGAAGTCGCGATAACTCAAATATGCTTTATTGGATTTTCTTGAAACTGTGTATACCCATTTATAATGTACATGGGAAGAAGTCTACTGATATTGGACCAAATCGGTAGACCGATACCGTAGTAAAACCCAATTTAGTGTCTATTTTAAAGACGCGGTAACTCAAATACACTTTACCGGATTTTTATGAAACTTGGTATACACATTTATAATGCCCATGGGAAGACGTCTATTGATACTGGATAAAATCGGTTGACCTGTTTCGGAGTTATGCTCAATTTAGTGCCTATTTTATGGTAATATACGTATTCGAAAGAATTTATTTGAAAAAATGAAAATCAGTTATCTTGACAACATAACCTTTTGTTTTACTGTGATTTGTAAGACTTTGGCAATTAAAATACAGTTAGCTATGACAACACTATTGCTTTAAATGCGCTTATCCCATAACTGACCCAGGTGGCTGAGATGGTAACGTCTTGGCGTCACATTCTGGAGTTCCATGGCTCAAATCCCGAAACCGGCCAATTTGACTTTTTTTTATATTCTGCATATCATAACTGCAATCATAACTGATTAAACAAAACATACTGGCACTTTGTTATATCAGTTTACCTGATTTTATTATTATTATTATTATTATTATTATAAGAGGGATAATCAATATAGGCCTAAATATGGTCAAACGTTGTTCGATTTGGACGAAACTCACTATACAGGGGTATTCTGGGACAAGTACCTCGAATCTGAGGTCGCTTTTACCACGCGACGCCTAAATGGGGTCCAACGTTGTTCGATTTGGACGAAACTCACTATACAGGGGTTTTCTGGGCCAAGTACCTCGAATCTGAGGTAGCTTTTACCAGGCGACGCTATCTAATCGTGGTATGTAATTCACGTGATTTAGGTGTTAATAAATATAATGATTTAACTATTATGATTTTAATTTTTAATTTCTGAAATAATTATCGCGGGCGATCGCTTGATTTTGTAGGTCCATCCTTGACGATTCATTTGTTTAGAATATCAAGTCCCACAAACGTATGAAATTTTCAACCTACACGGAAGAGGGATATTCAATATAGGCCTAAATATGGTCAAACATTGTTCGACTTGGACGAAACTCACTATGCAGGGGTTTTCTGGGCCAGGGAACTCGAATCTGAGGTCGCTTTTACCAGGCGACGCTATCTAATCGTGGTATGTAGTCCACGTGATTTTGGTGTTAATAAATATAATGATTTAACTATTATGCTCTTAATTTTTAATTTTTGAAATAATTATCGCGTGCGAAGCCGCGGGCACACGCTAGTTCTTTATAGTTCTCAAAAGACTGTAAGACTATCGAGAAACTAGTTATTGATTTGTAGAGTACTCATCAAGAGCTTTTCAACGATACCCCACAAGACGTGGTTTCAAAAAATTCGAATTACTATCCCCGACCCCCACCCCCACTCATATCCCCAAAACCCCCGAACCGTTGGTGTCACTGTGAACTCCATAGGGAGTACTCTAATTTATTCAAACAAAGTTTCCCTCTGTAACGTACTTCATAGGGGTCGAGATATGAATTTTTCAAAATTTCAACCCCCTCCCCGACCCCCACTCTTGGGCCAATTTTGCTCATTAACAAACTTGTCCTAACTATTGGGTCTAGAAATAACATAATAAAATTTGGTTCAAATATCTTCAAAATTACGGCCGCTAGCTTGTAAAGATATTCATTCAATGACGATACAGGCTTCTTCTCCGACAGATGTGTACTGCGTGTTATCTAAACATAATCCGCAAGGCTCTATTTATCATATTCAGTGCGATAGATTTCTTCCAACCCTCCAAAGGACCAATTTTCGTGAACTATCTGTGTTCGTGTAATAGGCCTAGGTTTTCATTGTGCCATAGATATAGGACAGGAATAACAATGAAGTATGTTGAACAGTGAGGTGATGTAACTAGCTGTAGTGTTTCTCTATGAGGCAAGGGTTGTATATATGTTATCTTGTCCAATTAGCGAGGACGTGGAAAGGGAGGTGCGAGGTGTTGCCTGCTAATGACGTCACTGCCACTGTCCTCATCCTGCTTCCTATGCAAATAACTCTTCCCGAATCCTCGAACACTGATAAATTGCTTTTACCGGTATTGACGCTTAGCATACTTAGACTTAAAATCGCCGCAGCTTTCTGTAGAGATTTCTAGGTTTACTTTGTAACTTACATCTTGTTTGAAGTGCTAATGAATTTTTTGCATAACGTAACTAATTAATGGTACTTACGAATACGATTGCCGTTGATCATAAGTTGACATTCCCACACGCTTTTAAAAACAAAAGAAATCTCAGTTCTGTAAAAATGAAAAAAAGCACACGTGTAGTAAGTAAATCCATCATAATACAAGCCTTTATCGAAGACCGGAACCATGACCCCCCCAGTTTGGGGCGACTTTATCTGGACAAATATTCGGTCCCCATAACAACCAACACATGCGAATCACTTTCTGAAAATAACATCCATCTTCAAAAGTGTATATACGTAATATTTTCAGCTAATGTCTCAATTAATATAAATAAATTGATATATATATAATCATCGTGCAAAAAATAGCATGCAATACTCGTTCCGTAAGCGCATAACGGATCTCGGAAATTGAAAAAACTCTTTCCTTGATCCGTATGCACCGCTTACGGCACAAGTATTGCAATATACTATAAAGATCACTCATGGAATATCTCTGAAAATACGATATCTCGTGTGTATAATGATCTTTCTTCATGAATTGTACAGTGCGGTTCACATAAGAGTTGGCCAATATTGCGGGTTTCTGCGTCGCGGCGGCCAAAACTCTAACTCCCGAGCGATCGTGTTAAATGTCTACGCAAATAAAGCCGCTAACGGTGTAATGGTTCAGGTTCTCATAGTTACAGTTAAAATTATAATGAAAATAACCACGTACCTCATCACAAGAGATGTTGCAAATGTCCTTCTCTTGCATCCAGACAACTTTGGCATCTTTTTAGGAAATTTCTTTCACGCGCAAGCTTCCGAGATAGAGTTATTTTATCTTGTGATATTGTCTTTAAGTTCTTCTAATGTATGGGAAATTGACCTGTATATTTTATTTTTCAAGTACCCACATAAATAATAGTTACATACGGTTACAAGAACTTAAAGACAATTTCACACGATAAATGTGACAAATTGGAATAGATAGAGATGAACCATTATATTTTTATACAAGGTGTTAATGAATAACACCGAAATATTTTACCTGTGTATAGAGGGGACATAGACAAGCAATTTTTGTTAGGGATTTTTGCTCTACGGGTTCAATTTTTCCTTTTACAGCATAACATCTCCCAAAAGTAATGCCGCCACTGACATCTAACATTTGAAATTATGACAAAAAAACTTCTTTGTTAAGGTTGGAGTTATGAATTTAAAAACCTAATCCAATGGCGGCCAGGCATGTCATTAGTCTATAAATTTGTCAGATTATGAAAACCCTAAATTAGCCTATGATTTCGCTGTTGATGAATGATTAAGAATCAGGTTTTCGTCGATCACTAAGAAGGCATGAAGTCAATTTAACGAAAATTTCAACCCTATTTCGCTTCATTATTGACTTATGAGCACCAAATTGTAATGACTTTAATGCCCTGTAGCGTACACATTTTACGTCATAGAGCAAAAATTTCCTAATAAAAGTTGCTTGTCTATGTCCCCTCTATACACAAGTAATAGTATATTGCGATACAAGTGCCGTAAGCGATGCATACGGATCGAGGAAAGAGTTTTTTCAACTTTCCGAGATCCGTTATGCGCTTACGGCACGAGTATTGCATGCTATTTTTTACACGATGATTATTTATATCAATTTAATTATATTAATTGAGATATTACCTGAAAATATTATGTAGGCCTATATACATTCTTGAAGATAGATGTTTATTTCAGAAAGTGATTCGCATGTGTTTGTTGTTATGGGAACTGAATATTTGTCCTGGGGGGCCTTGTCCATAAAGGCTTGTATTATGATGTGTGGCGTAAGTAAATTCTTACCGCACGGAAACTCTTACCGCATGGAAATTTGTTTTGTTTCCATAGCAACAAGATTGCGTGCGGGAATGTCAACTTACGATCCACGGCAACAACATTCGTAAGTACGGAACCACTAATTAGTTAAGTCGTGCAAAAAATATTTTGGTGTTATTCATTAACACACTGTATAAGTAGCCTATATGATATTCACGGATTAATATCAGTACCATGGAATAATGCTATTTCAAAAGACGTTTCAATATAAGTCACTGTTCCATTCAACAGACCGGTAGGATGTAGAAGCTTGCGGTCGCGGAAACATCTCTTTAAGGGTCGGTAATGCCACCTCGGTATAAGCCTTTCTCCATTTTCTCTTCTATTTAGGTACTGCTTAATAATGCATAGTGATTGTATTCCGATACAGCAGAGCAGGTGAAACTAGAACTGGAAGAACGTTGTTCTGCAAGCTCTCGTGGACTGAAGAATTCAAACACGTGCGATGTATTTAGACCCATGGCATGTTAAAGGTTAGGAGAGAATTTATAGCATAAAATTTACAGCAATTTAGTAATATTCAGACAAAAACTATATCTATATTTGTGCTTGTTACTTGTCACATAGCAGTATCTTAATCACATATTTTAAGGTACAGAATTGTATTATAGCACTGCTGTTTTTATCATTTCAATTATCGATTGACGTTGTACAGGTAGGGGAAAAAAAGCGGACCGATTTCAGAGCTTTGTGATACGTAAATAAATGTAAGAGATGTAACGAAAACATTTGTTTTCACAAGCAATGCAAATTACGTGAAATTATTTCTCAATTCAAGCAATTTATCGACACTAGAACAAATTGCAATACATTCCCTGCTATCCTGTGAATGTCCCTAGGCATGCGCAGTGGCTCATATCGGCAACTTAGATATTTTAGTCGGTCCGCTTTTTTTCCCCCCAACCTGTACATGGAACAAGCCTTGAGCGCAGCAATTCTTAAAGCACTATAAACAACCTATATTTGAAATAAATTGTATTTTCTTCATGTTAATTTGAATATTATAAGTTAAGTTCATTTAGTGTGTTTTAATATGCGTTGTTTTGAGGTTAAACGCCCAAGAAAAGTCTTGGCCAAACAAAAGCAGTCGTATGTAACTTGTCTGTAGTGGCAATTAAGATTTGAAAATTATTAAACTCTTCATAGAATTTCTCGTATTCTTGAAAGAGTATCAAATTCCGACTTATGCATTAAGAACACTTTTGCTGAGAAAGGCCCATCATTTAAAATAGAGGAGACTCCTTAGTAACTTTATGCTTGAATAACATAGGGCCCATAATATTTTTATATTGAAAATGACTATCAGGGCCCGGATTTTGATGACCTAAAATACTTTTAAAAATGAGCTTTAAAATGACACAAAAAGTAAAAACAAGACCCCAAAATTTGTATGGAAATGTTAGCATATTCATCAGATTTGTGTTATTCTATATTTATATTGTCGGCCGCGGTGGTCTAGAGGTAGCATGCCCGCCTCTAGATTCGTAGGGCGCGGGATCAAACCCGGCCGTGGTCGATGGATTTTTCAGGACGTAAAAATCCTGGGCACGGAGTCCTCCGGGAGGGACTTTAAGCTGGGGGTCCCGTGTCGTAGGTTTACGGCACGTAAAAGAACTCCAAGCCTAAATTAGAGCCTCTGGACAAAATTTCTCGGCCCTTTCACGTCCAAGAAATACTTAGTTTCCAGAGGGGGGTTGCGAAGCGATGGGCTTACCACCTATCCCTCTACCCTCTCTCGGAAAATAAGCATATCAAAATTAGTATAGGTAATGAAACCTCCATTGGAGGCCCCTTCGCCCCACCTGGGGATCATAGGGTACCAGATACAGATACAGATATTTATATTGTTATTCAATTATATGCTCGTAATTAGTTAATTGGTACATGCCGTTAAAAGCAAATAGCTAACACCGTCTTTCAGTCTCCAAATTAAAATTATAACAAGATTTATTCATTGATGCTTATTTAGAGTTCCGATAGTAAATGCACAATGCACAAATGCACAAAAAACTCTAGATAATGCGAGAAATAACACAAAATGAGGAAATAATGACTTTATATTTTTAAAAATCTCCTAATAATATGAAATGTGGAAAAAACGACCGTTCAATGGCCAAAAATAACCTAAAATAAAGGAATGGAATTCTAAAAAATGGTCCTAAAATAAAAAAGGGAAAAATGACCAAAAATGACCCTGCAAATTATCAGTTTTATAATCCAGGAGTCATGATCAGAATATCTGCACTAGTCTACAACGTCCATGATGTTCCAATCAAAAGATGACATGTCATCAAAATCCGGGCCTTGATGATTAGGCTTATGTTGTCGTTAATCTGTCCTTATTTTTTTTTTTGCATTTTTTAATTTTTAAAAATTTATTTAAATTACATTTACAAACTTATGTACAAATACAAATACAAAAATACGCAAATAAACAAAAAAAAATCATTTACAAATTTCAAAATTTAAGTACAATACTTTTTAAGAAAAGAAAAAGAAAGAAAAGAACCAAATATTTATTTAGAAATACATCCGAATGAGCAAACTGCTCGTGCTCGGGTGTAGAATAATGATTCTACAATTTATTAATGAAATCATAGCCTATTAGTTAAAGAATATTCATAGATCCGAATATTTATACGTGATAAAATCAAATGCCTCAGAGCCATTGACAAACTTTATCAGCGCCGATTTCCAATTTAGGTGAATGCTCAATGGGTTTGTTCACGAAAACGTTGATATTTAAATGAACTTTGGAACACGCCACGGGGTATAATATGAGGAGGAAGGATATGAAATAGAATAACAGTAAGAAGAAGGACAAAGAGGGAAAGAAAATTCCATTGAACTTTCTGAGAATTTCAAAACAGCCCGAGGCCCATAAAACGAATCCCGCTGAGACTAGCCATTATAGCTCTATTACATTATACCCAAGTATTGCATTTTGTATATCCTCACTGAAATTCTATTTCGAAAATTAAATAATGATAAAACTTAGATTTACTTGGAAACTGTATTCATGAGGCAGGAATCGTCTGCAGATATTGTATATATTGGGGGCAGACGACTCCATCCTGCAGAATGTTTTATTCAAATGCTATTGAGTTGTGGTGATTCTTTGAGCGACCAGGATATTCTATCGCAGGGGTTCCTTTCATAGGTAATCCCAAGAGAGATTGTGAATTTATCCGATGAAACTCTTAATCTCGAGTGAGATTTATTAAGGGGAACATACAGGTTTGGGTCTACTGAGAAATAGGCAAAATTCATTATTTTTATTCTCAGCATTGAATTTCTTTACAACCTCGTTATCAGAAATGGTTTTTATTTATTAGGCCTATTTCTAAAATTTTCAGATTGAATAAAACTAATTAACTTAATCCATATTTCCATTAGAAATGAATCTTAGTTTGATAATTAATAATAGGCGCCCTGGTTGGAGCAGTGTGTATGAAGTTGAATTTTTAACTCGAAAGTCGCGAGTTTGATGTAATATATGAATATACAGGGTGTTAATAAATAACACCGAAATATTTTACCTGTGTATAGAGGGGACAAAGGCAAGCATGTAAAATGATGTAAAATGTGTATGATACAGGGCATTAAATTCCTTACAATTTGATGCTCATAAGTCAATAATGAAGCGAAATAAGGTTTAAAATGTTCATTAAATTGACTTCTTAGTGATCGATAAAAACCTGATTCTTAATCGTTCATCAACAGCTATATCATAATTTAGACTTTTCATATTCTACAAAATTTACAGACTGCAATAGTTTATTTAATCATTACTCCAGTGTTAGCAACGAATTTTCTTTGTTGTGCATTTTTTCAAATGTTAGAAGCAGTGACGGCCATGCCCTGGGAAATTTTATGCAGTAACAGGAAAAATTGAATTCCTAGAGCAAAAATCTCCTAATAAAAAAGGCTTGTCTATGTTCCCTCTATACACAGGTAAAATATTTCGGCGTTATTCACAGCCTAACACCCTATATATATATATATATATATATTAGATTATTTCTTCATTTCTTTTGAGACTTACAAGAAAATTTGTGAAGTAATTTAAAATTTGATTCAGTATAGAAAAAAAGCGTAAACTATATTATTCCATGTTTTTAAAGAATGTGGCCAAATTTCTTTTATCTGCGGGTGTACATTTGATTGTTCTTAACTTCAGCACAATATCATAATCATATTTCATGTTGCTCCCAGTGGAGAAGCGTAGGGCCTCTAAGTGGAGGTTACTCTTACCTATTTTACTTTTGTTACGCTTATTTCCAGATGGAGTGTAGAATGACATGTGGTAAGCCGATCGCCTCACAACCCCCCCCCCCGTATACTAAGGTATTACATGGTCATGAAAAGAGCTGAGGAATTTTGTCCAGAGGCTCTAATTTAGGCTTGGAGATTTTATATGCCGTAACCTATGACACGGGCACCCAGCGTCAAGTCCCTCCCGGAGAACGTCGTGCCCAGTATTTTTACTTCCTGAAAAATCCATCGACCGCGGCCTGGATTCTTAACTTACATAGCTAATAATTTTGATATAATAAGTAATTTCTACATTACATTTTGGAGATTTTATTCGTATGCAATGGACTTATATTTACTAAGGCATACAACATAATTAAGAGATATTATCACTTTTAGATTAGTCATTTTTTACTATTGAAAATAATCATGAGCAGGTTTGGCACTTAATCCAGGCGTTTTCTTCGCTAGCTAGTTATACAGAATATTGCAGTATTAATTTATTTAACTGTACTCACAATAAACTCATTCTATTCGCATATAGTACAGACTGTGTTTGAAAGCAATTAGAAATGTACACAACAATTTTTCTAAAAACACCACGGTGATGCTTTGTACACAATATAAATAAACACTCATATGATTAAATCCAAATTAAATGGAATTCGATCATCACCCTCTTTAAGGGGGACATACAGGTTTGGGTACTGAGAAGCAGGTGAAATTCATTAATTTTCTTCAGTGATGAATCGCTCTACAACCTCGTAATCAGACATGCTCTTAATTGACTACTTCTACAATAGGCCTATACTGTTTTCAGAATTAATTAAGCTATTACAATTACGGGAAATTATTGTTACAAAATAGCTGGCACGTTTCGTGCACTGATTTGCCGTTTCCGTGAAAATTTTCACATAATATATAAGTATTTCTGAGTTA
Source organism: Ectobius pallidus (assembly GCA_964059195.1). Classification (NCBI taxonomy): domain Eukaryota; kingdom Metazoa; phylum Arthropoda; class Insecta; order Blattodea; family Ectobiidae; genus Ectobius; species Ectobius pallidus. Next base: position 141,557,343 of record CAXKWD010000008.1, read on the forward strand.
ATTTTTTCTATTTATTTGTTAGTATCATATGAAGAATACTACCTACAATCATTGATTTAACATGTTTTTAATGCAAAATTGAATGTAAAACAGATTACTCTTCGTATTTACAAAAAATATTATACTATAGATATTCCAAACATTGTCTCATGTTGTTTCATGATATTTACAAATAGGTGAAAAATTGATGTTTTTGGGAGTTATCGCGGGAACGGCATTTCAATGCACGAAACGTGACTTCGACTATGTAAGATAATTTCCTGTAACTGTAACAGTTTAATTAATTCTGAAAATACTATGTAATTGTATAAATAGTCAATAAAGAGCACTTCAGATTACAAGGATACAAAACAGTTCATTGCTGAAAAAAATCTATTTCTCAGTACCCAAACCTGTTTTCCTCCCCTTAATTTTGTTATGCAAATGCCACAGTAAATTAAGAGCGATTTTGTATAATTGAATCAGTCTGCTATAGGTATCTACTGACGTATCACACATGGGATTTTGTGGAAAGGTAAGGTATGTTAAGTTTTTCTGCGTGTGTTTGGAATCTTATTTGTGACCACTGTATCAAATGTTACAAACTAACTCCTTCACTACAAAACGGCCGAGGTGTTTCAAGACGGTCAGGTTCTCTAGGGAATAGAGTTGTGCTTCAAAGGAAAGCAGTCAGGTCACGAGGAACTATACTCAGCTTGTTTGGGGAGCAGAACACGATACTGGGCACAAGATTAACCCAGGTTTAATTAAGGGAAAGGGTAGTTTAGTACAAACAGGGATGTCAAATAGGCATTGTAGTAACGGCCAAGCTGTCCTTTCCTCCCTCCTTCTCATGTAATTTCCTGCAGCTTGCTGTTTGCAGTTTGAACATTTCGCTTGCCAATTATCTGCGTAACTCTCTGCAAGTGTCTTGATTTGGTGGCTCAAGGAAAGCTCTGTGCAATAAATGCTCAGCTTAAATGAGATTACTTCATTACAACTTCATCAGGCGTTGAATTGTTACACAGCTCCTTTACAGAGATTAATTTAATTACACTCTAGTTCAAGGGTTAAGAAACGTACTCTAAGACTTCTGTACAAATAAGAATCTAATAGGAAACACATAACTTCCTGTACTCTTAATATATTACAACATAGAGTGACTGACTGACTCACTTGTTTCTGTAACCCCTATGGTGGGACATATGGACTCCAAGTGGAGGTTTCATTACCTATACTAATTTTGCTACCCCTATTTTCCGAGAGAGGGCAGAGGGACAAGTGGTAAGCCCATCGCACAACATAGAGTATCTGGCTTTTTTGCGCTAGACAAGTCGATACTTAAAACCTAAGTTTGTGTATGAAATGAGTGCCTTATAACTACCCTTCAGAGAATATACAGTAAACGCCGCTTTATGTAATCACAGGTAATGTTTTCTGAGGGTATTGTTATTATTTGTATGAAGTCCCCTACGGATTTGAGGCTGCTGCCTGATATTGATATTTTGTAGATGTTGTGTGACTATTCCTATATATGTCCATTTACTGATCAGGTAGATAATATTTACTTAACATAAATATATTTGACTTCCAATCAAAAAATTTGCTAACGCAAAGTAAATACTGATACATTTAAAAAATGTTTATTGTGATCAAAGATTCGGTTTATGTTGTCGCATTTTCCTTTTTGCGGCTTTATTTCCAAGTACTGTACGTCGTTCAAAATTTCGTTTTTAAGGTTTTCGTGATTTTTTGGCCGGGCTTCCAATGTTATTGCACTGTTAACATTCAAGATGGATATATATGCATTCATGAACCACAGATTACTGTCTGTGTTGAACATTACGTGAGAATAAATAATTAATTAGTATGCCTCACAGTATTTCATATGACATACTTCTCTGTCAGTGAGGTAGGCCATCAAGGACAATCAGTCATAATAATAATAATAATAATAATAAGAATAAGAATAATAAATATTTTGTTGTCATTGAACTTGTAGAAATAGACAACGTCATTCTTAAAATTACATGAGAGGTTTCGTCTGCGTCTGTGAAGCGAACTCTGGCTTAGATCAGTTGGTAGAGCAGTGCCACGGGTACCCAAAGGTACCCGGATTGTATTGTTATATAAAAGTCATTGTAAAATTGAGGGTTGTGATTTGCCACATACTAAAAAGACTGCAAGCAGAAAACTGTGTAATCTAGGCCTACAGGATAATTCATGGAACGGACATGCGAAGAAGTAGAACGCTAATTTTGTTACTTAACTTGCTGACTTCCGTTGAATTGTAACCATAGCTTTGAGCTTAGCCGTGTGTCAGAAATTTCAAACTCTTAGTTGGTGGGAAGAGAGAAGAGAAAGACAAGCGAATTTAACTCATAGCTAAGGCAAAACTAAAACAGTTGCTCCTTATGTTAAATAATTGGTGTTGAAGTAACAACCTAACTCATATTTTTGCACACATAACAAATGTTTTTGGCCTCAGCGATCCTATTTTCCATCCCTCATATACCTTTCTCTTTTTTTGGAATTTCTAAGAAATGTAGCAGATATTAGACACCCAGAAAACAATGTTGGTGGCTATGAAGGATACTGATCTGATACCAGCTACACTATACTAGCAAGTGCCCGCGGCTTCGCCCGCGTTTATTAGTTTTGTCTCTAATAAATATAAATAATTAAACAAACAAAACTAATTTATTAAAGCTTATAGGCAAATCATTAATTTAAAAAGCTAAACATACGGCTTGATTAGATGCGTCGCCCGGGAGAAAAGTCCGTAGATTCAAGTTCCCTGGCCCAAGGAACCCCCATATAATGAGTTTCATCCAAATCATTCCCATTTAGGCCTGCATACATTATCCCCTTCCGTCCACATATGTAAAAAAAAAAGAAGAAAAAAAAGAAAGATCTCTTCGTCCCATAACATTGTGAACAAATGAATCAAATAGACAATTTTATACTTTACGTTAAAAGAAATCTATTTCACCGATGCGTTTTTCTCCTCGGTTGTTACAGCTGCAGATTCCTAGATTTGGCTGGGGTTTTGCAGTAACAATTCAACCTTCAAATATCGTTATAAAAGGGTGTTTCTAAAATAGCTTCATCGTTATAGTGAATAACATTTAACATTATTAAGAGATGAAATTCGCCGGGACCAAACAAAACTATTGCTGTATGCGGGTTTGTCATTGTATCGATCTTCGTTATACAGAGATTTGCTTGTATAAGTATTATCTGTTCTTGAAGAAATTTCATCCATTCGTCTTGCAACATTTCTCGTGAGTGACAGCACAGATTGTAAATTTGAAATCTCTTTGAAGTTTCTCTCTTCAATATACGTATAAGAAACACTCATTGTTCAGGTTTGTATATATTTTCTCCCGTTCGTCCTTTGAGTTTCCATAAAATAACCTTTAGAAAATTAATTTTGTATGAAAATCTTATATGGAAGAGAAGTTCATTGTTAATATGATCAAAGCCCTTGAAAGTCTATTGCTAAGCTGAGTGAATCAAATTTGCGTCTTAATTCTCTTTGATCTGTTTATAAAGTCCGTGTTATGCCTCACTTTCCTTGGTATGAGTTTTATTCACTTAATCTTCAGATTCCTCAAATAACCACTATATTCTGGCTGTGGTGTATTTTCATGTTCCAAACTTGAATATACTTAAGGCCTAAAGGGAAATCTTACCACATGACGATATAATATAATATTCCAGGGGTGGCCACAGAGCGGCTCTATTGTCATTAGCAGGGCCCGGATTCTGATGACCTAAAATTGTTTGAAAAAGACCTATAAAATGATCATAAATTTTAAAGAAAATGACTTAATAATTTTAAAAAATGACCTAAAAACTGATATTTTATTTATTAAAAAGTTATTATTGTACACACAAAGTTATAGACTAGTTTGTACATAAATGCAAAAACTGTAAATAACCGTAATGTTGTGAATGTTCTTTTCTGACGGAAATTTATAACTTACTAGCAGTGAGATACTGGCGAGTCAAAATTCGGCATTTCCTTTTGTGGTCTGCCGGATTATATTGTTGTTTATTGAGGGTAAACAGTAGTTTGCACTCTAAAATCCAAGCAGGTGGCAGAATCTGGTGTCAAGTCAATCTAATAACAATAGTAATATAGTACAAAATTTTGGCGTTTCTTTGATTCCCACTCCGACTGAGACATGTCAACACTTTAACGCCGAATTTTTCCTTCTTACATTAAACAAACAACACTTCAAAGACAGCACCGCTAGCGACGGAAAAAAAGATAATACACACAATGTAAATACATGAAAATGACTAAATAAGGAAGCAAATGACATAAAAATGACAAAATAATGACCTAAAATTGGAATAAATGCCCTAAAAATATAAAATGGCATAAAATGACAAAAAATGACCTAATAAAAATGCATTTCTATAATCTAGAGGCCATGATTAGGACTTATCCACAAGTTGGCAATGTCTATGCAGCATCAATAAAAAGATGACATGTCATTGGAATCCGGGCCCTGGTCATTAGTATATGGCTCCTCAAGAAATCCTGTCAAAATTGTGAAAACCTATACATTTTTAAAAATCACTTTCTTGTAGACGAAAAGAAGAATGGCTTCCTCATTTCAAGACTAAATGAAATGATTTGGCAGCTGAAGAGTTGGAGCAATTGGAGATTCAAAAAACAAGGGACTAAAATATTTAAAACTGAGGCACTGTTCAACCACTCAATTTTGGAGAAAATTACTCAAACAAAAGTATTCAATATTAAAAGCATGTGCTAAAAAACCATTTTTGGGACAAGCTATTCTTGAGTCATTTTATCCAACACCTTAATTTAAGCATCAAGCTGTTTTAAGAGATGAACATTTAAGTGAAATTATGTAAACTACCATAACTAGTTACTTCCCAGATTTCAAGGAGCTAACAGCTCAAATGACCCCCGAAAAAGTGTAAATAAGTTGTGGGTTTTTCTGTGTACCAAATCAATGTATATATATATATATATATATATATATATATATATATATATATATATATATATGTATATATATATATATATGTATATATATATAGCCTATATCAATCTATATATTTATAAACTAAAATACTACTAGGGTTTAGTTTAGGTTCTACTTTACCCGAAAATGAGTGCGGCTCTTTTCAAAGTTCATCCCTTAGATTGCGGCTCCCAAAAATCAGGTAGTTGACCACCCCTGGAATATTCTGTTGGAAAAAACAGCTGGCTTTACATGAACCGTACATTTTTGAAAATGAAAAAGAAGTTTTACTTTTTCAGTGTACACGACAGTGTTCAGTTTCTTTCGTATTACTACTTAGCCCTGTATTCGTCGCCTGCGTCTTGAAGGAGTATTTTCAAGTGCCTGAAAATCTACACACATGGGGCTGTTGCATTTATGTACGCATAAAAGTCATCGACCTTGACCGGGATCGAACCAGTGTCCAGCTAAGCGTATCTCCTAGGATGATTCCGTGTACGTGTTGGTATAAAAATGTACAAGTCTACACCTCAAATGTTACAGTAGAAACCTGGTCACAAATTCTTTAAATTTGGTGTAACTCACAATACTGTATAGGCTACCAAGGCACCGTATATTTTGGTAACAGTGATAAGAATGAAATTTGACAAAACAATATTCGTTAGCTATGTTTAGATTTGTACATACGTAAACAAAACAAATTGAGTAGGCCTGGGTGGCGCAGTTAGTATCCCGCTAGTTTTCTGTGCCCAAGGTTACGGGTTCGATCCCCGACCAGGTCGATGGCATTAATGTGTGCATAATGCGACAGGCCCATGTCAGTAGATTTACTGGCATGTTAAAGAACTCCTGCTGGACAGAATTCCGGCGAACCGGCGACGGTCACAGGCCTAAGTAGCAGTACATCCCCGTCGTTAAATATGCATATACACTAACCAACAAACGTACGTACTTACTTACTCAATGGCAATAGACAATTCCTCAGCAAACTAAAGGAATATTTTATGGATCCCGGAGGTTCATTGCCGTGCTTACCTGAGCCCGCCATTCAACCCTATTCTGTGCTAACTCCATCCCACCATCCCTCGCAAATCCTACTTCGCTTACCTCTATCCTATTATTGTCCTCCCACCTACATCTAGGTCTTCCAAGTTGTCTATTTCCTTCGGGTCTCCCATTCAATACTTTTGATATAATGTCTTTCTTCCCCTATGCGTGCAATATTTCCAGCTTATTTCATCCTCCGTGATTTAAATATTACGTTCACTACATGTCATAAATGTTAAGGGTAATCAATCATAGAAGAGAGATTCCGTCTGACGATGTGAATCGATTTGTGGCTAGATCAGTTGTTAAAGAATCGGCACAAAAGCCGTAGATCTTGAGTTCGAGTCCCAGTGTCAGAAGGACTTTTCTTTTAAACCATTCACAGAAAAAACATAATTTCTTGATATACTTAAAAGGATACAAATGTGTCAACGGAAAATGGAGAGAAAGATTTTAGGGATTAGTCTCCAAGACAGGGTAAAAAACGAAGAATTGAGACGGAGAAGCGGTGGAGAAGATGCAGCCGAGACAGCCGCAAGACTAAAATGGAGATGGGGAGGACACGCAGCCAGACTCAACCAGGAAAGATGGGCATACGCAATAACAGTTTAGGACCCAAGGACAGGCGAAAGGAGCAGAGGCAGACCGAGATGAAGATGGGCACAGCAATTTGTGGAAACAGCGGGACCACAATGGACAAGAATAGCCAAGGAGAGGAAAAAATGGAAAGAACTAAGGTTAAATGTAGAAAATAAGTAGAGAAACTAAAAGTGAAATGAAATGAGTGACACAAAGAATGGAAGTGACACAGTAGATGTGTATATAAATAGGTACAGAATAATTTAGGTAAAGAGTGACTTCAAAGCTCACAGGGACTACAGTGACTCTCCCTATGAGTTTGACTGAGTTAGCCCTACCGGAAGGTAGGAGGCCCTTGCCCGCTAGGGATGTTACGGGCTTATTTATTTATTTATTTATACTTTTCACTACTATCAGTCTCTGTGAATTTCCTTTCACCCACTCTTTCTCATTTCCACTCTTGCACGTTCCCTCGCTCACTTAAACAAATGCCAACACAAACGAGAAATTGTTGAACAGTGTAGGCTCATACAGCTACATGTTCATGTGCCTGAATATCTGTGGTAATCCGATCGGTGAAGTGTTTCTGTAGCAAAGCTCTATGATGCAGATGCTTCCTGGAAACTGGAACAATAAGAGGATTTATTAGCCACCTCTTCCTAGAAGCCGTTTTCACATGGAACCAGGCCATATTGATTATCGCGGAAGCCGTGCTCGTTACTGCGAATTTATTAAACCGGCCTCGGCCTCCTGAATTCTCTACAATATTCAGTTTTAGCGATGACAACATTGTCAAGTGCAGAGGTAAAGAGGCCATGTCAAAAGCGCTTTCATGAACAATGTGCTGAATGGAACAGTCTGCTTAATAAATTAATAATAATAACAACGATACAATAATAATAATAATGATGATAATAAAATACGAGGGTCATTTCAGAAGTCATGGGGACTATTATTCATCAGTCAATATAGCTGCAGGAAACAAAAATCAGAATATACGAGGGATATTTCAAAAGTTCTGCACACTGTAAGATGGAATGAAAGAAAATAATTTATTTAGCAAAATACCTTTACAGGCCTTCAATATGATCTTCATTCTTGCTTATGACAGCTTCCCAACGTTTTGGCAAATTCTGTAATCCAGATAGGGAACCTTCATTGTTGAGCTGTCTGATTACTCAGGTCACCTCACTGGAAGCTTCATCAATTGTAACGAAACGTTTTCCATGGAGTGGTTCCTTCAATTTGGGAAACCAATCAAGTCTGGTGCGCTCAAATCAGGACTGTATGATGGGTGGAGAGGTCTTACCCATCCATAGACTTGGAAGACGTTTTGTTACAATTGATGAAGCTTCCAGTGAGGTGACCTGAGCAATCAGACAGCTCAACAATGAAGGTGCCCTATCCAGAATACAGAATTTGCCAAAACGTTGGGAAGCTGTCTAAGCAAGAATGAAGATTATATTAAGGGTATATGTACGTGAATTATTTTGAAATTTATGTTTTTTTGTTTATAGGACTAAAAAATTGTGCTGAATTTTCTGCATCCATTGGTATATAGTTTATATAGGTTTAGAAATTATTGGTGCCATTTAAATGGACATTTAAATATGTTTACGTGCTCTGAGCTACTATTCACTATGAACTTAAAATTGAATTTCCCGGTAACTCTTATTTTTCACACATATTGTTAGATAGCTCCACAACCATTAGAGATAGAAGGCTGAAATTTTTTACACTAATTTTACATGCATATATGCATAAAGTAGACTACAATGATGTCCATAGGTATAAAATTAAAGAAAATGTGTCATAAAATATTGATCAAATTTCAATATATTTTATATGCGATATATAAAAATTAATTACATTAAAAATACTAACATTAGCGGTGTAAAAGTAGTCTACTTTATAGAAAAATATGTTCATTATATGCATTAAAAAAATAAAAGGTGTCAGAGAAACCAGAAAAATGCTATCTCTACAAGAAGTGATAAGTGCATCTGAATTAGTTTTTTTCATGCTCCTATAAAACATGTAATTTAAAAATAACTTGGTCAATTTTTTATACTTTTATCAGCTAGTTATGTTCTAGTAAGCCTTCTTATAGGATCCTGTAATTTTAGTCCACATATGAGTTAATTTTCTTGTAAAATTTTAATATTTTAGAACCTGCATTTTCTTTATATTTTTGTGGTAGTTCACGTACATATACCCTTAAAGGCCTGTAAAGGTATTTTGCAAAAAAAAAACTATTCTCTTTAATTTTATCTTACAGTGTGCATAACTTTTGAAATGACCCTCGTACGATTGAAAGTCGTTGGAATGTTCTTCGCAATGCTGGTACGAAATTGAGATCCGGATACAAGGCGCTATGGATAAGGGACATTGAAAGATGCATAAATAGAGATCATTGTTTTATTCGTATTACATAGCCTATGCACAAAACAGTACACGTAATACTCGTACTGTTACGAGCTAACAACCTTCAAAATAATCCCCCAAGATTTTTTTTATTCTAAGTACAGTAATTGTTTATACTTTCCTCACATTCTGTAATTTTTTACACACTTATACGAGACGCATCATACACAGCTGATGGTTTTCAGCGCCTACCTCATCGTTGGTAAATGTAACTCGAAATCCAGATTCTGTTAAGATATAAATTCCGTACCTCTCGTTATATTACCTACGATAATCGTTAATTACTTTGCAACTAAAAATTTCCACCAAACCACCCGTCTTATCACTAGGGGTAATTTCCCTTTTTAAAGATAACATTCAATGGAAATAGGAGCTATTCATAAACCGTAGCATTCATTTATGTTTATATTATCTCTAATGCCTACACATAATTTCCTTTTTTCTGTCACCTTTCGAGATTTATGAACGCTGTTTGCGGGGTTGCGAGAGAAAAGATGAAAATACCCAGAGTATGGAGGAATGTGAGGAAAACGCAGGAAGCAGAAAAAGGGAGGGGTCGGTTAAAAGCTGAGGGTTATACGGTGCTACATAATTAACCCTGTAACATGGAGGTCATTTAGAGCTTCACCCTCTACGCACGTTTCCACAGTCAGCAGTTTGTTTTAGGCAAACCCCCTTCTTCCGTCGGTCCCTCGTGCCAAAGTACAGTCACGTTTCCAAAAACTGTACTCTACACATGAGCGTATACGGTTAATTTTAAGTAAACTCTCAACTGTTTTACTTGTTATTGGAACATAGGCTATTATAAAAGCATCTAATTTCCCTCCAAAACATCCTAACTCATAACCTATCTCTCCCTGTTACCCCCCTGAATGGTTATTGCTGTTTTCTAATGGTTAACATCACTTGAAGCTTTTACTGTACCCCACAATGCTCATTTCAGACAAAGCCAAACTCCTCTGAGGTCTTAGAGGTCACTTGTTTGCAATTTGTATCCCACGAGCTCCAATTATCTTTCGGTCCTTTTTTTTACGCCCTTCTCCCTTTGCCACCACTCACCATTCCATTCGTGCACAATCGCGCAGAAGAAAGGCGTAGAGACAAATAATGCGTCGGCATTTGGCCCTGACTATGTGTTAAATGCAGAGCTTACGCGTGGATGTAACCCTGTAAAATTTTATGCCGTTTGGGCACACGGAGAGGTATTGTTGACGCCATTATAAAGTACTCTATTCCTTTGAACTGCCCGTTGCATGAAAACTTGAAACTGTTCTTTTTTGTCAGTTACAATTTTCGCGTTATTTAATCAAATTAAAGATCTTTCTTGTGACAAAAAATAAATAAATAAAGAGAGATACTGCTCTGTTTTTTTCCAAAATGCATTCACAATGTACGACAGCAAAATTAGTTATAAGATTTTTTGTATATATCTTATTATTCAGTATCATCATATGTCAATTTCTTAAAACTTTTAATTTTCCCATGTGAAATATTTTAAAGATAAAAAGTATAAATTGGATAAGGCAAAAACAATCAATAGTTTCTAAGTAAGCATCAAATAATGCAACATAAAACATTCAAGTTCGTACTTTAATATTGTCGGACGAGATAGATTTAAACTTCTATTAAAGAAATCAATTATAAATTGATTAGTAACTCAGGAAAGATCGAGACATTAAACTGAAATTTGAAACTGAAATTTTCTTCAGGTTTTAGTTAAATGTTTCAATAAGAATATTATAGGAGAAGAATTCCCCTGATATTTGGGACTGGAACTCAGGACCTTTGGCTATCCGTATTACTGCTCTACTATGGCCGGTTTCTATAAACTCGCGAATTACCTATGGGTAAATTATCCCATGAACAGAATTTACACAAGGAAAATTCTTACGAACAGAAATAATTTAAAGATAACGATCACACACAGTTATGGCGAGTTTCTAGATAAATGTCCTCTAGGTAAATATGAAAATGAGAGAATTTTTTTTCTATAAACCAGGGTTAGATCTTTCCAAGGGTAAATCTTTGGGTTAATTTATCCTTTCATGGATGACTGGATAAAATTTAACCTCTCGTAGGATCATTATGGCGGACGTGCGCAGCTGATTGCAGTACCTGTAAAATACAGTTTTAGAAATGCTGATATGATCTGTAGTGTTGACTTTGTTTCTCTGTAATAGGATAGGCTTAGCAGAATTTATATACATATTTCTTATTGAAATTTTCATGTACCATACATTGTAGCTAATGACTGTATTTGCCGGTATTTGGTAGCACTGAGTGTGCAAACATTGCAAACTAGAGTCGTATTTCTAATTTTTCCTTCCTCTCACGCATTAGATCTCGACAATGGTAGTATTTATCTGAAGACAATATTATTCCGAACTAATTAGTATAATGTATATTGCAAAACCATGTCTTGACTTGCAGTAGTGGAAACATAGGATGAAACAATCACATCTCCGTTATTCAAGTTTTATTCTCAGTGTTCACCGTAGCTCATTGTCAGCGTGCTGGATTACGGTTCTAGAGGTCCACTGTTCGATTCCCGGCATGGTAGTATGTATTATTTTTTATTTCCTCATACCATTAGTGCTCTGGTGGGTGATTCTGGAACTAAGTTGTCCATTGGATAATTTACCCATAGGTATTTCGCGAGTTTATAGAAACCGGGCATAACTGAGCTAAATCGGAGTTCACTTCACATCGCCAGATGAAACCTCTCTCCTATGACTGATTGCCCTGGGTTCAAATCCCATTCTCAGAGAAATTTTTCTCCTATAATATTCTCATACAATACACAGAGACAATAATCTGTGGTTCATGTATGCATATAATATATCCATGTTAAGTTTCATAGCACAAATAGTTCAGAAAATCACTCTCAAATCTTCGGTCATCCCTTAATGTTCCACAATCAGTACATATATAACTAGCATGTGCCCGCGGCTTCGCCCGCGATAAAAAAGAGCATAAAGTTAGAGCATAATAGTTAAATCATTATATTTATTAACACCTAAATCACGTGGACTACATGTCACGATTAGATAGCGTCGCCTGGTAAAAGCGATCTCAGATTCGAGTTCCTTGGCCCAGAAAATCTCTGTATAATGAGTTTCGTCCAAATCGAACGATGTTTAACCATATTTAGGTCTATATTGATTATCCCTCTTCCGTGTAGGTTGAAAAATTTCATATGTCTACGGGCCTTGACATTCTAAACAAATGAATCGACCAGCGTGGGCTTACAACATTCTAGCGATCACGATGCTTTTATTACCACGGTATGACAAAAATAGCCAAAGCCAACTGCAATTGATTTGACATTGAAATGTATTACTGAAATCTGATGCTTCGACAGCGCTAAAATCACGTTTTCTGCCAGTTTTTCACTCACAACTCGCGAACGAAAGCTAAAATTAAAAATCCGGCTTCGATGCGCATTCGCCCACCTTTCAGCCCATCTATGTTTAAAATTTCAGATCTCTGCGTTCAGTAGATTTCGCTGGGCATCGTGGACAGACAGACAAACACGTCCTTTTATTATTTTAAGATAGCAGGTGCCCGCGGCTTCACCCGCGATAATTATTTCAAAAATTAAAAATTAAGAGCATAATAGTTAAATCATTATATTAACACCTAAATCATGTGGACCACATATCACGATTAGATAGCGTCACGTGGTAAAAGCGACCTCAGATTCGAGTTCCTTGGCCCAGAAAACCCCTGTATAGTGAGTTTCGTCCAAATGGAACAACGTTTGACCATATTTAGGCTAATATTGATTATCCCTATATAATAATAATAATAATAATAATAATAATAATAATAATAATAATAATAATAATAATAATAATAATAATAATCCTCTTCTGTGTAGTTGAAAATTTCATATTATGTTTGCGTGCCTTGACATTAAAAACAAATGAATTGACCAGCGTGAGCTACAACATTCAAGAGATCACGATGCTTTTATGTCGAAGGAATGACAAAAATAGCCAAAGCCTAGTGTAATTGATTTGTATTACTGAAAACTCATGCTTCGAAAACGGAATAAATACACGTTTTTTGCTCATTTTTCACTCATAACTCACGAACTAAAGCGAAAATTAAAATTCCGGCTTCGAGGTGCACATTCCGACCCTTTAGTCCGCCTATGTATACAATTTCAGATCTCTGCGTTCAGTAGATTTCGCTGGGCATCGCGGACAGACAGACGGAAGACAGACAGACGGAAGACAGACAGACGGAGGACAGACACTCCCTTTTATTAATATAGATATTAATCTCTATATATATAAAAGGCTTTGTCCTGACTGACAGGAATCAACGTAGAGCCTAAACTATAACAGGTAGAGACTTGGAATTTTGACAGTACCTTCGTTTCATAATGTAGGTGCTCACTAAGAAAGGATTTTGAAAAATTCTGATTTTAAATGCCAAAAATCAAATGTTTTTTAGAATACTTAATCCCTTCTTACACAGAATTATCGAATCCGAATCACATTTGACATTAAAACATATTGTTACCAGCGGGTCTCAGATGGCCTTGGAAAAAAAAATGAAAGAATAAATTTGACAAATGAGAGAAACAAATGAGAGAAACAAATGAGAGAACTATCAGTATCCACGAAAATAATGCAGTTACATAACTTTCTTTACCCTGGACATAGAGAAAACAATACGAGGTATGGTAATATATAGGCCTATATTATTATATCACCGAATGAAATTCACGAAAATAACTTCCTCTAGCCTGGAAATAGAGAAAACAATACGAGGCAAGGTAATATGTTTTGGGAAGAGATGTATGAAAGTGATATTGTATTTCTGTTTAATTTCATTCTGAAAATGGTTTTATGGTAACATGACAGTGAGAAACAAAATTTTCAGCCACGATAATACAATTTTATGTTACCGGAATTTCGGTTTCTTCTTATTAGAACCCCTCCCGGGCTTGCTGTGTACTGTACAAGCGATGGGATGCAAAATTCTACATATAGCCATAAAAGCTATATCAAACATTTTCTTAGGGAATAGTTTGAGTGTGATAAGTCGTTCTTCCTACTTCAAATTATAAATACCTATATAAGGACCTAGAATTTAAAAATCTAAAGTCCTTCATAAGTTAATTTCCAATTACAAAATAAAAAACCCGGGCGACGCCGGGCCTTTTAAGCTAGTACATTATATACGATTATAGTCACTCAGTTACTCAGTTGGGACTGGGTTGACTGTATTGTTGGGAGTTAGCGGAAACGATTTTTTCATTAAATTTTATTCTATTACCATTTGCAATAGGCCTATGTTCACATTTTTTCTTTCTTTACGACGCTACCCGAACGAGAATATGTAAAATAAAAATACAGTCAATTGCATTCATTTAACGTAATACCAGGAAGGGAATTTTAAAGGTTTTGTTCTACAGTATACGAAACTTCACACACAACACAGTGATTGATTCTTGGACCAGTGTAATTGACATAAGTATAGCAATCTGGGTAGTTATGGTTATGAAACAGCTGCGTTGTAATCCCGGGGATTGGAAATTAATACATAAATAGCTAAGTATATGGTCATGAAACGTCAAAATAATGAGCCATAAATTATTAGAATAGCCGGTACATCACTCGAGCAAGTGGAGAAGTTCAAACATCTGGAAGCAATAATTTCAGATACAAGGTAGAAATTAAATGTCGACAGGAATTACGAAATGCTTGTTTTTATGCAGTTCAGAAACTTTTTATCTTCTGTTCTGTGTGTCGGAAGACAATTATATTGCCAGTAGTATTATATGGATGTCAGACATAGTTGTTTACTTTTCGGGAAGAACATAATCTGAGACTGTTCGAGAACTGGGTGCTTAGGAAAATATTAGACCTAAAGAGATGAAAATGCGGACTGGATAAAACTGCATAACGACACACTTCATAACCTGTACTCTCCAGCGAATATGGTAAAGTAATTAAATCACGAATGATGAAATGGGCTGGACATGTTGCGCGCATGGGGGAGGAAATACATATGCAAAAAATATATTGACCTGGAGACCCGAAGGAAAGAGACCACTTGGAGACCTAGACGTAGGTGGGAGGACAATATCAGGATAGATTTAAGGGAAGTAGGATTTGCGAGGGATGGTTGGATAGAGTTAGCATACATTAGGGTTGAATGGCGGACTCATGTAAACGCGGCAATGGACCTCCGGATTCCTTAAAATATATAATATTCCTTTAGCTTGCTTAGAAATTGTCTTTGCCATTAAGTATTATGTTTCTGTATTGTCTGGTCATGTGTTTACGAAAACCATAATTTTTCGTTCATACTGTATTACGAGATTACACAGACCACCAGCCATTTTGGTGCCTTAGAATTTAAACTTATTGTTGGGTATATTTAGGTCGCTGATGCCAAATGTGCCATTAGTTTTACCCTATCAGCTTTAGGTTTCTGAGATATGGTATTACCATTATGCATATTATCCCATTTTACGTTTGATGTAAATAAAAAACAACGCCTATTTTTAGCTTCTAAATCGTGTGATGAAAAAAGCAACAAACTAACATTACATTAACATTACAATAAGAACATAACATGGGGTCTTTCAAAAAATTGATATCACATACTGTACGGTCGTTTATGACTTATGAGCTGTCGATTTGAGGGCCAAACAATATTCCAGCTTTTAGTTTTTCTGTATTTCGTTCAGTATTCATCCTACGTGTCCAAAGTATGGTCAAAGACCTTCACTAGGTATATTATGAAGCAAGTTTTTGTACAAAGAATAAGCGGGAAAGAGGTTATAAGTTAATGGCAATCTGTATAAAAGTAGAGCTGGTACAGAAAAACTGTTAACATTTTTTTTGGAATCTGCGCACTAAGTATAGCCAAAAACCGGTTAAACATCTGAGACACCAAACAGAAAGTTCTTTTTTGTTGGGCTGTGTTATTTATTACTCAGAACATTATCAATATGCACTGAAAATCTACATAGTAATCTTACTTTTGAGACATCCCTAATGTTCAGAATATGTCAAGTGTAACTTTTAAACATGCCACTTGCGATTTTAAAGAGTTCCCGTTTCTATCGGTATTCAGGTTGGAAATTCAGTGGAAATGACAAGACATTAGTAGCTTTTGAATTCAGATAGTTGGGGTTTAGCAAGGGAAGGTATAAAATAGTGCCCTGGAGATCAATTTTCAGGGAGTATGGTGGCTTCGTTCCCACAGTGCTTTCCAATTACAGAACAAGCGAGGGAAAAAATATAGCTGAGATCTAAAGGTACCCAGGAGTTGCTTGCGTTGTTTCTAACACAGATTTTGAGGTGAATGAGAGTCCTTTGTTCGTTCCGTTTAGTTCAGAACACCTTGCTTTCACCTATCGGCACAGGATATAATTAGCAGATGTACAGGAAAGTCAGTTCTGGGAGGAGCAGTTCCAAGCATTTTCTCACATATCTTTTTCTCTGAAATAATTAGGCCTACAAACATTAACTGGAGTTCTTCGCCAGTGTATTTTGTGAAATGTTGACATAATTATTTAATTATTATTAATTATGTAATTTCACCGGATCTCGTCCTTCAACCAGTTAATTCAGTTCGTGATTTTAACCTCTTCCTGTTCCTCTTCCTGTTCCTGTTCCTCTTCCTCTTCCTCTTCCTCTTCCTCTTCCTCTTCCTCTTTCTCTTCCTCTTCCTCTTCCTCTTCCTCTTCCTCTTCCTCTTCCTCTTCCTCTTCCTCTTTGACAGGCCCATATAGACCTATGCGTCGTAATATTTTTCGTTCAAAGCATCGCAGAGCAGTTTCATCACTAGGGATCAATGTCCAGGTTTCTGTGCTATAGGCTACGTAACCGCTGGCTGGATCATTGTCCTCTCTCTATATCTTCATTTTAGTAGCTCGTGATACAAGCTGATTAGCATAATATGCTATGTTTCCAGCGTGTATTCTGTCTTTGATACAACTTCTTATTTCGAACTCATTATTAATTTGGTCTCTAGATATACAGAGTGTTAATGAATAACACCGAAATATTTTACCTGTATATAGAGGAGACATAGACAAGCAACTTTTATTAGGATATTTTTGCTCTAGGGTGTACAGTGTGTTTGCTACAGGGCATTCAAGTCATTACAATTTGGTGCTCATAAGTCAATAATGAAGCAAAGTAGGGTTAACGTTTTCTTAAAATCGACTTCATACCTTCTTAGTGATTGTTGAAAACCTGATTCTTAATCATTTATCATAACTTAGGGTTTCCATAATCTGCAAAATTTACAGACTAATCACGTTACTGGCCGTCACTACATTAGCTTTTTAATTCATAACTACAATGTTAACAAAGAAGTTCCTTTGTTTTGCATTTTTTGTCAAATGTTAGAAGTCAGTGGCGGTCATGTCCAGGGAGATTTTATGCTGTAACAGGAAAACATGAGTCCCTAGAACAAAAATCTCCGAATAAATTTGCTGGTCTATGTCCCCTCTATACGCAGGTAAAATATTTCGGTGTTATTCATTAACACCCTGTATAGTTTTATATAATGACTAGCTTAAAAGACCCGGCGTCGCCCGGGTTTTGTATTTTGTAATTGGAAATTAGCTTATGAAGGATTTTCAATTTGAAATTCTAGGTCCTTATATAGGCATTTATAATTTGAAATAGGAAGAACGACTTATTGCACTCAAACTATTCCCTCAGAAAACGCTTGATATTGTTTTTTATGGCTCATAGAGGATCTAGAATGTTGCATCCCATCGCTTGTACAGTGCACAGCAAGCCTGGCAGAGGTTTAAATAAGAAGAAACAGAAATTCCTGTAACATAAAATTGTAATATCGAGGCGGGAAATTTCCCACTCTTATGTTACCATAACGCATTATCACTTTCATACTTTTCTCTCCAAAAACCTGCGATATAATGTAATAATATACACATTACCATACCTCGTTTTGTTTTCTCTATGTCCAGGGTAGAGAAAGTTATGTGATTCCATTATTTTAGTGGATTTCATTCTGTAATATTTATTTATAACATGAATTATTTTGATAACTTCTCTTATTTGTCAAAAGTGCATTTCAATTGTTTTTTCCAAGTCCACCTGATACCATTTGGCAACAATATATTCTGTGATTTGGAATTGATAATTCTATGTAAAAAGGGATTAAGTATTTTCAAAAACATTTAATTTTTGGCATTTAGAATCAGAATTTTTCAAAATCCGTTCTTAGTGAGCACCTACATTATGAAACGAAGGTACTGTCAAAATTCCAAGTCTCTACCTGTTATAGTTTAGGCTGTACGTTGATTCCTGTCATTCAGTCAATCAGTCAGTCATTCATTCAGTCAGTCAGGACAAAGCCTTTTATATATATAGAGATTGGAACTAGTGTCATTATCTCGTCCATTTATGGATTTGTAAACAAAATTCTGTTGTGCTCTATCTGTATCTCTGCGTTTACTTAATGAAGTCATGCAAAATTCTATAAATATTTTTCCTCTATTCTGAATTACGTAATATTTTCTTACGCTCAGTTTAATGAGAAGTAAAAACATGAGAATAGAAACTTGAAGATGGGGTGGAAATTTTCATATGGCTGGCGTATTCTATATAGAACGTAATTGAGTACGCTTATAAGAGCAGCCCCCGATGCACTAAAGAGCACTTCACAGTTTAAACACTTGCTCAAAGATTACAGTTTTTTGCTCGTTTCTTAATTCAAAGACAACAAGCCTCGCCTCTTACTCTTCCACACCCCTTCGAGCTTCTAATCTAATAACCATCTCCTCGCCAACTTGGTCAAGATCTTTTGTGCGTTGAAAACTTCTACCAGGGGCTTTTAAAACAAAAGAGTACTTCGTCAGAGGCGGCCATGGAAAGAGCTCAATACTTTTAAAAAACACTGAATCCCCACACCACATTGTGTAAGTTAAGCTTCTTTGAGCAAAATTGTATTAAAGATTTGCCTGAAGCTACTATACAATAAATTACATACTGTGTCTGAGAAGGTAAACAATATTAATGTATACAAATTATGTATTTCTCTCTCGAATCCTATGCCCCCATATTGGGGCGAAGGGCCTCCAAGTGGAGGTTTCTGATACCTATGTGAATTTTGTTACGCTTATTTTCCTAGGGAGGGCAGAGGGACAGGTGGTAAGCCCATCGCCTCTCAACCCCCTCCGGAAACTAAGGTATTACTTGGACGTGAAAGGGCCGAGAAATTTTGTCCAGAGGCTCTAATTTAGGCTTGGAGTACTTTTACGTGCAGTAAACCTACGACACGGGCCCCCCAGCTTAAAGTCCCTACCGGAGGACTCCGTGCCCAGGATTTTTACGTCCTGAAAAACCCATCGACTGCGGCCGGGTTTGATCCCGTGACCTTCGGATCTAGAGGTGGGCACGCTACCTCTAGACCACCGCATAAGACCAATATTATGTATTTAGTATACTTTTATTTTATTTACAATGTGATACTTCGGTAACGAAACATTTTGTGCACTGAAAATAATTAGGCCTATAAGTTTATTAAGTGCCAGAATGATACTTTCTAAGATTTATGATGGATGGGGAAAAAATCTGTACGTGCGATAACTCAAATACGGTTCATCAGATTTCATGAAACTTAATATATGCACTTATAACGTCAATAGGTCGAAGGCTATTGATTTTGGATCAAATTGGTCGACCAGTACCGAAGTAACGCCCAATTAACTCTTTATAAATAACAAATCATCCTTATACTTCAAAGCCGTGTGGCTAACTCACTCATTGACATAGGCTAATTGTTTGGATGTCAATGCACATTTACATTACTTCATTTTCTGAACAAGTTATTTGTATAAAATAACGTGTTTTCATTCTGTTCAGAGGTAGTATGTGACGTATTAACCACTGCACGTTTGATGCCTTACGTGTCCAGTAACGAGGTGATGTTTTATCCTTCCATCCTTGCGGTCCTAGGAAGCCTGTTATAAAATAAACGATCGTGATTGATCGATATCCGAGGAATTGCTAAACGTTATTGGTCATTGTCAAACACAAGAAGTATGAGTGGAATAGTCATTCCAAATATGTTCCCAGTTCTGCAAGTGATAATACACTAGATTTTACCTAAATTTAAAGACACATACGGTACTTTAACTTTAGGCCTACAATGCACAAGAAACAATTTTATGAGAACATGTTTTATACCTGAAAATATTAGTATTCCTTCTCTTAGACCTAATATCAGTTGGCCTATTAGCCTGAAATCGTAATACAAATTATGTATAATATGCTATAACAGATAGACTATTGAAGTTTTACAGGTGACACAATTATTTATGTCCCAGTTTATGTTTCAAATTTGCCGTGCGTTTTGATGTTTAGGTTATTACAGTCCGGGGAGTATTTCCATTTTCCAATATAATACTAGGCGCGTCCATAAAGTAACTTTCCCACAAGCCATTAACGGAAACAAAACACAATTTAATGGAAATATTTACTGCAACAGATGCAGCAAGTTTTCACCTATTTTTTTTAACACATTCGCACCGGAATTGACTCATTTGTCATAACGTGGGACCAGCTTTTGAATACATGTGCCATAGAAGTCTACCGCCTGGGATTTGAACCATTGTGTGATAAGCTTCTCCCTTTCTCTGTCAATCTCTACCATTCTCTGTCATTCACTATCATGTCTTGATGGGTAGGAAAAGATGAAAATCTAGGGGTGCGCGGACCGAGCTTTAGGAGGGAGACTTCAACACCTCCCTGCAATCCTCCTGCAAAAACTCGGCTAGGAGATGTTTCAACATCCACCCTACAGCCCCAGTGATTTCCATCTTTTCTTACACCTCAATAAATGACAAAGAATGACAGAGAAACGAAGGTGGTTGTCACACAATGGTTCAAACCCCAGGCGGCAGACTTCTACGACACAAGTGTTTAAATGTTGGTCCCACTGTATGACATATGTCTCAATTCCTGTGACGAATGTGTTTGAAAGTAGCTGAACACTTGCTATATCTGTTGCAATAAATATTTCCATGAAATTTTGTTTTGTTTGTCGTAAACGGCCCCAGGGAAACTTACTTTGTGGACGGCCCTCGTATGAAATTTAGTTGTTACCACAATCCTTTTGTGTTGATCTTGGAGGGAGCCGCTTCTGCATCACTTGAGAGAAGAATAAGTATTTTTCAACACGGGAGTTTGTTTTTACTGAAGACTGAAGTATTGTTTTTCCGAGGTCATCTCTCTAACCCTACCTTCCCACACACTCCACTGATGGAAACATGGTTGTACAGGAAGAATCATTGATCCACCTCGCACTGCCCTCATATTTCTTCGTCTGTTCTGTTTCCACGGGGTGTTAGTCCTCTCTTTCTTTTCTCTTTGCTCTTTGCATGAAATTCGGATTCAAATCCCCCCTCCCCCCCGAACATTTCCCAAGAGATCAATTTCGATTTCTCCAACAGTTATTCTCCATCCACCCTTTCCCCTGGATGGACGAGGTATTTTTCTCTTCCTTTGTCGAATGTGAAAACATCATTCTGTCTTCTCGATTGATTTCATTTCTTTCTTAAAGAAAGTATTGTTTTAGTCTGTGATTAATGGTATTGTTATCCTGAATAACGGATTGTTTGAAAACAAGATGTCGATAGGTCTTAGGATTTGTAGATGCTTGCGGATGGAAGCGTAATCCCCCAGGAGATATCTGTTTCTTTCCTTTACCTTATTTGCTTTTCTTGTACTGGAAGAAAGTATGATGTCGTACGTCGAAGTCATTTTCACTATCTGTATACACGACAAGAAAGAGACAGGTGTTTTATGAGTTAGAAAGGAAAGTAATTCATTGTCTTGATACAAAGTCTTTAATAATTGTATAATATGAACCAGTACCAGTGAGTCCCACGCAAGAGTTGGCCAATGACGCGGGTTTCTGCGTCGCGGCTGGCACAGCTTCAACTCCCGAGCGATCGGGTGAAATATCTACGCTAATAATGCCGCGGTCGGTGTAATGATTCAAGTTCTCACATTTACAGTTAAAATTACAATGAAAATAACCACGTACCTCATCACAAGAGATGTTCGAAATGTTCTCCTCTTGCATCCACACAATACTGGCACCTTTTTAGGAAATTTTCTTTCACGCGCGTAAGTTCAGCTTCCGAGACAGAGTTACTTTCTCTTGTGACAGGCCTATGTGATATTGTCTATAAGTTCTTCTAACAGTATGTAAATATTATTTATGGGGAAACTTGAAAAATAAAGTTTATCGGTCAATTTGTCATACATAAGAAGAACTTAAAGACAATATCACAAAATAAATTAACTCTATCTCGAAAGCAGAACTTATGCGCGTGAAAGAAAATTTCCTAAAAAAGGTGCCAGTATTGTGTGAATGCAAGAGGAGAAAATTTCCAACATCTCTTGTGATGAGGTACGTGTTTATTTTCATTGTAATTTTAACTGTAAATGTGAGAACCTGAATCATTACACCGACTGCGGCATTATTTGCGTAGATATTTCACCCGATCGGTCGGAAGTTGGAGCTGTGCCAGCCGCGACGCAGAAACCCGCGTCATTGGCCAACTCTTGCGTGGGGCTCACTGTACAACATCAATATTGTCAGTTGAGGAATTTCATATTTCAATTTCATAATAGATTTTTAACTACTGTATATACCTACACTAGTAACATAATAAATTGTGTTTCCATAAAGTTCACCTGGGTGTTATTAAGATTAGTTTTTCTTTCCTTATTTATATAAACTGGGGGTATAAGAAGTGACAACGTTTTTCAAATAAATCATTATTGCCATATCCTGTTGATGTGCATATTTCTCCTGAATTATAAGACCCGGAAACAAAAATAAAAGTTTAATATGTGCTAAGGACATGTCTGTTAGCTTTCCTTCAATTACTTTTCTCTTCCATGCAATTGAAAACTCATTTATGGTCTTTCTTTGCCTGTAATGAATAATTTATACACGTATTTAATATTTTATTGACGAAAATTACGTTTAAGTATGAGTGAATGTGACCAAGACGTCTGGGAAACTGATATCTTACAAATAAGCTTACAAATTAAAAAAAAAGTCAGGATCCAATAATGTTATAGAGTTGAAACTTTTCCCTCTGTACGCATTGTCGCAAAAAGTATACTACAGTAAAAGACTTTAACATTTTTATGTGTTAATTTTGCTTTTCATTATTATATGAGGGTGAGTCCGAAAATAAGTTTCCCCTGGCGACTGTGTACAGAGGTGTGGATGAAAGACAACAAATATAATGAAACATTAAAGATAAGACCTTTATTTTTCCACATAATTACCACGTACATTGAGACATTTGTCATACCGCTTTAGAATCTTCAAAAAGCCCTCCAGGAAAAAAAAATCAGGGCTCTGCATACGGAAGAAGCGTCGAAATTGAAGGAGACGATTCGGAAAAGGCAGCCTGGCCTTCTCCAATCTAGCGTTCTGTTGTTGGATGACAATGCGAGATCACACTCGGCGACGGCAACGCAAAACCACATTGCATCTCTTGGTTGGGAGCGCCTAGCCCACGGGTGCGCAACTGGTTCACATTGTGCCACTGTGCGGTGGGGTAATGTCTCCCACTACAGTCGCTCTTGACGTCAGAATAAAGCAGTTTCGACGTGACACTGAACATGAAGAGCAGGTTTCATACGTCACAGCATGGGTGGGGTACTAAAACGTTTCCCCTCAGTTGCTCAGGTTTGGCCTAGCCCATATGCCATACAGTCCTGATCTCACACCCAGTGACTTCCATCTGTTTCCGGCTTTGAAGAAGACTCTCGGCGGAAGGCGCTTTGGGAGCACTGCTGACGTCACACAAGCCGTTCGACCCTCCTTATAGCATGTAAATAAATTTTATATTTGGGATTAGATACCTTATACTTTTGCACGAAGATTGGTGACGACATTCTCTTTCTTTTACTGCCGCTATACAGTACATTATAAATTGTCACATTTCATTACTTAAATAAAGGCTTTATCTTCTTTGTTAAGATTTATGTACATGGGGTCTTACACTTTTATTTGAATTTTTTTTCGGAAAGATTCACTGATGGGTAGTAAACCAGTCATCGTTTTGTACCACCAAGCTGTAAGTCTTGCATCAATATATGCATCTACGAGGGATGTTCTGAAAGTAAGATTCGTCATTTTTTTTTCACATGGAAACTTTATTACCAAAACAAATACACCATGCAATCATGAAATATACCCCTTGCACTATTTTTCAACATAGTCTCCACCGACATTGAGACATTTGTCATAGCTTGCAATCAGTTTGAAGAAACCACTCTGGTAAAACTCGGTGCCCTGCTATGCAAGGAATTGTCGCACAGCCTTCTCCACCTCAGCATTGTTTTGGAAGTGACGTCCCGAGAGTGCGGCTTTCATTGCATGGAACAGGTGCCTTCCTTCACTGAACATGCAACACCAGCGACCAACAATTTGATGAGACATGACCTCTTCACCATACACAGTCTGTAGGCGTCCATGGATGATGGACACACTAGTCCTACATGCCCATTCATACCGGATAACAGCATGTACTTCCATTGTCGACCACGTTTTCAGTACACGTCCATCTGCCATCGTGATTTGTACTCAAATAACCTCGGGCACGCCAGTCTACTGCTACTCTCTCTTCTTCGGGACTCTACTCATGCATCGTTTCTCCTCTGCTGACGCTCTTTCCGTCGTTGAACCAGCAATAGGTGTCGATTCTTATGGCAGTTGTTTGCTTCATCTGCTTTACCATCTTCACTTTTTAAAAAAACGATGAAACTTACTTTTGGAACATCCCTCGTATGTATGATATTAATACAAATGAACACTTTCTCTGCAACACAGCGTTTTATTGTATTTTAGAATTACTTGAAGTGGGTTATTGTATTGCCCATGTTTTAAGTCATAGTATCAAGCTATTTTATTTATCTTATGTGAAACAGTTATGTTTTTCTCTACCCTAACCACAAATCTTGTTATTTTCTCGCTTCTCAAGTAAGTAATCCCAATCCGCATGCAAAGCCATTTATTCTCGAGCCAACATGTAAAAATCTAAGATTAAGATTGTGGACAGTACATTTTGAAAATTTATTTGACCGTCAGAGAAATTTTAATATAATCCCGAAAAATAAAATATTCTTCATTTTAAAGTCATAGGAAAGTAAAAATGTTGTAGATAGCAGTATAAAGTAACATCTTGTAGTGTATCTAAACATGTAGGGTTACATGTATGCAGTGAAAACTTTTTACATTTTTTTTATTCTTTTCTTTGTTACAGGTAAGCGAGTTTTGGCTGCTGATCTCCGAAAAAAAACCTCTCGATGTGAGTAGGCCTACATCGTATTTTAAACAATAAAAATTACAGTCATGACTATACTTCGGACTTTTAGGTAGCTAAAAATGCTGTCTTAGGTACCTAAAATAGGCTCTAAAGATTGGAAAATAGGTTCTAAAAATCGTAAAATAGTCTCTTATGAAATCGTTAAGTTGCCAATTTTCTGAAATATCTCAATTGCAATGCAGAATATTATATTTATTGAAGTCACCATTAATCAATAATAATGATAAAACACAGATATAGGCCTATGGTACACAGAATTATACAGACCTATTAGTAGGGCCTGTGTTACTACAACAACTTTCATAAGTTATAGGGCCTACTATATAATTTTAGAAAGCAACGTTCATGAATTAATGGACGTGTAAACAACATTGATCAATTCCTTACAATTCTTGTCCGTAATTTGATTCACAATAAACAATTAGTACTTTTTATAGATTTTCTAGTGCAAAACAATATCAAAGCAATGTGCAAAACAGTGTGTTTTCAACCCTTTGTATCCCTCGCCCTCAGTGATTCAGAGAACTACTTTTTTTCTTTTGTTACTGAATAAGGCAGTCGGGAGAAAAACACTACATTTTCTTGGGAATTCCAAGGAATTTTTCTACTGAAGATGAAACATTCTTTACTATTTAACCACGTCACAAATGTGTCATTACTGCACATTCCGAGCTAAAAATTCAGTACGAACTGAAAATAAATGCTAGAATTTATAACAAAAAATAACTTTAGAGGAAAAAGAAGGAAAAAGGCAATATTAGGCTTTAACGTAAAAATAGGCTGTTTTAGGTCCTATAAAAGTATTAGTTTTAGGCATAGACACTTGTGAAAGATTCATATACAAGTTTTCGTCCATATATCACATAAGGATTAAAATAGGTTTTTACCTAAAATCCGAAGTCTAGTCATGACTCATTAAGTTCTTTGGTTAATAAAATAAGAATGTTAGACAAACTGGACAAAAAACAAACATACAGCATTTATAGTTGGACAGACGGAAGAAGAAATGAATGGTAGCAACAGGCTTTCGTAGTAAAGAATATACGGAAGCCTAATAAAGGAAAGAGTCTTGGCGGTTTACAATTTTATGCGAAGGCCAGAAATAGAGATTTGCAGAAACACTCCCTAAGGACATGTTTGGGTCCATGTACGTTGCTGATAAAAGTGTAGTATCACTGGAGTGGACATGGCCCCCTGACAACACCCAGACTGTGTCGTGTAGCTTGTTGAATTGTAAATCACTGCACCGGCTTCGTGTAGAAGGATTACTGTGCTTTTAACATGGGACCAGCTTACAGATTGATATTTAAAACATTAGTTCTACACTGATCCGATACACCAGAACAAACGAGAGTTTAAAACTGCAAGGAACTCCATTCATTTTGTCATTACAGCGATAAGAAAGCAACTGGGTGTATCACAAGCATGAAGCAATATTGTACTAAGTACAGATGGGCGAAGAAATATCCGGCCACTTCTTGAAGTAGGATTAAATATAAGAGTACTGTAATCTGAAGTAGACTTCGCTTATATTTTATTCTTTAATAATTATTAATAATAATTCCTTTCCTGTAACCAAATTGTCGTATTATGATGAATAGAGCAACGGTGGAATGATATTTATGGAAGAAGTTTTTGAACTACAGATTGAACTTTTTTTTTTTTTATTATTTACTATATTTTATTTTGATTTATGGTGAATTATGGTGATTTTATTTACTATACAACACATAGCCTACAATATGCTATATAAATCCAATTTTACAAACAAAACACAAAGAATACACATAAAAACATTAGTAATGAGAAAAAATAATAAAATCATTAGAACTGGTATAGTTATTTCCAAAACATGACATCTTCAGCTCTCGGAGCTGCTTAGATAACATTTTTCTTCTGCTACTTAATTGCAGGGATTACTGAACAATAGGCGACCTGTCATTAAAGGTCAAGTATCGCTGTCAGGTTTTTGTCTTTTCTGGAGATTGTTCAGTCCATTGTCCTGCATCGTGTTGAATAGTTGCACCCACTGTGTTAATGTATAGTATGCTAAAATGCTAAAAATGGTCATATGCACCATATCAGAGAAATGTGTACTCTCTAAATACACTGACTAAATACACTAAATACACTTTGGGATTAGCAAGCAATGATCAATCCTCATTAGGAAAGGAATTGTTGTAAAAGGCTGGCCAATTTCACATGGTTTTTTTCATGGTTTCCCCAGTCATAAAGGCAAACGCCGAATTGGATATTTACATACCATGAATCATCCTCACCATTTCATCTGTATCATTTAAATTAATATCAGTTGAAATTTACTCCATATTCCACAAAGTCAGCCATGGCTTCGGGCGGTGGAATGAGACGAGGTTTTCATGTTTTGGAAATAACTATACATAAATCATCCGGTAGAAAATTATTACCGTCTCTAGCGCTAATTAATAATTATTTTTCACAGCAACATAACATTACGAGAGGTTGGAAGTTTGAACACAATATGGAACAATACGTAAAGGCAAATCACCAGAATGTGCTATTGTGCAGATGTCATAAACCTGGCGATTGCCTTTTGTTCCCTTTTAAAGAGCTTTCTTGAGATGCTTTCAGAAATCGTTACACTAATCCCTTGACATAAATTACTGTTACAAAAGACCACACTGAGATCTCCAGACTCATTTGATATTTTGAATTGACTCTCTGAGCCTCACTAATGACGTCCCATTACTGGCTAGAAGAAACTCGGCGAATTTCAAGTCAAGGCTTAAAAAGGACACAGCATTATGGTGTTCTCATTTATATAAACTAGCGTCAGCTTTCTCCAGTAATAGAAGAAACCTACTTCCTTAGTTACACTCTCCAGACTTGAAAGCCTCAGGCCATATCATCTTCAAAAGGATATTATTAGGCAATATAATTGGGTCATTTATTTTATAAAACAGGGATTTTAAAAACTGAAGGCTATAAGATTTGGACAATTTATTATACTGTGAATGAGATTAGGTCTACGTACATATAAGTTACGCAAGGTGAGGTAAATTAATATAAAAATCGATTCTATATGCTATCATACTTCGCTTAAGGGGCCAGTAAGCGTTCATAATACTTACAGCCTACTGTTTTCTTAACCTAGAACTATTTGTAGTAAGGAAAAAGCCGAGATTTTCCAGGAACCGGTTTCCGAGTCTACTCTATGTATGTATGAATTTCAAAAATATATTGTTAAGCAATATAATTGGGCATTTTTTTCAATAGAAGAGAGATTTCAAACAGAGTGAAAGCTATAAGATTTCTACAAATTGTCAAATTTATTAAAATTTTGACACGTTTATTCTAATTTTTTTTTTTTTTACAAATTAAACAAGTAACTATCCCTTATATCGGCACTCGAAAAATAGCATAAACAATTGAGATATTTAGGCTACCCTTTAGATTTCAAAGTATTGCAGACGGCTCAAGTTTCATTTCCTGCGACGGTGAGACGGCACATTTTCGAGTTACAAAGACAAGCGACAAAGCGACATATAAGTTACATTGCTAATTTCAGTGCATTGTACAAATTTATTTGTATTATGTCTTTTCTTATATTGCACAAATTCACATATTTATTTTCCTTTGCATTTATTGGAAAATCCGTTTAAAAATCGTGTTTTCTGCAAAAGTCCTCTTTAGCTCCTAGTTTTTCAGCAAAAATTCTCTTTAGCCCTTTTTAGTCCCTTCAGTTCGATTTAACCATTTTTAGGTTCTTTAAGATTCATATATTAGGAAGCAAAAGAAATTAAACGGAAAAGTACGTTAAAATGTTCTAATTAGGAAGCTGGGGGGAAAATAGGTTAAAACCTTCAAATCCGGCCCCTATTTATTACACAAAAATATGTGGTCATCCCATGATAATTTCTTGTCGAACGCAAGACAAGCCATTTTCTTGTATGTAGGCCTATGTATGTATGTATGTATGTATGTAAGTATGTATGTATGTATGTATGTATGTACACATTGGCGTAACCAGGCCGACCATATGGGGGGGGTTATAACATCCGCGGGGTCTGGTGGGTATTCCAGAGGGGGCTCGGGGGTCCTTCCCCGGAAAATTTTAAAAATTAAGATGCACAGTAACGAGTTTTAAGCTTCCCACGCTTTATACTCGTATTAAGTAATTTATAAGCAGACTTAAAAAAATTGTACAATTTTACTTTTTTTAACCAATGGGGGGGGGGGTTCATACCCCCAAAACCCCCCCTCGTTACGCCTCTGTATGTACATGTACAATACATGTAAGCCATTGTTACAGTGATTTCCTCGATTATGAGATACTTTCAAATTACTGACGCGTGTCTAGACGCTAGAGTACCTTGCTTAAGTGAGCATTTAACTCAGGCTTCTGAAACAGCATGAAATTTGGGGTAAATAGTGGAATAATTGGGGATTTAAAAGCAGTGGGGTGTAGACTGTAGGCTTTGGATTACGATGTAATTGGGATGCCAGCAAAAAAGTAATGAAAATCAAACTGTTTGACCCAGATAGCAGATGTACTGGAAAACAAGTGGAGTTTAATTACTGTAATTTCGTGTGTCATTTGTTCAGTTATCGCACTTGGGATTAGCGTTGTGATGGGCCAGTTATAGTGAAAGGTATTTATGATTTCAGTAGGCCTATAAATCAATAATTTTTTTTAGTTTTTACATTTAATTTACTTTATGTTTTTCAATTTTATTCTTATTTTATTTATAGCCTATGATAATAACCATTTCAGATAAAAGCTCTGATTACAGTTGGGATAACAAAAATACAATTAATTTATACAGTATCATTATAAGAAAAGAAATAATGCACAAAAATACATTTGAATAATTTATTATATTAGACATATACATTTTTAAAAAATATATAAAATCTTAGCTACTTCTCTTTTATTTGCAGACATTTATATCAAAATGACGGCTTCGCTATAAAACTTGTCGGGCCAATAGGAGCTTTCCTCGTTTTAATATCATATCCATTTAAAGATCTTACCCCTGGTATCCAAAGATCACGTGGAAGACCTAGACGTAGGTCGGAGGACAATATTAGGATAGATTTAAGTGAAGTAGGATTTGTGAGGGATGATTGGATGGAGTTACCACAGAATACGGTTTAATAGCGGGATCAGGTAAGCGCGGCAATGAACCTCCGGGTTCCATAAAATAGATAATATTCCTTTAGTTTGCTTAGGAATTGTCTATTGCCATTTAGTAAGTAAGTAAGTAAGATAAATTGATGTTTCCATCTCACAACTTCACTGTTTTTGATTGTCAAGTTTCTTCTCGATGAAGGCTTGCTGCTGCGATTTTCAGTGTTGTTGAAAAAAGTTTCCCTTTCCCACAGGTTTTATTTTTTATATCATACAAGAGAAGAAGTTCTGAAGGAAGGGGCTTTATTGGAAGCTAGAATAGATGTGGCACACATCTTGTAATTTAAGAGAAGACGCTATTGATTTCCATTAGGACATAGCACATAGTTCCCCAGAGGGGACAAGTTGTTCGCTTGAGATGCAATTACTGACATACATTTACAATGATGTTGACTTTAATGTTAGTGCCTGGGGTTTACTGTGTGCTTCCATCTTTTCCTTATTCTTGCCAGACTACTATAAATCAAGTTCTTTAGAAGAAGATACTAACATAAAGTACAAAATTATTAATTAATACAAAATCTTCACGTTCACACTGCGAGGATAAATAGTTTGTTTGTTTGTTTGTTTGTTTATTTTCTTACACAGTACAGTGTTTTACATAGTTTACATATACTTATAAACTACATTTCTTAAAGTTTAACACACACATTTACAAATTAATAATTTACATACAAATATTCAATGCATGTTCAATATTTAAACATGCTACATTTTACTACATTATTCATTTTAATATTATTTCTAGCTCTATTTTTACAGTATATGAAAGATGAATTATATAAATTGAATGATAAATTTAAGAATATAGTATATACACACTTACAAAGAATAGAGATCACTTATATTATAAAAACAGTTTGATAAAAGAAAGGATTTAAGCATTTTCTTAAATGAAATTTCTGTTTTTTGTTATGTGATATGAGAGGGGAGTGAATTAAATACCTTAGAGCATAAGTAGTATGGAGAAGATTCGAATAGATGGGTAGAGTGTTTCGACAGTGCTATGCTGTTTTTATGTCGGGTGTTGTAAGAGTGGTAGTCAGAATTAACTTTGAAAAGGAGTCTATGAGAATAAGCAAACAGGGCGGCTTCAAAAATAATGATACATGGTAGTGGGAGGATCTTGTGGGTTTTAAATAAAGGTTTGCAGGAATCGAGAGGCTTGGCATTATAAATGGTACGTATTATGCGTTTTTGCAGGACAAAGATTCTATTTATGTGGAATTGATCTGCTGATCCCCAAGCAATAGTACATTATGCAACGATCATATAATGGCATTTACGTATTAAGGTTCGAATAAGTTTATGAAACAAGCAACGCAAGTTTCATTATTTTCATACGAGTATCTCAATTACCATTTATAGTCAAATTGCATATGACTGTTTTTGTTCGACCATAATTAGTCTAAATGTTCAAACTTTGATATTTTAGATTCACTGAAACATATGCCAGCGATCCCACATTGATTATGTGTCATGAATACCTTTTAATAGTATGATCTCTGTTTAATGTAGTAACTTATTGAAATAATTAAAATACAATATATTCGCTGATAAATGTATTTTTTTTTTTATTTCAGCTGTATTTATACTTCCTTTAGCTACGAGGCCATTCAGGAGTTCTGGATCTGTGTCTGTGCAGTAGGGCAGGCCATGGAACTATTGTTTGCCAGTTACTTTATATTATTAGTGTATTTTTATGGAGTAAATTTCAACTGATATTAGTTTATAGTGGATGGTTGTGTGCACATCGGCACAGTCGCATTTTCGTGCACATCGGCATATTATTTTTATCTTGCAATATCATCGTGCTCATCGCCACACACCCTTCGTAGGGTGGACATAGAGACAAAGTTGGAATTACATTATGGTATTGAATGCAATGGAGTTCACATTAACTACTAGATAGACAGAAAGACAACACTTCCATTTATTATTATAGATACATACTGTGTACATTAATATTGTAATTGTATTGTTTAGAAATCATTCATAAAGTATCTGCCTGCGATTGAATGAAACTTTGAATTAAACTAACCTTATCTAATCTAACCTAACCTAACCTAACCTAACCTAACCTAACCTGACTTAACCTAACCTATATCAACGGCCAGTTTCCTTAGCCACGGTAGCTAAGGGGTGCTGCCTTGGAGCCGTGGTGAATGAGGCTGTAGGTTTGAGTCTCTATGTCCACCCCTAGTCCCAACGGGTTGTGTGGCGATGAGCACGATAATATTACAAGATAAAAATATTATGCCGATGTGCACGAAAATGCGACTGTGCCGATGTGCACGAAACCTAATGGATATGATGCAGGATGAAATGATGATTCATGTTATGTTAATATCCAATTCGGCATTTGCCTTTACGACTGGGGAAACCATGAAAAAACCCATGTCAAATTGATCGGCTACGGGATTTG
Source organism: Ectobius pallidus (assembly GCA_964059195.1). NCBI lineage: Eukaryota > Metazoa > Arthropoda > Insecta > Blattodea > Ectobiidae > Ectobius > Ectobius pallidus. Next base: position 141,590,333 of record CAXKWD010000008.1, read on the forward strand.
AACCTGGGACCTCCCGAGTGCGAGTCCAATACGTTACCAACTCTCTCGGTAATAAGTATATTAATTATTTCTTGTATGGTGATAAATACGGGGTGAAAGGTTTATTCTATATTTAAATTGCTGACTGATTTTACTGCCAACTTATATTTTTCATTTTATTCTTTACCCAGGCCTCAGTTTACAACAGTTTTAGTCGGCCTGGGTGGCGCAGTTAGTGCGCTGGCTTTCTGTGCCCAAGGTTGCGGGTTCGATCCCGGCCCAGGTCGATTGCATGCACTCCTTGCATACATGTGACAGGCCCATGTCAGTAGATTTACTGGCATGTAAAAGAACTCCTGCGGGACAAAATTCCGACACACTGGCGACGTTCATAGGCCTAAGTTGCAGTATATAACCGTCGTTAAATAACCATATACCAACCAACCAACAACAGTCTTAGATGATTTTTTCGTCTTTAACTGCAAATATATTTCTTATCGTATAAGAATCATTAATACATTTTCAGCGAAAATATTGTATTCTAATTATTTGAATGCCAAATTAAACAGAGATCATACCATTAAAAGGCATTAGTGGCACGTAATCAATGTGGTTGTTTTCTGTGAACAAAACACAATCGAAATCATCCATTTGGAATATTATCCGTAAAAGAAGTCACTTACTCTGTCTATTTAAAAATGTATATGTTTATAGACATATATGCAGTGTATTCAGTACATTAATTTGTGACTCTCTTATGTCACAGTCCTTTAATTTTTTTTTTTTCAAAAATGTGATAAAATTATTCTTTCAACCCTTAGTCACTTTTTGCGACTTGTATCGCTGTTGCTTGAAAGGTGTTCCCATAGAGGCAGTGGTGTATGTTGTAGTTGTGTAATTTATCGTATGTCGCGGCACCGCCGGCATTTGTCTCCACCCCCAGCACAGCAACGCAATCTATCGGCGACCATTAAAGGTACACAACAATGTCACCTTCCCCGTGCGGACGCCATTGAAATAAAAAAAAAACGAAACCGGATGCTTTTTATGAAAAATACAGCACAGTGCATTCTGAAGAAGGCATTCGTAAGGGTCGTTAAAGGTCGGTTCCAGTGAAATACAATAGAAGTGCTTAGAAGTACACGTGTGCAAACGAGTGTAATAAAAATAATTGAAATCATATCTTTATTTTTAGTAGTACAGCATTCTGCAGTTTGAACGCCTTCTCAGTTTGAATGCTGGGAGAGATGCTTCCGTGATATTTTCATTCCTCGGTAAAACTCAACATACCCTGTGTTCTCATAATATAGTCTTTGGCCCCATGACCCTTAACTAAGGACGTGAGGTCAGTGTGATTGCAATCAGGGCCGTAGAAAGGCGGTGGAGAGATGTGCCCCCGCCAAGGCGCAAGGTACAAAAGAGGGCGCAAAAATAAACATAAAAAATCCCACCTTTTTTAGACTGGTGCAATTTATCAAGCAATAAATATTATAGATTTTATGATTTAATTATTTTTTAAGTAGTTTAATCGTCTGAAAATAAGGTTTTAGTACCTTGAAAGTCCAACACTCAGTTCATTTTCAAATTGAGGATTAGGTTTTCTTTGATAATAACTTTAACAGTGTTTTTATATTAAAACAAAAACAATTTTACGGAAGTTTAAAAAAATTGTTCAGACCCCCAGTATTGGAGGGCGCAGATTTAGGCTATAAAACTCGCCTAGGGCGCAGAAGGATCTTGCTACGGCCCTGACTGCAATAAAGGCATATAGCCTACCGCGATACCACTGCTAATGTCGGGATATCGTTTTCATAGGTGGATTATTTACTTTGCTTCTCTTATCAAGGCCCTTTATCACTCCTTATGTGTCATTTACTCATCAGTATTAGTAGAGCTGTGCTAGAAAACAGTATACTGTATTTTTACAGCGGTCTGTGAGACTCGCGTTCATGTCTACGTAAGTTTTTTTCTATTTTACTATTTTGTGAATAACAGTCAATGAACGGCCGGGACCATAAAAAAAACTGTTAGGCCGATGCTTTTAAGTCGATGTGATGACAGTTTTAATTAATTATTTCGGTGAAATCTTGGAGTGAATGTTTTGAGAGAATGGCTGTATGTCTCATTTCTAAGAGAAAATGTAATTTAAGCTACTGCAATCTTGAACACAATCCCTTATTATGATGAACTGTGATTAATATCTGGGAGTGATGCGAATGGACCAAACCAAATAAGCTTTTGTGTATATGAGCTATTCATTTGAAAGATATTAACATATTATTATCTTCGAGACAGTGCATTTCATTGCGTTTGTGATGGAGTGTGAGCCAGGTTTTATTATACTATGGACATATTTCTGCATTTAAAATAAAACTGTGGCTCCAAAGAGACGTGTTTAGCAACAACATAGATTGACAAGCCTCCTCCCCACCAAAAGGCCTAACTTATCACTTACTGGATCACGTATTATTACTGGATCCTTGGAGGAACATTATTCCTAAACACTAAATTTTACTTGCTAAGAGAGAAAAGAAAAATGAGCAGTCATCGTTTAACCGTACAATAACTGGAGTCTCATCTCAGATATTGCCAAACGAAAATTATAAGAGGACCCTTGGTGCTTTCGAAAAATAAGTAGGTATATATATAAAAAAACAAAATAAAACTTCGAGACATTTTGACAGATGGCGCTGAAATCTAGAAATCAGAAAATTTGAACCTTCGCCCTCCGCGTCTAGGAATGCATAAGGCATACGAATCAGTGAGAACACACTGTAGGAAAATGATATTGAAAGGGCTGTGCTACTGTATACCGCTGTTATTCCCCCTGTTATGTTTAATTGAAGTTTAATTCCTTGTCTTTATGGAAGTTACCTGTAACTGCCGTGTTCCTTCCCTCCCATTAACCTATTATTCCCATATAACGAGTTAAAAGTGAATGGGATAGCGGTGGAGAACACATGCACACAATAGTAGCGAACTATGTTATTCCAGAGGGTGACGTTACAATAGAGGACTCCACCCTCCCTCGCAGCCCCTTGATATCAGGAGCAGACAAACTAGCACAAAAAGAGAATTTCACACAACCCTGCCCATATTACAGTTCCTAACTGTTAGGGTCATTTATTGTGCCTAAAACCCACCCCCTTAGCAAAATGCACTCTTTAAGAGACTTACAACGAAGCGGTATCATACGAGAGAGTTAGGTAAAAAGTTTTGTAGCAAAAATGAAATAAGGAGAGTTTCCTGTAATAAATTTTATGTTCTGTGCTTTTAACAAAAAAGGGTTATGAACTTTGTAGCTTTTTTCTGCTAGAAAGCGACAGGCAATAATTTTCTCGACGCCATAAGCAAAGGTGAGAGCTATAAGTTCGCTTTTAATTTACTCCTACATCCACTATCCAGCCATAAAAAAAGAGCCCTTGACCACATTAGTAAGTCTATTCATTATAAAATTAGAGCAGAGTATGGCCACCGCTCGTACCGTAAATAGAAGACAAAAGCAACATTTAATTTACTTTCTCTCATGTGTCCATGTGTAGGTTGTTACTGTCTAAATGTTCCGCATGTATAGGTCTACAATTTTCTTAGTTTTATTGACCTTTAGGCCTGTGTGTTAAGTTTTCATATTTTTACGTCCTCTTCCCGTACTATAAGTACTATAGGTACTATAGGTAAAGGAAGTATTGTGTGAGCCCCCGAATTTAAGGGGGGACATACAGCTTTCGATGCTGGAAAATAGTTGAAGTTTCATTTTTTCTTCTCAGCAATGAATTATTCTGTAGCCTTGCAATCTGGCATTCTCTATATTGACTATTCTACAATTACATGCTATTTTCATAATTACTTTTACTATTACAGTTAAGGGGTAGTTATCATTACAAAATGGCAGCCAAATTTTGTGCACTGGAGTGCCGTTTCCCTGATAACTCAAACATTTATTAATATATTGCAGTGAAATTTTGTATGAAAGTATATTTGATATTATTGAACAACACTATGTAGAGTCATTGATGTAACCTTAATAGTTTATTTAAAAAATAATATTTATGATGTAAAAATAAAAAAATTAACAAGTGATGAATTATTTTTTTAAAAATATTTATAGCCTACTGCAGGTAAACCAAATATTCTAGATTATGTTATTCATATGATATTTAAAAATAGATAGCAGAAATCACTCAGAAATATTGGTATTTATGAAAATTATCATGGAAACGGCACTTCAGTACACAAAATTTGGATGCTAATTTTAATTACCCTTAATTTCCCTCAACTGTAACAGATAAATTAATTCTGAAAATAGGATGCAATTGTAGAACTACTCAATATAAAGCATGTCAGATTACAAGGCTATAGAAAAATTCATTGCTGAGAAAAATATATAATGAAACTTTCAGCATCGAAAGCTGTATGTCCTCCTTAAAGTTGAGCTTTTGCTATAAATACAAGTTTTGAGGATCCCGAAATTAATTTTTTTTCCGGAAACTTGTCTTTTTGTGTGTGTATGTTTATCTTTGTGTGCCTGTATGTGTCTGTATCTTTATGTTTATGTCAGTGTATGTGTCTGTGAACAGCCTTGTAAAATAAGTTATTACTCATTTTGAGAAAGTTCCCACAGTAAGTGTCAAGTTTGTCAAATATTTTCAAGGACATTAAATTAAACACAGTTTTCAGTTTTGTCAATCATATCAATGGTTCCGATAAGAGACAGTTAAACCTTGTATTGTAACTGTGCATAACTCGTCCATAGCTATGATATCCTTATCTCACGAATTTTTCTCAACTGGGGGCTTTCAAAGATAGTACACATGTAAGGTTTTTAATGTATGATAATTTTGTTTATCTGTTTGCTTGATGATTTATTTTTATTTCAGTAAAATCAATTTAAATCCCTTCTTAATCATTAACAAACATTGTAAGATATGGAGATTTCCTTTTGTTAAAATCACTAAACAATGTTGTAGAATAATAATTAAAAGAAGCACCAGTAAGAATAATATATAATGCCTTTCTTTTCTACCATGTATTCCGTTTGGTGGAAGAGAAACTGTTACTTCGGATAAGATTTCCTTACAGTAATAAACTTTTAAGAAATACTAAATATAATATTTGTACCCGAGTTTTAGCCATTGTCTTATTATTCCAATAATATCTTACGTAGTTTCTTTTTTTCTTTCTTTGTAATTCAGATCAGTTTGTTTTTATCATACGGGTACAATTAAAATGTGTAATTCTTGCGTTTTATGCATTTTCGCCTGGTGGAGTGGTAGAAAAGGCCTAATGACCTTAGCTCCTCTAGGTTAAATTAGTAAATAATATTAAAATAGCATTCGGGAGGTCCCGGGTTAAAATCCCGTGGCCGGTCAAATTGACATAGGGTTTTTTCATTGTTTCCCCAGTCGTAAAGGCAAATGCCGAATTGGATTTACATGTCATGAATCATCCTCACCATTTCATCCTGTATCATATCCATTTAAATTAATATCAGTTAAAATTTACTTCATAAAAATACACCAATAATAGAAACAATTGACAATCAATAGTTCCATGGCCTACCCTACTATATAGCCTCGTAGCTAAGAAGAGTATAAATCACCGCCGTCTCGAGAATTACACTGCCTGTCCTATACTTAATTTTAACAAGGAGTTCAGAGTATTGTTAAATTGCCTAATTTCTCCAGTAGAGGCGACACAGTTCACACCCAGATAGCATGAAATTCCAGCATATTTCAGTTTCCGAGTTTATACTTCAGAGGGCAACACAGAGCATAGAAGCAATGTACGGTAATGTATAGGCTATTGCAGCAAGGTGCGGTAGGTGCTGCCATCTCTAATGTCGCCGCGTACGGAAAATTAGCCGTATAGGACATGCAGTATAATTCTCGAGACGGCGGTGGTATAAATACAGCTGAATTTAATCAAATAGTAAATAACTCTTGACAGTCTTAAAAAGAGTGACTCATTATGATTATCCCACCCTTAGATAAGTAAGATCCACATAAAGATGTAAAGATTTGAATTAATTATATATAGTAAAGCATTGCAATGCTAAACGTGTTAATAAAGTTAATCAGCCTTAATGAGTTCTGTTTTCGTATGTTCAAGTAAATTAGGCTCAGTGAACCATATTACTGAGAGTGGGTATCGTGCTTTTTCAGCGAAAGCATTTAGTCCATTAAGTTGAATTGCATCCATTAGCCTGGGTAATAAAACATTGGGGTGCTTCATCAATCCACCAGTTAGCCTCAATTAGTGGCCACTCCATTGACAGTTTGCGAACTCTAATGAATTGCAACTTGCAGAATTTGACATTCATAAACATTCTATGCCAATCCTAATTGATTATTCTATGTTTGACTGGACTTCACTTCATTCCTAAAAGCAATTAGCATCTATGACGCTGATTATTATTTATACGGTTGTGTGAACTTCGTAGAAATATCAGTTTATGTTTAATACCTTAATTAGATAGTTCATTATTTATTTAATTCATTAATTAATAACACTAATAATAAAATCATTTAAACCGATGTAACAAAGTGCCAGAATGCTTTTGTTTAATCAGTGATAATTGCAATTATGATATGCAGTAAATAAGTTATTTTTGTAATTGATTTCCTGGTTAAGCCTCAGGTCGATTCATTAAGCAGGGCTTACGGAAGAAAAAAGGTATAAAGTTTGATAAGAATGTGTGAAAGAATATGAGGGTAGTGTTATTTGTCAAAGCCTACTATATTGCAACTTCCAAAGCCGTATATGAACACTATAAAGGAATATGTTGTCTTGTGAAGTTATTTGCATTTGATAAATTCTATCTAATATATTACCATAAAATAGGCACTAAATTGGGCATTTCTCCGGTACCAGTCAACCGATTTGGTCCAATATCAATAAGCTTAGTCCCATGGACCTTATAAATGCCTTTTATTTCATTTTTCTTTCATAATACAGTACAGTAAATTAATACTGCACTGTATTATGCCATTTTTATTTAAAAATTAAATTACGTTTTAGTGCTACCCTCGCTTAGTGCCACTAAATGTTAGAGAACGGATGGTGGCATTATATAGAGGGTTGACTGTATTAACTTCTGCTGGTAGCTTCATTATCCCAACCATTTGATGAAGAAATGTGTCCATCAATCTCGTGAGATATAGAGAATCTGGACCTCTAAATGAATAACGAAGAAATCAATTAGGTTTTTGTGGAACTCTAATCCTGGCTCTTGTACTTGGTAATAAAGGCTTTGGTTGCACCCGGCCACTTGCTTTGAGTCTCCGGGAAAAAGCGAAGGCGATTAGTCAGGGATTGAACTTGATTGGCTGGATGTGGCCTCCTCATTAAGTTGTTGGGATGGAATTCGACGCTGAATGGACTTGTAATGAAGTAGAGAGACTGATGAATTCGCGCCACGTATCTCCTCTGTCTTTCTTCTCGTCATGGATAGAACTCATTATCCATGTCCGACAGAGAAATTGCTCCAGTCTCCAGTAAAACATAATCAGAGAAATGTCTGCTCTTTTGAGTTTGTTGCATACTATTCACTCTCCATCTCTCAGTAACAAAATGCAATAATACATAATTATACAGTATACTGTTTTATTGTATGAACCAGCATGTGCCCGCGGCTTCGCCCGCGATAATTATTTCAAAAATTAAAAATTAAGAGTATAATAGTTAAATAATTATATTTATTAACACCTAAATCACGTGAATTACATACCACAATTAGATAGCGTCGCCTGGTAAAAGCGATCTCAGATTCGAGTTCCTTGGCCCAGAAAAACCCTGTATAATGAGTTTCGTCCAAATCGAACAATGTTTGACCATATTTAGGCCTACATCCCTCTTCCGTCCATGTTGAAAATTTCATATATCTGCGTGCCTTGAGATTATAAACAAATGAATCGACCTGCGTGGGTTTTTATTGAAATGTATTACTGAAAACTGATGCTTCGAAAACGCAAAAAAATACACGATTTCTGCCCGTTTTTTACTCATAACAAAAGAAAGCGAAAGTTAAAATTCCGGCTTGGAGGTGCATTTTCCGACCCTTCAGTCCACCTATGTTTAAAATTTCAGGTCTCTGCGTTCAGTAGATTTCGCTGGGCTTCGCGGACAGACAGACAAACACTTCCTTCAGGTCATTAGAATGTTATAGGAGAATAATTCCTCCGACACTAGTATACACACAAAACTGAACTCCTGATTGTGGTCTGAATATGGCAACGATGCTCAAAGGAGTATTTAATGAAACTGAAATTAAAAAATCCCTTTTGACAGGCCTACAGGCTGAGGTAGATTTCGAAGTACTTTTGGTTTAATTTATTGTCGCTGCGCAGGAGTTGTTTATTATGTTTTAAATTGATATTATATTTTATTTTTTATTTTGCCATGCATTATTGTTCTAAAGGTGTGTAACTATTATTTTTAATATTTTAAACTCTATTACATTGGTAATAATTAGTCGGTCCTCAGACATTCCTTTCGGCAGGCCCTCAGGCTGAGGCATATGTTTAAGTGTTGTTGTCTTTCAAACATTCAAATCTCTCCTTATATGAGAGCTATAGAGAAACTAGTTATAGATTTGTAGAGTACCCATCAAGAGCTTTTCAACGGTACCCCACAAGACGTGGTTACAAAAATTTCTAATTTCCATCCCCCACACCCACTCGTACCCCCAACAGCCCCGAATCGTTGGTGCCACTGTGAACTCCATAGGGAGAACTCTAATTTATTCAAACAAAGTTTCCCTCTATACTTCATAGGGGCCGAGATATACATTTTTCAAAATTTCAACCCCCTCCCCGTCCCCCCTTGGAGCAATTTTGCTCATTAACGAACTTGTCCGAACTATTGGGCTTAGAAATAACATAATCTAATTTGGTTCAAATATCTTCAAAATTACGGCCACTAGCGTGTGAAGATATATATATCGGGGCGGTGGTTTCGTATTTAGGGAGGCATGAAACGTAAAGATATGAAAGAATTTTTCAAAAGTCATGACATGGTAGCGATCCCAATAGGTAGATTTTTCTTCGAAATCTGCCTAAAAGAAAAGATTCAGAGTCGCATAGTCACAGTAATCTCGGCTGACAAAAATATGGAGAGTATCTGTTCGGCGGGTTTTCTAGTCGTCAGTGCCAGGGGTTTCTAACAGTGGAATGTACTCGACGTGAGATGGGCGTTCATAAATATAATGATTTACTATTACTGTTTGCTCTTTATTTTTAATTTTTGGATTATTTATTCCGGGCGAAGCTGTGGGCACCTGCTAGTTCTAACATATGTACCGAAACTAGTTCTGTTTCGAACATGTTATTATCATATCCACAAATATCAAGCCATTTTTTACAATGAATGTAATACTACATGCTTTCATCTCTATTATAAACCCTTATTACGATCTCACTGTTTTTTTTTCTCTCTCTTTTTTACTATGGCTTTTGGCTTTTGTCAATCTAGGTGGTTTAATCTCTACTTTTTATGTTGATAAATTACGGTATATATTACTATGTGACACAGGTCTCTACCATTAAACTGTCCACAGCAATGTGGACACTCTTTCACTCTATTGATAATGTAGATTATTATTATTGTTATTCTTCTTCTTGTTAATTTTATGTCCATTGTCAAACGCCCTCTTGGTATTAAGTTGTATTGTTTACATCAAGAAAATAATGTAAATAAAGTGTTCCTTATACAGGACGTGGAGCCCTTAGGGTTCCAGGAAGTTGAGGCTCCATATTTTGAGATGTTCGACACTTAATGGTGGTATGGTCGTCAGCCTTATGCCCCGGCCGAATTTAGCCTCATGATTGCTCCTGGTCCTCATTTCTATTAGACGCCTAGTCTATACCAGACGGATTAGGCCATTTGAAATATTCCAAGACCTCATCGGGGATCGAACTGTCGACTTTCCGGTCTGTAACCAGGAATGCCATGGAATTTCCCAAAGGAAGCAATGTTTAACTACAGTAATACTCGTACTATTTTATTACGGAAAGGAGTACGAATTTGCTGTCTGTATAAACAGTACTTTTTGTTGCATAATTTTATGTCATACTCCACTGAATTTAGAAATTAAAGGAACTTCATTTGACGTGACTTCAGAGAAGATATATTACGTCGAATAATTTCTGCTTTTCAAGCTTAAGATGGCATCGTTTTTATTCGTATTTACTTAGCAATTGAATTTCACCCCTCGTAAAGTATTTTCACTTAACTTTTCCAGAGCATTTTCATAAAGCGGAAATATGAAAGAAGGTGAGCTAGCTATAAAATAGGATTGGAGTTTATATAAGATGGAGGACAAAATGAAAAGTTTTACAATAAGAACGAACTGGATTGCAAACATTCAAGTCTCAAATAAAAGGAATCGAAAATAATAAAGTCACTATGGGCTGTCATATAACTTGGCTAAGTGATGTTTGCTTAAAACTATTTCATCAGAGTTAAAACTATTTTTATAATTATTTGTTGACTGTGGGTTTTGATCAGATAATTGAATTAAGCGTTCAGAATTTTAAAGTACTTTGTCAAGTTTTCAGAAAATGGAATGTTTCCACTACTCTTTTATAAAGAAAGTTTTATTAATAATTGAAGGGGTGATTGGATGAAGGAAGTATGTGGCATTTAATCTTAAATCGGGATATTGTCATGGATGATGAAGGTATGTGTTGGCCTGTTTTTTGACACTTACAGATACTCTCTAGAAGCCTTATTTACAGAGATACCAGTGTCATGAAGGATGTATGTGGCCGTAACAAAATACAATTCCAATGGCTGAAAGAAGCTCGAAACGTGGCATATTAGCACATTCGTCCTTCGTGCACTCTTACAGACAATCAGCTGTGTTAACATACCTCCTTCGTGCACTCAATAGCTTCTTAAAACCATTTGGCAAATTAATAATAATAATAATAATAATATTTCTTAGCATTTCACACAATTATGTGTATAACATCGTCATAAAAATAAGATCTGACATTTACAGTATAAAATTCATCAACTTTGTACACAGAGTTCAAAGTCAATGTTGACTTAACTCGCCTCTTAAATGCTTCCAGTGTTAGATTTCTGACAGTAATAGGAAGGCCATTATAGCGTTTCAGTGAAGTGAAATGAAAACTTTTCTGAGTTAAGGTATATTTACATTTGTTTATGTACAGTATATATTTATTACAATTATTGCGTGTAGGGTAAATATGTACCGGTACTGAATCAGAGGTTCTGAATCTATTTAGCATAAAGGAGACAGGCCAGGACAAACATTGAGGGTGAAGATAGTAGGCCTATACCCGAACTCACAAAAAGTAGGTTACAATGTGTCCCACGCGAAGCTCCATAAATTAATCTTAAGGCCCTCTTTTGTAAAATAAAAAGGCGCAAACTTGAAGTATGGTTGCCCCATAATAAAAGCCCGTAGTTTAAGTGACTGTGAATTATATGTCCAAAATATACAGTAATTCAATATTAATTGCACCTCCAGATTCAGAAAGTCAACGCTGCCAAAACAGTGGCTTAACTAGGCTATGCCCTTACATTTGCTGCTTACAGTGTTCTCAAGCACTTACAAAAATAAACTTACAAACCATTCGAAAAAGTTGAAAATCTAATTTTAAAATCTTGGAAGAAGGAGATATTTATAAAAATATGTTTGTAAATTTGTTTAATAAATATTTTCGCATTTCTTATTCTTTCATTAAACATTTTTTGTTCATAGAAATAATATTTCTCGGTAAGAATTAAAAAAAAAGTTAGCACAAAAAGCTTTTTATTGAAAAACTTCTGTTCAAATATCTCAAAACTTACTTTTTGTTATATACGGTACCTTCTTCATCCGCTTACCCTTTAAATTATGCATTACTTGTTTTGAAAGACAGAGCAAAGCGAGGTCCTGTTTTAACTCGACCGTTTTGACATTTCATCTGTTTGTAATTTTGTGTTTTACGCAGTTACGACCAAACACGTTGTTCGATTTTCTTCTTAAAGTAAACAAAAATGACGTATGTGTAAGGATTTTAATTTTTTGTATATTCAAGATGTCCACCTCTGTGGCGTAGGAGATGCGTTCGCTCCTTTCACGCAGCGGGCCTCGGTTCAAATCCTGGTCGGGACAAGTTACCTAGATGGGGGATTTCCTCACCTGTGAGACAAATGTCGGGTAACTTTAGGCCCTTGTGGTCCCCGGATATCATCTGGCCGTCATTATTATCTTCATCCCATCCTCGCCTTGTTTGGAGTGAGTGTGTGAATGGTGTGTCTCGTCCTATATGTTCGTGTTCTCTCGGAGGTGGCCCCGGCATTGGGTTGGTCACTAATCTGGGGAGGCCTTCCATGTCCTTGTCTGGTCAAAAAAGTATGTATGTGATCCAAAGATAATCCCTCTCCCGACAGGTCGCAACCCTGTAAGGCCCAGGCGGCTTCGGTCGCTTAAATATCCCTAAAAGGGAGAGGTGAAACTAACGCGAAAAAAGAAAGAAAGAAAGAAAGAAAGAAAGAAAGTACCTATATTCAAGACGAAAAGCAGGTCTGAAATCTTTTAGACTCGAGATCTACTGTTCTCAGCCCTACTAGTATTTTCGATCACTTGCTTTTTACAGTACATGTTTTTCGTATTGTTTTACGCCAGAGAAAATAAAACAATGGGCATTTGTTTTGTTTATTCAAGCTACGAATACCGTTCTATTGTTTCTTATAAATCTTTTTGGTTTCGTCCTCAGTGAGGACTTTTCATGAAAACGGAAATGTTGAATGATGCAAGTACAGTAGTTAAAAATACACATGAAGTAACAGTTTGAAACAAACGAGACAGTGGATTGACAAATGACACCAGAGGTTTCAGTGGCGCTGCGCTGAGAGAGTTGGGAATTAAGATGGATGTGGTGTATAAATAAAATATGAACTTCATCAAGGTAGAGTGTTATGATTCAACAGGATCGAGTCAGCAGGGAATAAGAAGCGAGGAAGGAGATGCCTTCCAAAGCAGACGGTGTTTCTTTGTGGTTTTATATAAGATAGGCTTCAAGTTAAGAAATATTGTGTTTGTAGTGCGAGTTGTAATCCATCAGACATCTTTCACCGACTGTCTTCTAGGTTAAGCTCACTCGGGTGATATCTGTCACAGAATGGTTTTATCTAGGGATGGGTCGATACCAGATTTTCTCGATACTCGATACTCGATACCGATACATGATTTTTTCCTCGATACTCGATACTTCGATACTCGATTCCTTCAACATTTCCAGTTTCAATAAATAGGTACATTAAAAATTAAAATTTGAGAGAACTGTGTAATACCAATTAAATTAATTAAGTCTGCATATTTAATGAGACAAAATTTAATATCATCAGTAGCCTTTAATTATTTTTAAACTTTACATTAAAACTAAAATTAGTTTTTTAAACAGCCCACTTACAAGTTTTTGTTAAAAAATACTAGCATTCTCACTTAATTGCAGAATTGCAGAATTACAAAAGTATCGAAAAAGTATCGAGCTAGTTTTCTGAAGTATCGTTCGATGCCGATACCATGCAAGTATCTAGAGTATCGAGGTATCGAAAGTATCGAGGACCCATCCCTAGTTTTATCATAGGTAATCCCTCGAGAGATCACTAGGCCTATTTGTTAAGACTATTCCACGAATAAACTGTAACGGATTTTCTAAATAATAATTATTTTCTTACTTTGTTGTCGATATTCTGTCAGCCGTAAGGTCACGGCATCTTAGATAAATGAACAGTCCACGAATCGATCCTAGTTCCCGATGCTACCAATAGTGCGCTTCTAAACGTGGAGGGCGTCGCGGTAGTTGCTTACATCAAAACGCTATAAAAGCACACGAACTGGCTTGCACCGAATCGAAATTTCGTTTTACATTTATATTATTTAAATTTCCAAACAAGTTATGTTGAATAAAATAATGTGTTTTCATTCTCTCGGTGGCAGCAAGTGACATATTAATCACTGCACGTTGATGCATTACGTTTCCAGTAACGAGCTGACGATTTTATCAGATAAAATCCCATCCTTGTATTAATATCAAACATTTTATAAGATGAACGATCGTGATTGGTCTATATTCGAGAAATTGCTGAACATTATTGGTCAATGCCAAACACGCGGCAAATGAATGGAATAGTCAAGACAAGAGTTTTGCATGGTGAAGCGCTTAGATAGTGAAGTGTCAGTGATCTTTAAAGGGAAATAAGTCCTACTATCATAGTTTTTGGAAAACCAAAAGCTGGCATCTTGCAATTTTATTTTCCATAGGAAACTTGCATAAGTAGATATTACTGATTGTTTGACCTATTCAGTGACTCCAAATTTTGCATTTCTGTGATTTACAGAACACTTTCCAATCAATATATTACTTCATCTTTTTTAGCATTGAATATTTGCGCCGAGTACGATGAAGTCGATGGAAACAGCTTCACTTGAAACTCAAGACATGGTGATTCTCCATCTAGTGCACTATTTTCAAGTCCTCAGGGCGGTTGTTTTTTTTAATAAAATTCTTTAGCTAATTCAATATCTTCCTTATTAATATCAAGACGTTCATCCATTTTATATGAACAAAGCATGTGCCCGCGGCTTCGACCGCGATTTTTTACTCAACTGCTGGATGTTTTAATTAAATAGTTTATTTAACAGAAAAATAATTATAACATATTTAATAACACATCGATTTTACATAAATTGCATTAATTACATCACTTTATTCATAATTATATTTTTTCTGTAACATATATACGGTAAATAATTAAACGAACAGAACGAATCTTGTGCGTCCGTATGGGCATAAAGTTTCGAAATGAAACAATTAAAACGTACCACAGACTCTTGAATCTTAACGAAATAATGCATAAACAATTAAACCAATTGATATTTAAAAAACTTAAATCCCGATTTCGATGTACATTTTACGATTAAAGTGCAATGCCCGGGGAAAAATTTCGACTTCAGATTCGAGTTCTCTAGTCCAGAAAACCCCCGCATAGTGAGTTTTGTCCAAGTCATCGAACGCTCTTCCCCCTCCCCCCGGTTGCTAAGGCAATTAAACTCACAGTTGAATACTGTACTGTCTTGTTAATAGGTGGCATTGGAGAGTTCATGACATATACACGGAGGATGGTTTTTATCGTATATAGTAGACTAGCAATTCGTGCTAGCTAAAATTTAGCTAATTTTAGGTAATTGAAATACCTAATTATATATATATATCATATATATAATCGAAATGCCCTTCAATTACATATATATACATACATAGGCCTAATTGAAATTATATATATGTAATTGAATATATATAATTGTACCCTTCCACACAAACACACCTGGAAGACTTAGACATAGGTGGGAGGAAAATATTAGGATAAATTTAAGAGAAGTAGGATTTGCGAGGGATGATTGGATAGAGTTAGCACAGAATAGTGTTGAATGGCGGACTCAGGTAAACGCGGTAATGAAATTTCGGGTTCCATAAAATAGATAATATTCCTTTAGCTTGCTGAGGAATTGTCTATTACCATTCAGTAAGTAAGTATATATACATATACAGTGAAACTTCCCAATAGCGGACACCGCCGCGGAAAAAATAAATGTCCGTTATTAAGAAGCGTCCGCTATTTAGAAAATCTTTGGTACAAAACAAAATCTTATTCAACACTATAGTTTACAGTACAGTAGACAGTGAGACAGTGAGATTGTTTGTGGTCAAGAAAATTATACAAAAAGGTCTATGTATACAGTAGTATCAAAACTCACTATGCTTTACAATATCCACTTTCTCTTTTAGTGACATATGTTTACGTTTTTGTGACATTTTTAATATGGTTGCACTTTCGAACACTCAACTTCACAAACTAAGAATGTACGAACTGCTCATGTATCACAGCTAACAACTGTGCTGCTAAGAGATTGTGACTGAACTGCATGTAACAGTAAAAATGCACGATAGAGATTGTTGCAAAGAATTCCGTTCGAATTCAGTTTAGAATTCAGTTTAATTTACAACAGTCTTTTTCTTTCACGCTGTCCGTTATTTGGAAGTTTTAAATGTTGTTGGGGGGCACATTTCAGTGCCCGCGTCCGTTTTTGAGAATGTCTGCTATTTGGAAGACTTTTATCATAAGGGCCAATGTTCTTTACAGGGGAATTTAAAAGTGTCCGCTATTGAGAGAAATCCGCTATTGGGAAGTGTCCGTTAAGGGAAGTTTCACTGTGTATATGTATATATATATATTTATACCTCAGCCTCAAGACTAGGTGTAGAGCAAAATAGACGTTGCTTGTAGTCACGTAGAGAAACTGCAGTTGAACTTGGTGAGAAGTCTTGCAGGCTCACGAAGCCGGCACCTGTGTTATCTCAAGACAGGATTTGCTGCACCGTAATGGACAAACTCTCCTCACAAATCTTCACGGCTTAAAACTTTGCAATTTGGACCGTTCCCAATTGCAAACTATCCGCAAACTCCCTTAAAGATTGTGCTAGCAATATGGAAAGAAGCTGAACATCGACCGAGCCTCATTTATACATTTTAAAGATTCAGTAAACGTTTTACACGAGGCTGAACTAATATAAAGTTTACTGAGGAAGAATATTATAGGAGAAAAATTCCTCCGACACTGGAAATTGAACCCAGGACCTTTGGCTATCCGTGCCACTGCTCTACCAACTGAGCTAAGCCGGAGTTCAATTCACAGCGCCAGAAGGAACCTCTCTCCTATGACTGATTGCCCTAATGGTCTACCTCACAGACAGACAAGTTATGTCATAGCCTATGCAGTACTGTGAGGCACACTAATTAGTGATTTTTGTGACCGGGCTCCCACTGTTATTGCACAGTTAACATCCAACAGAGACAATAAACTGTGGTTCATGAATGCTTATATATCTATCTTGAATGATACTGTGCAATAACAGTGGGAGCCCGGTCACAAAAATCACTAATTAGTGTGCCTCACAGTACTGCATATGACATAACTTGTCTATCTGTGAGGTAGACCATTAGGGCAATCAGTCATAGGAGAGAGGTTCCATCTGGCGCTGTGAATTGAACTCCGGCTTAGCTCAGTTGGTAGAGCGTTGGCGCGAATAGCCAAAGGTCCTGGGTTCAAGTCCCAGTGTCGGAAGAATTTTTCTCCTATAATATTATCATGTAATGTCCAACAGAGACAATAAACTGTGGTTCATGAATGCTTATATATCTATTTACTTAGGGAGCTGGCCGAGATTGTAACGTATTGGACTCGCATTCAGGAGGTCCCAGATTCAAATCCCGTGGTCGGCCAATTTGACATGGATTTTTCATGGTTTCCCCAGCGAGTGGCCGTGTGTAGGCTAAGATGGAAAGGTGAAGTCAGACTGAAAAATGCAATGCCATAGCCGGGATTTGAACCAGGATCTTCGGCTCATTGTATTGTTTTACATTTATCTCAAGATCTTCCGTGAATTGATGAATTTCTCTCATCTTTATTACCATTGTGGTTAAGAAATAGGCGAAATGAACCCTAATTCTACCAAGCTGATTTCTAGGAAATGGCGTTGTTTCATTAAATGGAAATGTAGGCTAATCTAAATAGTTCACCTTGTATATTTTAGTTACCTACAGCTTCATACGTCAAGTATCCTTCCATACAGATGTATGGCATGTACTTATATTCAAAACTTAAGAGGCCATTATGAAAGAAATTTTGTTCATTCTTTAGAATCTACATTTCCTGGGAATTTAAGTAACACCTGACACCTTTACAAATAAAGGTTACTTCGAAGGAAATAGAGTGTACGTTCTGAGACTTCAACCTTATTAAAATGTCATGTCTGATATATTCTTGTTATCTCGTTAATTCTTATCCCAGCAATATTTCAAGAGTTTTAAAGCTTATTTTGTGTCACTCAATATAATACGTCAAAATGTTTACTGAATACTTCACATGCCATTAAAATATTTTGCTTGGGTTGTATTTATAACAAATTTTACTTTTCAGTAGCAAGTTTGTGTAATTCTATCTCAAATAAAAAACAAAAAGAATGGACCAACTCTTGTAGCTGATTTCAGAGCCGTGTGTTACGTGATTAATACGTCACATGCTGCCATTCATCAGAATGAAAACACATTATTCAACACAACATAACTTGTTTGGTAAATGAAATAATATAAATGTACATTGATTAGAAACACAATTTCGATTCGGTGCAAGCCAGTTCTTGTGCTTTTATTCTTTTCTGCTGTTAGCTTACCTGAATTAGATTAACTATGTCTTATATGCACCACCGGTAGCATTTGTCATTACTTGGTAACTCGAATCGATTCATGGATGGTTTATTCATAGTATGCCGTGATCTCGTAGATGTTAGTTTTTGAAGTGAAACTTCTTTAGCCACGGTAGGAGTAAATCGAGAGCTTGTGTAACGCTCAAAATCGTCACGAAATTAATGTAACGCTTGAAATCATCACGAAATTAATGAGGTGTGACGGAATAGACTAAACAGAAAACAATCAACTCAATGATTAGGAGTAATCAGCTGCTATACGATTTAAAGGCCAAAATAAAATACCCAAAGGGGAAACTAACGATAGAAGGTGATGGAAAGGACATTTTTTTAGACCTAGTACGTGGACCTGCAAAATGGAAGAGTTCAGCATCAAAACATTCAAAGAGATAATTCCAATATGTAGGCCCAAGCTGGTGTTTGAGGAAGAGAAAAAGATCAGAAGTGAAAGAATGAAGAGAAAGGCTTGGGTCCCTTGCGGTCCACAGACGGCTCAAGTCGGAAGAAACGTAGCCCAGCAAAGTGAATGTGAAAGTCAAGCATTTAAAAGTAGGTTCGCCTGAATCTCGCGATTAGACTACTTGCAGCGCACATGAGTGTTGCGTGTAGTCTAATCGCGAGCTTCAGGCGAACCCACGTTTTTTCCCCGATTTTGGCCGTCTGTGGACTGCATGGAATCCAAGCCTTTCTGGCTAATCTCTTCTTCTCTTCCCAAAACATCTTCATCTTTCACTTCTAATCTTTTTCTCTTCCTCAGATACTATTTTATACCAGCTTGGACCTACATTTTGGTGTTTTGATGCTACACTCTTTTCTGTTGTGAATCATGTCTGCTTCCACTGCATCTTTTTGAACTGAAACTTCTTTAGCTGCGGTAGGAGTAAATCGAGAGCTTGCATTGGGGACAAAATCGTCACGAAATTAGTGTTACGCTCAAAATCGTCACGAAATTAGTATGGTGTGACGGAACGGACAGCACAGAAAAGAATCAACTCAATGATTAAGCTTATCCAAAATAAAAAAATAAAAAAATTCCAAAATTTAAAAAATTTAAAAATTATAAATTAAAAAAATCGAATATCCAAAATTTAAAAAATCTAAATATCCAAAAGTAAAAAATCGAAAATCGAAAATTAAAAAAAATAAAATAAATCAGAGATCAAAAATTTAAAGAATACAAAATTAAAAAATTTCTAAATCCAAAATGTAAATAATAAAAAATACAAAATTTAAAAAATAAAAACAAATAAAAATTCAGAGAACAAAAATTAAAAAATACAAAATTAAAAAATCAAAGGTCCAAAATTAAAAAATCCAAATTTAAAAAAATTAAAGTTCAAAAGGTAAAAACTCCAAATATCGAAATTTAAAAAATCAAAAAATTCAAAATTAAAAAATCGGAAATTCCAAAATTAACAAATTAGAAATCCAAAATTTAATAAATACAAAAAATAAAAAATTTAGAGTCCAAAATTTCAAAATCTAAAATTCCAAAATTAAAATATTAAAAGATAAAACATTTAAAAATCCAAAATCTTAAATTTAAAGGTTTAAAAAACCCAATATTAAAAGTCCAATAATCCAAAATTGAAAAAATCCAATAATCAAAAATTTAATAAATCGAAAAATTAAATGAAGTTTCACTTTTTTCGCGTGGCGTTCCACGCACACTTTTATTTTATATATAACAAACCGCGAAAGTAATTATTATTTGTGTAATCTGTTACATTTTTATTCATGGGATAGCCTTAATAAATCCAACCCGAGTTTACTAGTTTCATAAGATAAATTAGCTCCTGCTGCGCAGTCGCGTATCTATCGATAAACTCGTAAACTCTTGTGGGATTACCTATGATAAAATTAAATTGTGTCAAATAAATTAAGTTTCTTAATACATAAAATTTCTTTAATGTAGTACTGTAAAACCTTAATATGATTTTGAATTATGTAGTGAACCACTTTATAAACTGGAGTAAAATACCTCAAAGGCTCTTAATAATGGTTTTAGCCCTAAAGCATGCGCGGGAATTTCTCCCTAACTTCCTGGATGCTCCTTACACATCCAATTAGTCAGGAGTCAAATTCTGTGTGGCGTAAAGATATTTTCAAACAAGCTAACTGGCAATCAAAACTAGTGACCATGCCAGAGCCTAGCTTTCCTGTTTAGTGAGTCTCGTCAGGCCTTAACTAAATGGCCTGCCCTAGTGCTTCATTAAAATGTCCCTAGAAGTAAAATTGAGGGTTCGACCAAATACTCACATCATACATGAGGACGTCTTTGCTGGTGACGCTATTTCAGAACTCTTCGAATTCATTCTATCTAAAAGTCTGATTTGTGAGAGAACACTCCTTAATCACCCTTACTCATAACTTCACAGTGTTAACGACAGGACACGCTAAAATTGGCGCATAACTACAACGGTTCAAAATAATTGAAGACCCGACCTGCATCTTCAATAGAAACATTCAAACAATTGACCATATTTTGTTCTAGTGCGAAGTGCTAAAATAGTATACATCCGTTATGCGCTTACGGCACGAGTATAGCATGCTATTCTTTGCACGATGATTATTTATATCAATTTAATTATATTAATTGTGATATTACCTGAAAATATTTTGTATATACATTCTTGAAGATAGATGTTTATTTCAGAAAGTGATTCGCATGTGTTTGTTGTTATGGGAACCGAATATTTGTCCTGGGGGGCCTTGTCCATAAAGGCTTGTATTATGATGTGCCGTAAGAAAATTCTTACCGCACATAGCAACAAGATTGCGTGCGGGAATGTCAACTTACGATCCACGGCAACGATATTCGTAAGTACCACTAATTAGTTAAGTCGTGCAAAAAATGAAGGGAAAAAACTAGAAACAAACACCCTTAGATTAGGGGGTCATTGGCCAGCAGACAAAAAAGAACTAGTGAATAAATATTTAAAATATTTTCAGAAATTTGTAAACAGCATAGATTTTGACACACTACACAAAATTGTAATCTAGGCTAAGTATTTACTACATAGACTGTAATTAACACACCAAACATGTAATATTGCGCTATTCAATGGAGCATGTAGCAAATAAATTATTTAAAAAAAGGGGTAGGCTACACATGAATTATACTTTGTAGAATTAAAAATAGTTCCCTCAAAATATAAAATATTTAGACAAATCTTTCATTCAGTTTAAGGAACGGAATATTCCATAAACGTCTGACTTTCTGTTCGTCAAGCTCGATCCCAGCCCAGATCGATTGCATTTTTGTGTGAGCGTAAATGTGACAGCCCCATGTCTGATGATCTGGAGGCATGTAAAAGAACACCTTCAGGACAAAATCTCGGAATACCACCGATATTAAAGGTCTCATAGCGTTACTTCCCAGTTGCGAACAGTTTCGATTATGGATTCCCCATTAATGGTCTCGATTGCGAACGCTAAATATTTCGAAACATTATTAATGTTTAAGTTTCTCAATTGCTGACACTATTTATGACAGATAAATCTTCTTGAAAAGAAGCATCCTCCAATAAGACAAGTAGGCCTAAGGAGTCAGGTCAAGTTAGGTAAAGTTATTTTAGTTCCTCAACTGATTCAGAAGACAAGGCAGACCACGGGAGGTTTCTCCGTTGAGAACACACATCCAATGGCGTCCTACATTTGTAGGTACTTTGAAGCCAAGTTATATTTATATACTATTAATTAAGTGGAGGGAAAGGAAATAGACATTAAATCCATGTCTGGGATATTAATACAAGTAAGAATCAGCTTGAAAAAATTTTTTATGTCATAACCGGGATTTGAACACGGATCTTCGGCTGGCATGTTGTCATGGTAGCTCAATGGTAGAGCATCGGCGCGTTAAGCCGAAGATCCGTGTTCAAATCAAAGTTATTTTAGGTTAGTATATGTTGAATTAACAAGTAATAGAAGAGCTATAAGAATTATTTATAAAGAGAGGGAGTATACATATATATATATATTGGATGACAATACAACCCAGGTGGCAGTAATGATATCCAGAAAAGTGTGAGCAGTCTAGGATGTTAGATGTTAACCATTTTGGTGAAAAATAGCGTTTTTAATTTGAATGTAAAGAATTAAACATACACTAAATTATAATTTTGCAAAATGTTATGCCAGTTGGGTGTGTTTTCTAACTAAACACCTCCGTATGCCTCCAACTGCCTGTGTATGCTAACGTTGATAAGGTTTTCCTCCAATTTGTTTGTTATTATTCCACATTCAAAATCTATCTTTTCTCACGTAAGTAGAGATACAGCTTTGAAACTTTTTAACAATGTACTTAATCTGTAAAATGAAATGGCTAATAGGATTTTCTTTACAGGGCTTAGTTCTTGCAGAGGTATAATCATATGTAAATTTTTTTAAACTTTCCACATTTCTGCATAAGATTTTTTTCACAAAATACGTAAACAATATCAAACAATCCATCAAGAAATTTGTAGAGCATGTACTGGTATGAAAGTTTTTCGCATAAAAAGATCAGGTTCATATTTTATTATCTGTCGGAGGGGATGTATTCCAATTTTGATTGATAAGATATATTAAAATAATTAATACCTCAAAAGCAAGATGAGATTTGAAACTTCGATTTCAGTTTAGGTTTAAATTCATTGCGCAAAACTTCAATTTTCTAGGCGAAATAGTTTAGGCTACAAATTAAAATGTAAACACTTAGGTCATATATTAAATCACATCAACCAAGACCCCTTGTGCATATTAGTGCAATCCCTTAGCTTCATAGCATTTATTCGAAGCGGAAGAACCATTACCCTGAACTAATATCTGAAACTCGTTTCCGCTTTTACCCCCAACTGCACCTTTGAGTGTGTACAACCACATCCTAATTAGACATGGCCGCCTGTGAATTAAGAGGCTCGCATGTGTGAGAATTTAAGTAAATACTGTGTTCCCGTCTCAAACAAACAAATGAGCAACAAACATCAACAGCCATGAACCGAATTGACGTTTACAGCCTTTTACATCATATTCTGCAAAGGAAGACCCTTTACGATTCATTTCCCTGTTGAAAGCTCAAGAGATGCAAATGAAAAATCTGTTTACAGTATTTCTTTTCTTCTCTAAGTATAAATACAGATAATATTATTTACTTACTCAATGGAAATAGACGATTCCTAAACAAGTTAAAGGAATATTATGTATATTATGGAACCCCGAGATTCATTGCCGCGCTTACCTGAGCCCGCCAAACCTGTTCTGAGCTATCTCCATCCAACCATTACTTCCAAATCCTACTTCTATTCTACGAGGGGCATTCCGAAAGTAAGTTTCGTCAGTTTGTCACACGGACACTTTATTGACCCAAAAGCAATACAGCATGGCAGCATGACCTATACACCGTGCACTATTTTTCGACATAGTCGCCAGCGACATTGAGACATTTGTCGTAGCGTGCGATCAGTTTCAAGAACCCTGCGGTAAAACTCGGTGCCCTGCGATGCAAGGAATTGGCGCACAGCCTGCTTCACCTCAGCTTCCTGACATTACTAAAGGTTCCATACAGACCATTTTGAGTGACAAATTGATGTTCCATAAGGTTTGTGCGAGATGGGTTCGTGGAGGCCGCACTTTGCGGGGACGGAAATCGGAAGATCAATTTCAAACAGCTCTATCTCGGACAATAAAAGGTTCAGCGGCTGCAGCAATGGCTAGTTTGAAAGAGGGGAGATAGCGGTACATGGCAGTGGCGCCAAATCTCTCGTGTCATCGTGAGCGGTACACTAATACCCGCGGGCACGCCAGTCTGCTGCGACTCGCTCTTCTACGGCGCAGTGCGCCTGCGTCATGCCTCCTCCGCTGACGCCACTTCCGACGTGGAACCAGCCACGGGTGGGGATTCGTCTGGCGTTTGTTTGGTTCCCATGGTGAACACGCCGCTCCTGCCATACATTGACGAAACTTACTTTCGGAATACCCCTCGTAATATGGTCATCCTACGTACGTCTAGGTCTTCCAAGTGGTCTTTCCTCTTCGGGTCTCCCAGTCAGTATTTCTCAGACATGTCTTTCCTGTTTTATGCGTGCAACATGTCCAGCCCATTTCATCCTCCGTGATTTAATTGCCCTTACTATACCCGGTGAAGGGTACTCGGTGTTAAAAGCATTACACTCGTTAAATGTTTAAATCTTACAGATTAAAATAAATAATTTTTGGGAAAGTTAAATAGCCTTCAGAAGGAAAAAATAATATTCAAATTGATTTCATTTTATTCAAGTATCAATTTTAAGGCTGAGTACTTCTTATGAAGCTGTATGTCGTTTGTCGGAAACAGCTCTCTTTTCTTTAAATTTTGCACATGGAGTGCTTATACTAAGAGCTAAAACTTTTATATTTTGAAACATTTTTTTGGAAAAAAAAAGCCTGAAAGGTATTTATAAACACCCACTCTTAATATGCGATCTTTGCAATATGGCCTCTTGTTCTGTATCAGAATGTGATGTGATAAAATCCATTGGCCATGCTTAAAGTATAGAAAGTTACGAGAGTACATTGATCAGATTTTATTTGGGTTATGTATCCTTCGGAGATGCGATACGTTGTGGTAACGACATTCTCTTCATTTTTACAACCAATTTACATGAAGAGAATGTCATTCATAATATATTATACTCACAAGCCAGAGGCAAACTTTGATTTGGGCAAAGGAAGTTATGTGACTCTCACAAAGATTTTTTCTAAAAATTCAACTTTAAAAAATTCTCCCCTATAGATTTCTTTATAATATCTCACCCTGAAATAGGACGTTTTGAAATGTAACAAGCACAGCTTAGGAAACATGACAGCGTGACATGGTCCTTTTCTGTGTCTAAGCTCCTGCCTCCACAATAATATCCTCGCCGGCTTTCTGAGTTACCTTTCCTTTTTTTGTGTTGATTGAGGAATAATGCTTCGCGTTTCCAGCATAACTCAGCGTAAGCTGCTTAGTCCAATTATTATGGAATTACCAGTTTTCATGTGTGTGCCCGCGCCTGTTGCAAGTTTTATAGAATTGCCTGCCAACGTTTGTCGTACGCATAGAATGTAATAAGCTTATACTTGCCTTCTGATGTCGTCGGTACAGTGTATGTATTAACTTGCCGGTCATTTTTCAAGATGCTCATTCGACACTGTAGTCAACCGTTTGTCGGTATGTGTCAAAAGCTTCAAACTCGAATCTGAATTGAAATTTTTGACGGAACTAATAATTATTCTGCATTAAAATAATATAAAGGCTGACAACCTTACCACCTTCACGTTTTGAATGTCTAAACTCTGGGAGCCCCAACCTCCTGGAACCCTCTTGGCTTCCATGGCCTGTATAGGGAACACTTTTTTTTTTAAGATAACATAGGCTATAGAAAGTCAGCTGCCTATTTGCATTGAAGTACTCCGAAATAGAATAATAAATTATTCACATTAAAAGAAAGAAGAACGGCATAAATAGCTGATGGATGGATTAGATTACCCTTGACAATTTAATTATCACTATATTAGTAACTAGCTTGGTGGGCCCGTCACAGAATTCCGGACTTCTACACCATTTCAACCTCAATTTCGGAAAAAGTAATTTCAATTTCGGAAAATGTAATTTCAATTTCGGAAAAAGTAATTTCAAATTCGGAAAAGGTAATTTCAATTTCGGAAAAAGTAATCTCAATTTCGGAAAAAGTAACTTCAATTTTAGAAATACGAGGGTTATTTATTAAAACATTCGATGGGGCATAAAATGAAAACCACAGTGAAAATCAAAACTGTTTTGTTTGGAACATTTAGGTACACCTTCTAGCTACTTCTCTACATAATCTCGCTCCGATTGAGTCATTTGTCCCAACGTGGTACCAACTTTACTATACCCTCTTCATAGCCCTCGTATTTCCGAAATTGAAGTTACTTTTTCCGAAATTGAAATTACCTTTTCCGAAATTGAAATTACTTTTTCCGAAATTGGAATTACTTTTTCCGAAATTGAAATTACTTTTTCCGAAATT
The DNA here is from genome assembly GCA_964059195.1 of Ectobius pallidus. NCBI lineage: Eukaryota > Metazoa > Arthropoda > Insecta > Blattodea > Ectobiidae > Ectobius > Ectobius pallidus. The sequence continues at coordinate 141,616,602 of CAXKWD010000008.1, forward strand.
GAGGTTGGAAAGGTGTAGATTAAATATCAATTTATGAAAAGAAGAAAAAAACAGAGGCATCTGATAGTCAGATTCGTTTGCTCTAAGTGATTATTACAATATCTTTACTACAACGTGGTTCTTCTTTCGTTCGCTTTGATGAATTTTCATGTGGAGTGATCGTTGCTCTTTTATTTTGATTCTCCATATTTACGCTTTTACTAACTTCACCCGTGTTTCCGCTCAACCTTGTGTCATGTTTATGTCCTTACTCCATCCATGTTTTTATTCATATTTCGCACATTTAAAAATATTGATTAGCTTTATTCTCAGAATCACTTCTTCTCCTATCTCCCTTTCAACGTCTTTCTCGACTTTTTGGTCATTATGGATATATTTCAGAGATGCTCTTCTTACCCAGTTTGTAATAGCAACCGCGTTAATTTCAAAATTTAATACAAACGGAAACAGCAGTTCAAATATTACATTAGATGATTTATTTTATTAAATTTTCATTTAGTGCATTAATTGAGAATAAATAAATTGATTACCCCATTGATCAAGGTGTCGTGTTCGAGTACTGGTTGGTTTATTTTAACATTTACAACACCCAAAATTATTTCTTATTTTCATTTTACAACTTAGAATATTGAAGAGCAAAATGGGAGAAGATCTAGATAATAGAAGATCTGTTTTATATAATTAAATATGCTCTTAATAAATATAATAATATCAGAATGAAATAAATTATAACATAAGTATGAAATAAGATACTTAATACCTTTGTTGAATTTATTGCTGTTCATACTTGTAAATTATGAATTGAGCCTAAGTATGGAGTTATAGTAATAATTACAATGTTTGGAGTAGAAATGCCATGCGAACCACTTCAAAAGGAAATTTACCAGTTTGGAACAGTTTAACTTACTTCTGTAGGCCTTAGGGGAAGTAGAGAAGGGAAACGTCAAAACAATCCACAACCAACTAACATAATCCTCAAGGAAAATTAATCAAGATGGATTCCACATAATCAGAAGTCAATTTGGGTAGCTTAATTCTAAGTCGCCGCTTGCGTGATCTTGTGGTTAGCGTCGCTGACTACAGATCCGTAGGCCCGGGTTCGATCTCCGGTACTTCCTTTGATTTTTCTGAGGTAGGGAGGTCTGGAACGGGATGCACTCAGTCTCGTAATTTAAATTGAGGAGCTGCTTGATTGAGAAGTAGTGGTTCCGGTCTTAGAAGCCTCCATTAACGGCCGTGGGTGTCGGCATGCTAACCACATGCCCCAAACCTGCCATCTACCTATGGTAGATGACGCAGCGGTTGGGTGTTAGGCCCAATACCTTGAGTGATATAGCGCTACGGAGTTTAGTTTTTTTTTTAAATTTTAAGTCAGCTTTTTTAACACATGAATAACAATCCTCAAATTTTACGTTTAGCATTACTCTAGTATAATCTTATGTATCTGCTTTTATACTATTTTTTAAATGATAAATTCATACGTGACACAAAGGTAAAATATAAAAACAGCTTGTATTTTGTATTGTGGTGTACTCATGATTCTGTCATAGTATGGACATCGATCGTGATTGGCCTGTAATGAAGGCAAACTCCGAACACAACACAATGGATCCTCTCTCCAGCAAGACGAGATTACACGAGATTGGAATGGGAAAGGATGGGACAGTTTCCACGAATTATAAACAGGGATGTACACATTATAACATCATATTTTAAACAATGAATTTATCTTAGAACTAGAGGACAAGTCTATTGGATTTCGGTTTATGCGTCAATATACCATTAACTATAAATAACACTGTTTATATGGGTATAGGAGCACTGTATTATGAAAATCTGACGTTTCGGACATTTCTTTGACGTAGTTCTTGGGAAATGATTCAACGGACTGCTAGCCTAGGGTGCCGAGTGTATATCTGTCACTTCCGTCTGTCTGACGTCAGTGGGGTCACGTGCCTTATTTTTAAATATATTTGAAGGGTCTCACGCCAGATGTCGTTGATCTTTAAACTGTCTTCTCTGTTAATATTGGTGGGGTTCTTTATTAAGTACAGGAATGATACTTTATGAGATTGTTTGCGGGCAGGGAAAATGTCTGTTCGTCTGTCCGTCTATCTGTCCGCGCGATAACTCAAATACGCTTAATCGCATTTTCATAAAACTTGGTAGGCTATATGCATTTATAAATAACGTCCATGGGAGGAAGCCTATCGATATAGGACCAAATCGGTTGACCGGTACCGGAGTAAAGCCCAATTTAGTGCCTATTTTGTAAAAGCGATGTTAATAAATATATTCATTTTTCTGTTAAACAAATAAATAAATAAATAAATAGTAAATAATCGCAGGCACATGCTTGTATGTAATAGATCTATTTTTGAATTACGTCAACAAACAAATAAAATTCTGAATAAATTTTTCCCGGGTAGACAGCCAGGTTTGAAGATCAAGTGTCTCCGACGTTTCAGAGGCCCACGCTGCCTCCATCCTCAGGGATACTGAAGTGTCGAGTCTGTCATGCCGAGGTGGTATTTATACAGATCGCGAGTTGCGAGGAGTCGACCAATCAGGCGCCAATTCATTTTTCCATCGTCTTTTTTTCGGCCCAAAAAGTATGGCTATAATTACATTGTCAATATTGCAATAATAAGCACCCGTTACAATGTAATTTAGGGCGAACATTTTCGAAAAGATGGTAAATGAGCTTTTTTACGTTGCTGAGGCCATGAAACACATAACTTGGGTGTTTGTTATCCCTGAAGAGCCTGGAGGTCTCTCTTAGCTCATTATATATGAGACCAGCAACTGTTGGAATCCATTTAAGCCGAGCTCAGGCTAGGGTATAGGTGTACTTGGAAACGTCCTGTTTGATGTAGACTGGTGGGCTCGATAACTAACTTTTCCTCCCCCTCACCCCCCACATCACCGCAGTTACCCACGCTTCATGGAATTCTGATCTATATCGATCAGCATTCAACCCCTGCCTCACACTCCACGCTATTTCCAAAACTGTTCGGCCGGAAAGAGGCCTCCGCATGTGCGAGTTTATCGTATGCAGTGCAACTTAACTAAAACGTGGACGTTCAACTTAGTTAATATCGTGTTTGTGTAGTGCTCGCTTACACTTGCTGCCTTTAGTAATTAATTTATTATCCATGTCATTCGTGTCACTAATAAGTTACTGGTGAAGCTTCTTCAAGAATATTATTTCTTTTCTTAAAATGCACAAATTCACATCATTTGTTTTCCTTTGCATTAATTGGAAAATCTATTTAAAAGTCGTGTTTTTCTGCAAAAGTTCTCTTTAGCCCCATAGTTTTTCAGCAAAAGTCCTCTTTAGCCCCTTATTTTTAGCAAAAGTCCTCTTTAGCCCCTAGTTTTTCAGCAAAAGTCCTCTTTTTCCCCTAGTTTTTCAGAAAAACCCTCCTTTTGCCCCCTTTAGGCCCTTCAGCCTGATTTAGCCCTTTTTAGGTTCTATAAGATTCATATATTCGGAAGCAATGGGCATGAAACAGGAAAATACGTTCTAATTAGGAATCTGGGGGAAAATAGGCTAAAACCTTCAAATCCGAGCCCTACTGGTGAAGTTTAATCAAGAATATGGCATAAACATGAACGAGTATTGGTCATAATATTTTTGTCACTTAGCCTATTTTGTTTACATTTGTTAATATTTTTAGATTCATGTCTCAATCGTATGTATATTATAATATACGTATATTTAATCTTATACCTAAAATTAATAATAATAATAATAATAATAATAATAATAATAATAATAATAATAATAATGTTTATTAGCCAATATCTATACAAGTGAGAAATCGTCAATATACGTACTAATAGTTCTTATAAAACAAAGTCAGCCGTAATAAATTCGTGCACAGACTAACATATATCGTACATAATTTGAAGAATATTATTATTTCTTTTTTTTAATTCACAAATTCACATTATTTATTTTCCTTTGCATTAATTGGAAAATCTATTTAAAAGTCGTGTTTTTCAGCAAAAGTTCTCTGTAGCCCCTAGTTTTTCAGCAAAAGTCCTCTTTAGCCCCTAGTTTTTCAGCAAAAATCCTTCTTAGCCCCTTTTAAGCAATTCAGTCTGATTTAGTCCTTGTTAGGTTCTATAAGATTCATATATTCGGAAGCAAGGGACATGAAACGGGATAATACGTTAAAACGTTCTAATTAGGAATCTGGGGGAAAATAAGTTAAAAACCTTCAAATCCTGGCCCTACTAATAAGTTACTGGTGAAGTTTCATCAAGAATATGGCATAAACGTGAACGAGTATTGGTCATAATATTTTTGTCCTTAGCCTATTTTGCTTAAATTTGTTAATATTTTTAGATTTATGTCTCAATTTAATTGTATATTATAATTTACTTGTTTATAATCTACATAGATGTAATCTTATACCTAAAAATAAAAAAATAAAAATAAAATAATAATAATAATAATAATAATAATAATAATAATAATAATAATAATAATAATAATAATAATAATGTTTTATTAGCCAAGTGATGCATCGTCAATATACGTAATAACAGATCTTATAAAACAAAGTCAGCCATAAGGAATTTTGCACAGAGTAAAATGGTCTCTCTATCAGCCATATATATATATATATATATATATACGTAATTTTTAAATCTATTTATAGGTAAACTATGGGCACTTAAAGGCAGCAGAATAGATTCAACAATCATGCAACAAACGTGCCATAATCATCCAACAATGAAAAGTATCTAACAATGCTTGCTGATTCCATATTCCCTGCCATTCGTGCATTATTACGGTTTTATTACCAACAAGATGGCACCCCGCCCCACTTTCATAGGTATGTACGAGCATACCTGGACCGAAATTTGCCAAGGCAGTGGATAGGGGGGCCAATCGAGTATCCTGCACGCTCTCCAGACTTTAAGCCACTGGATTTCTTTTTATGGGGCATAGTAAAAGATTAGGTGTACAAACGTAAACCACGTAACCTAGACACACTTTGGAACGAGATTCAAGCGGTGTGCGCAGAAATATCATTGGACACTGTGGTACGATGTACAGAAACAGTGGTGACTCGTACTCAGAAATGTATTGATGTTGAAGGCCACCATTTTGAACAATAATCACCTTTCATCAGAAAGTCATTTATTTTTCAAATTGGACTTTAAGCTTTCCATTTCCAGAAATTTAACCTTATAGAACGGAAAATAGATGTTCTATGTCACTTCAAAGTGTGTATACGTTTTCTGAAGCACTGTATTTTAATCAAAACAACGGGCCAGGGTTGCCAGATCAGAAACGTAAAACAGTCGTACCAACAACTGAAAATAGTCGTACGCTAGTTAAAATCGTCGTACACTTTGCGAATTGTCAAGATGAAGATGATGATGATGATGATGATAATAATAATAATAATAATAATTTTAATAATAATAATAATAACCGGGTTCAGGACTGGGTGTTAGGTTAAGTCTTAGGTTAAGATAATGCACATTGTGCGCGATTCCTAAATTATTATTATGTTTGTTCAAAATAAAAGAAAAACAATAAGACCAGCTGCTCTTTATCGGTATAATTTCTTTAGAGGTTTGGATTGCTTCGTTTAGCACACGTGCGGCTAAAATATAAAGTATTTGGAGAAGAATGAGAGAAGTAGCAATAACAATATAACAATACAACATAAGCGTGGTGCGGCACTGGCCCGTAAAAGCCTATCATAAATAAATGGACTGAGTTTTATTTGACATTGGCTATTATAACATTCCGCCATTCATTTAGCGATATGTAGGCATATACAAAATAAACTACAAAAAACAAAAAAACTTCATGTTTATCCAAATTGAAAATTCTGCAGTAGATTGCTAAAAAATTAACAGAAAATGGTAGTAGGCCGATAAAATGCTAATATTAAAAATAGTCGTATGAATAGGCATACGACACATGGTTGCGTCGTACGTCGTACAAATCTATGAAATAGTCGTATGTGTACGACTGATAGTCGTACGTATGGCAACACTGCAACGGGCTAGTGAATTTGTATAAGAAATCATAAAGTGAGATCATCAGTGGGCTCTAAATTTGAAATAATTGGGGAACATTTCAGTAAATTAGGTGGTTTGTATGAATGACGATCATAATATGGCAATAAAAAGCCTCACATTTTATAATAAAACATTATTGTATTGAACTTACATCTCTCATTTTATAAAGTTTTTAGTTGACACTTTTATACGTCATTAGCAGTGAAAAGATTAATTTTCTGTTAATTGAGATGTGGTGTTGGAGGGTCAATGGATAAGATTCGGTGGACAGACACATTAACGAATGAAGTTTTAAGAATAAATGAGAAGTTATGTATCTAGGAAGTTGTAAGAACATTAAGTCTGCTGGAATTAAGTTTGATTAATATACTTTGTCCTGAAATAACAATGGCTTAACTTATCTTTAACAAGTAAATCTTAAAACTTACATTTATGTTTATAACTCATAGATGGTGTTACACAGTGCCTTCTTAATAGAGCATTAAACAGTTCAATCAGTATTGGATTTTCACCACATTTATATTATGTTTATTATAATTTTTGTAATCGATTTGCGAGCTAAGCTCCAGATCGGTTCATAATATCTTGAATTATTTTAATGCTTTGTTTGTTTCAATCTTAACTAAAATATTTGGTGCAAGGATTGTTAATTCTGTTACTAACATTTTCTGCTGAATATAATCAAACGAAAAGTAAGGGTAAAAGGTTAACTTGGATATGGCTTGATGTAAAAAAGAAATGAAGATATAGAGAGTAAAAAGATAAACAGAAGATCGATTTGGAAACTGTAATTTTACTTGGGGAATGGGAATCTATTATAATATTAGGGTTGGTGTTTCTGTGTGAATCGAACGCCACCTATTAACAAGATACAATTCAATTGTAAAATTAATTCAAGGCGGCCTTGCTCGGTTTGCATAGCAACCGGGAGGAAAACAGTACCGGTATCGTTGATATAGGTTTTTTTAATATAACACACCATTTTGTTTGATATTGTTACCCCTCTACGTGATTCATTTGTTATAGCATCACATGCAGAGATCTGATTTTTTTATATAGGTTCACAGAAGGGGATAGTGAAGGCATGTCTAAATGGGAAAACATTGATGATTTAGACGAAACTCACTATACGAAGGTTTTTTGGGCTAGGGAACTCGAATCTAAGGTCTTTTTTTTACCCAGGGCTGAGCACTTGATCGTGAAATGACCTCGAAGCCTTTTTAATTAATCGTTTTAAATGTTTATGAATTGTTTGGTTAAGGTTCATTTATCTGTAGTTCGTTTCATTTCGAACCTGTGTGCCCATTTGACAGCACAAAATTACTTTTTTTTCGTTTATTTATTTATATTCTAACATTAAACAATATTCTTTTTTTCTTTCTTCTCTTTCTTTATGTTAGTTTTACTTCTCGCTTTTAGGATCTAAGCGACCCAAGCCCCCCGGACCTTACAGGGCCGCGACCTGTCGGGAGAGGGATTATCTTTAGATCACTTACATACTTCTTTGACCAGACAAGGACAGGGAGGGCCTCCCCGGATGAGTGATCAGCCCAATGCCGGGGCCACCTCCGAGACAACACGAACACATAGGACAAGATACATCATTCACACACTCACTCCAAACAAGGCGAGGATGGGATGAAGACGATAATGACGGCCAGATGATATCTAGAGACCACAAGGGCGTAATGTTACCCGACATTTGTCTCACAGGTGAGGGAAAACCCCAGAGAAATCCTTATCTAAGTAACTTGTCCCGACCAGGAATCGAACCGAGCCAGCTACGCCACAGCGGTGGAGGTTAAACCGATGGCTTGGTTCCAGATGTAGCTATCTGCAAAATTTTCAATTTTGGGATTTTTGCACCAACAGACTCACAATAAGATTATCTGTAAGTTCCCAATGTTTCAAACTGATATGTTTAAAAATGGCGCCACTAACCAACCAAAGTACCAAGGTAGTTATGTGAAAAATGTTGATTTGATATTTATTTCTGAACTTTATTTTGCTTGTACTGTAAAATTATGTTTTTGCAGATAGCTATGTTTGCAACCAAGCCATATTTATGTTTATTCGTGCAATTTATGTTAAAGGATGTAAGTGTTAATAAATATCTCTTAATTATTCCTTTTAAATAAATGATGTACATGATGCATCTAGCAGTTGAGTACATAATAGTGGGCGAATCCGCGTGTACCTGCTAGTACTTTATATAAAAGACTTTCATCACCTTGTAATTAACATTGTTTGGCTAAAATAATATATCATAAACCAATGCAATCTTCAATACACCTGAATTTATATGAGTACGCCTGCAAACTCTGATTCGACTGCCCGCAATACACAGCTGTCGGAGAAATTGCTGCGCCTGGAAGATACTTCACTATTTTAGACGGGTCATTCTAAGCAAGAAAGGAATACAAAGGTTTCGACTACATTCAATCCTAAGAAACCATGGTAAGGCAATATGAATTTGCTGTTATAATAACCGCTGAAAGATTAATTTCGCACCACCAGTTCTCACATATTATAATTACGTTATTTTAAATCAAAGGGGAACTAAATCCTTTATGCTTCAATTATCACTGCAACAGAAATTTTGTCAGTAATTCTAATTAGGCCTACCAACTTTGGATGTTTTGATACCACTGATTTCAAAACTGGCAATAAAAATGTTCGATTGGTAATGGTTTTATGTATTCCACACATGGAAAATACTTTTCGTAAATTATACAATTATACTTGTATTAACTAATTAATACGTAGGCCTAACTTATATGAGAATACAAAGTTGACTGGACATGAAATGCATGTTTTCCATATAATTCTACTCTCCTGAACGTAGACATGACAATAAAAATTCCGGATTCATTCCGGATTTTGAGAAATTTTCTATTTTACATTAATCTAAACCAATTTTCTGCACCAGTAGTAGTAACAAATTAATTAATACAAATTAAGTGGCAATAAAAATTTCGTTGGACAAGATGTAGCCTACATGTTTTCCCTACAATTCGACCCTCCTGAACAAGAATATTATATAAACATTATTTGGTACCAGATTTGAAGAAAATTCCGATTTTACAGAAAATTGTTTTATATTAATGTAAACTTGGAATTTTCTTGAAATAAAGATCCAATGAATTTTTTATTATTGCCATATTCGTGTTCAGGAGGGTCGAATTATATGGAAGACATGTATTTCATGTCCTACCAAATTTTTATTTCCTTATACTTTGTATTTAAGGTACGCCGTAGCGTAGTGGTTGAGGCGCTGCGCTATAAACCGGAAGGTTGCGGGTTCGATTCCGGATGAGGTCGTTGGAGTTTCTCAATTGGCCTAATCCTTCTGGTGGCACTATGGCCCTGGGGTCGACTCAGCCTCCAACAGAAATGAGTGCCAGGAGTAATCCTGGGGTAAAAACGGTCGGTGCGTAAGGCTGACAACCTTACCACCTTCGTGTACCGAATGTCCAAAATCTGGGAACCTCAACCTTCTGGAACCCTCTGGGCCTCCATGGCCTGTATAGGGATCACTTTATTTTACTTTATACTTTCTATTATTATTTGGTTAGGCCTACTACTGTTGTGCAGAACATTTCTTCAGACTAACGTGAAACTGGAATTTTCTCGAAATTCTCAATGAACAAAATTATTTTATTGTCATATTCATATTTATTGATGTCAAGTTCATAAGAAAATCCTATTGCCGCCTCTGAAAAACACAAAAAGTAAAAATTTGTTACAGTTTTCGGAAGTCCTTATTTTAGGTGAATCCTTCTTTACAGTATAAAAGCAGAAACTATTTATTGTCTCTATCCGTGGGAAACCCCATTTAATGAACTAAATGCTCACAAGTAGTGCAAAGATTAACTAATCTGTTATTTAGATAAACCAGGTCACATAAAAGCTTAGAAAAATAACATCTTTTATTCAAAACTAACAACCCCAACTAGAATTAAATTGATGGTTCTTGGTTAATGGATTAAATCATTATTAAAGTTTTGGTAAGGGTGTGAGCAAAATGCTCATATGGCTACCACTCGCGGGGTTATGTGAGTTTCAATATTTAGAAATCTTCTGTTATAAAGAAAGAGTCTGGAAAATGTATTACATTTGTTGATATGAAGTCACAGCATTTACTGCAACAGTCAGATGGGCCTAATACTAAACAGCGGTCGAATGTTACGCACCTAGAAAGTTTCTAGTGTAAAGTTATTTTGTGCTACAAATATGATTCTTCTCAGTAGTGCGTGAGGCAATTTTACTCCGTAATTTGTGACAGAGATTGAAAATACGACTCTCAATTCTATTTAAACTAAACTAAAGGGAATTAGAGCCTTGCTTATTATGCTTTTGAGGAGTGAATTAGCAATGATGAAGAGGATAGAGAAATTAAGGCGGCTATTATTACATTAATAGCTTCGCTAAGCATATTTACGCCCATGGGCACATATGCTGTAGAACATGTTTGTCAAAATCCCCGCAACAAATATTTACCGTTAAACAAGTTCCTACTACTGGAAGGAATAGCTAGTTCCATATATAATTTATACGCAATCCAAATTAACGCTTATGTTCACTGTATATATTGATGGAAATAAAACCCTCACAAACATTTGTCTGCAAATTGAATACCAAATATCAGCCTGTCAGAATCATTATGGAAGTTTGTGATCTTAATTTGATGAGCGAATTTATCTGCCTGTAAACACGATTAAACCTTTCTTGGCGGATGCATGCGGTATCTCCAATTATTTTTACTTTTTACAGTAAATAATTCATCACTATGAGGTATTAAATGTCAAATAAAATTAAAATTTGCACAGAATTAAAGCAAGCAGTGTTTCTTTTTAATAAACGATTTTCCCCTACTCGTTACTTCTATCTAATGTAGGCTGCGTATATATTTGTTTTTCTTTCATATAAAGCCACAAGCGTTTACCGATTTGAACAAAGTTTTGTACACGTACCCTCTTCAACATGGAAGGAACGATAAGCAACATGAAAATTCAAACAAACCACCTCTTCCCTTATTTTCAACCCCATGAATAATATTTTCTCTATACTAACCTACATTATTTGACCAATCTCTACAAAAGTTTACACATGTATCCTGCAGAACCGGGAGAAAATTCTTCCAGATAATAATATTCCAAAAAAATACCCCATATTAAATTTTCAACTCCTATTATTAATCTCTATACATTCTACGACTTTTACAAACTTTACAGACCCTACAGAATGAAGAGAAAATTGAGGACAAAATTAATTTTGGAAGAAATCTCCCCTTAAATGATTCAACCCCTATTATATGACCTTTATTTCAATCGACATTTTCTAACCAATTTTTACTAGACTTTACACACAGACACTATGAAACTAGGAAAAAAAATTGGGCAAAAATAATTTTGAAACAAACCACCCTTAAATATTTCAACTCTTATAATATGACTATTATTTATAACTACATTCTTTGACCAATTCTTAGCAGACATTACACGCAGAACCTATAGAACCAGGACAAAATTTTAGGAAAAATAGTCTTGGAAGAAACCACCCCTTAACCCTATGTGATATGTATCTGTATCTGTACCCTATGATCCCCAGGTGGGGCGAAGGGGCCTCCAATGGAGGTTTCATTACCTATACTAATTTTGATATGCTTATTTTCCGAGAGAGGGTAGAGGGACGGGTGGTAAGCCCGTCGCCTCGCAAACTAAGTATTTCTTGGACGTGAAAGGGCCGAGAAATTTTGTCCAGAGGCTCTAATTTAGGCTTGGAGTTCTTTTACGTGCCGTAAATCTACGACACGGGACCCCCAGCTTAAAGTCCCTCCCGGAGGACTCCGTGCCCAGGATTTTTACGTCCTGAAAAATCCATCGACCGCGGCTGGGTTTGATCCCGCGCCCTGCGGATCTAGAGGCGGGCACGCTACCTCTAGACCACCGCGGCCGACTATGCGATATGTAGGCCTGTTTAAATCTACATTCATTGACGAATTTTTAATCATATGGTATACACAGAACTTATTACAGGGAGAAACTTTTAAGCAAAAGAAAAGTTTTAGAAGAAACTACCCCTTATAATATGTTTCAACCCCTATTGTATGACCTTTGTTTAAATGTACATTCGTTGACCTATTTTTATCAGACGTTAATACGCAGTGCTAGCAGAACCAGGAGAAAAATTATTCAAAATTAATTTTGCTAGAAACCGCCCCGTATATGTGCCTGCTCCTATTAGCCTATAAGAAATATGTTCAATTCCTCTATGAGCGATAAAAAGCGATATTTAGAACTTTCTGAGGGAATAATTTCATTTTGAACTCTAAATCGCTATATAAGGACCTAGAATTAGAAAATGATTACTTAGAAATACAAGTAAAATGCAGTGCGTTTTACGTACGAGTTGTCCAATCGTGCGGGTTTCTGCGTCGCGGCGGCCACAGCACTAACTCCCTTGCGATCGGGTGAAATACCTACGCAAATAAAGCCGCTAACGGTGTAATGATTCAGGTTCTCACAATTAAAGTTAAAATTACTATGAAAATAACCATGTACCTCATCACAAGGGATATTTTTAATGTCCTCCTCTTGCATCCACACAACACTGGCACCATTTTAGGACATTTTCTTTCACGCGCATAAGTTCAGCTTCCGAGATAGAGTTGATTTATATTTTCTTTACGTTCTTCTAACAGTATGCGACTATTATTTATGGGGGAACTTGAAAAATAAAGTGTATAGGTCAACTTCCCAAATATTATAAGAACTTAAGGACAATAACACAAGATAAATTAACTCTATCTCGGAACCTGAGCTTATGAGCGTGAAAGAAAATTTCCTAAAAAGGTACCAGTGTTGTGTGGCTGAGAGAGGAGGACATTTCCAACTTCTCTTGTGATGAGGTACGTGGTTATATTCATTGTAGTTTTAACTGTAATTGTGAGAACCTGAATCATTACTCGATTAGCGGTTTTATTTGCGTAGATATTTCACCCGATCGCTCGGGAGTTAGAGCTGTGGCCGTCGCGACGCAGAAACCCGCATAATTGGCCAACTCGTACGTGAAACGCACTGTGTAAAACCCGAACAATATCTAAAATTTTAAGCCAGTTGCCTATAAGAAATAATAAGCAAAGCAAGTACAATATAACAGAAATATAAGTGTAGACTCAAATCAGGAAATGCTTGTTTTTATGCAGTTCAGAAACTCTTGTCGTCTCGTCTTCTGTCCATAAATATAAAAATTAAGATTTATAAGACTATTATCCTGCCGGTAGTATTATATGGATCTGAGACATGGCCGCTAACTAATCAGGAAGAACATAGTCTGAGAGTGTTTGAAAACAGGGTGCTTAGAAAAATATTTGGGCCCAAGAGGGATGAAAATGGGGACTGGAGAAAATTGCTTCAGGACCTGTACGCTTCACCTGATATATTAAGGGTAATTAAATCGCGAAGGATGAAATGGGCAGGACATGTTGCACGCATGGGGGGAAAGACATATCTCAAAAGTATTGACTGGGAGACCCGAAGGGAAAAGACCACATGGAAGACCTAGACGTTGATGGGAGGACAATCTTAGAACGGATTTAAGGGAAGTAGGATTAGTGAGGGATGATTGGATGGAGTTAGCACAGAATATGGTTGAATGGCGGACTGAGGTAAGCGCGGCAATGAACCTTCGGGTTCCATAAAATAGATAATATTCCTTTAACTTGCTTAGGAATTGTCTATTGCCATTGAGTAAGTAAGCAAGTACATTATAATAAAGGAATAAAACACCCTCGATGTTTTATCAGACAGGGAAACGTGCTGTATTTTCAATTAGAATAGATATGCGCTTGTAAACAAGCATGCATTTCAGCGCAATCAAGGAAATTAATTGTTAGTGTGCAAACTGCACAATACGAGACACCTTGTTAATTATCGGGACGCCGTTTGATTGATTGAATTGAATTAGCTCATGTATATAGTCCATGTGCCAGACCCATCGGTCATTATAATTTGGGGGGACTGAATGAAACTTATACCACACGTTCCTGGGATCATGTGGAGCAAAAAAGTCGGGGGGGGCCATCATGAGGAGGTAGCTTTCAAACATGGCGGCCATTCAAAATGGCGGACGACTGTGAATTTTTAAATTCAAATATCTCGGGACTGGGTTCATCAATCTTGAATTTTGTTTTTTCAAAATGTAGGTTATTCTTCTGGCTACATGTTTGTTCAACATGTATGTTGCCAAAAAATCAATATTTATTGGTCAAAATTCTAAAAATCGGAAAAATAGATTTTTTGACATTTACGTTTTGCGGTTTATTACTCTAACCGTTGGCTATATCGAAAAAGTGTCTGAAACAAAAGTTGTAGAGACACATCTCACCTTTGAAACGCAAAAATGAAATCGAAGATCGGATCAATAGAATCCGAGATATCCAGATTCAAAACGGGCGGAGCGGGGTTGAGCATGTTGACCGAGCGCTCGGTGCAGCCTAGTGAGAGGCGAGACTTGGCGTAAAATCCTGCGCTTTATTTATTTTCAGCCTCAGTAATTGCTTTATTACTAGATAAATTTACATTATCTACTAATGTGCACTATTTTTAACATGATTATTAAACACTTTCTCATAAATACAATTAACAACTATATTGTTTATCTGGGAAATGGACGTCAATAATTACCAACTCATATAATATACTGTCAAGGCTTTTATATCCGATTTTTAAGATGAAATGGTTAAAGGAACTTCAAATAGTCGAAATAATTAAAAGAGGAAAAAAGTATTACAGTTTAGGTATGTATCGGAGACTTTTAACAATACTTTCAGAAATCAACACAGGATGTAAGCAACTAAGAAATAAAATTTCCCATAAAATGCCTTATACAATATTATTAACAATGTTGAATTAAGTCTTCTTCACTAGAATCACTGAAGTCAGGTATTATAATTATTGCTCTCGTCCTCAACTGCCGTTGCTTCGGCAAACCCCTTGCACCAACAGCTCTCGATGATTCAGATTTGAGTTGCTAAGCACGAGTAACTTTCTGGTGCACAGTTGATCAAAATTCCGGCCTTGTAGTTGGCACGTTTATTGTGTTTTCTCAAGGTGTCTTTACAAAGAGACATTTGGAAGCTCTCAGTCTGGCCCTCTGAACATCTGGTATCGATGCTCATTTCACCTTGCGTTTGGGGGCATACGACTGGAAGACAAATTCTTCTTTGCTGTCATCAACATCATTATACATCATCCAATGTTTGCCTAACTTCCTGAATGCTTCAATAAATATTTGTTCCTTTTTGCACAAAAGCTTTTAACTTTCCCCTGGCCAGCTAAAGCACTGATTGTGTCGCAGCCAGACCAGCAGTAATACCCAATAAGAGCTGTAAAAAGCTGTTCGCCTAAGGCAGATACTATCTGGGAAACTTGCATATCTGTTAAAACTGTTTTGTTTGTTTCCCGATTCAGAAGTTTTTGCTTTTTATGGTTTCGCAAAAACCTACAGACAAAACTAATACATCTGTATTGATTGAAAAGCAAAGAACTGATTCAGATGATGTAGCGGCGTTCCTTGCATGCAGCATCATTCTGGAATCAGCTTATTCTTGAGTGCAGAACAGCTCAGGAACATTTTTGCTCCTAATATAAATGATCATGAAGCAGATCTCACCAACTGCTACGAAGATTTCTAGGTTTCCAATTATGTTTTCAAATTTCTCCTCTTACAAACTGCAAAAAAATAATTTTATCATTATATTTTTGCCGTAACTGTTCCTTAGAAGCGTCCTCTAACAAACCACTCTGTGGCCACCCTTGATTTCACTAAATTTGATACCTTCAGCTGTTCCGCTTTTTTCCCGCTCCAAAGATTTGATCGAAACCTCTGAATAATATATGTCAACCCTCCGACCTACATTAAAAACCTGCTTGAGAAAATTCGTTGAGAATTCGTAAGACGTTTTTTGTTATCCTTTGATGGACTGAAGCACGGCCATTGAATCAATGATGCAGGCCGAATCTTTTTCCGGCAGACTGGCAGGGGTGGTGTATACTTCCAAAAAATTAGATAACACTGATTTTTAGGTTTTCTTCAAAGGCCCATTAACATTCGCCGGCGCCAGAGGATATCTGAATCCTTCCATCATGTCAAGTTGTTGGTTTTCTGCAATAAAGGTCATTTTGCTGAATAAATTTCGATTGCACAGGAGGATTACTTCTTTGTTTCCAACCTTGCTTTTTTTGCTCTTCTTTAGTCTACTAATCTTAAGACCCACTTTCTTAATACGTTTATGAAACCCTTCTCCTTTAGCTAGCCGAAACGTGAACTCTTAATAAGCTATTTTTCCCTTGTTTTCCGAATCAATCTGACCAGAAGAACATATATTCCAGTAGGCAAATATACAATATCTTAAGGGTTGCGATCGAAGGGGTTCGTCCACTCGGCTAGAAGATCAGTGAGAGTTGTCACGTCTTTCTCATCTCTAAGTGTCCTTGGGCTTTGGAGGTCAGGGTGGCACTGATCTGTTTCGCTGGATGATAGAATGCTGAGGAGGTACTTTAGCTCTGTACTCAGCATTAACATATTACCGTACTACAGCCTACTTTTTCAGACTGAAATCCTTAGTACCTTCAGGAGTTTGGGTGCCTTTGTTTACAGTCTCTTTGATGGCTTGGTCCACTGGAATTCTAGAAAATGGGTTGTTGCTTCTTATTTGTACTGAAAACATCCTTCTACATAATATTGGTGAACATATGGGCTCTCCTTCTAGTTTAGATAATTCAAGAAAGTGTTATGATAGATAATGTGAGTAGTTCACTCTATCCAGCGCAAAAATTCAAGGCACAATTTTTTCAACAGCAGCTAAAAACAGAAAAAAATGCCTTCTCGATTAGTCCGAAGAAAAACGGAAAGTAGCTCCACTAGGGCGATATATTTCATCCGAAAGGACAGCATTATTCATTACTTGTAAGAAGATGTATCAAGTAGAGTGGCTTGAACATGTTCATCTTGAAGTACAGAGTTAAGGGATGTATAGTTCATAATTAGTGATGTTCATTTCCCAGGTAAATTGTATAATTGTTAATTGTATTTATTACTCAAATCCGATGCACCGAGAGCTGTGGGTGCAAGGGGTGTACCAAAGCAACAGCAGATGAGGAAGAGTGCAATTATAATAACTGATTACAGTGATTCTTGTGAAGAAGACTTATTTGAAGATTGTTCATAATATTATAGGATATAAGGCATTTTATAGGAATTTTTATTTCTTAGTTGCTTACGTCCTGTGTTCATTTCTGAAAGTATTGTTAAAAGTCTCCGATACATACCTAAATTGTAATACTTTTTTCCTTTATTTAATTACTTCGACTATTTGAAGTTCCTTTAATGATTTCATCTTAAAAATCGAAGATAAAAGCCTTGACAGTATATTATATGAGTTGGTAACTGTTGATGTCCATTTCCCAGATAAATGATATAATTGTTAATTGTATTTATGAGTAAGTGTTTAATAATCGTGTTAAAAATAGTAGGCAATGTAAATTTATCTAGTAATAAAGCAATTACTGAGGTTAAAAATAAATAAAGTGCAGGATTTTACGCTAAGTCTCGCCTCTCGCTAGGCTGCACCGAGCGCTCGGTCAACACGCTCAACCCCGCTCCGCCCGCTTTGAATCTGGATATCTCGGATTCTATTGATCCGATCTTCGATTTCATTTTTGCGTTTTAAAGGTGAGATGTGTCTCTACAACTTTTGTTTCAGACACTTTTTCGATATAGCCAACGGTTAGAGTAATAAACCGCAAAACGTAAATGTCAAAAAATCTATTTTTCCGATTTTTAGAGTTTTGACCAATAAATACTGGTTTTTTGGCAACAGACATGTAGAACAAACATGTAGCCAGAAGAATAACCTACATTTTGAAAAAACAAAATTCAAGATTGATGAACCCAGTCTCGAGATATTTGAATTTAAAGATTCAAAAGCGTCCGCCATTTTGAATGGCCGCCATGTTTGAAAGCTACCTCCTCATGATGGCCCCCCCCGACTTTTTTGCTCCACATGATCCCAGGAACGTGTGGTATAAGTTTCATTCAGTCCCCCCAAATTATAATGACATGGTCAATTTTGGGGGTCTGGCACATGGACTAATATGCTGACCTGGGTGATATGTTGCTTCCTTCCTGTTGCAGGTGAATCTAGTGGAGCTCATGTCGTTCAATGATCCGCCCGAAACACCAGGCAGGTAAGAGACCAAACACAGCCTGTACTAAGTTTCATCGGGCACTTGAGATTATACCTATGTAAAGTCTGGAAGGTATGAAAACGTGCGTATGTTAACATCTCATTCCTTCCTTATAATGTTAAAATACATTATGTCATAATTAGGCTAGTTAGTTTAGGTAAATTCCGCCTATATACCAGTACTATTAAAAACAAAAAACTGAAGTTTATATGAGAAGAAAAAGAGAAAAACTAAAATATGCTGTAAATTTAGCTTTTATTGTGTATTAAAATACTTAATTAAATTAAATCATTACTATCTTATAAAGTAATGATTTAATTTAATTTATTAAGTATTTTAATACACAATAAAAGCTAAATTTACAGCATAAATCATTACTTTATAAGATAGTAATGATTTAATTAAATTTATTAAGTACAGGGTGTTTCAAAATGAATATCGGGGTTTTAAGGCTTTGTAGAATTTAGTACATTTAACATACAATTATAAATAATACATCAAATGAAAGAGCAACTCAAACAGTTTTTCCTACAAGTATTCAATGTGAGCACCATTCATCACATGGCACACATGGAGTTGATAGGCGAGTTCTTCCCAAACCTTGATCAGTGTGTCTGGAGTAATTGTTGCAACAACTGCTTCAATCCTGTGTCTTAAGTCGGGTAGGTCAGTTGGTAGTGGCGGCTCATACACTTGATCCTTTATGAATCCCCAAAGGTAAAAATCACATGGCGTCAGATCGGGTGAACATGGAGGCCATGCGAAACAAGCTCTGTCATCTGGCTCCTTCCGGCCAATCCAGCGGTCGGCTACAACATTGTTTAACCATTCGCGTACTGAATAATGCCAGAGGGGTGGTGCACCATCTTGCTGCCAAATACCACGTTCTCTGGTTCAGTTTCTTCCAATTGAGGAAAGAGCCATAGTTGTAGCGCATCAAGATAAGAATTTCCAATTACACTTGCTTCAAGGAAAAAGAAGGGCTCATAAACTTTCCCCCGGGATATGGCACAAAAACACATTCAATTTAAGGGAGTCTCGTTGCAACTGTACCATCTCGTGGGGATTTTCGGGTCCCCAGATGCGAACATGAGTACCAACAAAACTGTTTGAGTTGCTCTTTCATTTGATGTATTATTTATAATTGTATGTTAAATGTATTAAATTCTACAGAGCCTTAAAACCCCGATATTCATTTTGAAACACCTTGTATTTTAATACACAATAAAAGCTAAATTTACAGCATATTTTAGTTTTTCTCTTTTTCTTCTCATATAAACTTCAGCTTTTTGTTTTTAATATTTGTGGTATATAGGCGGAATTTATCTAAACTAACTAATTATATATTTATACCACTGGAGAAAATGAAGCTAATCAACATTATGTCATACTTTAGAGCTCGATCAATAAAATAATTTTATTCGCTAATGAATGTACTGGACTTCTGCGTCCCAAAACCACTAAACTAGGACTTTTGCCTCCATAGATCCTCAGATCCAATGACCCGTTTGCGTCCCGGGTCTCTCTAGAGCAGGGGTGCTCAAACGGTCGATCGCGATCGACAAGTCGATCGCGAGTGCTTTTTGAGTAGATCTCGAGAAGAAAAAAAATTTTAATAAGTAGGTAGGTAACTAATAAAATAACACTGCTTGCGGCAAAAGGTGGCTTTATCAAAGGAACGCGCGGCACTTGTCAAAGAAAAGCCGCGTTGTTTCTAGACTAGACAGTGGAGTCTAGTCTAGAAACAACGAGAGACAGTACAGTCTAGTTTCGGGCGGCGCGTTTGACGGGAACATTCGAGACTTTCGTTCACGCCGATATAAATGTTGCGCCTGCAGGAATTGGAGTCATTCTGAATTGTAACTTGATGGCGATACTACGTCGATAAGTACAAAGTTTATTATTAAATAGTGGAAAATGAGTGCAGTGAAGAAATCTAAAACGTATCATTTTAATAAGGATTGGGAGGAAGAATTTTTCTTTTGTATGGTGAAGGATAAGTGCATTTGTGTTATTTGTCGTGCGTCAGTTGCAATACCTAAGCGTGGTAACTTAGAGAGGCATCATAAAACGGTTCATAAAAACTATGAAAAGGATTTTCCGCCACAGAGTGAATTAAGAAAACTAAAGGTACGTGATTTGACATCTTGTTTGAAAAAAGAACAATCCATGTTCACAAGACCAGTCAAACAATCAAAAGCTGCTACGATCGCGTCATTTAAAATATCTCATATATTGGCGAAACACAAGAAACCATTCGAAGATGGATCGGTGGTGAAGGAAGCATTTATTGAAGCGGGTGAGACTTTATTTGGAGATTTTAAAAATAAAACAGAAATCATGTCTGCTATTAGAGAACTTCAGTTATCTCGTCCGACTGTCACAAGGCGTATTGAAGTCATGAGCCAGGACATCGCAGATAAACTAAAACATGATATCATGGAATGTACATACTTTTCTTTACAGTTCGACGAATCCACCGATATGACAGACACTGCCCAGCTGTGTATTTTTATTCGGATGGTATTCAATGACATGTTGGCTAAGGAAGAATTTTTGACAATCATACCTCTGAAGGGGAAGACCCGTGGCGAAGATATATTTGACGTTTTCTTCAATTTTGTAAAAAACTACGAGCTACCAATATATAAATTAGTGTGCATTACAACCGATGGAGCACCAGCAATGACTGGAAACAAAAACGGTTTTGTGGCATTGTGTCGAGCTAATGAAGAATTCCCTTCATTTTTTTCATTCCATTGCATTATACATCAACAAGTTTTGTGTTCAAAAGTTTTAAACACGGAGGAAATTATGGGCATTGCGACAAAAATTGTGAATTCCATCCGTGCACGTAGCTTGCAACGGCGGCTCTTTCAGTTGCAGTTGGAAGATAGGGAGTCAGCTGAACACACTGATTTAGTTCTTCACACGGACGTCAGGTGGTTGAGTCGCGGAAAATTCCTAGAAAGGTTTCAAGAATTATTGCCCGAAATAACAGCTTTTCTAGACGAAAGAGGTGATGACACTCAGATTTTGAAAAACGAAAAATGGCTAAATGATTTGGCATTTTTGACTGACATCACAATGCACTTAAACACCGTTAACTTGGAGCTTCAAGGTAAAGGAAAAACTATTATTGAGATGATTAGCGCAGTAAACGCATTCAAAAGTAAATTGCAACTTATGATAGATCAACTGAAAAGAAAGGATCTGAAACATTTTCCGTCTTTGAAAGCAAGGATTCCTCAGTTGAATTATGATACGTATGAGGCTGAATTATCAAATATTTTGGGACAATTCGAAATGCGTTTTCATGATTGCAGTAAATTGGAAAATATAGCATCATTTATGAGTTATCCTTTTTCATGTAAAAACATTGAGGAATTAGCTACTGAAATAGCCAGTCAGTTTAATATGAACTCATGTTCTGTTGAAAATGAGTTGGTGCAGATTATATCAGATATACATCTCAAAGCTACAGCATCTGATACAAATTTCTGGTGTTTTATATCTGAAGATAAATATCCGAATGTAAGGCAAATCGCCCTTCAACTGACGGCATTTTTTGGGTCAACTTACTTGTGCGAGTCTGCATTTTCTGAAATGAAGATAATTAAGTCAAAATATCGCAATCGACTAACTGACGATCATATGTCATCATGCTTGCGATTAGCACTCAGTGGTTACGTACCATCTTATGAAAAGTATGCTGAGGACATGCAGTGCCACGCTTCAACATCCAAAGCCACTCCTTAGTAACTCTTTTGTTTTGTAACAACCAATAAACTCGCAATTTTGAATAACTATGAGTTTTTTCATTGATATTGTAGAGAAGAACCTAACTAAACCTAACCCAAACCTTGACTAAAATAATGTACCTATACTGCGCAGAAAGCTAATATCTATATATGCTACGGTACGCCCTACCTAGGTAGGTAGGGTGTATCGTGTATGTACGACAACCCTGCATCACACACACTTGCAGTCTCTCAGAGTCGATCGTAAGTAGTCTAAAAATATTGAGGTAGATCGCCAGCAGTTCAAGTTTGAGCACCCCTGCTCTAGAGCAATGACCAAAATGCGTCCCATGAAATACAAGTAAAATTAATAATTGGTACCATACAGATCTAGGGTGCACCGCGAGGAGGCGAACTGCTTCACACGCCAAAAATGTTAATCCTTGCATCACTGTCAATATTAATAAAAATTGAAGCGGAGAATGAAGTTACTCTTTGTCTTTTGGCTACCAGTTTACTTTCTTGTGGTTGGTAGGAACTTAAATTATACTCTTCGCACATATTCCAGTCTGCTTCAGTTCTATATTCAACCATTTTTTCTACCAAAAAGGCATCTTTTTCATTTTTCTTGGCATTGACAACGATTGTTCAAGACGGGACGCACGAGGGTCCTTTACGTCAAATTGCACCGGACGCACGAGGGTTGTTTTGGGACGCAAAAGGGTACGACCCGAATGTACACCAGCACGACAAGATACCCTGCGGATGACGAAAGTGTCGAAAGCCGCAGCGGCGTAATTACGGGGTGGCAAGGAGTGGCAGTTGCCACCCCAGAATTCCCAAATGGTATTTATTTTTCAAACGATTTTGTTGTTGATGTGATTAAAAATAAAACATTTTAGTATAACAAGGCACATAAATAATAAACAGAACAATAGGTATAAATTATTTAACATTTATGCTGGTATGGTATGTAAAAAAGTTTTAAAAATGCTTAAACTACATCATTTTAAAGCCAAATTAAAAAAAAAAAAATCCATACCCCCCCAGACCCCCCGGCAGACCTTGCCACCCCAGTTAAAAAGCTGAAATTACGCCCAATACGAAAGGCCTAGGCTTCCATAGAAACGAGCAAAATATTCTAGTATTCTTTTTCTAACGTGTATACTTTTCTACGCAAAAAGTAATTATTCTTAAACTCTATCCGTATTTTAATCAATAAGTATTATTTATTTATTGCTTATTTATTTCATTCTGGTGTAGTTCAGACTTCAAGGCCAGAAGTGGATACATAAAGACGTAAACAATAATCAATTGCAAGAGTGTATAAAATATTACATATGACATCTAGGCCTAATATATTACACATAGTTCGAAGTTAATTAAAACAAAATATATTTAAAACTGTATTAAACTGTAATAAAATACAATACTGATATTTTTTAAAAATGTGCTTATAAAACGTCCGAGAATTGGACACACAAAAATGACTTTTTTTTTGTGCCCACCCTTACCCCCGGAGTGCCAAGCAATTAAGCCTAAACCTCCGGTCACACCAAATTTTGGCAACCGTATGTGATGTGTGTATACCTATTGTGCCCGTAGGGGATGTTGATGGTGTGACGTATTTGGGCTGTGTACTTGTGTCTTTGTATTTTGGCGCAGGATAGACCTAAGTGCGGATAGGTCTTATGTGCTATATTTCCGGAGTGTCTTAAAAATGACTCATTCCTACCTGATTACTAGAGATGATGAATAAAAATACACATCATGCAATTCTCCACTGTCAGTCTCCCTTACGTTCACAGAATGTCGCCGCTTCGATCTCATTAAGGAAAAATAGAAGATACCCAGCAACATACAGGTGCTTAGTAATCCAAAAACGTACAAAAACGTCATATTATTCCTAAAGGACATTAACTTTTATAATAGAATTTAAAAATTCTACCATCATTTGTAAATCGCTGTAATTAATATTGTTTAAATATTTCTGTATTCATAACTTGATTATTTTATGTAAATGTACAGTCGCGATTAGACTCTCACGACTCAAAGCGACTAAAAATAAATCATATAAAAAATAGTAAAGAAATTACTAGGGATGGGTCCATACCAGATTTTCTCGTTACTCGATACCGATACATGATTTTTCCTCGATACTCGATACCGTCAACATTTCCAGGTTCAATAAATAGGTACATTAAAAATTAAAAGTTGAGAGAACTGTGTAATACCAACTAAATTAATTAAGTGTGTATATTTAATGAGACAGAATTTAATATCATAAGTAGCCTATAATT
This sequence comes from Ectobius pallidus, assembly GCA_964059195.1. NCBI lineage: Eukaryota > Metazoa > Arthropoda > Insecta > Blattodea > Ectobiidae > Ectobius > Ectobius pallidus. The sequence continues at coordinate 141,640,944 of CAXKWD010000008.1, forward strand.
ATTTTTAAACTCTAAATTAAAACTAAAATTAGTTTTTAAAACAGTCCACTTAGAAGTTTTTGTTCAAACATTACAATGGGTTTGGACAGTCAGCTTGCTTGTTGGTTCTTATTGAAACGTTTGAAAGGAAACGAAACAATTAAGAATCTCTTCTGTTTGGATTTTAAAAGTAGGAAAGTCTTTATTTATGACTAGACAAAAGTCACAGAGTGGTTTTCTCCATTTCAAGGAGAAATAGAAGTATTTACTGTATTTAGTAGACTACTAAAAGCAGAAAGAGATACAGCATTTCCTTAATTTGCAGAATTACCAAAGTATCGGAAAAGTACCGAGCGAGTTTTCTGAAGTATCGCCCGATTCCGATACCATGCAAGTATCGAGAGAATCGAGGTATCGAAAATATCGAGGACCCATCCCTAGAAATTACATATCCATAACAATGGTAAGTTGATTTACGTTTTTACTACGGTATTGCCTATTACGAAGACCTCTGCTATTACATAAAGGATTGGGGAAGGTCTAGACATTCCATCAGATAATGCATTTGAAGCACTACAATTGAAGCCCTGATTACGTTACAAGTCTATTACAAACGCTACTGTAGCCAATATAAATCTGTCACCTGAATTAAGTGCAGTTAAACTTCGCAGACAGGTCGAAAAGTTAAGAGCTTTTGTTGATACTCGTAGTGGATTTAGTTGCTTTGCCAACCATCTGTTACTATTTTGAAGTTAAGTTTTAATGGCTTTCTTAGAGCGCGATTTATTCCGTGTGCTGGCGATAAATAACGTTAAATTAGCCACGAGGAAGGAGCGGCATAACAATTAGTAACAACTACTGCTCGGAATTGCATTAAGTTGCCAACAACAAAAACCCTGTTGAACAACGCTAACTAAGTTCACGTCTTTATTATTCTTTCTGCTTTCCCATTTCTCCATAATAAATGCTATTATTTTATTGGTCTTCTTTCTGCATGTTGAGGCAGTTATTTACAGAAATACTGCTGAACATGTATTTACTCTCAACGACATATCTTACTTTCTTATAACTAGACTTCGGATTTTAGGTAAAAACCTATTTTAATCCTTAAGTGATATATGAACGAAAACTTGTATATGCATGTTTAATAAGTGACTATGCCTAAAATTGATACTTTTATAGGACTTAAAACAGCCTATTTTTACTTTAGAGCCTAATATTGCCTTTTTGCCTGTTTTTCCTCTAAAGTTCAAAATAAGTCATTTTTTGTTAATTCTAGCATTTATTTTCAGTTCGTACTAAATTTTTAGCTCGGAATGTGCAGTACATGACACATTTGTGACGTGGTTAAATAGTAAGGAATGTTTCGTCTTCTGTAGAGAAATTCCTTGGAATTCCCAAGAAAGTGTAGTGTTTTTCTCCCAACTCTCACATCCAGTAAAAAAAAAAACCAACAACAACAACAACAACAACGTAGTTCTCTGAATCACTGAGGGATACAAGGGGTTGAATGTGCTAGCGTGCGTAGCTTCTGGGCGCAGGGATTAGGTTTTCACTGTTATGGTAGTAATACAGGCCCTTGAAATAGGTCTATATAATTCTGTGTACCATAGGCCTATGTTGTGTTTTATCATGATTATTGATTAATGGTGACTTCAATAAATATAATATTCTGCATTGCAATTGAGATATTTCAGAAAATTTGGCAACTTAACGATTATATAAGAGACTATTTTACAATTTTTAGAACCTATTTTCCAACTTTTAGAGCCTATTTTAGGAACCTAAAACAGCATTTTTAGCGACCTAAAAGTCCGAAATCTAGTTAAAACAATTCTAATTTATTTTGTAATTTGTAAGCGCATTGTAAGTCCAATAGTTATAACTAGGGTTCGGATGTTTATGACATGTCATATTTTTATCCTGACCTCCAATCTCGCTGCAAACACAAGTTAAATATTAATAGCACATTTGTTATCCTAATAGGAGAGTTTTTATTTTGCGTATAAAGTCATATTTTGGTCATTTTCATGGTCTTAGTCATATTTCGGTCACATCTGTATTTTAACGTCATATTTCAGTTATAAATTCGGTAAAAGAACACAATTATGCAGTGAGTGCACTAAGTTGTGTACTTAATTTTTTTCCTAAATAGAGTCACGAATATTTTGGTTTTACTGTATATGAAATGTGAAGGGACAATTACCTCTTCCTCCTTGTTGTTAACAGTTTCCAGTATACATGTTTTTCTTTTTAATATTTTCAGTTCACATTTGCAGCAGTAGTATCCGGAAGCATTAACAGAATAGAAGTTCTTTACAAGTAAAACTGTAAATCACCTGTAAAATTGTTAAAAAGTGATTATCTGATTGAATTAATTTGTTGTAATAATTTAGTGTCATTAAACGTTTTAAATTGGAACATTTATTTTTAGAAAATACGTTCTCTAATGAGGTCATATTTAGGACTTTTGGGTCATATTTAGTAATTTTAAGGCCATGTTTGCAGTCATATTTTCCACTTTTTTAGGTCATAATATCCGAACCCTAGTTATAACCAAGACCTGGAAGCTAATTATTTACCACAGACCTATTGAACAGTTCTCCTAAAGTGTGAAGCCCTTCCCCTCCCTTCGTGATCTCCAAATCGTAGCGATTGGTTTAATTGCGCAACTTAAGGGGAGGGGAATTAAGGGAATGACTTCACACCTTGGGAGTACCAATCCTCACACTCTCAGGAATTTCAAACTTTCGATTGTGTCGGTCCATCCGTTCAATAAGTTCTGGATCTGTCCCTGGAACCAGGTCAATGCATTTCTGTGCATAAATGCCTATGTAAGAGAAGTCCTGAGGAACGAAAATATTAATTCAACGCGACGGCCAGGGGCCTAAGTTCAGTAAATCCACGTCGTAAACTAACCCTAAATCAACCATTCTTACGTAGTAAATACTTTGTACTTAGAAACATGTTTTCCGTACATGGCAATAAATCCTTCTACAAATAACCAGTAACCTTCTTATCAGTAGCTAGATAGCCTCTTTGCAATGGCGAATGTGCTGTATATTCCTTACTAAGCTGGTAATGATTCTAAAAGTCCCCCACACACTTGCCAAGTGTTTGTAACGTGGGGAGCAAAGCTTAAAGTAATATTTTAGAATTTATTTCGTCAGTTTCTACGCTGCATAATGTTACATTTCGTATAAATAATGGCTTTTAGTTTGATGATTATTTAATCAAGGTGAGAGCTTTTAGACTGCATTTAAGTTTTGCAGGTTGGTGTATAGTTTATTATTATCATAATTGGTATTAGTATTATTATCATTAGCATCATCATTCCATTTTCATAAACTCTTCCTTAACTTCCACCTACGCCCTTAATATTATATCGAAAAACTAGAAAAACTTGCGGAAAAATAGCAAATGTTAATAAGAGTAGGACTCAGTTTTTTCCGGGGCTGCCTGGAGAGATATTTCTTTATATTCGGATTAACTACTTAAAATAGCTCTAGGTGCAGTATGAAATTTTACAATAAATTACACGGGTAACAGTGTGACATTTCTGCTCGATAAATATTAAAATTTGAATCTGATTTTTTTACAAACATTTTTTAAGGTTTTCTTAAATCATGTTTATATTTTTTGTTTAAGCAAACATTTTGCATAATTAAATGACAAATTTGCAAAAATTGACGGATGACGATACTAAATATCTTTCTTTTCATAACCAAGACATCTCTCTAGTTTCTTATATCCCCTAGTGTTGGAGCTTAGGGCCACCAATTGGAGGTTTCTGTTACCTAAGTGAATTTTGTTACGCTCATTTTCCGAGAGAGGGCAGAAGGACAGGTGATAACCAAGACATAGTTATATAAGAATAATTAATAATTTCACACGTTGTGAAGTATAATGTGAAAAAATTTCGGACCAGAATCTCTATTTTTGTGGACGAAAATAGATTTTTAATTTGATTAAATAACATGACATTTTAGTTTGAGCATGCCTTGGCAGTTTAAAGTGCATGGTACTTTAAATATGGCAACAGCAATACTTTCCATGAAGAATAGGAATAAAATTTATCAGAGTTATACTTTAGAGTTTGCTGACATTTTTGACAGTAAAAAAAAAATAGCATTTTAATTACATAAGTGGCTAAAACAACACTTTTTCCTCCTTTAACCGAAAATTTAGGATACATAGAAAAGTTTATGCTGTAGTTTCAAAAATAAAATTGACAATTTTCTTGTGACTGAGCCCCGTAAAAACCTTACGTACCTCCCACTTACTGACATACTACTGAGAGTTGGGGTAAGAACATCGTAACTTATGAGTAGACCTGGGATTTTAGGCTCTAAAAAATTGTTTTAGGCGCCTAAAATAGGCTTTTAAAACAAGTAAATTGGCTTTTAAAAGAGAAAATAGGCACTTAAAATATGCTTTAAAAATGTGCAAATAGATAGAAAATAGACTTTAAAATATTAAAACATACACTTAAACTGTAACATGGTCTTTTTTACTGCAAAAAACGTGGTATACCTATTCTTAACAGAATTACCTGCAAAATTAGGCATCACGAACTATATTCACTTAAACAGATGATCTTTCACTGGTGACTTGTCATATTAGTCCTTCCCCCTTAATCCTCCCCCTCCCCCGTCAGTCAACATTACTTTAGCAACAATTGTTTGGAATAATCAAGTTTCTGTGAAAAACCCACCTCTGCTGTTCTGCTTTTCATTCAGGGTTGTCCATTATAAAATTGTAAATATTACAGAAGTTGAATTTTATTTTAAATGTAAAAAAATAAGCATTTTAGGTTCTAAAATAGTAAAATAGTCTTTAAAGGTCCAAATAGGCATTTTAGGGCATTATAAAACTCTATAAGTGATTTATCATGAAACGTCCACATATTTAAAAAATTTCATAAGAAACAAAATAGGCATTTGCCTTAAAATCCCAGGCCTACTTATGACGTAGTCCTGTTGAGAGAAGGTATGCATATGATTATGAAATTAAAATGCAAGCAGACAGGCTGTCAACAGCATGCAGGTGCAACACCACCACAAATTATAGCGTGTGGGAAGCTGTCTTAGCGTGCAGGGTTGTTTAGCTCTGCGGTCAGTCTGTGGTTGAGACCGGTCAACATTTGCACCACATCTCACACCACCATTCTCAAGCAAATGTCTGCTACTCTGACTTCAGGTGTGCCAGGAACGATTGACCTCTTTGCAATTATGTAATTTTAGCTAGTTACCTATGTGACCTTAGTAATATCCGACCATAAGTCTGTAAAATAAGTTTTATGATTTCAATGGATTAATCTTCAGAAAAATAATTCTGAGCATTCTACAGAAAAATTATACCTCTAATTCTAAAATGTATGCTTTAATGACCTTTGAAACGTTATTGTTAAAAAGAATATAATGTAGGCTATGGCTATTGATCTCCTAACAAACTTCAATCACAATACTGTAATACCATATTAGTAAACTTCATTTTGTCCAGTGAGAGTGAGTTGATATATATATATCTCCACCTTATTCCCTCAATATAACCTAGGATATCCAGGGAATGTTGTCAAATAACATTTACATTGTATGACTTAATAGATCGGTTTACTTTTATAAAATCCTGTTCACATGAATTATCCTATAATATTTAATAAAAACTTATAAAAAAACAACTTTTATAATTGATTATTATTTACACGATTGGTAAAGTTGTTTCATGTAAGTTTAAAAAAATATTAGCCTATAGGATAATTCATGTGGATAGGATTTTTAAAAAATAAACCGATCCATTAAGTCACATATTGTATCTTTCATGTATCATATAGACTATATCTTTCATGAAGAAGGCATGAAGTCGATTTAATGAAAAGTTTAACCCTATTTCGCTTAGTGATCGATAAAAACCTGATTCTTAATCATTCGTCAACAGCTAAATCATAATTTAGACTTTTCATAATTTACAGACTAATCACATGACTGACAGCCTCTTCATTCGTTCTATTTATTCATAAATCTAGTGTTAATAACGAAGTTCCTTTGTTTTGCATCTTTTTTAAATGTTAGAAGTCAGTGGCGGCCATAACCTGGAAGATTTTATGCTGTAACAGGAAAAATTGAACCCATAGAGCGAAAATCTCCTAATAAAAGTTGCTTGTCTATGTCCCTTCTATACACAGGCAAAATATTTCGGTGTTATTTCTTAACATCCTGTATTTTTCTTTTTGGTTAAAACTTAAGCAAACCGTGTACTTCAACGTCAAGTGTTAAAAAATTCCTATCGTTGCTCTAAGCTTTGTATTAGTTGAGAAAATTCTCACTTTAAACTTTTTTTTTCTGCAGAGTGGCTGAAGGAACATCTAAATCTTCGAGAAATGTTAAGATTATTCGTCGAACATTATTGATTCACAAGATAGTGTGACGTAATCTTCAATAAACACGAGCTGATAGCGAGGAAGGAGAAAAAACCTGCTGCAAGACCATACAACACTTCGTATGACAACAATCCTAAAAGCATGACGCATAAAATGCAAAAACTTCACCACTTAATATCAGTATAGAGTCTAGAGTACGGAATCCTTTATAATAACTGACAACTGCTGCTCACAAGTTGCCTACCGACGCCCTCTGTGACTCGCAACTGACATTCATATAATTTCTTTCCATGCACGTTGTATGTAGCCCTCCTGTTCAAAGCCTCCTATATATTTATTATGATAACACAGTTGGTAATGACAATTTATTAATTTCGCGAATGATATAATATTTTACTGTTATAATAGTTTGAATTTTATATCTGTGATATTAAAATTCTAAGCATTTCAAGATGGACTATTTCGAAAACACATTTATTTTGAAATATTACGTCGTGTTTCTTATTCTTAGCTTCTTTATTTTTGCTTACAGCATACATAAGCTTTTCCGCACTACTAAAATTCCCATACATTATCTATTGCCAAGTGATTATATAACATATGGAAATCTGAGGTTCATGAAGAAAAAAGTACGGGATATTTAAGGTATAGTCGAGTTATTCATTGCATGGCCAGGCGGCTTGAAAGGAATAAATCATTAACTCGGTGTTTCTTTATGTTAGTTGATCTGATTAAATCGGTCTTGGTTTCCGCTTTCCAAAACAAAAGCGACGTTGCAATATTCTCTCATTGTTATCACTGACCTTAGTTCTTCACTAGCTTTAATCAATTAACACGTGTTATCGTTTACTGTAACTTGATCTTGCAACCTCGAGTTTCACTCCACGCGGAGTTCGCGAGTAGCTGTCACAGCAGTCGCAGGACCTTCTTAGATTTTGATTGGCTGGGGTATAGTACAGTTACTCATTGCATGGCCAGTCGGCTTCAAAGGTTTCGGTGTTTCTTTATGTTAATTGATCTGACTAAATCGGTCTTGGGCTTCCGCTTTCCAAAACAAAAGCAACGTTGCAGTATTCTCTCGTTGTTATCACTGACCTTAGTTCTTCACTCGCTTTAATCAATTAACACGTAACTTAATCTTGCAACCCCGTGTTTCACTCCACGCGGAGTAGACGAGTAGCTGTCACAGCCGTCGCAGGACATCCTTAGATTTTGATTGGCTGGGGTAACTAGCTGATTGTTGCGGAAAAATTAAGAACATGGGTTGAGCTGTCGGCAAACTTTTCCTCCTAACGAAAGGAAGCCGCCTGGCCATGCAATGAATAACTGAACTATATCAGTGACAGTAATGGGTTATTAATACTGTATTTGTTTCATGGACTCCAATTTACTTCTAAAGGAAATTGCATTGTACAGTATCAGGAAGAATAAATATTGCACTATATTTTAGGAACTATTATTATTACTTTCCATGTTTATAGCGGGTCGTTACACTGGAACTAATACAAAGCTTAACAGCGTTCTGTCTGATTTTATGGGCAATAAAGCGAACGCAAGAAAAATGTTATAGTACTGAAATAATTTCTTTTTTAATGGCGGGGTTTTCTTTCTTTTTATGTAAATATAATATCCCTTATAACGAGTTGTATTGAAAAGTTTCCCCAACTCGTCGGTCGCTGCTATTTTATCTTTTGAATTGATTGAGAAAAGGGAAGAGACAGACGTCTACAAACTGAGCTTCCACTGTAACGTACTTCAGTATAAAGATTCCATCGGCGAGACACCTATCTCCTCGACGTTATTATTTCCCTTATTTGGAAATCAACACGTTATGGAATGTACTTACTTTTGTTAAAACAATTGATTACTACTCGAAACGAGTCGCATTTTGAACTTTATTATGTATTTTTACCGATTTTCAATCAAATAATTTTCGTTGACCGTAAAACACGACAGCCATATTTCCTTTTCATTGAGCGATGAAGGATGACCAACTGTTGTTTTTGCAAGTTGTGTCACTGCCTTCGTAGATCACGAAGGCAGTGGTTGTGTACCCAGAATTCCACCTGTTGTTTTCCCGCGCGCGAGGTTTGTCATGTTGGTATAAGTGTGTAGGGCGGTGATTGAAATTAGTTAAAATGGACGGGGTGAAGACGATTTACGATCTGTACACTTATTTCTCACAAAATGATAGAGATATTATAATAAATCTCCAGAATGATGGATTATTGAATGCTTGTGGACGATGTGGGACGGTTGGGTTGGGTTAGGTTGGGTTAGGTTGGGTTAGGTTAGGTTGGGTTAGGTTAGGTTAGGTTGGGTTAGGTTTGGTTTGGTTAGGTTGGGTTAGGTTAGGTTAGGTTATGTTAGGTTAGGTTAGGTTAGGTTATGTTATGTTATGTTATGTTATGTTGGGTTAGGTTAGGTTAGGTTATGTTGGGTTAGGTTAGGTTATGTTGGGTTGGGTTAGGTTAGGTTATGTTGGGATAGGTTAGGTTAGGTTATGTTGGGTTAGGTTAGGTTATGGTAGGTTAGGTTAGGTTATGTTGGGTTAGGTTGGGTTAGGTTGGGTTAGGTTGGGTTAGGTTGGGTTGGGTTAGGTTGGGCTGGGTTAGGTTAGGTTATAAACACTGAATAGTTTAATAGGTCAGGTTTGGTTAGGTTAGGTTGGGTGTGGTTGTGTTATATTGTGAACAGAGATATTACTTTCATTAATGAAAGTTTTATAATTTAATGAATATTGGTAAAATTAAATAATTTGTTTATTGTAGTAAAAATAGCCACTTTGTGAATATGAGTATATTTTGTGTAAGTTTCTGCAAAGACAATTTTTTGTAAATGTAATTTTTCAACTGTTTTCTAAAATGAAAGTTTCATAATATACTGAGTATTGCTAAAATTAAGTAATTTGTCTGTAGCAATAAAATAGGCAATATTTGAGGGGGGTTTCTAATTTACTTTCTGTACGTATTTTGACGTAACAGCTACGTTTGCTTTGATGCAGCCGCCCTAGTTTCGCGAGGAGATAGGGGAAGGTAAGGGAAGCGTGCATTTACCATGGCAACGAGTAGCATACAGTGGAGTCACAGTTGGACCATAATGAATAGAGGAGAAAGTGTGATGACTGAGGTAGTTCACTGGTTCCGCCGCTAGGTAGCAGTTACTCTGCTTGTGAGTCGCGGGAGCAAGATTACTACGGGCGGTATAGGAAAAATTGCAAACATTATTAAACAAAATAATACATTAATCTATTTCAAAATGACTCGCCTTATCTAAATTGAATTGTTAGATACTTCTGACAATTTTCGGGCTGCTTTACACGTCTTGGAAGATCTCATCTCCAAAAATAAACATGGCCGTGTGTAACAGTAATTTCTCAGATTCCAAGAAGCTTGACCGTAACATTTCGTTCCACATCTTTCAAAAAATCGAAGATGTTCACAAGCAATGAACAATTATATAATATAGGTATGAAACAGCTAAGGGATGATTTGATCTAATATTTTATTGCCTAGAAAATAGGGTAGATGGTATGTTAGTATAATTTGATGAGAATTTGTTAAAGAATGTACATTTGTATAGAAATAACAACGTATAATTAGGGTAGAAAACAGCTAAGGGATATTTTATAAATATTCATTCTATTCATTATGGTTGGACTGTTATTAGCGTGTTCCCAGAATTCTAAGTAAGTGGATAATATGGCCGTCAGTTATACTTTTCTATCATGAATTACGTACTTTGAGGTATGTGTTTTACAAGATATATTCTAATATATTTAAAAATTCCGGACCTAATTATAATCCTTGCACCTGGGGACACATTTTGAACGTTGTTTCGCTTCGTAAAAATTAAAACTGTAATGTCGAGGACTTTGGTCTCCACTTGATTCCATCTATCAGCCATTTCATAATTTCCGGTGGGACATTCTAGCAAAATTATAACAACTATTTTTGTTTATTACATGTCATAAATAATGAATTAGAACTTGTTCTGCACATTCTGTAAAATCTACTATGGCTTCTCCTTCGTTCTACATGCAAAGCATTATTAAAAATTTATTTTAAATATTTTAAATTTGTTTTTCAAAATCTGTTACGGGTGGGACATAATTTGGACACTGATTTTAATGATGCAAAACAAAAGCTCATTTTCTGTTCTGCTATTACTGTTAGGGTCTTAATGTTGTTATTAATGAAGGTATGAGGGATTCAATACAAATTATAAACTGTTTCCAGGATGTCAGAACATTTATTTAACTCATCAATAATAATTTAACAAAACTATCACTGTTACGGGTGCGACGTTACGGGTGGGACAAAAATTCTCTTGTTTGTTATTTTACATAGTAATTAACCACACATATTTTTTGAAGTTAATCTTATACCAAATTGTACCTTAAGATGTATATTTTCTCAAATGAAAATGGACATAGCTGATTACTTTTGACTACTTGGTATTAAAGAGTGTTAAAATCATGCTAAAAATGGCAAAAAAAGGAACTCAACACTATAAATAAGTAAATCGACAGATTCTACACATGAAACCACTTCAAATACACCCAAGTCCTTAAAATTCAGATAATTTGAGGTTTTAAACTTATTTTTGACCACCTAATTACAATAATTTTATAACTTCTCTCTTTGAGGGAAAAATTCCCATATTTTATGAAATGGCTGCTATATCAATGCTTTATGTAGCGATTTATTGTAATACTTATTCAATTTATTTTCCTCTATTGAATCGTTTCACGTTTTACTTAACTTTATTAAAACTTATTGGCGAAATCCAAAAACAGGTCGCCCCTTAAGCTCCGCCCACTCGATATTCACATTTTCACGGATTGTGTGATGTATTTTGTTTCTTAGCGAAGCAGGGTGACCAACTGTCCTTTTATATTGTTCCAAGTGCCTTGTACTCACTGACCTTGTATACTGTCGCAAGTGCCTTGTACCAACCTCATTATTTCTCCCGCGAGGTTTGTCAGCCTGTCACCGGTCGTCTAGCGATATGACGTCACAACTCCAACGTCCAATCATGAGTTTCTTCATAATACGAGGACAGAAGAATTCGCTAGATCGTGGTATAAAAGAAACTGCGCCATTTATTTTATACCACCATCCGAGGGTGCGACCTGTTTTTGGATTTTCCCAACTTATTTTTTGTTCTTTATGGTATATCCTTGACAATATCACCTTTAGCAACTAACTCCACGTTTATGTTTCTTCCCACTTTCCTGATTCTCAGTACGTTGTATTGTAATGTACTTTCTGGCTATCTTTTATCCCTCTCTCTATGTCTCTCTCTCTCTCTCTCTCTCTCTCTCTCTCTCTCTCTCTCTCTCTCTGTTAGTACCTTTTAGAGTATACATAAGGATAAAATATGGTTTTCGATCATAGTATTTTTTCTCGAGTTTTTACCAGAATATTTTAGTCCGAAATACACAATTTCCAGAGGAAAAGATCTGCTTGTTTTTTTTTCTGTTCATTACCAGATAAGATGTAAAACGAAAAATAGTCTTCCAAATGAAAGTTAAAATTCATGCTTTGTATCTTCAGAGAATTTCACATGACCACTATCTCTTACCATAACTCCTTCCTCATTTAATAATTTTAACCGATATACATTTCTCGCGATTACCTCTAAAATGGTTGCAACAGCGTTCTATAAAACACAGCTTTCAATTCCGCGCACTTTTTGCGAACAACTATAAGCTTGTGCCAGTAACATAAAAATAAAAATTGGTGTCGTAGATTTTATTTATTTACTTATTTATATTTATGCAAATACAAATACATATTTACACTAGTAAAGTAAAGCAGAACAAATACAAATTTCAAAAATAACTACAACTTATATTTTAAAAATTAAAAGAAAGATAGACTTATCTTACATAATTATTATTATTATTGTAGCACAAGAAATATTAACATTTAGAAATACACCCGAATGAGCAAGACTGCTCTCGCTCGGGTGTAGTTTTAAAAATATCAAAAGATAAAACCAAGTTTTTAATAGTGAGATCACAGCTTGTATATATGCATTCATGAACCATTTATTATTGTCTCTGTTGTACATTACAAGCATACATCCATCTTGAATGTTACTGTACAATAACAGTGGTAACGTGGTCACAAAATTCACTAATTATTGTGCCTCACAGTACTGCATATGACATAACTTGTCTGTCAGTGAGGTAGACCATTAAGGGCAATCAGTCATAGGAGAGAGGTTCCATCTGGCGATGTGAAGTGAACTCTGGCTTAGCCCAGTTGGTAGAGCAGCGGCCGGATAGCCAAAGGTCCTGGGTTCAAATCCCAGTGCCACAGGAATTTTTATCCTATAATATTTTCATGTAATATCCAACAGAGAAAATAATCTATGGCTCATGAATGTATATATATTCACCTTGAATGTTAATTGTACAATAACAGTGGAAGCCTGGTCACAAAAAATCACTAATTTATTGTGTCTCACAATACTGGATATGACATAACTTGTCTGTCAGTGAGGTAGACCATTAAGGGCAATCAGTCATAGGAGCGAGGTTCCATCTGGCGATGTGAAGTGAACTCTGGCTTAGCCCATTTGGTAGAGCAGTGGCACGGATTCGTGGGTTCGAATCCCACTATCGGAGGAATTTTTATTACAACATGTAGACTATCAATATATTAAAAATGTATACCAATTAAAATTATTGTGTCGGAGAGGGAAGTGGAAAGATCGTTTCTACATCGAATTCTATTATGCCACATCATATTAACTTATTAGTTATTCTTGGAGCTGCTAAGTCTTATTTTTATGTAATACTCATGAATACGTCATTTTTTCTTTGTAAGTTATGCAGTAGTGAATAGAAATGAAAGGCTTTATTTAGCGATGAATTAATGAAATGGGCTTTCCCTCACTGAATATAATTTTGTGTTGGCATACTGAAGTTTTTGTATTTTATTTCAAGAGTTGAAAATATAATACTTTGTGTATTTAAAATGGAAGAAACGAATTGAATTATACCTCAGTTGTAGCACACATATATATACATCAGAAGTCCCTCACCCACGTATATAAAACACAAAAGTTTGCTAAATAGAGCTTTGTGCTATTCGCAGAAATACGCAAAAGATTTTAATAACCAGCACGTATAACAGGTACAAAAAGCTAATAACAAATATTTCTCGGTGATTTAATGAGATATATTGAACTCTCACACGCTAATCTAATTTCAGAATATTCAGGATCATATTATAAAGGTATTCTGCAGAGAATGTGTTAAATCAGAAGGAATGGCATCAGTTTCACAAATTGTATTACTTCTTCATGTGAATGAATAAGAATTTTAATAAAGACTTTTTTGCACGACTTAACTAATTAGTGGTACTTACGAATGTTGTGGCCGTGGATCGTAAGTTGACGTTCCCACACGCAGTCTTGTTGCTATGTGCGGTAAGTGTTTCCGTGCGGTTATGAATTTGCTTACGGCACATCATAATACAAGCTTTTATGGACAATGCCCCCCAGGACAATAATTCGGTTCGCATAACAACAAACACATGCGAATCACTGAAATAAACATCTATCTTCAAGAATGTATATACATAATATTTTCAGGTAATATCACAATTAATATAATTAAATTGATATAAAGAATCATCATGCAAAAAATAGCATGCTATACTCGTGCCGTAAGCGCATAACGGATCTCGCAAGCGCCTCGTTTTTTTCAAACTCTTTCCTCGATCCGTATGCATCGCTTACGACACTTGTATCGCAATATACTATTAATGTACAGGATGTTACTGAATAACACGTAAATATTTTACCTGTGTCTAGAGGAGACATAGACGAGCAACTTTTATTAAGAGATGTTTGCTCTATGACGTAAAATGTGTATGATACAGTGCATTAAAGTCATTACAATTTGGTGCTCGTAAGTCAATATTGAAGGGAAATAGGGATAACACGTTAATTAAATTTACTTCATGCCTTCTTAGTGATCGATAAAAGCATGATTATTAATTGGACCACATTCTGCAGAAAGGAACCAACCCTCAAATTTAAAAAACCGGAGCAAATACTAAACTTTTGCTACTGAACTATATATCTACGTTGTGCAAACTAATCAACCCTCTTCATCCTTCTATATGCCATCTATGGAACAAACAAAAACACACTGAAAAGATCCAGGTGGCTTTTTGTTTAACTTTAAATATTTTTTTTTAGCATAAAGATCATGTGGATTGGTTCCTTTCTGCAGAATGTGGTCCAATTATTCATCAACAGCTATAGGCCTATCATAATTTAATGTTTCCGTAATCTGAAAAAGTTACAGACTAAACACATGACTGGCCGCCACTTCATTAGTTCTGTTATTCATAATTCCAGTGTTAACAACAAAGTTCCTCTGTTTTGCATGTTTTCAAATGTTAGAAGTCAGTGGCGGCCATTCCCTGGGAGATTTTATGCTGTATTAGGACAAATTGAATCCATAGAGCAAAAATCTCCTAATAAATGTCGTTTGTCTATATTCCCCTTTATACATAGGTAAAATATTTCGATGTTATTCATTAACACCCTGTATAATTCCTACTACTATTTATGGTTTGTGAATTCCTATTTGGAGCGCTTTCAACTACATGTGGTAGCCATCTTCAGCCAATGTGTTGCCAACGTTGTTCTTAAGAAGATGTTTATGTATGGTTTTGTCTTACAGTGTATGTGATATGAATTGTAGTTGTTGTCCTGTATGCTGTGTTTTTATATTTCATATTGTTCTAGGGTGTTGAGGGTTGGACCTTTGTGATTAACGTGTAGAATCTTCGTGTTCTGTATTTGTCTTACATCTTGTCATATTAATAAAATCAAAATTTCTAAAAGCCTTATAAAGACACTATCAGTGAAGCTTCCTCAGCTATATCACCCTCCTGTGGCCTCTTCGTTGTGTGTCTAGTTTTGTTTTAATCATTGAGACATCCAAACCAGCAAAAGAAGATCCCCGGAAAATGGCGGAAATACGCCGAAAGGCCTAGGGAAATATTAAAATAAAGTATTGTTGAGTTACTAATGATGGTTTCACGGGCTCAAGTCTTATGTATTGTTGAGTTGTTAAAGATGAACTGTATATTATCTATATTATGGAACCCGAAGCTTTATTACTGCGCTTACCTGAGCCCGCCATTCAAACCTATTCTGGGCCAACTCCATCCAACCATCCCTCGCAAATCCTACTTTCCTTAATTTTATCCTAATATTGTCCTCCCACCTACGCCTGCGTCTTCCAAGTGGTCTTTTCCCTTCGGGTTTCCCATTCATTACTTTTGAGATATGTCTTTCCTTCACACTGCGTGCAACATGTCCAGCTCATTTCATTCTCCGTAATTTAATTGCTCTTACTATATCCGGTGAAGAGTAATGGTTATGTACGTCCTCGTTATGCAGTTTTCTCCAGTCCCCATTTTCATCTCTCTTAGGCCCTAATATTTTCCTAAGCACCCTGTTTTCGAATACTCTCAAATTATGTTCTTTCTGAAGAGTAAGCGACTATGCCTCACATCCATATAATACAACCGGCAGGATAATTGTCTTAGATTTCTCGACAGAAGACGAGAAGATAAGAATTTCTGAACTGCATAAAAGCAAGCATTTCCTGATTTTAGTCGACACTTAACTTCTGCCTTAATATTATTAGTATCTGTAATTATTGCTCCGAGATATTTGAATCTCTCCACTTGTTCGAACGATTTACCGGCTAAGTTGATATTTTGTAACGCATTGCTTTGACGTTTCATGACAATATACTAATTTGCAATCCAACATTCCTGCAAGCATCGAAAAGACTTTCTGCATTTCTCTCGATTAAAACAATTAATTGTTTGGTAACCATGGTTTTGATACATATATACATGGTCCAAAATTCAGTAGGTGTTTATTAAGGATTTCAAATTCAGGTTTCAACCAAGAAAATGTCCTTCTTGTTTACATTGATTTTCGTTTTAAACCGATTTTAGACATAATTATAGGTTACTACAAAAAATAAAGATAGTACAAAGGTATGAGGAAACAAGGAAGTAAATTAACCAAAAAGTTGCACTGTTTAAAATTCATTAGCGAGAATATAATTCCTTCCACATGAATGTTTAACAGATGACTAGAACTGAAATCTGTAGGACAGGAATTGTTAGAAATAAAAGCAACTATATAAACAGTAAGGTATTATACATGTATAATAAATTTAATTAAATAACATTTAACTCGATAATGTATCCTATGAGATACAATAGACCGTCTTAGATTTGTAACGAATGATGGGAAATGTTTAAAAAATAAATATTTAATATACAAATTACACAATATAGTACAGTAAATAAACTTTTGTCCTAATCATTGTGTAAACTTTTTTCTCTACGGTCCGGCACACATTTATAAAGTGTGTGAATTATTGAGAAGGAATTAACATCAAATAAAATTCTATCAATTGATATTAGGAGACAAAATTTGGCGCTGATAAAAATTAGTCATCATTTCAGAAAAAGCATTGAACAATTGGTGTAATATTGGTAAACTAGTGATATTAGGTATTATTTGAACTTTAAATACTTTAACTCCACCTCAATGTAAAATGGTGAAAATGCTAAAATATAAATATATTTTGACCAACTTGTGGCCATCTTCAGTAAGTAATTCAAATTGGAATCATAGCTAAGTCAAACCAACGAAACGGCCTTTCGATTACAAAGATCAGTACACAACTAAATTATCTGATTTGTTGTACTTTTTATAGTTTTCTGTGCACTAAGCCGTTAGCATTTTATGACTCTTAGGAATGCACTGTGAATTCTCCACCTTTTGGGCCATCGATTAATTAATATGTTTAATTAGAAAATTAATTGTTTCGAGATTCTGTTGTTATAACTGCTTTCATATCCATGAAAATATAAATTCTTCACATCGTCCACTACAAATGAGTCTGTTATTTCCAAAAATAAAACTAAACTCCGTGGGACCACATCCCTGAAAGGACTAGGCCTACCACACGACCGCCGCATCATCTACCATGGGCAGATGGCAGGATTGGGGGCATGTGGTCAATATGCCGACACCCAGGGCCGTTGATGATGGATTCCATGACCGGAGCCGCTACTTCTCTATCAAATAGCTTCTCAATTTGAAACACGAGGCTGAGTGCATTCCGTTCCGGACCTCCCTACATCGGAAAAATCCGAGGAGGTACCAGGGTTCGAACCTGGGCCGATGGTTCTCTGGACAGCGACGATAACCACAAGACCTATTTATTACAATATGATATTTCTGAAATTATATTATTACTAACTTGGTGGGCGCGACACAGAAATCCGGACTTTTAGATTAAATGACAATTTATGAAAAATGAAGTTAAAAAAACAGAGGCATCTGCGAGGGACGGTTGCATGGAGTTAGCACATAATAGGACTAAACGGCGAGCTCATGTAAGCGTGGCAATGAACTCGGGTTCCATAAATTCAAATATAATATTTGAGCTTGTGTTACCGTGTGTAGACCGTATTCAATTGTGAAATTAATTAAAGATGGCTTTACTTGGTTGCCATGGCAAATATTAAATTAAAGATTCAGAGAGGGTATTTACACGTTTATATGATAAAGTAGTATACCATGAAATACATATTTCGAGATTGAGCAAACGAACGTGAATTAGCAGACGCCGCTGTTATATATATATATATATATATTTTTTTTTAAATTTTATTTTCATAAATTGAAATTTAATCTAGAAGCCCGGATTTCCCAGACGGACCTACCGAGTTAGTAGATAATATTTATTTATCTTACTTAAAATTTGTCTATTACCATAAACAAGCCAGTATTATTATTGTATTATTGTTTCTCAGCTTTCAACCGGGTGAGTTGGAGGTTAGGTTCCAAGCTTTTGGCAGCTATCTCTTCTGCCATCTTCTGGGAGAAGTAAGCTGGATTGGGGAAAAAAAACTGTTTCATGTATAGGAAAAGACTGGATATACTAGAAGGGATGGGGGCCAATAGGAAAATTAGAACATGGAATAATGAAGTGGAGAGTTCTGATTGGTCGGAAAGGAAAATTGAAGTTTAATAATGTTGTTGGATGTGAAATCGCTTCTCTGTCATTATTTGTCATTTCGTGAGGTGTAGGGAAAAAATGGAAATCAATGGGAACGAGATCCGGGCTGTAGGGTGAATTTTTAGTCTCCTGCAGAAGTTCGACTGGGAGGCGTTTAAAAATTCATCTGGGACTTCGCTCTCAGTGATTTCCATCTTTTCCTACACCTCAAGAGATGATAGAAAATGACAGATAGGTTGACATGGTTGCCACACAATGGTTCAAATCCCAGGGCGGCAGACTTCTCCGACACAGGTATTCAAACGTTGGTCCCACGGAATGAAAAATGTCTCAATGTGTTGAAAAATAGCTGAACACTTCCTGTATCTGTTGCAATAATCATTTCCATGATGTGTTTTTTTCTGTAAACGGCGCCATGGAAACTTGTTTTATGGACGGCCTTCGTAATTAAGCTTCAAATTTCATTTTAACGTCTTTTTTCAATTACAAACAAAATAGTTTCTTTAAACTCATACACATTTTTTATAGGCTCGGGCCACGTTCCTGGCTAATTGTATTTAACTGACTTAAAAACTAGTATATACAACAATCAGTGCCACCTGGTGCGATTGGTGGTAGCCTAAATTCACAACGGGATGGCCATTGTCTGTTCACGAATTCGCTGGCATAGTTTCACTGGAGATACACACAGTCTTAACACAGTTCATAAAATATCACAAAAAACATTAGTCTATCACATTTCAATGTAAAGATGAAGTCAGAATGAAAAATTCAATGCCATAGCCGGGCTTTGAACCAGAATCTTGGGCTCTCCGTGCCGATGCTCTAACCAACTGAGCTACCATGGCAACGTGCCGGTACAACATTATTCCCGGTTCAAATCCCGGCTATGGCATTGAATTTTTCATTCTGACTTCACCTTTCCATCTAAAGGCTAGTTTACACGATGACACGATGACTTTCATGAAAGTGATTTCGTGAAACTAATTACACACATTTTCTTTCCAATGCAACCGCACATTTCATGTTATTTCTGAAGTTCAAGCTGTTAAAATCCCATATAAACGTTTGAAACACGTATAAATACAGGCATTTCACAATTTCCTCACTTCCCCATTTCATTTTACGAAATGCGAACAAGCTAAATAAGCGTATAATCTCAAAATTACTATTAGCTATAGTTTCGTGAAAAGTTGGAATCAGCCGAAACTCCGTAGTGTCGTAACTCATTGTCGCCAGTACTACATCTAGCGCTTGCGCATTCAAGTAAAAAACAGTTGCGAAACTCAGTTACGAAACCCAATTTCGTCGTGTAAACTAGCCTTTAGCCTACAGACGGCCAGTGTGAAAGAATTGACATTTCAATGTAGTTTCTTCTTCAGACTTTTAATAGGAAAGTCTGTTTTCGCGCTCTTAATAACTTCCTCAGCTGCTTTTATGTAGAGCTTAGCCGCTTTCTCAGCCGCCTCTGCCTGGTTTCTGAGTTCAGTGAATTCCGCTTTCTGAATATCTGCAGTTGTTTTCATATCCATCGCTGCTTGTCCATACACTTTAGCAACGATTTCCTCGTCCGTCGCTTTGACTCTCTTTTCTTTGCCGATGTTGTTCTCGTTGGCTGCGCTCATCATAAACTCTTCATACAATCTATAAGCCTCCTTGATCCTCAAAGTTATATCTGCCACTTTGGCTTCAAATCCTTTAGCTTTTGTTAGATGCGAGTTCGCTACTTTTTCATGGGATAGTGCGTTTTTTGTTTCTTTCTCTGCCTTTGCTTTTGATTCAGCGGCGTTTTTCTTTTGTAACTCTGATGCCTTTTTGAGTTCTTCGCTCTTTCTCGCCAAATCTGATGCCCAGTCCAGATAGTGTCTGACCTCTGATTCCAAATCCTTTGCTTTTGTATGAGAAACCTGAGCTTTTATCTTTGCTAGGCCGTAGCTTCTATACTCGTTGTTTGCTCGCCTTAAAAACTCTGATTTTATCACCTCTAACTGGTTCGCCTTCTCTCTAGATGTCCTTGATTTTGACGCAAATTCGGCTGATTTTTTCTCATGTTGCTGTGCTGCACCATGATTGGCTTTTGCAAGTTTCTTATGTTTTTCTATCCTCTTTTGAAGCAAATTTACCCTTTTCGAAAATTGATCCATGTAGAATTTGAATTTCTCCGCCTTTGCTTTCAGAATTTTTGCTTGTTCAGCATTGAACTGTCCTCTTCTTTCGTACTCTTTAGCAACAGAACCAACGATTGCGGCTTTGCTTTGTCTGACCACCTCTGATATCGCTTCGTATTCTTCTGGTACTCCTTCAGCAGCCTGAAAATTGAAGAAAAAAGTCATATTTTGGGCTAATATCTGTATTGTTAAAATAAAATCAGGTAAACTCATGTAACAAAGTTCCAGAATGCTTTTGTTTAATCAGTTAGCCTATAATTGCAATTATGATGTGCAGAAAATTAAGTTTTTTTAATGGATTTCCGAATTAAGCTCCAGATTGATTCATTCAGCAGGACTTACGGAAGAACAAAGGTTTAGTTTTTTCTTTCCTTTTTAACAAATCAGATTAACATCGTCCAGCATCAGCAGAACTATACAGATTTATGGTGTCTTGACAATCAACACTCACACAAAAAATACAAAATAAAAACAATGTCAGATTGGCCGGCTACGGGATTTGAACCAGGGACCTCCAGAATGCGAGTTCAAGACGTTACCATTTCGGACACCTCGCTCAGTTTAATGGTCTAGTTTGATAAGCATAATTATACGGAGGAATAGTGTTATGTGTCAAAACTAACTGTATTGCAGCTTCCAATGCCGTCTATGAACACTCTAAAACAATATGATAACTGATTTGCATTCGATATACCCTATTTTTCTAATATATTACCATAAAATATTCACTAAATTTGGCTTCACTACGGTACAGATCAACCGATTTGATCCAGTATCAATAGGCTTCTTCCTATGGACGTTATAAATGCGTATTAATACCAAGTTTCTTAAAAATCCTTCACATTTGCTTATCCAACTTTAGACCTTTGTCCTTTCGTAAGCCCTACTTAATGAATAATGAATGAATGAATCTATCTGGAGTTTAACTCGAGAATCGATTCCGCATATCATAATTGCAATTATCACTGATTAAACATATGCATCCTGGCACCAGGGTTGCCAGATCAGAAACGTACAGTCGTACCAATATTCGAAAATAGTCGTATGCTAGGTAAAACTGTCGTATACGTTGTGATTTTTCAGTATAATGAACGTATTGCGTTAATAATAATAATAATAATAATAATAATAATAATAATTGATATTATACACCTTACATTATGGCATGTAATTGATAATAAATCATTTTATTTGAAAATAAAACACTTTGGCGTGTTTTATTACCTTCCGATGTGATAAATTTGATAAAATACAATAAAATTAAGTAAACAGTAGTTGCCACAGTAATTATTGCAAAAGGAACAGTACTGCTTTCCAATCTTATTGATTTTAGCAATATGCTTACAACAAAAACCATGAGAAAAGAAAAAGCTTGATATGTATCAAAATTTAAAATTCGTCAGTCGATTGATTAAAAATATATAAATTTTAAAAATAGTCGTACAAATAGGCGTACAACTCTATTAAATACTCGTATGTATACGACTATAGTCGTACGTATGGCAATACTGCCTGGCACTTTGCTATATCAGTTTACCTGATTTTATTTTATCTTGGCAACCTTTATCTTGTTTTTATGTTATCTATCCGCCTGAAAAAGCTGAATCTAGTTACCATCCCTTTCAGACAGGGTTGCCAGATCAGAAACGTAAAACAGTCGTACCAACAACTGAAAATAGTCGTACTCTAGTTAAAATCGTCGTACACTTTGCGAATTGTCAGGATGATGATGATGATAATAATAATAATAATAATAATAATAATAATAATAATAATAATAATAATAAAAAAATAATAATAATAATAATAATATAATAATAATAATAATAATGATTGCCAAGTAAGGTACTCTGTACAGACTTTTTTTTCTATAAATGGTGGTAAAAATTTGCTTTTGTAAGTTCTATAACGTGCTACTGCTCCGCTCACGCATGCTGACTTTGTTGTTCACCGCTACTACTCAACTAACTGGTCTCTCGTAACTGTATATACACATACCCATTGTTGTTGGTACTCTTTGTCATCGGCTACCTGCAGATGTTGCAGGAAGAATTAAAATAATAATAAATTATTAATGCATTATAAACCATAAGAAAGTAAAGATTTCCAAATATTATTTAAAGAAAAGTACCGGTATACAGCCACTTTTGATATGCACGTGTCAACATATTATACTATTAATAATAACATAATTGGAATTTGTAAAAAGTCAATTACTGTAATAAACACTTACATTACATTACATTAACAATAACAATCATATGATTATTATGTTTGGTCAAAATAAAACAAAAACAATAAAACCAGCTGCTCTTTATCGGTATAATTTCTTTAGAGGTTTGGATTGCTTCGTTTTGCACACGTGCGGCTAAAATATAAAATATCTGGAGAAGAATAATGAGAGGAGTAGCAACAACAATACAACAATGCAAATTAAGCGAGGTGCGGCACCGGCCCATGAAAGCCTGTATTATATAAATGGACTGAGTTTTATTTGACAATGGTTATTACAATATTGCCATCCATTTAGCGACATGTAGGCATATTCAAAATAAACTACGAAAAAACAAAAACTTCATGCTTATCCAAATTGAAAATTCTGCAGTAGATAGCAGTATAAAATGCTAACATGAAAAATAGTCGTATGAATAGGCATACGACACAAGGTTACGTCGTACGTCGTACAAATCTATGAAATAGTCGTATGTGTACGACTATAGTCGTACGTATGGCAACGCTGCTTTCAGAGCTAAATTTTTATATTAATATATGTAATCGTCTGATGAAATCGTCAGTGGGATCTAACTTTGAGATCAATGAGTAAAATTGCAATTGAGTAGCTGGGTTCAGTAAATGACAATTCTCCTTTACACAGTTTTAAGGTGACTTTGTATGTCAATAGCAGTACTATGGTTACTAAATTAAACCCTCTATTGTCCGTGTTTACTCTTTTGTCCCAATTAAAATATATAACTTGAACGTTTTAGTGCATATTAGTAGGCTATGTGGCCGTGCCACAATCTTCATGCATAAAAATTTCATATTATTCAGATATAAGAATAATGGAGTATTCCTTTATGTTAATATATGAGGGTTTTTATTGACACATTAAAATTGTCATCTATAGAAATCTGCTACTCCACTGAAATTTTTCCTCATTTAAATAAATGTCTTGACCCACTGGTGATTTCTCTTTGAATGATTATATAAATGCAATGTATTTTCAGCTCTGAAACCTGGTTTGATTGCGTTCGCAAGATGCTTTGACGAGTTTGCGATTATGGTATTTTAAAAGATCTAAAATAGTATAAGTACCACCAGGGTCAGCTCTAGGTATTTTGGCGCCCTAGGCGAGAAATAATCTTGGCGTCCCCCTAAATTGGCACCTCAGTCATTTCAAATTTATCATTTGATTGAACATGGAATTTCACGTTCTCTAGCCCGATATTGGTAAATGGTTAAATAAAAATGATTTGAATTGGCCTAATTTGAGAAAGGCTTAGGCTATATTTATGAACACGTTATAGCACATCAATCTAGTATCTGGTATCTGTATCTGGTACCCTATGATCCCCAGGTGGGGCGAAGGGGCCTCCAATGGAGGTTTCATTACCTATACTAATTTTGATATGCTTATTTTCCGAGAGAGGGTAGAGGGACAGGTGGTAAGCCCATCGCCTCGCAACCCCCCTCTGGAAACTAAGTATTTCTTGGACGTGAAAGGGCCGAGAAATTTTGTCCAGAGGCTCTAATTTAGGCTTGGAGTTCTTTTACGTGCCGTAAATCTACGACACGGGACCCCCAGCTTAAAGTCCCTCCCGGAGGACTCCTTGCCCAGGATTTTTACGTCCTGAAAAATCCATCGACCGCGGCCGGGTTTGATCCCGCGCCCTGCGGATCTAGAGGCGGGCACGCTACCTCTAGACCACCGCGGCCGACACATCAATCTAGTAAGGGGATTAAATAATAAATACATTTAATTGAAAAGATTATAATTTGTTTTATATTTACATCAGGCAAGAGTTTTAAAAGGTTTAAAATCCAAATGAAAAGTACTTTTATTGCTGTAATTTTGGCAAAATATTATAATTCTCAGCCCTTTTTGCTTTTATTCTGCAAGTATTTTTTTAAAATATAAATCTCACATTGGAAATTTTAGCTCTTTTAAAAATCTAAATGTTGCCACCATTAAAAGTTTCTAAAATTCTCCTCGCTAGGCGGTTGCCTAGTACGCATATGTGGACGATCAGGCCCTGAGTACCACACCAGAAATAAAAAAATTTAGAGAAACAATTTTTTACGGGCTTTTTGAAGCATGTGTTAAACAAGATTCCTTTTTTTATTCCTATATAAAATTTTACATTTTCAGTTGACTAGAATGTTTATACAAATATTAATCATTATTTAGTGTAAATAAATTGTTCACCTATAATTCAGGCCAAAATTTCAATAACGTTTACTTTACACTTTGTTTTGTAATTTACAATAATTGTACAAAATTAACTGCAACCATATATTAAATCACTCCTACATAAGATTTTTATGCCTCCTATTGTACATTCATTAAATAATTTATCATATCTCATGACGTTGGTTTGGATATTCAAATATAGTAATAAAATAATAGTGTTATGTTAAATATATTATACACGTTTATACATCAAAGTAAGAACCTGCTGGGTAATCCATTTTAAAATACAAAACCATTAAAATATACTGACTATACGATGTGTACCATAATTAGTTAAATGATCTAAAACTAGGTATGTCTTTGTATAAGCTAATGAACATATCAAATTTTTCCGAAAGTGTTCAGTAATAGTCAATGATATTGATATTTAGGTGGACAATTAATTTACACTAAGTAATATTTAGCTACCACAAAAGGAAGAAGAATGAAATTTATTAATACAAATATTAATCAATTCAAACTATAAAAACTGTTTAATTCTGCAGAATATTTACTTACATATCTAACAGTATTCATCTTTATTGAAACATTCATCTTGAAACGAGGAATATTCTGCTAAAGTCTATCTTGCAGTGTTTACTATAATAAAGTGTTTTGGGCCATCCCTACTTACATGACCACGACGCCAGTATGTAATAGACCATTATGTAAAAGTAAATTATAATAATCACTTACACATAAAAAACCGTACATAAATATTATAATACATCCTAGAAGACACGACATGGTCACTGAGTACGTTGCCACAATACTGAAGATAGGTCACATGCTACCGAAATTCTTGCGTCGTTAAACGTCACAAAAGGAGTTTATTGCGTCTGTTATCGACTCTTCTTTCCCATATTTGGGCACGCTTTTTCATTCTTATGGAGTCACAGTTAGATATGCTACTGACAGAAATACATTCTATGTTGTAGTACGGAAATACCCCATGATTTTTTAAGTGAAACTTCTTTAGCAGCGGTAGGGGTAAATCGGGAGCTTGTGTAACGCTCAAAATCGTCACGAAATTAGTGTCATGCTCAAAATCGTCACGAAATTAGTGAGGTGTGACGGAAAGGACTACAGAAAACAATCAACTCAATGATTAGGCTTATCCAAAATTTAAAAAATCCAACAATTAAAAATCGAAAATTAAAAAAACTAAAAATCCAAAATTAAAAAAATCGAAAATTCCAAATTAAAAAAATTTAAAGATCTAAAATTAAAAATCCACAACTCCAAAATTTATAAAAATAAAAATTTAAAATTAAAAAATCGAAATGTCCAAAATTAAAAAATTAAAAACAAAAAAATCCAAAAATCTAAAATTTAAAAATAAAAGAATCCAAAATCTAAAAATAAAAAAATCCAAAATTAAAAATTGAAAATCCAAAATTCAAAAATTCAGAAAATACAAATTCAAAGATCTAAGATTTAAAAGAAATCCAAAATTAAAAGAGCAAAAATAAAAAATCCAAAATTTAAAAAGTTCAAAAACCCTATAATTATTAAAAAAGTCCAGCAATCCAAAATTCAAAAAATCCAAAAATTAAAACAAGTTTCACTTCTGTCGCGTGGCGTTCCACGCACACTTTTTTTTGTAACATCTGTTTTCTTCTTCTTAGCTGATCTGATCGGTGTTATCTATTTTAATGAATTCATTTTTTAATAACGGTCGGTGCGTAGGGCTCACAACCTTGCCACCTTCATGTGGTATGGACTTTAAGCCAGAGCCTGACCTTTGCCCAAAATGGAAAATATATATATATATGTAGACTACAATCTTCTTCTTCTATCTTCAAGGATTAGGCTAGAGCCTGTTCCGGTCTCACATCTTTCCATCTCTCTCTGGGTCTTCCTATAGATCGATATCCTCGTGGCCTACAAGAACCGGGTGGATGAGACTCGTGAGCCCAGTAAGGCAGCTTATCTAAGGGAAAAAGACCCTAAAATCAAACCCCTGGTCCTCCAAGTTGGGGGTTTTGCGATGGGCTGGTAACCCATCCATGTTAAAATATTTTTTACTCATAAGTCTCACATATTTAAGCCGGACAATCTTCTCTTGTTAAAGTTGAAGTAAAATAGAGTGTTTCTCACGTTGAGTGATGTAGCAAATTATAGATACCAGTCGGACTGTAAAGAAAACAGTCAACACAGTGATTATGCTCATAGTTTATTTCTTGAATTTTTAGTTTTCTTCCAAGTGAATTTCCGTTATTTTGTTACAAATTTAAGGAAAACTGTTGTATCCTTCAGGATAAGTTAGTCATTTAGTCTAATGATTTTTTTCTAGAAGCATATTGAGGTACAAGTATATGTTTACGCTGCTACTGTTTATATAACTGTTCAATGAACGAAACGACTATTGACCTATATTTATGATCCAACTCTATGTACTTGATTGTTTGGCTTCTGCTTTATGTCATAAAGCTGAAATAAAATTGATACATATACGTCATTCAAAGAAAAACAAACACACCTGTAATATATTTCGCTATAATTAAATGAGCGAAACTTGGTAATCTGTTTGCTATTCCGAACAAACAAATGGAACTTTCATGTTGATATAAGTTAAAAGCATGAATTGGATTTAATAATTGTGTGTTCATTATCATACCTCATGTGTTTCAAAACCGTTTACTGAAATTGATTAACGCTGAAGAAATAAATCATTTCTGATCACTCACTCCTATTTAGGGGTATTTTAATGTTATAATGGAGTTTTGAGGTATAATATGACTGCTTATTAACATACGTGCGTCAATGTCTACCGGCAGCTGGAACGGAATTCTATCGCAAGGGCATTTTGAAACTTGCTAATGACTGAATAATGTGTTATGGCATCACATTCATATATTTTCAAATTTATTTTCTAAAAAAAAATCTTTGGTTTTGAAAATAACAACGGTTCTATTTGAGTCTTGTAAATATGGAACCAGGGTCTTTCTAAAGAAAGAACTATGTGAAACGCATAACATTTAATTACCGGTACCGAAATAAAAGTTTCGTTGCAGTATAATATAGACTATTGGAATACATAGGCCTAAGGTTTAATTATCATAGGTAATCTCACGAGAGTTTACGAGTTTATTAATAGATTCGCGACTACACAGCAGGAGTGAATTTATCTGATGAAACTCGTAAACTCGAGTTGGATTTATTAAGACTATTCCATGAATAAAATGTAACGGATTATACAAATTACAATAATTTACTGTCTTACTTTGTTACGAAACTAACAGCTGCGAGATCACGGCATACTATGAATCAACCATCCATGAATCGATTCGAATTATCATGTTGTAACCAATGCCACCAATGGGGCATATAAGACATGGTTAACTTAATTCAAGTAAGTAATAGCTGAACAGAATAAAAGCACACGAATTGAAATAGTGTTTTTAATCAATGTATATTTATAATAGTTCAATTTCCAAACTAGTCATGTTGTATAACATGATGTGTTTTTATTGTGTTCACTGGCAGCGACGTATTAATCACGTCACGTTGATGCTTATGTGGCCAGTAACGAGATGACGTTTTATAAGATAAAGCCACATCCTCATATTAATAGCAAGCATTTTATAAGATAAACGATCGTGATTGGTCTATATCCGAAGATTTGCTAAACTTTATTGGCCAATATCAAATACGCGGCGTTTGAATGGAATAATTATATATTATAATAAATTAATATATAAAATATCAAAGTGGTTTCCTTGTTCATGCAACTTTCTTTACTCTAAGGATGGTAATACACCTTTTTTACCTCACATTCTGACGTAGAATGAGAGGTCACATTGCAAAGAGATCATACACAGTTTCTTATCTGTTTTCTGTATAATAATATGACATAGCCAACTACACACAAAGGAAGAGCATTTTTAGTTAATTGACAAACGCATAGAACACGGGGCCTTTCTGTTGACTTAACTGCCTTTATACAGTCACGCGTGGATTACTAGCTGATAATGTGGCTAATAATTGTTTTGTGTTTATTTTCAGGTATGTGCATTTGAGCCTCAGTGTCGAATTTTCCAGATAGTGTGTAAGTATGAAATATTTTTTCGTAGGATCTTTATTAAGTGTATGAAGTGTATTTGCCGAACTTCGCTGTATGGTACAACGGTTTAGTGTTATTTTTATATTCGTCTGAGGAATCTGGTTTTTCTCTGGGTTTAATCAATTGTCTGCCGTAGCCAATATTTGGATAGACTATTATGAGCATAAAAGTGTTAAATCTACATCCACTCATCTATTTATGATGCTAGGAGCAATTAAGACCATTTATTTCACTTAACAGCGCCAATAATGCTAAACTGAAGAGAATCCAAGTACTTTTTTTTTGTGCCCTCCCTTACCCCCGGAGTGCCAAGCAATGAATCTTATTTCCTCCGATGAAACAAAATTTTGGTAACCATTTGTTTGATGTGTTTACCTAATAGTGCCCTTATGTACATCCTGACTGGATGTGTGGTGAAATTGACATGTTTGGGCTGTGTACTTGTGTCGTTGTGTATTAGCGCGGGTTTTGACTTTCTTGCCATGAAGTCGATTGCTTGTCGTTAGTTGTGTTTGTTTAGTATCGTGTAGAGATGCATTCTAATGTATGTAGCAGTGCGTGTATCTGTGTGAGGGGATTAATACTTATGTAGTAAGTTTTTTTTAGTAGATTTTCTCTAAAACAGCTTCTTGTCTGACTGTTAACAAGCCAAAAATATTATTAGCGAAATTCGCCAAGGAAACTTTTAGCGGAGTTTTAAACAAAATCCAGTGATGACAGTCACTGCCGACGTATTAACATTAACATTAACAGGATTTAGAAATGGGCGTTCAAAATATGCACCGCCATGTCTCCTATTGGCATTGCTTTAGGATTAAGAGGGTGCCTGTGTTCAGAATATGACAACATGTCTTTTATATTCTTACTTAAATTGATATTTTACTTCTATTTGATTGTCATGCTTGGGGGTCAAGTGAATTCCTAATTAATTAATTAATTAATGGTCTGGTTGTTACTGGAGACGCAAGTATCAGTGTGCAGTGATTAATAGTCAGATGGTGCCACTAAGCGGCACGAAAACAGATTATTTTATACAACATAATTTGTTGGGAAATTGAAATAATAGAAATGAACATTGATTAAGAACACAGTGCAGTGCAAGCCAGTTCGTGTGCTTTTATTCTGTTCTGCTTTTAGCACTGGTGGTAGCACTGGTGGTAGAACTGATTACACCAAAACAGCTCGAATCGATTCATGGATGGTTGATTCATAGTATGCCGTGATCTCGCAGCTGTTAGTTTTGTTTTTGTAGAACAAAGCACGAAAGTTATTATTATTTGTATAATCTGGTGGATTTTTATTCATTGAATAGTCTTAATAAATCCAACTCGAGTTGACGAGTTGCATCAGATAAATTCGCTCCTGCTGCGCAGTCGCGAATCTATCGATAAACTCCTCAACTCTCGTGGGATTACCTATGATAAACAGATGAGAATGAGAAATAGAGTGATAAAGAGGTAGTTCGATCACAGTGGAAGATAACAGAACTATGCACCAACTTTGAACTTGCAAAAGTTAGGTGTTTCGAGCATTAAAATATATGGTGTTGTTTATAACAAGGGAAGTTGTTTCCTCACATACCAGGACTTTTAAGTAAACAATTCGCAACTCGTGTCATGCAATAAATCATTTTTTTCATCATCTGTTTCCCTGCTAAACTACGCCAACGGGCATTTTTCAGTGTTTGTTTTGTAAAGAAGAATTCGTCTGGTCACGAATGCAAAAGATTTGTGTTGCGATAGAGAAAGTCCACGTGTGAGTTTGTCAGTTGAAGGTACTCAGGCATGCATGCTACTTGCGGAAATGAACTCTATAAGGCCTGTTATTATTACACTGATCATTTTATGTGGAAAGGTAAGTCATTTTATTTTAAGATTTTTTTTCTAGTTACTATTTTATTTTTATTATTATTATTGTTATTATTATTACAAAATTTTATAATTATTACAAATTACGAAAATACAAATTATTACAAATACAAATATAAATAATACAACTACAGTTATTACATTTACAAGAGTATTATTAACCCCGCATGAGCATAGCTCGTGTTCGGGGCCAGTTCAGTCGTAGTAAAATATATTATAAACATTATATAAAAAACAAACATATCATTCGTGCTAAAAACAAACATTCTAATGAGAAAAGTTTAATCCGATACAATTTTATGCGAAGCTTAATTTGAAACATGCCATATCAAGTATCTCATTTGTTTGATGATAAAGGAAAATAAAGTATTGGAGGAATTGAAAACTATTAGCGCTCATGGTAGACTAAACCGACCTTCGAAAGGGATCTCTCTATGTATACTGATTTGGGGCAGGGCAACGAACATATATAGGTGTTGTTGCACAAAAGAAAATCTTAAGACTTATTTTTAACTTGGCACCAAGGGAGTCTTTAAGAATGCTTTTATAAAATAACAATATTTTAACAGTAACTGAAATTTTAATATACAAGACTGCTTTATTTTATTTTAACAACAAAGATATGTTCATCTTTAATTCAGAATTACATGAGCACAGCACAAGGAGCAAAGACGTCATACATATTTTTAAATATCGAACATTTAGATACACTAAATCGCCTGTTTACATTGTCAGTCAAGTTATAAATAACTTTCCAGCCAGTATTTAAAATGTGGAAAATTTCAGGTGTTTTAAACTTAAACTGAAAGAGTATTTGTATGAGAAGACATTTTATTCTTTTAAGGATTTTTTTACATAAATGATTACTGCAGTATCTGTAACCTTATTTGTACTAAATAATATTAACAATGTCTATCTATAGAACGTAGGCCTATAGCTACAGATGTAATAAAATTATTATTATTATTATTATTATTGTTACTATTATAGAGATAATGTTTAAATCAACAGAATGAGAAGCAATATTCTATACCTAAATAGTTTTCCTTCCTCATTATTACCGGGGTACAACCACCTATGGTTTAAAATCAAGTTTACATTGCTCCTGTCTACCGTGATGAACATATGCAAATGTTTGCGTTTTATTTCTTTGTTATATTAAAGTACATTGGAAACTTAGACTGGAGAAAAATTATTTATCTCCAGAAGGATAATAATCGAATTTTATTGCACTAATTTTCGCGTGTCTTTCGTATTCTTTTTTATTACGTGTTTTGTATAGGCCTAAAGGTAGCCTATGTTATCATAAATTACCTCCAAGTTCTGTGCTTTAAATTCTATATCGGGCCATCCTGTCACCCTATTAACTAAAAGAAGGGAATATCTATAATATCTTACATAGGAAATAACTCCCATAATTGCATACGGGTTTAATCGGCCTCTACCAGGAGAATGAGACGGTGTGTAACGAGCGAGGTGGCCGAGATGGTAACATCTTGGACTCGTATTCGGGAGGTTTAAGGCTCAATTCCCGTGGCAGAATTTGATATTTACATAACATGAATCATCCTCACCATTTTTTTCGTGTATCATATCCATTTAAATTAATATCAGTTGAAATTTACTCCATTAAATACACCGACAATAGAAACAATTGACAAGCAATAGTTCCATGGCCTACCCTACTGTATAGACACAGATCCCGAACTCCTGAAGTGACTTCTTAGCTAAAAGGAGTATAAACACAGCTGAAATAAAAAAGACTGTGTATATTTAGGACTGAAAGCCTACCATGTGCCTATTACTTAAAATTCCGCTACCTCATAATCGAATAACTTCTGGGCTCTGCCAGACAAGGTGCAGGGTAATTTTTATCTCATCTCAGTATAATTATAAGTTTATTGAACAGAAAATTTATGGTGAAAAAGTTCCTTCTGGTCCTACGAGAGATCCTATTCTGATACTGGCTTGAAATAAACAAAAAATAAATCATAATTCCCTTTCATTACAAAATTAAGCACAGCATTGAAGTAATTATTATTAACTATTCGTTACAGGAATTTCTGACTCAAGCATCATCAAAATATGGCTCATCAGTTCCTAAATCATGGAAACTAGAAATGGGTGCGCAACAGATTTCAGCAGATGGAAAGATTATTCGTTCCAAGATATCTAACAATGGACATGCTATTAGTAAAGGTCTGGAAACAAGGCTAAAAAACCGTTTAAGTCCCATGGGTACTGCTGGACGTGCAATACTAAAAAGTCGGTTCAGTGCTTTTTCCAGCAAGGCAGTGAGTGCTAAAGTGAGTGATATGAAAGAAAAGGCGGGCGGTATAGTACGAAAAAGTGTCAAGCATATTTCAGATGCCAAAAATGATTTTAGTGGAAAGCTGGCCTCCTTCAAAAAGGAAGGACGGACAGCTATAAAAAGCGATGTGGGGTCGGCGAGCAAAATATTTCGAGGTTTCGCAAAAAAGCGTTTAAGCAGACTGGAAGATGGAGAAATTGAAAAGGGTATTATTCCTGGTGGCAAGTTGTTAAGCGGAGCACAGAAGAGTAAGCCGAAGAAAGATAAAACATATGACAAAGACGAAGAAGTTATGGAAGTTAGTGAAAGTAGGTTAAGACCCGTGAGGTCTCTTATGGGCGCAGGATTGATGGGAGGTCATTATGGATCTCCGTATGGTCGCGTCACTCGATTTAGACGCATACGACATCGAGTCTTACCTGTCAGGTCAGGGGAATTGGGGGGAGTTTTCGTTCCAAGAAATGTAGTCAGCCATTCTTATGGACGTAGACCGCCGGTAATAGTGGAAGAAGTACACACGTTGGTTCCACGGAATTATCCAGTAAGGACCAATGCAAGATCTTACGGTGGTTATCCTATTTCGAGGTTCATACATTACAACCAAAGGTATGGGAGACCTTTGAGTCTTGTCTCCAATTTTGTCACTCATGGAGGTGGATTAATTAAAGAAACAAATGAAGCTGAATCGAAGAAGGAAGACTCTTTTAAAAGTAAGAAAATTTCTGAGAAATTATCAAAACACGAAGCTACAGAATCCAAAAAGGTTAGTCCCATACGCATATACTCAGATAGCAAGTCCGGGGAATCGAAATCCGAGTCCCCAGAGAAGCATTCTGAAATTAAACGTGCAATTGCGTTATTAGAAGCAGGGAAAGCTTTGATCGCACGTGCACAATCTGGGGCTCCAGGAACGGGCGGAATCGAAGTTAAAGAAGAAATAAAAATCACAAGACCTGGTAAACCTGACGTGCATCTAACGGGAACAGATCTTAAAGATACCCTGTATAAACCTGAAGAAATATATAAGGCCCAACCACTTCGCGTAAAGAGCGCTAATGTGTATCGAAAGGAGAATATTGGCTTGGAACGGAGGTTATCCATTCCAGAGTCTTTGGTTAAACAAGATCTGATACCTAAAATTCCTATAGGTATACCAAGAGAAACAGAAAATAAGGAAGTAACTGAAACTAAAGATAAAGCAAAGCCTAAGAAAATATTCTCAATTATGGACAGTTCATTTAAAGGTAAAGGTCCCACAAAGATTATTGAGAAGAAAATAATGTCAGGGTTGCCAGAGGATATAAATAAACAAGGAGATAAGTTGCTAAGTAACGCTGGTATAAAGGAAAAGTTAAAGAATGGAGAGGAATTTTCGGCTTTTAATAATTTTGGCAATAAAGAGCCAACTAAATTAATTGAAAAAGGACCCTTGTTGGAAAGTGGTATTCTTTCAGATACCTCAGGAGAAAAACCTAAATCATCTATAAAGGAAATTTCTACATACGTTTCCCCAATAATTCCTCCAGAACCGAAGAAAATAACCGAGAAGCAAGTGTCCAATCATGTTGTTCAGAAGCGCGATTTAGTAACACCACAAACCAAGTCTAAAGAAATGTTGAAAGCATGTTACAACCATGACAAAACATCGCGAGATTTACTGGAAATGTGTATGGAATATTGCAACAAATCACCAATTTACACGAAGGTGACAGAAAATCCGAAAGATTCCGACATGACAGATGATAGGAAGGTGAAAGCATGTCAAGCTGTAGCCTTAATGGAAAGCCATCAATCAGCAAAACTGTTGAACGAATGCAAACGTTATGCCATACAGAGTTGTGACGCAGAGGAAGAAGCATCTTCGATTGAAGGGGAAATACAGGCGTACGAAGAATTACTGGATGCTTTGAAAAATAGGAAAGTTTATAACATGAAGGAGATCGGTAAGTTGGAAAGCGAAACGGAGAAGTTGTCAGCTGCAGTGAAGAATCTGAAAGAGAAATCTGTGGAATTCGAAAAGAGGGCAGGCAAGAAGTTGGAAAATTATCAAAAACAATTTCTTCGCTCAGAAAAAGACAAAAAGCGAGGATTCGCTAAAGACTGAACATTAGTGAACAGTTAAGTGCACTTAATAAATTGGTAGTACTTGGTTCTTATGAAGTAATTTAAGTGAGATGTAAAATGAACGACACTCTACCTATAGCTCTTTTTTTACTAAACACCTATTTTATACTCACAGAACTTCAGATTGTGAAGAACAATAAAAGAAAATGGGTATTTGGAAACACAGGTATGAAAGAGAGGAGCTTTTTTATAATTATAAATTTATGAAGTAAATGTTAAAAAATAAAATAAAATAAATCTCTCGTATATATTTTATAGATTAAATGAAGAATTCAGTAATATGTTTCCACAGTACAATATATTAGATCTATGCCTAACATATAGCAGCTTTCCTACCTATACAATGCAGACATATTAAATATTGATTCCTTAATTTAATAAAATGAAAAATGATACGATATGTTTATTTCGTATCAGAATGAACTAGTCCTAAATCCTGATCACGAGATTCCTGTTCTTTAAGTCCTATGATTGTGTAGTTGTTTGTCCATACCTGTCTAAAACATTTTCTAAATTTGAAATGGACTTTCACATTTGATAGTTTTTAACATGGAAATTGCATACTTGTGGAATGTACCCTGTACTAGGAGGTGCCCGTGGCTTCGCCCACGATAATTAATTTAAAAATTAAAAATTAAGAGTATAATAATTATTAAAGCATTATATTTATTAACACTTGCACGCGAATCATTCTTAAACTAAGCCATTAATAATATTAATGAAACAGCTAAAATTCCGGCTTCGGAGTACATTCTACGATTAGAAAGCGCCCCCTGGGAAAACTATATCAGAATCGATTATGCAGTTCCAAAGGAACCTGTGAACACATAATGCGTATTGTTTCTCAACTGTTTATTGACATGAATATGATGTGAATTTTATTTGATCAATTCAGTGTAATTTTCAGAAATTATATAGCCTAATGTTTAAAGGGAAGGAATGGTTTGTTTGGATTGTTATTATCAGCGATATTTCAAGAGTTAAGCCATCAATATTTTATTGCTGGTGCCCCCGGCTTCGCCCGCCATTATTCATTGACTCCAGGATTTTTAAGAAATTTACACTGGTAGATTATTAAAAATGTTTGTGGTTCAGAGCTATGAAAATTGTAAGTAAAAATAAAATTAGAATTCTTGTATTTTGTCCATTCTGTAGCGATAATCTTAATGATTTATGTATAGCGTATAGCTTTTCCACTGGTACTCACTACTAAATTGCGGTATTTTGTTACAAAATACAAATATAACAAAATACCGCAATTTAGTAGTGAGTACCAGTGGAAAAGCTATACGCTATACATAAATCATTAAAATTAGAATATTTGTTCATTGTGTTCATTTCACTTAGGCCTTATATAATAAAGAAACGGTTTTCCTTCCTAATTTTGTAGTCGTCATGAAAGTTTAGACTGCGAGAGACGAACATCGCCGAGTATACCTGATGTCTCACGAAGCGGGCGAGCAAGCACGCTATTTTGGGCCGTTGAATTGTATAAGAGTAGATTGTAACTTGAAGAAGGACTAATGCATGTTTTGCCAAATAATCTTAAAAAAAAAAACTGAGATAATTTGCTTTGGAGATATAATAATAAATAATAATAATTTATAGCTTACCTATATGAACCTAGGCTGTCAAACATGACGGAATCACAAAGGAAACGCAGTGTCTTCTTTTGTTCATAATTTACATCGCACTACTTACCAAGTTGCATTGGAGTTGTGCACACATCCGGCTTCTCATTGATTTCCCGTTATCAGCGCTGCTACTTCATTGTTTGTGATTTTATTCAAGGCACACGTTTCCCGCGCTATTCATCCGCGATTTTAGGTAAGTAGCAGTTAGGTTAGGAATAGTGATATTAATGTTAGTGACACGTAGAGCTAAATTGGTGGCAGTTGGGTTAGGAACAGTGATATTAGTGTTGATCGCTGTCACGTTTACAGTCCTGTTTCTGGATCACGTGATCCATGTGGAACTCGCTGCCATTCGTTCATGATATAAATCCTCAACACCATACTCACTGACTTGAGATGATCTGCAATTTTTTTTCTCGTTTCTTCCTTTGCATATTGCATTGTACTTCATTTTCTTTTCACCTTCGTAAATAGGCCTGCGTTTTTCTCTGTGCGTGAGTCAGTAGAACGTCTGTCTTCCACTCCGGCGGCCAGGATTCGATTCCCGTCCGCCCGTGTGCCTGTACGCGCGATAACTCGACCACTCTATATAGGATTTTCATGAAATTTGGTATATGTATTTACTAGCATGTGCCCGCGGCTTCGCCCGCGATAATTATTTCAAAAATTAAAAATTAAGAGCATCTAATTCACGTGAACTACATACCACGATTAGATAGCGTCGCCTGGTAAAAGCGACCTCAGATTCGAGTTCCTTGGCCCAGAAAACCCCAGTATAGTGAGTTTCGTCCAAATAAAACAATGTTTGACCATATTTAGGACTTACAACAATCAAGCGATCGCGAAAGTTTTATTTCCAAGGTATGACAAAAATAGCCAAAGCCAACTGTAATTGACTTGACATTGAAATGTATAACTGAAAACTGATGCTTGTAAAATGCAAAAAATGCACGTTTTTTGCCCGTTTTTCACTCATAACTCACGAACGAAAGCGAAAATTAAAATACCGGCTTCGAGGTGCATTTTCCAACTCCTCAGTCCACCTATGTTTAAAATTTCATATGTCTGCGTTGAGTAGATTTCGCTGGGCATCGCGGACAGACAGACAGACAGACACTTCCTTTTATTAATATAGATAGAAGATAGATATCCTCCAATGGAAGAAGGCTATTGATTTTGGATCAAATCGGTTGACCGTTATCGGAGTAGCGACTAATTAATGACCACATACTTTTTAAATGGCAAATCATCACAATACTACAACAAAGCCGTGCTGCCAGCCATGAGCACGGCTCCCAGCTCAGTGAAGCGTCATAGGTATACACATCATTCACTGCTGGCCGAATGCACGAGTCATCCATGATGAAAACTGTCTTTCTATACAGAAATAGAAGAAATGCCTAATAAGTGTTGTGTTCCTGGCTGTACTATAGCAATAATAATGCTAATGGATAGTCTGTCCAAGTGTTTAAATTTCCCACAAATTTATGCAGGCGGCTTAAATGAATATCTGTAATTCACAGAGAAAATGTTATGCCTTCATGTAACCCATGGTAGTGATAAATATTTGTCAGTGTTCTGTTAAACCTATACAGCGGTAGTGATTATGATTTATAGTTTGTGAAGGGTTTTTATTTACATTACTGCTAATGAATTGACTACGAAACATATTATTATAGTAACTTATTTAAGTAGGTACTATAATAATAATAAACATTAATGTTTTAGATAGGCCTATATAAAAATATTAATAGTAGGGTACAGAGTCTGTTCCATATATATCAGAAGCATGTGAATATGACCTCTTAACTCCATCTGGCACTTTGATATATCAGTTCACCTGATTTTATTTATATTTTCTATATTTATTCATAAAACGTACGTTAAAAATAATACTATTGGCCTAATTTATATCAGTTCTAGACCTAAATTCGAACTATTTTTCCAAGTGTTTGAGTCTTACCTCCTACGTTGTAGGGACTTTTATGCGGCCTACGCCGTAGGGCCTCATAGGCCCCAGATCGGACGAAGGAGAGAGTTTACTTAATTGCGAGACAAGAAGGACATGGATGAGTGTTCAGCCCAATGCAGGGGTCGCCTCTGAGACAACACGACCACATAGAACGAGACACACCAATCAAACACACACTCATTCCGAACAAAGGATGGATGGGATGAAGGTGATAATATAGGCCGGAAGATACCCGGGGACCGCTAAGGCCTAAAATCCTCGACATTCGTCTCACATGTGGGGAAAATCCCTTTTAAACCTCACGTAGGAAACTGGTCCCGACCAGGAATCGAACCCGGATTACAACGGTGGATTGCAGTGGTTCTTGAATGCTATTTTTTATTTTATGGCCGAATTTTTTTAAATTTAGATAACCACACTTTACAAAATACATTGGCGAAAGACAAATACAAGGTGCAGTTTAAGCTCCGCCCAATCGATATTCACATTTTCTTTCTCAGCGAAGCATGACGACAAACTATCCTTGTATATTGTCGCCGACACTCCCGACCATACCAAATATTAAAAATACGAGAGTGTCCCTTGTACCAAATAATTAAACTGCGAGAGTGGCCCTTGTACCTAATATTAAAAATTCTAGAGTGCCCTTGTACCAAATATTAAAAATTCGAGAGAACCCACAGGTTTGCCTTGTACCCAATGGTTTGTCAGCCTGCTTATCCTCGAAGAATCGTGGTATAAAAGAAAGTGCTTCGCTGGGGGTGGGTCAGGGCGGGATATATATCATGCGACGCTGCACCTTATATTTGGTTTTTCCCAATACATTGATATCATATTGTTGATTTGCGTGGAATGCACATATATGAAACATTTTACTACATTGTCTCAAATTTTTCGGAAGCTATGAGGGAAATATATTTATCAAAACACAAATCCAAGGTCATATGGAGTTTCATAAGTGTATTAGATATAATATGGATGATATTATTTAGGAAAATCCAACGGATTGCTGTAAGAGCATATAAATTTTTCGAAACTTAATTTATGTATTGTTATATGTAATCGACAAGTGAAATCATCAGTGTGCTCTAAGTTTGAAATCAATGAGGAAAATTTCAGTGAAATAACTGTTTTCCGTAAATGACAATTATTACTCGGTAATAAATAAGTTTTACATTTTATATAAATAAATACTCCATCCATCTTATATCTCTGCTTTTAGACGACTTTAAAGTACGAACTTTAACGAACGTCAATAGCAGTGAAAAGACAAATAAGATCTTGTGTATACTCTCCCGTAATAGCCATTATCCTAGGAAGTTGAAGCAGCAATATGGGGTCAGATAACAAACGTAGCCAATGCCTAATTTATTGTCCGACGAAGACTGGGTTTTTAATTAGGTTTCCAATGTCATCAGATTTATGCTAGACCACAAAGTAAGTTTCCCTAGGGCCGTTTACACAACAAAACAAAATTTAATGGAACTATTTATTCCAATAGATATATCAAGTATTCAGCTATTTTTAACATAGGCCTATTCGCCACAGGAATTGAGACATTTTTCGTACCGTGGGGCCAGCTTTTGAACACTTGTGTCGTAGAAGTCTGCCGCCTGGGATTTGAACCACTGTGTGACAACCATCTCCACTTCTCTGTCATTCTCTGTCATTTGTTGAGAGTAGGAAAAGTTGGAAATCACTGGGAGTGAGGTCCGGGCTCTAGGGTGGATGTTGAAACATATCCTAGCTGAAATTTTGCAGGAGATTTGCAGGGAGGTGTTGAAGCCTCCAGCCTCCAGCCTACAGCTCGGACCGCGGACCCAGAGATTTTAATCTTTTCTTACCCCTCAAGAAACGACAGTGAATGGCAGAGGATGGTAGAGATTGACTGTAAAACAGAGAAGGTTTGAAAAATGACCTATAAAATGACCCTAAATTTTAAAGAAAACGACTTAATAATTATAAAAAATGACCTAAAAACTTATATTTTATTCTTTTAAAATTATTATTGTACACACAAAGTTATAGACTAGTTTGTACATAATTGTAAAAACTGTAAATAACTGTAATGTTGTGAATGTTTTTTCTCACGGAAATTTATACTGGCACTGAGTCAAAATTCGGCACATCCTTTTTTGGTCTGCCGGATTATATTGTTGTTTATTGCGGGTAAACAGTAGTTTGCACTCTCAAATTCAAGCAGGTGGCAGACTCTGGTGCCAAGTCAATCTAATAACATTAGTACAGTAATATAATACAAAATTTTGGCGTTTCTTTGATTCTCATTTCCGACTGAGACATGTCAACACTTTAACGCCGAATTTTTCCTTCTTGCATTAAATAAACAACACTTCAAAGACAGCACCCCTAGCGACGAAAAAAAGTTAATACTCTCAATGTAAATACATGAAAATGACTAAATAAGGAAGAAAATTACACGAAAATGACAAAATAATGACCTAAAATTGAAATAAATTCCCTAAAAATATAAAATTGCATAAAATGACAAAAAAATGACCTAATAAAAATGCATTTCTATAATCTAGAGGCCATGATTAGGATTTATCCACAAGTTGGCAATATTTATGCAGCATCAATAAAAAGATGACATGTCATTAGAATCCGGGCCCTGGTTATCACACAATGGTTCATATCTCTGGCGGCAGACTTCTGTGACACGGGGATACAAAAATTGGTCCCACGGTATGACAAATGACTGAATTTCGGTGGTGAATATGTTGAAAAATAGCTCAACGCATCCTGTACCTGTTACAGTAAATGTTTCAATTTAATTGTGTTTTGTTTCTGTTAATGACCTGTGGGGAAGTTACTTTATGGACGCGCTTAGTAGAAGAGCCTACAGTCTCATGTCTGAGAAAATGTGTTCACAAAGTTTGGATTTCCAGGAATTTAGTGGATGTTGGCGTGCGTTTTCCAAATATGTGTAAAGTCGTTTGCCAGTACTTTATTGTGGTATTCAGTGTCAGTGACATAAACACGCAAACAAGCCATCGCAGTTACCATATGGTGTTCCAGACTCCACAGTTACAAATTAGCAGTACCATGAAACTATGGAGAACTTTGCTACTTGTAATGATCTGTGCTCTCGTGCAGGTGAGAAAATTACCTCTTTACTAGCAATTCATGCAAGCTAAAATTTAGCTACATTCATAATTTATTTTGTATTGTGAGCTTGTATTTCCAGTTCACAGCCGAAGGTTTGAGGCATGACGCAGGGCCGTATTTCGAAATAGGCTAAGTAGGCTGCAGCCTAGAGCGGCAAATTTTCGGGGGCGGCAGTTTGGCAATTTATTGAAAAGTTAAAATGAAGTATTTCAGACGTTAATAATATTTTCCGTACGAATTTAAGAATACATGTTACTTAAAAATATGTTTTAGAGAAGTTTGTACATTTTTCAACAAATAAACCAGTAATTAACTACATTTTGTATAATTTCATTTCACCGTGTAGGACAACTGAATTCATATTGAGACACAGTTCTTCAGTTACGCAAAAAATAGTCATTAGCATTAAAATTAGGGATGGGTCCTCGATACTTTCGATACCTCGATACTCTCGATACTTGCATGGTATCGGCATCGAACGATACTTCAGAAAACTCGCTCGATACTTTTTCGATACTTTTGTAATTCTGCAATTAAGTGAGAATGCTAGTATTTTTTAACAAAAACTTGTTAAGTGGACTGTTTAAAAAACTAATTTTAGTTTTAATGTAGAGTTTATAAATAATTATAAGCTACTGATGATATTAAATTTTGTCTCATTAAATATGCAGACTTAATTAATTTAGTTGGTATTACACAGTTCTCTCACATTTTAATTCTTAATGTACCTATTTATTGAAACTGAAAATGTTGAAGGTATCGAGTATCGAAGTATCGAGTATCGAGGAAAAATCATGAATCGGTATCAAGTATCGAGTATCGAGAAAATCTGGTATCGACCCATCCCTAATTAAAATATAAAAATGTGTTTAAAATAGTGATCACTGATCTACAAGAACAAATTAATTAATTAATTAATTTCGAAACCCATTTCATTTTTTAACAAATTTTAAAAAAGTAAGTAAAAAAGAAACAAGTAGATAACTAATTTGATTGTATAATTTATTATGTAAACCATTAAAATTGTAGTTTTATCTAAACTAAATTAACTTTATGTTTAAAAAAGATGAAAACACCAATGAACTCTATCCTTTTGTTGTATAAAACAAATATATTATGCATATATGGATTATAGATGGGGCGGCATACTCTTAAATCCGGCCCATGGCATGAATCTGTTTCAGGTTTGGTATTATATGACAATTAAAATAATGCACAAGTATTCACGTGAAACTATTCACGTGAGAACTTCAGATCTGTCATTTAACACGCTGTTTTTACAAGAAAAAGGTTTAGATTTGTGACATAATTAATT
Source organism: Ectobius pallidus (assembly GCA_964059195.1). NCBI lineage: Eukaryota > Metazoa > Arthropoda > Insecta > Blattodea > Ectobiidae > Ectobius > Ectobius pallidus. The sequence continues at coordinate 141,684,424 of CAXKWD010000008.1, forward strand.
CGGACATGCGCTTTGCGAAAACTATACCGTACTTGAAACATTGCTCCTATACGCAAAGAAAAAATATAAATATAAACAAATAATTACTTACTTACGTACTTACTCAATGACAGCAGACAATTCCTAAGCATGCTAAAGGAATATTATCTATTTTATGAAACCCAAAGGTTTATTGCCTCGCTTACCTGAGCCCGCCATTCAACCCTATTCTGTGCTAACTCCATCCAACAATACAGTAATGAGGTTTCTTGTTTATTTTATACGGGAGAGGATCCGTTCGCTTCCATTTATTGGCGCAGTGTGAGGGTGACACTAAAAGAGGGCATTATATGGAGGGTTGACTGTATTTTCATAAGGTATATAAAATTCTGTATTCTATTTAAATTTACACAAAATCTAAGTATGGTTTTTTATTATTACAGGATAGTAATGGCATTATTGAAAGCCTTGGTAAGTCAGCTACAAGTATTTTAAAAGGCAAAGGGGCCGGAAAAACACTTTCTGATGTCATAAATACTGGATTGTCAGAAGGCGGCATTAAAAAAGCAATCAAGAAAACTATAGGCACCACCAAGGACCAAGTAATACAATCTACCAAAGATTTAGAGAATACCAAGGCAATCTTGAAAGAGAACATTTCTTCAAAGCTGAAGAATACTTTAGACTCGAAAGCCACAGCGATAACAGATGGTATCGGGAAAGAAGTACACAAATTGGTTAAACTGTCAGATAAGCCTATAAAAAAAGTTAAAGGCACTGTCCCATTGTCCAAAATAAGTAGTTTGGCTGAAAAAGGCATTGAATTAGGATCTGATGTTATTAAAACCGGAACGATAAATGGCAATATTAAGGAAATTATTGGGGGCCATGGAATTGCTACCAAAACGAAAAACTTGAATTCTGACAAGGAGCTTGGAATATCTTCACTAAAATTGAAAGATAAATATTCATCGGAAGGAAAAGCACACCTAGATTCTAAGGTAAATAAGTTTTCTGAAGGTACTGGAAAAGGAGTCAATAACTTGGTTGGAATTGGGACTCACACTAGAAAAACTCAGGATATGAAGACTAATAAGGAACTTGGACTATCTTCAGCTTCGCTAAAAGAAAAAGATTCTTTAGAACTAAAGGAAACATTAGATTCTAAAATTTCAAAGTTCACAGGAAGAAATGATAAAGGAGTGAAAAAGCTTTCAGAAATTTCTGGACAATCTAGCACCACTAAATTCCAGGACGTAAAATCAAATAAGGAGCTTGGAATATCTTCACTAAAATTGAAAGATAAATATTCTTCAGAAGGAAAAGCACAGCTAGATTCGAAGATAAATAAGTTTTCTGAAGGTATTGGAAAAGGAGTCAATAACTTGGTTGGAATTAAGGCTCACACTAGTGCAACTAAAAGACAGGACATGAAGACTGATAAGGAACTTGGAATATCTTCAGCTTCACTGAAAGAAAAAGATTCTTCAGAATTAAAGGAAAAATTGGATTCTAAAATTTCCAAATTCACAGGAATAAATGATAAAGGAGTGAAAAAACTTTCAGGAATTTCTGGACGAACTAGCGCCACTAAATTCCAGGACGTAAAATCAAATAAGGAAGTTGGAATATCTTCACTAAAAGTGAAAGATAAGTACCGTTCGAAAGGAAGAGAACAACTAGATTCGGAGGTAAATAAGTTTTCTGAAGGTATTGGAAAAGGAGTCAATAAGTTGGTTGGAATTAAGGCTTACACTAGTGCAACTAAAAGCCAGGACCTGAAGACTGATAAGGAACTTGGAATATCTTCAGCTTCACTGAAAGAAAGAGATTCTTCAGAATTAAAGGAAACATTGGATTCTAAAATTTCCAAGTTCACAGGAAGAAATGATAAAGGAGTGAAAAAGCTTTCAGGAATTTCTGGACAAAGTAGCGCCACTAAATTCCAGGGCGTAAAATCAAATAAAGAACTTGGAATTTCTTCATTATCCTTGAAAGAGAAAGAGTCATCCAAACTAAGAGAATCTTTAGATTCGAAGGGAACAAAATTCTCTGCAGGAATTGGCAAAGGCCTGAATAAGCTTACTGGAGTTTTGGATCATACTATTATTGATAAATCTGAAGATACAAAGTCTAACAAGGAACTGGGAATATCTTCAGCATCGTTTAAAGAAGATTCATCTTCTAAACAAAAAGAAAATTTAGATAGCAAGTATTCTAAGTCTTCGCAAGGAAATGGAAGAGGAGCCAGTATTCTTCCTGGGATTGTGGGACAAGTTATTGGCACTAAATCCCAAGATGTGAAGTCTAACAAGGAAGGTGCAATGTCTTCAGTGTCCTTTAAAGAAAACACATCTTCAAAACTAAAGGAAACATTGAATTCGAAGGGATCAAAGTTTTCTAAAGGAATCGGAAAAGGAGCCAATAGGATTCTTGGAACTGATGAGCATACAAAAGGTATTAAATCCCTTAATGTGGTTTCCAGTAAGGAATTTGGAACTTCTTCGTTGTCAATGAAGGAAAATAAAATTTCGAACTTGAAGAACACACTCGACAAAAAATCAGTGAAAATTTCTGAAGGCAATGCAAATGATGTAAATAAATTCATTAAATTAACAAATGAACCTTTAGAAGGTCAAATTTCTGAAGGCAATGCAAATGATGTAAATAAATTCATTAAATTAACAAATGAACCTTTAGAAGGTTTTAAAGTTCCTATTTCAAATCTGAGACTAGCAAGCTCGAGTGGAAAGAGACCGAAAATTGTTATAAAATCAGGAAGAATTGGTGGTATCGGAAGATCGGTTGCTGGGAAGTCATATAAAAAGGGCGATGAAAAATCAATTTATCCAAAGGAAAACCAGGGTGAAGTTAAACAGCCTTTCGATTTGTACGATAAAGATGTAGATGATAATAGTTCTGATTTACGTTCAAGGAAAGTTGTAGAAAAGCCTAAAGTACCTTGGAAAGAAAAGTCTTCATCATTTCTCAAGGGAGGATTGAATAATGGAACTGTGAAGATCTCTGAATCCAGGGAGCCTTCAGTGTTAAATAAAGGACCAACAATTTTGAAACAATCAGCTGAGTTCGAGCGCCCAAAATCATCTTCCAAAAAGGAGGAATTAAAGGAGAAAAAGAAACCTGAAGTTAAAAAAGCAAAGCATCTTGAAGAATCTAGTAGACTATTATCCGAATCTCGGGGGTATTGGAAGTCTTACTGCGAGACGAAAGCAATAATAGCGTCCAAAAAAGGTAAAATTGCGGGCTACAAGAGAGCGAACGAAATAATCAACGCAGAAATAGAAGAAATCAAAATGATATTGTACAAGCTAAAGGAGAAAGTAAATAAACTTAAGAACGATGGAAAAATTTTCAAAGCAGAAGCTAAAGAATGCGAAAATAAGGTTACTTCGTTGCATAAAAACCAAGAGAGTCCAGGTATATGTAAACTGGTGACCTCCGAATCAAACGAGAAGGAAAGTTATGTTACGAGAAAGAGTAAATGTAATGAGTGTGAGAATTTAGTGGAAGAATACAAGAATTTTTGTAAAGTAGCGTAATAGGTATTTAAGGTGTAAGACCGTTAGGCATGCAAGAAGTTAAGGGGGACATACAGCTTTAGGTAAAATTCATAGGTGAAATATCAAAATAGGCCTAACTTCAAACTCATACGACGTTCGACCATTATATAGTATATTGCGATAAAAGTGCCGTAAGGCATGATTACGGATCGAGGAAATAGTTTGAAATCACGAGGCGCTTGCGACGAGTGTTTTCAATTTTCCGAGATCCGTAATGCGCTTACGGCACGTGTATTGCATGCTATTTTTTTGCACGATGATTTTTTATATCAATTTAATTATATTAATTGTGATATTACCTGAAAATATTATGTGTATACATTCTTGAAGATAGATGTTTATTTCAGAAAGTGATTCGCATGTGTTTGTTGTTATGGGAACCGAATATTTGTCCTGGGGGCCTTGTTCATAAAGGCTTGTATTATGAAGTGTATCGTAATGAATTATGACGTGGCGCAAGCACCGTAAGTAATTTAACCGCATCGCAACGCCCTTAGCAACAAGATTGTGTGGGAATGTCAACTTACGATCCACGGCAACAACGTTCGTAAGTACCACTAATTAGTTAAGGAGTGCAAAAATAATTTAACAGGCTCCCACGAACTAGCTAGTGTTTGTTTTTTAAGGCGGACATACAGCATTCGGTGAAATTCATAGGTGAGAAATAGGTGAATTTATTCTTTTTTCCCCCCCTCAGCAATGAATGGCTCTACAATTTTGCAATGTGACTTACTCTTTATTGACTACTTCTATAATTGCGTACTATTTTCAAAATTAATCAGACTGTTACAGTTATGGGTAATTATCGTTACAAAATAGCAGACACGTTTCGTCCACTAAAAGGCCTTTTCAGTTAACTTCCTCAAATGGCAATATTTTTTATTCTTTTTTTTTATCTATTTGAAAACATCATATGAACAACATAGTCTACAATCTTTGAAATATTTACAATATAAGTATTTTGAAAAATTTCTTTTTCATTATAATACATACATTTTCTTAGAGAAACTATTAATGTTAAATGAATGATTATAGATAGTGTTTTTCACATGATATTAACAAGTACACAGAAAAAGAAACACTCAGAAATATTAAAAATTGCAGAAGTTATCAAGGAAACGGCTTTTCAGTGCATGAATTTTGAAATGGTAACTACCCGTAACTGTAACAGTTTGATTAATTTTGAAAAAAAAAATGCAATTGTAGAAGTACCCAATAAAGAGTATGTCAGAATGCAAGACTGTAGGCTAAAGAATTTAAAACACCTAACAGTTTGCTCAAAAGAATTGAGGAGCCTTCTTTTCTTTACCTCAGAAGCTTTTCCTTTCACACTTGGAGTCCATCTTTACTAGGAAATAGACAGTATTAGATTTCCTTGAAGAAAGTGGCAGTGTAGGCAATTCTTTCAGCCCACCATTTCCAACCTCTTATGCACTTAAATTAATTATCTCCAGGCTCCTTCCTGAAGCGTTGTACAAACCGAAACTTCCCTTTGCTCGATTATATTGGTCATCTTGCGCTCTGAGCACACTCATTCTGTGTAATTCTTTCCCAGGGTTTTATATTTTATTTGTATTTATATTTATTTTATAATTACATAATTTATAGATAATATAACCTATGTCAGGGGCGTATCCAAGATTTCTTTTCGGGAGGGGCTGTGATAAGCCGAACACTATTATCACTAGGACTCAGAAGTTGATGATCTAAAAATGCCTGAAAATGACCATGAATGTATGAAAATATGACATAAATACATATTTTAAAAAGAAATATACAGTAGTATAATAACAAATAAAAAGTATTTAAGTATTTTATTTTACTACTTTAATATTATGTTTTCTATTATTGTTATGTCGACTATATTAATGAATGTCTCATCGCTAAGGAATTACGAGATCACTTTGTCTGTATAGTTCGTTCTGAAGACAAAACAGGGAAAATGTAACGGAAAAATGAAAATTTCTTAAAAATTACTAGCAAAGAATAAAATGCCGAACCTTTTAAGAGTCAAGATGTGCAATTATATTGTCTACTATCTGTGAAATTAAAGTGCCCTTATGTGCAACATATTAGCACTAGCTTAAAAGACCCGGCGTCGCCCGGGTTTTGTATTTTGTAATTGGAAATTAGCTTATGAAGGATTTTCAATTTTAAATTCTAGGTCCTTATATAGACATTTATAATTTGAAATAGGAAGAACGACTTATTACACTCAAACTATTCCCTCAGAAAACGCTTGATATAGTTTTTTATGGCTCATAGAGGATCTAGAATGTTGCATCCCATCGCTTGTACAGTGCACAGCAAGCCTGGTAGAGGTTTAAATAAGAAGAAAAAGAAATTCCTGTAACATAAAATTGTAATATCGAGGCGGGAAATTTCCCACTCTTATGTTATCATAAAGCATTAATTTATCACTTTCATACTTTTCTCTCCAAAAACCTGCGATATAATATAATAATATACACATTACCATACCTCGTTTTGTTTTCTCTATGTCCAGGGTAGAGAAAGTTATGTGATTCCATTATTTTAGTGGATTTCATTCTGTAATATTTATTTATAACATGAATTATTTTGATAACTTCTCTTATTTGTCAAAAGTGCATTTCAATTGTTTTTTCCAAGTCCACCTGATACCATTTGGCAACAATATATTCTGTGATTTTGAATTGATAATTCTATGTAAAAAGGGATTATGTATTTTCAAAAACATTTAATTTTTGGCATTTAGAATCAGAATTTTTCAAAATCCTTTCTTAGTGAGCACCTACATTATGAAACAAAGGTACTGTCAAAATTCCAAGTCTCTACCTGTTATAGTTTAGGCTGTACGTTGATTCCTGTCATTCAGTCAATCAGTCAGTCAGTCATTCATTCAGTCAGTCAGGACAAAGCCTTTTATATATATAGAGAAGAGATTAGTTAACGTTTCGGGGGGGGCTGCAGCCCCCTCAGCCCCCCTCTGAATACGCCCCTGGCCTATGTCCTGAAACTCCGAAAGAGTAGGAACTCGTGCTCGGGGGCAGTTCCTTGCTTTGTTTACATGTTTTACATTATTGAATTATAATCTTATTTTAAAATTACCTTAAAACTAATTAGGCAAAATATTATGAAATAGTACTAGGGGAAAAGACAAAAGCTCAGAGTAAAAGCATGATTGAGGGTTGGCTAGTAATTTTCATATTCCACACATAAAATACATGTGAATGAATATGTAATGTAAACACAGTTGTATACTTGTGATATCAATTGATTTAAATGACAATATAAACACCAGGATTGCCCTCGAGGGCAATACCCGATTTCCTTAAAACTAGGGATGGGTCGATACCAGATTTTCTCGATACTCGATACCGATACATGATTTTATCCTCGATACTCGATACTTCGATACTCGATACCTTGAACATTTCCAGTTTCAATAAATAGGTACATTAAACATTAAAATTTGAGAAAACTGTGTAATACCAACTAAATTAATTAAGTGTGCATATTTAATGAGACAAAATTTAATATCAAAAGTAGCCTATAATTATTTTTAAACTACATTAAAATTAAAATTAGTTTTTTAAACAGTGCACTTACAAGTTTTGTTAAAAATACTAGCATTCTCACTTAATTGCAGAATTACAAAAGTATCGAAAAAGTATCGAGCTAGGTTTCTGGAGTATCGTTCGATGCTGATACCATGCAAGTATCGAGAGTATCGAGGTATCGAAAGTATCGAGGACCCATCCCTACTTAAAACGTTTTATAACAATGTTTGTGTAATAGCAGAATAAGGTACAAGAAATAAAGTATTGGTATAATCATTCTTTTAACTGTTTCCTATGCAGTCCGGTGGGATTTATAATTTGTGTGAGAAATTGAGACTTCAACTATTGGAGATATTATTTATCACTCAAGCCGCAACCAATTCTACCAGCAGCGGCAGTCATGGCTTTGACGAAAATAAACTTCGAATGTGAGTTGACTCCGAAGTCTCCTTCAATCTAGATTTTGAACTGGGATGTGCGCAAATTTAAGAATACATTATTGATAATACAGTTCCGTAAAATAGTTACATTAACTTACTTGTTTATGAAATTTATTTAAGAGTTGAAATTTAATCCCTTTTGGGTCATTCCATATGAAATCATCCAAATTTTTAAAAAATGGTTGCACGACCATTTTAGAAAAAAATAATTTTTTTGTATATGAGTTCATACATGTTTCAAGATACCAAAACAAGTTTTCAAAAAAATCTTGTGTTCTTGGTTTCCCAGGGGTGTCCATTTTTCAATCCTGGTGTAACACATTTTTTGCGAATATAGCTGATTACGAATATTTTCATAACTCAACAACCATAAGAGTTAGAAATTTGAATTATGAACCATTTTGTAACTATTGAAGCGTACTTTCAGAAATACTTTATTGTTTTCTTCAACACAAAATATTTCATATGAAAATATGAGTTTGAAATTCGGGTAAATTTTTCCAAAAAAATCACTTTTTGGACCAAATTTTATATGAGAAGGAATTGATTGTAAACGTTCAAATTTTTGTTATGTTCAAACCTACATGTGATTTGTCTATGAGGAAAAAATCATGGTCTAAAAATACATCTCTTATTTCTAAACTGGCCTCGAATATTAGTTATGATAGTTGTTTATCTACTTTTCTTATTAATAAGAATTAGTTTGGGAATAAGTGAATTAAGATTACCTATGAAAATCCCATCCAGATTAACCGGAAGTAAAGGCGAGCGGGGTTCGGATAAGTGGTACTCTACTATATACACAAATATATATCTCTCTCTCGAATCCTATGCCCCCATGTTGGGGCGAAGGGCCTCCAAGTGGAGGTTTCTGTTTACCTATGTGGATTTTTTTATTACGCTTATTTTCCTGAGAGGGCAGAGGGACAGGTGGTAAGCTCATCGCCCCTTAAACGTGAAAGGGCTCTAATTTAGGCTTGGAGTTCTTTAACGTGTAAATCTACGAAACGGCCCCCCCCAGCTTAAAGTCCCTGAAAAATCCATCGACTGCGGCCGGGTTTGATCCCGCGACCTTCGGATCTAGAGGCGGGCACGCTACCTCTAGACCACCGCAGGTGACATATACAAATATAGTAAACAAATTATGGGGAAATTGTTCTAAACCTTTTCGTGATATTTAAATGAAAAATGTGTACATACAATCTCATCAGAAGTATCCTGGCCTTACAACTGAAGCTTTTTTAAAAATGAAAGCAACTTTAACGTTATCATTCTTTTTAGGGGCGATAATCTTCTGAAGGCAATTTAATTGTGTTAAAAATTATTTATCTGCATCACTAAGATTTATGTTTTTAAGAAGCATATAGATTTTAATATTGCTTAATTAATGCGACTTAAAACTTGCTTAGAGCATTGAAATATAGCCAGCATGTGCATATCATGCTAATTTAGACAAAAAAAAATTGTGTATGTTTCACCCATTATTCTCCTGAACACACTGTCTACTTTATTAAGCGCCAGAATGTTACTTCATGAGATTGTGTGGGGGACGGGAAAATGTCTGTTCGTCCGTCCGTGTGTCTGTACGCGCAATCACTCAAAAATACGTTTTATCGGATTTTCATGACGCTTGGTATACGCATTTACAACGTCCATGGCAAGAAGCCTATTTATTTTGGACTAAATTGGTTGACCGGTACCGGAGCCAAGATTAATTAAGGTCATATGCTTTTTTAAATAGGAAATCATTGAGGGCCTTGACTCCAATGCAATCAGATGTTTGTTTATTTCGTTGATCAAGTTGAAATGAGTATTGCATGAATACTGTTATATACAGAAGGTATATTACTGTGAAATGATTAGGCCTACGTACACTAAGCGGAATTCTTTGGCAGTGCATTTTGTGAAATGTTGACATATGTTAAGAATTTTTTTATATTAGTGGATACGAGTATGAATTAAGGTTAAGCATCAAACTTTAGACCTTTTTTTCATCCGCAAGCCCTGGTCAGTGAATCTATCTGGAGCTTAACTCGGAGATCTGTTACAAAAATAACTTCTTTTTTGCATAGGCCTATCATAATTGCAATTATAACTGACTAAACAAAGGCATTCTGGCACTTTGTTATATCAGTTTACCTGATTGTATTTAAAGATACCTTGGTACTGTATAGTTTTATTGTTGTTTATTTTCTTTAAATGTGTTATGTATTATTTTTGTACTAATAAATGAAATACATGTATACGAAAGAACTAGTCACTCCATACGTCCTGTTTATACGTGTGTCAGCAGAAAATAGCTATATACGAAGGTAAGTCGGTAAGTTTCCGCACGTTTGTTTAATCTTTCGTAGGTTGGCTGTACCACATAGTCTCCTTGCTTCTCAATGCACTTGATCCATCGACAAGTTGCATATTTAACAATAATAACAAATAAAATCGGGTGCGTGGAACGCCACGCGACAGAAGTGAAACTTCTTTGGCAACGTTGAGAGTGAAATAGAGGAATACATATAATAATATCGAACGGAAGAAGGAAGTCATCTGAATAAAAAATAAAATAAGGATTCACTTATTCGGCATTTGAAATCGAGTGCATATAAAACAATAACACAGTTGTGATGAACTAATGCCCAAACTGTCACTGATCGTAGCCACTGTGTTTGTTTACATGAACGGGACGCTTTGGTTAAGTTTCCAAGAACGTTAGTGACGTGTAAATGATGCTCACGCAACGAGTAGAGTCATCTATAATGGTGAAGGGCTCACCACGCCACTAGCTCGAAGCAGCAATAGCCCCCCTTAATGCCTGATACTTTTCCCCAGCGCGCTCCCGTAGCACCACTCTTTGAATAACAACTCTATGCTTGCTACTTACCCCCACTACTTTCGTGACGATTTTGTTCGTAACGCTAGAGCGTAACGCAACTTTGGGTTAGCTCTCGATTTACTCAAAGCGCGCCTAAAGAAGTTTCACAAAAATAAAAGCAAAGGAATTAAACAAATGAACTTAGGAAAGAATTCTCACTCAAATCTAGTCATGTTTGATGCCTTGACAAAGGTAAAGCTACGAGTGACGTGGAATCGCCGATGTTGGGCAGTTCCAAGGCACGAGTTCCTTTAAAATGAGTATCATAATTTATTTAACAAATAATATGTGATAACTAATTACGAGGGACATCCATAAATTAAGTTTCCCTGGGCCCGTTTACAGAAACAAAACACAATTTCATGGAAGTATTTATTGCAACAAATACTGAAAGTGTTCGGCTTTTTTTTTAAATATTCGCTACCGGAATTGAGACATTTTTCATACCGTGGGACCGACGTATGAATACCTGTGTCGTATAAGGATGCCGCCTAGGATTTGAACTACTGAGTGACAACCATTTCCGCCTCTGTCATTCTTCGTCATTTCTTGAGGTGTAGGAAAAGATGGAAATCACTGGGATCGAGGTCCGGGCTTTAGGGTGAATGTTTAAGTACCTCCCAGTCGAACTTCTGCAGGAGACTTGCTGTGTTTTTCTGTGTTAGTTATAAATATGGCCACAAGAGAGCTCACATATTCACCTCAGAAGGCTGTATTCATATTTTGCAGGGAGAAAGAATCCCAGTTGAGTTAGTAGACAGTGTAAAGGTGTCAGATGTTCATATTTTATAATCTAATATATAAAGTCGAATGTGTGTTTGTGGGTATGTATGTATGTATGTATGTTTGTTCCTTATACAAATCTACATTTCTTTACCAATTTACACGGAATTTTGCACACATACCCAGTTAAGCCCGGAAAGTATAGCGGTCAACATTAAAATTGAAACAAATCAGTCCTTCCCTTGAAAATTATATAATTTCTGAGAATTTTATACTGAAAAAAAGAAATGCTGTTCAGTTCACATGACAACCGTGTATTGTTTACTTTGATAACATTGGGCCTTGGCAACTGGACTTAACGAATTATGATTGAATCGATGCAATATATTGGCGAAAATAATTACTGTAAAATGAATTACACGAAAATAAAGCAAAGTGTGATGCAGTCACACAACTTTCTCTACCCTAGACATAAGAAATATTTTCTCACTTCACATTTTGATGTAGAATAAGAGGTCGTATTGCAGGTACAACTTAAGTGTGTGAGTATGCTATATCAGAAGTCGGTAAATAGTCAGTTATCCATAGCTGTAGGCTTTGTATTAGTTGAGATTTATCATAGGCCCTAAGCATGGGATGGAACATTTTGAGTCCTATACTCGCAGTATATTATGTCCCGGGTTTTAGGGGAGGAAAGTATGAAAGTGATACTGCATTTCTATTTTATTTCAGCCCCGAAAGGGTTGTAACATGAGAATGAGAAATAAAATTTTCTGTCAAGTCAATACAATCTTCTGTAATTTATGTTTCTTCTTATTTAAACCCCTCCCAGGCATGATGTGTAGAAGCATCGGAATGCAGCATTCGACATCCTCTATGAGCCATAAAAAGCTATATCTAGCGTTTTCTGATGGAATAGTTTGATAAATCTTTTTCTTCATTTCAAGTTTTACATACATATTATAGGCTATAAGGACCTAGAGTTTCAAAATCGAAAGTCCTCCATAAGTTAATTTCAAATTAAAAAATACAAAGCCCGGGCGACGCCGGGCCTTTTCAGCTAGTACCATATAAATTCATTTATTTATTTATTCTATTGAATAATTTTGTGGATTGGAAATTGACATTACTGATCGTGATAATGGGGGAAAAGTTTCAGATGATGGAAGTAATTTAGGTATTCTTGTACGTAGAAACATTTGGAAGAAAAATTATGTAAGAAAATGCTAGATTTTTAATTTTTATAACGAACTGCACTTACTGAACATTTTCAAAGAGATTTATTTAAAACTAGCATGTGCCCGCGGCTTCGCCCGCGATTATTATTTCAAAAATTAAAAATTAAGAGCATAATAGTTAAATCATTATATTTATTAACACCTAAATCACGTGGGCTACATACCACGATTAGATAGCGTCGCCTGGTAAAAGCGACCTCAGATTCGATTTCCTTGGCCCAGAATACCCCTGTACAGTGAGTTTCGTCCAAATCTAACAATGTTTGACCATATTTAGGCCTATCCCTCTTCCGTGTAGGTTTAAAATTTCATATGTCTACGGGCCTTGACATTCTAAACAAATGAATCGACCAGCGTGGGCTTACAACAATCTAGCGATCGCGATGCTTTTATTACCACGGTATGACAAAAATAGCCAAAGCCAACTGCAATTGATTTGACATTGAAATGTATTACTGGAATCTGATGCTTCGACAGCGCTAAAATCACGTTTTCTGCCAGTTTTTCACTCACAACTCGCGAACGAAAGCTAAAATTAAAATCCGGCTTCGATGCGCATTCGCCCACCTTTCAGCCATCTATGTTTAAAATTTCAGATCTCTGCGTTCAGTAGATTTCGCTGGGCATCGTGGACAGACAGACAAACACGTCCTTTTATTATTTTAAGATAGCATGTGCCCGCGGCTTCGCCCGCGATAATTATTTCAAAAATTAAAAATTAAGAGCATAATAGTTAAATCATTATATTAACACCTAAATCATGTGGACTATATATCACGATTAGATAGCCTCACCTGGTAAAAGCGACCTCAGATTCGAGTTCCTTGGCCCAGAAAACCCCTGTATAGTGAGTTTCGTCCAAATCGAACAACGTTTGACCATATTTAGGCTTATATTGATTATCCCTATAATAATAATAATAATAATAATAATAATAATAATAATAATAATAATAATAATAATAATAATAATAAATAATCCTCTTCGGTGTAGGTTGAAAATTTCATATTATGTTTGCGTGCCTTGACATTAAAAACAAATGAATCGACCAGCGTGAGCTACAACATTCAACAGATCGCGATGCTTTTATGTCGAAGGAATGACAAAAATAGCCAAAGCCTAGTGTAATTGATTTGTATTACTGAAAACTCATGCTTCGAAATCGCAAAAAAATACACGTTTTCTGCCCGTTTTTCACTCATAACTCACGAACGAAAGCGAAAATTAAAATTCCGGCTTCGAGGTGCACATTCCGACCCTTTAGTCCGCCTATGTATAAAATTTCAGATCTCTGCGTTGAGTAGATTTCGCTGGGCATCGCGGACAGACAGACAGACAGACAGACAGACAAACACTTCCTTTTATTAATATAGATACCCGCTTATAATCCAATATAAAATTTTAGTGTAGAATTTTTAGTGCCCACTAATTACCTCACTAAGTGTGAAACTATTCTAATTATTATTATCAGTAACCAATGCTTTCAGAGTCAAAGGTTATGAAGTACATGAGGAAGATACCTGTCTTGTCAAAGAAGGAATTATTAGATGATTGTATATCATAGCAATGTACAGATAACACTAAAAGGCTCTATTCCTCTATCCGACCATCAGAATTGAACACCAGCCTCAGGGACTCGGAATTTCACTTCAAGTCAGTGTAAATGTTTCCTCAATCTAAGTGACTGTACTCTTGATAGGGACAAGAGGGATCTAACCCAAAATTTTTTGCTAACTTCTGCCATGAATATCATTTCAACCTGGTCTTCTTAAGGGAAATAATCATATTGGCGTTCAAGAGCTTCTTTTTAATTCTACGCAATCATTTATACGACCCAAAATGACTACTTGTAGATTTGATATTATTAAACATCGAAAATTATTTCCTGTATCAAATGTTGTATATTTGTGTTCTGGGTCTTAGAGGCAAAAGAAGTTGTCCCTCAGAAATAATAAATAATAAAATGAAATTTAAAAAAAAAATTAAATTTTTTAGACAAGGGCTGTCCAAATGCAAGTGCCCCAAGTGCCGCTTTAAAGGAAATGTGGTTTGGAGGGCCGCATTATAAAATACTCCGTATGTAAACTTTATTACTGAGTTTTAATAGGTATCTACTCTTATACAATTCAACGACCCTAAATAGCGTGCTTGCTCGCCCGCTTCGTGAGACATCGGGTATACTCGGCGATGTTCGTCTCTCGCAGTCTAAACTTTCATGACGACTACAAAATTAGGAAGGAAAACCGTTTCTTTATTATATAAGGCCTAAGTGAAATGAACACAATGAACAAATATTCTAATTTTATTTTTACTTACAATTTTCATAGCTCTGAACCACAAACATTTTTAATAATCTACCAGTGTAAATTTCTTAAAAATCCTGGAGTCAATGAATAATGGCGGGCGAAGCCGGGGGCAACAGCTGTAAAATATTGATGGTTTTATCTCTTGAAATATCGCTGATAATAATAAACCAAACAAACCATTCCTTCCCTTGAAACATTATATAATTTCTGAAAATTACACTGAATTGATAAAATAAAATTCACATCATATTCATGTCAATAAAAAGCTGAGAAACAATACGTATTATGTGTTCACAGGTTCTTTGGAACTGCATAATCGATTCTGATATAGTTTTCCCAGGGGGCGCTTTCATGTCGTGGAATGTACTCTAAAGCAGGAATTTTAGCTGTTTCATTAATTATTAATGGCTTAGTTTATGAATGATTCGCGTGCAAGTGTTAATAAATATAATGCTTTAATAATTATTATACTCTTAATTTTTAATTTTTAAAAGAATTATCTTGGCGAAGCCACGAGCACTTCCTAGTGATATACAAAGAAACAAAACGCGTTTGTTTTGTTATTTTAATTTATTCAAAAAATATCAAATTACAAAAAAATTAGTGGGAAATTTGAGGATGTTGTTTTTCACTAACTAATACATCAATATTAACTTTAATATTTGTTGTTGATAAACGAAGCAACTTAGTAAGTGACTTATCAGAGAGGAAACATCTATATTTTGACTTAATAAATTTCGTATTTGAAGGTAATTAATACATTTAGAGGCCGAAAAAAGGGATGTCGCGGGCCGCATGTGGCCCGCGGGCATCATGTTGGATAACCCTGTTTTAGACCATCTTTAATCAAATAATTATTTTGCTAAGGTGTTAATATCTGCTGTTATATTCCTTCTACTTTGTATTTAGATAAATTGCAAAATTTCCTAAACTATAAATTTTATCAAACTAATGTTACGCTGGAATTTTTAAAACCAGCAGTTGGCTGTATTTTATACAGCCTTGCCATAAATGTACAATATTGTCAGGTTCACAGATAGCATCTACTTTTGCAAGCCATCCAATATGGCGACACGGGTAACATATTCTTATACTGTCACTTCCCCTACATTCCGTCAGTGATATTCTGACCGCCGTAAATGTTACATCGATGGTCGAAACTAACGTCAATTTGCCTGCTGTGTTACACGTGTATAATTCCGTCACAAAAGAAGAT
The DNA here is from genome assembly GCA_964059195.1 of Ectobius pallidus. Classification (NCBI taxonomy): domain Eukaryota; kingdom Metazoa; phylum Arthropoda; class Insecta; order Blattodea; family Ectobiidae; genus Ectobius; species Ectobius pallidus. The sequence goes on from CAXKWD010000008.1 coordinate 141,700,318, forward strand.
TTCGCAATTGTTTTGGAATATTTGGAGACGGAAGGACGGGGATTTATGTGAAGTAGCTTGAGGAATCGTAATAAACAAAACTCTTGGATCCTAATTGGGCGTTATTTATGAGAGCTTTACATGATCATTATCTGTCGCTTGCCATATTTGTGATACTTTTTCCTGTTTCCCTTGCCATATATAATCGCTAGCACGTTTGCATTGATGAAGAGGGGATGGTAAACACGACTGGGAAAGCTATAAAAATGGCATAACTACGAAGGAAATAAATACTACGTATACTAGGCCAGCTCTGTTCTTTGCTGGCCATGGATCTTAGGATAATATTCATATCCGTGGCAATATGCTCCTTAGCATTGGTGAGTTTTAATAGTTTATAGATCAATTTTAATTAATAATTTATAAGTCACTGCATCAGAAGAACCTTTTATGGTATGGTTAGGATTTTCAAAACCTTTCAAAATCTGGTAGCAATAGGGTAGTAAATCATTTTGCGAGAAATTAATCCGATATTATTTGAATTCCTAGGTAACTTAAAGGGGTACGTACATTTTCAAGGATTATTTTATTTTAATTTTCGTTATACTATGAAATTTTTATCTTTATACCCGTGAAAGAATTTTTAAGATATCTGAAAATTTACCAAATCATGTAATTAACCCTTTACAGAATTTTAAGATTATGTAAGTTTGTTGCTAATTTTATCAAAGCATATTCCAAACTGTTAAACCTTAATTTGAAAAATAATTACACGAAAAATTCAGATGGCTCTTTTTTGTGAAGTGATCAACAAACAACATCTTAATTTATAACCTATTATTATTAAGTGCCAGTATGGTACTTTATGAGATTGTGTGGGGGACGAAAAATGTCTGTCCGTCTGTCTGTCTGTCCGTCCGTCCGTCCGTCCGTGTGTCTGTACGCGCTCTAACTCAAATACGCTTTTTCGGATTTTCATGAAACTTGGAAAACATATTTATAATGTCAATGGGAAGAACCCTATTTATATTGAACCAAATCGGTTCACCGGTACCGGAGTAATGCCCAATTTAGTGCCTATTTTAATAGATTATGGCGCCTTTCTAATAGAAAGGCGCCATAATTCAAATACGCTGTATCGGATTTCCATTAAACTTGGTATACGCATTTATGACATCCATGAAAAGTACTCTGTTAAATTTGAACCTAATCTGTTGACCGGTACCGGAGTAAAACCCAATTTAGTGTATATTTTGAAGGCGCAATAGCTCAAATACGCCTTATCGGATATTTATGAAACTTCGTATACGCATTTATACTATCCATGGAAAGACGTCTGTTGATGTTCAACCAAATCGGTTGGCCAGTACCGGAATAATGCCCAATTTATTGCCTTTTATGTTAATATATGAGAAGTCGCGATAACTCAAATATGCTTTATTGGATTTTCCTGAAACTTTGTATACCCATTTATAATGTACCGGAGTAAAACCCAATTTAGTGTCTATTTTAAAAACGCGGTAACTCAAATACGCTTTACCGGATTTTTATGGAATTTGGTATACACATTTATAGTGTTCATGGGAAGAGGTCTACTGATACTGGATGAAATCGGTTCACCTGTTTCGGAGTAATGCTCAATTTGGTGCCTATTTTATGATAATATACGTATTCGAAAGAATTTATATAAAAAAAAAGCAAATCATTTATCATGACAACATAGTCAATTGTTTTACTGTGATATTTTACGGCTTTGGAAATTAAAATAGAGATAGCTATGACCAAAAACACTATTGTTTTACATGCGCTTATAACTTACAACTAGACCGTTAAACTGACCCAGGTGACCGAGATGGTAACGTTTTGGCCTCACGTTATGGAGTTCCATGGTTCAAATCCCGAAACCAGCCAATTTCACTTTCTTTTTCGTATTTTTATGTGAGTGTGCGATTGTCAAGATATCAAAAATCTGTACAGTTCAGCTGATGCTGGAAGATTTTAATCTGATTAAAAAGAAAACTAGACCTTTGTTCTTCCCTAAGCCCTGCTTAATGAATAAATCTGGAGCTTAACTTGTAAATCAATTAAAAAAACATATTCTGCATATCATAATTGCAGTCATAACTGATTAAAAAAAACATACTGGCACTTTTTTACGTCAGTTTACCTGATTTTATTAATATAAAGAAAGAAAGAATGCATGGCGAAATGTTCTAAGAAATGCAAAGGTTAAAAAAATATTTTTCTTCCTCATACGTCGCAGAAAAATTTTAAGGGTTAATCGGTACAGCCCTAAATAAAACCCATGTTAAATTCACATAAGTTTCACATAAGTTTCCTTATAATTTTTCAACACAAGGAGGTCCCAATGTGTTTTGAAACAGGAGAAATGAAATAAACGTTCATGCTTTCAATTTAAAAGAAGATATGCATAGCAACATGATTCTTCCTTGTCAGATTCCACTTCGAAATTATGTAATACCACGAGAAGTAGAGAAGCTTTATTCAGTCACCGCTGTAAAACTGTGGTTTCTTCTCGAGCAAAAGAAAAGAGTTTTTACGGTTTTAATTGAGAACGTCTGATGTTAGGGCAGTGTCTGAACATCATTAATATCAAAGTAAACTTGAGTTCTTAGAAAACGATCAAATGAATGAAAAACTCTCGAGGCCAAAAAGGAAAAATGTATTTGTCTTTCATTAGACTACTCCAGAAAGAGAAAGAAAGAATCTTAAGAATTTTACGATATTTTAAAAAGCTTAATTATTTTTTATACAGCCCTTCCTAATTAAGTATCTCAGAAGGTCTTGAAAACAAAATTTCCTACATTAATCCTTCAATACAGACTAAATACCACTATAATTGTAAACTCTGGGTTCGAAACCCCAACACTAACATAACCGGGAAGTATCATAACTTACCTAAAAAGCACTTAACGCAGTAAGAAAAATCTGATATCATACACTCACATAACTTTTTCTACTCTGAGCTTCGATAATACACATTTACCAAGCTGGGTGGCCGAGATGGTAACGTCTTATACTCGCATTCGAGAGGTCCCAGGTTCAAATCCCGTGGCCGGCCAATTTGACATGAGTTTTTTCGTGGTTTCTCAGTCGTAAAGGCAAATGCCGAATTGGATATTGAGCTCTTAATGTGGGCTCGATGCTCGATATATACATATATATATATACATAATTATATACATATATATTTAAATTAATCTTTGTTTATACTCCTTTGAGCATCGAGCCAACATCAAGAGCTCAGTATCCAATATCCAATTCTGCATTTGCCTTTACGACTGGAGAAACCACGAAAAAACCCACGACAAATTGGCCAGCCACGGGATTTGAACCTGGGACCTCTCGAATGCGAGTCCAAGACGTTACCATCTCGGCCACCCAGCTCGGTAAATGTGTATTATCGAAGCCCAGGGTAGAAAAAATTATGTATCACATCATATATATATATATATATGGGGCATGTACGTACGATAACTCAAATACACTTTATCAAATTATCTTTCAACTTGGTATACGCATTTATAACTTCCATGGGAATAAACCTATTGATTTTGGACCAAATCGGTTGGCCGGTACCGGAGTAAATCCCAGTGTAGTGCCTATTTTATGGTAATGTGTTAGAAAGAATTTATCAAATGCAAATCAGTTCTCATGACAACATATTGGAAGTTGCAATACAGTTACCTTAGACAAATGACATTACCCACATATTCCTTCACATATTCTTATCAAACTATAGACCCTTTTTCTTCCGTAAGCCCTGCTTAATGACTCGATCTGGAGCTTTACTCGGAAATCAATTAACAAATAACTTATTTTCTGCATATCATAATTGTAATTAACACTGATTAAACAAAAGAATTCTGGCACTTTGCTACAATAGTTTACCTGATTTTATTTATTATAATATTGTAGATAGTAATATCGGAGAAATGTTTTATTGAACTTTTATGTTTAATTTGTTAACATACTGGCTGTTTACATAGCCCGATTTCAGATTTTAACCCATAATAGCTACTCTTACTCTTCGTACTGGACTTTTTTTTACCGCTAAGGACATTTTCTTTAGGTACAAAAATTTTCTTTAGCTACAAAATGCGGAAATTTTAGGCCTACGCCGAAACGGGATACAATCTGTTCGTTGTTTTAAAATGTGACGGTGTAAATAAATTTAATTTTGTTTTCGGGGATTCTGGCTCAAAAAATCCATTTTGTTTTTGGTTGCAGATGAGCCGCGGTCAGTCCGATGATTACGACAGTAGCTACTCGAGCGGGCCTAACGACTCTAGTGACCCTAGCTACCCTAGCGGCCCTAACGACTCTAATGACCCTAGCTACTCTAGTGGCCCTGGGTATTCTAATGAGCCACCATACAACGAACCTGCAAATGTACACCAAGTAAGGCGTACGGAAGGTTGCCAGCGAGAGGGAAAAGGCTAAATCCACTGAATTGTTTCTCATATCTAGTAATTCTGATAAATAAGTTTAATTCAAATAACGTCTTGTCGTCCGTCAAGTTTGTTTTAAAGAAATGTGGTCTGCCATCGGTATTAAATTTAAGTCTGAATTTTTTAGTAGAGAACTAATTAATTTATGGCACTTTGTTACATCAGTTTACCTTATTAATGAATTTCATTTTCAGACAGGGTAAAATGGTTTTAAAATAAAGAGATTGTCCACCTTAGAACCCTTGTCGTTTCACTTATCTGGGGCCTTTTATAAAATATAAAATAATATAGAAGGCACAAGCACACGTTAAAAACACTGTTGTCAAATTAGTAAAAACACTGTTGTCAAATTAATAAAACTTCTTCTTGGTCCCAGATGCGTCTAATACTTGAAAATGCATTTCGATGCAAGTTGCATCATCTTCAGTTCAGCTTGGAGACACAACAGATACAATGTCTGATGATGTACTAATGTATATCATTATATACATTGCATACATTAGTACATCATCAGACATTGTATCTGTTGTGTCTCCAAGCTGAACTGAAGATGATGCAACTTGCATCGAAATGCATTTTCAAGTATTAGACGCATCTGGGACCAAGAAGAAGTTTTATTAATTTGACAACAGTGTTTTTAACGTGTGCTTGTGCCTTCTATATTATTTTATATTTTATAAAAGGCCCCAGATAAGTGAAACGACAAGGGTTCTAAGGTGGACAATCTCTTTATTTTAAAATCAGTTTACCTATTTTATTTCATTATAATTTAACAGTCTCTATTGTATCCTATATGATGCTTCATTAATTTATGGGCTGAAAGGAAGTCGTTGATGTGCTTCTTGGCATATTCTGTATTATTAATTAAACCAGTATATCTTTTTTTTGTATTTAACTTTTCCAGTTATGCTATTTGCAAGTACACACACACACACACACATGCATACTTACATTCATACGCATTTCTAACTGTAGTATTCGTTATAAGGGTACAGTCGAGTTCTCGGAATCTTTCCGATATGATACGCAGTGGTTTATGTCGGTAAGGGAATTATAAACGGGCTCCACCAGCCACTTCCCACCCCTGCTCTCCTTTCTTTCGCGATGGCCGATATGGCTAAGAGCCTCTAGATTTTGAGAGAACATAATCATTTCAGAATTAATCTTAACATTTTTGTATGATGTGAGGACTACCACCAGAATAACACACAGAATAACACAATTATCCCGAAAGTTCAGTTGATACAACGTTTACTGTGTTGTTACAGATATATCACTTATATTATGTCATCACCTTCTTATAATATATCTTTGTAAAATTATAGTGTATCATAGTATATTCCATCACTGCACTAGTTTCACCAATGTTAAAAGTCATATCATTAATCATATTTTATCTTATAATTCACTCAGTATCGTCACTCATAAAACATATAACTTAGTATAGTAACTACTAGCAAATAATGATGTAAATTCTTTAAAGTCAAATAAAATTGTAAAATACATAATACCAATAATGTTCAACTTTGTGAGCTGGTTATTGATATATTGTTATAATGTTCGTTATTGATATAATATATACTTATTACAAGTTAAAATTGCTGCAATATATCTATAGCATAATATTAAATGTGTAAAAACGTCCCTTCTTCTTTAAGAGATAAGAGAAATAATTTTCTGTTTGTTGTCCATGTCTTAGTTCACTTCAAGTGACTATATATAGGCCTACCATAGAAGACATTATTCACAAAACAATTTCATCATCCCTCCACTTCATATGTGTCTTAGTCTCCTCCTTCCTTTCTCCCTCTATAACCTGAAACCTGGTTAATGTTGGGTGCCGGGCTTCTGATATCAAACCAATACGAACCGGGCTCATCCAGGGACTATTCTAGACGTTCATTGGGAGCAGATCTTTTCACCGCTCACCTAGATCTGAGCGTTGTGCATAGGCTGATGCATGTGTTCGGACTTGAACTCAAAACAATAAGATATTGACCGTCGCGGTGGCTCAAGCTTAGAGCGTGGACCTGGTATTCAAGCTGTTCCGGGTTCAAATCCAGGGGCCGGCGGGTGTGTCATTCATGGTGGACGAAGCCGAGACTATGGGGGTTTTCTCTGACATCGTCCCGTTTTCCCTTTCATTCATTCCACCACTTCAACTTCCTTTCCCCCCTCATTATCACCCCGTTCCCCTATCCTGTTTTCGGCTCAGCTGCCGCTGCAGACTCTGCTACGGGCCTCCCCCGCCTTCCCCATTGTTTGTGGTCCGGATGTTGCTGGTGGTGTGCCGCGACTCCGAGGCTCTTGATTAGAGAGACCTAGATACTTGATAGACTACTTGTTTGATGTAGGGGAGCTCCATGGGGGCTCGTGGTGGAGTCTGTTGACCGGAGGGCCTTGGGCATGCACATCATTTCGTTTCCTAGGGTGCACAATGGGCCCACCTATGCGGCTTGCGTGCGCGAGTCCCTGAGGGCTCACCCCCTAAGCCGTAACTTAATAAGATATTGGCTCACCTAAGGCTGGCGTGGAACACAACAGATTAGGTGATTCATTGCCAACATTAAATAAAGAAAAACACTAGAATAAACCAGATTAGGTGAAAAACACTAGAATAAACCAGATTAGGTGATTCATTGCCAACATTAAATAAAGAAAAACACTAGAATAAACCAGATTAGGTGAAAAACACTAGAATAAACCAGATTAGGTGATTCATTGCCAACATTAAATAAAGAAAACCACTAGAATAAACCAGATTAGGTGAAAAACGCTAGAATAAACCAGATTAGGTGATTCATTGCCAACATTAAATAAAGAAAAACGCTAGAATAAACCAGAGGCATCGGAAAGTTTCCTTGCACTCGACTGTACTTCAATACGGTTATTATTGCTGAAAGTTCGAATACAGATTTCAGGATCAAATATAATTATTCATGGATTTAAAGAGCTTATGGTAACCAATCTTCTTACATAACGATTTCATGCAAATACAGTTTTATCAAATGTGGGAAGTTCTCCTTTAAAAAACGAGCATGAACAGAGTACTATAGCAAATTGCTACATAAATGTCTGTATTCACCAGAGGGTATAAGATAGTAAATTATATTTACGTTGTGCTCAGTTCCGATGTTTATTCCAATTAATTTCTACGAGTTTGTTTCACATTCGGGCTTTCGTTTGCTCTCCATTCATGGCTACGTTTATCTTCTCGGAAATTTATTCATTATGCTGTATATTGCTGTCTCTCAAAATGGGTTTATAATTGCTACTTACAATGTCATATAAATTTCCTTTATTCGTTGGATTGTATTTTGCGGCTATACAGTCGCATTTCCACTGATAAATTTCACGGGATTTTAAAACGTTGAACAAATATATTTTAGAACTTTTATAGTTGCAATTGTACACTTACGATTTACACATAGGCTTAATACGGCACGATTTTAAAGTCAATTGTAAATCCACCAGTGGAAAAGACCGATTAATGTGCCCATTACGTCGCCTATTTTTGTGATAAGTTCCCGATTACTATTGCCTTTACGGATAGGTTGATGGATTTAGTATTCGAGTTCTATAATAATTATTTTGCAAGAAGTAGAAATTATAAAATACGGTACCATGGGCAGGGAACTCATCAGCAAATATCGTATCTCTCTATTGAAGTAGTTTAAATTGTGAAGTTTTTAAATTCATTTGCAATTTTATCATTATAAGTGGTACTTTATGAGATTCTGTGGGGGACGGAAGAATGCCTGTCTGTCTGTCCGTGTGACTATACACGCGATAACTCAAATATGCTTTATCCGATTTTCATGAAACTCGGTATATGCATTTATAACGTTCATGGGAAGAAGGCTATTTATATTGGACAAAATCGGTTGATCGGTACTAGAGTAATGCCCAATTTAGTGCCTGTTTTATGGTAATATATTAGAAAGAATTTATCAAATGTAGATCAATTTTCATGACAACATATTGTTTTGCAGGTTATAGACAGCTTTTTGGAAGTTGCAATACAGTTAGCTTTGACAAATCACACTACCTACGTATTCCTTCACATATGCTTACGAAACTAAAACCTTTGTTCTTCCGTAAGCCCTGCTTAACTCTGAAATGGATCGAAAAATAACTTATTTTCTGCTTATCATAATTGCAATTAATACTGATTAAACAAAAGCATTCTGGCCCTTTGTTATATCAGTTTACCTGATTTTATTTAACTAAAGGATTTATAGTACATTATGGAACGGAGCCTATAATGGCCTTTATTAAGAAAAGAGCGAAGCAGGTGTCATAATTTACATACGAGTAGGCCTATCTTAATTACCTTATACGATTTTTTGTTCGACCATATTTAAATGCCTAAAGTTTTGGGTTTTTAGAATGCCTCTAAATTAATGAAGGAAACGACTTTCGTTCATCTGCTCTTAGTAGCTCTCTTTTTTCCGAACACACGGCAGGCTTCGAGGCATGCAGGCTGCAGGGCTTCTGTTGTTGCTTTAACGTCAAATAATACTGATTTAAACACACGAAATGAACTCAATTTAGTACAGTATTAAAATTAACATGAACAGATTTTTAAAAATATAGGTTGTTTATTACGCAGTTTCATTTGCTACTCTCAAGGTTTCTCGCGTTGCTCGTTTCATGAACAAACTAGTAACTCAATAAATAACATTATAGGCTTGTTGCATAATGCACTATTAAGTTAGTCTTCCGCTTTAAATTAACATTTTTAGTGAACACTGGAGTATTTGTGGTCAGTATGCAGTAAATACCTAGATAAATTGTACAGTGTACTGTATTAATTTGCTTATTAGGCCTAAATAAGCAAGTAAATAAGAAGTGTAAAACCAGATGATTAAAATTTAGTAATAGATCCTTGAATGCACGATATAGTTTCTCACGCAGATTATAAATCCATCCCGGACTGCAAAGAAAAGCAGTAAAAACAATGTACCCTATTCTGTAATTTTTACACGAATTTCTCATTACTTTATTCCAAATTTAATATAACGATGAGGCAGGTCCATATGCTCTATGAACTCTATGATGACAACGACTCGTCCAAGACTCTTCAAGCAAGGGTGTACATTTTCCATTGCTTCTCGCGGGTTAGGGATGAAGGGACAACAAACAGTCCTGAACCCAGGAAGTAAATTTTATATAATTTAGAAGTCCCCGACCCAGCCGGGAATTGAACCCGGAGTGCCATGCTGAAAGACGCTATAATTTTCACAATGTTAATATATTAAATATAATGTTATTAATTTGACTTAATACAATTAGTCCTATATGGCGTTCTTTCGAATTCTGCATGAAGAAATTTGGTTAGGCCTATGGATGTTTTCAGTTTTCTTTTCCGTTACAGTTGATGCTGTCTTTAGTATTATAGTAGATGAAAGGTTAACTTGTTATAAATTCCTGATATTCAATACCGATAGCATGACTTGAATTCATTTGTATTTCGTTAATGTATAGCCTCATTACTAAATTCTTTATCTCATTTTTAAAAGCCACAAATCGAAAAATAATTGATTAATGCTTCTTGATAACGTTCTATCCAAATTTAATTCATACACACTCATTCAGCCTGTAATAAAAGAAAACCCACATAAGTTTCTGGAGTAAGTAGTTCGGATCTAGACGAAATGGTTAGATGAAGAAACATACACTTCATTGTGCATGTCATATCAAGAGATTTCTGTAGTTCTGTAGTTTACGTTATTATTATGGCCCGGAAATTTATTAAAAATAATATGTTTAATAATGCACTCTATAACATACTAGTGTTAAAATGTATGCGCGACATGAAAGAAATAACACAAAATTGATGGCTTCATTTTGCATATTGTTGCTAATTTTGTTAGTTTTGAGATAATGCATCATATTTGTTTGATATTAAAATACAATCGTCCTTATTTTATTAATTTGTCACATTTTTAAACGGCTTATTTCTGACAGATTTTAAGTATTGTGCATATTTCTGTTAAGTCAAACATTTACAGTATATTTGGGTAAGGTGAATGTTTTGAGGACTGACTGTACAATATTTGATAGTATTTAATGTTTTCGGTACGGATTATGTAATATTAAAGCGACGTATCACGTCATTCGTTTTCTATTTACTAAAATTTATTGCATTGACTATGTTTTTAAAAGTTTTGTAATGTAATTTTTACAACTTCTACTATTTAAAAAAATATATTGTAATTCAGCTAACAAGAGAACTTAAAATATGAACATTACTTAATTTATGGAAGATACTTCATTGGTTCTGGAGCATATTTTAGAAATATTAGATCACATCTGCATGCATATTTCGTCTTCCGGGCCTTAGTCATTATATATGTTTACAATAACCACGTGACATGGCTGACGCAATACCTTCAAGGAATCTATCCATCTCAGTCATCCAGCTCTAAGGTTTCTATCCACTCAAAAATACGAATGCCGGATAGGAATTTACCCGCCAAACACACTGGAATTTTGAGGCCGGTTTTTTGTGCTTGCTTGTGGTGCTTTAGGAAGCGTCCGTGCTGATTAATTTTGAAATTATTCTATTGTTAACGTTTGATACAGCAATATAGTCGTAGCGATTCTGTAGGCTAAACTATCTTTCGAGTGAATATTTGAAGAAGTGCTTGATATTCTTAAGAATACTTTCTCTTAATTTCTGAATTGGAATGAAACAAATAGTCTGGAATCGAGGTAAGTGTGTCCTTCGTGTCTGAAGTTACAATTTTAAATGTAGTAATTCCTTATTGGACTATATAATTTTGTAATAGTTTATAATAATGAGCAGACCTTTTCAAAGAACTTTTATATTTCAGGGCAAATGGAAAGTTCCAAGAAATATTTTAAAAGTGGAAGACTTCAAAGTTTAACAGTTTTTAAGGTGAGGAACATTCCTGACTTTCCTTTCGCTTCCAAAACAGAAATTTGGAGAAAGTATTCTAAAGAGGCTATCAAATACTCCCTTCAGAATGAATTTTAAGAACCATTTATTCCAATAACAATTTTCAATGCATTTCATAAGAACGTGTCTAGGCGTCTTACAAAAAAAAATCCACTATTTCGTTCATAATTAATTTACAATATATAAGGTAGACTGACTGTAAGATTATTTAAGAATGATATTTCTGGCCCATGCCTTTTTATGATTTTTATGTAGATTTAAATATTATCCCTAAATAGCTTCTGCCTGATACTTCACTCTCATGGAACCGTTAACATAGCCTACCGTAAATTAAATGAATCATCTATAATAATAAGAGGAAGTGTTTGCCTGTCTCTGCGCGATGCTCAGCGAAATCTACTGCAGGCAGAGATCTGACATTTTAAACATTTATTAACTGAAGGGTGGACGAATGCGCCTCGAAGCCGGAGTGGTTTCTAGTGCTTCACTTAACATGATAATATGTCAGAAAAGCATAACCTGGTGAACTTGGATGGATATAAACAGTCCCACTAGAGCCCCTTCGGTACCTTGGGACTTTTTTGTTCCGAGGTTTTAGTGCATTGTAATGGATTTATTTAGCATAATTGTAACTTGTCACTAACAACTGGAATATCTTGATGAGCTGCAAGAAAATGTAATGGAGTACGTGAAATCATGAAGACTGTACAGGACAATCTGTGGCGGAACAAAAAAGTTAAAACATTTGTAACGATAAAATTACAGAATTTCATCAGTGGTAGCAGTGTTCTCATGTTGTTGGTATATTAAAGATGGCCATGACAGAGTTCAGAAGTTGAAGGAGTACGTATTTATGCCTCACTTGAGTCAATGAAGGTAGAGCAGGAGGAAGAAAGGAAATTACACAAAGAAAAAGAATATATAGCTGCTCGAAATAAGCGAAGTGAAAAAAACGTCGAAGAAGAAAACACAAAATATATTTACGCTATGCAAGAATTGTGGCAATGTTATTAACAGGACTCGTAATAGTAACAATAGTTATAAATAATAATAATACAAATAATAATACGTAATGTATGTAATCATACATACAAATAATACATAATATGTCATGGAAAATATCAATTACATCGGCCTATGAGGCACGTGCATATATACTCTGCGAAACTCATTTATCCTTATGTTTTACTTTGCACATAATTATTTTTAAATAATAATGAACGCCGCATCATAATATTTCATAAACTGTATGTATTAATGTATTACGAACTTTAATTATACTAAGTGTTAATATTAATGTCTGTAATTTACCTTTTACCTTTAGTCGTATTACTTTAATTGTGAGTTTAAAAACAAACCTGATTTTTAAAGAAAAGTGAAAACGTAACATACAGGATGCTCTTTATAATATGTGCTCTCTCACCATGGATATTTCAAGACTTGCAACTAACTTCGTGTATGCCTTTTACAGATCGAGCCCAGTGCATCCAGTGGATATAAACAAAAGTATGCCGGAGATAACACAGGTAGTGGTGGCGGAACAGCCAAACTAGAAAAGAACAAAGAATACAAAGTATACAACATAAATCAGAAAGCCACAAAGAAACATGCAAAGGAATATGAGAAAAAGGCAGCAGCGTATAAGAAAGTCGGAGCAGCATACCTGACTGAGTCGAAGAAGTTAGAAGAACAAGCTATCATTCACGAAAGAGCTGTAGCAGAACTTACGAAGCAGATAGAAGAATATGAACATTCAGCTAGAACGTACATGCTGAAGGCTCAAGAATTCGAAAGTTTGGCAAGACAGCATCAGTACACGTCCAGAAAACTATTTGCCAGAGCTGCTTATGAGAGCCGAAGAGCATCTGCAGCTGAAATGCAAGCCAAAGCATCTTTGGCGCTTGCCGCAGAACACAGAAGTATCAAGGAAAGATACTCTTATCTTGCGTCTCATATGGAAAAGAGTGCTTATCAAGCTGAAGAAAGAGCTAAAGTACAGTTGAAACAGGCCACGGTGTACGAAGCAAAGGCCAAACAATACGAGTCTCATCGTCAAGAGTTCTTGAAGAAATCGGATGCATCTGAGAGACTTGCTTTTGAATCTTACAGCCAGTCAAGACAGTATCATGCCAAGTCGCAGGAATTGTACCATAGGGCAAAGCAGATGACCGTAACTTCCAAGTATCTGAAGGAAATGCACTCACATTACAGACTAGCTGCTGAAACCAAGAGAACCTTCGCCAGGAAACAAGAAGAGGATTATAAATATATGAAAGAGAAGACAAGAGAAGTGGGAGAAGAGAGCTATGCAGTGGGAGCATCGGGTGCAGAAATGCGCGAGTCCGAAAAAGTAGAAGTGGACCTTCCAAATAAGAAAGGACGCTAAATAACTTTCTCACACTTTTCGCTTTTTCTTTAATAATTTAGTTTGAAATTCAGTGTGATTTACATATTTTTGTGCGTTTTTTATAAATCGTGCGTTTAATCTTTTTCAATACGAATGCTGTAAAGTAATTTAAAAAAAAAATACTTTTAATATCTTTTGCTCTCCATTTATTTGTATTTTTACATTTATTTCATTGTTTGTGATAAAACCAGAACTACTATAAAATATAGTTTCGATTTATTAATTTCGAAAAATCTAATTTAGTCTTTTATAGATAATTTTTGAAGGGATAAGATTGTATAACGTAGTATACTTCATAATACTGCACAATTTGCAATACTATATATGTTTGTACTATTATAGTACTTTGAAGTATTATTAAAAATAATGGTTTTGTCCCCTTATTGGTTAGATAGTGCTACATACAGCTCTTAAATACAAAGTGCAAATTAAAAACTGCTATTTAAAACATTGAGGAGTTATGGTAAAAAAATTACAAAAATTGTCAGCTGGACCATTCCCCCTGAAACTATACAGTGAATTAGTGTTTGATCCTCGATATTTTTAGTGGGCCTATTATCTAGCCTTCCACTTTTTGTATTATTTCTACCCTTTAATGATTAATTAGACTTTTGGTGGTGTTTTATTCCATCTGGATAATATTTCTTTGTTAAAGCTATCACTCTCTGCCGTTTGTTGATGGAATATTCTTAGGGAGCGGCAGAAAGGACGAAATTTTACTTTTATAATTGTACAGCAACTTTCTATGTGCTGGTATATCTGAACGCTTTGAAGTGAAGCAGGCAGGCTTATAACATTTATTTTTATTACAATCCTGTATGTTGGATATTTCATTGCCCTATGAGTGTAGTCGGTCTACTGGATGTTAGGGCAGTTGGGCAGAAATCGCATTCAAATTTTGCCTTATTATTGTATATACAATACATGGAAACCCATTTTAACTAAATTATAATGCAATTTAGAACAATCACCATTCTCAAAATGAAAGCATTTTGGTATTATTTTGGTATAAATGATTTTATTCGAAGGATATGAATTTGGAAATGGTTTCTTTGGAGTATAAACATTTTTTTCTACTGTCATGAGTAAATAATGTCCTATAAAGTGGCCTTTCATAATTATAGCTGACAGCGTTTAAATGTGATATTAGTTTATAGGCTATTCTTCATCCATGGAAATGGATATTTTTCACACTTACATACATCATTATGTTACATAATTTAAAATTTAACTACATGTCCCATTCATACAGGCTGATTTACACTTTGAACAAGAGATGTTGACAATACGATTTTTGAGTATATGCTTTACATAAAGACCATCTTATCGGTAGGCCCCAAGGACGTAGCTAAAGATTATATTTGGCCAAAGACAGGAGTAGGTTGGGAAGGCTTGAGAGGAACTGATTTTAACATTTTTATTTATTTATTTATTTATTTATATTTATACAAAACAAAACAAGACCACCCGAATGAGCAAGCGCTCGTGCTCGGGCACAGTTCAGCCATTTACATTACAAAATACAAATTACAAAATACATAAAGAAAATATAATTAAATCAAAACCTAAAAAATAATAATAATAAAGAAAGAACAGAAAAGTAAAAAGAAAAAAGGAAAAGTAGTAAGAACAAAAATTGAAACCCTGAGTTATTACAAATAAAATCGTTCCTTAATTGTCTACTAAGTACAGAGTGAAGTAACTTATGAACTATGAAATAAGATTTTTGATAAACTTATTGAATTTTTTGTTGTTCATATGTACTATTTCTGGATGTGACCTAATTATAGAGTTATAGAGTCTTGGACCATAATAAATGCTATGTTTAGAGCCAGAAGAGGTGAAGTATTTTGGTTCTATTAAAGGCAATGTTTTATTTCTTCTAGTATTGTAGTTATGAGGATCCGATACATGTACGTTGCGCTATTTTTGAAAGTATTTTAAAATTGTGAGCTTATAAATTTGTTCTACAGTCATCACATTAAATTCAGGAAATATCAATTCTGTTGGATATTCTATAGGCTTTTTTAAACAAATTTTTATAATTCTCTTCTGTATTAGAATCAAAGGAGTTAATACAGATGTGCCACTTCCCCCCAGCCAATGATACCATATTGGAGGACAGATTGTATTAGAGCTAAGTAGACTGTTCTTAAGACTTCAGTCGGTAAATATTGTTTTAGACAGACAAATTTGTATAATGTTTTTCTTAATCTGGTACAAATTTACAAATCAATTTAATACATGCTTGGAATTTTATCTCATATTGACCACAAACTCTCTGGTAGGAAACAGCTTGAAGTTCTGGTCTTCACTAATATGTGTCACTCTTTCAGATCGAACCTAGTTTGGAGGAACCATTACCTCAAGAATCTCGGCGGCAGCCACAATATCATCAACGGCCCCAAAAACACCAACCTCCACCACCACCACCACGGCCTAAATCTTACGAATACGACAGAGGTGGCGACGATGGTATGAAGGCCAAGATGGAAAAGAACAAAGAATTGAAAGTTTATGGATATAATCAGAAAGCTACAAAGAAGAGAATCAAGGAATTCGAGAAAAAGGCAGAAATGTACAAGAAGATTGCGACAGAATATTACGAGGAGGCTCAGAAATTAGAACAACAAGCCATAATATACGAGAAGAAGGCCACGGAAATAACCAAGAAAATAAGTGAATACGAGACCAGTGCAAAGAGATTGGAGGTCCATTCAGTGCAGTTAACACAGAAAGCCAAAGAATACCACGAGGTTTCGAAGAAATTCTTCGCCAAAGCCGCGTTCGAGAGCAGACTAGCTTCAGCTGCCGAAATACAAGCTAAGGCGGCTTTGGCAGCAGCGAGCGAATATTCGAACTACGTCCAGCAAAATAACTACTACGCTGCACATTTGAAGAAAAGTGCTTTCCAAGCAGAAGAACGTGCCAAATTCCAAGTAAAACAAGCTTCAACATTTGAAGCAAGAGCCAAACATTATGAAGCTCATAGAATTGAGTATTTGAAGCAGTCTGAAGTAGTTGAGAAGCAAGCCTCTGAAGCCTATAGTCAAGCCAGTGCCTATCAGGCGAAGGCACAAGAATTTTACCACAAGGCAAAACTTGCCACGATGAAAGCGAGGTACCTCCATGAGCTGTTTCAGCATTTTAAATTTTCTGGCTATGCGAAGAAGTCCTTTGCCAGAAAACAGGAAGAAGATTCGCAGTTTTATCAGGAGAAATCTAAAGAAATAGGGGAAGATTCCATGCAGGTAGGAGCTACGGGTGCTGAAATGCGTGAATCTGAGAAAGTAGAAGTTGATCTGGGAAAGAAAAGGAAGAACGATTAGGAATGCACTGTGTCGTGTGAGTGTTGTGGACAGATGTTTTCAAGTATAAACTGTTTTGCTCTCCATTTTTATTTATTACGTCAGCGAATTTGTACTTTTTATTTATGTGAAACCGTATTGTACCGATAAAATAAAATGTATGTCACGTTTCATAAATCATTATTTTATATTCTGTGTAAGAAAAAGTATTTAAAAAAAATAATTTTAACTACTGAAATTATATAAGCAGTAAATATTCTGTTAAGGGAGTAGGCAATGCTTAAAGCACTGAATTGTAGACCGTATTCATTTTTCTCCTCATAGTGTACAGACTCATATAAATATACAGATTCCCTGTTACATGGAGACACAGAGAGTTCCAGGAGGTTGAGGCTCCCAGACTTTTAGACAATCGGCACAGGAAGGTGGTAAGGTTGTCAGCCTTACGCACCGGCCGCCTTTACTCCCAGGAGTTCTCCTGTAGGCTACTCGTTTCTGTTAGAGGCTGAGTCGACCCCAGGGTCACAGTGCCACCAGAAGGATTAGGCCAGTTGAAAAATTCCAACGACCTCATCGGGGATCGAACCCGCGACCATCCGGTTTGTAGCGTAGCGCCTTAACCAGTACGCTACGGCGTACCTCGAATTATAGATTAGTATTCTGAAAATGCAGTTTTTAAACACATATTATTCAAAATGGCAGTTACTTGCTTTGTCACAATTTAGCTTTTCCCTCATAACTGAAGCAATTAAGATGTTCATCATCTTTCTCATTTTTTAAAGCCTGAAGATAGATATTCAAAAATGACCAAATTCAAGTCTTAACCCCAAAATTATTTTCTTGTAGGCAGAATATTTAAAAGAGCTGGATAGTTCTGGCCACTTTTGTAAATTATATATGTGGCAACTTGCATAAAAAAATATATATTTCTGTTCAGTGATTTTCGAAATATCAGAGAACCGATTCTAAAAAGATTAGTTTGCGGGAAAAGTCCGTTCAACATATAACGTTAATTTATAAGGATAGGTGATAGGTGCTTAAAGCGAAGTGCAACATCTTGGTGCAAATTAATAACTGCAAAGGTAAGTAAGATACACAGGGTGTTAACGAATAATACCGAACTATTTTACCTGTGTATAGAAGGGGCATAGACAAGCAACTTTTAAGAGATTTTTGTTCTATGGATATTATTATCATAAAATCTCCCTGGGCATGGCCGCCAATGACTTCTAACGTTTGAAAAAAAGTCAAAACAAAGGAACTTCATTCTTAACACTGAAGTTACGAATAAAAGAACTAATGCAGTGTGGCGGCCATTCGTGTGATTACTCTTTAAATTTTGCAGATTATGGAAACACTAAATTATGATATAGCTTTTGATGAATGATTAAGAATCAGGTTTTTATCGATCACTAAGAAGGCATAAAGTCAATTTAATGAACATTTCAACCCCATTTCGCTTAATTATTGACTTATGGGCACCAAATTGTTGTGACTTTAATGCCCTGTAGCATACACATTTTACATCATAGAGCAAATATCTCCTAATAAAAGTTGCTTGTCTGTGTCCCTCTGTGCACAGGAAAAATATTTCGGTGTTATTCATTATGTATATTATGATGTATTTATTACATTGTATATTTATGCGTTGATATCTCCTGTAACGAAAGGCGTTTTTATCAGATACAATTTCCTTCTTGTGACCATTGCAACCTTATTATAAGATAAACATTCGTGATGGTCAATATCTCAGGCATTGCTGAACGTTATTGGTCAATATCAAACATGCTTCGTATGATTGGAATAGTCCCCTAAAAATCTGACGTCATTATTGGTCAGTGTACTGTCTTCAGTTGGTTTTGAGCTTACGAGTAGACTCTGGTGTACCCAACCCAAATCAATTATTTCATTTTAACACTCATATAGCATGAACGTACACTTTATATAATGAAAGCAAATATTTAAAGAAACTGATCTGCTAATTCATATTAATTAATTTGTCACGATATAACATGAGAATAACATTGCTGAACAAACAGGTATAAAGTGAATGAGGAAAATTACTATATAATATTTGTTACTGTTACTTTATTTGTAACTTAATATACAACTTACCATACAGATTGAGGATGAACACTAAAAATATCAAAATAACATTTTTTTATTAAAAAGATACGCGTTACATTCATGTCTTATTCTGTATTAAGCATGCATATTAAACTAAATTAAACTAAACTCCGTGGCGCTACATCCCTGGAGGGACTTGGCCTACCACCCGACCGCTGTGTCATCTCCCATAGGCAGATGGCAGGAGTGGGGGGCATGTGGTCATCATACCAAAACCCACAGCCGTTAATGGTGGTTTCCGTGACCAGAGCTTCTTATATATATATATATGAGAAGTGGCATATATATACACACACACACACATACTTATATTAATGAAAAGGGGAAGTAAGTAAGTTTTATTGTTGTTCTTAAGGTTTTACAAATACAAACACAATAGGCTACAAGCTATAATAATATTTACAAATCGAAGGTGGTAAAAAATCGGGTATACTCGGCGATGTTCGTCTCTCGCAGTGTAAACTTTCATGACGACTACAAAATTAGGTAAACCGCTATTATGTAAGGTCTAAGTGAAATGAACACAATGAACAAATTCTCTAATTTTATTTTTACTTACAATTTTCATAGCTCTGAACCACAAACATTTTTAATAATCTACCAGTGTAAATTTCTTAATAATCCTGAAGTCAATGAATAATGGCGGGCGAAGCCGGGGGCACAGCCCCAGTAGTAAAATATTGATGGTTTAACTCTTGAAATATCGCTGATAATAGTAATCCAAACAAACCATTCCTTCCCTTGAAACATTATATAATTTCTGAAAATTACACTGAATTGATCAAATAAAATTCACATCATATTCATGTCAATAAACAGTTGAGAAACAATACGACGTATTATGTGCGCACAGGTTTCTTTGGAACTGCATAATCGATTCTGATATAGTTTTCCCAGGGGGCGCTTTTAGAATGTACCCTGAAACCGGAATTTTAGCTGTTTCATTAATGTTATTAATGGCTTAGTTTATGAATGATTCGCGTGCAAGTGTTAATAAATATAATGCTTTAATAATTATTATACTCTTAATTTTTAATTTTTAAATGAATTATCGTGGGCGAAGCCATGGGCACCTCCTAGTAATTTACATCCGAAAGAGTAAAATCCTCGTGCTCGGGTGCAGTTTTGTTCCAAAATCTCAAATTTTAAACCGTAAAAAATATGCATAATACAATTAAAAATAGAACAAAAAACCATTCACAATCATAAATATTCATAGGCCCACAAGAAATCAGTTAAACAAAAGAAAAAGTCACAAATACAAAACAGAAGAAATATGTACACAAATTACAAAAAATATATTACATAATTTATAAAATATTGATAGTTTGAGGATGTATGGGTCATTAAACAGTTTCGGTTTACTAGCGTTAGTCAGTTTGAATCCTTTTTTCCCTTATATCGTGTGCTGTTAGTATCTTAAAGTCAGTGCAATGTCACTTAACATTCTGATATAGTATAAGAGGCCGCATTGCAGGGAGTGCGTGGTCACTTGTCTCAGCTTCACGCAAAGGTGTAATCCCATAAGCGTCTTAAAGCATTAAAGCATGAGTTTGGGCAAACTGGCTTATAACTACCCTTTAATAAATGTCCTAAAATTATTGCAGATAAAACATGTAGCTTTTAGGTGTGTAAGTACTTCGTGTGAAATGTTAAAGCAAATCATTGGAATCGTTTTCGAGAAAATCTCAAAATATGAACAATTTTTTCGTACCAAGTGTTAGTAAAATCTTTGCCACAACCCCAGTGGATATCTAAATCAGATACAAAATTTCGTTTGGATAAAATTTATTCTTCTTTCTCCTCACAGACATATACACACCTACACAAAAATACATGTTTCTGAAAATCTTAAAAATACAATTTTTGTACTTATAAATACCATCGACTTGGAACCAACCCGCTACCTTAGGCTTAGACACCAGAGCCATGCAGACTGTGCTATTCGGATCAACAACTTTTCTGTATTACGTTATCCTTATTCAGGCCTATAGGCTTTTAATAATATAATACTTGCTTCGCTCATTGGGGGCTCCGCCCCCAAACCCCCGCTGAGGTTCTCAGGAAAGTTTTTTTTTAAAAAAGATCTATGGGAGATAGAGTGCGTGTATTTAGTCTGCTGTATTGGCTATTACATTTTGGCCTCTTTCAGAGCCCTATGTGAACACTGTTTGATAATACCGTTGCCATGGAAACCGAACCCTTTTTCGGGTTTTTAGGGCTAAAAATTAAAAAATTAACTTTTTTGTAATTTTCCTGTGGTTTACAGCCTAAAAGCTATATGTGTACCAAATTTCAAGTTTCTAGCTCATCTGGAAGTGGGCATACATTAATGTTAGTAAGTGAGTGAATCAGTCAGCCATGTGACTTTATATTATAGGGATAGTAGAGATTTCAACTTACCAACTTATGTTCCACGTATGTAATAGTAAATGGGCTGCACGTGGGCTGCAAACATGGAAAAGACGCAGGTAGGTTAGCTTATCAGCACCGAGTGCAGGAAATTCTTAGTAAATATAGAATGATGAACGGAAAATTGATCAAAATTAATATCCTTAGAAAAATATGTTAATGATAATATTACCAAGAATAGTATTATTTTGTACGATTCCCTTGTGTAAAGCATTGTTTAACCTTTTTCAAAGGAAGCAAGGAATAAACTGTGGGCCTATTGTATTAACTGTTTTCTTTGCAGTCCGACACGGGTTTATATATATTATGAGATATTGTTTCGCCACATAAAGGGTTAAGTACCTTGGAATGTTGTACTCCGGTGCCAAATTTTTACTTCCTCTGCCCGTACCATAGGTACTATAGGTAGAGGAAGTATTGTTTTCGACCCCAAAATTCGAAGTTGAGTTTTTAGCATATATACACGTTTCAAGGCCCCCTGAATCCAAAAATACTATTTTTGGAAACATGTCTGTGTGTCTGTGTGTGTGTGTGTCTGTGTGGAAAATATCTGTGAACAAGCTAGCTCCAAAACGGAAAATCGTATGAAAACAACATTTCGTATTTGGGTCAGGTACCTTCTGAAGATGTGAGGATAAGATTGGCGACTATTTTCTCTTATTTTTAAGGGGACTTTACATGAAGAAATTTTCGTTTTTCGCTATTTTCTCGAAAACGGCTCTAACGATTTTCTTTAAATTTTGCACATAGGTTGCTTATACTAAGAGCTAAAACTTTTATTTGAAACATTTTTTCGAGAAAATTCTCTGAGTGTAGTTACAAGCCACCCACTGTTCACCCACTGTTTGTAGAAAGTTTGTCTTACGTGATGAACAACTGAATTCGCGCTCTTTCACGGCCTCTTATTTTATATAAGAATGTGAAGTGAGAAAGATGTATTGTTGGCCATGCATAGAGTAAAGATGTATCTGAGGGAAATATTCGATAAATTTCGGAAATTATATTTTACGGCAGAAAGTTCAATAAACGTCTGCAGTCTGCAGTTGTTTTTTTTTTTTTTTTTTTTTTTTTTTTTTTTTAAGTTTGTTATATAGACTGCGCTTTTAGTCGCATCATTGAAAGAAGAGGTATTTATAGGATAATTAGCGTAAAATTGTGTCTTGCGATTCTGTAGAAGGATATGTGAATACTGCTAACTTTTATTTGGGCAGAGGAAGTTATGTGACTTTCACATCAGATTTTTTAGATCTTGAAGTGGCATTAATGTCACTCCGTACAAAGTTCCCTGTAAATAGCCTACGCTACATCAGGGATGCCAGTACTAGTGAATGTAAATTTATGCTTGACAAAAATTATTATTATTATTATTATTATTATTATTATGTTCTTTTTCATCACTTGTTTGTGAGTTCTTCTGTTGCATCGGAGTTTTTCGCAAGATGCAGCATTATATTGGTACATTGAGAAATGCTCTGACTATGGATGTTGTGCCTAGAATTACTGATTTTTGCATTTATTTAAGCTCTTTTGTCCCCATCCTTAGTTTTTTTTATTCCTGTCGTCGTCCATTTAGGTACAATTCTACTTGGAGACATTATAACGGAATTGTTATTACCTCATCTTGTCACCACAGTTCCTTAACGTCTACACACAGTGACATATATTTTTCTATTTTCTCTTTGAAATATCTTTCCAAGTTATGACTGTTAGGTACGATACCAATCTCCACCAAATGTGTTGTTTTCTTTTCCTTTTCTATTAAAATAATGTCTGGCCTGTCAGTTATCACTGATCTGTTCCAATATAGCTAGTAGGATCCGTTCTCCACGACTGGATCTGGTTTATTATTATTATTATTATTATTATTATTATTATTATTATTATTATTATTGTCTCTTAAAGTCTCTATGAGATTTTGAGTAATCTCCTATTTAATGACACATATTAAGCTTATTTATTTATTTGTTTATTTATTTTTACTGTAAGTGTCTTAATTTACTTATTAACCATACTAATATTATGTAATCATGTAATTTTTAAGTATGAAAAAAAATATATTAGTATCCACTAGTGTTATTTATGCAATAATGAGAAAAGCACACGATTTCCTAAAACTCTCCATTAATCTGAGTCTGCAAAAGCTGAACAGCAGGGATGATATATTGAGTTCCACTTTTAAGACTTTTTTTCTTAGTACTTCCCCTACATGCTGCCACCATAATCCTCTTCGACCTGTCAATCAGTGAATAGAACGGCAATTAGGCGTATTTACACTTGTCTGCAGTCCAGTACAATGTTGCCAAATACGTACCACAGCACGGTTACTTCACTTGAGAAGTGGTGAATGATAGCGGCAACGCTGGGGATATCCACGCGACTACAAGAACACTTTGTTCTTCGTCGGTATCGGTGTTGGTGCAGATTTTAGGATTAGGGAGAAATGCTATTACATTATTTTGTAGATAGACAATTGTATGGGACGAGGTCTTCTTAAAATGGCACGAACAATACACTGTCCTATGTCCTATGTGCGACTGTCCTATGTCTGTATGTATATTTACAGAAACATAGGCAAAAAGATCTCCTGAGGGTCTAATTTCTGACATGTGGGCGACGGTTCCATGCCTTTATAGCAGTACACAACCTTCGTTAAATAACCATAATAAAGGGAAACAACTTGAGAGTATTTTAAAATTTTCAAATGAAATTTGTAACAGAAAGTTATTGATGTCTGGTATATTTATGACCTAAAACAGAAACGTGAATATTCTTTTGTTTTACAATAGATATTACATATCAATTTTATTTTAAGTACTATTATTTATGTAAAGTTTGTTCCAGCAAATGAATTGCTTATTTTTTGGTATGTCTATGTGATATTATAATTCCTAGGAGGGTACAGAAAATAATAAAATTCAATGGAGAAACTTTGCAAAGAGCACAATGGTAAAGATGTGTTTCTCAATACTGGAATTGTTTTCAGAAAAAATAAATCTTTTATATGAAACACATGACTTTCTTTATCCTTTGTCCCGACTTTCTCGCATTATCCCTAGTCTCATTGCAGGAATATATATTATCCAGTTGTTTAAACCTCACACAAAGCCGTATTGATACGAGGCAGAACATAAAGTTTCGGGAGGTCCCAGGTTCATATCCCGTGGCCGGTCAATTTGACATGGGTTTTTTCATGGTGTCCCCAGCCGTGAAGGCAAATGCTGAATTTGATATTTACACATCATGTATCATCCTCACCATTTCACCTTGTATCATATCCATTTAAATTAATATCAGTTGAAATTTACTCCATAAAATTCACTAACAATTGACAATCAATAGTTCCATGGCCTACCCTACTGTATAGACACAGATCCCGAACTTCTGATATGGCCTCGTAGCTAAAAGGAGTATAAACACAGCTGAATAAATAAAAAATTGAAAACACATAAGTTCATGTAACATACCCACTTCTATGGACGTGATTGGTGACTTCAGGCTTTGGATCTTATGACTCCTATTTAGAGGTATCTATGCTATTATTTTCTTTTTAAGAATTTGTTTGTTTTTATTTTATCGTTTCTTCAAATCTTTATGTTTATTTATCAAAACTGGTGGTAAAAATAAGGGAAACTAAACAATAAGCTTGATGTCACATCTAGGGAAAGATACTTAACAGAAATGCAGAATTTGGATATGATACGATTTGTTTTCTGATTTCGCGCTATGACGTTCAAAGGAATGAGACTGACACATCTTTTTAGTGAATATTTTATTTTTTTATTCATGGGACGGAATTAAGCCAATACATCCATCAAACGCACTTTAGTTGTTAGAGTTTATCGTTAAGAGCTGACATTTTTATTACATTGTTTTTATTGCTATTATTATAGTTAATTTTTGGTGAGAATATTATACGAGAAAAATTCCTCTGACACAGGGATGAGAGAGATTCCATCTGGCGCTGTGAAGTGAACTGTGGCTTAGCTCAGTTGATGGAGCAGCGGCACGGATAACCCAAAGGTCCTGGGTTCAAATCCCAGTGTCAGAGGAATTTTTCTTCTATAATATTCTCATGTAAATTCCAAAAGAGACATTAATGTGTGATTCCTGAATGCATGTAATTTTTGCTGTTATAATTTTGGTACGATTGTAGTATAACTAGTGTCCTTGGTTTCAGATGTCCAAATTGTTTCCTTTTTTAATTTTT
The DNA here is from genome assembly GCA_964059195.1 of Ectobius pallidus. Lineage (NCBI taxonomy): Eukaryota > Metazoa > Arthropoda > Insecta > Blattodea > Ectobiidae > Ectobius > Ectobius pallidus. The sequence goes on from CAXKWD010000008.1 coordinate 141,726,155, forward strand.
AAAGAGCAGTATTTTAAAATGCTTTGTTGGTATTACCCGTCTGTGAAAAAGTGCAGTTTTTAGGCGAAGGCACTGTAGTGTCCAGAGCAATAGACCCACTTACTATACGAAGGAAACATTTCGGATTCCATAGAGCGAAAATAATGAACTTTTTGTTGGACCATACTATAATACGCTTATTACGTGTGACGTAACGGTATCATAATAATATTCATTTCGAAACTGATTTTCATTATAACATTGTTGTGATACCGACTATTATGGAACACGGAACGATCTTGAAACTTGAGAGTAGCAACTGAAAATTGCATAATAAAGAATCCGTGTTTAAAATAAATTCATTTCTTTTCGTGTTAATTTTTATATCGTACCAAAATAAATTAATTTTGTGTTGTCAATGTCGATGGTTTGTCCATATAGAAAATTCGATTTGACTGGACGCCATGAGCTCTCAACTGTCGAGAACACTTGATTGCGAAGGGCATCATGCCCGTTTGTTTGAGTGAATCTAAAATTTCATAACTTAAACATTTAATTATGGTTTAAGAAAAACAGCCTTTAATATGATTTAAGAAATTTATAGTCCACCTCTATGGCGTAGGGGATGCGTTCGCTCCTCTCAGCAGCGGGCCGGGTTCAAATCCTGGTCGGGACTGTTACCTAGGTGAGGTTTTTTCCTCACATTTGAGACAAAGGTCGGGTAACTTTAGTCCCTTGTGGTCCCCGGATTTCATCTGGCCGTCATTATCATCTTCATCCCATCCTCGCCTTGTACAACAGACTTTTTTTTTTAATTAACACCACGGTTTTATTACTGCAAGCTCCATTATATAATGTAACACCACATGCTTATGAGAACAATTACAATGCTTAGATTTCATATTTTCTTTTTTTTTTTACACTCACTTAATTAGTATTTTGTAAAGTGTCAAAATCTATCTTATTTACAAATTGGGAAAAATATGTTAAGTGTTTTATAACAAGTCCACTTTTATTTAGAGGTCTTCGTCCACCCGATTAAAGCACTCCTCTGCGGAGTTCATCTCTGGCTGGTTGTAATAACTCGCAGTCCCAAAGTACGTGTACAGAGTGATTGTGTGTGTGAATGGTCTGTCTCGCTTATGTTTTCGTGTTGTCTCGGAGGTGGACTCGGCATTGGGCTGATCACTCATCCGGGGAGGCCCTCCAAGTCCTTGTCTGGTCATAAAAGTATGTATGTGATCCGTAGGTAATTCCTCTCTCGACAGGTCGCGACCCTGCAAGGCCCGGGCGGCTTGGGTAGCTTAAATGTCCCTACAAGGGAGAGGTGAAACTAAGGTAAAGAAAGAAAGAAACAAACAAACAAACAAATTTATAATAATATTATGAAACGAGGAAACATACCGTACCTTACCATAAGCTCGTTGCTTTATGTACTATTATCTACTTGGGTATATATTATCAAAATATAATCAGGCGGTCCCCGTATACCGTGTAACCTTTATTTATTTACTTACTCAACTTAGTCAATGGCAACAGACAATTCTTCAGCAAGCTAAAGGAATATTACCTATTTTATGGAACCCCAAGGTTGATTGCCGCGCTTACCTGAGCCCGCCATTCAACGCTATTCTGTGCTAACTCCATCCAACCATCCCTCGAAAATCCTACTTCCCTTAAATCCATCCTAATATTGTCTTTCCATCTACGTCTAGGTCTTCCACGTGGTCTTTTCCTTTCGGGTCTCCCAGTCAATACTTTTGAGATATGTCTTTCCTCCCACATGTCCAGCCCATTTCATCCTCCATGATTACGGCCTGCAAAAATTGGGGCTAGGAGTAAGAGCTCAAATTTCTTTGGAAAATTTTGGAGTGAGTTTCATATATACCGGCATGAAAGAGTATGGAAATCAGTGTATTTTCTCTTAGTGAAATATCCATTTAAACGGGTGGCCCAAAGAAACGGTAACCAAAAATATATCTGACCTACATGTTTAGGGTTACCTTTTTTCTGGGCCACTCTGCATATTCCGCTCAACCCACTATATAAAAAGTTATTTACTTTACGGACATTGAATTTTTAATTAATTTTAGTTTAGTGCAATGTAGCCTATATTTTGCCTTAATATGCAACAGAGCAACACACAGTGGAGTCTTTGCGGTCAAACATTCCACAAGCGGAGATACATGAATAACATGTCGACGTGTGCGAGCCTACCTACAAAATATTTTTTTTTTTTTAATTGTTGATACTTATTGATTTTCCCTTCTAAATATATATTTTTATTTTCACTTAATTTGGGACAGCTATTAGCATATTGCCTTGCATAATACGAGCAATATTACAGCATTTTCAAGTATTTACTTCGCCGACCACTTGCTAAACAGCTGGGTTTTATTTCCCAACATGAAACAGTTTAATGACCAAATCTGGCACAAGCATAATGACGGAAGATAATTGCATGGATTTTAGTGTCAGTTCTTGTCACGCGGTGCACTGGCAGACATGACGAATAGTCCCACAAAACTGTCTCACCGGATGCGTTGATAGTTCATTAACATGGACAGAGCTCTCGTATTCGTGTTTGCAGCGCTCTGTGTCACACAGGTAAGCCTTCAGCCCATGAAACGAAATTCATTACCAAGCCATCTGCGCCGTAATAATCCTATTGTTCTGGACCAAATTCGGAAGTGACTGTAAAGCCCGGTAACTGTGGCCTTATTGTCTACTGGACTTAATGATCTACATGGGAAATATTTATGTCCTTTACCTAAATCCGATAAAATCAAGTATTTAGGTATTATAATTCATCAACATACTTAAAATCGGGCAAATTACTTATTTAATTAACAGGATACGTATAACAACACAAACATTTTTTTTTATCATTAGCAAATAAGATGTTATGCGAATATTTAAATTTTATATTTTAAGAAACTTTGATTTAGTATTTAGTATTTAATATTTTTAATTTATTGTAAGCATAGAATTAAGCAAACTGTAAATGAATGAATCTGTATCTGGTACCCTATGATCCCCAGGTAGGGCGAAGGGAGGTTTCATTACCAAAAGTAATTTTGATATACTTATTTTCCGAGAGAGGGTAGAGGGACAGGTGGTAAGCCCATCGCCTCGCACCCCCCTCTGGAAACTAAGTATTTCTTGGACGTGAAAGGGCCGAGAAATATTGTCCAGAGGCTCTAATTTAGGCTTCGAGTTCTTTTACGTGCCGTAAATCTACGACACGGGACCCCCAGCTTAAAGTCCCTCCCGGAGGACTCCGTGCCCAGGATTTTTGTAAATAAATGTAAGTTGTATTAATTACTACCGGTAAAGGTAAAATGTTCCCTATACAGGCCATGGAGGCCCAGAGGGTTGAGGCTTCCAGGTTTTGGACATTCGGCACATGAAGGTGGTAAGGTTGTCAGCCTTACGTAGTGGCCGCCTTTACCCCCAGGAATGTTCCTGGTACTCATTTCTGTTAGAGGCTGAGTCGACCCCATGGCCATAATGCCACCAGAAGGATTAGTCCAATTGGAAAACCCCAACTACCTCATCGGGGATCGAACCCGCGACCTTCCGATTTGTAGCGCAGCGCCTCAACCACTACGCTATGGCGTACCCCAATTACTACCGGTACTGTAACTAAATTCCTAGCATACCGGAAGGAGAAATAGGGTTAATTATATTTTGAGATTTAATAATAATAATAATAATAATAATAATAATAGTAGTAGTATCCTTCGCTCACTTCTAAAAATACACGATTTAAGAAAATCTACTCCATTATCATCTGTGGCAAATTTGGATGAGGGGGAGCTTCGAAAATATTCTTTCTCAATTAATTTTTCTTTAAAAACGAATTATTAAAATTTGTCTTTCTAAAACTCTTGACCACCCGTATAAATGACATTTTTTTTTCAAATTTAACGTACATTTGGGCTATGGAAGTTCTAAATATATTTTAATAAGTATGTTACATTAATAGAAATTCAACCTTTAGCGCACATCCACATAATCATATATATCATGATACAAGACGATACAAAATAAATCCTTTAATTGAACTTATATTTCACTTTTGTAGATCTGAAGCACAGCTCTAGTTCTGGTCCCAGATTATTCAATTCCATTGTTAAAAATAACCCTGAAATGAATAATCTGAACATTTACAAATTTTAGAAAATAATTAAGTTTACTATATAAATTGGCCTAATTCTTTTCGACCTTTCTTTGTTTTAAAAGGTCCTCTCTACATTACTGTAAATAAATGTTTTCAATTGTATTTCTGAACTGCCCCTGACCACGAGCTTGTACTCATTTGGATGGCGTGTTCAAGAAAAAATGCGAAAAATTGTTTACAAATCTTTTATATGTAACTTTTAAGACAATAAAATAATAATATACGGCATTATCAACACAATTTATTTTCGTTCACAAGAAATATGAAATAATTACCCATCCGCTTTTCGTCTCTTTTAACATTATGTCTTCCGTTCAGGGTCTATTATTATTTATTATCATGTAGAGTACCAGAGGTAAGCCAAGTTGCCCCACCAAATTGAGTTTAAATACATTAAACTTTGTGCAATTTAATAAATACCTAATTTTAGTGGTGGTTTTACCTCTATTCCTGAATTCCAAAGCCTACGTGAACAAAATCATTTTCTTCCACTTTGGATTTTGTTGTTAGTCTTTTGTCTTTTACTCGTATTGCTGTAAGTGTAAAATTCAACCAAAATAGATAAATTTCTTCAAAATCTTAACCAGCAAAATAGTGTGTAATAAATTAATAACAGGAGACAGAACGAACCTTCCCCACAAATGTACTGTCATTACATTCAACTAAATGTCTTTACCAAATTAGGTTACATTTACAGTGTTACTTGAAACATGAAATTTTGGTTTTCACTCGCATTAAGACGATCATTAAGCATTAACAAATTTTTGACGTATATTTTTTCTTGCATATACCTATTAATATCGTTGGAAACATAAATGGACAATCTCTTAAAACGATGATTTATTCTTTTTGTGACGAGTCAAAAGAAGATTAGCTGATGATACTGTTAAAATGGAATGGATGAGGGATTAGGCCTATTGGTGGGGGAATGGAGGCATAGTGTTCTCTGGATGCCAGAACCTAGTTTGATTCCTACTCCAACCCTGGTGATGCTATTTTATACAGGGTGTTAATGAATAACACCGAAATATTTTTACCTGTGTATAGAGGGGACATAGACAAGCAACTTTTATTAGAAGATTTTTGCTCTATGGATACAATTCTTCCGTTATAACATAAAATCTCCCAAGGATATGCACGCCACTGACTTCTAATGCTTGAAATGATGGGAAACAAAGGAACAGTGAATATTGTGTAGTGGTCGGGAAAATTGTAAAAAATGACGATCGATATCTTACAACTCTGAGGGAAAAAAAAGACAAACGAAACATTTTTGTTAGGTCTGGAATCAGAAATAAAAACATAATGCAGTGGCGGGCAATCATGTGATTAGTCAGAAAATTTTGCAGATTATGAAAATTCTAAATTATGGTATAGCTGTTGAATTATTAAGAATCAGGTTTTTATCGATCGCTAAGAAGGCATGTAGTCAATTTAATGAAAATTTTAACCCTATTTCGCTCAATTATTGAGTTATGAGCACCAAATTTTAAATACTTTAATGCCCTGTAGCATACACATTTTACGTCATAGAGCAAAAATGTCCTAATAAAAGTTGCTTGTCCTTGTCCCCTCTATACATAGGTAAAATATTTCGGTGTTATTCATTAACACTCTGTATATTCCAGCTATAGCCTACTCTATAACACGTGTCCTTTTTAAAGCGGCTTCTATTCGTTGAACTAATGTGAAAGTATAGGGGCTATGGTTATAATATCAAAACCATCAAAATTCACAATTATGTTAATATATAATCTGCATAATAATAGCTCTCATCGCTGGAAAATTATTACAGATCACTCGGATTAAAATTCAGCAACAAAGGCATTAGCTAACATCCGTGTGCATGGGTGTGGGTATCTATTCGATTGTGCGTGTTTGCGAATGTGTTACCCCCCCCTCTCTCTCATTCTCTCTCTTTCACTCGTGAGCAAGAGAAAGAAAGAAAGAGGGTAGCCGGGAAACGATTAAGAGTGAAATGATTGTGGAACATGTTTTATCTTACGAGTGAAAATGGTCTGGGTGGTGCCATTACAAAGATCATGAGAAAAAGAACTGGGGTGACATGTATTGGCAAAACTGTGAACTATTTATCAAACATGATTCTACAAGAATTCTGGGGTGAGCGGGCAAAGAGAGTGAAGTCCACTTTCTTGTTACTGAGAATTAGAGTGACTTAACACACTATACCAGCCCAACATAGCTTTAGAGATGGATAAACCCATGAGGCACACATTCATAACTACCCTACAATTTTGAATATGACTTACTGGACTTAACACAAATGTAGAGAACATTTTTATTTATAACTCTATGGTCATATCTCAATTTTTTAGGATGGTGGACTTAACTCTCTTTGTACGCGCATCCCGGATATTTTGCATTGGAATAACTCGGTTTTTGGAAATATCTGTAGGCTATGTGTATGTGTATCCATTGCCAATCCAGTTGCCCTGACGCATTTTTGGTCCGCACTGATGGCGATAGTGTGGGCCATTTGCGAGTTACGTACCACTTGCGGGGTCCACATTATATGGGTCCACATTATATGGTGATGTATAAGTAGAATTATGGCAAGGTGTGAGTATAAGTAGTGTAGGGTGAGGCATGAGTGATGATGCTGAGGTGAGGAAGAGTGGAAGGGAAACCTGGTGCCAGCATTAATCGAAAGACACCAAGGGGTCCACCAGGCTTAATGTCACAATCCGACAGTAGTATCTCATATGAAACAGCCTACTATTTAATTAATAGTTTTACATATGTAGCTCTAATTTAACATGTGCTCTCTAAAATAAAATAGACTTAATGCTAGCAACTCAACAATATTTTATTTTAATATTTGCCTAGGCCTTTCGGTGTATTTCCGCCATCTTCAGGGCATCTTCTTTTGCTGTTTTGGATGCCTCGGTAATTAAAACCAACAGACACACAACGAATTGGTCACAGGAGGGTGACGTAGTTGAGAAAATTCGGTGACAATGTTTTTATAAATATTTTAGAACTTCTGATTTTATACATGTGAGAAGGAGTAAGACAATCCAGTAAGACAAACTCTAAAATTAGGATATAAAACAATTGAATTACAAATTATAATTAATTACAATTATTTATTTCATTAAAACTCAATACTTATTGATTATATGATATATTTTAATAAGATGTATATTAAATTAGTATATTTTCAAACTAACTTCGCGGGGAAAGGTCTCGCGGGTCGCCATTTCGAAACCCCTGATTTAGAAGGAAGGCTATTTTTAGAAATAAAATATAGGCTATACTGTATTTAACATAGTTAATTTGTATTATTATCTTAGTTATTATTTTTAATTTTATTATTATGATATTCATGTTTATTATTTTATTATTTTAATTATTACTGATGTAGTTACAAAGTCTGGCACAGTGTGCAGATTATCGGTCTGGGCCTCGATACATACCAATACTCAGATGGCGAAATAATATTGCTACTAAGTACCGGTACAACACTAACTCATTACTAGACCTGGGATGTTAAGGTAAATTCCTATTTTGTTCCTGTTGAAATAACATTAAAATTTTTAAATATGTTGACATTTCATGATATATCACTTATATTTATAGAGTTTTATAGTGCCCTAAAATATCTATTTGGACCTCTGGAGCCAATTTTTACTATTTTAGTGCCTAAAATGCATATTTTGTACATTTAAAATATAATCCAACTTCTGTAACTTTTACAATCATTTAATGGACACTCCTGAATGAAGAGCAGAACAGCAGAGGATGGGTTTTTCACAGAAACTTGATTTTCCCAAACAGTTGTCGCCAAAGGAATGCTGACTGACGGGGAGGATTCGCTCAGAACAACAAGTAGCAGGAATATATAGTAAGAAGGGACATACTGTGTCAATTTTTCATATAGTCCAAAACTGTTTTTGATAAGTGTATTTTTAATTCGGTCTTAATTTTGCTAATTTCTTCTGTTGAGAATAGGTATACCACGCTTTTTACAGTAAAAAAATATCACGTTACAGTTTAGAGCATATTGTACTATTTCAAAGTCTATTGTAAAGTATATTTACACATTTTTAAAGCTTATTTTAAGTGCTTATTTTCTCTTTTAAAAGCCTATTTACTTGTTTTAAAAGCCTATTTCACGTGCTTAAAACTAATTTTTTTTTAGAGCCTAATATACCAGTTCTACTCATTACATAATGTAAGTGCTTAAGAATTTCATAGTACTAATTTGTGACATAATTTTACGGATAATTTTCATAATTTCTAGTAACTGATATATTAGTGGTACACATTTTCAGTGGGTTTTCCAGTTTTTGAGTTGAACTGAAACTGAAAATTTCTAACAATAAGACATAAAAGTGTTGTTGGTATGTTTTCAGATATATTCGCACGTTGAATCCGTAGTATCCGAACAAGGTTTGGAGAAATATATTATTTGATTTGTAACAGGATACGAGTTCTGATCCTCCGCTTACGATAATTATGAACCTCACATTAGCAACAGGTCTAGGTAGGGTGGCCAGACGTCCGGATTTTGGCCGGACTTTAAGGCCTTTTGCTTAGCAGTCCTCCATCCGGCGTGGCCTTATGCCGGGCGTTGATTTTTCCCCCTTTTCGAGACTCTGATGGATCGGTAAAGCGTATTAATAAAATTTGTTCTCGGAAGAGTGTAATTCCATGTATAAGGAATTCCTGACCAACAAAAACCTCCTGCGGATGGCAAAGAAAGGACAAAAATTTAAATAGAGATGAAAATCCCGTTTTGCAGTGTATTATCATTTATTTTATATAAATGCAGTTATTAAGTCTGAAATTAGTCAGGATTATACCATGTAATATCTGTTGTCCAGCCGCCCATGCCCGAAGTTTTATACTATGCTAGATTACCGAAGAAGTGTGTCCTCCTTTCTGACATTTTAGAAATGGCCACCCTATTTTCTTCTTCACGAAGAGTAACATTGAGATAAAAACAAATTTCGTCGCGTAATGACTTGTGGTTACTTCATTTCAGGTCACAGGAGAGAAACCAGAGATAAACATTTCATTAGAACAAGCTGAATATGACAAACTGGCTAAAATCGATGGTGCTCAAGTTGCAAAGGGAAATATAAAAAAATCAGGTAAAGTAAATCTCATCCCTGTGCATTCAATCCTAGCTGGCAACGCTGTGGACAGGAAGGCAGATGTCACCACTTTAGCACTGAGCTTTCTTCCTGACGAAACAGAAGATCAGATCGCTAAGGCATACGAAGCTGAAGCGAAAAAGCACGAATATTATGCAAATCAGTTCACTAGCAGAGCTAAGTTCTTAAAAAAGAAAGCAGAAGAACACAAAACTAAATCAGAACAACACCAGATGTCTTCCTTGGAGCATGATAAACTAGCGAACGACTATTCCAGAAAGTCGAGGGAAGCCAGGAAATCTGCTGAGAGCTACGATGGCATTGCAACTCACTACGTTACAAGTTCCAAATCAGAGATAAGATCTTACGCACTCGCTGAAGCAGAATCCAGGGAAGCATACATAATGTCGAAAGGATACGAAGCGGAGTCGAAAGATCATGATGCATGGGCTAAGGCCCTTAGAACGAGAGCTCTGAAACTTCTGGAAGCAGCAAGAGAACATAAAAAGTGGGCTATAGCAGCACAAAAGTCTGCAAGGAAATTTCAAGATGAAGCCGACAAGGAAGATGAAAATTCAAGGACGCACATGCGTAATGCTAACAAATACGAAGCCTATCAAATCAAGGCTGATTTAAAAGCCAAAGAGTATTTAAGAGAATATGAAGATTTCTTGATGAGGTCTGCTATTGAAATAAATTTTGCGAGGCAGTCGAAAATAAAGGCAATGTACGAAGATGTTCTTGCTACAGTTTTTAATCACACATCTTCTGAAGTGAAAGCAGTAGCTAAAATAGAAGAAAATGAGTATTCTGTCTTGAAAGAGAAAGCGAAGTATATAGAAAAAGCTGCGAAGGATTTAAAGGCTACAGTAACAAGAATGAAGACTACATCTATAATTGGTACCGGTAACGCAAAACTGCCTAACGTAGCCAAAGTTAAGTACAATGAATTTGCTACCTTAAGAAACAAGGCCAAGGCAATCGAGAACGCAGCCAAAGATTTAAGAACATCTGCAGGTAAAATAGAGATCAATCCGAAGAAAACTGGCGGTAAAGGATTAAAATTTACTAAAGCTGAAGAGAACGAGTTTACAGCTTTGAAGACCAAAGCAAAGGCTATTGAGCGATCCGCAAAGGACTTTGAATTTACAGCTGCTAGGATAAAAATTGAAACAAAGACCCAAGGTAGCGACAATTCTGATGACGATTCCGTGGCGAAAATAGAAGAAAAGGAATTCGCTACATTGAAAATTAAAGCTAAGAACATCGAAAGAGCTGCAAACGGTTTAGAGTCCACAGCAGAGAACATTGAAAACAAGCGCATGAAGAGAGATAATAAAAGAAGTCCGTTTAAGTTGGGCTTAACTGTACCATTAAAGAAAAACAAAACTGTCGCTCCAAGTGGTAAAACTGGTTCGCGTAAGTTGGGCTTAACTGTGCCATTAAAGAAAAACGAATCTATCTCTCCTAGTAACAAAACAAGTCCGTCTAAGTTGGTCTTAACTATACCATCAAAGACAAAAGAACTTAAAGCTCCAAGTAGTAAATCAAGTCCGCTTAAGTTGGGCTTAACTGTACCATTAAAGAAAAACAAAACTGTCGCTCCAAGTGGTAAAACTGGTTCGCGTAAGTTGGGCTTAACTGTACCATTAAAGAAATACAAATCTATCGCTCCAAGTGGTAAAACAGGTCCGCTTAAGTTGAGCTTAACTGTACCATTAAAGAAATACAAATCTACCGCTCCAAGTGGTAAAACAGGTCCGCTTAAGATGGGCTTAACTGTACCATTAAAGAAATACAAATCTATCGCTCCAAATGGTAAAACAAGTCCGCTTAAGTTGGGATTAACTGTACCATTAAAGAAATACAAATCTATCTCTCCTAGTAACAAAACAAGTCCGTCTAAGTTGGTCATAACTATACCATCAAAGACAAAAGAACCTATCGCTCCAAGTAGTAAAACAAGTCGGCTTAAGTTGGGCTTAACTGTACCATTAAAGAAATACAAATCTATCGCTCCAAGTGGTAAAACAAGTCCGCTTAAGTTGGGCTTAACTGTACCATTAAAGAAATACAAATCTATCGCTCCAAGTGGTAAAACAGGTCCGCTTAAGTTGGGTTTAACTGTACCATTAAATAAATACAAATCTATCGCTCCAAGTGGTAAAACAAATCCGCTTAAGTTGGGCTTAACTGTACCATTAAAGAAAAACGAATCTATCGCTCCAAGTGGTAAAACAGATCCGCTTAAGTTGGGCTTAACTGTACCACTAAAGAAATACAAATCTATCGCTCCAAGTGGTAAAACAGGTCCGCTTAAGTTGGGCTTAACTGTACCATTAAAGAAAAACGAATCTATCTCTCCTAGTAACAAAACAAGTCCGTCTAAGTTGGTCTTAACTGTACCATCAAAGAGAAAAGAACCTATCGCTCCAAGTAGTAAAACAAGTACGTTTAAGTTGGGCTTAACTGTACCGTCAAAGAGAAAAGAAACTATCGCTCCAAGTAGCACAACAAGGCCGTTTAAGTTGGACTTAACTGTACCATTAAAGAGAAACGAATATTTCGCTCCGTTTAGTGAAACAAGACCGTTTAATTGGGAATTAACTGTACCATCAAAGAGAAACGAATCTTTCACTCCATTTAGTAAAACAAGACCGTTTGATATAGATTTAACTGTGCCATTAAAGAGGAATGAATATTTCGCTCCAATCAGTAAAACAAGACCGTTTGATATGGACTTAACTGTACCATTAAAGAGAAACGAATCTTTCGCTCCAATTAATAAAACAATACCGTTTGATATGGACTTAACTGTACCATTAAAAATAAAAGAAACTTTCACTCCATTTAGTAAAACAAGACCGTTTGATATGGACTTAACTGTACCATTAAAGAGAAACGAATCTTTCGCTCCAATCAGTAAAACAAGACCGTTTGATATGGACTTAACTATACCATTAAAAATCGAAGAATTTATAACTTCACATAGGAAAGCCTTGCATACGCAGAGTGGTGTTCCATCCAACAGAACACCGAAACCAATACCATCAGTTAACAAGAGAAAAATCACAATAAAGGCTGCTAATAAAGCTAATAAAAAGAAATTTCCTTCTGTACCCAAGCATTCAATCGACTTAAGGACGTATACTATTCCATCAAACATAAAAGAATCTGTAAGTTCGCATAATAAAACCAATCTTACACATAGTGGTATTCGATCCAACAGAACAGTGAAGCCAATTCCATCAATTAGTAAAAGAAAGGTCGTAATAAAGACTGCTAATACAACTAATAAAAAGAAATTTCCTTCTGTTCCTAAACATTCTGTCGACATAAGGACATCAAAGAGTGAAGAATCTATAAGTTCGTATAATAACTCCAATCAAACACACAGTGGTGTTCCATCCAACAGAACAGTGAAGCCTTTTCAATCGATTAAGAAAAGAAAAATCATCATAAAGACTGATTATACAGATAATAAGAATAATCTTCCTTCTGTTCCCAAACATTCAATCGACTTAAGAACATTTACTACAGTTTCCACAGATTCTAACAAGTACACACCTTCCTCTAGCACAACTACCACCAACGCATCATCTACTACCCAGAAGTATACCTCCAAAGCAACTGATATCACAAAACCTCATGCCACTAAAGCACCTGGTGCTACAAACATATACACTAATGAAGTACGTAATAACACAAAACTATATAACAACGAAGAATATGACACCAAATCTACCATCCAAGCATATAGTTCCACAGTGTCATATATAACAGAAACAGCTGGTACCGGCCCAACTATAACAGCTGATGCCACTGACAGAACCACCCAAGCAGCATTTAATTATACCGGTCCGACTAGAAGAGATTATACCACAAAGCCAACCAACCAGTCGCCTGACACTACCGGTCAAACTATAACAGCTGATTCCGCTGAACCAACCACCAAAATAGCATCTGATTACACCGGCCCAACTATGACAGATGGTACGATCAAACCAACCAACGAGTCACCTGGAACTACCGGCCCAACTACCAAAAGAGCATCTGATTATACTGGTTCAACTATGACGGCTGGTACGATAAAACCAACCGAGTCACCTGACACTACCGGCCCAACTACCAAAACATCTGATTATACCGGTCCAACTATGACAGCTGGTACGATCAATCAAACCAAAGAGTCACCTGACACTACCGGCCCAACTACCAAAACATCTTATTATACCGGTCCAACTATGACAGATGGTACGATGAAACCAACCGAGTCACCTGACACTGCCGGCCCAACTACCAAAACATCTGATTATACCGGTCCAACTATGACAGCTGGTACGATGAAACCAACCGAGTCACCTGACACTACCGGCCCAACTACCAAAACAGCATCTGATTATACCGGTCCAACTATGACAGCTGGTACGATTAATCAAGCCAAAGAGTCACCTGACACTACCGGCCCAACTACCAAAATATCTGATTATACCGGTCCAACTATGACAGATGGTACGATCAAACAAACCAACGAGTCACCTTACACTACCGGCCCAACTACCAAAACATCTGATTATACCGGTCCAACTATGACAGATGGTACGATGAAACCAACCGAGTCACCTGACACTGCCGGCTCTACTATAACAGCTGATACCATCAAACCAAATGACGTTACTGTCCCGACTATAACAGCTGATGCTTCTGAACCAAACACCAAAATGCCATCTGATTATATTAGCCCAAAAGTAACAGATGGTATAACTACAATATCACATTATACTATCGACCAAACTGAAGCCACTGGTGCTACAGTGCCACACACTATAGAAACATCTGGTACAGAGTCGACAATTTATATAGCTAAATCAGCAACCACGGACAATTCTGGTACTACCGAACCAACAACTCCCAAACAAACTGGAACATCATATACCAGTATGTTTTCAGAATACCCTTATGTCAACGTTGACGAAATTAAACTTGAACCGAGCGAAGAAGTCACTACAGTCAAAACCCAAGATGAATTTCCTACTATAGCCATCAAAGCAAAGTCAATAGAAATTGAAGCAAGACCTTCGTTCTATGACTCAGAAGATACCAAGAACACTAGGCAGAAAAGAAGCAGTAGAGACAGTTCAGCAAGGTCCAAAGATAACAAAATCATGGAAATAAAAATAAAATCGATGACTATAAAAGGTGCTCCAAAGATGTTGCATCCGAAATTAAAAATTAAAAGTGCAACTCCCAAACCACCGTCTGATTACCACGAAGAAACAGGGGCTCAAGATGACGATGTAGATTATGGATTTTTCGAATTTACAACTATAAAATCATTTTTCTATAAGAATGAAGACAAAAGTATAGCGTGGAAAAAAGAAAATTACATGAAAAAGGAAGAAAGAAATGATGCTCAAGTTCCGACCTTCAAAGGAGAGAATGCTGTGGAATTTGTAAAGAAATCTGAATCCAACAGTGAAGAGGTGAAAGATGCCAGTGTGAAAGAAGCCAAAGTGGAGAAAGTAACAATAGTTGAGTCCGATGCAGGCGGCCCTAAGGAAGAGCTTAAGGGGGAAGTTCCTCATTACTTTAATGAGCCTGAATATGATGAAGATACCGAGTTGTTTTCACCATTGAGACTTGACCATAAAGCTTCAGAAAAAGATAAAGGAGATATTAAAGCAACGTTTGTTAAGATAGAGACAGAACCGAAAGAGGGTGGTGACCTTATGGAGTCTACCTTTATGAAAGCAGTTTTCGAAAGTAAAGAACCGCAAAAATAAATACCAATTGAAGAGCAGTTTTTACATAAAGTTTTCTGCAAAAGATCAATTTCTTTTTTCGATTGAAGATTTCCTCAGAAAACTTGTCAAATAATTTCCATTAGCAAACATTGTTCCTGCAGTAAAATAGTGAGAAAAAAATTTAATGCGGTTTTCATTTGATTCTCCCTCCTCGTAGTACTGCATAATATGAATATGAATTTCATATACTGTAATTGAGTTCTAAAATTATAACTGTAAGAGTGGTTTCGGGGTTAGTTTTCCATTCTACTGGATTCGTTAATTTTGTTTTTTACACACGAAAAACGGCAAAATTTCATGTAATATTATTCTCCAGAAGTTGTAGAATCCATATATAGGCACATTTTGTTTCTAAGAATATTTTAAATATGGATAAAATCGGTAAGAAGTTCACAAAAAACTAACCTAAAATGGCGCTCAGAAAGGAATCACAATAATACAGAATCAGCTGCTAGAAACAGCGCAGGTGCATGCTGGGAAGAAGCCGATAGGTCACTTGGTGTGCTGGAATCAGCTGCCAACATGACAATGGCCAGACAACTCTCCGGAAGATATAATATGCCACATTTTCGAAACCGACAACAGTGTATCGTACATTATTCGAAAATGCAAGGGCGCTTCGCTTCGGCTGCCGCCTCCGCTCGCGCACTTAACTAATGTGGTTAGTGTATGCATTATTTAGCTATATGTAGAGGTTGCAGGACCGTATGGAACAGACCAATGACATGCAAGGTCGTTGTCAGCCAATGGGAGTGTTGGTCTGCAAGCCAGAGACCGCATACCAACGCAGAACATCGCGTGTTGAAATCCAGTAGAGTGGGAAACTAAACCCGTGGTTTCTTCTCAGGGCCAAAAAAGTTTTGTTTTATATCAGTTTAAAATTAAAGTAACTCATTTCCAACAGATAAGGGTTAATATTAAATATATTTGTATTATAATATTCCGCCTTTACCCTTACCATTTAATACACAACTTATTTGAAGATGCATTTCGGCGTATGCTGCGCCATCTTCAGTTCATATAAGATGTAATGAACACCACAATTCTTCTGAAATAATGTTGTTTATAAAATTTGTTATTTGGTAACCTAGGTCACCGTTGTAGTCATGTCAAATAAATGATTTTGGTCAATTATGTTTTCATTAAGGATGTTACTCCTATTCTTATAAATTTGAAAGTTTTCCAATATATGTACTTAAATAACACCATGGAAGTCCTACATATATGTGATAAGGGTGTTAGACTAAATACATTGGAAAACTTTCAAATTTATAAGAATAGGAGAAACATCCTTAATGAAAACATAATTGACCAAAATCATTTATTTGACATGACTACAACGGTGACCTAGGTTACCAAATAACAAATTTTATAAACAACATTATTTCAGAAGAATTGTGGTGTTCATTACATCTTATATGAACTGAAGATGGCGCAGCATACGCCGAAATGCATCTTCAAATAAGTTGTGTATTAAATGGTAAGGGTAAAGGCGGAATATTATAATAAAAATATATTTATATCAGTTGTTATTTGGAATCTCATTGTCTAATTCCCTCGAAGTTTTATCAAACTTTTATTGATTACAGTTTATTATTTTGGCTGGAAGCCTTCATAAACATCCCAATAAAATTAAGAACGTAATGGACAAGAAAACATTCCAAGTCTTTAAAATTCATGATTCTCACTAAGCCTTTTAATTCTTCAATCTGATGCAAATTTGAATGTACACAAACATTAAGTAAATATTATCGTAAGAAGTGAAGGAACTAATGAAAAGAAGAGTTTTGATTGGACAGTATACAATATTGTGGTGCATTGTGTGTGCCTTAGTTGTTTAACACGAAAAGAGCTTGTAAATAATTTTCAAGTCAGTGAAATGTTCTCTGATAAGAGAATTAATTATAACAGTTTGAAAATTATTTATATATATTATTTATTTATGTCTTATACTAGCTAATTTAATTATTGTAACCTGTTTGTATTTTATTTAATAAAATATAAAATGTATTTTTAATTTTCGAACTTATTAATTTTATTTGCCAGGTCTAGGCATAAAAAATGTTGAACTTTTTCACGTTTCCATGACTTTATTAAGTGCCAGAATGGTACTTGCTGAGATTGTGTGGTGGACGGGAAAATGTCTGCCCGTCTGTCTGTCTGTACGTGCGTCTGTACGCGCGATAACTAAAATACTCTTTATCGGATTTTCATGAAATTGGTGTACGCATTTATAATGTCCATGGGAAAAAGCCTATTGGTATTGAATCAAATCGGTTGACCGGTACCGGACTAATGCCCAATTTAGTGCCTATTTAAAATAATTTTAAATAGGCACTAAATTGGGCATTAGTCCGGTGCGGTGGCTTGGTTCTAAAAGGGCCAATGCCAATTTCTTTAAAAATTGAGCTCTACACATTATTGAGCCCGGCTAGCCTTTATCTTTCTTATAATAAAAGTAATAAAAGTGCCAATGTATGTTGCTATTAATAGACAAAATACAGAAACCATACAGGCCAATGTTGTAAGTTCTTGCAAAAAATATTACTTCTACAACGGCTTCAAAGTCAGTTATCTCAAAATCAAGTTTTATGACATTGGCCCTTTTAGAACCAAGCCACAGTATTTATGGTAATATGTTAGAAAGCATTTATCAAATGCAAATCAGTTATCATGACAACATATTGTTTTACAGCGTTCTCATATGGCTTTTGAAGTAACAATACAGTAATGTTAATTTTGACAAACAACATTACCCGCATATTCCTTCACATATGCTTATCAAACTTCAGACCTTTGTTCTTTCATAACCTATGGATCTAGAGCTTAACTCGGAAATGGATTTTTAAAAAAGCTTAACCTATTTTCTGTATATCACAATTGCAATTATTACTGATTAAACAAAAGCATTCTGGCACTGTGTTACATCAGTTTATCTGATTTGATTAATTCTACATCTAGTGCAGACATAACCAGGTTTCATTAGTTAGAGTTAATCTAATCCTTTCACAGGTTGTAACTGTGATCCTACTTAAAACATTAAATTATCTTTACTTCGTCAAATAATGGAGGACTGCTTCCGATTCATCACTGAACTAACATCTGCAGTGAACACCCACACTAGTTGAATAATTTCTCTCTCATGTAAATTCATCAATGCAGTTTAAGAGGAACGATGAAAATGCTGTTCGTGCAATAATGAGTGTAAGATGGAAAGAACGAAGGAAGTAAAGAAGATCAGAACTTAAAACTTTTGTCGTCAAGGGAGTGGACTACATGTTCGTCTAGTTCATTCGTTTCTTATAATCCATCTTCTTTTTAAATTAAACTACAATCGAATGTCCATATCATATAAAATTACGAGACATGTTTTTACAGTAAGTACCGATAATTTTTTTAACAACATTATTTTTCAAATGCTTTATCATTCATTATCTTACATCTTACACTACTTCTCCACATAGTCACCGCCGTTATTCAACCACTTGTAATGGGAAACCAGTTTTTGTATGCCTTCGTCAAAGAATGATGCCGCCTGTGATGAAAGCCAAGTCATTTTATTATATACAGGGTGGTCCTAAACTTTGTGTCAAAAATGTAAAGGTAGGTAGAGGGGACCTAAATAAGCATATTTCATATAGGAATGTGTGTGCGGTAATGACACATTAAAGCAACAGCTTGTAAAGCAGTATGAATCACAGGAAACTGAAAAGACAAGTAAAAATAAAATAAAATAAAAGCAGTATGAATCACAGGCAACGGAAAAGACAAATAAAGACAATTTTTTGTTTTCTTTTGTCTTTACTTGTCTTTTCACTTTCAGGTAGAGAAATGCTTCGATAACTGCCTTGGAGCCATGGATACGAAAATACGGAAGTAGATGACATAACGGTCTTATGGTGCTACAGAAAACTTTCATCTAAAACAAATGTTTTTAATTTGTTGAATATCGTAGAGAACGACAAGTAGGCTATGTTTGAGTGACATTGGTGTCCTTTAGATGTTATTCTTTAGTACCCAAATAAGGTTCTGCTTTCTGCATTCCTCTTGTGTCACGTTGAAAGATAAGCAAAATATTTCAGGTTCAAGTGCACGGTGCAATTGCCCTTTTTTATGATCTGACTGTATATGAGATGCATTTTATTCCTTATAAATTCACTGCTGTCATATCAGTATTCACTTAATTGGATATTACGAACTAATATTCATTACATCTTTAACAAAAGTTAGTAGTTAAATCCTCGGTTTTTGAGCACGCTCTAATCTGAATATATCTTCATTGCAACCAAAAGGTCATATTATGACGAATAGACCTACGATGGAAATATATAACAAGGGAAACAGGAGTACTCCGAGAAAACCTGCCTCGACCCCATATTGTCTACCACAAATTCCACGTGGATTCACTTAAGATTCGATCCCAGGTCCAAGCGGTAGAAGGTGAGCCTTGGGGGAGGCACGCACTAGTCAAAACCCTTATGATTGTGGAAAGAAAATTTTACCATTTACTTCTCACATTTCTCTGTTTGTAATGTGAGTAGTTATTAATTTCTTAATTCTTACTTTTGTTTTCTTAATTATATGTATAAGTTTTGAGTTCTTCTAATACCTTCTAATTGACAAAACAAACTACTCTATCTCGGCAGTCAGCTGTTAGTAAGTTTTCGTCTTTTGGATAAATGAAAATTTAAAAAAATGAGTATTGGGAGCATAGCTTATCTTGATGTTTTAACCTCAAAGCAACGCATATTAAATCACATGAAATAAACTCAATTTATTGCAAAATTTAAATTAACATAAATATATTTGATTTTATTTTAAAATGCTGGTTGTTTATTGTGCAATTTGAGTCACAGCCCTCAAGGCTTCAAGATTGTTTCTTGTTAGATATTAGTTGATAGTTAGAATAACAACAATATGTTATAATGCAGTTCCGTACATTAAAATATGACATCACATGTAAAAGCGTATTATAATTACGACCGAACAAAAAATATGTTACGATATTTGTTCACTTATTAGAAAATAGCAGTTACCTTATTATACCGATATCAAAGCCCTTGTTTTATGAAAAATATTAATTTTGGGACACATAATAACTTGGCTCTTTTTTTTCTTCTCAATTTGATGAACACTATCAGCTCTCAAAATGTTGAATGATATTGAATTTTCATGAACTACTCATGTCGATTATCTGCTATGATACTTATTTTTGACCCTGCCTTCCACCCCTGGATTATCTGAGCCATAGTCTATATCTCCGGTCCAATAACAGATTTCGCATTTGTTATAAGATCGTCACCTTCTCTTGATCATAGAACACGGGGAATATGTTTGATGAATTGACTTTGGCATTTTATTCAGTTAACTTTACTCTTGTTTATCTGTCTATTGAAGAACAAAAATTCTTGCTGCGGAGGATATTCATTTTAGAGACTATGCTCATTGGACTGTTCCTTGCATTCAACAACACTATCCCCTTTCAAATTATTAATTGTTTTTTACCACTCTGTATATAAGTGTATAGGTAAAAACGCGGTCACTAGCGAAAAAAATATGTAGAGCCAAACCCTTAAGAAATTATATAGTCTAGTTATTAAAACCTGTTTGATTAAGAATCCACATCATTATTGTGATTGGCTAGTTTAGTGTTTGTGCAAACAGCATAAAATTTTATTAGTTTGTTTTTCGTCAACGTAATATGGATATAGTATTCTCATATACATGTGTATTGATAACAGTTTGTGCAAATAACGCTTAAAACCCCCACTTCCATATTTGTTTAATATTCTTAGAAACAATGTAAACAGTTATGTTACACCATTTATTCGTAGGTAGAATACAATACAAGCCTATATTTTTCTTTGTAATAATTTGCATGCAAGTTATAGGAGTCAACTTGATTTAAAACAGCAAAGGGAATATTTATTCCGTATTATTTCCTTTGCTGATGTGAACAAATTTATAATAGTCCGGATAGGCTAATAATAATAATATCAAGTAATGCATAGTTAAAGTGTTGGGACAATTTATTAATTTTTTCTGAGAAAAATGCTCAATTGGAACAATATGGTATTAAAAATTTTGGTTTCTTTCTACCGAAGGAAAACGCTGTTAAAATCTGTTATACTACTTCCACGTGTATAGAAAATGCTAGTCTAAAATATGGTAAAATCAATACTGGTATAAAGTATTAATTTAATATACCAGCGGGATTTTTGCTATGTGAAAAGTTATAGGATATGTATCCTATGTTATAGGATATTATAGGATGGGACGACAATATTGGAATAGATTTAAGAGAAATAGGATTGGATGGAGTCAGCACAGAACAGGGTTGAATGGCTGGCTTATGTAAGTGCGGCAATAAACCTCAGAGTTCCATAAAATAGATAATATTCCTTTAGTTCTCTTAGGAATTGTCTGTTGCCAATGAGTAAAGTCAGAAGTCAATATTCCATAGAATTTTATTTCATATCCATGTGCACAGTTGTGCAATGCATGTAGCCAAATTCTTATGTTCATTTCAAAGTGGAATTGCTGAAGGCATTTGCAGTC
The DNA here is from genome assembly GCA_964059195.1 of Ectobius pallidus. Classification (NCBI taxonomy): domain Eukaryota; kingdom Metazoa; phylum Arthropoda; class Insecta; order Blattodea; family Ectobiidae; genus Ectobius; species Ectobius pallidus. The sequence goes on from CAXKWD010000008.1 coordinate 141,747,799, forward strand.
ACCATATATGGCTGAAGCCATATCGTGACAGCACCAGACAGCACCAGATCGTGCCGAAAGAGAAGAGGAAAAAAAAACATCTTTCTAAATTATGCATACGTATTTCTCAAGTCTGACCACAGATGGTGATAGTGTCGCATATATATGGTGATATAGGTCTCTTAGAATATCATTACTCACGGCAAGTCACCCGGACATTCGGGGGTAGTGCAGGGGACTTGAAATATGGATTGCAGAACCCTAGCATTTGTGACGTTTTTGTACGTGACTCAGGTAAATCATTGACCTTAAGTCTTTCCAAAAGAAGAGGAATGTGTTATTTGTTTGTGTCGTCATGGGAAGTGATGATGTGAATTTATTTATGTCGGTCTATATATCGTGGATGTATACACAATAACAGCGTGCGAGGAATGTTTTTAAATATTTGTGTATTCTGACACCGTTTGCTCCCGTATTGTCTCTGGTGACATCCTATAAGATCTTCAATTTTATTTGTTGTAAAAGAAAATAAGAGATGTTACCGAACATGAATTTGTTTTGTTTATTTTCCCCGTTCGTCTAGAGAGTTTGGATACGAATAGTTAGAAAATGGATTTAAATATGTGTGCTTCCATTTAATCAGTTTTAATTTAATTTCAGTGAGTTGTGATAGCAGTTATTCTTAAATGAGAATAATTACGATTGAATAAATTGATTGAAATAAAACCCATATGGATACCATTTATGGCTGTTCGAAATTCTGAGAGCTTATTTCAGTTCATCCAAATGTTCGCTGTCCGATAAAATTATTAGTGAAATAAATTACTTCAACGCTGTATGCCTCTATAGCTGGTAAATCAAGATAGGCCTAATCGTATAAAAATAAGTGATCATAGTAAATTAGTATGAATTTAACGTATTTGCTTTGTGAAAGCAAAGTCCCACAAAAATGATGTATGATCGTATTATTACATTTAGAATTTTCCAAAGGAAAATGTGATTTTATTGTGTACTTATGAGCATGATTGCTTAATTAAGCAACATTGTGTAATTTCGCTGTCTTTTCTTGTAAACTCAGGATTTTTTACCGGTGCATATTTATTTTAATCTAAATTTTCTTACCACTGTATCAATAACCGTATAATGATATTTAAAAATACTCGTATTAATTTAGGTGTACGTCTGATGTTTATAGCAAGCTAGGGAGAAGAAAATAGGCTACTTAAAGTTGTTTTTTTTTCCCCCATTAGGATTTGGAGTGGAGAATTACGCCTTGAATTCAGCCTTTGATTCTGCAGTGGCCAGTAATTCTGTATTTTTTGGCTGTTAAACATGTAAACGATATGTTTCCAAATTTTGACAACGTGGTGCAATACAGAAACCGAAGCTTCAAATAATAAACCACTAGGCCTACCATAACTATTTTTGCAATCACCGTGAGAATTTTAACATTTAAAAAGTCTTGATGAATTTTAACATGATGAATTTTTATCAAATTGAGACTATTTAATAATAATATTTTTAACTAATAGAGTATTTTTCGAAAGCAGACACCAAAATTGGTCACCCTGGATAGTTCTGTCTTTGTACCAATCAGTGGCATAATTTTTCATTTTAATTAATATCATCTACCGTTAAAAGCGCTTCTTTTCCCTTCGACTGTCTAAAAATAATAATTTAAAAACTACTTTGAAAAACTATTATTTATAAATGAAAGAATTATCATTTCACAGTGATCTAAGTAGTGATTTACTATGAAGCCCGGGCCTTTGAGTAGCCTACTTACAGGTTGTAAGTCGCCACTGGGTTATCTCATATTGAGAACGTCTGGTGGTATACTGGGACATGTAAGTCAGTTGGAGAATTTAATGTACCAGGACGTTGCCATGGTAGCTTAGTTGGTAAGAGCAGCGGCACGGAAAGCCGAAGATCCTGGTTCAAATCCCAGCTATGGCATTGGATTTTTCAGTCCGATTTCACCTTTTCTATTATTTATAACTAGGGTTCGGATTCTTATGACCTAAAAAAGCGGAAAGTGTGACTGTTTATAAGATCTTAAAAATGACTAAATATGACCCAAAAATCGTAAATATGACATTAAAGAACGTATTTTCTAAACGTAAATGTTCCAATTTAAAACGTTTAATGACACTAAATTATTACATCACATTAATTAAATCAGATAGACTAATCATTTTTAACAATTTTACAGGTGATTTACACTTTTACTTGAAAGGAACTTCTAATCTCTTAATGTTTCAAAATACCACTGCAAATGTGAACAGAAAATATTGTAAAAATATGTATATTGGAAATTGTTAACAGCAAGGATGAAGAGGTAATTGTGCTATTACTTGTTATTGTTTCTTCACATTTCAGTTAAGTAAAACCAAAATATTCCTGACTCTTTTTTGGAAAAAAAATTAAGTCGACAATTTAGTACACATACTGCATAATGTGCCCTTTTACCGAATTTATAACTGAACTATGACGTTAATTTACAAATATGACCGAAATATGGCGAATACCATGAAAATGACCAAAATGTGAGTTTCTATGCAAAATGAAAACCGCCCGAGTAGGATAATAAATGTGCAATTCATGTTTAATTTGTGTTTGCAGCGAGAATAGAGGTCAGAATAAAAATATGACATGTCATAAACATCCGAACCCTATTTATAACGTTCTGATGGAGAAATTCTTGTAAAAAGTAAACTACTCAACTCTTGTTCACAGGGCATGGTAAAAGGACAATCAATACCTGTACAGTACGAAATAGTGTATCCATATGGCTACATGTACCCAAAAAGGAACGTTGCTGTTAATTACAATTGGGGAGAGAATTCTAATGTTGGTACTCATGCTGCTTACAGACATGAGTCCCAAGGCCCATCGTCAGAAATGGCGGAAGGAAAGCTCCTAATACTAGACTTCATGACCAAGAAATTCACCGAAAAAGCCAAAATGAAAGAAAAGGCTGCAATGGAAATGGGATCAAGAGCCAAACATCACGAACAGTACTCGCAGATTTACGGAAACCTTTCACGCGAGTACGAAGAAAAAGCAAAAGAAGAGAAAGCCAGTTCTGAAAATGAACTGAAAAAAGCCCAGTCGCATGAAAAAGAATCCTCAGAACTCTCGACGAAGGCGAAGGACATAGTCAAACAGGCCTGGAAGCAAGAAGATGAGGAAGTGGGTTTTGTCAACAACTACAGGAAAGGTTACTGGGAAGCTAATGTGGCCAATGTGAAAGCTGTTAGTGCAATTGCTCAGAAGAGAATCCGAGAGCTTCAAGCCAAACGTGCTCTGGCAAGGGCAAACGAACTTGAAAAGCTCGCAAATTTGCTTTTAAGCGAGGCCCAAGAATACGAACTAATGGCCAAAGCAGCTTTAGAAAATGCACGGAAAGAGAAAGCTATAGCCGACATAAAGGCCGAAATCGCCAAGCAGCACCATGCAAAGGCTGAGGATTATTTCTTAAATAGGGTTACCAAATATAAAGCTAGATCGAAGGACAGTTTCACCAAATATTTGGAATATCTTTTGAAAGCTGAGAAAGAACAAGAATTGGCTCGTGAGGAACAGTTGAAGGCTGCTTATGAAATCAAGTTGGCAAACGCATACATTCAGAAATCTCAGCAGCATTCAGCTTTTGCGAACATAGCTCATAGTCGGCTAAATGAAGATATGGCTAAAGCAAAAGAAAGCAAGAGCGGATTATTCAAATCTCGTGAACCTAAAATATTGCTTTCGTCCAGAATGGTAGAGGAAAAGTCTGTGAAAGTGATATCGTAATTTCAATTGTTTTTATATCAAAATTGAGTAATTCTGTGTTAATCCGTGTTGATGACAACTCTTCCACAAGTGGTCAATTGTAATATATTAGTCTTCACGACGCGTTTCGGCGTTAATTCTCCATCTTCAGGTGTACACACGTACTATTTTAACATAGAACACATATGAAGATATGGTTGCATTTTAACATTCTTATGAAGTTTTAACTGATTGTTAATATACATAAGTTAATACAGTATTTTAGACAAGTAGTAATTTTTTTAAATATTTTGGTAACTTTATTGTGTATAATACAATACAGTTTTACTAATTACAGCAGAAATAAAATAACGTGACACTTGTTTCCGGGGTTCTGCTCAGAGACAGTCCCGTTGCATTGGAGTTTTAGTAAATGTTGACTTTTCATAATCCGAGTAACTTTTCCTTTTGAGTCTTCTGTGTTGTGGATCTGGTGGATAGTTTGTAGGAATGTTCTGGATCAGTGGATTGATTTGGTTGTTCAATGATCTGGCTTGTCTTAGAAGAAAATAGCCTACTATCTGTACCAATCTCAAGAAGCCATATTCTACAATAAACATAGGCAACTTTCCGCGAGACACTTAAAATATCCCTGCGAGCTACCGGTAGTTCGCGATCGACGGTCTGGCGACCAGTGACCGTCATAGATAAACGACTTCCGACATGGTCTTAAAGAAACGTAAATTTGTATATTATATTAACCAATTATGTTGAACCTTGTAAATAAATAATTATTGAAGACCTGAAATGCTTCCTACTTTTTATTTCAGTTTCCCTTTCCCTGATGTCGGAACATTTCAGTGTACAGAAAGTTCTTTGGCTAGAGAGAAAGGTGTTATTTGGGCATGAGAGAATACAGTTACTGGGTTTCAAATTCTTTGATACGCCATCTAAAGTTCCACGAAAGGTAGAGTTCTTTCTTTTGCCTTAAAATCAAGTTCCCAAGCCGAATTTGATATTGCGATCCCGTGGTCTTTCTAGCTCTAACTACATGGACTAAGCGTAGAGGAAAGAATTTTAATATGCGTTACAGTAAACTTATCACAGGAACAAAGACATAGGCCTAATAGAAATTATTCTTCTCACCTTGGTCGTATTTATTTTTTCAGGAATACTTTACCTTATTCAATCCATTTCCATGCTGATGTCTACACAAGTTTTTTAGACCATGAACTTTCGATTTTCTTTGTCAAGACCTGGTTTTATGAAAATGGCAAAATAATATTTTTACACTTCAATCTAAAAATATTTGCATCGTAAACACTGTTCATCTCAGGAAAGCTACTAGGTCACGTCTTGAAAATAAACCGTCTGTTGCATGACGTCATCGAAGGAAAGTTGGAAGGAACTCCAAATCTTGGAAGAAGACGAATCCAGCTGCTACACGGTGTAGAGGAGAATATAAAATTCTGGACTACTAATAGAGGAAGCGATACGAGGTGATGAAAAGCGAAATTTGCAGACCAGTCCAAGTACTTGGCAGTAAGCAGAACACTTATTATTGTCTATTGTACACAATATTTTATTTAAGTTTATTTTAGGTCTATTGCGCTATAAAAATACGGTGGTTGTACAAATAGCTATTGCATTTTCTTGTTTACACTCTTGTTCAACACTAATATTAAATATATAATTTTTAATTGAAAAAATATATATTATATTTACTCTCTACATGAGTATTTTGAGCTAGAGCTGCAATATCTTTATGGAAGTTTTTCAGATAAAAATGTAGTCACTATCATGAATCTTAAAATACCAACTGATGTTAACTCTTAAGTGCGAGAGACAAACTTCCTTAAGCAAGTTATAAATCCGTGTCGGGCTGCATAGAAAACAATTAACACAACGATTAGGCTTATAGTTTATTTTTGGTACCCTTTTCTACAAATTTTACGTGCATTTATACATTTTTATTGCGAGTTATTTTCCGTAATTTGATTACAAATCAAAGGCAAATGATTATAGGATATTGGATACATTATGGATTTAAGTGTTAAGAACTGTCTTCATTAAAACGGTTTCCTTCCAGTTTTGTGAGCTGTTCAGGCGGTATAGAAGGGGAAAAATTGGCCATTAAAAATATGACTTGTTCCCTCTGTATAGTGTACCTTAAATCTTAATTAACATTTTTGGTTTTAAGATATTTTAAATTCGTAACGTAATATAAGAAATAGCCCTGAGTCAACTGTGATAAAAGAATACGGATTTTTCATATTTGCAGGGTTTTCCCCCCCTTAAACATAATATACATAGAAAGCAATAACTCATTTCTTTTTGGGGGTAAGACTTTATAGTACTTTGTTTATATACATGCATTCGTGAACCACAGATTATTGTCCCTCTTGAATATTACATGAGACTGTTATGGTATAAAAATTCCTCTGACACTGGGATTTGAACCGAGGGCCTTCGGCTATCCATGCCGCTGCTCTACCAACTGAGCTAAGCCAGAGTTCACTATACAGTGTCAGATGAAACCTCTCTCCTATGACTGATTATTCTTAATGTTCTACCTCACTACCGTGATCTCACAGCTTGTAGAATATTATCAACAAAGTAAGAAAATAATTAATAGGTTTGTTCCCAAAGCAAATCCGTGACCGCTTGAGAATTGGTTGTTCTGCGCATGTCCAGTCTGTAACTTACCCGTGATTTGCACTTTGCGAACGGTTAGAAGAATTTGGAATCGATAGTGTCAGCGTTTAATCGATATGATATGCAAATAAAATATATATTTCCCTTTAACATGTTATACATGCAATATACATCGGCAATATAAACTATATTTTGGGAAACTTTTAATTATCTTCCATTATTCATACATATAAGTAGCCTATGCTTATAAATCTGGAGCAAGGATTTGGAGGGAGGAGTCAGGCGCGTGAAAATAGGTTACTGCGCATGTCTCTGATAACAATTCATGGTAGAGCCTGCAAATTTTTTTTATAGCACAGAAACTGTCCGTGAGAGCTTTGCGAACAGAAGATTGAAATCAGAATCACGGATTCTCGCTTTGCGAACGCGTGTGGAGAAAGAGCGCATGCGCGAACGATTTGTTCCTGGTTTCTGACTGCTTTGCGAACAAACCTATTATTTACGAAATCCTTTACATTTTATTAATTGAAGTGTCTTAATAAATCCTACCCGAGATTACGAGTTTCATCAGATAAATTTGCTCGAACTTCGTTCTCCGAAATTTATCGATGGGATTACGAATACGATGATAATATTATGAAAATAATTACTTACAATGGGGTTACGCCATAGCGTAGTGATTGATGCGCTGCGCTACACACCGGACGGTCGCGGGTTCGATCACCCATGAGGTCGATCTAGTTTTTCAATTGGCCTAATTCTTCTGGTGGCACTGGGGTCTACTCATTCTTCTTCTTTCGTCCTTATTTACAGATGCAAAAGAAAAAAGACTCAGCGTTTAACAGAAATGAGTACTAGGAGCAATCCAGGGGGTAAAGGCAGCCGGTGCGTAAGGCTGACAACCTTACCAGCTTCACGTTCCGAATGTCTAAAATCTGGGACCTCAAACTTCTGGGCTTCCATGGCCTGTAATAGGGAACACACTTACGCACAATAAGTTTTTCATTGTTTTATTTTAATAAAAATTATGAGAACATATATTGTAACATTTTTCATAGTTATGTGATTAGTAGGGGGCGGATTTCTATGACCTAAAAAATAGGATATATGCATGCATTTATAAGACCTAAAAACATTAAAATATGACCAATAAAATTTAAGACATGACTTTACCACTTATACATTGTGTATATTTTTTAAAAGTTTCATTACAATACATTTTATTAAAATATAGTGTTAATTATTTAAAATATCTGTAAATTCTCAAAAAGTATCATTATAATGCAAAATTTACAAAATATGATATGAAACTTCAACATTTCTTTAATATGCACACAAATATGCCAAAAATATGACCTAAATATGCATATTCTTACTAAATATATTACAATAGTTGAAAATTTCCTAAATGTGCAGTTATATGCTCAATAAAAGCCGTTCCATTTTCACCAGGATGCTTGGAATCGGGTTTAAATTAGTCGGAAACCTGAAATAATGCAAAGGGGAAAAATATGACATGTCATAGAAATCCGCCCCCTAGTGATTAGGTTTTCATATATACTATACTAGCATGTGCCCGCGGCTTCGCCCGCGATAATTATTTCAAATATTAAAAATTAAGAGCATAATAGTTAAATCATTATATTTATTAACACCTAAATCACGTGGACTACATACCACGATTAGATAGCGTCGCCTGGTAAAAGAGACCTCAGATTCGAGTTCCTTGGTCCAGAAAACCCCTGTATAGTGAGTTTCGTCCAAATAAAACTATGTTTGACCATATTAGGGCTTACAACATTCAAGCGATCGCGAAAGTTTTATTTTAAGGTATGACAAAAATAGACAAAGCCAACTGTAATTGTCAAACTTCCATTTAATTTAATTCCAAACCCATCTGAAACCACTCTGGTAACAATATGTTTTAATGTCAAATGTGATTCGGATTCGATAATTCTGTGTAAGAAGGGATTAAGTATTCTCAAAAACATTTGATTTTTGGCATTTAAAATCAGAATTTTTCAAAACCCTTTCTTAGTGAGCACCTACATTATGAAACGAAGGTACTGTCAAAATTCCAAGTCTCTACCTGTTATAGTTTAGGCTCTACGTTGATTCCTGTCAGTCAGGACAAAGCCTTTTATATATATAGAGATTTGTTCAAAGTTATCAACGAATACATTAAATTATTCAACAGTTCACATTGTTAGGCACTATCTTGTGAATATAAATACACCAAGTCCTTTTATCGACGTAATTTAGAAACTCTAACGTTGTGTCCAGAACATAGTAAACATTTCCCACCGTCATGTCTACCTTCTTCTGGATACCTCTCAGCTGAGCGTAATCTTCTGGATAAGTATGAAACTTGTAGGGTTCCATCAGCTCGTACAGTTTCTCTGCCAGTGCTTTGGTTTTTAAGCTAGCTTCGATTAATTTCTTAAGTTTGTTAACCATTCCAATCTCCACGTTGGTCTTTGAAGTCTTCTGGAAGTCATGAACCGCTTCCTTTATCTTTGAAATTTCTGCATTCCGTCGAGAGTATTCGATAACTTTCTTGTAGATGGAAGCGGTTTTCAGTTGTATTTTGAAGAAGTCGAAACCCCATTTCTCGTCGGAATAATCACCCAAGGATTTGATAGTATTAGCCATGTCGACGGTCATTTTAGTGACGGCTTCGATTCGTCCCACGATGTCTAATACGGCTTCCATGAGATCAGGCCGCTTCTGGTTTGAACACTGTAACAACGAATAACAGAGGTCATATTAATAATAATCGTTTGACTAATTGACAACTTAACAGGCAAGCCAGAGGTTAACAAAATGAGCGTTAATGAATAACACCGAAATATTTTTCATGTGTATAGAGGAGACATACATAAGCAACTTTTATTAGGAGATTTTTGCTCTATGAATTCTATTTTTCCTGCTACATCATAAAATCTCCCAGGGCAAGGCCGCCACTGACTTCTAACATTAAAAAAAAAAAATACAAAACAAAGGAACTTCGTTGTTAACACTGTAGTCAGTAGTTATGAATAAAAGAAGAAGAATGCAGTGACGGCCATTCATGTGATTAGTCTGTAAATTTTGCAGATTATGAAAACTCTAAATTATGTAATAGCTGTGGATGAATGATTAAGAATCAGATTTTTATGGATCATTAGGAAGGCATGAAGTCAATGTTAATGAAAAGTTTAACCCTATTCCGCATAATTATTGACTTATGAGCATTAAATTATAATGACTTTAATGCCCTGCAGCACACACATTTTACCTCATAGAGCAAAAATCTCCTAATAAAATTTGCTTGTCTATGTCCCCTCTATATACAGGTAAAATATTTCGGTGTTATTCATTAACATTCTGTATATACAGGTAGGGAAAAAAAGCGGACCAACTCTTGTAGCTGAATATAACATAATTTGTGTTAGTATTTGATAATGATATTAATAATTAATATGTTCAGTTATAAAACAATACGATTAGTAACCATATTCTGGGTTTCGAAATGGGCTAAGTCAACAGTCGATTCTATAATAGAACAAATTTCAATACATTCCGTGCTATCCTGTGAATGCCACTAGGCATGCGCAGTGGCTCAAATTGGCAACTTAAATATTTTAGTCGGTCCGCTTTTTTTCCCTGCCTGTACATATATATTCTTACATCGTGACTATTATTATACTCAGGAACCCTCTATACGCGGATTATTTCTGAAAATTCTAAATAAAGTTGCAGGGTCGAGCATAATATTTCTTCTCCTTGGCTACTTATGAGTCCGGGTGGATGAACGTAAAAGTTGAGAATGTAAAAAAGAAATCAAAACCATCGTCTACTCAAAATTTTATTAAAAATATATTACATAAATATATATTTATATAATATATAAGATATATTTACATAATATGTAATATATTTATATAATATTTATATAAAATATATTTATGTAATATGTATACACTCATAGGCGTACCGAGGGGGGGTTTTGGGGGTTTGAACCCCCCCCCCCATTGATTAAAAAAAGGAAAATTGTATAATTTTTTAAGTCTGCCCATAAATTACTTAATACAAGTATAAAGCGTGGGAAGCTTAAAACTCGTTATTTTGAGTCTTAATTTTTAAAATTTTCCGGGGGTGCCCCCGGAAGCTTAAAACTCGTTATTTTGCGTCTTAATTTTTAAAATTTTCCGGGGGCGACCCCCGGAAGCTTAAAACTCGTTATTTTGCGTCTAAATTTTCAAAATTTTCCGCGGAAGGACCCCCCTCTCCCTGGGGGGTATTCCATACCCCCAGACCCCGCGGATGTTATAACCCCCCCATATGGCCGGCCTGGTTACGCCTATGTATACACTGACACTGGGATTTGAACCCAGGAACTTAGCTATCCGTGCCACTGCTCTACCAACAGAGCTAAGCCAGAGTTCATTTTATAGCGCCAGATGGAACCTCTCTCCTATGACAGATTGCTCTTAATTTTTCTCCTATAATATTATCATGTAATCTCCGACATGAATACAAACCTAACGGTGCCATCTAGTTTCTAAGACCTCGCAATCTTGACTTAATGGAATTGTCCAGGTCAATAAGCAATAAGTCGAGTGCTAGATTAATTCATTACTCCTCCAGGGTTATTACCACTCGGTGACAGGAGCTAAGCCGCTTGATCCAGGTTAATGCTTCGTCACCCGGCTGATAGATCGGGAATCCATATCGCTAAATCGACGCCTGGAGACAGAATCAACATTAGCTTGAAATGGGGAAATCCTCTCTTCCCAGCCTAGAACGCGGTTATTAGCAAATATACTGTAATTGACTTGCCTCAGATTCGCGGGTTAGAAGGTTATCCCGACTTTGTTAATGCCAATTATAAGTTACTAGCCAATTATAAGTTACTAGCTTAAAATAGGCCCGGTGTCGCCCGGGTTTTGTATTTTGTAATTCGAAATTAACTTATGAAGGACTTTCGATTTTCAAATTATAGGTCCTTATATACGTATTAAAAATTTGAAATGAAGAAGAACGACTTATCACTCTCAAACTATTCCCTCAGAAAAAGCTTGATATAGCTTTTTATGTCTCATAGAGAATGTAGAATTTAACATCCCATCGCTTCTACACACCAAGTCTGGTAGGGGTTCAAATAAGAAGAAACAGAAATTCCGGTACATAAAATTGTATTGTGTTTACGGAATATTTTATTTCTCACTCTCATGTTACCATACAACCGTTTCAGGGATGAAATTAAAAAGAAAATCAATATCACTTTCATTCTTCCCTCCCCCAAAAAATGCGATACATATTACCGTACCTCGTATGGTATTCTATATGTCCATGGTAGAGAAAGTTATGTGACTGCAGCACATTATGCATTATTTTTGTGGATTTCATTCTTCAATATTTATTTATAACATTAATTGTATTGATAGCTTCTCTAATTTGTCAAAGTCCCGTTTCATTTATTTCCAAACCTACCTGTGACCACTGCCAACAATACATTGTTGTCATGTGAATTGTACATTGAATGTGATTTGGACTTGATAATTCTGTGCAAAAAGGTATTATGTCTCCTCTAAAACATTTTATTTTTGGCTTTTTGGCAACGTCTTTGATAGCCCTTCAATTTGCGTGAAATTCTCTTTATGAAAAGCGATTAGCAGGTATTTAAACCACCACAAACTTCCAAGAACAATTAATATTTAGGATTTTTTAGGGTTTAAAAAAATATCTCCCTCACTTTGATTTTGGCTTTTATAGCTTTACGTAGAAGCCGACCTGGTAAAAAAATTTGTGTTTTATACAATTAGGACACTGAGGACAGGCCTAGGCTTAAAATAAAATTCAGTACATTTTTCAGTGCCCCTGATGTAGAAAATACCTCGCTTAGTCATCCGTTGGAATACGTAGGATTAATAACCATTGAAATCCTCTCATTAAAAAATCGGTGAAAAATATTAGGAAGCCAATCTGCTTGCAATGTTCATCACAATGAAACTTGATATAAAACATAGTAGCAATGGTTTGAAAATACAAAACCACTGCCTGTATACTGGGAATTGAAGTTCCGCCAAAAGCCATTACACTCTAAATGTTTCACTCTGGTTAATTATTCAATAGCCGTACGAATATTACACATTGGTTGCTAGGCACTTTTATCTTTATTTCGCCCACTTGGTTTCAGTTTTTTTTTTAACAGTTCTCTGTCGCAACCAATAAGCCGATAAATGACCTTTACGAGCCATGAGGTCAGTCCATAATCTCTGTGGCTCTGACTGGCCTTTATATGAGACCTTATTGATTTCTCCCTGCTATAATATCCATGTACACTTTTCATGCTTTAATGGATTCGTTAGTGTCAATGTTAAGCCCTTTTATGTGATTCCCATTAGCCAGTAAATATGATAATATCTTGCGTAATATGTTTGGGGTAATAGCGTTTTCCCCTCTCTTTAGTAAATGAAACACTAAATCAGTTTCGATTTCAGCGTTTGCTAGCTTTCGTTAAATCACTAAAGTGATTTAATAATAGGTTACAACCGTGTTAATGGATGCTGTACAGGAACATTGGTGTTTAACATTCTGGTAATTTAAGTAGGGACTTATATGAACAATATGAATAAAGAAGCACGTCAGGTGTTTCGTAGGACTTATGTTTATTTTTCAATTGATTTAGATATCTCTATATATATAAAAGGCTTTGTCCTGACTGACTGACTGAATGAATGACTGACTGACTGATTGACTGAATGACAGGAATCAACGTACAGCCTAAACTATAACAGGTAGAGACTTGGAATTTTGACAGTACCTTCGTTTCATAATGTAGGTGCTCACTAAGAAAGGATTTTGAAAAATTCTGATTCTAAATGCCAAAAATTAAATGTTTTTTAAAATACTTAATCCCTTTTTACATAGAATTATCAATTCCAAATCACAGAATATATTGTTGCCAAATGGTATCAGGTGGGCTTGGAAAAAACAAATGAAATGCACTTTTGACAAATAAGAGAAGTTATCAAAATAATTCATGTTATAAATAAATATTACAGAATGAAATCCACTAAAATAATGGAATCACATAACTTTCTCTACCCTGCACATAGAAAAAACAAAACGAGGTATGGTAATGTGTATATTATTATATTATATCGCAGGTTTTTGGAGAGAAAAGTATGAAAGTGATAATGCTTTCTGTTTAATTTCATCCCCAACACGGCTTTATGGTAACATAAGAGTGGGAAATTTCCCGCCTCGATATTACAATTTTATGTTACAGGAATTTCTGTTTCTTCTTATTTAAACCTCTACCAGGCTTGCTGTGCACTGTACAAGCGATGGGATGCAAAATTCTAGATCCTCTATGAGCCATAAAAAACTATATCAAGCGTTTTCTGAGGGAATAGTTTGAGTGTAATAAGTCGTTCTTCCTATTTCAAATTATAAATGCCTATATAAGGACCTAGAATTTAAAATTGAAAATCATTCATAAGCTAATTTCCAATTACAAAATACAAAACCCGGGCGACGCCGGGTCTTTTAAGCTAGTTTATTTATATTCATTTAGTTGAACTAGGTAGGATAGTTCAGAAGTAGTATTGCAGAATCGCATTCTTTTAAATTTTAGTCTGCCACCGGCCGATTTTTCTGAAATATGTTTTGTATACTATTTTATTTTCCTTGTCTTAGGCCTACTGTTTCTTACCACACACAAATACCCTGGGATCGACTTATCCTCTATCAGGAGCAGTCCTGGGGGTAAAGGAGGCCGGTGCGTATGGCTGACAACCTTACCACCTTCACGTGCCGAATATCCAAAATCCGGGAGCCTCAACCTCCTGGAACCCTCTGGGCCTCCGTGGCCTGTGTAGGGATCACTTTACTTTACTTTTACCTGTTTTCGAACAATCTGAAATTTAACTAAAGACTTAGGCATTGATGTTGACACAAAGTTGAGACAAGTTATTGAAAGCGGATATCCACCAATGCTTACCAAATACGCTATGTGAGGGGATCGCATTGTCTACTTTAATGTAGAGAAAATTATTTTAGTGTGAAAACATTAAGATTTTCATTTTATTTTGTTAGAAAAAATTATTGATTTCAAACATACCTGTCCAAACCTGTACAGAGCTGCAAGAAGGAAAAACAACTTCAAGTTCATTCTGGCGAAGTTTCAGTTCATGTGTGAGGGAAGTATCTTAAAGCAGACATTATTTTTCTGTCACTTCCTTACACGGAGAAGCGTATCCTGTTGTGAATCTTTACAGTGTGCAATAAACCTAAAGATTCACCAGCTGATAAACTCAGAATTACACGAGATATTTCCCAACCAGTCTCACTTCCTATTCGCCTAAACGACGGCTGGGAATCGGAGACCTTCCATCTTCTCTCTTCCTTTTAGTAATATTCTTCATCCACTTTCGTAAGTCGTGACAATTAAAGTCACTTCCGTGGAGGAATGAAATGTCTTCTCCTTAAACGACTTAAACATTTAACATGGTTCCAGATCGCTTGAATATTTTTGGAACCATTTTCTTACTAAAAAGGAAAGTTGGGGAACCTTCATGTCGAAATTCATTTTGAAATGTTGAGAGAGAGTAGTTACTGATCGGGAAGAACACAGTTTGAGAGTGTTCGAAAACAGGGTGCTTAGGAAAACATTTGGGCCTAAGAGAGATAAAAATGGGTACTGGAGAAAACTGCACAACGACGACCTTCATAACCTTTACTCGTCACCGGATATAGTAAGGGTAATTAAATCGTGAAGGATGAAATGGGCTGGACATGTTGCACGCATGGGGAAGGAAAGACATATCTCATAAGCATTGACTGGGAGATGCGAAGGGAAAGGACCTCGCGGAAGACCTGGTAGAAGTAGGTGGGAGGACAATCTTAGAATGGTTTGAAGGGAAGTATGATTTGCTAGGGATGATTGGATGGAGTTAGCACAGAATAGGGTTGAACGGTGGACTCAGGTAAGCGCGGCAATGAACCTTCGGCTTCCATAAAATAGATAATATTCCTTTAGCTTGCTGAGGAATTGTCTATTGCCATTGAGTATTGCCCTAACCTAACCTAAGTAAGAATATATAATAGGCATTTCCAAGCGCTATACAATTTCATTGACAAGTTCAGAACAATGTAAAACTCTCTTAAAATTTAAGAGCTTGCTTTTTAACTTGAAAGGAAAAAAGGCAATTAGATAAAAATACACGGTCTAATTATTCATAAAGTGTTTAGTAATATAAGAAGTATATATTTTTAAATCCTGAGCTACTGTAAAAATGAAGTGGAAATAAATATATTGGTTAAGCCATCTTATCTCTCATTAAAAGGTAATATCCTGCCGCCATTAAAGGCAATTATTATAAACCCGTGCTTAAAAGCATTATTTTAGGATTTTGTTGTCAGCCTGCCTCATTGCGGATTATTTTTGCATTAATATTCATGCGAAGGCTTTCCCGCAAATTGTATTTGATACCTCGGAAATGAAAAATGAGCAGAGCTAATGTACTGTATAGTGATGTTGAATTAATTCATTTACATCCGCTGAAAAATTGAAAATAAACAGTTTAATCTTTATGAAATCCTATTAAGTATATGGACATAAAATATCGCGCTGTTTAAATATTATTCCTGTTCAGCGTGGATATGGTTTTGATACCCGTATTTCGTATCCTTTTTTTCTAAAACCCTTAACTCACGTTTATATTTGAGCCGAAATATGCTGTGGCGTAGGGGATGCGTGAGAGGAGCGATTCCTGGTCGGGACAGGTTACCTAGGTGGGGTTTTTTCTGGGGGTTTTCCTCACCTGTGAGACATATCGGGTAACTTTAGGCCCTTGTGGTCCCCAGATATCATCTGGCCGTCACTATCAACTTCATCCCATCCTCGCCTTGTACAGAGTGAACGTGTGTGTATATGGTGTGTCTCGTCCTATGTGTTCGTGTTGTCTCGGAGGTGGCACCGGCATTGGGCTGATCATTCATCCGGGGAGGCCCTCCACGTCCTTGTATGGTTAAAAAGTATGTATGTGATCCAAAGATAATCCCTCTCCCGACAGGTCGCGACCCTGTATAAGGCCCGGGCGGATTGGGTCGCTTAAATCCTACAAAGGAGAGATAAAACTACTATAAAGAAAGAAAGATTCATGACGTTACGGATGAGAGAGAACCTTAGAGATTGGATAGAGAACCCAATTATACTAGGTAAGAAATAAGTTTAAAAAACTCCTATTCAGGGTTTCAGGCTTAACGAGTTGATCCGCAAGATAGTTCCAAGCAGTGTTTTCATCTTTTCGAGAAATAACAAACTGAAAGATCTGTCAAACCCTCAAATCATAAAGAAAGACAAAACTGTCTTTCTTGTTATTTTATGTACATGGCATAAGAGATAATGCAATAGTGAGACGCATGCGTAATATATATTTTCTATTAAATATTTATGTGGTAGGATGATAATAATAATAAATTAGGTTGTCTTCAAGCAAGAAAATGCTATTAACATTGTCATAGTGTTACATTAGGTCTGTGTATCTACCTGTATATTTAAAAATTCTTCAACATTATAGAAAGCCCTCTGTGTCACGCCAATAAGAGATACGACTTCTTAATATTTTTGTATCCCATTGATAGGTGTCGTTTGGAAACTTGTTACCTATTTTTGTGGCCATTCCTGAGAAATTTCGTATGAATAATGGTCTGCAATGAGTTCTGGGTGATGAGTTAGCATCTCAATGCTTTCGTTTGTAAAATAAATGCCTTTTGCCTCATATTAAAAGTCCATATTTTAAAATACTTTGAAAGTATACAAAATATGCCCCATTGGCATTTATGTAAGTGCCGAATATCCTCCAGTGTCTCGTAGCGTTGGCCTCTAATCTATTCCTTCATAAACGTTGCCAGACTTGGACGTTGATTTGGTTGGGAAACACTTCCACATCCTCCCTACAGCCCCGACACGGCACCCTCCGACTACCATCTTTTCGGTTTTGTGAAGGAACAGATGCGAGACCAACGCTACGAGATACTGGAGGATATTCGGCAAGCAGTGCGTCAGTGTCTGCGGGCAGCTGGAAGGGAATTCTATCGCAAGGGTATTTTCAAACTTGCAGAACGATGGGAAACATGTGTGGGAAAAAAAAGAGAGAGAGACTATGTGGAAAAGTGAAAGAAAGGTCTGTAGATTCAGGTGATATATTTGGTTTCACTTACAAATAAAGATTAAGGTTGTGAAAAAAATATTGCTCACGACTTTTAGTGTGCCCCTCGTAGACTCGTTCAGGATATTGAGCTTCCGAGGAGTTTTAGTTCTAACAAATTTTACTATGCAACTAAACTAGAATAAAATAATGACTAGGGACCGGATTTTTAGGTTTTTAAAAACACTGTTTTAGGTTATCCCTTAGGTGAAATAGTTTTTTTTAGGTTTTTGGTCCAAAATAACGTTTTCGGGTAGAATAATTGGTTTAATGAATTTGAATCTGCTACATAGGATTCAATACATAGTTAACACGTCTTCTTAAAACACAGTGTGACCAATCAATGTGAATAACAAGACAGTACTAAGGCTTAAGGCAAACAAACGCTTTAAAACACAGAAATCTATATCCTTGTTCATACACGTCAACAATGGTTGTTCGTACGAATATTTTAAAAGGAATACGCCCGTACTCTTCCTCTCTTGATACTGTCCATCCTAGACGACAATGGGTTGAACGAAACGCTGGTGGTATTAATTTCAACCCGACAAAAATTAATGTCTTTCCGCAAAATATTGATTCCTCAACTGACAAACAAAAAAGACAAAAAAAAGTAGCCTAAATGAGATATTTTAGGTTTTATATCCCGTTTAGGTATATTTAGGTTTTTATACTCCATTTAGGTATTTTTAGGTGCCACAGAATTAATGTGGGTGAATCCTATGGACATGATTCGAAAAAGTGTATGAGCGCTTTTTGTTTTGGAAGCAAGGAAAAAAATAGGTAAAAACCTAAGAATCCGGTCCCTAATAATGACAGTTTCATTTTGCTTTATTAATTAATTTAGATTTATAAAGGTTATTATACAATGTATTACATACATCCTTCACTTATAACCAGGTAAATTAGAGCTCCTGTGAAAGAAACCACGGTGTGAAACAGTCTCTCTAGTTGAGAATAGAGGCAATTTTCTAGCACCTTTTCCTTTTTTGAGGCCTTTATCACTCTTTTATCCATCCCGCCCATAATCCCATTTTTACCCCCATTTTGTATTTTACTGCAGCTTTTTAATAATCTAAGGTGCATTTCACAGTTTCAACCTCACCAACTCCATGTGCCGAATGTCTAAAATCTGGGAGCTTCATACTCCTGGAACCCTGTGGGCTTCCACGGCTTCTATGGGGAACACTTTACTTTTATACGAATACTAGAAATCGCTTGCCCACACGTGTGCATAATACGTACATACATGTATATAATACATACCTATACATGTGCATAATACATACATATATACATACATACATACATACATACATAAATACATATAGATAAAAATTAGGCTAGGCTATTGTTCATAAATCATACTACTTTAAAGAAACATTCATCGTTTATTTATGTATTTATTTATTTATTATACTAAGAATTTTACGGGCTAATGCCCAATTACAATTTTCTCGCTTATATTAATACACCAGATTCTAATGTTAAATATTTAAAGTGATTTTCAAAATAATTAAACTAATACAATAACTAAAACAACACAGAAAAGAAAAACAGAGACACAAACAATATGAGTTTTACAAAAGGGAACATAATATGAAAAACATAAATAATAATATAATAGTTTTGGAGGGAAATATATATATATCAGAAAGATTCAAACAAAGAAAATGACATGGAGCATATTTTAATAACAATTATTATAATTTTTTCACATATATTTTTTAAACAGCTTTTTGTTAGTATTAAAAATATCTATATTGTCCATTTTGTGCAATTGATTGCATAGACGGAGTACATTATAAAGAGGAGAATTATTATGAGAGTCAGTGTTTGCTTTTGGGATGAAGAACTAAACTGTAACCGATGGTGCTCATAATAAACAAACGTGACAATTCCCTCTGCTGGCCTATATTTTAAGCGTGAATGCATTATAGCTAACTTTTAATTTATTTATCTGAATTACATTAGCTTATCTCATTTCTAGTACAGAGAAGAGCATTGCATGTGACGCTGGGGATTTAGTGAACCCTTTTATCACATGTAGAATTGTGTAACGTTGCAGCCAACGGCGTAGGAAAGGCGAGGCTCCAGGGGGTCCAGACCTCTCCCGAAATCAAAACCTAAAATTCTGTTGAAGTTATTTAAGCTCTATTTTGTCTATTATTTAATTATTTTATTTAAAATAATAAAATACTGAAGTTGTAAATGTAGGCCAATAATTATTTCCACTGTTCCATGTGTTTATTTAACTTTTCTAATAAATAGATAAATTTCGGACCAAGGCTATACAACAATTTTACTAGAAGAAACCCTAATATGATACCACTAAACAATAAATTGTTTAAAAAAAGAGTACTCGATTTGATTAAATCTAACTTGTAATTGTACTTTTACTCACTTTTTTCTGTTAATCATTCTCAACTGTAAATTTTTAATTTTTAACATTGGGTATTTTGTTTGTAACTCTGTTATGTTACTGTAATTTATTTTTTCGTATCTTTGTTCATGTATTTATTTCATATAAGCAATCTTATTTATTTTTATTCTTATTTTTTGCCTAAAACTATAATATGTATGTTTGTTTTTATATAATGTTTATAATATAATTTTAGTATGACTGAACTGACCCCGAACACGAGCTATGCTCTTGCGGGGCAAATAATACTCTTTTCAAATTGTACTAATTGTGTTTATATTATTTGTATTTGTAATAATTTTGTATTAATTTGTATTTTCTAATTTGTAATTTGTAATAAACTTCAATGCTTAACTATTAAAATTATACACCATAAAAATACTCTTTTCAAATTGTACTAATTGTGTTTATATTATTTGTATTTGTAATAATTTTGTATTAATTTGTATTTTCTAATTTGTAATTTGTAATAAACTTCAATGCTTAACTATTAAAATTATACACCATAAAAATACTCTTTTCAAATTGTATTAATTGTGTTTATATTATTTGTATTTGTAATAATTTTGTATTAATTTGTATTTTCTAATTTGTAATTTGTAATAAACTTCAATGCTTAACTATTAAAATTATACACCATAAAAAAATAGTAATAAGTAACTTAGGTAACGATTTCTTGTTTAAGTTGGCATGTAAACAGATTTCGTAACTAGTTTTTCAGTGACTATCCTACTCATGCCCCGCGTGTTTGACATTGACCAATAACGTTTAGCAATTCCTCGGATATAGATCTATCACGGCCGTTTATCTTACAATATTCTTGTAGGAATCGCGTGGGTGGCGTTTTATCGGGATAAAACGTGCTGCTCGTTACTAGACAAGCAAGTAGGCTATCAGTGTGCAGTGATTAATAGTCTCTGCTGCCACTAAGCGAATCTATCGATAAACTCGTCAACTTTCGTGGGATTACCTATGATAAAATGGCGTGAAAAGTGATTTTTCATTAGTTTAATACTTAAACATTTTCCGGGGGAGAGGCGGATTCCATTACCCCCAAACCCTCCAGCCCTTTCGACCCTTCCCGAAATTATTTTCTGGCTACGCCACTGGTTGGAGCATTTTTTTTATACTTCTATATTGTACTCAATTCGTATATTGTTGTATTTTAATAATTAAGTGGGTTATGTTCATCTAATTGATGTTACAAATGCAAATAGAGGAGCTCTTGCAGTGCCATCTTGTACAGCCGGCTGCAAAAAAGATGGGCCGCCTAAAGTTAAAAATTCCATATACAGAACAATGTGCTTGTGTGTCTCCTCATCGCCTGCATGCACAAGATAAAACACAAACATAATAAAACCATCGAAACTTGCTGTATTTTTTGTAATACGGTATTTATTTTGTTTACGATCTTATACTCTCGTACCTTATATAAATGAAATATTCATACAATCTTTTATATACCTTATAAGCTACATAATAGTATAAATAGTTTCTGCACAATATATAATGCTTCTTTGCTTCTAACCTCATAAGTTAATTTTAGATTTTAGATCTTAACTTTGTATCCTTAACTTTTTATCTAGCAAGCAAAGAATATATTAATCCAAAAGACAGGCCTTTCTTTCGTGTTGCTTAAGGCATTTGTTTGTATTTGTGTTCAAAGTAAAATATACTTATTTATTTAAGCTTTTACAGGAAGTTTAAACTAGAGTAGGCTAACTTTATTTATGAACGTACTAACCGGAAGCGAATCCAAAACCTTCGGAACAGTATTCTGTCAGTGGACAAACATCATAACAAAGTTCATTTACCCTTGTGAACCGCTCCAAAGATCTTTAATTATATGTAACATCACATAAAATGCTAATATATTTCATAATGGTAAGATATTTCATATTCATGTAAAAATGTGAACTTATCTGGGCATTATAGGGCTAACGAACAAGAGTCGGCTCATCTTTTTTGCAGCCGGCTGTACATTTCATTAAAACACTTAGCTTTATAACCATAAATTTAATTAGAGTGTTAGTTATAAAAAAAAACCTTATTATCACGTACGAGAGCCAATCCCACGGCACAGCACTTGTATACAATCTCATTTCTTTCTCATAAATTATTCATTCCATTTATTATTTCGATGTTAATGTAATTTGCAGAGACTAAGTACAGTACTGAGAAGATGTGTTCAAAACATTGTGAAAACTCTTTTTGTTTGTTTAGTATATTACTTACTTACTCAATGGCAATAGATAATTCCTCAGCAAGCTAAAGGAATATTATCTATTTTATGGAACCCGAAGGTTCATTGCCGCGCTTACCTGAGCCGCCATTCAACCCTATTCTGTGCTAACTCTATCGAATCATCCCTGGCAAATCCCACTTCCCTTAAATCCATTCTAAGATTGTCCTCCCACCTACATCTAGGTCTTCTGTGTGGTCTTTTCCCTTCGGGTCTCCCAGTCAATACTTTTGAGATATGTCTTTCCTCCTCATTCGTGCAACATGTCCAGCACATTTCATCCTTCGCGATTTATTTACCCTTACTATATCCGGTGAAGCATACAGGTCATGAAGCTCGTCGTTATGCAGTTTTCTCCAGTCCCCAAGCAAAGATAGCATACCGATAGTATATTAGTATTAAATGAAGCGGTTAATTATTTTAATGAGATCATTCAGGAGAAAAAAAAAAAAAACCTTCTCACACTTGAACTCGAACCCAATCATGTAGGAACTCGACTTTTTAAACACAAGAAAGTTGAAATACCAAGTAAGTTTACAAGTGCTGATAGTTACAAATTTTTGTACATGCAAACAATTTAAGCAATTTTACGTAATCAGCGAACCAATTATTATACCGTTATGGTTATTTACGATTTAAGATCGTTATTAAGAACTTAACAGGAAAGCACGAAGTTAAGAAAATGAGCGCAAACGAGTTTCGTTAATTTCGTGCTAGCCTGTTAAATTCTTATAACGGTCGTAGGCCTACACTGTACGACGCTTTAACCCAGCAGTGCTCGCGCGGCGTCTGACAGACGCCAGACCAGATTAATTTCGCCATATCTAGAATACCTATGAGGCCATTGTGCTGACCTGCCATCTACCTTTCGGTCAACTACTCTTAAATAACATATCCAAGCGGCAACCCTCCAGTTTTCGCCTATCAAGAGTGGAGTGACGTTATTGTTCCAAAAATGTAGATGGCGTCTGTGAGACGCCGCGCGAGCTTTACTGTTACAAGGTAAGTTACTGGTTTAAAACAAACTTTTTGCAGAAACTAGTGATCATAAACCTACAATATCAATCTTTTATGATGGAAATTATTTATCTTTAGGCTCGGCAATGAGTGGAAAGGAGAAGAAATATCATAATCTTTCTGATCCAAATGATTCGAAGATAGTGAAAAGTTACTAGAAGAAGAAGAAAGAACTTGATTGCGATAGTAATCCTAAAGAAGACATTGCGGAGTCTAGAAGTGAGTCTAGAAGTGAGTCTACGGACACTGAACAAGAAGCAGATGATGATGATAATGATTATAGCGAATGTGATAGGCCTAAATATTTCGTAGGGCGGGACAAAGTTTCTAAATGGAATAAGAAGAGATCAGTAATTAGTAGTAAAAGTTTTTATACCTACACAGTCTTAGGACAATAATAATTTAAAATTATTTAAAAATGGTTACATCCTTAACAACATTGTTTTATTGTTAATTAATTAAAGCCATAATGTGCTAATATTGATTTGTGTCTAATATGATTAGTTAAGTGCTCATTTTCAATAAATTAACTTAATACACATGCAAAACATGTTCAATAATATGAAGTAAGCTACGACAACACTCAATAAACAAAATGAACACTCAAAAAACATAAACAATACAAACAACGTAAAATACGAACGGCGTCTGTCAGACACCGCGCGAGCTTCTATGTCCTAAAATAGCGCGCGAGCACTGCAGGGTTTAAACTATTATGTGCCGTACACTTTGAAAGGAAAATAATTTCAGTTTGCTTGTGCTTGGAGTAATAATCAAAACCTTTTTTGGTAATTTCGTATTTAGCGGAGTTCAGGCTCTTTTCGTTGGCAACAATTTGTTCGGAGCAAATGACATATGAAGACAAATGAACATAACTTCTACATTTGAAGCGTTTACTTTTATAAGGGTCTAAGTGTAAAATCGTGATTTTTCAGCTGATAATTTTAAGTGGATCTATATACCGAGACCAATGCATTTTAGAAGGGTCCAAGGTCCGGGAAAGCCACGTTAGTAGCAATAAATTCCAAGATATAGCACTGGGTCTATCTCTAGCACGTCTTTCTGTGGCTCTATGTCCTGTTTTCTACACAATCATGATTTTGGCACTTAGACCCTTATAAAAGTAAACGCTTCATTTTCTGATAATATAAATTTATTTATAATATCTCTCTAAAAGTTATAGAATAGGCATATAAAGAACTAATCTGGAAAAATCCTTCGCTATGATACGGAATTGCAGACTTTGAATGAATGGGGGAGAAATTTAGGTCGTAAGTAATGTTTTGAGCGATACTAATATCATTATATTTCATTGGCTTACGAATGTGTTTTGTAAAAACCGTCTAGTTTATGGACAACATTTTTATTGCCAAAATAGTTATTTATGTTATTTCGAGTATTGTAAATGAGTAGTAAGTACACGATAATAGTACTAGTAGAAATAATACGTAGTATTTGTAGTGGTTAAAATTAAGGATTGGTAATTATTAATTTGTACGTAAGGGAAGTGAATGACAGTGACATCTGGTGATATTCAGTATAATTTCTGTAACAGGCTAAGCCCATATTTGTTTTAACCATAAATGCTCGGACTGTATAAAATGAAACTTTACTTAGGTCGAAAGAGTTACGTTAAACAATACGATTCAAAATAACATAAAATATTTTTCTTTAATTTGATGTGATGTAATTCGGTCATCCGAAATGCTATACAAAGAGATAGTGAATTTATTCTTAAGTGGACACGGAAAGATTAACTCTTACTTTTACCGATTTAAAATAAAAGAAAGCCCAGAATGTACATGTGGTGCACCAGAACAGACGGTAGGACATCTTTCATTTGAATGTACAAACTTAAAGAGTGAACGGGCAGATTTCAGGAACGCTATGATAAGAAATCATGGAAAGTGGACGTTTAATGAACAAAAATTAATGAAAGAATATACAAAAGAACTCATAGACTTTATAAAATCAATAAAATTAGACAGACTCTAGACAGCCAGTAATTCTAGTTGGAAAGTTCCGGTATATAACAAACAGTAAATACAACTGAGAGTATTCTCGTGGTAAAAGCCATCGATAACAAGTAGAAAAATGTAAAGTTAGTACAAGTGAACATGCAACTAATTTTTATTTTGAGGGCAATAGGGCACAAATTATAAACCCGTATCTGACCGCATAGAAAACAGCTAACACAATGATTAGGCTACTTCTACTATATTTTGCAACTCTTCATAGACGTTAAATATTTCATTCGCTATTTTCCGTTATTAAGTGCCAGAATGGTGCTTTATGAGATTGTATGCGGATTTGGGAAAATGTTTGTCCGTCCGTGTGTCTGTATGCGCGATAACTCAAATACGCTTAATGGGATTTTCATAAAACTTGGTATACACATTTATAACGTCCATGGGAAGAATCCTATTGATATTGGACCAAATCCGTTGACCGGTACCGGAGTAATACCCAATTTAGTACCCATTTAAGGTAATATAATAAAAGGAATGTATAAAATGCAAATCAGTTATCATAACAACATATTGTTTTAGAGTGTTCATATACGGCTTTGGAAGTTGCAATACAGTTAGCTATGACAAGTAACACTTTTCCTTTACGTACGCTTGTCAACTGGACAGTTAAACTGAGCGAGGTGCCCGAGGTGGTAATGTCTTGGACACGCATTCTGGAGGTCACACGAAGCCGGACAACTTGGCGTTTTTTATTATTTTTATGTGAGTGTGCGATTGTCAAGATATCACAAATCTGTAGGCCTATTGCTTTGATGATAATGGACTATTTTAATATATTTTAAATAACTAGTCCTGTCCTGTTTATTGAATTATCTGGAGCTTAACTTGGAAATCAGTTTAAAAAAACTTATTTTCTGGATATCATATTGTCAGTTATCACTGACTAAAGAAAAGCATTCTGGCACTTTGTTACATCAGTTTACCTTATTTTATTTTATTACCAAAGTATTGTATCCTATAGAATAAGCTTTGCAATTAAGGTTTAAAATGCGGCACAAAGAATTAATATTTTATGATACGGTGATATATTTCATCTCTAGTACAACCATTTTATTCCACTGTATAGGTTGTCAATGATTGATTGTCCTTATAAGCAATACTTGGATGTCATAAGAAGTTATTCATACATTATTCAGAAATACTGTAACATCATTTAAAGCAGCGTTTCTCACCCTTTTTGAACCCGAGGACCTCTAAAATGTCTAAAAAATTTTACGGACCCCTAATTTTACATCCCATTTTTAAAAGTAGGCTATATGTAGCCCTATATTCTTAATATTTGGGGTATTAATTATAGGTCATTATAACGAAATACATCTAAATACATTTTTTAATTTGACGAAAACACAGTTATTGAATTTTAAGTAAACTATTGACAGTAAAATTATATTTTGAACAGATTTTAATATGTATTACCAATTTCATAATATAATTATCAGACACCCGGGCACCTCCAACATTAAAACTCTTGTTAAGAGAGCGCCTCTAATAACAATAACAGTAACAATAACAAGTCTTATTTTTCAGGGTTTTGAATGAAAGAGAGAACCATAGACGTCAGTGCATCAGGGGTTTCAAACTGTGGTTCGTAACTGCAAAAGTAGGGAAACTTGCAATATGACCTGTATTTTCGAAGATTTTTTAAATTTTGACATCTAGTGTCCATTTTGTGTGAAAAATTTTTACTTCTTTACTTGCTTTATGATATTTTTAAATTATGTCTGCGGACCATCTGCACCATCTTCGCGGACCACTTTAAAGGAAGTTTATTCAAATTAAGCTAACAAAGTTATCAAAATATAATTACATAATTATTTTTCCTGTGTTAAGGTGATTATCAATTCATTGGTTATCTCCTATGTAAGTTACCACTGATTGAATATCGTTCTTGGACAATATTTGTAGAGCGTCAGACGTTATATACATATTGTTAAAAAATACTGTAAAAACATTTTCGAGCTCTATACTTTTCATCTTTATCTTGTTGGCACTGTAATAATCTTGCGCTAAATCGTTGACATTTCTGGAAATTACTAATATCTTCGCAGTCATATTACTCAATGCTTTCTTGTCAATTATTCTTCCGTAATGCGTGCTGCCTTTGAGCTGTTTAGAAGCTTGCAGTATGTACTGTAGCTTTTCTTTTGCTTTGGAATTCCATTCTGCAGGGATATGGCGGAGTTCGTAGATCCTTTTGGAGTACTTATGAATTGCATGAATCTTGTTTTGTAGGAAGCTGGATGCATAGCTATAGCTCTCAGGCTCGTTTGTGAGATAGATTGAGAAAATGGCATTCAAGCCGTCGTACGAATTTCTGCTGACTTCCCGTAGCAGACTTGTATAGGTGGAGCCAAGATTCACGTTGCAATCAGAAACCTGAAACAGATTACATTATTTCAAAAAATATTATGTGAAACAGGTACTTTCCTCTCCCCAAATAAAAGTGTTGCCTCTTACTATATGCCTCGGCCTGTAAAATGAAACTTTATATAGACGGAGAGAGTTTTTTTAAACAATGTTTACGATTCAAAATAGCATAAATTATTATTTTTCTGTAATTTGATGTGATGTACTTCTGTCATCCTTTAAAGGCTAGTTTACACGACGAAATTAGGTTTCATAACTGAGTTTCGCAACTGTTTTTTACTTGAATGCGCAAGCGTGTGTAGTACTGGCGACAATGAGTTACGCAGTTTCGGCTGATTCCAACTTTTCACGCAACTATAACAGTAATTTTGATATTTTAGAATTAGAATTAGAATTGTTTTATTTTACCTGGTGGAATTAAGGCCATTAGGCCTTCTCTTCCATTCAACCAGGATTAATACAACTGAGCTTTACAATCTTACAATAAAATAAGTATGATACAAGTACAAAGTTACAAATACACAGGAACATGATTATATTATTATCATTTAAGACTTAGAACTAGTTCACTAGAGATAATACAATACATAAAAAAAATATGTTAAAATAGTTTGCTACTGACTAAGATTTAAACTATTACTAAAATATTAACTATTACTAAGAAATATGATGTGAAAAGATTTAAACTATTACTAAAATATTAACTATTACTAAGAAATATATTGTGAAATAAAAATGAAAAGTTGTGAACAATTGGAAACGTTTTCAGTATTTAGATATGTGATGATTTATTGTTATTAATGTAAAACCACGCTTATTTAGCTTTTTCGCGTTTCGTAAAATGAAATGGGGAAGTGAGGAAATATTGAAATGCATGTATTCATACGTGTTTCAAACATTTACATGGGATCTCAAAACTTGAACTTCAGAAATAACATGAAATGTGCGGTTGCATTGGAAAGAAAATGTGTGTAATTAGTTTCACGAAATCACTTTCATGAAAGTGGTTACGAAACCTAGTGTCATCATGTAAACTAGCCTTTAGCTATGTTGAGAAATACTATAAAAACAATTACACATCAGAGAATGAATCAAGTGCTTAACCCTTAAATGCGTGAGACTCAGATTCTCACACAAATTATAAACCTGCATCGGACTGCACAGAAAACAGTTAACACAATGATTAGGCTAGTTCTACTATATTTTATAACTATTCATAGATACTAAATATTTCTTGGGCTATGCACATGCAGGTATGTAAATTGGTTTTAAAAATGAAGATAATGTCGTTACCACATCGTATCGCATCCCCGAAAGTTGCACAACCAAAATAAAATATGATTAATGCACTCACCTTAGGATAGATTTAAGAGAAGTAGGATTTGCGAGAGATTGTTGGATGGAGTTAGCACATAATAGGGTTGAATGGCGGGCTCAGGTAAGGGCGGCAATGAACCTTCGGGCTCTATAAAATAGGTAACATTCCTTTAGCTTGCTTAGGAAATGTCTATTGCCATTGAGTATGTAAGTAATGCACTCACCTAAGTTTATTTACTCTAAGCATGGGCAATACACCTTTCTCACTTCACATTCTGCTAATT
Organism: Ectobius pallidus; assembly: GCA_964059195.1. NCBI lineage: Eukaryota > Metazoa > Arthropoda > Insecta > Blattodea > Ectobiidae > Ectobius > Ectobius pallidus. Next base: position 141,777,066 of record CAXKWD010000008.1, read on the forward strand.
TGAACAAGAGGTCGAATTGCAAAGAGCGCGTGTTCAGATGTTTCAACCTGAAAAATTTATTTGTCACCAGGCAAGACTATGTTTCTACAAACAATGGGAGGCTTATAATTACCCTTCAGAGATTTTTTCTAAAAAATAAAAAGTTTCAAATATAAGTTGTTTCTTGTTTCTTGGGTGCAAGCAAACATATACCAGGGGATTTGAAGGCATGCTAGTTCGGATTTTTTCCCCGCAAAGGGTGTCCAAGTATCATTAATTTACTTTCTTCGTTAATAATAAAATACTGTAAATTTAAATATAATTCCGTCATTCAATAAATTGTTCTTTAAAATTAGCTCATTACTTGTAAGAAATTAATTGCAGTAAAAAATAATATTTATTGACCATTTAAATAAAAGTGTTTTTTACTACTATTAGATCATAAATGCGTTTTTTGTTGCAATTTTTGCTAATTTTGGGTCATTAAATCCTTGCTCTATTAATAATAAAAATGAATATTATTAATTTGCAATTTTGTTTGTAGCTTTGGTTTGTGAAATGGTTGGACATGTTTCATGTTGCTGACACGATGTTTTAAATACTGTTTTTTTTAATATTCTGTTTTCTCTTATTTTCAGGTAAGGCAGAATTTTATTCTCCACTTGTTTAGTCAACGCCTCCTTGTGAGTATTTTTTTGAACTTCATTTCTGTTTTTATCTTATGATCGATTTATTTAATGCAGGTATTTTACAAAACTCATTTTTTCAATATGTAACTGTTAGAAACTACTTTAGAAACGGGAAGTTTGCAGATTAGATTCCTAAAATCCTAAAATTCCTAAAATCGTTCGTTGTAGATCTGTTCACCTCTCTTTTACTCTTTTGTATCTAATATAGGCATCCGTTCTCCTGCCTCCTTGTGGGTTTATCCACATATACTTAACCAGATTTTAAATACGCATGAGGCCCGCGGGCTGGCAATTGGGTAGACTTGTTTTAGGGTAATGTGTTTGGAATGATTTTAATTAGTTTATTGTATTATTTTTAACATTCATTTTTTTACCTTAATCAATTGGTTTAAAAAGTATAAATTTATATGTCATCCATATATTTGGTGCATAAGTTTGCCTCAGGATTAAAATGCAATATTTTAAAATCATATTTATATCCTAATATGAATATCAGCTACCTTGATGTGATTTTAAAATGTTTCCCTTCCTACAGGATCTGATGCTGCATTCCTCTTCTGCGGCCGGCTTCAAATTGACGTTTATGAAGTTGGACAGGTTCAGTTAAAAAATAACACTTTTATCACGCATTTTCTCCTTCTAGTCTGCTTTCCTCTCTCTCTCTTTACCCCTGCTTCTCTTCACTTTTTTCCTCCTCTCTAAACGTCTTTTTTCTCTTTCTCCATATATACAGTTAGGGATATTTAATTAGTGAAATTGCGTACAATTAGATGAAACGTTGTGGGTTTTAAGTAATTATTTAGAACTTCACTCTCCATTTCTGCGCTTCTCGCTGAAGTCATTTAGCAAAGTTTATTACTGTCAGATCGTGATTGAATTATTTAATTGGTATTTTAAATCGTCATAATTAAATTTTGTTATAATTCATTTTACATTTACATATATGACGTATGATATTTAGAGCGAGACAAATCTTGAGGTTCTTCAACCTTAAATGAATATTTCCTATAGTATACAGCAGTTTTACTTTAATTTGTTATAAAATAAAATCAGGTAAACTGATAAAACAATGTTCCAGATGGAATTATTATTATTATTATTAATAATTTTGTTACACTGCAAGTTGGTCAACAACCCGGTGGCAGTGTTGCAATTAATACCAGCCATACATGTATAAGTACAATGACACACTATACATACAATTACACACATTAAATATCACAAGAAGCTACCTACATATCAATACCCTATCAATATAAGTATTAATATATATTTTTTTAAATCTCTGTCCATTCAGAACTATAGCATATAATAGCTATTTATGTATCAAGTAAGCAAACTGAAGTTTTGCGGACGAATCTAGTATAGCGGCCGAGGCGTAAGCCGAGGCTGAAATACTGGATGAGTTGCCTTGTCATATCAGAGACTGTCGAAATGTACCACAATTTAGAAATAAATTGAATATACATTTTATTAATAATTAATTTTGTTTTAGTTTAGTTTATCAAACTTGTAATTAAATCCTTATAATTTTATCGTCTGTAGCACGCTTAGTTTTAATTTCAAATTTAGTCTATCAATTCTTGTATTGTTTGTAGTATTTATTATTTACGATATAGGCTAGTTTTACTGGTGCAGTGGAAGAAAAGGCCTTATGGCCTTAACTTCGGCAGTATAAATAATATAATATTGTGCATTCTATCGAAATATACGGCTACCGGTATCTACATTATATTTTAATGTGAATATTTCTTAGTTTTAAACGCTCCTGTGCAAGCAGTAATGTAATATGGTTATCGAACTTGAGGCATTTGTTCTTCCGTAAGCTCAGCTTAATGAATCGGATTGGAGGTTATCTCGGAAATCGATTACAAAAATAATTTATTTTCTGCATAATTAATGCAGTGTTATCACTGATTAAATAAAAGCATTCTGGCTCTTACTCACATTAGTCATTTTATTTAGATTTATATCGTTCTATCTACTACAGTAACTGTAAGAATTAACTCCTTATATGAACATGACAGCTAAACTACTGAAATCTTCTCATATATTATCAGAAGACGTTGTATCCAGTCTGGAAATTTATATTCGATAACATTTGCCAAGTTATTTTGTCTATTTTTGTCCACTTAGTGCAGAACAAACACTATATATTTCACGAACCTGACTTGTGCAGAGAAAAGTAACCAGCAGGAAGACAAACTGGAGTTCCATGTTGTAGTTTGTAAACTATTTGCTAGAACTAACTTCTCAAACACTAGTTGTAGAAAGCAGATAGTTTCCTTGCGGTGTTAGGGCCCATACCTTGCGTTCTGCTCTTGCCAAGTTTCGAACAGTCACAACTTGTTTGCCAAATACGGTCGAGAAAGTGTTGAAACAGTTTTCTTTGCACGATAACACGAAAGACATAATAGCTCGTTAGACATTGTTACTGCTGACAAAAGAGTTTCTGTTGAGTAATTCATTTCCTGCAGTATAACTTGTTAATAACAACTTTATTATGTTCTGTCATTATGTCCTATGTCTTTTATATTGTCGGTTACGCGTGCTTGTATCAGTCATAAACTCGAAAAGCATCAGATTGAAGTTTACAAGGTTGTTGCATTTTATACATAGCTGAAGGGGTATAAAATACAGATTTTTAAAGCGTATTCCTTTGGTAGAAACAAATAAAATATTCTAGTACCATCTTTGTCTCGAGGAGTACTTTTCTCGTAATAGTATATCACATATCGAGCCTATAATTAGAATTAGAATTAGAATTGTTTTATTTTACCTGGTGGAATTAAGGCCATTAGGCCTTCTCTTCCATTCAACCAGGATTAATACAACTGAATTTTACAATAATGCAATAGAACAAGTATGATAAAAGTACAATACAAAGTTACAGATACACAGAAACACGAATATATAATGACTAGGGCCCGGATTTTTAGGCTTTTATAAAAGGTATTTTACCGTTTATTTTCGTAGAATAGCCCTTTTTAGGCTTTAAACAAACTATTTTAGTCATCTTAATAAAACACTAATATTAACACAGAAAATTGTATTATAATTTATTGACACAGACCCTCTTATACTTCTCTGTCGTCGGTCGGCAACTTGTTATTTGAAAGTTGAAACGCCAATGGCTTACTTGCAAATTTCAAAGTATTGAAGACGGCTCAAGTTTCATTTCCTGCGACGGCGAGGCGGAACATTTTTGAGTTGCAAAGACAAGTGACAAGTGACATATACATTGTTAATTTCAGTGCGTTGTATAAATTTATTGTTATTATGTCTTTTCTTAAAATGCATAAATTCACATATTAAATATGTGAAAATAAATTTTATTTGTATTATCGTGTTTTTCTGCAGAAGTCCTCTTTAGCCCCTAGTTTTTCAGCAAAAGTCCTCTTCAGCCCCTAGTTTTTTCAGCAAAAGTCCTATTTAGTCCCTAGTTTTTCATAAAATGTTCTCTTTAGTCCGTTTTAGGCCCTTTAGTACGATTTAGCCCTTTTTAGGTTCTATAAGATTCATACAGTCGGAAGCTAGGAGCATAATGAGTACTCATTACGCTAGGAGTATGAAACGGAAAAATACGTTAAAATGTTCTAATTTGGGAGGTTAGAAAAAATGATAAAACCTTCAAATCCGGCCCTAATAATGGCATTTATTAACACATGAATATATTGTTCATGAATATTTACATACACAAATAACATTATGGCAGAAGATAAGTGTAGACTCAAATCATGAAATGCCAGCTTTCATGCAGTTCAGAAACTCTTTATCTTCTCGTCTTCTGTACAGTAATCTAAAAATATAAATTTATCCTGCCGATTGTATTATATGGACGTGAGACATGGTCGCATACTCTTCGGAAAAAAACATAATCTGAGAGTATTCGAAAAAAGGGTGCTTAGGAAAATTTTGGGCCTAAAAGAGATGAAAATGGAGACTGGAGAAAACTGCAAAACGACGAGCTTCATAACCTCTACTCATCACCGGATATACGGTAGTAAGAGTAACATATATTCCAAAAAGTCGTTCATGTCGTTCCGTGGAAAACTACTTTTAAGTTTTGTCCTGCATACTTCTTGGATGAGAGAGATATGTCGAGCTGAAGGCTTATCCCCTTCAATTACATCTCTTCATTAAAATAATTACATTCATTAAGGATGACGTTCCGCAATTTGGAAATTAATCTGGCTCTTCCACTCTTGACTGGAATCAGAAGCTTAATAATTTCCCCCACGTCACTGCGGTGTGCAGAATCGGAAGGGGAATTCATTTAACAAGCACTGCTTTCGCAGCAGTCGTTTAGTGTTCGTTTTCTTTTTTATCAAAATCGGAAATAACGTGAGATTATTTAAGCAAATCGCGGCCATTTTCAATTAAGTTCAGATGACGTTGGTTGGCTGTTTCCTATAAAATCTGTAAATTTAATAATCAGTACTAAGAGCTAAAGTTTCTGTGCTGCATCTAGGTCTATTTATACAGTTTATGAATTAAGAATCTCTTCTTATTGGTTGGATCCACGAAACTCAGCGTGCTCATCTGAAAGATCCTACTTCTAAGTTTTTTTTTGTTATTTCAGATTTCATAAATGTTGAAACAAAAAAGAAGATACATAAATAGAGTGTCCTTCAGTTTTAACTGAATATATATCATTAGACGATAGACAATACACAATAATATGTTATGTAATTGTTAATTAAAATTATTTTTGTTCGACCATACTACGTGTGTGAGATTTTTCAATTGGTCTAATCCTTCTGGTGACACTATGGCCCTGGGGTCGACTCAGCCTCTAACAGAGACGAGTACCAGGAGTATTCCTGGAGGTAAAAAACGGCCAGTGCATAGGGCTGACAACCTTGTCACCTTCATATGCCGGCTGTCACAGTCCGGAAGCCTTAACCTCCTGGAAATCGTACGGGTCTCCATGGCCCATTCTGGGATCACTTTACCTTACCTTTACCTTATACTACGTGTGACGTACCTGTATCATAATTACACTCCTTTCGACACTGTTTATCATTTCTGAACTGGTGTGGTATCGGTTATTATCGAACACGGAACGATCTTGAGATCTTTAAAGTAGCAGATAAATCTTCATAATATATAACCTGTATTTAAAATAAAATAAATTATGTAATTTTAATATCATGCTAAAATAAATTCATATCGTGCAGTAAAAATCCATTGGTTTGAAGAAAACAGCAAAAAGAAGCTTCGATTTGACTGACGCCGGAGCTGTCATCTCTCGTAGAAGACATGAACTACGTCAACCAGGTGGTGCGAAGGTCAGCGCGCTTTAAGTACAGCCACTTCGTTTGTGTGAATATAAAATCTCAAAATTTAAACATTTAGACTATTTATGGTCGAACACAAACAGTCGTTGCAACTAGCCTAAAATGGTAATAAAGATACTCATATGAAAATTATGAAACTCGTCATCGAATTTTAGGGGTGTAACAATACTTCCTGTAATACTGCCTGTATGTTACGGATAGAGGAAGTGAAATAATTGTTTAAAAAATAGTTTCAAAGAGGTAGAATTCTTAAATTGTAATTTAAAGTTTTCGTTCTAAGTTCTCTGACAAATTAAGATATAGTTGCTTAAGGTTACTAGATAAAACACCTTTCCGTTATATCTTTCCAATAATTTTTATTAACTTTTGTTTCAGATGTCGTGATATTAGAAATAAACGATTTTCATACTGAGGCGAAGTGGTAAACCGAGCAAAATCCTAAATATACACGGTGTTTCAAAATGAATGTCGGGGTTTTAAGGCTTTGTAGAATTTAGTACATTTAACATACAATTATAAATAATACATCAAATGAAAGAGCAACTCAAACAGTTTTGTTGGTACTCATAATCGCATCTGGGGACCCGAAAATCCCCACGAGATGGTACAGTTGCAACGAAACTCCCCTAAATTGAATGTTTTTTGTGCCATATCCCGGCGGAAATTTATGGGCCCTTCTTTTTCCTTGAAGCATGTGTAATTGGAAATTCTTATCTTGATGCGCTACAACTATGGCTCTTTCCTCAATTGGGAGAAGCTGAACCAGAGAAAGTGGAATTTGGCAGCAAGATGGTGCACCACCTCTCTGGCATCATTCAGTGCGCGAATGGTTAAACAATGTTGTATCCGACCGATGGATCGGCCGGAAGGAGCCAGATGACAGAGCTTGTTTCTCATGGCCTCCACGTTCACCCGATCTGACGCCATGTGATTTTTACCTTTGGAGATTCATAAAGGATCAAGTATATGTGCCACCACTACCAACTGACCTACCCGACTTGAGATACAGGATTGAAGCAGTTGTTGCAACAATTACTTCGGACACACTGATCAAGGTTTGGGAAGAACTTGCCTATCAACTCCATGTGTGCCATGTGATGAATGGTGCTCACATTGAATACTTGTAGGAAAAACTGTTTGAGCTGCTCTTCCTATGCGTAAATGTTCAAAGTTAAAAAATATAGAAACTAATGGTATAACTTACTTAATTCTGGATGCTCTGTACGACATCAATAGTATAGTCTTACCTTTCTTGAAGTAATCTCACTCACTGTGTTGGCATTAGAGGTGTACAAATCTCGATTTTAGCTTGCCCAAACCCGCTTGAACGCCAGGCAAGCAAGTTGCCAGCGTCATAGCTAGGAAGCAGGCAGGTTTTTTTTAAACCTGATGGGTCAGGTCAAACCCAGCCTAGGCAAGTCAGAATAAGCTTGCGACATTCCTATCAGCTAAACAACTGTAGTTACTGAGTGTAGGTAATACTTTCTTGCTTTTCTACATGCTGGTAGAAGAAATTCACCATGCAGATAAATAAAAAGTGGATAAAGTATTAAAAATCGTTTTAGCGTCTTAACACAATTATTATTTTTATTATTAGGTAGATTTCGAAGAAAAATCTACCTAATGACTTTCAAAAAATTCGTTCATATCGTTACGTTTCATGCCTCCCTAAGTACGAAACCACCGCCTGTTAAAAAATTGTGATATTTATATTTATATACAGTATATGTATATGTATATGTATATATATATATATATATATATATATATATATATATATATATGCATATATATCTTTACACGCTAGCGGCCGTAATTTTCAAGATATTTGAATCAAATTTTATTATGTTATTTCTAGGCCCAATAGTTCAGACAAGTTCGTTAATGAGCAAAATTGGCCTAAGGGGGTGGTCGGGGGAGGGGGTTGAAATTTTAAAACATTTATATCTCGGCCCCTATGAAGTATAGAGGGAAACTTTGATTGAATAAATTAGAGTACTCCTTATGGAGTTCACAGTGACACCAACGATTCGGGGGTTTTGGGAGTACGAGTGGAGGTGGGGTATGGGGATGGAAATTCGAAATTTTCGAAACTACGTCTTGTGGGGTATCGTTGAAAAGCTCTTGATGAGTACTCTACAAATCAATAACTAGTTTCTTGATAGTTCTCATATAAGGCGAGATTTGAATGTTTTAAAAAGTTCTCTTTCCTCTTTTTTGCAGTTATTATTGCGGGTTTGTCATGCCAAGGCTAAAGAAGAAGAGTGCTACGCAGCGACAGTAAATTAAAACAAAAGCACTTCGAAATCTACCTCAGCTTGTGGGCTTGCCTAAAGGGATTTTTGTTATTGTTATTAATGATTTTATGATATTTTCTCGAAAATGTTTGAAAATTTTTCCCATGCCGGACTAGTACTTTTGTTCATTGATAATTGATTCAAACTGTCCACATTTTAGTTTCTCCTCGGCTTCCTTCAGGGTAAAATTCTCTAAATACATCTGAAGTTCCTCAACTACGTAACTGCACGACTTACCAGTGCACTGCTATACCCAGTTTCATATTCTTTCCGCCAGGCCTTGCAGTTTCCTTAGGTCCTGAGCAACCCACCAAGTTATGAAGAGCTTATGACTCATAGCGACAGTATTTCTTATCATCGTTGTAATCTGGCTTGCTTTCAAGTCAAGCAAGTTAAAAGCTGTGACTGGTTGCAGAATTTCAAAGGGGCAGGCAAGCTAAAATCAGAATATGTACACCTCTAGTTGGCATACATTGCTCAAAATACCTGCATAAGTAAGTTATTAAGAAAATAAGTTTCAGTATATTTAAATTTTATAAAAAGTCAGTAATCAAAACAAAATTTACAAAAACTTTCAGGTATAACACATAAATATTAGTAGATATTCAAAACAAACATTAGGTTCTTGTTTTCATTTCTTCTCATTAGTGTAAATTCCAATGTACAAAGACAGTATGGGTACACTTGGGTCATCCATTTTGCATTCTTTCTTGCAAGGATCTTTCTTCTGACATTTATCCTGTTTCTTGCAAGGATCTTTCTTCTTACATTTATCCTGTTTCTTCTTACATTTATCCTGTTTCTTCTGACATTTGTCCTGTTTCTTGCAAGGATCTTTCTTCTGACATTTATCCTGTTTCTTGCAAGAATCTTTCTTCTGACGTTTATCCTGTTTCTTGCAAGGATCTTTCTTCTGACTATTGTCCTGTTTCTGGCAAGGATCATCCTTTTGACATATATCCTGTTTCTGGCATGGATCTTTCTTTTTACAAATATCAACTTTCTTCCTGGAATCATCCTTTTTCTTGCCGCATGGATCTGTTTTCTTGCTAACATTTTCCTTTTTGCAAATTTCTGTTATCTTACATGTATCCTGTTTCTCTTTCTTGGAAGGAGCTTCCTTCTTCTTACACATCCCTCCTCTCTTGGCTTCGATTTTGGCCATTACTTCAGGTGGTGGCTCAATTTTCTTACATTTGGATTCTTTTTTCTGGCAGCTTGCCCTTTGCTTAGCCGCAATTGCAGCCATTACTTCAGGAGGTGGTTCAATTTTCCTGCACTTTTGTTTCTCTGTGCCGCATTCTTTCCTCTTCCCTGCTTTAAAACACTCAGAACATTCTATCATATCTTCTGGTACAACCCATCTATCGAAATCTTCTTCTGAAATTCCATACTTCTTAGCGGCTTCTTTCAGAGTAAGATTTCCTTTGTGCGCGCTAGCAGCTATTTTGGCCGCCTAGAAAATATTATATAAACTTTTTAATACTTATAATAAAAGCCTATCTATTCAAACCAAGAACTAAACACTTTATTCCATAGATCATGAGACTATTGTGGAATGTAGAGCAGGTACTTATTGTTAAAAGATACAGAAACGTTCATTTAGTTGGGGGAAAAATGCTCTTTTTGGAATTTAGTGTAAAAAAATCAAGCATGCCCTACAGTATAACTGTGAAAAGTACTATGCCTTTAGGACGCATGGAACAGGTGCTGCTGACACAATTTGTTAACCTCAGTGCGCTTCCAACTGTCAGTACATGCAAACCTCAGTTGCCTGTTTTTTCAGTTCCAATTTGCATTTAATTTTCCCACACTCAAAATATATGTTCCTTAACAAAAATAGATACAGCTGTGAGTTGTTTTCACAAAGTACTTTACAATGTGACTAATAAAATTATTAAACCTTTTTTGAATAAACCTTAGTTCCGTAATGTCTAATAGAATCATAAGTCAGATTTTCAACTTCAATTTATCTAGGTAAAATATTTAAAAGAAAAAATACTACACAATATAAAAAATTCCATCAGTAAACTTGTAAAGCAATCATCAATTTCCAAAAAATAGTTTCGACATGATCTGACAAACCCTTCCCTTTGCAAGTTTAATTTACCTCTATTAAATTGACGAACGAGCTTACAGAAAACTACATTCCTAGGTGAGGCAAAATACGACAGATGGGGCATACATCACGGAAAATAATTTTTCTTTTGAAAATGTGGGGTAATTTTAAATATATATATACAAATGTTGAAATATACAAATGAAATGGCAGAGTATGGGTACTGTAGGATAGTGTGGGAAACAGTCACCCATAAACATCCATACGTGACTGCATCGTACCAGTATAATGTATTGCGCTAGTTGGGAGCAAGAAAGCACACATACCCTCCCCATGATCCCTTGTAGTTCGTTAAGGATGTGAATTATTCCCTAAAGGTTCCATTCGCTCTTTGTGGTATTATCTGGCATTTCTCCCTCGACAGTGACTATTTTGACGTAAGAATGTTGTTCACATCTTGTCATATCCATTCTGCATGGTGGCTCACTCACATCTAAATTACCATCGCCTCTATTCATATAACAGTATATCACAATACTACCAAATGATATGTCCATATAGTGAGATTCCACACTCTCCCATGACATAAAACATATAATGGTACTATATCCTTACTTTGAGAAAAAGAAATAGTTCCCACGTCTTGGCCCCACCCCTCGTATGTTACATACCTTGTCATAGCCGACGTGTGGAGAGAGTGCAGTGACATTCATTAGACTCTGCTTGAGATACTCCTCGATCTTACATTTGTTGGGCTTGGCATCGTGCAAGCAGTTCTTGGTGAAGGCTTTGCAGACGTGGCCCAGAAGACGACAGGACCTCAGTGTGTTAGTGAATAGGAGAGGTTTGTACAGATTCAGCTCCCAATTGCCGTTTGCGCCTCCTATCGAGTTAGCCACATGGTTTCCAATGGTAAGGGCTGATATCATCAGCACAGGCTCGCATTGGGTGGGGTTCACTTTACCTGTTAAAAATTATACTACCAATTTAGTATTATCTTTGCCCTGGTGATGGGAGGTCTCGAATGAAAAAATCAGAATAGATCGATTCTTGATAGACTTCAGTAATGGAATAAATTACCTATGATGAAATTTAACTGGTTAACTAAGCAAATAAGTGCTTAATTATCCATTATCTTTTATCCAGTTAGCACCATAACAATTACCAATCAATGATGTCATTTTGAGTAGTTATCCACTTTTATGTAGTTATCTAATTTACTTTTTACAAAGTTTAGTTGATGGAAAATATTTTAACGTTTTCTTTACTGACCTGGCATAATGCTGCTGCCGGGCTCCTTCTCAGGGAGGGTGAGCTCTGCAATGCCACAGCGCGGTCCCGAAGACATGTGTCGAATATCGTTGACAACCTTCATCAAACTCACGCTCAGCGTAGCCAGAGCTGCTGACAAGTGCACTACGTGGTCCAGACACGCGCAGCCCGCTATCTTGTTGCATGATGTCTTAAATGGCAACCCTGATAACACATTTCAAAATGATCGTGAAACGATATATCGTTAAATCAGATGTCAAATTAACTATACTATATCTATATGTGTCAGGTTTATACACTATGTCCCCTCTATATACATGTACAATATTTCGGTGTTATTCATTAACACCCTGTATATATTTAAATACTGTTACATCTACAACATCTTTTTGAAAGAAGACACGCTATTCATTATCGCCAGGTTTTATTAATTCAACCACTAAATGTTTTTAAAATTATTTAGTTAGCAAATTAATAAAAACATATTTATTAACACTGACACCGTTTTTACATAAATGACATGAATTACTTCATTAAAAAAATAAATAGTAACTTTTAATGTTTAGCATAACGTTTTCTGAAAAATCCTGGGCACGGACTTTAAGCTGAGGGGCCCTTGCCGTAGATTAACGGCACGTAAAAGAGCTCCAAGCCAAAAGTAGAGCCTCTGTACAAAATTTCTCGGGGGGTTGTGAGGCGATGGGCTTACAAAAGAATTACAATAAATGGCTTCAGCATTTCTAAGAAAGCCTAAATGTATGACGAAGTATACAGCAAGTTAAGAAAATATTAATTTCAAAAAATCTTCAATCCTTGTCCAAAAAGCTTTATCTTTAAAAAACCTAAAATTATCTCTCTCACCTGTGTAAGCCGCAATGAGTTCAGCAACTTTCTCCGCAAAACCGCAGCCGCAGTTGACGCCGGTTCCGACAGCAGTACCACCCATCTGGATCTCGTAAAGTCCCGGAAGAGTAGCCTCGATTCTCTTGATGCCATCCTCTATCTGATGTGCGTAGCCACCAAATTCCTGACCTAGCGAGATGGGTGTAGCATCCATGAGATGTGTTCTGCCCACTTTGATGATGTCACACCACTCTTCCGACTTCTTTTCCAGCTCCTTTTGTAGAATCTTCACTCCCGGTAGCGTGTTGTTGTGGAGCTCAAGGGCCAGAGCAATGTGCATGGCTGATGGTATCACGTCGTTTGTGCTTTGCCCCATGTTCACATGGTCGTTTGGATGTACAGGGCATTTGCTGCCTATTTCACCTCCCATGAGTTCAATAGCTCTGTTTGCTATTACCTGTATTCAATACACAAGGAATCTTAGTCAGCAAGGCCATCCTAAGGTTTAAAAAGTCTGTTTTATTTATGAGCCAATACCAACTTCACAGCACATGTTCATTACTTTACTTAATGTGAACGTAAATTAATTATAAAAATTTAAACTTATTAATTTTTTTATACAACAAAAAATAACAAAGTGCCATAATGTTTTTGTTTAATCAGTTATAATTGTAATTGTGATATGCGCAGAAAACAAGTTTCTTTAAATCGATTTCCGAGTTATGCTCCAGATCGATTCATTACGGAAGAACAAAGGTCTAGTTTGATAAGCATATGTGAAGGAGTATGTGGATATTGTTATTTGTTAAAGCTAACTGTATTGCAACTTCCAAAGTCGTATATGAGCCCCTTAAAGCTCAAGTGGTGTAACTCCAGTTTTTGATTTTTTTTTAGTTATGGTCAGGATCCTATTCAGAAAGTGTTCTTCTATTAATAGCGCAAATGGTGTAAGTCATAACTTGCATAGCAACCCTGTAGGTTGGAGCACAATTTTATGCTGTCCATAAAGCCATGCATTTGGTGATAGACAAAACCGTCAATATCTCAGAACAGCAGTAATGTGAGTTACACCACTTGGGCTTTAAGGGGCTCATATATGAACACTGTAAAACAATATGTTGCCATGAGAACTGATTTGCATTTGATAAATTCTTTCTAATACACTACCATAAAATAGGCAGTAAAGTGGCATTACTCCGTACCGGTAAACCGATATGGTCCAATATAAAATTTTGCTCGAGGGGACAGATGTCCGGGTTTGATATTAGGCTACTTTAAAATGTATGATGGAGCAAGCTCATCCTTTCCATTGATTTCGTTACAAGAATATGATTCACAGATAATGTGAAGAAATAAAATAATCTGCTTCATATTTTGTGTCAATCCCCACACTTCTTGAAGGTTATCGTTTACCAAAAGCGTCGCGGGTTCAGATCAAAGGTAAAGTTTGAAAACCCCTGGTCTAAGTCTTTAAACAAGTAATCGTTTTATGCAGTCGGTTATAAGACCATATATTTCAGCAGAGACTGGTATTAGGAGAATAGTGGAACTCACCTCGTTGGTGTTGATATGCGAGTTGGTGGCGGCACCAGCTTGCCAGGTGCTGCATGGGAAATGATCGCAGTACAGGTCACCACAAATCACTTCTTCGGCAGCTTTCTCGATGTGATCAGCTATACAGCTGTCCAGACCATATTCTCTGTTGGCATTCACAGCAGCTTTTTTAACTATTCCTATAGCTGCATACAGCGGAAACTGTGGAAATCCAAGAAAACGGTTATGTTATTATTAGGATATTATTATTATTATTATTATTATTATTATTATTATTATTATTATTATTATTATTATTATTATTCAAAAGAAAAATAACGGATGGAAAGAGAATTATAGGAATGCTAAATTCAATCTTCTGGAATAAAACTATTTTACACAGAATAAAAATATTAATATATCAGGCATTATTCCAAAGTACAACATTATTTGGCACTGAACCTTGGACCATAAGTAGACAACAAGCAAACAAATTAGGCCTAATGGTATTAGAAATGGATTTTTGGAGACGTTTAGCAAGAAAATCCAGGAAAGGAAAAATTCGGAATAATAGAATAAGGGAAATAATGCAAGTTGAAAATAATATCTTGGAAATTGTAGAAGAAAGACGCTTGAGATGGTATGGACATTGTACTCAGAATGACAGAGGATAGAATAGCCAAGAAAATTTTGGATTGGCAAGTAGAAGGAAAAGGAAGAAGAAGGAAACCCAAAGAGTGTTGGATGGAAGGGGTGAAAAGGAGTATGGAGAGAAGAGTGTTAAGTGAAGAAGATGCTATGGACAGGGACATATGGAGACAGAAGATTGTTGTTGTAGGATGAAGGAAAACCATTATATTTTGGAATATTCCTTAATAAAAAATATTATTATTATTATTATTATTATTATTATTATTATTATGATCATCATCATCATCATCATCGAACCTATATACACCTTTAAAGAAGAAAATCCTTATTTTTTATTTTATTTTTGTCGTGTATTACTAGCTTCAGTGTTATGCTAAATGGCCAAAGATGGAATATTTCTGATAAAACTAGTACAGTATAATCTCATTTGTTCAGCCCCCTTAAGTTCGGATTCTTCGATAGTCCAGATCAAATTTAGCAAAGAAGTTAAGAAATGGCGTGTTTGAATTTCTTATTTAAGTAATTAATAGTAAATTATTCAAATACAATACTGTATGCATTATTTTTTAAATGCCTACTATATTATATCTTGGGTACGCCGTGGCGTAGTGGTCGAGGCACTGCACTATAAACCTGAAGGTCGCGGGTTCAGTTCTTGACAAGGTCGATGGAATTTTTCCATTGGCCTAATCCTTCTGGTGGTACTATGGCCATGTGGTGACTCAGTCTCTAGCAGTAATGAGTACCAGGAGTATTTCTGGGGCTAAAAAGCGCCCGGTGCGTATGGCTGACAACTTTATCACCTTCATGTGCCGATGTCTCAATGGCTTATACAGGGATTACTTTACCTTTAGGTATTGTATTATTTGTTTACAATATGCATTATGTGAAGTATGGTCACCTTAAGCTGTTTGATATGGCAAGTTAAAAAAACAATTATTGTACAATCGTAACTTTCCCATTCTTTTTCTCTACCCCGGATTTGCGTTAGTTCGAATCCCCTCCGGTTCCAGAATCGATGTTCTAAAGTACTAGCTAAATACTCAATATTTTGCTTTTCAACACAAATCATAATACGTAAGAAAAGGAAATAATTGTACTTTAACTATGGACTTGAGTTCTGCAAGTAGAAAATATTAGAAATTTCACATTGACTTACTCTGTTCAGCTTCTTTGAGGTCTCATTCTCCTTATTACAATTACAAAAATATATCGAAATTGATCATTTAGAACTTACATACTTCTGCTTCACCTTTACTTTCATTTGATTTGTACGGGAAAATGTTGTATAATTCTCCTGTTATTCCTCGGAGCTCTTGGATTTCTGTTAACCTATTCTGAAAGGCAGTCCTAAATAGGCTA
Organism: Ectobius pallidus; assembly: GCA_964059195.1. Classification (NCBI taxonomy): domain Eukaryota; kingdom Metazoa; phylum Arthropoda; class Insecta; order Blattodea; family Ectobiidae; genus Ectobius; species Ectobius pallidus. Next base: position 141,793,051 of record CAXKWD010000008.1, read on the forward strand.
AATGTTGTATAAACGAAACAGTTCAGAATTTAATTGTTTTTCTCTCAATTGAAATTACTCCACCCGGGGGTTGCTATTGATTGATCGACGCCATGAACATTAATTAAGTCTAGCGCTAAAAGCTTCCTGGAACAGAGCTGAACTGAGAAATTAAAAGCAAACAAGTCAAGCTAAATCCCTGAAATGTGTTGATGCCTAAAAGCACGAATGAAAGTGGAACTTCAAAGAATATGTTATAGAGGGGAAATTGAATGAGTGTTTACTTAACTGGATGCTGTTTAAAACATGGCTTCTATTTACTGTTTGTCGCTGTTACTATTAGGTCTGACTTGCTCATTACCTGAACAGCAATACAAAGTATTTATTTATTTTTTAACGCCCAACAACAATGACACTACCCTTTCGGCTATGCGGTATTCCCTACATGGGTGAAATATAGCCCATTTACAAGCTTGGCAATGCCATCCCATTGATGTGAATGATGAATGGAAAGGATGCCAGAGGGTTGTTAATCTTACACCTTACATAAGCTACCATGTACCGTATTATATCAAAGCTGCCATGGGGAGCAATAATAACTATATTATACGAGGGATGAAGCTTAAATGATAGCAAATATTTTTTTTCTCAAATTAACCCGATGGTACCATGAGATATTATTTGTCACGGAAGAGTGATGCATCTCTAGTAGATGAACACATCATTGTGATGTATGAGTATACAAATAGAGGCGATGGTAATTTAGTTGTGAGTCAGCTGCCATGAAGAATGGACGACAGCATGTGAACAACATTCTGACGTCAAAATAGTCACTATCCGAGGAAGAAATTCCAGAAAATACCAGAAGAAGCTGATGGAAGCTTTGAGGAATAATGCCCATCCGGACCGAACTTTAAGGGATTGTGTAATGGGTATGCTTCCAACTACCGCATTAATTAGAGTGGCACGATGCAGTCGCGTATGGATTTTTATGAGTCTGTTTCCTTCACTATCCTACGTCTGGTTCTCATAATCTGCATTAGACATACATTCTACATCCTGCCCTTTCATTTACCTAATATTTCGAAGTTTAAAATAATTGGTTCCACATTTTTAGAAGAAAAATTAATTTGCATACCCCATCCCTCGTATACATAGCCTGATTATAATCACATGTAGGCCCGTTAATCGAGCAAGAGATCTAATAACTTGTAGTTAGATACTATTGCAACCAATTTTTCAAGTAACTATTTACTTACTTGTTCAACAGCTACTAAAATAGAGCTAGTTCATTAAGGCTACATGCTCCAGTTAATGTTACTAAACTTTTTACTTAATAGACGTATCTGCTTTGAACCTGCTGACCTGGAACCGTTCTTTGAGCAAGTTCCTCTCTTTAAGATTCATTACTTTGACACTAGAAGGGATTCACAACATTAAGTTATATCAATTGCTGCAGCGAGCATTTCTCATGGTGATAATTCTTACCGGCATCCTTTCATTATCTCCGCCAGATGGAAAGTACAGGACAGTCCGTTGAGTCTCTGAACCATAGTATTTGTCTGCAGGAACTTTCACCTCTCCAAGTGTGTCCCGATCCAGTCTGTATTCTCCCTGAAAAGGAAGAGCAGTCTTTGAGAAATATTGCACAGAAGTTGATAATTTCGTAGCCTCGAAATTGGTTATTAAACTTAAAAATTCTAACTGAAGTGTACAAAGAGAATGATTGTGCGAAATTTTATGAAAAGCAAACTGTTGCAAATGTTGTATAAAAAGTGGGTTCGCTTCTGTAATCCTCTATATATATATGTATTTTTTTTTTTTACATTTGCTTTATAATTACAGTCGGTCAAATAAAAAACGTCGGGACTCGTATGCAGTTAAAATTAAAGTTTTAACGCATTAGTTCACAAGTTTCCTATAAAAAACATAAAATACAAGTCATTTTCGGAACATATGAGGCCATGCGACAGGAGGGAAAAAATGAACACCTAGGGAAAAATGAAAAATGCGGAAAGCGCAATATACGATATTCAACTTAATGTATTGTCATAATTCATTTTGCTTTGTATCATCACCACATACAAATGCTAAAGTGAGAGAAAGTGTAGTTAGGGTTGTAATTGACCTGCATTTTTCGGCCTCTGAAGCAGCGAGAAGGTTCCATATTTCTTAAAGAGGTGGGTACTTCACTATAATGCGACCGGAAGTTTTCATAGGAATCGTGGATCTGGCCGGCGTATTTCGATGCTATTAGATTGGTGGCAGAAGTTGAACGTAAGTAATTGAATTTGCACTAGAAGTACCGGTTTTATAAAATAAAATCTTTAAAAAATGCTCCTTGAATAAACATATTCCTCGCGAATCTATTAATTATTAATATTATAAAAATTTGCAACCAAGAATATGGCGGATTTGAGGCATATAGCCACAGCCTTCTATACATGTTCGTTTTGGAACAAAAGTGACTAAATAATCAAGAAAATACATGGATAGACAAGAGGCGTGTGTGAACCTAACCTTAAGTCTTCCTGTACATGCGCATATATTCGTTCGTGATACTTAATCAAATACCGCCCGACGTTTTTTATTTGACCGACTGTACATATAGCCTAAAATATTACAGACGTTTATAGGATCTGTTTCATTCACTTTCTATTTCCCATTAGGCCTATATCTTGTAAGATATTTTTGCCTTCAAGTTAGCAATTTTAAATTAAATATCGATCATTCAGGTTCACCTCTAAAGATTATAAGATAAAAACAACTGTGCAAAATGTTAATGAAATCAATCAAATAGTTCTTGAGGCATTTTATTTTTCGTATTGCGAAATAAACTTCCGGACAAATGAATACTAAATGCACTGATGTCCTCCGCTTAAAATGGCATTTTGGCTTTTTCGTACGCAATATGTAAGTCGAGTATTCTTCTCGAAAATACATTTAAATTTTAAAACATTAACTAAATAGCAGGCTATAACGGATGAGAGCGATTATATTTCGTCTCAACAAACATAACAGGAAAAGGTATATATTAAATTACAGCTATATTAATTTAAGATTATTAATTAAACAGTAGGCTATCACAATCATTTTAAAAGCGAGTATATATACTGTCTTTTATTGCAAATATGAAAACAAATAGTAACATTCGTAGCGCGCTAGATGTAGGTAAGCACAAGACGTTTCACGTACCCTATGGCAGTGTGTATTGTTCACCATGAGCTTGGGCAAGCAATAACTACCCTTCAGATAATTTATAAGACAACATTTTCAAATAACAAAATTTAGCTTTTAGCATAAGTACCTCAGATACAATATTAATTTAAAATCTTTAGAGCAGTTTTTTTTAGATCGTTACAAACGAAATAATTGTATTTATATCAAGTAGTCTAGTAGTGAAATTAAGAAAAAGTCGTTAATTTTTGTCACATCACAAGGCATTTAACTATAAAAATACATAATTTCACTTGGATACGATTTTTCGTTCTTGAGCTATGCTGTTCACAATCACAAACACACATGCACACACACAGAGTCATGTTTCTGAAAAATTGTATTGTTAAATTCAGGGGATCTGAAAACTTGCATTTATGCTGAAAACTCGACATCGGACGTTATCTATAGTACAGGAAGAGAAAGTAAATACCGGTAGTAAAGATTCGATCTTCCATTAGATAACATTACAAGTAGTTTGTGGGTTCCTCATCCTGTTAACACCTCCTCACAAGCTTCATGCGTATCCGAAGAATAATCTAAGAATCACTAAGCAATTCACCATCACTAGCATTTCTTTCAAAAGAATAGTTTTCGGCAATATCCTGTCTTCTATTTTTAAAAAGTAAATAATATTTGTTGTTAACTAGTATATCCGATAAGACCGCATAAAGCACACCACACTACCAGAGTAAACTGTTGACTGATTAAACCGTTATAGCTGCAACTGCAAGGAGTTGAAATTCGTTACATCACCAGATTGTTATTGGAGGAAAGCGGTCGTATTAAACTCTGAGACACCAATCCTGCAGCTTTACACTGGTCCAATGCTGAGTTTCAAATGAAATTTTAATTACGCTTTACAAGGTACCAGTTATCAAAACGAACGATAATTTAAATTCAGTCATCATGTCATTTTTAATCATAAATAATAATTTAATAAATTTACAAATAAGTTGCAATTAAAATTTTAAGGGGGAATTTTTTTATTTCCTGTGAGATTTATCCCCTGAACCACCCCCTGGGTTCTTCACTGGATGTGTGTTTTTGTCTACATGATTGAGTTGTATATAGGCCTATTATGTATATTGACATGATCTTCCAAATAGATTGCTAGAACAACTTCTTTGTCAAGTAAAGTTATACTTCATAGGATTCGTTTGTCTCAAGGAGCTTTCTGTCCACTTCGTTTGTAGGTCATACAGGTTATTAGTGAATTATTGAACCTCTAAATCTGGGATATAGTTTACCTCAGCTCTGCTCAATGGTCCCCTTCAGGTCCCGGTACGTGCGGAAGCTGATTTTGAGCATTCACGAAATGGAACAATTGCAACCACCACATGTGACCAATATTTTCCTCGTCTTCATCTTCACTTGACATATCTCCATCTTCACTTGACTCATCTTCATCCCAATCTTCATCTTCATCTGACTCATCTCCATCCCCAGTGTGTTTTAAATACTGATAAAGGATATATAGAGCTCCTCCGGCTAATAGGGTCATGCCAGCCATTGCTGCTAAATCCATGTTGTTGTTAGTAGACCTGGAGGAATAACGTTGAATGTCATATTTTCACCAATCCAAAATATTTCAATTGTAAAGATGGAAACTCTATATTACTTTTGCCTGACACATATAAACTGAAAACTAGCCATCAGAAACTTGATAGTGATCTGACAACGTATTTACAATGTTTGATGCAATGGAGAAAAGACAATATTATCCGTATTATGTAAAGGGATAATCGGTACTCATGGTTGAGGTATATCCAGTTTTATTTCAAGAGGACTCTTTAAGCAATTTATTAGACATAAATTGAAACGAACTGTGCGCAGTCATTTATACGTTCGGCGAACGGCCACACCTTTAGGGGGTTACGGACACACCCATTTCTGAATTTCATCCCATCAGCACTGTTCATTGGCCATCTGCATAATCTTGCTAGTGCATTGCTGTCTACAGACGTACAGGCCATATTTTCATCCCAGATACCGCCTAATGAAATCGAGAGTTCTGGAAAGGAATGAAGTCAGCCTCGTGAGAACTGAGGAACTATCTCAATAACAAAGTATCAACTCCTGACAGTCCTGATAAACTGGTCATTATTTTAAAAATTCATTAATGGCAATAAAATACGTTCGATTACCGAAGAAAAGTCGGGTAGGCTGTACCGGGGCATAGCCACATGGTAGGCCTACGTGAAATGACTTATGCGTACTGCGTAAATCTAGCACGCTCTTTGTGTTATAATCTGTTTTCATATTTGCAATAAATGGAAAAGACATAGGTATACTGTTTAGTGAACATTTTAAAATTAATTTAACTATAAGTCATCATAACTTTGTTATGTTAAATTTGTAGAAGAAGATCGTACAGACTTACTCACTTCTCGTATATTATAGCCTATTATTTAGTTAATATTTTAAAATTAATACATAGCTATAATTTAACATGCATTCTCTGTTAATTTTGCATTTATAAATTCTAAAGCAAGACGTGACTTAACATATTTACAAATACCTAACTGCTTTGCTGTGAAGGCCCCTCTATTCGGTATAAAGAATGGAACAAGCCTACTGAGATCGTGAATTCTACATTAGTCCAGACTAGACGTATTTCCGTTAGATATTTCTATTATATGCGATTTTAGCAAGTGACCCCCCCCCCATAAGACCGATTTCAAAAACACTGTTATTACCACAGTTCGGATGTTTATGACCTAAAAAAGTAGAAAATATTATTTCAAATATGACTTTAAAAATATGACCCAAAAATCCTAAATATGACCTCATAAAGGAAAGTATTTTCTGAAAATAACTGTTAAAATTTAAAACGTTTATTGACATTAAATTAATACATCACATTAAATTAATCAGATATTCACTTTTTAAGAATTTTACAGGTCGTTTACAGTTTTACTTCTAAAGAACTTCTATTCTGTTAATGCTTCCAGATACCACTGCAAATATGAACTGAAAATATTTTTAAAACATGTCTATTGGAAATTAACAACAAGGAGGAAGAGGTAATTGTGCTATTACTTGTTATTGTCCCTTCATATTTCAGTTACAGAAAAACCAAAATATTCGTGACTCTTTTTCGGGAAAAATTTGAGTCGACAATTTAGTGCACTGTATAATTGTGCTCTTTTACCGAATCTATAACTGAAATATGACGTTAAATTACAGATATGACCAAAATATGATCAAGACCATGAAAATGACCAAATTATGACTTTACATGCAAAATAAAAACCTATTAGGATAACAAATGTGCAGTTCATGTTTAATTTGTGTTTGCGACGAAGAATGGAGGACAGGATAAAAATATAACATGTCATAAACATCCGAACCCTAGTTATTACTATATCATACCTTAAGTAAAAAGTGGGGAATCTGTGTATGTATGTTTTATCTGTATGGGTTATGCTCAGATGTATACTTAGGGTCTTAAATAGTTTGAAAATCTCTTTTATTTTACTTTTTTACATACTTTGATTTACATTTTGTCACTTTCGTTTATGTACATAATTTAATGACAATTTGCTAACATTGCAATAATTTAGAACATAATACTGTTTTTTTCTTCTTTTGACGGTATACATAACAAGGACCCTTATTACTGTACACATAAATTTAAGTGTGGTTAGACTTCCTATAATACATGATTCAGGAAATAACTCTACTTATTACATTTTCACATTTGGAAACTTATGTAATAAACTTCCTTAATATAAAATCAATTCTACACTGGTAGCCTATAGTAATAAAGATTTAGAGCAGAGTATCCGACGATTCAGCGTTATGATAATCGAAGCCGAGGGAGGTTGTATTTTCATTATCCCTGTCAGTCAAACATGATTGATTGAACGTAGACTATATCAGTGTTATCTGCACTCTTTCCATTTATCGACAAACCATTATTATTGAAGCTACAAGAGTTTTCAGAACTAGGATTCCACGAATGATGTAATGTTTATATGCAACCCAATCAAGAGGAAGGATTTGTACTCCAGCTCTGCTCATAAGCTCATAAGCCTCTTATCACATGAAAATGTTTTCTGTATTATGCAGAATAACTTCAAATAGCATTAGATAACACAAATTACAACCAATGTATTCTACATACTATTTGGGAAACGTTTCTGATTTGCCTACTTTATAAACCATAATAATTATGTACTTGCTGGCACTTGTTAAAATAATAAAATCTTGTTCGGCTTATTTAGATCATTCTTCTATATGTTCGTGAAATGCTTTTTTTTTTTATTTTTTCTTTTTTAATTCAAAACTCCATCTTCATTCTGTAGAAGTAAAATAATTTAGTTCTTTTTTTTATTTCGTCTTATACATGAAACTTGAAATACATAGATAGGACATACATAGGTGGACAATAATTGAATATACAATCATATTGTATGATAACTCTTTCTCACTGGCCGTTTGTAGGCTAAGGTGGAAAGGTAGAATCTGACTGAAAAACGCAATGCCTTAGCCGGGATTTGAACCAGGATCTTCGGCTCCCCGTGCCGCTGCTTTTACCAATTAAGCTACCCTGGCAACATGCCGGTACAACATTAAATTCCCAACTGACTCATTTATCCCGGTACTTATGGGCTTATGGGTTGTAAGTCGCCACTTTGATGTTGTCCATATTGAGAACGTCTGGTGGTTTTCCTGGATATGTGAGTCAGTTGGAGAATTTAATGTTGTAACGGCATGTTCCATGTAGCTCATTTGCTAAGAGCTGCGGCATGGAGAGCCGAAGATCCTGGTTCAAATCCGGGCTATGGCATTGCATTTTTCAGTCTGACTCTACCTTGCCAATCAAATTGCATGTACTTGAAACATGATGTATGATGCCTGAGAGAGAGAGAGAGAGAGAGAGAGAGAGAGAGAGAGAGAGAGAGAGAGAGGTAGTCACCTTGGCGGCCCGGTTCGATTCCCGGCCGGGTCGGGCATTTTACAGAGATGTAAAGTTTCCTTCCTGGGTCAGGACTGGGTGTTGTGTTCTCATCCCCATCCCGCGAAAGGACCTGGCCACCCTACGTGGTATCATTCGGCCTAGTGTCCCTCGGTCGGCCCGTGGACCTTCCCCTTTACGACTCTGTCCCAGGGCAGAACCGGCCTCCGGGCTGAACACTTCATCATCATCAAGCAATTATTCATTTTATCAGAACTGTAACATACTTGTTGTATAAGGAAGAGTTAACAAACAAACAAACAAAAACAAAAAACTTGAACAACGTTTTATTTTTGCGATTTTTTCGGAAACGGATCTGATGATTTCTGTTTTGTCTACCCGTATCGCCGGTATGCGGGAATTTACCCCGCAGGAGTTCTTTTACATAATATAAATCTGAGCCTGTCAGATTTATGCATCGCCCTGGGCCGCGATCTAACCCGCGATTATGGGCACGCGCCATACAGACTGCGCCACCTAGGCAAACGGTAGCAATAGATAAAGTAAACGTTTGTAATCAACTGAACTTTTAATAGCATGATAGTGAAAGAGGTGATAACAAATTAATGCTGATTAATACTGATGTAAATTTTTAGACATTCCTTTGAAGACTATAGCCTAACCAGACCTGGGATCTTAAGGCAAATGCCTATTTTGTTCCTTATTAAATAACACGAAAATGTTTAAATATGTTGACATCTTATGATAAATCACTTATATTTATAGAGCCTTTTTAGTGCCCTAAAATGCCTTTCTGGGCCTTTGGAGCCTATTTTTACTATTTTAGTGCCTAAACTGCCTATTTTATACATTTAAAATAAAATTCAACTTCTGTAAGTTTTAGAATCATGTAATGGACATCCCTGAATGAAGAGCAGAACAGCAGAGGTTGGTTTTTTCATAAAAACTTGATTTTCCCAGACATATGTCGCCAAAGGAATGTTGACTGATAGGGAAGGATCAGCTAAAAACAACAAGTAGCAGGTATATATTAGGAAGGGACATACTATGTCAATTTTTCTTATAATCTAAAACTGTTTTTGATAAATGTATTTTTCATTCTGTCTTAATTTTGCAATTATTTCTGTTAAGAATGGGTATATCACGTTTCTTACAGTAATAAAAAGATCACGTTACATTTTAAGAGCATATTCTAGTGTTTTAAAGTCTATTTTCTATTTACATATTTTTAAAGCATATTTTAAGTGCCTATTTTATCTTTTAAAAACTTATTTACTTGTTTTAAAACCCTATTTTAGGTGCATAAAACTAATTTTTTAGATCCTAAAATCCCAGGTCTAATTATAACCCAGGAAAAAGTTCACACTGCTGTGTTTAAGGGCGATACCTGTAATTGGGGATCTATGGTGATTGGCATGATCTTCCTTTTGCAATGTAGGCCTATCCTAGAATATTACCGTTAGAAAAAATGGTTATAGGTTCTCTACATACGGTAGAGGACTGAGTTCATTTGCCATAAAAAGATAAAACTATGATGCAAACTGGTTCTGAAGCCATATTCCGCGCGCAGGGTGTTTATTGTTACCGTCTTCCCATCATTCCACCGTAGAAACTTCTTGAGATGTATACATTTTATATGCAAGAACTATGTCAATAACGATACAGCATAACAGCGGAATTGCATTATGTTTGTAAGAAGGAGTTCTAGCTTTATTAAATTCCACACTGTCTTAGGACGAAAGTGGAATATAGCTTCTACAAAGGACGTACTAAGATGAGCTTTATCTATCACTATACTGCAAAGACACGCTTACTCGCTCACTCAATCATTCACTGCCATTAATGTTTACCCACTTCCAGTTGAGCTAGAAACTTGAAATTTGGCAAACTTACAACTTTTAGCCTGTAACCCATGGAAAAAAAATCAAATTTTCAATGTTTCATCCCACCAAAAAAACACTTTGAAAGGTTTTCCTTACTCATTGATATTAATGCTGACCCACTTTCAGATGAGCTGGAAATTAGAAATTTTGCCTGTAACCGGCGGAAAGTTGGCCAATGACGTCTAAGGAAATAAGGAACATGACAGCAACGGAAATTGTTACCGTCGAATAATAAAGAAAATTAAGAGATACAGAATATGAAATAAAAAAGTACAGAGACCAACTAAAGACAAGTTACAGAAAAACAATTGAAGTAGTTTGGGCATATTATGGTACGTATGGGAGAAGAGTAAAAAGTTAAGAAAGTAATTATACCAAGGACGGAGGGGAAGAGAGACAGAGGAAGACCAAGGACATATTGAAGAGTTAGGAAGAAGAGGGAAACGGATGGGGAGACAAGATCATGGTTAGGAATAGAGACGAATTGAGAAAGCGGACCGAGTTCGATTCCTGGTCGGGACAAGTTACCTGGGTGAGGGGTTTTCCGGGGTTTTTCCTCACCTGTGAGACAAATGTAAAAATAGCTTTAGGCCCTTGTGGTCACCGGATATTGATATCTGGCCGTCATTATCATTTTCATCCCATCCTCGCCTTGTTCGTAGTGAGTGTGTGTGAATGGTGTATCTCGTCCTATGTGTTTGTGTTGTCTCGGAGGTGGCCCCGGCATCGGGCTAATCACTCATCCGGGGAGGCCAAAAAAGTATGTCTGCGTTGTGATCCATGGTTCAATCCTCTCCCGACAGGTCGCGACCCGGTAAGGCCCGGGCGGCGCGGGCCGCAAAAAGGTTCCTATAAGGGAGAGGTAAAACTACGAAAGAGAAAAAAAATAACTAAACATAGGCCTAGCTGAACTTCATACCCAGTAATTTATATCCTGAACGCACCCTCGATTTAAGTAGACCATGGAGGTAATGTTATATTACAGCAAGTTTTAATAGTCAACTGATAAAGAGTATTGTTAAAAATCTATTTTATGAAAGGCGTACGTCCGAAGGGATTTGATAATTCTGTCGCAGAAATGTGCAATATTTTGCACCATGTGAGCTAAAAATGTATTTGGGTTTAATGCGAAATAACGCCGGAATTGTAAGCTTTTGTGCTAAATAACACTGAAATTAACCCAACTTTTGTACTGTAGTTTAAAATCTTTATTCACCGTTAAATAGGATCCGTTTTAAAACATATGGGCCTAATGATAGAAGCATCGCATGCGGTATATTGGTCGTTAATAGCCTGCATGTATTAGAGAAGCGGTTAAATTTACATTTTCCATTTTATTAAGCTCACCACTATAGAAATAGAATTACAAATCAGTCCGATTATATTTTTCGCACATGTAAACAAATATGTATTAAAGGTAATAGTAAATGCCAAGTTATTTAGAGTTTTATAACCATTTTAATGATTATTAGAAGCGTATAGAGAAAGCAATTTGGTTTGCAGTATTGCAGCGTGTAATACTAGGCATTAAAACACAGCTGTTGCAGGTCTAATCGGCTTTGCACCACCGCATATGTCCCTACTTGTACTGTACATTGTATTATTGTGACCATGGTTTAAATCCACAATGGTTTCACATTTCTGTACCATAAAAATATATCTACAACTGTTGCAGCTTCTGATTTCAAGCCTGTAATGAAATTTCCTTACACGGCCACCAAATGGATTTCTTGTGTAGATATATTAACCTTATATACTATTTCATGGGCGAGCACATCGCAGTAGGCTATACGCTATACCTCTATTCAAAACTTCTACAGGACTGGGCATTTGTCGTGATTCAGAATGACCCCGAGCGTCCTTTCGATTGCGTAAGTTAGTCAGTGTAACTGGCCTGCTATGCGAAAAATACATTCTATTTATATAAGGTGATATATTAAAGAGTAAGCATACCCTATGGACGCACTACACAAAAACTGATTTAATAAATCACATAACTTTCTCCACCCAAAACATGGACAGTATAACTTTCTGCCTGTAAATTATGTTATAGAATCATAGGCCTTAACTTCATAGAGTGAATTAAATTTTTTAAGCCTCAGGCTGGACTTTGTATTTGTACAATATCTTGTAACTCCTGTTTAGATAATTTTTGCTAAAAAAAGTTTCAAGTAATAATCGTAACTCTTAATGTAAGCATATAAATTTAAATTAAACCATTAGAACCGTTTTATAAAAAAGTTACAAATAAAAATTATATTTTCTTCATGTGAAAAAGCATTACAAGCGAGAAAAAATTGTAGCCGGTCTTTCTGTCATATCATCAGTAGATATCTAACCCAAATATGAAATTTTGTTTTCTTGTGACTTTTTATTCTTATTCAAGGACCTCAAAAATGTACTTTTAGTCTATGCTGAAAACTGCGTCCTCATTTTGGTCACCCCTTGCAATAAAGGTTGGTCATATAAAAAAAATTCAAACAGAAGTTTAAAAAATAATATAAACCTACCAAGGGGATTGCAATATTTTTTCTCCTTCAACTTTATTTTTCCCACCCCTTGACTTAATGGTTTGTGTTACAAAACAACGTCGAAAAATGGTACTATTTTAGAAGGTATAATAACTTAAAACGGATGAAATGCTTTTTATAATAAGTGAGTTTATATGATTTTTTTTTCAGTTTTTTTCCGAAAAATCTTTCCTACTTTGCGATTAGAACTTGACTGAGATTTTTAATTTCTATGTATTACATCAGTCTGGAAACAATCAATTGGTGTATGTACTAGTAGGCTATAAGTAAACATTTGAGTTGACGTTGGTTTTGGGCTCTAGGGACAATGAAACGTAAAACTACGTTGAAATTTTCCGGAAATCGCACCATGTGGGAAGACGAGACAAGAAACTTGGATTAAAGATGCGCAGTGGCAATACATGCTTGTGGAGTGGTTTCAAAGTGGCATTCTCACGCAAATCATGATTCATGTCTCATCGACTCAATTATAAAAATTATGGCGAAATCCAAAAACAGGTGGCCCCTTAAGCTCCGCCCACTCGATATTCACATTTGCACGGACTGTGTACTGTATTTTGTTTCTTAGCGATAAAGGATGACCAACTGTCCTTGAATATTGTTGCAAGTGCCTTGTACCCACTGACCTTGTACCCACCTCATTATATTTCCCGCGGGGTTTGTCAGCCTGTCACCAGTCTTCTAGCGATATGACGTCACAACTCCAACGTCCAATCACGAGTTTCTACGTAATACAAGAATAGAAGAATTCGCTAGATCGTGGTATAAAAGAAAGTGCACCATTTATACCACTATCCCAAGGTGCGCCCTGTTTTTGGATTTTCCCAAACTTATAAATAATCTTTCTTCGAAATCAACCTAAAAAAATAGTTTCAGATGAAGTCGAAAGAGATAAATACACGGTAAATCTGAGGACTAGATACAAACGCTACAAGTGCCAGGATTATCGTTGGGATTTTCTGAACTACAAACTGCTTTGTTTTAATCACCGCCGTCTCGAGATACAGTCTAGAAGGCAGTGGTTTTAATAAAAGGGAAGACGTTCCCTGCTTCGCCAGAATCAGAAAGTGCACCTATTTATGTATGGATTGGCAGATTCGTACATAATTGTTTACCCATCTCACTAGTTTCAGCCCGTACATAATATTGTAAAAGTAGTTCTGATTCTCAGCAATGGAAAATGTTTGAAATTACTTACGGGTTTTCCAAGTTTTGATCTAGAGCTGGCCCGTGCAGTTTGAAGAATTTGTATATTGCACTTCTGGTTCCATCTAAACACAATTCCTTGACCGAAAAATCCTCGAGATAATGCCGATAACATTTTATGATTTTCGTCTAGCACTTGAAATTTAATAGATTATGAAATACTGCACAGTTCAACTTTAAAATTTTCATTGAGCCGAAAGGTAATGGTCCCTAATCCAAGACATTGTTTGGTTGCTACAATCAACAAGGCCCTCTTGTATAGATTATATTAGCGGAAGACATTCATTTGTATTCTAGATTGTCAGTTTTTATTTTCATGCAAGATATTTCTGTTCAGTTCAGCCACGGGGGGTGAAAGTAACATTTCAAGTCAAAATTAGGTGTTAAGATAGATTCCTATGATTCATCCAAAAGGCGCCATTTCGGAAAACTTGCAAACTAAATTTACCATGGCTCAGGACGCCGATATGCCAACATTCCTGGTGGGTGATAGAGGTACAGAGAAGATCACCCCCTAACAAAAATTAATCCATACGTAAATACTTCTGTACCTACATGACAAAAGAGGGCAGTATAAAATACAGTATATATAACTTAGTTACTAGTATATGAATTCGTTTCAATGTATTCATGTACAGGGTACAACATGAGACCTAGCACTTCTAAAATAAAAATCTGTGTAATAAATTTTTTATTACGTTTGAAGACTTCAAGATGATGGCTGTTTTAACTGGCGAAGAGCAGATCTTTATATAGAAGTTATATATATATATATATATATATATATACTTACTTACTTACTTCCTCAATGACAAGAGAGAATTCCTAAGCAAGCTAATGGAATATTATCTATTTTGAGGAACCCGGAGGTTCATTGTCGCACTTACATGAACCCGCCATTCAACCCTATTGTGAGCTACCATCCAACAATCCCTCGCAAATCCTACTTCCTTTAAATCTGTCCTAATATTGTCCTCCCACCTACGCCTAGGTCTTCCAATTGGTCTTTTTCTTTCGGGTCTCCAATCAATACTTCTGAGACATGTCTTTCCTCTCCTTTGCGCACACCATGTCCAGCCCATTTCTTTCTCCACGATGTAATTACCCTTACTATATTCAGTGAAAAATTAGAGCCTCTGGACAAAATTTCTCGGCCCTTTCACGTCCAAGAAATACTTAGTTTCCAGAGGGGGGTTGCGAGGCGATGGGCTTACCACCTGTCCCTCTACCCCAGACATGGGCAAACCCCTATCCATTGACACGCAACCCGCAAACTTTTGTCAACTTACACATAGTTCGAAAAGAACGGATAGATGGAGACACAAGCAGACAATAAGTGCAGTGGCGGTTGCTCATTCTTAGGGAAACACTAATTTTACTTTAAAATGTACACTACAAGAAACAAATAATACAAACAATCTTGTATTTTTAATTATTCTTTTACGTGTGCAATTATTTCATTATACAAAGGCTTAGAATGTGTTATAACGCCTTTCCAATCGGAACTGTGTCGCGACCCGTCACTGCTTGCAAAGATAATATGACTCTTGCATGGGAATAATCTACCACGTAGGCCTACACCGAATGTCCGCAATGCCATCTTGTATGTTATGCGGGAAGTTCAAGAACCACAAGTGGTTCGCGAACCAGTAAATGCCCCTGTATGCTCTACCCTCTCTCGGAAAATAAGCATATCAAAATTAGTATAGGTAATGAAACCTCCATTGGAGGCCCCTTCGCCCCACCTGGGGATCATAGGGTACCAGAAACAGATACAGATATTCAGTGAAGAATACAGGATATGAAGCTCGTAAACATATATACCTATATATATATATACATTTACATATAGCGATGTTCCCGTGATGTGCAGTTTGCTATTGAAAATAATGGATCTTCGTCCTATTCCTTTACATTGTAATTGATTATTAAGTCATAACATTACTAATAATAATTCCGAACAGGATTAACTACCTGCAGCATGTAGCCTACAGTTTAAAATGATAATCTCGATTACAGAAAATCCCGATTACAGTAATCGCGATTAGTGACTCGAGTATATAGGTGGTATTAGCTTGTAATCCAAGGGCTAGGCCTACTCAAATACCTGGTCATCTAGCACATGGGGCATTTATTGAGAAATCTCCTATATAAGGGGATGAGATAAAAACCAAAGGCGTTTTGATACAACTGCTGTGGATAGAGAATGAAGCCGGGTTACAACTGGGTCAATAACAAAGGGGAATGGAAGGGAATTTCCCATAGGATTCAAGGTGGTCCGGACTCTATTTGTCACGCTGTAGCTGATAGAGGATTATTCCCTAGAAATCCGCATCTACCAAAAAGCTTCCATTCCTGCAACAACCAAGGGGTGACGTAAGGGCTAAGTAATTTATTTCTCTCAAAGGAAAGCAACCGAACCCCACTTCTCCTTTTCAAAGCCCAAGGGAAGTTTAAGAGCGAGTAAGACCCATGAAAGGAGCGTGAAAAAGTTTTTAAAGATTTTCCTCCCCTCTAAGCATAGCTGCCACATTCATTAAGAAAGATAGTTTAAGAACTAGCTGCTATCTGTAGAATACAAGATGAAAAGAGCTTCTTCAATTTTATATATATGCGAATTATAGATAATATTTTTCAAGGAGTTCCCCAAGGAGCAATCCTATTTTATCTTCCCCGTACTTCACATATTCCATGAGCAGCTATAACGATTTAGCTGGGAGATATAAGAATTCTACTTTCTTAAGCAACCGTACGCTGAATGTAAAAGTGCCTTTTTACTTCCTCTGCCCGTACCATAATATGTAGGCGTACTGTAGGTTAGAGGAAGCATTGTTTTCGACCCCCAAATTCGAAGTTGAGTTTTTAACATAAATACACGTTTCGAGGTTCCGTGAATCCAAAAGCACTATTTTCGGAAATATATTTTTATATAGTTTTATATAATTAAAATATTTCATTTTCATCAGGGTTATAATATTAAATATGTAACAAAGTTCCGCCTTAACCCTTAACACACAACTTATCTTTATATAAACAACATTATTTCAGACGAATTGTGGTGTTCAAAACAACTCATCAGAACTGAAGATGGCGCATCAAATACGCCGAAATGCATTTTCTATTTAAATAATGACGCATCTTGGTTCCACACAGAATAATCCAGCTTTCATCTACATTTTTATATGCTGTTTTTTAGTGGATCAAGATAAGTTGTGTGTTAAGGGTTAAGGTGGAACTTTGTTACATATTTAATAGTTTTATACAGTTTTCCGAAAATATATGTCTATATGTGTGTCTGTAGCCTCGATACAGAACGAAAAATCGTATGAAAACAAAATTTTCTATTTAGGTTAGATACCTTCTGAGATTGTGACCCGAAGATTGGCGATGACTTTCTCTTATTTTTAAGAAAATTGTAGGCAAATATTGTGAAATGGTACTAAAGGGAGAAGGGCAAAAGCTGAGAGCAATGGCATGACTCAATTGAAATAAATAATTATTATTTATATCAATGCCATGAAAAATAAATAGGCCTATCATGATAGTAATAGCTACCAAAACCTTCTTTAAAAGAGATGGAAATGTTGAATTATGTGAGTTATATAAGACTGAATTCCTTGATTAGAAAACTGTCTAGGTAGTTGTCCTTATTACCGTGCCTTTTTACAGATGAAACTAAGTTTCAGTTGCTTCCGGATTGCATAAATTTATTTCATTTCAGCTAAATAAATATAAGATCTACAAAAAGATTTATAAGCCTCTATCAATCAAGTGCAGTCGTGTTATATACAATACAATTTAAATAAAATCATAAAACGCTAATTCTTGAGAGATAGGGAAAAAGCGAATAAGTCAAAATACCGAAGTTTTTATAGAGACAAATAACGATTTATTTTCACAGCATTTTTACAATATTCAGATCAGTCCACCCAGTTATTTTTACACGGTATAAGATACTGTGTAAAACTATCTGGATGGGCTGATCTAAATATTGTAAAAATGCTGTTGAAATAAATTGTTTTTTGTCATTCCTGAAAGTTCGGAATTTTGACTTATTCGCTTTTTTCCTATCACTCTAGAATTTATAAATTAGATTAATAAAAAAATTATATAGGTAATGTACTTATTAGCAGTTCAGTTCTAGAATTTATTTTGTGAGTTCATTTCTAAGACAAATAGTTTAGAAAACCTACACTTCGGTAATCCCTTTGCCATGGACCTAATCACAAAACACAAAATAGGTATTTTTTAATCTAAGGTTATCTACTGCCTCATGAATGTATCCATCGTAACTACTTCTATTCTGGACAAAAAATATGAACTAATTTATATTTCGCTTTGAAGTATTTCTTCAGTTTTGTTAAATCCGCAATAGGATATCACGGGCCATCAGTTTTTATTTATCCCCGATTTTTCTTGTTTACGCTGTTTCTATGCTTTCACGTATCACTTTTCAGTGTACACAAACTCACCACCCGGAACTATTGTGTTTTCAAATAAAAAATAAAAAAAGATATCACTGTACTTGCAGACAAACATCAGCGCAATTTCGAATACAAACAAAACATCGGGCTTCTGAAAATATACTCTATGTTCATTTCTGTTTGTTCTTTTCCTGTATGTGTTTTTTTTTTCCTTACTTGTGTTGGCAGAAGTGCAAATTCACTCTGTTTCAAATCACACACTTTCTTTCTCTTTCTCTCTGTGCAGATCTACATTCAATTGATCGGCTAAACCGAATTCGTATTCCTGGAAAGCTCGTTCATTTTTAGGTAGATTTTCGAAGAAAAATCTACCTATTGCAATGGATACCACTTTATGATTTTCGAAAAATTCTTTCATATCTTTACGTTTCATGCTCCCCTAAGTACGAAACCACCGCCCGTTCAAAAAAAATTTTTGTGATATTTATATATATATATATATATATATATATTTATATATATATATATATATATATATATCTTTACACGATAGCGGCCGTAATTTTGAAGATATTTGAACCAAATTTTATTATGTTATTTCTAGGCCCAATAGTTCGGACAAGTTCGTTAATGGGCAAAATTGGCCCAAGGGGGTGGTCGGGGGAGGGGGTTGAAATTTTTAAAAATGTATATCTCGGCCCCTATGAAGTATAGAGGGAAACTTTGTTTGAATAAATTAGAGTACTCCCTATGGAGTTTACAGTGACACCAACGATTCGGGGGTTCGAGTGAGGGTGGGGGTGGAGGTGGGGGTGGGGGATGAAAATTCGAAACTTTTGAAACCACGTCTTGTGGGGTATCGTTGAAAAGCTCTTGATGAGTACCCTACAAATCAATAAATAGTTTCTTGATAGCTCTCATATTACGCGAGATTTTAATGTTTGAAAATAATAACACTTAAAAGAATTATTATAATATCAAAATTTTGTCTTGTTTAGCGGCTTTGCTAATGTTATTCATTGCTGATCTTGCGCACGGCCTCCCAGAATATTATATCCTATTCTTGTTGTCAAAACAAATGATTGTAGGCTCTTCCTCTTTACCGAATTCAGTTCTTATTACTGCAGGTTTACCATGCCAAGGCTAAAGAAGAAGAGTGCTATGCAGCGACAATAAATTAAACCAAAAGCACTTCGAAATCTACCTCCGCCTGTAGGCCTGCCTAAAGGGATTTTTTAATATTCAATGCAGTAGTTCTCCTGGTCTTATTTGTTCCGTTGGACCTGCAATCCAAGCATTCCGACCAAAAAATGCATGAAATGTTAATGTACACAACCGTTTTCCTTTTGTTTTTAATTCGGTACATTTTTTATACCGGAGTGAAAAAGAACGCTAAACACGACGAGTTTCACAAATGTTTTGTTTCTAGTAATTTGTTTACTGCAGTAAAGTCGCATATTATGGGTCCCCTAAACAATCAATATTATTGTCAATATTCTCTTCAATATTGACCCTGTATATTAGGCTATATTATTATTAGACCTGGGATTTTAAGGCAAATGCCTATTTTGTTCCTTATGAAATAACATGAATTTTTTTAAATATGTTGACATTTCATGACAAATCTCTTACATTTATAGAGTTTATAGTGCCCTAAAATGCCTATTTGGACCTTTAGAGCCTATTTTACTGTTTTAGTGCCTAAAATGCCTGACTAGGACATTTAATATAAAATTCAACTTCTGTAATTTTTACAATCTTATAAAGGACATCCCTCAATGAAAAGCAGAACAGCAGAGGTGGGGTTTTCGCAGAAACTTGATTATTCCAAACAATTGTCGCTAAAGGAATTCTGACTGACGGGGGAGGGGGAGGATTAAGGAGGAAGGACTACTGTGTCAAGTCATCAGTGAAAGAACATCTGTTTAAGTGAATGTAGTTCGTAATACCTAATTTTGCAGTTAATTCTTTTAAGAATAGGTAGGTCTATACCACGTTTCTTGCAGTAAAAAAAAGTTACAATTAAGTATGTATTGTAATATTTTAAAGTCTATATTCTATCTATTTACACATTCTTAAAGCATATTTTATATGCCTATTTTCTCTTTTAAAAGCCTATTTACTTGTTTCCAAAGTGCCTAAAACTAATGTTTTTAGAGTCTAAAATCCCAGGTCTAATTATTATATTATATTATTAGTCTGTAAGCTATACAACGTATAGGTAGACACAGTCAAAGTACACAGTGTCTTTGTAAAAACAACATGACAATGTGTCTTAGATCAATATAAACATATATTGAAGCGCGCATCAATGTCCTTCAAAACGCATCAATATTCTCATCAATATTCATTCTGGCAAAATATTCGTGCTGCACAATCGTGGCTGTTTCAGTTTTTTTTTAGTGAATTCATTGACTCTTACTCTGTGCGAAAAAGAAAAATGGAAGAGAGAAATAGACGCTGATCAAAATAGTTGTACAAGTGAGTACCGCTTTACACGAACATTTGCTTAATTTTTTTGCGTTCTGCAGAACCGGATGACTACAAAAAGTCACTTCACAGTCTCATAAAAAATGATATTGATGGAAATATATTGAAAACAAACCTCCTAGCCATTCAAACGGTTCTTCAATATTGACAGAAAATATCATTTTCTATCAATGTCTGTCACTGATATTGTTTGGACGCTTCAATACGATCCTAGACGATCAATATTTCCATCAATATGGTCCTCCGTCAATATTGAAGCGAATATTGACAGTAATATTGATCGTCTAGGGGCTACTTTAGTGATCTCGTTTTCATCGTCCCCACTCAGCCAATTAAACGTCAGCATTTCCTTTTGCGGTCTGCCGGAATATTTTATTGTAAACAGTAGTTTGCACTCTCAAATCCAAGCAGGTGGCAGATTCTTTTGCCAAGTTACAAAATGTTGGCATTCCTTTGATTCTCGTTTCCGACTGAGGCATGACAACACTTCAACACGCGGCTATTAACGAGTGCATCCTTCTTGCATTAAGCAAACAACACTTCAAAGACAGCACCGCTGGGCACGATGATAGCGAGATGACTATACTGGTTGCTGCCCATTAATCTGAATAATTTATTCATTTGGAAACATGACTTCCTTTCTGGCCATTTGTTGATTTTAATGATGAACAGTTTTCGACCATTAAAATACTATTGAAATGAAATTACTACACTCACTGTTGTTTCATCTGGCTGCGTGTAACAACTACATTATATTCATATTTTAACTTCTATTTTTTGTTCGACCATAGACTACTATTATACTGAGAAACTTCCTATCTCATGAACCCACAGCCAACGCCACCTATTAACAAAACAGTATTCAATTGTGAAATTAATTTCCATAGCAACCGGGAAAAAAGAGCATCGAATGACTTGGACGATACTGGCTATGCGGGAATTTTTAGGCTAAGAAACTCGAATCTGGGGTCTTTTTTCCCGGGCATCTCATCGTGAAATGTACATCATACCGAGATTTTAGTTTTTTAATTATGAATTGTTTTAATTGTTTAAGCATGATTTGTGTAAGATTCATGAGTCTGTGGTGCGTTTTAGTCGTTTCATGACGAATCTTTATGCCCTTACGGAAGCACAAGTTTCGTTCTATTCGTTTAATTATTTATATTTGTTACGAAAAAACAATGTGATAACAATAAAATATTATAATTCATGAAATTTATATTAAAACCATGTAATCCTTAATATATATAAAGTTATAATTATTTTTCTAATAAATAAATATTATTTAAATACAACAACTAGCAGTTCAGTAAATAATCGCGGGCGAAGCCGCGGGCACATGTTTTTGTACATAACGGAATTCAGCTAAGAAATTTAAACAAAATTATTAGAGCCGTTTTCGAGATAATCAGCATCATAATCCAGATGATGCATTTTAATATATATATATATATTTTTTTTTTTTTCCTTTTTTGCACGACGTAACTAATTAGTGGTACTTACGAATATTGTTGCCGTGGATCGTAACTTGACATTCCCGCACGCAGTCTGGTTGCTATGAAAACAAAATAAATCTCCGTGCGGTAAAAATTACAAAAAGCACAAGTGCCGTAAGTAAAACCATAATAATACAAGCCTTTATGGAAATCGGAACCAAGGCCCCCCAGTTTGTGGCGACTTTAACAGGACAAATATTCAGTTCCCATAACAACAAACACATTCAAATCACTTTTGAAATATAACATCCATCTTCATTAGTGTATAAACATAACATTTTCAGCTAATATCTCAATTAATATAAATAAATTAATATAAATAATCATTGTGCAAAAAATAGCATGCAATACTCGTGCCGTAAGCGCATAACGGATTTCGGAAATTTCGACGCTTTCCTCGATCCGTATGCACCGCTTACGGCACTTGTACCGTAATATACTATTTTAACACACTAGCACATTTAATTTGTTATAATATTTTCTTGCGAAACATATAGCGAGTCCAAAAAACCTGTGATCTTGTGCGGAAAGTAAAACGTAGAAGAAACCATGCACCAAACTGTAATGTTTTCTTTATTTAGGACAAAAATCATCACATTTTTCTATCGTATAAAATATA
Organism: Ectobius pallidus; assembly: GCA_964059195.1. NCBI lineage: Eukaryota > Metazoa > Arthropoda > Insecta > Blattodea > Ectobiidae > Ectobius > Ectobius pallidus. The sequence goes on from CAXKWD010000008.1 coordinate 141,815,819, forward strand.
GGAAAGAAAAACAAGCAACATGAATTCAGGTTTACATTTAATAAAGCCAGTCTCTATTACTAGATTTCCTTGAAGCTTTTGGTGTTCTCTTTCTGATATTTAAACTAAAAGCATCCTTGTTCCATTAACATTAAACATGAAACAAACAAACAAAATATTCACTATACAATAAGGGAATTTCTCTGCTCAAACAAAATGGCGGAATTGTATTATGCTGGTTATTTACTTAATGAAATAGAAAACAATAACATTTCCATATCCAGAGCTACTCAATGTAAGTAAGGCTGTTAGACGAAGTAGGCTATAGGGCTACGATTTCTATAGAGTGCTCGTATACCTCGTTTTAGGATTTGTTCTGAAGCATACATATTGTAAGTGATCTCGTAGTTTTTCATATAGTTTCATGTCTTCTTTTTTTATTTATTAGAAAAATTGAAGCATGCCATTGGCAACCGAGTTTAAAGATAACAAATAAGTTACTTAGCGGAACTGGGTTATTGGATTGCTGGATTAACCCTAGGATTCAGAAGAGGGAAATTTCTTGAAACCCTTAACTTTATTTAAGATATAAATAGAAAATGGTATTCACGAAATAGCCTCCTTTTTTGCGAACAGATTTATAACGACTATTCCACTCATACTAAGAACAAATGATGAGTTAAGAATGCTTTATAAAGACCTAGATTTAGTTGCGGATATTAAGAGAAAGAGATTGGAATGGATAGGGCATATTATAAGGATGAATGAAGATAGGCGAACGAAAAAGATTTTTAAAGGAAAAATAGAGGGAAGAAGAAGAAGGAAAGGACGACCAAGAACAAAGTGGATTGACGAAATAGAAGAGGACTTGAGAATTCTTAAAATTAAGAGACGGAGAAAAAAAAGCAGAAGATAGAAATGATTGGATTGCTGTCATAAAGGAGGTTAAGGTTCTCAGAGGACCGTAACGCACAGGAGTAAGTGAGTAAGTATTCCACTCATACTCCGCGTGTTTGATTTTGACCAATAAATATTTGGCAGTTCCTTGAATATAGGCCAATCACGATCGTTTATCTTATAATATCCTTCTTTGGATCGCAAGGATGCAATTTTATCTGATAAAACGTCTGCTTGTTACTGAACACGTAAGACATCAACGTACAGTGATTAATACGTCACACGCTGCCATAAAACAGAATTAAAACACATTAGCCTATTTAATACAGCATATCATGAGAATGTTATAGGAGGAAAATTCCTCCGACACCGGGACTTGAACCCAGGACCTCTGGCTATTCGCGCCAATGCTCTATTAACTGAGCTAAGCCGGAGTTCAATTCACAGCGCCGGATGGAACCTCTCTCCTATGACTGATTGCCCTAATGGTCTACCTCACAGACAGACAAGTTATGTCATATGCAGTACTGTGAGGCACACTAATTAGTGATTTTTGTGACCGGGCTCCCACTGTTATTGTACAGTTGACATTCAAGATAGATATATAAGCTTTCATGAACCACAGATTATTGTCTCTGTTGGACATTACATGAGAATGTTATAGGAGGAAAATTGTAATGTCCAACAGAGACAATAATATGTGGTTCATGAAAGCTTATATATCTACAGTATATCATGTTTAATGAATTTTAGTCCAACGAGGGTCATATTAATAATGTTGAGTTTCTTTACCACCTTATACCCTCAATAAGATGTGTAGTGTCGTGTGCCTATAATATACTCCTACACATCTTATTGAGGGTATAAGATGGTAAAGAAACTCAACATTAACAACGTATCTTGATGGGGAATTGAATTAATGTACCTGTAAAAGCCAATCGATTAAAAATACAATTTCGATTCGGTGCAAGCAACACGATTTCAATTCATGTGCTTTTATAGCTTTTGATGTAAGCAACTACCATCTTGTGATGAGCATTATTGGTAGCATTGGGAACTCGGATCGATACATCGAATCGATTCGTGGACTGTTCATTCATCTAGTATGCCGTCATCTTACGGCTGACAGAATATTGACAACAAAGTAAGAAAATAATTATTATTTACAAAATCCATTACATTTTATTCAAGCAATAGTCTTAATAAATCCTACCCGAAATTACGGGTTTCATCAGATAAATTTGCTCGAACTTTGTTTATCGATAAACTCGTAATCTCTCGTGAGATTACCTATGATAATTACCCGTAACTGCAACAATTTAATTAATTCTGAAAATAATATGAAATTGTAGAAGTAGTGAGTAAACAGCATATCAGATTTCAAAGTTACAGAACAATTCGTTGCTCCGAAAATATAGAATAATGAATTTCACCTGTTTCTCAGTACCCAAACCAGTATTTCCCAAATATTAATAGCCTAATTTAAGAAATTTAAGAAATTTCCAAACCGATATATATATATATACAACACCGAAATATTTTATCTATATATAGAGGGGAGTTAGACAAGCAACTTTTATTAGGAGATTTTTCCTCTATGACATAAAATGTGTATGCTACAGGGCATTAAAGTCATTATAATTAGGTTCTTATAAATATATAATTGCGCAAAATAGGGTTAAAATGTTCATCAAATTGACTTCATGCCTTCCTAGTGATCGATAAAACCTGACTCCTAATCATTTATCAACAGCTATATCATAATTTAGTGTTTCCATAATCGGCAAAATTTACCGACTAATCACATGACTGGTCGCCACTGCATTAGTCCTTTTTTTTATTATTCATAACTCTAGTGTTAATAACGAAGTTCCTTTGTTTTTAATTTTTTTCTATTGTTAGAAATCAGTGGCGGCCATGCCCTGGGAGATTTTATGCTGTAATAGGAAAAATTAAATCCATTGAGCAAAAATCTCCTAATAAAAGTTGCTTGTCTATGTCCCCTCTATACACAAGTAAAATATTTCGGTGTTATTCATTAACACCCTGTATATATATATATATATATATATATTCTTAAATAACTATTACATAGTTATTTTGTTATCAGTATGCAATTTAAAAAAGTGCGCAAATTAAGGGAGAGGGTTCACATGAGGAGTAGCGCATCAGAAATAAGCACAGTTAAAACAGGCAAAATGCGAAAACTTCATAGGGTATACTCTAGCGCAGCGTTTCTCAACCTACTGGTGGTCCGCGAAGATGGTGCAGGTGGTCCGCAGACATAATTTTAAAATATCATAAAGCAAGTGGAAAGTAAAGAAGTAAAATTTGTCACATATTTCGTTATAATGACCTATAATTAATACCCCAACCGTTAAGAATATAGGCCTTTTTAAAAAATGGGATGTAAAATTAGGGGTCCGTAAATTTGTTTAGACATTTTAGAGGTCCTCGGGTTCAAAAAGGTTGAGAAACGCTGCTCTAGCGGATTTTAAAGATGTTTCCTCCGTTCTGATTAAATTTAGCCAATATTTTATTGAACTGAAAAGTTACGCCACTGGAGTAATTATCATGAACCGCCACTGGGATCCTGAATTCGACAAATGTATTGCAGATATAATAAAGTAGCTGAAGACTGTTCGGCGTCGCATAGCAAGGCCTACCTTGCACTCAGTGATGGGGAAATCTCATGAGATCCGCTTCCACACGATAAACCGCATCCCTCTCCCCCCCTTCCCCATGCAAAGGTGTTCCGATATCTCCTTCCAAGCCTCTTTAACTCTTTCTCTTTTATTTCAATTTTATAAAAGTTTTTCCCAGAAACAGGAAGCATATAAATTGTGAAGTAGCGGAAAAACTAGGACAGTGGTTCTTTTAAAAAGTTTCTTTTCCACTGATTGCACCATATTTCTTACAGTTATTATTATTATTTTTTTTTTTAACTTTTCAAAACTCTTCGCACATAGTTTTCTCTGAAACAGTTTTGATCTAAAAGTTGTGTAATGACGGCAAAAATATTTCTTTACGTAACTCATCGTAAATATTATTTTATCTCTGCTATGAAAGTTTCTTCAGTCTGTCATGGATAGTCGGGAAGGGCTGCAGCTCCCACTTCACACGCGACTATTCTGAAATGTACCGGGAAAACATTTACGTTTAAATGCTTAATATATCCTATTCTTTCTTTCTTTCTTTCTTTCTTTCATTGTAGGATTTTTACCTCTCCCTTTTAGGATTTAAGCGACCCAAGCCGCCTGGGCCTTACAGGGCCGCGACCTGTCGGGAGAGGGATTGTCTTTGGATCACATACATGCTTTTTTGACCAGAAAAGGACATGGAGGGCCTCCCCGGATGAGTGGTCAGCCCAATGCCGGGGCCACCTCCGAGACAATGCGAACACATAGGACGATACACACCATTCACACACACGCTCACTCAGAACAAGGGGAGGATGGGGATGAAGATGATAATGACGGCCAGATGATATCCGGGGACCACAAGGGCCTAAAGTTACCTGACAATTGTCTCACAGGTGAGGGAAAACCCCGGAAAAAACTTCACCTAGGTAACTTGTCCCGACCAGGAATCGAACCCGGGCCCGCTGCGTGAGAGGATTGAACGCATCCCTAATGTATCCTATAAGATACAATAATGTGCCTTAAATTTTTAACAAAATAAAATCAGGTAAACTGATGTAACAAAGTGCCAGAATGCTTTTGTTTAATCAGTGAAAATTGCAATTAAGATATGCAGAAAATAACTCGTATTGTGGCACTTGCTTCTTCTCGAATTATAAAACTTTATCCCTTAGTAAATAGACGCACATCACTTGGATTGGAATGCTCTATGCTACTGTACACATCTCTTGTAAGACCTCTCATCACATATGCAGCACCAATATGGGGTGCAGCTAGCAAGACGCACATTCACCGATTACAAGTTGTGCAAAATAAATTTCTTCGTAAAGCTACAAATGCGCCTTGGTACGTAAGAAATAGTCAACTACATAACGAACTTGGAATCCTCCCGATTCAAGAATACATTCAAACCCTCTCAAAATCATTTTACAGTAAACTTCTAGATGTTCCTGGTGCATCTGTTTATAACATTGGCCAAAAGTCATTGAACAGATCAAGACTGAAAAGAAAACTTCCCCAAGATGTACTAAGTGAACTAGAAGAAAGTGATAATCCTGTGTAAATTAGCCTACTATCTTAACTGTTAAATATTAGAAAACAGTACGTGCACTAACGCAACTTTTGTTATCAATTTGTGTTTTAGCTAGAGGAGCTGACTAAGGCGTACCTCAACAGGTTATTATTATGTTATAGAGTTTAACAATGGCCTGTATAGTTTTTTTTTTTTACTGATCGGTCAAAATATATATTAAAAAAAAAAAAATGAGTTATTTGTTATCGATTTCCAAGTTAAACTCCAGATCGATTCATTAAGCAGGGCTTACGGAATAATAAACGTCTAGTTTGATAAGCATATGTGAAGGATTATGTGTGTATTGTTAATTGTCAAAGCTAACTGTATTGCAACTAAACGCGGTATTGAACACTCAGCCATTCCATGGAAAGTGAGCCTGAAGTGTCCAGACCGTAACAACCTTTTAATATTAATTAAAAATATATGTCATCATTGAAAAATTATTAAATTAATTTTCAGTACTAGTCTACTGAAGAACTAATTCTCAAAATTAATTTCATAATTTTTCAATGATGACATATATTTTTAATTAATATTAAAAGGTTGTTACGGTCTGGACACTTCAGGCTCAGTTTCCCTGGAATGGCTGCACTGTAAAACAATATGTTTTCATGAGAACTGATTTGCATTTGGTATATTCGGTGTAATATACTATCATAAAATAGCCGCTAATTTTTAAATTACTTTTTGCACTCCTTAGCTAGTAAGTGGTACTTACGAACTTTGTTTACATGGATCGTAAGTTGACATTCCCACACAGTCTTGTTGCTAAGGCCGGTTGCGATGAGGTTAAAACACTTATGGTCCAAGCGCTATGTCATAATTCATTACGATACACTTCATAATACAAGCCTTTATGGCCACGGCCCCCAGGACAAATATTCGGTTCCCATAACAACAAACACATGCGAATCACTTTCTGAAATAAACATCTATTTTCAAGAATGTATTTACATAATATTTTCAGGTAATATCACAATTAATATAATTAAATTGATATAAATAATCGTCGTGCAAAAAATAGCATGCAACACACGGGCCGTAAAGGCATTTACGGGTCTCGAAAACTTAAAAACCCTCGGCTGCGCCTCGGGTTTTCAATCTGTTTCCTCGACCCGTAAACGTGCCTTACGGCACTTGTATCGCAATATACTATTATTCTTCTACTGCTCACTGTAGTATTAAGAATAGGTTTTTGGAATTTGCAGAGAATTATAGCAGTTCATGTGCTTCAATTTTTTATGCCCCCCTACTTACAGCAATTTTCTTGTTGCGAACTCTCGGGTAATGCGAGACTAGAGCGCAAATTAGACGTCATCTGAAACTAGTACTGCTTCGTGCCATGATGCTGCAACCTAAGCTCACTTTCCCTCTCTCTTCTGTTTGCTACGAGAAAAACGGAGGGAGGAAATAAGAGTATCGTAACTCAAAGGAAATTAATATTATCGTAACACGTAGATAGAAGCGACTATTCAGTGCAATAAAAGAAAAGAAGAGCTTTAGAGGAAATATTATGCTCTTCCATGATAAATCTTGAGGGGGAGATTTTTATTTACAAGTTGCGTCAAACTCCCAACAGATGGCTTTGGAAAGATAACTGCGTGCTCTTTATAATAAGCACCGCCGTCTCGAGAATTACACTGCCTGTCATATGCTTTATTTTAACATGGAGTTTAGAGAATTGCTCAATTGCCTAATTTCTCCAGTAGAGGCGACACAGTTCACAACCAGATTGCACCAATCACCGCAACCTATACAACCGCCGTCTCGAAAATACTCGAGTAATAGAATCTAGAAGGCAGTGCCCTGTACATTACCGTACATTGCTCGTATGCAGAAGGCAGTGAGTAATACAGTTTAGAAGGCAGTGAGTAGAGTAGGATTACCTCCACAACGTCTCTGGGTTTTTACGTATATACCTTAGGAGCGAGTCTCACCGTTCGTAGAGTTCCTGCGTAGGGGTGGTAGCTGCACCCTGATTGGTTGTCCCACTCCACGTGTTGTCTGTCTCTGTCTCTCCGGCATTATCTCTCCACTCAACTATTATAGTATTTTCTACGACTGGCGACACGCTGCATGATGTTCACTCTCTGCCCAGCGGTAGCTTACTGATCTTACGCGCACCGAATTCGCGCATCTTGGTAACGAGAAGCTCGCTGGCTGGGTTAGCCTTCAAGGCCAGAGACTTTGTGGGAATAATCCAACTCTAATACAGTTTAGAAGGCAGTGATAATTAGCAATGCAGTCGATATTTATCTCGTCTGAAAGCAAACACAAACGGTATAATACGTCAGGTTTTTACCACAATGAAACTGATAAGAATAAATTTTCATGGCGCTTTGCTATAGTTCAGAATTATTGCAATAGTGCAGGAACGTAGCAAAAATTTTGGTTTTGGGGGAGGGGCAACTGGGTGTCTGGGGGTACACCGATTTTTTTTTAAATTGAGCCCTTCAACTTAAAAAAAAAGACATTTAAATAAAACGTGAAGGCTTAATTTTACAGTACCGGTACTTTCAATAAGTACTGTTAGTGAAATATAAATTTCAGTAAGGATAATAAAACACTTTACTTAAGAATACTAAACGAGAAGTAAATTTTAATTTAGTGAAAATTTCGTAAGTTTTATTTTTCATTTCAAGGATTGCCCGGTCCCTTCGGCCCTCTCCCTAGTGGATATAATTTGATATTATTTTTTCATTACCAAAATTTAATTTGATTGATTTGGATAGTTTTACCATTAGCGATAGTTTGGTTTGTTTCTTGTTTAGCGGAAACAAATCGTACTCCATTTGATTTTGTTGAAGGTGAATCTGAATTGGTTTCTGTTTTTAATGTCCCTGCAATAGTGAAGGTATTCTGGAACTCGAAGTAAGTCAGCCAGCATAATTATATCAGGAGACTCTTACACGTATTAAGAATAATGGGCTAGTGATAATTTTTCATTTCATAAACTCTCAACACATCGGCCGATTTCATTTTGGTTAAGTGTAAACGTCAGCACCTTTAATATATCTCCCCCCTCTCTCGAATCCTATGCCCCCATGTTGGGGCGAAGGGCCTCCAAGTGGAGTTTTCTGTTTACCGATGTGCATTTTGTTACGCTTATTTTCCTAGAAAGGGCAGAGGGACAGGTGGTATGCCCGTCGCCCCTTGACCCCCTCCGGAAAAAATGGTATTACTTGGACGTGAAATGGCCGAGAAATTTTGTCCAGAGGCTCTAATTTAGGCTTGGAGTTCTGTTACGTGCCCTAAATCTACGACACGCCCCCCCCCCCCCAGCTTAAAGTCACCTCCACCTTTAATATAGGCCTAGCTAATAAATAATGATAATAAATTATTTTATTTCATCTGGCAGGACTTAGACCTTGAGGCTGTCTCTTCCACCCAACCGGATTCAGAAATATACCGTACATTACATAGTAAATGATTGATAATTATTATGATTAGGCCTACTAGAACCCGGATTTATGAGCAACAATAAAAATAAAATAAACACGCAAATAAGCATGAAAAATCTAAGAACTAAGCACCATAATGGATGGGTTCCTAAAAGTGCAGACCTCTTGTCAGTTGAAATATCTAAGGTTGGTAATGCTGTCTTTATGTTTGTTGAGATCAGACAATGTAGTATCCGACAGTATAAGGTCAATAAAGTCACCAACGCCGTCGTAAAATAAGACAGAACAACAACAACAACAAAGTAGTACAAAAAGAAAAGCAATAGTTGGCGTAGAAATATAAAAATTCTTATTTTACACCTTGACAGCTGTTTTCTACGTGGAAAAGTGTTTACCGAAATATGGTTGGATTTCCCTGGTGAGGTTACAGAATAAATCTTCCAAATGTCATATTTAAAAACAAAACTTGCTCAATTATTAATTAAAAACACTTCTCAGTCATGTATTCTTCTCCTGTCATTATTAAGAGAGCATTCCTTTTCACTAATGGTGCACCAATTTCGTCGTTTATACTGTATTTGAATTTCTTACATGATGTAGTTTTAAATAGAAAGAGTTGATGAGTGAGTGAAGTAAGTAGTTAACAAAATTAACCGATGCAAATGCTCTTGATACAAAATGTGTTGTAGTTTTCACTTGTCTGGTTAATCAATCAATGATTTCCTGACAGGCAATTTCCTCACAGTTTACATAGCTGTATGCTCTCTTTTCACGTCGTTGTGAAGGCTAACAGACACAGGAAATACTGCTATCAAAACACTAGTAGAGAAACAGCCTTCCGCTTGTGAAATATAACAAAGTATCAGGGAGAGAGAGAGAGAGAAAAAAAAAACTCTTATTGGAAAACTGAAATACGATACCTCAATTTAACTATATTATGCCGTTTTTAGGGGTAGGCTATGTGTGATGAATAGACTTCGGATTTTAGGGAAAAACCTAATTTAATCCTTAAGTGATATATGGACGAAAACTTGTAGGCCTATATGCATTTTTAATAAGTGACTATGCCTAAAAATGATACTTTTATAGGACCTAAAACAGCCTATTTTTACGTTAGAGCCTAATATTGCCTTTTTGCTTGTTTTTCCTCTAAAGTTCAACATAAGTTTCTTTTTGCTATAAATTCTAGCATTTATTTTCAGTTCTTACTAAATTTTTAGCTCGCAATGTGCAGTATATGACACATTTGTGACGTGGTAACATAGTAAATATTTCGTCTTCAGTAGAAAAATTCCTTTGAATTCCCCAAAAAATTTTTCTCCAGATTCCCACACCCAGTAAAAAAAAAGAAGTAGTTTCTGAATCACTGAGGGATGCAAGGGGTTGAATATGCAAGTGTGCGTAGCTTCTGGGCGCAGGGATTATGTTTTCACTGTTATGGTAGTAATACAGGCCCTAGTAATAGGTCTATAAAATTCTGTGTAGGCCTACCATAGGCCTATATCTGAGATTTATCATGATTATTGATTAATGGTGACATCAATAAATATAAGATTCTGCAATGCAATTGAGATATTTCAGAAAATTGGCAACTTACCGATTTTATAAGTGACTATTTTCCGATTTTTAGAGCCTATTTTCCAATTTTACAGCCTATTTTAGGTACCTAAAAAAGCATTTTTAGCGACCTAAATGTCCGAAGTCTAATGATGAATTATAATTAGGCCTACGGCCCGGAAGTTTATGAAAAATCATATTTTTAATAATGCGCCCTATTGCGTGCTGGTATTAAATTGTGTACCTGACGTGAGGTAAATAAAATTTATAGTTTCATTTTGCATATTGATGCTTATTTTATTAGTTTTGCGATTGTGCATCATTTTTGCTTGATGTTAAAGTAATTATTCATATTGTATTAATTTGTACAATTTTTTACCAGTATATTTCTGATGGAGTTTATATATTTTGCATATTTCTGTTCAAACTTTACAGCATATTTGGCTCAGTGAATGTTTTGAGAACCGACTGTACAATTATAATTGACAATACTTAACGTCAAGTTTTTGGAACTGATAGTATAGCCTAATATTAAAGCGACGTATCATTACATTTGTTTTCAATTTAATAACATTTGTTGTATGCATCTTTCAGTTTTATAAAGTAATGTATTCAACTTCTACTATTATTTGTAACTAGCAGGTTCCCGCGATAATTAATTAAACCATTAAAAATTAAGAGCAAAATAATTAAAACATGTTTTTATCACACGAATCATTCGTAAACTAAACGATTAATAGCTAAATATCCGGCTTTGGAGTGCATTCCAAGATTAGAAAGCGTCGCTTGGTAAAAGCAATCTCAGATTCGAGTTTTTTGGCCCAGAAAACCCCCGTATAGTGAGTTTCGTCCAAATCGAACAATGTTTGACCATATTTAGGCCTATATTGATTATCCCTCTTCCGTATAGGTTGAAAATTTCATATGTCTATGGGTCTTGACATTATAAACAAATGAATCGACCAGCGTGGGCTTACAACATTCAAGCGATCGCGATGCTTTTATTTCCAAGGTATGACAAAAATAGCCAATGATTTGACATTGAAATGTATTACTGAAAATTGATGCTTCGAAAACTCAAAAAATACACGTTTTCTGCCCGTTTTTCACTCATAACTCACGAACGAAAGCGAAAATTAAAATTCCGGCTTTGAGGTGCATTTTCCGCCACTTCAGTCCACGTATGTTTAAAATTTCAGATTTCTGCGTTGAGTAGATTTCACTAGGCATCGCGAACAGACAGACAGACACTTCCTTTTATTGATATAGATTTATAATTGCATTCAGCTAACAACATACAGCTTACTTCATTGGTTACAGTGCATATTTTACAGATGTTATAGCATATTTGCATGTAGCCTATATTTCGTCTTCTGATAGAGGGTCTTAATCATAATAAATTATGCATAAGTGGTTACTCCAGATTAACTATAAACCTATTTTTGTTTAAGAATAAAATTGTTTCATGCAATTCTTGTTACTAGATTATTACCATGGTCAGGAAGTTGAAGCAATTGCATATATTTTTGAAAAGTACACAAATCACACGTGTTTAAAAAAGAAGAAGGGACTTCAATAAAGTTCATTTTCAGTTTTTGTAAATTTTATTTTATAATCTCTCATCATGACATATGGTCATGAAACTTCAAAATATTGCGTAACAATAATTTATTGTGAGACTTGGTCTCTTACTCTTCGAGAAGAACATAATCTGAAAGAGTTCGAAAACAGAGTGCTTAAGAAAATATTTGGGCCTCGGAGTGATGAAAATGGGGATTGGAGAAAACTGCATAACGACGAGCTTCATAACCTGTACTCGTCACCGGATATAGTAAGGGTAATTAAATCATGGAGGATGAAATGGGCTGGACATGTTGCACGTATGGGAAGGAAAGACATATCTCAAAAGTATTAAAGGGAGACCCGAAGGGAAAAGACCAGTTGGAAGACCTAGACGTAGGTGAGAGGTCAATAATAGAATGGATTTAAGAGAAGTTGGATTTGAGAGGGATGGTTGGATGGAGTTAGCACAGAATAGTATTGAATTGTGGGCTCATATAAGTGCGGAATAAACCTCCGGGTTTCATAAAAAGAAATAATAATTAATTTAGCTTGCTTACAGATTGTCTTGCCATTGTGTACGAAGTAATCTTCCATCATCAGTTTTGTGTAATGCGAGAATGGGTCAAAGGATGGGAAAACATGTTTTGGGTGAGACATTAACCACCCAGCCCCCTTCCTCAACCTTGGCGCCTCATCAGGTCTCGCTAAATAGTTCGTTGGTATAAAGTGGAAAACCTTTATAATATAGATTAAAGGCCTACATTATTTGATCACGTACGGAATTAATTTTTATTGTATTCATTTATTCATTGTACTCAAACATTTATAATTTTTCGTTTGTAGTATACTGTGCATCGATATATAATTAGATTTATATTAATCTACTATACCCCGTAAGGACGAGCTTTGCTCATATAGGGGAATGTTGGTTTTATTTGTTTTTACTTGTACTAAATATGAAATAATGTAAGTAATGAAATGTAATAATAATAAATAATAAATTTGTAAATTTGCAATCTCGTTAAACCGGAACCACAACAACAACAAAATCTTCTATTTTTGTGAATGACATAATGAATGTTTGTGAATTTTTGAATAGCTCAAAAACTTATAAACTGATAAAATTTCTTCACAACGTTATCTGTTACACAACAAATAAGTGTACGAAAAATCAAGTATTTAACTCTAAAATTGCTGAGAATAGAAGTTTCACCCAATAGCCCCTTCTCAACTACGAATTTTAATTATTCTAACGTTAGAGTTTGATAAGGGGCTGACATACACACACGATTTCAAGAGTGGGGCAGAAAAATGATGGAATACGAGAGAAGTGGAAAAAACGGTAAAGTCGTTCCATTTTTAAAACGGCTGTATGTTCTGAAACTGACAGGCGATTATGAGACCAATTCCTTCTGGAAGATCACTGGAAGAGTGGAATGCTTGACCTTCTTTTCTTGTTAGCAGAGAGGAAAGGACCTAATAATTTATGAAGAGAACAAAAATTACGTGTTCTGGGTTGAAGTTCAGAATCTCCGGCGTCCCGACGTTCAAGCAGAACGTGTCACGTGACTTCTACTACGTGACGTCATCTGCAACTGACTCTGGAATGATGTCAGTGCAAAAGCGGATTAAGTACATTTAATTGAAGTTAAGTTTTGAAAGTATTGTGATAAGTTTTATGCTGCGATAGGCTGTGTATGGGACGCAGCCGCAGGATACGTGAAACTTCTTGTCCAATGCTGCCTGTTTTGGCAAATGTCAAATAACCATTTACCCCAATACAATTAAATTCCCTTCACTCATATCGTTAAATATCTCGACATAACATAAAATAAATAAATAAATAAGCCCGTCACAATCCCTTATAGGGCAAGGGCCTCCTACCATGGTAGGGCTGGCTCTGTTTTACTCTCCCAAGGTGAGCTATTTCCTTGGAGAGTTGGGTTTTTGCCTCCTGGTGGGTTAAGACCTATATATTAACAACACTTTCCTAGGACACTGTTTTCCTAATGAATTAAATGCTCTATCATTTGTTTTCAGTTCACTTTTTCTGTGACCTATCCTGAACATCTCGTTTCTGCCTGAACTCTTCTTCCTTTCCTAGATCACTGTTTTCCTAATGATTTAAATGTTTTATCACTTGTTTCCAGTTCACTCTTTCTTTGGCCTGTCTTGTCCATCTCATTCCTAACTCCTCCCTGAATTCGTCCTCCCATCTGCGTCGAGGTCTGCCTCTGCTTCTTTTACCCTTCCTCTGGTCCCAAACAGTTGTTGCATACGCCCATCTTTCTTGATTCATTCTGATGACGTGACCCATAACATACTGACCATAATTTAATATGGAATGTACAAGTCACTAATATTGCAAAACAAAACTTTCAGTGCTACATACTTTGTGGTACAGTACGTTTCACGCAAGAGTTGGCCAATCATATGGGTTTCTGCTTCACGGCGGGCACAGCTGTAACTCCCGAGCGATCGGGTGAAATATCTACGCAAATAAAGCCACTAACAGTGTAATGATTCAGATTCTCACGTTTACAGTTGGAAATACAATGAAAATAACCATGTACCTCATCACAAGAGATGTTGGAAATGTCTTCCTCTTGCATCCACACAACACTAGCATCTTTTCAGGAAATTTTCTTTCACGCACGTAAGTTCAGCTTCCGAGATAGATTTCATTTCTCTTGTGATATTGTCTTTAAGTTCTTCTAGTGTATGGGAAATTGACCAATACACTTTATTTTTCATGTGAAATCAATTAGCATAATTCTGTTACGTAGCAAAATGTCCTAATAGTTAAAAGAATGTGTGTTCTTGATTTAATCCTTATATCTTTAACTGTTCAGACGATACATCAATTTTATTCTGACAATGTTACAAAAGAAGTAGCCGCTCCGGTCGTGGAAACCACCATTAACTGCCGTGTGTGTCGACATGCTGACCACATGCCCCCAATCCTGCCATCTGCCTATGGTAGATGGCGCAGCGGTCGGATGGTAGGCCTTATCCCTTCAGGGATGTAGCGCCATGGAGTTTAGTTTTTTAGTAATGTTGCAAAAGAGGAAGTTCCGGGAAACAGCAACCTCAGTTTAGCAAGCATTTCAGGAATCTTGCCTTGAGACTTCCATAGGATTTTCCTTCTAAGCTGTTGCCCTTACCATTTTGTTTTTGAATTGCATTTAATTTTTTCACTATTTTAGGTTATAAATGCATTTTTCATTTTCACTGTTTTATAATCATTAAATGCCTTGCCCTAATTATCAGGTTTCCAAGCGAAATATTATTGAATTACAAAAGTAACCGATCCTTTGTATTCGCTTGAGCTTTTCACACCCCCAGTATCTGAGCTGACCGATCTATTGAACCCTGCAACAAGTTTCTGGACGTGGACCATTTGAGTCGAGTTTTCCGGTTGTTTACTAGCCAGCCTCTTCCTCTTTCCGCAGTTTCTTAGCCCTTTCCTTTCTAGAATGATCGACATTAGTCATACTATTGTTTAAGGTCTGTATTACACTATCACAATTCTATGCCCAGGATGTTTAATAAACCATGCATACGATAGTTTCGTATTTCTTTTTCTGCTTTTGGCTTTATCAAGATGTTCAACAAGTAATTGTCTAAAACACCTTGAAGGAAATCTAATAACACAGTAATTTAAAATAAATATGTGTAATGCGCACTTGACCTTTAATAATAATAATAATAATAATAATAATAATAATAATAATAATAATAATAATAATAATAATAAAAATAATAATAAATATACTGGCCTTCAGACTTTCTTTCCCTGAACAAGGGCTCCACAAATTGCTTTATAATTATTGCAAGAAAAATACAAGAAAGAAATGAATTAAGCCAAAGATAACATGAACAATTTAATATTAATTACCGGTATACTTAAAATTACAAGTTGAACCCTATGCAATCTGCCGTAGGCAGACGGCAGGATTGGGGGGCATGTGGTGAGCATGGCGACACCCACGACCGTTAATGGTAGTTTCCATGACCGGAGCCTCTACTTCTCAAGTAGCTCCTCAATTTGAATCACGAGGCTGAGTGCACCCCTACCAGACCTCCCTACCTCAGAGAAATCCGAGGAGGTACGGGGGATCGAACCCGGGTCGACGGATCTATAGTGAGCGACGCTAACCACAAGACCACGCTGGCGGTTTTTTTATATTATACAATTTACAATCTTCTACTCTTATACAATTCAACGGCCCTAAATAGCGTGCTTGCTCGCTCGCCCGCTTCGTGAGACATCGGGTATACTCGGCGATGTTCGTCTCTCGCAGTCTAAACTTTCATGACGACTACAAAATTAGGAAGGAAAACCGTTTCTTTATTATATAAGGCCTAAGTGAAATGAACACAATGAACAAATATTATAATTTTATTTTTCTTACAATTTTCATAGCTCTGAACCACAAACATTTTTAATAATCTACCAGTGTAATTTTCTTAAAAATCCTGGAGTCAATGAATAATGGCGGGCGAAGCCGGGGGCAACAGCTGTAAAATATTGATGGTTTTATCTCTTGAAATATCGCTGATAATAATAATCCAAACAAACCATTCCTTCCCTTGAAACATTATATAATTTCTGAAAATTACACTGAATTGATAAAATAAAATTCACATCATATTCATGTCAATAAACAGCTGAAAAAAATACGTATTATGTGTTCACAGGTTCTTTGGAACTGCATAATCGATTCTGATATAGTTTTCCCAGGGGGCGCTTTCATGTCTTGGAATGTACTCTAAAGCAGGAATTTTAGCTGTTTCATTAATTATTATTAATGGCTTAGTTTATGAATGATTCGCGTGCAAGTGTTAATAAATATAATGCTTTAATAATTATTATACTCTTAATTTTTAATTTTTAAAAGAATTATCGTGGCGAAGCCACGGGCACCTCCTAGTTAAATACAAATACATAAAACAAAATATAACTTAAAATCCACTACTTAGAATAAAAGCAATAAAAAGAAGAATAAGAAAAACAAAGCTGGAAGAAATGTTTTTAAATCCTCTGGTATAACTAATAAAATGGTTCTTTAAATATCTGCTAATTACAGAGTGAAGTAAATTATTATTATAATTATTATTATTATTATTATTATTATTATTATTTATTAAGGAATATTCCACAATACAATGGTTTTCCTTGATCCCACAACAATCTTTTGCCTCTATAAGTCCCTGTTCATAGCATCGTCTTCACTTAATCCTTTTCTCTCCATATTCCTTTTCACGCCATCCATCCAGCATTCTTTGGGCTTCCCTCTTCTTCTTTTTCCTTCTACTTTCCAATCCAAAATTTTCTTGGGTATTCTATCCTCTGTCATTCTGAGTACATGTCCATACCATTTCAAGCGTCTTTCTTCTACAATTTCCAAAATATTCTTTTCAACTTGCATTATTTCCCTTATTCTGTTATTCCTAATTTTTTATTTCCTGGATTTTCTTGCTGAACGCCTCCAAAAATCCATTTAAATTATAAATTATAACCTACAAAGTAAGAATTTTTATAAACTTATCGAAGTTTTTGCTGTTCGTATTTCTGGATGTGACCTAATTATGGAGTTATACAGTCTTGGAGCATATAGTAATAATACTACGTTATTGTTTTGCGACTGTTTGCTTACATTTCTAAACAAAAGAGTTCAGCTTGAATTCATTATTATGTAGTCTATATGTAATGGGACATTATTTCCAGCTTAAAATCCGTTTATATCAAACGTGCATAGAGTAAATTATTGAATAATTATATAATGTGAGGGAATTATGTGTTATTATACGCTCGAGGTAATCGGCATTTTAATTCACTTTATTATGATTTCATTACCACAACTTGTGGAACACACTAGTAATTATTTAATGAAGCATAATTCTCCAATGTTTCCAATAATATTTAAAATATGCTTTCATTTCATAAATAGAGATTGATTGATTAAGCTCATTAATTCGTAATTCATTATTTCCAATGCGCATAGGTAGAATGCATATCGAAATATATTCGAATAATATTGCGATATTATTAAGGGGGACATACAGCTTTGGGTGATATTCATAGGTGAGAAATAGATGAAATTCATTATTTTTTTCAGCAATGAATTGCTCTGTAACCTTGTAATTTGGTATGCTCTTTATTGACTACTTCTACAATTGCATATCATATGATCTATGCCATCTACTTTCTTTGGAATGTAGGTATAAGTGTTTATAAGAAATCAATTTTTTAGATAATATTTTTTATGAAAAAAATATATTTAAAAAATAAACTATTAATATTAAATGAATTATTGTAGATAGTGTTGTTCATACGATATTAACAAATACACAGAAAAATAATCTAATATATAAAGTCGAATGTGTGTTTGTGGGTATGTATGTTTGTTCCTTATACAAATCTACATTTCTTTACCAATTTACATGGAATTTTGCACACATACCCAGTTAAGCCCGGGAAGTATAGCGGTCAACATTAAAATTCAAACAAAATACTCCTTCTCTTGAAAATTATATAATTTCTGAGAATTTTATACTGAAAAAATGAATTGCTGTTTAGTTCACATGGCAACAGTGAATTGTTTACTATGATTACATAGGGCCTTGGCAAGTATATAGCCTAATGCTGGACTTTAACGAATTATGATTCCATCGATGTAATATATTGGCGAAAATAATTACTGAAAATGAAATCCACGAAAATAAAGCACAGTGTGATGTAGTCACAACGGTTGTATGGTAACATGAGAATGAGAAATAAAATTTTCCGTCAAGTCAATACAATCTTATGTAATTTATGTTTCTTCTTATTTCAACCCCTCCCAGGCATGATGTGTATAAGCAACGGAATGCAGCATTCGACATCCTCTATGAACCATGAAAAGCTAAAGGCGTATCTAGCGTTTTCTGATGGAATCGTTTGAGTGTGATAATTTTTTTTCTTCATTTCAAGTTTTACATACCGTACATAAAGTCCTCCATAAGTTAATTTCAAATTAAAAAATACAAAGCCCGGGCGACGCCGGGCCTTTTCAGCTAGTCACTCATAAATATTGATATTTGTGGAAGTTATCAAGGAAACGGGATTTCAGTGCATGAAACATGGCTGCCATTTTGAAACGATAATTACCCGTAACTGTAGCAGTTCAATTAATTTTGAAAATAATATGCAATTGTAGAAATAGTCAATAAATAGCATATCAGATTGCAAGGTTGTAGAGCAATTCATTGCTTCAAAGAAATGGAGTTCACCTATTTCTCAGCTATGAATTTCACTCAAAGCTGTATATCCCCACTTAAATCACTACCCTTTATTCTTTTCAATTGCTGGCTACAGCGTTGTACATTTCTATGTCTGGTCAAAAGGTATTATGTGATCCCTAGATCGTGGTCCTGTAAGACCTAATTAAAACATAAAAAAACAATTTAGGCAGGCCTACAGGCTGAGGTAGATTTCGAAGTGCTTTTGGTTTGATTTATTGTCGCTGCGTATCACTCTTCTTCTTTAGCCTTGGCATGACAAACCCGCAATAATAACTGCAAAAAAGAGGAAAGAGCACTTTTTCAAGCATTAAAATCTCGCCTTATACGAGAGCTATCGAGAAACTAGTTATTGATTTGTAGAGTACTCATCTAGAGCAGTGATTCCCAAAGTGGGGTCCGCGATGGTATTTCAGGGGGTCCGCAGGCGGTTTAAGAAGAAATAGGATATCTCATAATTTTATCAAATGAAGTTACATATCTTCTAAAGCAGCTTCACTGTTCCCATTAAGGAGTAAACTCTGTTTGTTACCATTGATAAAATTTGAATCAAAGTATTTATTTAGTGTTCTTTTTTTCAAAACCCAGAGGGTGTCCGCGAAATTTTAATTTTTTTCAAGGGGTCCGCGGACTGAAAAGTTTGGGAACCACTGATCTAGAGCTTTTCAACGATGCCCCACAAGACATGGTTTCAAAAATTTCGAATTTCCATCCACTCCATCGCCACCCCCACTCGTACCCCCAAAACCCCCGAATCGTTGGTGTCAGTGTGAACTCCATAGGGAGTACTCTAATTTATTCAAACAAAGTTTCCCTCTATACTTCATAGGGGCCGAGATATACATTTTCCAAATTTCAACCCCTTCCCCCGACCCCCCCCCCTTGTGCCATTTTGCTCATTAACGAACTTGTCGGAACTATTGGGCCTAGAAATAACATAATAAAATATGGCTCAAATATCTTCAAAATTACGGTCACTAGCGTGTATATATATATATATATATATATGACCGCCGACGTGGTCTTGTGGTTAGCGTCGCTGACTACAGATTCGTCGGCCGGGGTTCGATCCCGGTACCTCCTCGGATTTTTCTGAGATAGGGATGTCTGGCAGGGGTGCACTCAGCCTCGTGATTCACATTGAGGAGCTATTTGATAGAAAAGTAGCGGCTCCGGTCATGAAAACCATTAACGGCCGTGGGTGTCGGCATGGTGACTACATGCCCCCCAATCCTGGCACCTGCGTGTGGGAGATGACGCAGCGGTCGGGTGGTAGGCCAAATCCCCCTAGGGATTTAGCGCCACGGAGTTTATAATTATATACATATATACTTTTGAACGGGCGGTGGTTTCGTACTTAGGGAGGCATGACACTTAAAGATAAGAAGAATTTTTCGAAAGTTATTACATGGTACCGATCCCAATTTGCCTAAAAGAAAACTCATTTTGAAAGTTGAGTAGGTAATTCTGGACCTTCATTATGCATAGTTTATAGACCTTTAGCATCCGATGATAGGCTTGCTCATAATAGTGGTTGATGAGGAAGACAGCTGATTTTCTTTATCTCAGATTCCTAGTTGTTGTGGGCACGGTTTGGCTTGTGTGTAGTTGTGGAGGATGACGTAATGTTGTTGCTAGTACAGATGCACCCTCTAGTATCAAGATAACGAACCCACACACAAAGCTCTCAACCTTGCATAATTTTTAACATCATTCTACACGTCTTATACACTTACTATACACTTTGTATATGATTAAATCTCAGCCTGAATGCATAGTAAGATATCTATTAACTCATTTAGTTAGTCTTGAGTGAAGATTGTGTATATTTTATAGATTTTATTCCACTGGACTACAATATGTAGGAGTACTCAGCAGTTGGCTACTCTGTTACCGATTTGAAGAAGCAGTTTGCCGCCCGGTTGCCAGTCCTCCCGCGCTACCGTTTGTTCGTGTAAGGAAAAAGTGTGTGTGCTGCGTTTTAAAGAAAATTCGTATGATATTAAGTGTGGAATTTACTGACCGATCATCGCCAGAACAGTTATTGAAGAAGCGGACATGTCAATCATGAAGGTAAGGCAAGTGTATTCAATCTTGGAAAACTGTGTTCGGACACAGTTTGCTGTTGTGTTGAAAAAAAATGGCCATCCGGCAGGCCTACACAAACTATGTTCTTGCTTTAAATAAAAAACTAAAACTAAACTCCGTGGCGCTACATCCCTGGAGGGACTGGGCCTACCACCCGACCGCTGCGTCATCTCCCGTAGGCAGATGGCAGGATTGGGGGGCATGTGGTCAGCATGTCGACACCCACGGCCGTTAATGGTGGTTTTCTTGACCGGAGCCGCTACTTCTCTATCAAGTAGCTCCTCAATTTGAATCACGAGGCTGAGTGCACCCCTACCAGATCTCCCTACCTCAGAAAAATCCGAGGAGGTACCGGGAATCGAACCCGGGCCGACGGATCTGTAGTCAGCGACGCTAACCACAAGACCACGCCGGCGGACTCTTGCTTTAAATATTTGCGGTTTATTTTAATAGTCTTGCATATTCATAATTTCAGACCAGAAAATGTCTGGTCATTGTAAACGAATCGTCAGTTTTACATGGTACACTGTTAGAGCTGTTCGTAGGCCTACCTTGTAACTTACATGTCCTCTCAGAAAAATGTGATGTAAAACGTATAACCTCCTTTACCCTTAGTATTTTTTGGCATGCAGGGCTAGTTTAGGGAATTTCGCCCCCCCCCGCAAGATTTATTGTTGGGGTCACCTCACCTTTATCGCAGATTTATCAAGCCTAACCTATTTACTATGTGATACAGATATTATGTATATTTCCAGTGATAGTTTAGTTCACATACTACATTAGAGTTCCTAATGCAATGTATCTATCTATATTCCTATCCCCAGAGTGTCGGGGCATTAGGGCATTAGGGACAGATGGTAAGCTCATCGTCTCCGAGCCCCCTCAGGAAAATTCCGTTTTAGGAATGCACTTCATTACGCGGTTCTTTTGTTTTCTTAAGTGGCGAATTGCATCAACACGAAAATGGGAGACATTGAAAAGAGAAATAGGGGGAAAAACTTATCGGTATTTTTAAAAGTATCTACTAATTTGCAAAGAAACAATAAAAAAAAAGATAATATTTGGGAGAAAATTACGAGAAAGTTTGATACCATTGACATGGTCTTGTATGTGATAACGTTCATGAATTATTTGTCTGTAATAATTACAGTACCGGGTACCTAATACATCAGAATTAATCTGTTTTCATACATCCTCTTTATTTTGTCTTCTTATTTCAATTGTCGTTCATATATCAGAAATGTAATTTGCTCTTGCAGAGTGCAGACACAAAGTTTGAGAATATCAGGTGATTTACTACGAAGGTCATTGAACTCTTTCTCAGTAGGAAAATCAATATTTTTTTCTGTGTTGTGCTTCCCTACAGTAGGTCAGCCGTGATAATTTCAAGACAGAGCAACTCTCCACAAGAGAAATATGCGTATGAAATAAGTTATAATTAATACAAATGAAACAAGAAACAAATTACCTAGGTGGGGTTTTTTCTGGGGGTTTTCCTCACCTGTGAGACAAATGTCGGGTAACAGTATGCCCTTGTGGTCCTCAGATATCATTTGGCCGTCATTATCATCTCCATCCAATCCTCGCCTTGTTTGGAGTGAGTGAGTGTGTGTGTGTGTGTGTGGATGGATGGTGTGTCTCGTCCTATATGTGTTCGTATTGTCTCGGAGGTGGCCTCGGCATTGGGCTGGTCATTCATCCGAGGAGGCCTTCCATGTCCTTGTCTGGTCAAAAAAGTATGTATGTGATCCATAGACAATCCCTCTCCCGACAGGTCGCGACCCTGTAAGGCCCGGGCGGCTTGGGTTGCTTAAATCCTAAAAGGGAGAGGAAAACGAAGACAAAGAAAGATAGATTGCTTGTATTGTCTTACATGTAATCAGCAGTACAACGGATTGGGTTAGTTCAATTTCGCAAAATAGCAGTAGATCTACAATATCCCGGGCTGAGGCTCTTGTAATTAATTTTAAGAAAATAATCGAAGTGTTAAATACCCTAGAAAACATTCAGACATGCTTCCTCTAGTAGAGTGATGAAAAAGAAGATATTATAACAGCATCAGAATCGAATTAGGCAGGATTCGCGGAAAAGCAATGCGTCTGTGTAGGCCTAAATTCTTTGCGGAATACAGAGGCTCCCAGTCAGCCGGAGGCGTTACATGACTTGCCGCGAGGAGGAGCTCCTGGTACCCGGTTAAGATAACGGATAGCCTACTGATAAAGATAAGAAATAAAGCTCCAGCTCTTGAGTAGTATTATTTTGATTCTCTGATTTTCTACCGCTTTTAATTGCTTTAATAGCACTTTAATAATCGTAATCATAGTAATGAATATTACCGACAATAAGAACACAATAAAAAGAATCACCAATAATGAGAACAAAATAATACTAAAAATGATAATAATGATAATAATATACTAACAGAAGTTAAATGTTTACATTCCCAAAATCTTGTAAAATAATTCATATTTTTGAAAGACATTGTTATTATTATTATTATTATTATTATTATTATTATTATTATTATTATTATTATTATTGTATTATTATTATTAAGTGCCAGAGTGGTACTTGATGAGATTGTGTGGGGGAAGGGAAAATGTCTGTCTGCATGTCCGTTTTTTTGTACGCGCGATAACTCAAATACGCTCTATCGGATTTTCATGATATCATCTGGCCGTCATTATCATCTTCATCCCATGTGTGTGTGTGTGTTCGTGTTGTCTCGAAGGTGGCCCCGGCATTGGGTTGATCCGGGAGGCCCTCCATGTCCTTGTCTGGTCAAAAAAGTATGCATGTGATCCATAGATAATCCCTCTCCCGACAGGTCGCGGCCCTTTAAGGCCCGGGCGGCTTGGGTGGCTTAAATCCTGAAAGGGAGAGGTAAAACTAAGAAAAAGAGAGAGAAGAGGAGGTTAAGGATTTATATAAAATCTTCACTGACGGAACCTGCACCAATCATAATGTTCTCTTCATTTTGTTACAGGAAACGACGGGCAGTGATGCTCCGTGTCCTTGGAATGCGACTGCTCACCCGACTGTTGTTGTTGGTCTGCTCGCTGAGTCTTGTATCGCTACTGTTCCTCAGCCGGTGTGGCCTCAATGTGGAGACAGAAGTCCAACTCGATCCCGGAACTGGTGAGTAACTTCAATTGCACTACTCTAGGGTGACCAGACGTCCCGTTTGTAACGAGATTGTCTTTTTTTTTTGATTGACTGGCCCCGTTGTCCTTAATTTCTCACTGTCCCGTCAATATGCATTTCCGTGATATATCTTGCATAAGTTTTTATAATTTTCTGTTAGAATAACCAAAACTTTTGCAAGAAATACAGAACTTGCAAAAATATCAAAGAAATACTGGTTCAGATCCCGGATGCACTGCATCCGATGCAGTGAACCATAAATAAGATTTTGACTCTGAACTTAAGTTTTAAGATGTAGGTAAGGAATTGATTGAAGCAGACTATCTTTAGAATATTATTTGTATGGTTATAACATGTCCACTTTATTGGTTAAAATTAAGATTTCATTCCTAAATTATAGAATATGTATAGGCCAAACGTTTTATTTGTTAGAAAAATATTTCAATCCTCCTTATACCCTCAATAGTTGTAAGTTAGGATAGAACATAGGAAGTGCCAAGAACATTCATAAAGATTTATAATATTTATTTGTATTATATTTTCAAAAAGTTATTGTTGTAATTGATGGTACAATATGATATATAAGCCTCACAGAAGATCTGCCAAATATAATCTTTATGAATGTTCTTGGCACTTCCTACGTTCTATCCTAACTTACAACTATTGAGGGTGTAAGGAGGATTGAAATATTTTTCTAACAAATATATTCCCTCATTGGGAAATGAAATTCATCAATCCTAACGTTTTATAATTATGGATTCAGTTTTCTCGATAATCCATATGACATGCCTGACTGTCCCGTTTTTTCATTTTTGAAATATGGTCACCCTAGACTACTCTGCACTTCGATTTGGGTCTAGCCCTATCTCCTTAACATTATACAGTCATCCCTTGATATAGTGCCATCCTCGCTCTGCGCCAATAAATGCAAGTGAACGGATCTTCTCCCATATGAAATACACAAGAAACCTCGTTACTGTGCCAATTTATTTACTGCCAGTGAAAATAAGACAAGATTTTTACAAAATATAGCTTGCAGTGATTTTTTTTCATTTGCAGAATTCTTTTAAAACTGGCGTGAATGTTAGGAAGATTATTTAAGTGACATACTGTTCTGTATTTCTAAGAAGTGAGTGCTCTCCTGCCACTAACTGTAAAATGTGCGGTGGAATAAGAAAGTTATGTCAAGAAGTCGGACATCCATCCTGCGTGAGGGTGAAGCAGGTAGATTTATTTAATTTTTATTTCATAATAAAATGCAGTAAATTAATACAGGACTGCGTTATGCCATTTTTATTTTAAAAATTAGATTTCGTTTCAGTGCCACCCTCGCCTTGTGCCACTAAATGTTAAAGAACAGATGGTGGCATTATATCGAGGGTTGACTGTACTTTTAATTTTTACTAAATGAAACAACTTTAAAATTGTGTCCATAGGTACAAGGATTATAATTATTGTATATAAGAATACATTGTGTAATTCTCATACCTTAAAACACGTAATTCATGATAATAGCGTATAACTGACGGTCATCTTATGTGGGTAAACAGATTGACCAACACGACAAACTTCGCAGGAGATATAATATGGCATACTGTATTTTCAAAACGCTGGAATTCGGTATGCCCTACTAAACTAATACTACTGTTCATAACATAACTTAATCTAACCTAACCGCCACTCAAATAGAATCTACCTGCCGCTACTTACCTTAATGCAAGGAGTTGGTATCCTGCTTTGCATTTGGCATCCTGTTTCGCTCAGAACCATACTATGGCTGGCGTGTTTTATGCGTAATAAAAATTAACTGATTGAAATAGGTAAAAATACAATATCAAGTTTTAAAAATTACTAATTTCACCCGTTAATCAATTCCTTTAACAAAAGTTAGTACATTTAATCAAATGTTCAGTTCCAGGAAGAAAAATTGCGATATTCAGGAGATAGTGCTCTCACCCTCTGACTTATAAAAAGCGGCCACATTTGAGGTTGTGCTTTTCTCTAGAACCTACAGCGTGGTGCGCTGTGTTTTTCCTGTTCGCGATGGCGGCGCGCGTTGCCGTATGCGGCATAGTTTGGCGCTGAAACAGCCATACAACAGTTTCCTCAGCTATGGAAAGGTGAAGTCAGACTGAAAAATTCAATGCCATAGCCGGGATTTGAACTAGGATCTGTGACCTACTATTCTATATCCCAATTAAGAACGATCCTGTTCAAAACAAAGAGGCGTGGCTGTCATAGTCCGCACGTGAGAACGCATGACATCACCGTGTTAGTGGTAGTTTGTTTATTCTCAGTACAACTCACCCGCAGGGTCGGCGTGAACAATGAATCCTTTGTTTTGTTTACTACTTGATATACTATAATGATGACGATACCAGTGAGAGTTTGTTATTTCAAGTGTAAATGTTCATATTATTGTTGCATGAACTTACGAACACTACTTCTGTACTAGCAAGCCACTCCTGGTAATGGCGCATGCTAATGACTTTAACCAATCACGTTTTGTCACTTTCTTTCTTTCTTTCTCGTAGTTTTACCTCTCCCTTGTAGGATTTAAGCGACCCAAGCCGCCCGGGCCTTACAGGGCCGCGACCTGTCGGGAGAGGGATTATCTTTGGATCACATACATACTTTTTTGACCAGACAAGGACATGGAGGGCCTCCCCGGATGAGTGATCAGCCCAATGCCGGGGCCACCTCCGAGACAACACGAACACATAGGACGAGACACACCATTCACACACACACTCACTCCAAACAAGGCGAGGATGGGATGAAGATGATAATGACGGCCAGATAATATCCGGGGACCCCAAGGGCCTAAAGTTACCCGATATTTATCTCAAAGGTGAGGGAAAACCCCGGAAAAAACCTCACCTAGGTAACTTGTCCCGACCAGGAATCGAACCCGGGCCCGCTGCGTGAGAGGATTGAACGCATCCCCTGAGCCACAGCGGTACGTTTTGTCACATGATGCAAATTTTCCGCGAACTCTCTGTGAGTTCTCCTCCCCTTTGTTTTGAATAGGATCAAACTAGAGTGGGACAAGTTGGTGAGAGCAGCGGCACGGAGAGCCGAAGATCCTGGTTCAAATTCCGGCTATGCATTGAATTTTTCAATCCGATATCACTTTTTCATGTTAGCCTACACACGGCCAGTGTGAAAGAATTATCAAGGCTTTAACTTCCAACGTTACTTACCTACTGGCCTCCATATTTGTCCATACCTTTATGGCACCATCCATCACTCGCCGTAGTTCACATTGCAAAATGCTGACAATTTCTTAGCGGATATTTTGTTTTAATTCCTCGCCAGTGTGTGGGTTTGTATATTTTGTGTTTAAATTTATTTTAGGCCCGAGCGGCGTGGGCCGCATATAGGAGAGGTAAAACTACGAAAGAGAAAAAATAAATAAATTTAACTTCAACAATTTGGTAATTAATTGCATAGAGCCAAACGAAATACCTACCTACCGTGAAAGACCCTAAGCTATTTCTGGGGGAAGTAACCAAACGATGACAGATGCCGTCTAATTTTACTTCGGTAAGAACCCTACGTATTCGGGAGGTTCCAGGTTCAAATCCCGTGGCCGGCCAATTTGACATGGATTTTCGGGATTTCCCCAGTCATAAAGGCAAATGCCGAATTGGATATTTACGTACCATGAATCATCCTCACCATTTCATCCTGTATCATATCCATTTAAATTAATATCAGTTGAATACGGCCCCATAAAATTCACCAACAATAGAAGATGGTTGACAATCAATAGTTCCATGGTCTACCCTACTTTTTTCTTTGTGTGCCCTCCCTTACCCCCGGAGTGCCAAGCAATGAAGCTTATCACCTCCGGTCAAACCAAATTTTGGTAACCACTTGTTTGATGTGTTTACCTGGTATAGACACAGATTCCTAACTCCTGATATGGCCTCGTAGCTAAAAGGAGTAAAATACTGCTGGAATAATAAAAAAGAACCTAACGCTGTCTTTTAGGAAACATTCTGTAAATCGTATTTTGTAGGAGCTGACTGCATTATCACATAAGAATCATCATTCACTGCTACTGAAGTATAAATCCGTCTTCTAAAAATATTGTATAAAACCTTAGATATTAAATTAATAGACTTTTGTTACATGTAAAATGTGAGGATTTTTTCCCTCTTATCATTGTTTTCATTCACGATTACTAACTCTTTTACTAAACTTTTCCTCACCGATTCGAAGCTTAGGGCCCACTGATGGTTTAACTTCATGATTGCTTATATAAATAAACAAATTTTGCTCTGAAAAGGATAAGATTTTTAACAATAAGCATAAGTTCAGCTTCCGAGATAGAGTTAATTTCTTTTGTGATATTGTCTATAAGTTCTTCTTATCTATGGCAAATTGACCTATACACTTTATTTTTCAAGTTTCCCCATAAATAATATTTACATACTGTTAGAAGAACTTAAAAGACAATATCACATAGGCCTAACACAAGAGAAAGTAACTCTGTCTCGGAAGCTGAACTTATGCGCGTGAAAGAAAATTTCCTAAAAAGGTGCCAGTATTGTGTGGATGCAAGAGGAGAACATCTCCAACATCTCTTGTGATGAGGTACGTGGCTATTTTCATTGTAATTTTAACTGTAAATGTGAGAACCTGAATCTTTACACCGACCGCGGCATTATTAGCGTAGATATTTCACCCGATCGCTCGGGAGTTGGAGCTGTGCCAGCCGCGACGCAGAAACCCGCGTCATTGGCCAACTCTTGCATGGGACTCACTGGAATTCAACATACTTGAAAACTTGTTTTCTATGATGATCTGATGTGGAGTGACTCTTTAATACCATAGAAGTACAATTATTATCATCATCATTGTCCTCGTCATTTTCATTATCATCATTATAATCAATTTGAGGCATACTGCGGCTTTTGTTTTAGCCACATACAAGATAGACTTAGATATATCAATTAGAGCAATGTATTTCTGCAGTCATGCGTTGTTACATATGAGAATAGCTAACCTCTAACATATCCTGCGGTCCTGGGAATGAATAATGTCCTCTGTTTGAATTCATACCCTACCTCAACATGCTGGATTATACGCGATATTGGTATGGAGATTGCATGTATTAACCAACGCATTCAGGAGACGCAATAATTCATATCGCCTAATACTGCATTGGAGAACAATGAATACCTTGCAGCGGGTGCTAGCCTGTAGTAAGCGAAGCGAGATGATTTGAACCTATAACAATCTCAACATGATTTTCTCATATGTTTGTTGGTATTTATTTATTATTATTTATTTATTATGTTGAGAATATAACAGGCTCATTGCCCAATCACAATATTCTCTCAGACACCAGTTCTACAACACTAATATTAGGCTACATTGTATTTAATGTAATACTAAAAATATTTAAACTAATACTACAACTAAAAAAATTACAGGGGACTTGAAACACATATAATATGGAATTTATATATATATATATAATTTTCATTATATTTTGTAATAACTAAGAATGTTTCTTTTTTTCATTTCTTTTAGTCATGTGTATTAAATATTATTCAAGTACTTAATGTTTGAATTTTTTCTTTGCATTCAATGTACGTTTCTTGTATTCAGGTACTGTATAACATTTTTGTTTTAATTTATTATTATTATTATTATTATGTATTTAATGTTTTTGCCCTGGCTGAGTGGTAGAGAAGGCCTTATGGCCAGTTTAAATAAATAAATATGAAAATTACACAGTGAATGGAACAGATCAAAACAACTAATATAATATTTTTGGGGGAAACGAAAGACTTAAACAAAGAAAATGACCTGGAGCATATTTTAACTATCACTTTTTAATTGTTATTATTTTAGAGTTTTAAAATTTTTGTCACAATTATAATGGTATATAATGGTCTTGCAGTTCAAATATTTATTTGTGTGCATAATATGTTAAACCAATACAATTGCACCAGTAATCTCGTTCAAAAATTCCACATTCAACCGTCCCTCCCCAAAAATGATTTAGTCTTTTCTCAACTAATACAAAATCTACAGGGATGAATAAACTGTGAATGAACAGAATTTTTTGCCGACTAAAGTAGCCTATACTCAGTTTGCGTTAAAACCCATTGTGTGCGCACAAGGTTGCGAGTTCGATCCCGGACCTGGTCGAGGGCATTTATGTGTGCATGTGACAGGTCCATGTCAGTAGATTTATTGGCATGTAAAAGAACTCCTGCGGGACAAAATTCCGGCGCACAGGCGACGGTCACAGGCATAAGTTACAGTACAACCACGTCGTTAAATAATCATATATTAACCAGCTACAGCTGTTTTAAGTTATTAATTATTAGGGGGCGGATTTCTGTGACATGTCATATTTTCCCCTTTGCATTATTTCAGGTTTCCGACTAATTTAAACCCGATTCCAAGCATCCTGGTGAAAATGGAACGGCTTTTATTGTGCATATAACTGCATATTTAGGAAATTTTCAACTATTGTAGCATATTTAGTATGAATATGCATATTTATGTCATATTTTTGGCATATTTGTGTGCGTAATAAAGAAATGTTGAAGTTTCGCGTCATATTTTGTAAATTTTGCATAATACTTATACTTTACAGAGAATTTACAGATATTTTAAATAATTAACATTACATTTTAATAAAATGAATTGTAATGATACCTAAAAATATATAAATAATGTGTAAGTGGTAAAGTCATATTTTAAATTTTATTGGTCATATTTTAATGTTTTTTAGGTCCTAAAGGCATGGATTTATCCTATCTTTTAGGTCTTAGAAATCCGCCCCCTATTAATTATTTTCACGTAAGTACATTTTTAATTGTGCTCTAAATCGCCATCGCAGAAAAAAATCGCTATACGCATCTCGTAAGTGGATTCGTATCGCAGTATACTGTTAATTCGGTTTGTTTGGAACACGCTGTATATAGGCTAGCTCGCTACGACGGAATAATGAGAAATAATGTTCCTATTTCCTGAACATAGAGAATATAATACACAATCCATACACGCAGTACATTCGTGCAGTTTGTAAATCATTTACTGTTAAAACTGGTTTCCTTGCTGGATGCAA
Organism: Ectobius pallidus; assembly: GCA_964059195.1. NCBI lineage: Eukaryota > Metazoa > Arthropoda > Insecta > Blattodea > Ectobiidae > Ectobius > Ectobius pallidus. Next base: position 141,847,043 of record CAXKWD010000008.1, read on the forward strand.
AAATAAACGACTGTGCTAGAAGGAAGGATTTTTCTCGTCTATAGCTCCAAAACATACAGTCTGGGAAGCAAATAATAAATAATTCCGCCCATAATTTTTCGTTTGCGTCTTGGGTTTTATAAATGCGCTATACTACATCTAATATTTCTGCATCTCCTGGGCCATGGATGCTAAGAGAAACTACACAGGCATAAATCATGTTGGAATTTAAAGAGTGTCTCGCCGCAGATTCTGGAATCGTGAATACAATTGTATTGGACTCGAGCCCAGGACTGCAACCTTTGACCTAAACCAGTTAGTTGGAAATTCTGCAACCCCACACCCTGCTTTCATGATACCAACACACAAACACCTCTCCCCATAGGCCTACTCTTCAGTCTATAGCATGTTCACACTCTCTCGTTTACAACCGCGCAAATATGACGAAATATTCATTCCAGGAATATTCTATAAAAGTCCAATCTTAATAATTTATCTTTTGCACGATGTAACTAATTAGTGGTACTTACGAATATTGTTGCCGTGGATCGTAACTTGACATTCCCACACGCAATATAATTGCTATGAAAACAAAATAAATCTCAATGCTGAAAAAATTAGTGCCGTAAGTAAAACCATCATAATACAAGCCCTTATCGAAGGCCGGAACCAAGGCCCCCCAGTTTGTGGCGACTTTAACAGGACAAAATTAATATTCCGTCCCCATAACAACCAACACATGCGAATCATTTTCTGAAATATAACATCTATCTTAAATAATGTTTTTGCACGACTTAACTAATTAGTGGTACTTACGAATGTTGTTGCCGTGGATCTTAAGTTGACATTCCATCATGCAATCTTGTTGCTATGGAAACAAAACAAATTTCCATGCGGTAAGAGTTTCCGTGCGGTAAGAATTTACTTACGCCACACAACATAATACAAGCCTTTATGGACAAGGCCCCCCAAGACAAATATTCAGTTCCTATAACAACAAACACATGCGAATCACTTTCTGAAATAAACATCTATCTTCAATAATGTATATACATAATATTTTCAGGTAATATCTCAATTAATATAATTAAATTGATATAAATAATCATCGTGCAAAAAATAGCATGATAGGCCCTACTCGTGCCGTAAGCGCATAACGGATTGCAAGCGCCTCGTTTTTTCAAACTCTTTCCTCGATCCGCTTACGGAACTAGTATCGCAGTATACTATTATATAGCAGCCTTTTCAGCTTTTCTTGTTATGGGTTTTAGTGGTACTTTAAAGAAGTTTTGCCGATTTCTTTATCTGAGAGATTTTATAAAATTATATTTAGGCCTACATATTAAGCAATTGTAGAATTGTAACCTACTTCAAGTGCCTAAAATGTCAGGTTTCCTTGCCTAAAATTAGGTTTACGTGATATCATAAAAAAAGTATAGGCCTAAATAAGAAATAAATAAAATACAATGACAGGCAAAAGAACCGTTCACTTAAACAAATTTTAAAAAATGAAGTTTAAATCAAAATTATGAAGTAGTGCTTGAAATAAAATTACTGCAATTGTATACGTTTTCTCCCAGACCAGTGTCTTCTGGTATAACTGCCTGTTTCTCGAAATCTTCTCACGGCCTCTTGCACCATGGTGTACGGTGAACCTAAGGTTGCAGCGGCATGACGGAGGCTGCGTCCATCATCAATTAGAGCAACAGCTTTGGCAACGTCTTGGGGACTGAGATGCAAAATTTCAACTAAACTTACCTTCAGAATCACTTCGATGCAAAGCGAGACAGTTTCCTTTCAATTTGGAAGGATATGACGCAATACAACAATAAATCATCTTGCAATGTGTATGACAAGCTAGTGCAGATCAGATCGGAAACGGCATGTTTTTTTGTTTTGTTTGGTGATAAAGTAAAGATATTAAGAAAGCGGATATCCTGTATCTATTAGCTAATGGTCTAATAAAAATTATAGTAATCCATCCTCACCAACAACAATGTATAAACATCCAACCAATTTATGTTTAATCTTAAAATTACAACAACTTTTACAATTTTTTTTTTTTTTTTGGCCTGTCAGTTTTTTTGTTTTGCTTGAAGCCAAAATTGATTATGTTTTTATCAAAAGACACCAGGCGCTTATTCTTGGTTAATACAACCTGGAATATACTCAGTTGAATATGATGCTGTTTAAAATATATGACTGGTGTTCAATGCATACAGTTCTTAATCAAAGCATGCCCGTTTCAAACGGCTGAAATTAACTCGATGTATTCACTTTGATGAAATGTTACACTAGCCCATTTGGAACGTATTTTACCTCGCAGGATCCTTGTGTAGCCTATTGGAAATTGGGTAATAATATCATCATCATCATCATACTGATATCCTTGATTTCCAATTTCAGTTGGTGGAACAAAAGAATAAATAATTTCTTTATGCTATTACGACTTGAATTCATAATGTTCTTTATAGGGACCAATAGCTTGCCTTAAATTTGTAATAAAATAGCGCAAAATAACTCGACAGAAGATTTAAAATGAATGTAAAATGTACAGAATAGAATACAAAAAGTTAATTTCGAGCCTAAACATTGTGTTAACTGCTTTCTTTGCAGTCCGGCATGGGTTTAAAAATTGTGTGAGAAACTTAGCCTCGCGCATTTAAGGGTTAAGTCCGTTGTGGGGTTTAAGGTTCATAATATAGCTATTTATGTATCAAGTACGCAAAATAACGCTTTAGCGGACGAATCTAGTATAGCAGCCGAGGCGAAAGCCGAGGCTGAAATACTGGATGAGTCCGCTAAAGTTTTTGCGTACGTGGTGCATACAATATTTTTTAGTAATAGCTCTCTAAATTATATGAAATGAAACAAAATACCGTATATAATTAATTGTAATGAAAGGTAGTCTACCATATTCTCACGGCCCTCTCAAACGCAAGACAACAATGAACCGTACGAAATGCGGTAGGCTATGAATGCGTTACATGAGTCGCTGATTTGTAAACAATAATAAATACGAACTAGTATTTATGAAAAGCTTGTGAAAATATGTATTATAATCCCGAGGAAATTTCACTCCAAGTCAAAAACATTGAATTGGAGCTGGTGCCAGCAACATCACGGCAGAAGGAATAGGGAATATATTGCAATTAAATGCTGGTGCATCCATGTAAGCTATGTGAACGAAGATGTGAAAAGTTGTTCGCTTATATTTGTTGTCGGGTGATGAAGTGGGCTACCGTGTTTTGCGAAAAATCCTGGTAAAGTTTCTGATTTTCATAAAGAAACGTGTTGGCTTAAATTTGTTTGTTTTATGAGCAATTATATGCGTAAATCCATGTTAAAGTTGGTGTGACTGGTCAATGCCATCTGGGTTTTGTTTATAGATTGCCATGACGACTTTAAAGGACAAGGCCGCTAAAACTGCATTTTGAATGCAATTTGAATGCACTTTTATGCAATTTTAGCGGCCTTGTCCTTTAAAATGCAATTTTTCGGCTTGTTACCAGTCCGATAAGCAGCTGTTTTAGAGAGCGTGTACTAAAAAATACTTTAGGGATCAGCAATCTCTCTCTTCCCCTCTCTAATGCTCTAGCTGTCTCTGTCTCCATCTGTTTATCTCTCCCCTTCCCCAGTGTGTTTGTGTGTACCACGGGGGTGAAAGTAACATTGAAAGAATAGCAACAGCTCATTAGTTCACTGCCCGACCGGTTTGGTGCACTGTGATCGCTGTTGCCATGGCGGCAGGTTTGTTTCGAAACATATGACAGCAATATACGAAAAGGCGTAATATCTGGTTTTTTTCTGAAACGATCTGTATGCATTAGTGTTTGGAAAAGGAGGAGATATAATTAACATATTATAAAGATGTCAAATAGCGAAGGTAAGTTAAAATACATTAACTACTTAAAACAATCCTGAATTAATATTTATTCCATGTTCTACGAATTATTAAGATTAATGTTTCGTATTCTTTGTTTCAGAAACGAGTGAAATATTCCTGTAAGTTTCCTGGCTGCGGAAGTAAATACTTCAGTATGAAATCCAACGTGAACTAAAAAAACAAACATTTCTACAGGTTTCCGAAAAAATCAAACGTGAACCAACTGAAACATCAGTGCAATTTAGATGATAATGTGAATTGTGCTAATTATTTCATGTGTGAAGACCACTTCCTGGAGAAAGATTTCGTTAACCATACTAGACAAGTTATCCCAAAGCAGCTTGCGACTCGTGATTTACAGAGACCCAATCCCTGTGAATTCCCAATCAAATGTGGGAAGTGATCTCAAGCCTCGCCTAGTTTTTGTGAAAATAGAAAGTAAATTCATACTTCTGTGCATGACTGAGGTAAAAGAAATTCAAGTGACAGGAAGCTACTAATATTTATGGTAATGTAATATTTTTAAAATCAGTTTTTATAAATATAATTCATTAATCAAGGGTGTTTGTTTTTTATTTATAAAGTCATCTAAAGTAATACATATTTCAGCAATCATCGAGACATGTATGTTGTGAGTAGCAGAAATTCTAGAAGGTATTCTACACTACGGTTTTTATAAGATCTGACGCATATTGTTTGCAAATTATTATTTTTTCTTATTTAAGGTGTTCATTATTTAGTGCATTTTGTGTTCAATGCTTTTAAAAGATAATTGTTTGTATCACTATAGCCTGATGGTATTAGTGGGCTATGGTCATTACCGTAGCCCGCTAATACTAGTGGGCTATGGTTTTACAGAATTTGGAATGCATTTTCATACATGTGTTCTGGCACGCAAATTTTTCATTCTTACAGCTTAACTGCCCGACCCGTTGGAGCGCTGTAATCGCTTTTTGTTTCCGAGTTTTGACATGCGCTGTTCACTTCTAATAATAATATTGGTGTTCTGTGGTGTGTACGAAAGAAGAAAGCCTGCCCACGACAGTTCGATAAATTTTGTTTTGGGCGATATATATTATATACTAGCTTAAAAGGCCCGGCGTCTCCCGGGTTTTGTATTTTGTAATATGAAATTAACTTATGGAGGACTTTCGATGTTGAAACTCTAGGTCCTTATATAATATGTATGTGGAATTAGAAATGAGGAAGAACGACATATGACATTCAGACTATTCCCTCAGAAAACGCTAGATACAGCTTTTTATGGCTCATAGAGGATGTCGAATGTTGCATTCCATTGCTTCTACACCATGCCTGGGAGGAGTGCAAATAAGAAGAAAAAGAAATTCCGGTTACATAAGATTGTATTGTCTTGACAGAAAATTGTATTTCTCACTCTCATATTACCATACAACCGTTTCGGGGCTGAAGTAAAAAAGAAATTCAGTATCACTTTCATACTTTCCTTCCCAGAAATCTGGGACATAATAAACTGCGCGCGTAGGACTGAAAATGTTCCATCCCGTTTTGTCTTCTTTTAGATGCTTAGAGCCTCTGATAAACGTCCCTAGGCCTATTTCTCAACTAATACAAAGCCTACAGCTATGAGTGACTATCAGTGGATAGGATTTGTTACCGACTTCCGATATAGCATAATAACTGGCACACACTTAAGTTGTCCCTGCAATACGACCGCTTATTCTACATAAAAATGTGAAGTGAGAAAATGATATTTTCCATGTCGAGGGTAGAGAAAGTTACGTGACTGCTTTATTTTCTTGGATTTTATTCGTCAAGAATTATTTTCACAATTATGTATTAAATACTTACGCAGAAATACTGTGTGTGGATTTTATTCTTCAGAATTATTTTCACAAATGTATTACTTACATCGATAGTATCAGCATTTGTTAAAGCCCATTATTATAATATAGTATCCAAAGCCCTATGTAAACATAGTAAATTATACTTTCGTTATGTAAACAATTGACATCAGAACTCTCTAACTTTGCCTCATTTCACATTTCCGACTTTTCCCGTGGATTTTCCAAAACTTTTCTTTCACACAAACCTTGTCGTGACAATTACGAACACAACAAAAAAAGAATCAGCCAAATCGGTTGAACCGTTCTCAAGTGATACGGCAACAACCCTTTTGTAAATTCATTTTTATTAATATAGATATTGAAAAGTAGCGCACAATAATTTTTTTTACAAAAAGTTTAATAGGTACAATTAAAAACAAATGCACACATGAAGGGACATCTTGTGTCTATTTTTCTACGTAGTCGCCAAGTTTCTCAACACATGTCTCCCATTGTGATACCAGTTTAAAAAAGCTCTGTTCATAGAAGCCCGTTCGGTTGGAATATAGCCACCTGCGGACTGCTGTATTCACTTCTGCATCTGACGCAAAGCGTTTACCAGCCGGGAATATCTTCATGGGACCAAACAAATCAGAGGTCATCAATGCCATTTTCGAAGAATGCACACCATTTGGAGACACTACTACGGTCCATACAGTCGTCCCCATACACGCCACGAATGTCCTGTGAATTTCACTCGGGTTATGCCCTTTAGCCCATAAAAGTCGCACTACACCTCGCTGGAGGAATTCCTGTCCGGTGAACGCTTAGCGTCAGATGCAAAAGTGAAAACAGTTGTCCGCAGATGGCTATACTCCAACCGAACGGACTTCTATGAACAGGGTATTTTGAAACTGGTATCACGATGGGAGAAATGTGTTGAGAAACTCGGCGACTATACAGAAAATAGTCAAAAGATATCCCTTCATGTGTGCATTTGTTTGTAATTGTACCTTTAAACACTTTGAAAAAAAATTGTGCATTACTTTTGATCCACCCTCGTATTTTAAAATCCTGCTCTATATCGACAAAAATAGGCTTCAGAGAACAAATGAATCTGACAATAACTGTAGGAATTATCGACAGCGTTAGAGTAACTTAAGTTTTAACGTTTGAGGTCATAATGCACAATTTGTAACCTTTTTAAAAGATTTTCTCAATGAAGCTGTGGCATAAGACTAACCCAAGGTTATTATCTGAAATTTATTTTTCAGTTTTTTCCCTAAAATAATTTTTTACATATCGAAAATAGGCAAATTTTCAAAATATCATAGAATTGTCAAAAACTGCACAATCTTGAAAATTTTTGCACTGATTTGTGCTGTTTTAAGCATAAAATGTTTTGATCTGCGTATATGTAGCCAGCATTGCTATAAAAAATGACAAATATTTTCAGAATCGAGAAAAATCAACAATAATGCCTGTAACAAAAACACCCATCCTTCGTGTATTTTTCAGAGTAAACAGGAATCCCATAGTTCAGAACATTCCCCCATTCCACGGAATAAGGTTTAACTTATGATATGCCGGATTTTATAACACTGTGCTGGATCTGAAACCTCTATTATCCATTAATCCGGCCCTTTTTAAGTTAGAAATTATTTACAAGATGACTGCTATTTCCTGCTAAGACGGATTTCAACTTGTATTCCAGTTTAACAGACTGTTAAAACGAGTTTAATTTTAACAAACCGCTAAGAGAAATGTAATGTAGGTCACAGATTCCAGACGGGTCGAAACAATTTTAAGACGAAAGACAGAGAAAATATAGTCAGCGAGTATCTTATCTCGTTTTCATCCCTTGAGACAGCTGGATGAGTGACAGGCGGTTAGTGCCGCGATGTTCCACCAGAGAGCTCTGCTGATGAGAGGGAAGAGAAGAGTGTTACATAGATGAAGTCATCAGAAGAAGGCTTCTGTCGTGATACATACATAAAAAGTTGAAATCTGAAATGGAGGAAGGAGGTAGTGTCGAGGAGAAAAAGAAGAGAGCAAGCAATTTAAAATCAGCAGAAATAAATTGCTTTTCTATCTTGTTTATGTCCTCGGGGTCTCTTGAAGATATGTTCATCATGCTGTCTATTCATTCCTTTTTTCTTGTGTCATCGACGATTTTATAGGATGTTACGTAATGAGGTTCTCATCATGGTGTGGATGAGAATTTTCACTTAGGTCTAACTATACCAGGCGAGAAAAAATATTACGAGGGATGTTCTGAAAGTAAGTTTCGTCTTTTCTTTTTCACATGGAAACTTTATTACCAAAACAAATACACCATGCAATCATGAAATATACCCCTTGCACTATTTTTCAACATAGTCTCCACCGACATTGAGACATTTGTCATAGCTTGCAATCAGTTTGAAGAAACCACTCTGGTAAAACTCGGTGCCCTGCTATGCAAGGAATTGTCGCACAGCCTTCTCCACCTCAGCATTGTTTTGGAAGTGACGTCCCGAGAGTGCGGCTTTCATTGCATGGAACAGGTGCCTTCCTTCACTGAACATGCAACACCAGCGACCAACAATTTGATGAGACATGACCTCTTCACCATACACAGTCTGTAGGCGTCCATGGATGATGGACACACTAGTCATACATGCCCATTCATACCGGATAACAGCATGTACTTCCATTGTCGACCACGTTTTCAGTACACGTCCATCTGGCATCGTGATTTGTACTCAAATAACCTCGGGCACGCCAGTCTACTGCTACTCTCTCTTCTTCGGGACTCTACTCATGCATCGTTTCTCCTCTGCTGACGCTCTTTCCGTCGTTGAACCAGCAATAGGTGTCGATTCTTATGGCAGTTGTTTGCTTCATCTGCTTTACCATCTTCACTTTTTAAAAAAACGACGAAACTTACTTTTGGAACACCCCTCGTACATCTGACCAATCTATAATAATAAACCAATTACAGGTGGTTTTGTCTTCTTTTGTCATAAATTGGAAATAAAAGCATCTTGATATTTTCAATATATCGCATGGAATTATCGATCGCTTCGATTTTGTAAGCTCATCCTGGTCGATTCGTTTGTTTATAATATCAAGGCACGCAACTGTCTGAAATTTTCAATCTAGACGGATGAAGGATAATGAATATAGGCCTAAATGGGCAAACATTGTTCGATTTGGACGATTCTGGGTTTTCTGGGCCAGGGTACTCGAATCTGAGGTCGTTTTTCCCAAGCGGTGCTTTCTAATCGTGGAATTCACTCCAAAGCCGGATTTTTAGCTATTTTATTATAATTATTAATCGTTTATTTTATGAATGATTCGCGCCTAAGTGTTAATAAATATGTCTTATTTTTCATTTCTGAATTAATTATCGCGGGTGAAGCTGTGGGCACTTGCTAGTAATTCGATATTCACTTATTAGTTCTGGCTAGATCTATCAATTTTGAAGTAGTTTTGTTATTTTTCTGTAAGTCTTAAGCGAAGAACTTGGGCGAAAACTAAAACCTGCGTTAGTAATGAAGCATTTGAAATATTTAATCACCTTATTCCCTCAAAAAACCTGTATATCTCCTATATCTTATGGTGGATATACTTAAAATTATCTAGTTTTGGGATTGTTTTGAGGAAATATACTAGAAGATACAGATTGTAAATATATACAAAACATTAAAAGAAAACCCTGAAATATCCGTGCAAGATGTAGGAGAGAAAGTGGCGTCGTCCGTGGGATGGTTTCAAGTACGGTTTTCAAAGTCCTAGAAGAAGACAGATCTACAGGAGGTGTCAAGTCATCGGTCAAAATTAAACCAAAATCAAAGACAAAAAATCACTTGGCAGAATTGGGAATCGAACCCGGGACCCTTGGCGCTTAATCTAAAAAAACAAAACTCAATTGATTTGACTGTATGAAATCGACTAAACAGTCTAAAAAACGAACTCCTGTGAACTGTGCTTTGTACTTTCAGAATTGGTTGTTTACTTTTGCTCCGTATAGCCTACATCTTGAATCAAGTATAGTTCAAGGGATTATGATGTGCTCCTGAAATAACGTAATTTCGTTTCTACATGAAGCAGTGATTATTAATTAATTTTTTTACAAAGTACGTAAATAAATGATCCGCATTATACAGTATCCGCCGATTGTATTTACTGTGAGGCAATCTAATTTCACATAATTAAATATCACATTTATATGATCCATGACACAATATAAAATCCATGCATATTTAACAGCAAACAATAATTTGAAAACATAAATTATTACGGGATTTCCTAGTATGTTGGTATATAATGAATAATAAAACGTCCCATACAATAACACGCAATACTGGTGCATGGAATGCAGGAAACCGCAGCTATTTTCAATAATTTATACCATTTTTATATTGGCATTACAGGAAATATACACTATTTATAAAAAATGCCAATGGCTGTCCTATGGGTTTCAGTTTTTTTCAATGCAGATAATTTCATCAAACACACTGATATAACTTTGCTCCACTAAATAAAAAAGAAGGAAAATCCTTTTTATTCATTTTATTCCACATGCCCGAGCAAAAAAGAATGCATATAACATGTTAAAAGCCTTTTTTGGTATATCATGAATAATATTGTTATGCTTCATGAATGCTGTTAGATAAAGGAACATTTTTATGTGACTATTCCATTCATACACCGCGTATTTGATACTGACCAATAAAATTTAACAATACCTGAATATCGACCAGTCATGGATGTTCATCTTGTATATGCTTGCAAGAATGGGGTTCTATCATAGGTAATCCTACGAGAGTTGACGAGTTTATCGATAGATTCGCGACTATTCCATGAATAAAATGTAATGGATTATTTCTAATATATAAAATCGAATGTGTGTTTGTGGGTATGTATGTATGTATGTATGTATGTATGTATGTATGTATGTATGTATGTATGTATGTACGTACGTATGTTCCCTGTACAAATTTACATTTCTTGACCAATTTGTACGAAACTAGTAGGTGCCCGTGGCCTCGCCCACAATAATTGATTGAAAAATTAAAAATTAAGAGTATAATAACTATTAAAGCATTATATTGATTAACATTTGCACGCGAATCATTCATAAACTAAATGCAAACATACCCATTTAAGCCCGGGAAGTAACGCGGTCAGTGAAAATTTATATAACTTGTGAGAATATTATACTGAAAAAAAAATGAAATCCAATTCAGTTGTCAAGACAACAGTGTATTGTTTACAGTGTTCACAAAGGGCTTTGGGAACTATATAATATTGGACTTGAACAAATTAAAGCACGCGGCGATGAGTGGGATAGTCGGAAAAAAAAAGACCAACTTATTACTGGGAACGTCAAGGTATCGATATACAGTGATTTATATCTCACATATTTGTATTTCTTGCAATGAACATAAAAAAATATTTATCTTATACAGCTTAATTTAAAACAATTTAAATTACTTAAAAAACACAATTTAGATTCGGTGCAAACCTGTTCTGATATAAATGTGTATACCTAGTTTCATGAAAATCCGATAAAGCTTATTTTGAGTTTTCGCGCGGACAGGCACACAGACTGACGGACAGACATTTCCCGTCTCCCACACAATCTCATAATGTACCGTACCATTCTGGCACTTAATAATTCAGGAAAATTGGCCTATGGTTGGTTAAATTTAAAAAAGGGTCAGCGGACATGTGTGGGCTGTGGACTTAACTGGCAGACACACAAAATGAGGATTGGGAAATTTTTAATGAAGGCGAGACAGCTCAGGCTCCAGAAAGCGGCAAATTGTGGAGCGGGGATGGAGGGGGTGGCTAAGAGTTGTTTGTGTAAATTTTGTACTTTATTCTATTAATGAATTAATTGATATATTTAATTACTTTACTCTTTCTTTTATTGTGTTTTGAACAAGTACGTACGGTTTATGCGGACCCATGGGAACGTTTGCTATAGGTTACGTAATAGTATATGCGATACAAGTGCCGTAAGCGATGCATAGGCCTACGGATCGAGGAAAGAGTTTTTTTAAATTTCCGAGATCCGTTATGCGCTTACGGCACGAGTATTGCATGCTATTTTTTGCACGATGATTATTTATATCAATTTAATTACATTAATTGTGATATTACCTGAAAATATTATGTATATACATTCTTGAAGATAGATCTTTATTTCAGGAAGTGATTCGCATGTGTTTGTTGTTATGGGAACCGAATATTTGTCCTGTTAAAGTCGCCACAAACTGGGGGGCCTTGGTTCCGGTTTTCCATAAAGGCTTGTATTATGATGATTTTACTTATGGCACTTGTGCTTTTTGTAATTTTTACCGCACGGAAATGTCTTTTGTTTTCATAGCAACCAGATTTGTGCGGGAATGTCAAGTTACGATCCATGGGAACAATTTCGTAAGTACCACTAATTAGTTACGTCGTGCAAAAAATGTAATTAATATAATAAGAACACTTACGTGCATACTAATAATTTTTATTTTTTGCACGTATTTTGTAAGTTTACATGCTATGTAAATATTTCTTCCAATTTATTTTCCATCAGTTTATTCGAAATTTAAGGTAAACTACTGTAAAGGACAAATTATACTTTTTTAGGTTTAAATTTATTAATGTCAAGGCTTACCTAGTGATAGCGAAAATCCATTTTTTGCTGGATGTTCAACCATTGTCAGATGATAGTAGTAATATCTTAGTTTTGTTTCAGTGGGATTTTTCATAATAATGGGAAATCACCTCGGATGTACAAGCCAATTTTAACGTAGCCTACCCATGATTTTAAGAGCTTCATTTATTCATTAATTCTTTCACATGGTGTGGAGATGTACCTAATATTCTTGTTTATTATATCATTAAAATTCAAATAATTAATATTCCTATCACAGTTCATCACCATATTTCGTTAAATATGTGTGATCGGTTCACTATTGCAAATTATTGCGGGTTCAGTGTTTTATTATAATGATATTAATAAACATGTAACATTCCTCTCTCACAAGCAGAGAATGTGAGGTCAGTGGAGTGTATCATGTATGGGGGAATATTAAACATTAGCTTTGAATATTCCATTTTTCTGTGTTAACTTTAATAATGATATAGGCCTAAACCTTCTCTACCCTATCATGGGCGTTCGATGGGGGAGGGCTAAGGGGGTTGAAACCCCTCCCGAAATTTCTTGCGTTGTTTTATGATTTTAAAATTATATTATGAAATAAATAAATACAAAGTACTGGTTTGGTTATTATAATTTATCGCATAACACTGCATTATTTTAAAAAATCTTGTGAATTTTAATTTCTCATTAATGATTCCATACTCTCGTAATTTATTTTAGATTTAAATTTCAAAACGACTTGGTGTTCGTAGTTTTTCAACATAACAATGCAAATACTTAATCTAAATTAGCAAATTATCTGAATTACTCCTACTGTAGAAGAAAGCATATGTCTATTATTATTAAATAATTAATTAATGCTGGTGGGTTTAAATTTTGTACTACTTATAATAGTGACGCGTTACTGATAATTAAAATTTCCTTCGGAATTTCTTATAAATGATTCGCTGGCCTGGATGTCTATGTGGTGTGATCTGTTGGATCTTAGGAGTCCACTGGATATCATCTTAATTCCTGCAGAATTTCAATACATAAGACAGAATTTTTTGGAATTGATTTACCTCCAGAAACTAGCGCAAGGAAAAGTTAAATGAAATTAATACATTTGCAATCAACTTGCTGATAAAGAAATAACAGAATATAGACACAATGATATTCACAATTCTCTGCATAAAATATATCATGTGGATTATAGCCCATAGAGTGTATTACATCCTACAGTACGATGATAGTTTCGAAAGAAAGATTTTATTTATAGACTCTGTCTAAAACAATAAATGGACAGAAACCTAAAGACTGGGCTGCATTTCCCCAAACAGAATTTCGCCGTACGCTCATGCAATCAAAGGCACTGATATATTTATTTATTTATTTATTTATATTTCCCTCTGGTGTAGTTAAGGCCTTCTGTTCCACTAACAACAAGTGGATACATTCAAACATTACCAAATAATCTAATTAAGAATAAATAAGAGACATAATATGATTATATTATATAAATGTATTATTATAATTTAATATAGTTTTAATTATAGTTTTCATTAATAATTAAAACTATATTAAACTATAATAATTAAAATCCAATGTTGTAAGTAGAAGGAATGAAGGAAAAAATAATAATAGGTAGAAAGAGAAAATCGCAACATATTGTTTTACAGTGTTCATATACAGCTTTGGCCGTTGCAATACATTTAACTTTGACAAATAATACTACCCATGCTTATCAAACTAGACTTTGTTCTTCCGTAAGCCCTGCTTAATGAATAGATATGCAGCTTAAATTGGAAATCTATTACAAAAATAACTTATTTTCTGCATATCATTGCAATTATCACTGATTACACAAAATCATTCTGGTACTTTCTTTCTTTCTCGTAGTTTTACCTCTCCCTTTTAGGATTTAAGCGACCCAAGCCGCCCGGGCCTTACAGGGCCGCAACCTGTCGGGAGAGGGATTATCTTTGGATCACATACATACTTTTTTGACCAGACAAGGACATTGAGGGCCTCCACGGATGAGTGATCAGCCCAATGCCGGGGCCACCTCCGAGACAACACGAACACATAGGACGATACACATCATTCACACACACAGACACTCACTCAGAACAAGGCGAGGATGGGGATGAAGATGATAATGACGGCCAGATGATATCCGGGGACAACAAGGGCCTAAAGTTACCCGACATAAATCTCAAAGGTGAGGGAAAACCCCGGAAAAACCTCACCTAGGTAACTTGTCCCGACCAGGAATCGAACCCGGGCCCGCTGCGGGAGAGGATTGAACGCATCCCCTGAGCCATAGCGGTGGAACATTCTGGTACTACCTGATTTTATTTTATTTGCCAATTCACTTCATTTCTTTCACTCTTTGTTATTTATTTTATCATTTTTTAAATTTTTTGTGCACACGGCCACGATTTTCTGTTGCATTCACCAGACAGTTCGATGATTTTTTTCTGTGAAGTTGTATTTCTGTTCAGTAGTTTACTTTTTCTGTATTCCGTGTATATTTTTACGTGATTTACAGTTGTTTTCATTCTGGAAACATACTAAACACCCTCTACTGAGCCAGGTGTTCCTTGACATTTACATTTTCCTTAGCATATGGAAGGCTGTAACAGCAGGTAATATTTCTTGTAGGTAAGCAGTAAAAATTCACTTCAAAGCCATCTCAAGACGCAGTAAAACAAACGGGTTAGGGTGGTGCAGTATCAGTTTATGACTCTGACAGGTTTTATGATATACGTCAGTCTCACTTGTATTTTATGTTCCGATCTTGATTTAATCGTATGCAGTGCAGCCAACAAACTTTTCAGGAATAAATTTCAGCTACTTTCAAATTTAAATACCGTATAAATATAAATATAAATAATATAAGTATCTACTCTTATACAATTCAACGGCCCTAAATAGTGTGCTCACTCGCTCGCCCGCTTCGTGAAACATCGGGTATACTCGGCCATGTTCGTCTCTCGCAGTGTAAGCTTTCACGAAGAGTACAAAATTAGGAAAATCGTTTCTTTATTATATAAATCCTAAGGAAAATGAACACAATGAACAAAAATATTCTAATTTTATTTTTACTTACAATTTTCATAGCTCTGAACCACAAACATTTTTAATAAACTTCCAGTGTAAATTTCTTAAAAATTCTGGAGTCAATTAATAATGACGGGCGAAGCAGGGGGCACCAGCTGTAAAATATTGATGGTTTAACTCTTGAAATAAAAAATAAAATAAGAAAAATCCATGTCAAATCGGCCGGCTCTGGGATTTGATCCAGGGACCTCCAGAATACGAGTCCAAGACATTACCATTTGGCCAACTCAGTCAGTTTGACGGTGTTGTTTGATAAGCATATGTGAAGGAATAGTGTTAACTGTCAAATTATACCGGTAGACAAAAATTTAAAAAAAACATGTGACCTTTAATTGGTCGTTACTCTGGTACCGGTCAACCGATTAGGTCCAAAATTAATAGGCTTCTTACCTTGGACGATATAAATGGTTGTACCAAATTTCATGAAAATCCGATAAAGCGTATTTAAGTTATGGCGCGTACAGACACAAGGACAGACAGACAGACAGACGGACAGACATTTTTCCATCCCCCACACACAATCTCATAAAGTACCATACTGGCACTTAATAAAGCATTTATCTGTTGAGTAAATAGAAGCGGTCGAAGCCACGGGCACATGCTTGTGTTAGAATAAAACTCATTTTACGGAATAAAGACGTAAAACTTGTTAGGCACGGTAACGACTAAGCCTACATGCATGGGAAGTAAAGTTCTCAAAATTAACGCGCTGGTTCGAGAATGCACACTAGTTATTAAGAAGCGAAGCGATGTTTGCTACTTCGTATTCAAAGCATGTGGGGAAGTTTGCGAAATTCATTTGCATTTAATTACAGCGCGTGGGGTAAAACTTGGGGAACCACTGTTTGAGAACTTGTGTTGCATGTGTTGCCGTTGTATCGGGGGGAATATGAATATGTAACGCAAGTGGCATAGCTTTTTGTTCAGTCATTATCATTGCATTTGCGTTGGAGATGCGTTTTGTCGTTGCAAACGTTTGCATTGTACTCTGAGCCGTGTGCATTTTAATGTGCTGTGCTCCATAATTACATCTTACTGCTGTGTCAAAACCAGCTCTGTACATAAGCGTCATGTTCTTTTAGGGGAATCGCTATTTCAAAGAGCATGCAGCAGTGCTTTCAAAAATGAATTTGTTATTATTAGGGATCGGATTTCTATGACATAAAAAATAGGATATATGCATGCATTTATAACCTAAAAACATTAAAATATGACCATTAAAATTTAAAATATGACTTTACCACTTACACATTGTTACACATTTTTTAAGTTTCATTACAATACATTTTATTAAAATATAGTGTTAATTATTTAAAATATCTGTAAATTCTCAAAAAGTATCATTATAATGCAAAATTTACAAAATATGATATGAAACTTCAACATTTCTTTAATATGCACACAAATATGCCAAAAATATGACCTAAATATGCATATTCATACTAAATATGCTACAATAGTTGAAAATTTCCTAAATATGCAGTTATATGCACATTAAAAGCCGTACCATTTTCACCAGGATGCTTGGAATCGGGTTTAAATTAGTCGGAAACCTGAAATAATGCAAAGGGGAAAAATATGACATGTCATAGAAATCCGCCCCCTAGTTATTATAATGAAAGGTTTGCGTTTTTCGATTGTAAGATACTAGCTTAAAAGGCTCGGCGTCGCTTGGGTTTTGTATTTTGTAATTCGAAATTAACTTATGAAGGACTTAATTGATTTTCAAACTCTAGGTCTTTAAATAGGTATGTAGAATTTGAAATGAGGAAGAATGACTTACCACACTCAAAGTATTCCCTCAACCAAATCGGTTGACCTGTACCAGAGTAATGCCCAATTTAGTGCATATAGCCTAATACAAAGAATTTATCAAACGCAAATCAGTTCTCATGACAACATATTGTTTTAGAGTGTTCATATACTGCTTTGGAAGTTGCAAAACATTTAGCTTTGACAAATGACACTACCCACATATTCCTTCACATATGCTTATCAAACTTTAGACCTTTGTTCTTCCGTAAGCCCTGCTTAATGAATCGATCTGGAGGTTAACTTGGAAATCGATGACAAAAATAACTTATTTTCTGCGTATCATAATTGCAATTATCACTGATTAAACAAACGCATCCTGGCACTTTGTTACATCAGTTTACCTGATTTTATTAAGTGCCAGTATGGTACTATACGAGATTGTGTGGGCGACGGGAAAATGTCTGTCCGTCTGTCTGTCTGTCCGTGTGTGTCAAACTCAAATACTCTTTATCGGATTTTCATGAAACTTGGTATACGCATTTATAACGTCCATGGGAAGAACCCTATTGATACGACCAAATCGGTTGACCGGTACCGGAGTAATACCCAATTTAGTGCCTATTTTATGGTAATGTATTAGAAAGAATTTATCAAATGAAAATCAGTTATCACGACAACATATTGTTTTAGAGTCTCCATATACGGCTTTGGAAGTTGCAATACAGTTAGCTATGACAAATAACACTATTCCTTTACATACGCTTATCAAAGTAGACCGTTAAACTGACGTGCCCGAGATGGTAACGTCTTAGACTCGCATTCTCGAGGTCTTTGGTTCAAATCCCGAAGCCGACCAATTTGACATTTCTTTTTCTGTGAGTGTGCGATTGTCATTATATCACAAATCTGTAGACTATAGTTCTGCTGATGCTGGATGATTTTAATCTGATTTCTTTAAAACTAGACCTTTGTTCTTCCGCAAGCCCTGCTTAATTAATTAATCTGGAGCTTAACTTGAAAAGCAATTTTTTTAAACTTATTTTTTGCATACCATAATTGCAATTAGGCCTATATCTGATTAAACAAAAGCATTCTGGCACTTTGTTATATCAGTTTACCTGATTTTATTTATACTTACCTGCAGTCGGATTTTGTGAAAATGTTTCATGTTAGGCCTACACCTGCAGTTGGTGTTGGACTGATGTAATGCATTATGAAGCTCGTTACATAGGTGGGATTAACGAAGTTCCTGTATGTTGGACAGCCTGTAACAAGGATACCGCATCTCGACTGCTTCAGGCTTTACACTAACTAGGTAATGGATATCCCACGACACGTCCGCCTACTCTGCAGTCATACCACATGTTCCTTTCTGTTAAATTCGAGCTAATCTTGTTATCTTATTCTTCATTAAATTTTACATCGCAAACAGATACTCGTGGGACGAGATCCTAGGGACATTTTCGTAATGATCAGATATTATGAGAGCTCTCGATGAGAATTACTAAGAATGGTAATTTAATACAAACTCTATTGTCCACGTTGGCATGGGAACGATATGTGAATAAAGACCAATACATTGCTTTAGAGATAATCCAGAAAAAAAACTATTTTCAACAGGGCCTGTACGAAGACCTGCTGATATCATATTTATCTGCCAGATAGAGAACCTATCTGGAAGTTGGCCAAGAATTGCGTATTATGATCTCCTGACAAAATCTGTCTGGCAAGACGACTTCCAGATAAGCTAGCAGGAGGATGGAGTGGCTGACAAGCTTCCAACTGCTAGTTAGGGAATCTTGGTTGAAACAAGATGGCAGTACGGCGAAGCTTCCTGACCACCTGAATTTTAGAACTGATGCCGGAAGATTTAATTTACACAAAAATGTCATTTTATGTTCTCATAAGGAATGAAATAGAATTGAACAAATCGATTAATGCACTTAAAACGATATGTTCTTGTGTCATTTAATTGTACAAATACAAATCCGAGCTGCCACACCTAGCGGACGCCACCGAACTACAACAAACAGACCTATTTGCTCAATGAGCTAAGGACCATTTTACAAAATTTTACTGCGTTCTTCCCGATAGCAGTTCGGCGGTGGTATTACAAGACATCTTCTAGTTAAGCTATCTGGAAGTCACGTATCGGGAGGAATTTTCGGCAGGTGGTAATACTGGCCCTTATAGTAGCCTACACTGTTTTGTTCAGCTGATGCTGGACGATTTAAATCTGATTAAAAGAAACTGGAACTTTGTTCTTCCGTAAGCCCTACTTAATGGAGCTTAAGTAGGAAATCAATTTTAAAAAATACTTATTTTCTGCATATCATAATTACAATTATAACTAGGGACCGGATTTTTAGGTTTTTAAAAACACTGTTTCAGGTTTTCCATTAGGTGAAATAGTTTTTTTTAGGTTTTTTGTCCAAAATATCGTTTTCGGGTAGAATAATTGGTTTGATGAATTTGAATGTGCTACATATGATTCAATACATAATTAACACGTCTTCTTAAAACACAGTGTGACCACTGAGTGTGAATAACAAGACAGTACTAAAGGCAAACAAACGCTTTGAAACACAGAATTCTATACCCTTGTTCATACACGGCAACAATGGTTGCTCGTACGAATATTTTAAAAGGAATACGACGGTACTCTACACTTCCTCTCTTGATACTGTTCATCCTAGACGACAATGGGTTGAACGAAACGCTGGTGGTATTAATTTCAACCCGACAAAAATGATTGTCTCTCCGCAAAATATAGATTCCTCAACTGACAAGCAAAAAAGACAAAAAAAAAGTAGCCTAAATTAGATATTTTAGGTTTTATATCCCGTTTAGGTATATTTAGGTTTTTATACCCCATTTAGGTATTTTTAGGTGCCACAGAATTAATGTGGGTGAATCCTATGGACATGATTCGAAAAAGTGTACGAGCGCTTTTTGTTTTGGAAGCAAGGGAAAAAATAGGTAAAAACCTAAGAATCCGGTCCCTAATTATAACTGATTAAACAAAAGCATACTGGCACTTTCTTACATCAGTTTACCTGATTTTATTAAGAATTGAAACTGTACGGTCATTATCACCGCGGCGCGACTCCTTCTGGTAACATTATAAATTTATATTTTAATTTTGTTTTATTGTAAACACGGCTAACTGTTTTTATTAATATTTAATTTTTATGCTGTGCATTTTGTAAATATATCTGTTTCTCTAAAATTTCTAGCTCCGAAAACTACATAACGACGAGCTTCATGACCTGTACTCTTCACCAGATATAGTAAGGGTAATTAAATCATGGAGGATGAAATGGGCTAGACGTGTTGTGCGCATGGGGGAGGAAAGACATATCTCAAAATTATTGACTAGGAGATCCGAAGGGAAAAGACCACGTAGAAGACCCAGACGTAGGTGGGAGGACAATATTAGGATAAATTTAAGGGAAGTAGGATTTGCGAGGGATGATTGGATGGAGTTATCACAGAATAGGGCTGAATGGCGGGCTCAGGTAAGCGCGGCAATGAACCTTCGGGTTCCACAAAATAGATAATATTCCTTTAACTTGCTGAGGAATTGTCTATTGCCTTTGAGTAAGTAAGTAAGTAAGTAAGTACGAAAACACGAGTTTTGCTCATCTGGGAGCAAAAAAATTGTTTTGTTTGATTTTGTATCTTCAAATAAATTTGTTTGTATATGTACTTCGGTAATTCAGTAGTAATAATAATAACATTAATAATAATAATAATAATAATAATAATAATAATAATAATATTTTTTTATTATGGAATATTCCACAGTACAATGGTTTTCCTTCATCCCACAACAATCTTTTGCCTCCATAAGTCCCTGTCCATAGCATCTTCTTCACTTAGTCCTTTTCTCGCTTTACTCCTTTTCACCCCATCCATCCAGCACTCTTTGGGCTTCCATCTTCTTTTTCCTTCTACTTTTCAAACCAAAATTTTCTTGGGTATTCTATCCTCTGTCATTCTGAGTACATGTCCTTACCATTTCAAGCGTCTTTCTTCTACAATTTCCAAAATATTCTTTTCAACTTGCATTACTTCCCTTATTCTATTATTCCGAATTTTTTCTTTCCTGGATTTTCTTGCCGAACGCCTCCAAAAATCCATTTCCAATACCAATAATAATAATAATAATAATAATTAGGTATGGGTCGATACCAGATTTTCTCGATACTCGATACCGATACATGATTTTTTCTCGATACTCGATACTGTCAACATTTCTAGTTTCAATAAATAGGTACATTGAAAATTAAAAGTTGAGAGAACTTTGTAATACCAACTAAATTAATTAAGTATGCATATTTAATGATACAAAATTGAATATCATCAATAGCCTGTAATTATTTTTAAACTCTACATTAAAACTAAAATTAGTTTTTGAAACAGTCCACTTACTAGCATTCCCACTAAATTGCAGAATTGCAGAATTTCAGAATTACCAAAGTATCGAAAAAGTATCGAGCTAGTTTTCTGAAGTATCACTCGATGCCGATACCATGCAAGTATCGAGAGTATCGAGGTATCGAAAGTATCGAGGACCCATCCCTAATAATAATAATAATAATGAAAATTTTTAACATTCCCTCTTAAAGAGTGTACCCAAATAAATAGAAAACATTGTAAGTAAGTAATGTCGACGTTAATGTATATGTTCAACGCCATTTTGTTTCTTTTGACAGTTGCGGAATTAGGTTAGGATGTTATAATTTCTTTATAGTTTTGTATTGCTGGAAACGTGTCCTGCCACAGGACAAATTAGCTTCCTGGAAATGATTATCCCGTCGGTTGATTAAATCTCCGAGCAAATGAATCTCCAGAGAACGTGTTCAGCAGTTTAGTGAGACACGAATGCTCTGGAGGGTGCAAATCCCATGAGCAAGCCTGTACAACTGTCCACCAATTCCGCAGTCATGCATTATTTTGACTCCATTCTGCTTTGGCGTACTGAATCAACAAACGGAATTTCCACTGCCTCTCCAATCCTAGTCATGTTCTGATTTTCAATCATTGAAAAACATGCATAAGCTATGCCATCGGGAGTTAGGTTGTAGTGAAGGGGGTAAATGCCTGAGGTTCATGTTTGCATGGACTAGAGGGGGTGAGGAATAAAGGGGGGGGGGTGTGTGTGTGAATTCAGATGTGTGTGGCAGAACTCCGGTCGTACTAGGGTACGCACTAAATGATATAATTGGAAGCTTTCATGCAAGAACTGTGTAAATCCAATTCTACCCTTTCCTTTGACTGAATATCAGGTAAATCCATTGCCGTTTGCATAAACGTAGAATACCTCTGATTTATTCTTTGTAATAAGGACATCTGGGGTAGGCCTACGCCATAGTATAGCTGGTTGAAGCACATCATCGAAATATCAGTTAATAAAACCAAAATAATGGCCTTTCGAATTGGCGTTCCAAAATAGTAATAAATAACACAACAGATTAATAATAGATTTGGACCAAGCCAGGAGGCCGAGGCATTAGCGACTTGGACTCTCGTTCTGTAGGCCCTGGATTAAAATCCCATGGCTGGTCAATTTGACTTAGTTTTTTCATGATCGTAAATCCAAATGGCGAATTGGAAATTTATTTACCCATAATTCTGGAGTGATAGGGAAAAAGCGAATAAGTCAAAATACCAAAGTTTTAGGAGAGACAAAATACAGTTTATTTCCACACCACTGTTACAATATTTAGTTCAGTCCACTACATATTTTTACACAGTATCTTATGCTATGTAAAAATATCTTGGTGGGCTGCTAAATATTGTAACAATGCTGCGGAAATCAAGGTTTTTTTTGTCTTTCCGGAAACTGTGGTATTTTGACTTAATTCGCTTTTTCCCTATCACTCTAGATTATTCATCACCGCTTTTTCATCCTATATCGTTGTCATCAATTTTGCATATAGGCCTATTGTAGTTGAAATTAACAGAAGTCACAACATATCAGAAAATAGATGGGCATTAATAGTGTTACGTAGCCTACAAGTCGTCTCTCTATCATTGTCCCTAGCGGTGCTTTCTTTGAAGTGTTGTTTGTTTAATGCAAGAAGGACACACTCGTTAATAGCCGCGTGTTGTCCTGTCTCAGTCGGAAACTAGAATCAAACCCCAAAATGTTGTGTTATATTACTATTGCTATTAGATTTACTTGGCAACAGTCTGCCACCTTCTTGGATTTGAGAGTGCAAACTACTGTTTACCCTCAATAAACAGTAATATAATCCGGCAGACCGCAAAAAGAATTGCTGACAATTGACTCCCCGAGTGGGGACGATGAAAACGAGAGCACTTATATACTCACAGAACCTAACACGTGATATGACCTCTGAGTTAAAACGTGCATAAATAAAGTCGAACAAAAAAAAAATAGATTTGTGCTTTTGCGTTTCATATCTCTACTAGCTTAAAAGGCCCGGCGTCGCCCGGGTTTTAGATTTTGTAATTGGAAATTAACTTATGAAGGACTTTTGATTTTTAAATTCTAGGTCCTTATGTAGGTATTTAGAATTTAAAATAAGAAGAACGACTTATAAAACTCAAACTATTCCCTCAGAAAACGCTTGATATAGCTTTTTATGGCTCATAGAGGATGCAGAATTTTGCATCCCATCGCTTCTACACACCAAGCCTGGTGAGAGTAGAAATAAGACGAAAAAGAAATTACGGTAACATAAAATTGTATTGTCTTTGTGGAACATTTATTTCTCACTCTCATGTTACCATAACACCGTTTTGGGGATGAAATTAAACAGAAAGCAATATCACTTTCATACTTCTCTCTCCAAAAACCTGCGATATAATAATATACCACATTACCATACCTCGTATTGTTTTCTCTATGTCCTGGGTAGAGAAAGTTATGTGACTGCCTTATTTTCGTGGATTACATTCTTTAATATTTATTTATAACATGAATTATATTGAGAGCTTCTCTTATTTATCAAACTTGCGTTTCTTTTTTTTTTTCAAACCCATCTGATACCATTAGCAACAATATGTTCTGTGATTTGGATTTTATAATTCTGTGTAAAAATGGATTAAGTATTCTCAAAAACATTTAAGTTTTGGCATTTAAAATAAAAATTTGGCAAAATCCTTCCTTAGTGAGCACTTACATTATGAAACGAAGGTACTGTCAAAATTCCAAGTCTCTACCTGTTATAGTTTAGGCTCTACGTTGATTCCTGTCAGTCAGTCAGTCAGGACAAAGCCTTTTATATATATAGAGATTTCCTATAGGCGTGCAGTTGTAAATACGATTTGATTTGCTTTCAGAGAGAGTTTAACTTTTATTTTTTGCAGATTAAAATTTCAGGTGAATATGTATGTGTTTTAATAGGGATTTTTTTTCTAGACTCTGACTTTTTTTTTTTAAATTAACTGAAACGTTTTGCATGTTACTGCATTTGGAGCGTAAAAAGTTAAACCCAAAGCATAGTTCACTGCGTAGGCCTATTTCAAAGTAAAACGCAGTTTATTAAAAAAACTGACAGCAACAAATTTAGCGAATGTTCCAGTTGTATTGATGCGTGCAGTTGAACGACTTTTAAAGTATATCATACCAGCGTGCATGGCTCGATGTCCGTAGCGGACTTTATTCCCTATTAACTCAACAACTGGAATGTGGTTTCAATCGCTGTTAATATTCCATTAAAATGCTTTGTTCAATTTTTTGCGTGTTCAGAGAACCTGTCCTTCGTTCAGGTTTTGTTCAGCGATAACCTACTCTCCCTTTAGGATACTAGTCCTTAATTTCTAATAAAAACTTGCTAATAATAATAATAATAATAATAATTAGGGGGCGGATTTCTATGACATGTCATATTTTTCCCCTTTGCATTATTTCAGGTTTCCGACTAATTTAAACCCGATTCCAAGAATCCTGGTGAAAATGGAACGGGTTTTGTTGTGCATATAACTACATATTTAGGAAATTTTCAACTATTTTAGCATATTTAGTATGAATATGCATATTTAGGTCATATGTTTGGCATATTTGTGTGCATATTAAAGAAATTTTGAAGTTTTATATCATATTTTGAAAATTTTGCATTATAATCATACTTTTGAGAATTTACAGATAGTTTAAATAATTGACATTATATTTTAATAATATGAATTGTAATGAAACTAAAAAAATATAGCCTACACAATGTGTAAGTGGTAAAGTCATATTTTTTACATTCTAATGGTCATATTTTAATGTTTTTTAGGTCATAAATTCATGCACTTATCCTATTTTTTAGGTCCTAGGAATCCGCTCCCTAATAATGATAATAATAATAATAACAGATACTGCAAATTACCGTCATTTATGAATTCCAGCTATTCCGCTAAATTCCATTTTGTATCCTTTTTAGTTTCTTCTTTCGTTCATTCTTTATCTCTTTCTTCCTTTCATAAATTCACGCTTTATCAAGTGCCAGTATGGTACTTTATGAGATTGTGTGGGGACGGGAAAATGTATTTCCGTCCATCCGTGTGTCTGTACGAGCGATAACTCAAATACGCATTATCGGATTTTCATGAAACTTGGTTTACGCATTTATAATGTCCATAGTAAGAAGCGTATTTTTTTTCGAACCAAATCGGTTGACCGGTACCGGAGTAACGACTAATTAAATGTCACATGCTTTTTTTACTGGGTAGTCATGACTAGGCCTATATTACAAAGCCGCTTTACTAATCATTGAGGACCTTAAGTCCAATGTAGTCAGATGTTTGTTTATTTCATTGTTAAAGTTGAAATGAGAACTACATGAATACTATTATGTGCAGAATGTATATTACTGTGAATTAGGCCTACGTACTACATTAAGCGGAGTTCTTTGCCTTCATTGATTAACATTTGAGCAAATCGCCAAAGCAATAGAGCAAATGAATATATTTATTTGAGCAAAGTAAAGAAATACAGAAAGGGTACTTACATTTTTCCTCTAAACGAGATGTGGCAACACTGTGGTTTCATCGCAATTTCGTGGGCACGTCACTTCCTAAAGTTGGCTTATGTCCTCCGCCATTTGATGGGCACGTCCTGATCACAATGTCGAAATTACAGTGTTTGTGCTTAAATTAATCTTTCCCGAAACATAATCGTCCCAGCTCTTATTGGCATAAAGTCGGTTAATTTCAGTTTTCTTATTTTTCCTTTACTTCGCAAAAAGATGCGATCGGATTGATATTTCCGTTTGAATTTGTCGCTCCTTTAAAACCTGTGTTAAAATATGTATCGATGGAAGTGCACATTAAAATTCCCTTTTGAAATGTCTGTGAAAGGACTCTGCACCAATTGTAGTTCTGGGGCAGTTTTCATTAGGCGGCTGTGCCCAAATATTTGGAGGGTACTGGCTGTCAGTTGAATGCGGCGTTGCCAAATCGTTGGAATACACGACTAATTCGTGCTCGAGTGAAGTGAACATTTTTGCTCAAGTGAAGTAGACATTTTTGCTCAAGTGAAGTAGGCATTTTTCCCTCATTTGCTCAAAGGTACGTCACCCCTTTGCCTTTACATTTTGTGAAATGTTGCCATATTTTAAGAATTTCTTATGTCGGTGTACACGAGTATGAATTAAGGTTAAGTATCAGACTTGATACCTTTGTTCTTCCGCAAGTCTTACTTAATGAATCGATCTGGAGCTAACTGGGAAATGGATTACAAAAATTATTTATTTTCTGCATATCATAATTGCAATTATCACTGATTAAAGAAAAGCATTCTGGTATTTTGTTATATCAATTTACCTGATTTTATTTCCTTTCATATTGCCTACTTTTGTCTTTCATTTCATTCATTTTTTCTTTCTTTTGTCCATCTTTCTTAATTTTTTCTTGCCTTCTTTCTTTCATCCTCTTCACTTTTCCTTTTAACTTCTTTTTTCTTTTCTTATTCCAAACACTAGTTGTTAATTTTAATGACTGATATTGAATCTAGCTATCATGCTGAAATTATGTGTTTGTATTCAGAAAAAATACAATGAATTTAGATTACATTACAAATTATGGCTATTCTTAATACAATCCATTCTTCAATACATCATAACATGCAATCACTGCTTATTCATATTTTACAATAGGCAGGCTCTCTAAACTAACGAGTTTGGTGTAACATGAACAAGATTCATTTTCTACTGCGTACATTTTTAATATCCGCTAGTAGATTAGTGTGTTGTTATTAGGCCAGAAGAACAATGAACGTGGAATGACTACACGGTGTAATAACTAATTTGTTGTGTTTCCCACCACCCAGTCTAATTGTGATCAGTGACTTGTTACAGTGTGAAAGAGGATTAAATTGCAGTTTCAATGTGCTAATTAGTAGTGCACACACGTGAAACATGTATTGTTTCGCCCTCATAACAAAACAACTGATTTATTAAACGGACTGAAACTTGACTCCGTCACAAGCGTTCACGGTAGCGCGCCAAGCCTAACTCTCCCAGCAAAGCTTGTTTGGAATATAAGCCTACCAATGGTAGGCTATATACATCTTAAAGGAGAGACATTCAGCCTTGGGTGAAATTCATAGGTGGGAAATAGGTGAAATTCATCTTTAGCGGCGGTAGGGGTAAATCGAGAACTTGTGTAACGCTAAAACCGTCACGAAATTACTAGTGTGTTTCTGAGCGGACTGCACAGAAAACAATCAACTCAATGATTAGGAGTAATCAAAGGAAATTTTACAGACCTAGTACGAGGACCTGCAAATGGGAATAGTAGTATTAGTAGTAATAATAATAATAATAATAATAATAATAATAATAATAATAATATTAATAATAATAATATTAATATTAATAATAATAATCATAATAATAATAATAATAATAATAATAATAATAATAATAATAATAATAATGAAAATCCAAAATGCAAAATCCAAAATTAAAAAAATCCAAAAACCCAATATTAAATAGTCCAATAATGCAAAATTAAAAAAATTCAATAATCTGAAATTGAAAAAATTAAAATTAAAACAAGTTTCACTTCTGTCGCGTGGCGTTCCACGCACACTTTTTTTTTTGATCAGCAATGAATATTGCTTTACAAATTTGCAATCCCCTGTGGCTCAGAGGATGCGTCCGATCCTCTCACGCAGTGGGCCCGGGTTCGATTCCTGGTCGGGACACGTTACCTAGGTGAGGTTTTCTCCGGGGTTTTCCCTCACCTGCGAGACAAATGTCAGGTAACTTTAGGCCCTTGTGGTACCCGGATATCATCTAGCCGTCATTACCATCTTCATCCCTATCCTCGTCTTGTTCTGAGAGTGAGTGTGTGTGTGTGTGAATGGTGTGTCTCGTCCTATGTGTTCGTGTTGTCTCGGAGGTGGCCCCGGCATTGGGCTGAACACTCATCCGGGAGGCCCTATAACTTTGCAATCCCATGTGGCTCAGAGGATGCGTCCGATCCTCTCACGCAGTGGGCCCGGGTTCGATTCCTTGTCGGGACAAGTTACCTAGGTGAGGTTTTCTCCGGGGGTTTCCCTCACCTGTGAGACAAATGTCAGGTAACTTTAGGCCCTTGTGGTCCCCGGATATCATCTGGCCGTCATTATCATCTTCATCCCCATCCTCGCCTTGTTCTGAGAGAGAGTGTGTGTGAATGGTGTGTCTCGTCCTATGTGTTCGTGTTGTCTCGGAGGTGGCCCCGGCATTGGGCTGAACACTCATCAGACATTCTCTTTATTGACTACTAGTACTACAATTTCATACTATTTTCTAAATTAATCGAACTGTTACAGTTACGGGTAATTGTCGTTTCGAAATGTCAGCCGAAATACTCTACCCATCTTTTCGAATCGTCTCCATCCTATTTATATACTCACTCCTTTCTTATATCACATCACAAACAAACAAACAAACAAAAACAGAAATTTCATTTAAGGAAATATTAAGATCTTTTCTTTTAGCAAACTGTTTTTATAATATAAATTATCTGTATTGTTTTTACATTTGTATATTCTTTTCTTAAATTTATCATTCAATTTATTTTTACGTTTGCAAGAATAAGTTATATTTATTCACTGATTAATTTTCCATGCACTGTAAAAATGTAAATTTAAAATATTCAAATGTATTGTGCTAATATGTCGTTCGTTTCGCTATCGGCGATAGTCGCGTTTGGTGCTGTTTTATTTTTATAGATTAACCTCTTCGGTATAGCTAATAATATCGTCTTAATTTTAACGAATTATTATTCTTGTTGTTATTATTATTATTATTATTATTATTATTATTATTATTCGAGGTTTAAAATACTTCTTCATACATAATTATAGGCCTGCATTAATTTCATATATTCTTTTGTTTATATAGCCTACAAAATAGGTGTATTAAATGACTGATTGTTTTTATCAAAGAGGTACAGATATGAAGATGTTTCAGTGTTCAGTCCTTCTGAATTTACATAAACAATCGCACATAAATGAAAGTGATGAAATTAAAACTATAAAACTGTGAGGTTAAACACGCATGCGATTGGTTGAACTGCCAAATATTCTTACATTGGATTGGTTACAGATTCAGGAGGTAAATAGTCATTTAAACATTGTTATTTAATGCATTAATTTCTTTACATCTAACATGCATTTTTCTTTTGTTTACAGGTGAGTTTGGTAGAATATTTACCTTGAGGTTGGATATTACGGATTTGTGTAAGTACTTTAACGGATATCTTCTCTTGATAATGTGCAGATGGATGAAAACATAGTAGGGCAATTTCCAAGTATGAGTTTTCATAGAGACAAAATTTAACCCTAGTTAAAATTAAAAGTAAGGACTCTCTTTGTATCCTACACAGGCACCTGTATTCCACTTAAATAGAAGGTTATTAATACCCCCTCAACTGAATTTTGTCGCTGAAATCAGTAAATCCTAATTGCATACTTATGTTACTTATATTGCATATATTGTTAATACTGTAATACTGAGGCATACAGTACCCGTATTCAGGACCCCTATGGTCAGTCATTAAATGAACTGATGCCATTTTGGATAAATTAAAAATAGACGGTGCAGTCTGTTTTGTTTTCAACAGTTCGCTGCTTTTCTGACTGTGAGAACTTAAAGTTATTGTGGGAATGGCTTTGTAAATACAAAAGAAACCACTACATGATGTATTGGACGAATAGGTTCACTGTATGTACGGACAAAATAAATATTCAAATTTGGATTCGAAACAGATAGATCTCATAATGCAGAATAGAAAATATGACCAGAAATTTGTTCAAGGTTTCAAGTAAAAGTAAAGAGAAATGATCCTTATACTGGCCGTGGGGTTCCCGGAGGTTGAGTCTCCTAGAATTTTAGACATCACGTCAAGATGGTAAGGTTCGGCCGCCTTTACCCCCAGAATTGCTCCTAGTACTCGTTAATTTTAGAGGCTGAGTCGACCCCAGTACCATCGTAGTCCACCTGAAGGATTAGACTGCTTGAAAATCATAAGATTTCAAGCTGTGTATTAAATTTGTTTCTTACAGTGTTCAACTTTCTAAAAATAGTTGTTGAAAACGAGCTAACTGTTTCATGGGTTTTTTTTTCTCCTGTATTACAAGGTCGATCTCTTCAGACCTCAATTCCATCTTCATTACGGGCCACCTGTATATCTCTTCAGTTTAGCATCGTATGTAATCAGAAACCCTGATTTGCTTCACGCGTTCAAAATTCTTTTGCCAATTTTATTATCTTTTTTACTTTGTCATTTAACAAACAACTTAAATCCCTCTCCAATTCTTGCATTAGGAATTTTGTCTTTTCAAAATCCCTTGGCGAATTTTAAAAGCTTGATTTCAGAGGGTTGAGCATTACTTATTTTTATCTTGATTATTGAAAATTATTTGCCACCACTTCAAAAATTTCATGTTTATTCCATTTTGTGTGTTTCTTAATTTTCTTTTAATACTGGCACACATAACATGACATCTCATTCTACTTTTTTGTCCTTGTGATATACCCAAGTAATTAAAAATATGTCTGATATATTCCAGAGCTGTATTTTATACTACAGATTAAGTATTTGTATTATATTAACTATTATTTTTAATTTACTGAGAAATTAGTTTGTATTTATTCTAGTAGAACTATTCTATTATATTAATATATTTTGACACATTTTGAGTATTAATGTATAAGAGACTAGGGATTCCTAGATTCACCTTTCTACAAGTTTCTAAACTGGAACAAATGGATTTATCTTTTGTTATCTTAACACTTGTATAGTTAATTTTATCTGTCACAACTTTAGACAACCACTTCAAATATCGTGAAACAGAGTTCCGGGTTCTATATTAAACGCCAATTTATGAAGAAAAAAAAAAGTCATCAACCTCCTTCTCACTTATTTAATCATGATTGATATATTTTAGCGATGCTCTTCTTACCCAGTTTGCTATGGCAACCGAGTAAGGCCACCTTCGATTAATTCCACAATTGAATACTGTCTACACAAAAACACTAGCTAAAAATTGTATTGGATGACAGAAAATATTAAATTTTCTTTCGTTATATCAGAAGCATTTTTACAACCTCACGGAAATTCTTGTTTACAGTATTACAATTCTAGAGTGATAGGGAAAAAGCGAATAAGTCAATACTCCAAAGTTTCAGGAATCACAAAAATATATATATATATATTTCCACAGCATTGTTACTCTATTTAGTTCAGTCCGCCAGATATTTTTACACAGTATCTTATACTGTGTAAAAATATCTGGATGGATTGATCTAAATTTTGTAAAAATGCTGTAAAATAAATCGTTATTTGTCTATCCTAAATCTTTGGTATTTTGACTTATTCGCTTTTCCCCTACCACTCTAGAATTTATATTTGTTTTACATATTCATTTTACACAACTACACTACATATTACTAGCTACAGTCTCTTCTACTGGAATCCAGTAGTTTTCTTTATGTCCTTAGTATATAGGGATTGCAGTCAATAGCTTCAAATAACCCCTTAAGATAAAAAATGATCGGACGGCCACTACTCTAGTTTTACCTTATATGATCCATTATATTAACTCCATAACCACTGCCTTCTATATTTCTTACAAGCCATGCTGCTTGAAATCTGGCAACACAGGAGGTGGTCCTATCTGTGGCGGTCTGTGGGAAGCATTTGAATACGTTTTTAATGCAGAGAATTTTCTTCATCACAAATACTGACTTTATTTAGGCCAAATCAGTAAGCCTATATTACATAGCCTATACTTGTGATATGCATAATAACGTAACGCGCGGGGTGACTCCCACATATATGAAGGAATTCGTAGTTTTCAATGTCTCTTCATTGTACGTTATGATGTCGCGTTTTTTCTTATTTTATTGGTAATAACCTCACTTATCCTGTTAGGCCTACGAGCTCTGTCATTTGACCTACAACAGATTCATCTTTTATTAAGCTGCTACACTTCTCTGGGTCATTTTTTACCACCACTGAGCTAGTTGTCCCAGATTTAATATAACCTAGAACACTGATATCTCTCTTCTTATCACGTGCACTTTGTGGAAGACTACGCCCATGACTGTCACTGAAAAGAATAACGTTGCCTGATTCCTTGAGAAGACTCAGCTTTCCGTTATTTACTGTCTAAAAGTCATTCATTCGCTCATCCTTGGCTCCGGTGGTGAACTGTGTTGATTCGCCAGCACTTCTGAGGTTAAGGTTTGATTCGCGTTCATTACCTTCACCAAACTGTAGGAAAACGCTGAATCGATTTTCAAGTAATAATATTGGGAGGATAGGAGATTGCATATACTGAGATTTGGCGTTTGCCACATTGAGATGAATTAGGCTTACTGTGAGCAGCTTGATAAAAGTTCATACCAGTAAAAGTGACTATATTTCTCTTCAATTCTTCTTTAATACCAGCCAATTCTTCCTGAAGGACACTAATATCATACCGTACCTCTCTCTTGTATTCGTTTGTAGATGGTAATAGCTGATGAACACGAAATTCTTCTACGAAAAAATGTTTTCTGGTGTAGGCCTACTTAATTAGAGGTGACGATGTATATAAATCTCTCATTATGTACACGGCTTTTGCCTTCTCTGTGATCTCCAGTTGCTCTTCAGGTGTGTCCAGGTGTTCTCTAAATAATAGGCGATGACTGGGATTATTTTTAGCTGAAATATGCTTAATTTACGATGATTCTGATGGAGTTCATTGCTTTATTACGGCATGTTGATAGTCGACGATAGGACTACCGATGCGATGTTGCCAGATTTAACAGCATGGCTTGTAAAAAATATAGAAGGCAGTGCCATAACCGTTATTTTGAAAACAAAACACCTTCAGGAATCGTTACAAATGAATACAAATAAAATAAATAATTATTACAAGGGCAACTTACGTAGTGCTTTGAAGATATCAGGAAGTTTTTAAATTCATTTGGTCAGTATTGTTTTATCTCGTAGAGAAATTGTTCCAAGGCAAGAAGAATGCCCTTTTCTTTATTTATTCAAGTAAAATACTGTGTTTTTTGTAAAGGGAATATGCTTACAGAAGGAACGCCTCAATTGAGAAAAGCGACCAGTCTTTCTCAGGGTTGTAAATTCGGAGCATTAATCGGATTCCATTTACCGCTTTGCTTTGAAAACACAATACACATAGAGGCTCGGGAACTTGGACTGTGAAACACAACCCCTGTACATTGGCACCCCCGAGCATCCCCCTGTCATCACACCAACCCTCCTCTATCTCTTTTGAAAGCCACCACCATCGCACACCATGTTTTGTTTTGTATACAAAGTTTGGTGCCAAATATCTCCCTTCGGCGATACGGACATGAAGCTTTGGAAAAATAATGCCTCTACCATTCTCTTTTACACAAATCCTAGCAAACGTCTCGCCAAATTGCCTCTTTTCATTTGCATAAATTGGCGTTATTCGGTACGGTACAGTCTGTAAAACATTCTAACACCCAACTTAATAAATTCGGAGTTCTCCACTTGTTGAAATACAACATAATTGAAAGCTCTTCTTCCCTATTTCATCTGTTTGCACACTAAACCTTTTGACACACAATTTTGATTGGGTACCTGAGAGAGTGAGTTATCCCACTGCGAATGAAATGTGGAAAAAAATATACTTTTATTAGAATCTCATAGATTTAATGTTTGACGAGTTGTCGTAGATATTTTTATGTGTAAGATCTTTATACTCTACTAGATCTATGAAAATCTAATTGAGCATTTAAAAAAGTATTAGTTATGGATTTCCTCAAGTTTAAATGTGAGAAAAGTGGAATTTATTGCAACACGCACCACATTAATACATATAGATGCATAATAATTGGGAAAATAGGTTTTAATTAAAGTTTCTAGTCAACTTGAACTGATCATTTCATTAGCAGAAAACCATAATAATAATAATAATAATAATAATAATAATAATAAAATAATAATAATAATAATAATAATAATAATAATAATAATAATAATAGTATTATATTTGCCACCATTAAGTAATGCAAGCCTATGCAATTCAGAAACTCTTATCTTCTCGTGTTCTGTCCAGAAATCTAAAAACAAAAATTTATAATACAATTATCCTGCCGGTTGTATTAAGTGGATGTGAGATATGGTCGCTTACTCTTAGGAAAGAACATAATCTGAGAGTATTCGGAAACAGGGTGCTTAGAAAAATATTTGGGCCTAAGAGAGATGAAAATGGGGACTGGAGAAAACTGTATAACGACGATCTTCATAACCCGTTCTCGTCACCGGATATAGTAAGGGTACCGTAATTAAATCACTCAGGATGAAGTGGGCTGTACATGTTGCGCGCATGAGGCAGGAAAGATATATCTCAAAAGTATTGACTGGGAGACCCGAAGGGAAAAGACCACTTGGAAGACCTAGACGTAGGTGGGAGGACAATATTAGGATAGATTTAAGAGAAGTAGGATTTGAGAGCGATGGTTGAATGGAGTTAGCACAGAATAGAGTTGAATGGCGGGCTCAGGTAAGCGCGGCAATGAACCTTCGGGTTCCATCGAATAAATAATATTCCTTTAGCTTTCTTGGGAATTCTCTATTTCCATTGAGTAAGTAGTAATGCAAGTTTAAATTAAGTCAAGTCAAGTGGGTGTCAATCATGGGTGTGTGAATTCAAAGTACAAATAGTCCTCAACAGTGTAAAAGTTTTTTGTTAGTGTCCCTACAGAAACTTTATTCTTAAAAATTTCGATGTTGTTTACATTCCTAAAGTCAATGGGGCTTTATTGAAATATTTAATACCCAAAGCAACACGGCTGTAAACTGATATTCATACGTTACAAAGACAATAAACCAACTTTCAACTTACAAGGTTATTTATAACATAATAACCTGCAGTTTCTATGGTATAGGTAACTTACCCTATTGTCTTAATACCCCGTGCGTTAACCCTTCACATCTTGCTTTATGGCCAAGGAGAAACTTCTTGATAGTATTTCACAGTTTACTTCTCCATAAAGTCAATAGAGAGTGAGTCCTTAATAATTTCAACTTTCAGCCAAGAAAGCCTCTTTAAATATTAACGACATCTTACATAAGGCACGATAAACTTTTTCACCGTTTTCCACTGTTCAAACCGTTAAGGCTTTCAACAAGTGGGAAGTGATGAATATGTGATATTGCCTCTGCAGAGTGTTGAGCTCTGTAAAGGGAAATGTGCACCTTTGAGAATAAGAAAATTGATTTTTGAAGTGAAACTCCTTTAGCCGCGGTAGGGGTAAATCGAGAGCTTGTGTAACGCTCAAAAATCGTCACGAAATTAATGTAATGCTCAAAATCGTCACGAAATTAATGAGGTGTGACGGAACGGACTGCACAGAAAACAATCAACTCAATGATTAGGCTTATCCAAAGTATAAAAAATAAAAAAAAATTCAATATTAAAAAACCGAAAATCCTAAATATAAAATCCAAAATTAAAAAATTAAAAAATTCGAAGATCCAAAATTTATAAAATCCAAAATTAAAAGATCTAACATTCCTAAATTAAAAAATTCAAAGATTCAAAAGTCCAAAAATCTAAAATTTAAAAAATAAAAAATCTAAATATCCAAAATGTAAAAAATAAGAAATTCAAAATTGAAAATAAAAAATTTAAAATATAAAAATCCAAAACTTAATAATAAAAAGTCCAAAATTAAAAAAATCCAAAATCGAAAATTAAAAATGTCCAAAAACCCGATATTAAAAAGTCAAACAATCCAAAATTGAAAAATACCCAATAATCCAGAATTGAAAAATAAAAAAATAAAAACAATTTTCACTTCTGTCGCGTGGCGTTCCACGCACACTTTCTTTAAAAATGTATTTCCTTTGTAGTATGTGCTTTCCTCTTTGATTTGGTGATAATATTTCAAGTAGGCCTGCGAATTATATTTTGTTTGTTTGAGTAAACGTTCGGGCGTCATGTGTTCGTTTCCTTTAAAGGGGGAGAAACAGGTTTTGGTGCTGAGAAATAGGTGAATTTAATTTTTTACCCCACAGTAATGAATTTTTCCTGTAACCTTGCATTCTGACATGCTTCTTATTTACTATTTGTACAGTAGCATACTATTTTCAAAACTAATCAAACTATAATACAGTGAGTCCCATGCAAGAGTTGGCCAATGACGCGGGTTCCTGCGGCGCGGCGGGCACAGCTCCTACTCCCGAGCGATCGGGTGAAATATTTACGCTAATAAAGCCGCGATCGGTGTAATGGTTCAGGTTCTAAAATTTACAGTTAAAATTACAATGAAAATAAACATGTACCTCATCACAAGAGATGTTGGAAATGTTCTCCTCTTGCATCCATACAATAATGGCACCATTTTAGGAAATTTTCTTTCACGCGCATAAGTTCAGCTTCCGAGACAGAGCGAATTTCTCTTGTGATAGGCCTATGTGATATTGTCTTTAAGTTCTTCTAAAATTATGTGAATATTATTTATGGGGAAACTTGAAAGATAAAGTGTATAGGTCAATTTCCCATACATTAGAAGAACTTAAAGACAACATAGCAAGAGAAATTAACTTTATCTCGGAAGCTGAACTTATACGCGTGAAAGAAAATTTCCTAAAAGGGTGGCAGTATTGTGTGGATGCAAGAGGAGAACATCTCTTGTGATGAGGTACGTGGTTATTTTCATTGTAATTTTAACTGTAAATGTGAGAACCTGAATCATTACATCGATCGCCGCTTTATGAGCGTAGATATTTCACCCGATCGCTCGGGAGTTGGAGCTGTGCCCGCCGCGCCGCAGGAACCCGCGTCATTGGCCAACTCTTGCGTGGGACTCACTGTAGTTACAGGTTATTATAGGTAATCCCACGAGAGTTTTCGAGTTTATCGAATATTCGCGACTGCACAAAATTTTTTTTAAATGTTCTTTTTCGTTAAATTATATATATTAAAAAAATACTTATAGGCCTACTGAAGATATTTCAAAGATCCTAGATTGTGGTGTTCACATGATATTAACAAACACGCAGGAAAATAATCACTCAGAAATATCTTTATTTGTGGAAGTTATCAGGGAAACGGCTGTTCAGTGCATGAAACGAGTCAGCCATTTTGAAACGATAATTACCCGCAACTGTAACAGTTTGACAATTTTGTAAATATTATGCAATTGTAGAAATAGTCAATAAAGAGTATGTCAGATTGCAAGACTGTAGAGCAATTCATTGCTGAGAAAAAAAAAATGAAATTCACATATTTCTCATCTATGAATTTCACCGAAAGCTGTATGTAAAGGCTAGTTTACACGACGAAATTAGGTTTCGTAAGTAAGTTTCGCAACTGTTTTATGCTTGAATGCGCAAGCGCAAGATGTACTGGCGACAATGAGTTACGAAACTACGCAGTTTCGGCTGATTCCAACTTTTCACGAAACTATAATAGTAATGTTGATATTTTACGCTTATTTAGCTTGTTCGCGTTTCGTAAAATGAAATGGGGAAGTGAGGAAATTGTGAAATGCCTGTATTCATACGTGTTTCAAACATTTATATAGGATTTTAATAATTTGAACTTCAGAAATAACATGAAATGTGCGGTTGCATTGGAAAGAAAATGTGTGTAATTAGTCTCACGAAATCACTTTCATGAAAGTGGTTACGAAACCTAGTGTCATCGTGTAAACTAGCCATAAGAAGTGGCACCCACAATACGCTAAGAATCCGTGGTTGACATAAACACTATAGTAGAATTCTGTATATTTTTTGTCAGCATTGTGGTTTGGGACATGTTTTTAGAACAAGATGCAGTTGTGCACACAGATTATGACGCTACTGGTGAGATGTTTGCACTTTACTGTCCTTGTATCGTGCTGAGAGCTCGTTGAGGAGAGTGCAATTCTGCACTTGAGAATACAGCGTCAGGTATGAAGATCGTGTCCTCTGAAATATGTAACCGTTGTCATCTGATCAATACATGGCCTACAATGCCTCTTTGATGTTCATCTTGCTGCTGTGGGAATACTAAACCCAGTAGACATAATGTAGAGCAAATCCTGGAATATCCCTGTCTTATTTACTTAAGGGGGTTGGTTGGTATATGGCTATTTAACGACGGGGATGTACTGCAACTTACGCCTGTGACCGTCGCCAGTGATACGAGGGTCACTCCAAAAGTAATGCACGGCATTTTTTTAAAAATTGAATTTATTTTCCATACTTTTGCAAATTGTACTGTATGTTGATACATCCTTCAGGAACACTATATCAATTTTCCACATAATCTCCGTCCCTTTCAACTGCCTTACGCCACCGTGGAACGAGGGCATGTATACCTGCACGGTAGAAATCTTGACCAGCTCTTCAAAGCCATTGTTTCGCAGCCTTCACGAGGGAATCATCGTCTTCAAATCTTGTTCCACGAAGGGATTCCTTTAGTTTACCGAAGAGGTGATAATCACATTGTGAAAGATCAGGGCTGTAAGGCGGGTGTTTCAATGTTGTCCATCCAATTTTTGTGATTGCGGTTGTGGTTTTCGCACTGACTTGTGGCCGGGCATGTGTGTTCCCTTCATGGGACAAGATTTGAAGACGATGATTCCCTCGTGAAGGCTGCGAAACAATGGCTTAGAAGAGCTGGTCAAGACTTCTACCGTGCAGGTATACACGCCCTCGTTCCACGGTGGCGTAAGGCAGTTGAAAGGGACAGAGATTATGTGGAAAAATGATATAGTGTTCCTGAAGGATGTATCAACATACAGTACAATTTGCAAAAGTATGGAAAATAAATTCAATTTTTTAAAAAAATGCCGTGCATTACTTTTGGAGTGACCCTCGTACATACAAATAAGTCAATATTAGGACTGCATTGTTACGATATATTACTATTAAAAAATTCAACTATATTATAAAATGAATTCCTGGCTAACCAGTCATGTACCTCTCATCTTAAAGATATTTACATGTAAATTTTGGGAATTTAAGGGTAATTTATTAATTAGTTTCTGCCCAATAATTTGATAACTATTTATAGATTTTAATAGCCTATTGTATTGTATATAGATATGGGTATTGGATCTGGAATTAAAATAGTGAATTCCATTCCTACATTGTAGCTCCGGTAACTTGGTTTTTGTATACACTAAAAATGAATAAATGTACAAATTAAGTATGGTTAGTATTTTATATTGGGAAAACAATGGATTGCAGTGTACTCTATAAGAAGAAACAGTTGTGACTCTGATAGCCTTTTTTTATAGGATAGCTGTACCGTGTTTGGTCGATTTCGAGGCATTGCTAAACTGAATAATTAGCCTAAGTGCTCATTCCCAGTATGTAAAAGACCTCCTTCGGGACAAGTTCCGGCAGACCGGCAACGTTTACAGGCCTAATCACTTTTTTTTGCACGACGTAACTAATTAGTGGTTCTTACGAATATTGTTGCCGTGGATCGTAATTTGACATTCCCACACGCAATCTGGTTGCTATGAAAACAAAAAAAATCTCAGTGCTGTAAACATTACAAAAAGCACACGTGCCGTAAGTAAAACCATTATAATACAAGCCTTTATCGAAAGCCGGAACCAAGGCCCCCCTGCTGTGGCGGCTTTAATAGGACAAATATTCAGTCCTCATAACAACCAACACATGCGAATCACTTTCTAAAATATAACATCTATTTCCAATACTGTATATACATAATATTTTCAGCTAATATCTCAATTAATACAATTAAATTGATATAAATAATCATCATGCAAAAAATAGCATGCAATACTCGTTCCGTAAGTGCATAACGGATCTCGGAAATCGAAAAAAACTCTTTCCTCGATCCGTATGCACCGCTTACGGAAATAGTATCGCAATATATTATTATAGTCCAGTTATTCATTGCATGGCCAGGCGGCTTCCTTTCTTTAGGAGGAAAAGTTTGCCGACAGTTCAACCCATGTTCTTTGTTTTCACCGCACCAATCAGCTAGTTACCTCAGTCAATCAAAATCTAAGAATGTCCTGTGGCGATTTTGACAGCTACTCGTCTACTCCGCATGGAGTGAAATGCGCGGTTGCAAGATCAAGTTACAGTAAACAATAACACGTGTGAAATGAATAAAGCGAAGGAAGAACTGAGGTCAGTGATAACAATGAGAGAATATTGCAACGTTGCTTTTGTTTTGGAAAGCGGAATCCCAAGACCGATTTAGTCAGATCAATTAACATAAAGAAACACCGAAACCTTTGAAGCCGACTGGCCATGCCATGAATAACTGCACTATACACAACCGTCATTCAATAACTATCACAAATAAAGCAATAATAATTAAGATGACCTCCTGCTTAAAGTTCGGCCATTTATTATTTACGCCTCACTACTGTGCCCTGTCTCTAGGGATACTGATCGCATCCCTCCCCCATCAGGGAAAGCTTGTCCTGAGCCTCAAGTCCAGTTGAGCATTACACGCCTGAACGGGCGCTTCCAGTTTGCTGACTATCGAGCCTCATGAAATCTCTGGAGTTTAGACAATCGTAAGGTTTCAGTTCTGGGAGAATTCACACATGTTCCCTCTTCTATAAGTCTCACTGCTACTGTCGTATAAATTCCTTACAACAACAAAAGTGTTGCGTGGAACGCCACGCGACAGAAGTGAAACTTATTTAATTTTTGGATTTGATCAATTTTGGATTATTGGATTTTTTCAATTTTGGATTGTTGGACTTTTTAATATTGAGTTTTTGGACTTTTGATATTTAATTTTTTAATTTTTTTAATTTTGGATTTTTAAAACTTTGAATCTTTGAATATTTATTTATTTATTTTGTTCCTTTTAATTTTGGATTTTTAGATTTTTTAAATTTTGGATTTTGGATTTTTAATTTTTGGATTTTTAAAATTTTGGATAAACCTAATCATTGAGTTGTTTGTTTTCTGTGCAGTCCGTTCTGCCACACCTCACTAATTTCGTGACGATTTTGAGCGTTACACAAACCTTCGATTCATCCCTAAAGAAGTTTCACTTCAAAAAGTGCATAGAAGAACCGGAAAATTAGTAGTGTAGTGCTTCTTATTACTGGGAGACCCGAAGGGAAGAAACCACCTGGAAGACCTAGACGTAGGTAAGAGGAAAATATTAGGATAGATTTAAGGGAAGTAGGATTTGCCAGGGATGGTTGGATTGAGTTAGCACAGAATAGGGTTGAAGGGCGGGCTCAGGTAAGCGCGGCAATGAACCTTCGGGGTCCATAACATAGATAATATTCCTTTAGCGTGCTGAGGAATTGTCTATTGCCATTGAGTAAGTAAGTAAATGCTTCATGTTAAAATAGCAGGTGATCGCGTTATCATGTAGCAAAAACCTGCTCTCAGCAACCCCTTTGTCACCATCAGATTTCCAAATCTTTGGTCCGTTAAAGCACCTCCTTGGAGGGAGAAGTTCAAATCTGTCGAAGACGTCCAATCGATGGTGCAGGAGTGGCTACAGCGTCAACCAAAATTATTTTTCTCATGCTGTATGGAAGCTCTTCCTATCCAGTGGCGCAAGTGCATTTAACTGGGAGGGTACTATGTAGAAAATAATGTGCAAGCAAACATTCTGCCTGCAGTAAAATAGTGGAAAAAATTAATTGCTGTTTTCATTTGATTCTCCCTCGTAGAAGAAAATCTAACGTCGCATTAAGTCGTGATTGCTTAACAAATAAATTTACAAACGGATGAAGCACCGAACGGTAAAGTTAAAACACGACCTTGCTTTGTTCGGTCAATTATACTGTAAGGAACCAGGCCATTTGTTTATTTTCACTTTGGTAAGTTACTATAGTGATGTTCACATTTTGTAATAGGTACCATATGAAGCTTCGAGGAATATATCTGAGAAATCATTCACAAAAAATTCCACTATCCAGCAGGATGCAGTCAAAGGAGGATTATACTTTCCTGAAACATATCCCCAGTTGCTGATTCATTTTAATACAGCGTCTTCTCATTTTACGTCTGTCATCCTGAATCTTAGCTTGAAATTCCGCCTCTATGTATTTTCTCGGCTGGAAATAATTTAGTTAAGTGCCAGTTGAAGAATTTTCTCTCTCATTCATCTTTCTTCACAACAACTTTAAGTAATTGCAAAAGAAGCTCTTGTTCCTGAAAATAATAAAGCTCATTTTGAGAAAGGAAGAAGAGCTTTTTTCCTCTGTACACAAGTGAGGAATCGAATAATTTTTTTTTTTTCTGTAAAAATTGTTAGGAATCATTGGAGTTGAAACAGATGAAATGTGTCTGATATAAGAAGTCAGGCTTTTGTGAGAAGATGGGAAGTGAACAACCGTACTATTTATCTCACGATTTAAGTTTATAATATGTTTTCCTAGAGAAATTTTTAAATAATAAAACATTGTCTTTTTTGTGTTTAACACCATCTTAATTAATTATTGTAAAAAGTTCGTAATTCTTTAAAATTCAATTTTCATTTAATGAGCATTTACTAATACAATTCTTACAATAAGAGACTTGAGACTTTCCCGGCGAAGGTTACTTACAGGTGGTACCAAAAGTTTAAGGCCACCAGCATATTTGAAAGAAATGCGTATTGGTTTTATACTTTTGGGCTGTATTAACTGATTTTTTTGTTTGTTTATTGTGATTGTTATGAGATGCTTGTAAATGAAAATAAAATGGAATTACTGCTATTTTCTTCACTTTTTTACTATTTTTTAAAAAATATATCGCTAATTTAAAATTACTACATTTTATAACGTTTCAGGGCATGGGAATTCTATAATAGTACAAACAAAGGGTTACTTTTTTGTATGATGATACATGTATAATTACACAACAAATTGATACCTAAGGGCACTATCTGGATGTGTTTTTGTAAAATTTAACACAGGTGAAACTGTTTTTAACATTCCAGAAAAAGTTACTACGATTAACACATTTGAAAGAGTGAATGTCGAGTATTCTCAATTGAGCTATTGGCATCGTAACAATGCCGGATACTAGTCTGGAGCTACTCAGGAGAGTGCAGCATGGTCCACATTTAAAATTATTCATTTCCTGTACTCGACATTCACTCTTTCAAATGTGTTAATCGTAGTAACTTTTTCTGGAACATAAAAAACAGTTTCACCTGTGTTAATTTTTATAAAAACACATCTAGATAGTGCCCTTAGGTATCAATTTGTTGTGTAACTATACATGTATCATCATACAAAAAAGTAACCCTTTGTTTGTACTATTATAGAATTCCCATGCCCTGGAACGTTATAAAATGTAGTAATTTTAAATTAGCGATATATTTTTTTAAAAATCGTAAAAGTGAAGAAAATAGCAGTAATTCCATTTTATTTTCATTTACAAGCATCTCATAACAATCACAATAAAATCAGGTAAACTGATGTAACAAAGTGCCAGTACGTTTTTGTTTAATCAGTTATGACTGCAATTATGATATGCAGAATATGTTTTTTTTTTTTAAATTGATTTCCAAGTTAAGCTCCAGATTTATTCATTAAGCAGGGCTTACGGAAGAACAAAGGTCTACCATCTCGGCCACCTGGGTCATTTTAACGGTCTAGTTGGATAAGCGCATGTAAATCAATATGTTTTTTGTCATAGCTACCTGTATTTTAATTTCCAAGGCCTTATAAAATCACAGTAAAACAATAGGCTATGTTGTCAAGATAACTGATTTTCATTTTTTTTTATAAATTCTTTCGAATACGTATATTACCATAAAATAGGCACTAAATTGAGCATTACTCCGAAACAGGTAAACCGATTTTATCTATTATGAATAGACGTCTTCCCATGGACATTATAAATGTGTATACCAAGTTTCATAAAAATCCGGTAAAGCGTGTTTGAGTTGCCGCGTCTTTAAAATATACACTAAATTGGGTTTTACTCCGGTACCGGTCAACAGATTAGGTTCAAATTCAATAGGGCACTTCTTATGGACGTCATAAATGGATATACCAAGTTTCATGGAAATCCGATACAGCGTATTTGAGTGATGGCGCCTTTCTATTAGAAAGGCGCCATCATCTATTAAAATAGGCACTAAATTGGGTATTACTCCGGTACCGGTGAACCGATTTAGTTCAATATCAATAGGGTTCTTCCCATGGACATTATAAATGTGTTTTCCAAGTTTCATGAAAATCCGAAAAAGCGTATTTGAGTTATGGTGCGTACAGACACACGGACAGACG
Organism: Ectobius pallidus; assembly: GCA_964059195.1. Lineage (NCBI taxonomy): Eukaryota > Metazoa > Arthropoda > Insecta > Blattodea > Ectobiidae > Ectobius > Ectobius pallidus. Next base: position 141,891,887 of record CAXKWD010000008.1, read on the forward strand.
GACAGACGGACAGACATTTTTTCGTCCACCACACAATCTTATAAAGTACCATACTGGCACTTAATAAACAAACAAAAAATCAGTTAATACAGCCCAAAAGTATAAAACCAATACGCATTTCTTTCAAATATGCTGGTGGCCTTAAACTTTTGGTACCACCGTGTATGATGGTCTCTCGGGATTCCAACTGGGTGAAAATGTTTGTCTAATCCGAGCTTTCGGCTGTGCAGCCATCTTCTGGGAGAGAAGTGAGCTAGGGAAGGTAGATGAAGCTCTTATATCTGGAAGTTGAGTCGAACTAAACTTGAACTTGAACTTATATATGTTCTGAGAAAAAAGAAACTTTCTTTATTGATGTGCATGATTTTCAATGAAAATCAAAATTGCTGCCATTTAAAAAAATGTAATCAGTTCCATTAACAAATTATACGCACGTAGTGTAGTTATAGTTATTGATAACAAGATCAAATTTTATTGAAAAGTGTCAAATATCTTGGAAGATACATTTTTTTTAACCACATGACCTAATATAACCTATGTTATAGGTTATATGTTTAATAGAATATTACAGCAGGTATCTGTGTATCCGATTCATAATCCATTACCGTAACAAAAATATAACAGACTACAATTTCAGAACCTTTAAAAGTCTCCTTACTTCTTCTGTATGTAGGTTTTTTCTTCTTTTATTTCCTTATTTCCAATATTTGAAAGCTCGCAGTTTCTTGAGTGGAAAGGATGATTCTATGACCCCAGAGACAGAGCACGGGACATAAAGATGACCGAAAAGATGAGTAGAAGATTGAAATATGAGAACTGTATGGCTACTTGTCACCAGAAATGACAGTTTACTATGAAAAATGACTCATTCCATCTCGTATTTTTTTAATGCTGAGTCCAATAGGCTACACATCAAGATGGAAACCATTTTCTGGTATTCTGAATGACGAACTGGTTCACCTACGAATTTAGTCCAAGTATATCGAAAGATATCTTTAATGGGGGATATCTTTCGATGCCGAAAAATAGGTGAACTTCATTTTTTTTTCAACAATGAATTGTTCTGTAGCCTTGTAATCTGGCATGCTCTATATTGACCAGTTCTACAATTGCATGCTATTTTCTCAATTAATTTAACTATTACAGTTATGGGTAATTATCATTACAAAATGGCAGCCAAATTTCCTGCACTGAAGTGCTGTTTCCCTGAAAATTTTCAAAAATACCAATATTTCTGAGTGATTATTTTTTCTATCTATTTGTAAATATCATGTGAACAACATAATCTAGAATCTTTAGATTTTGGCTTTAATTTTGTTTTGTTTTTTGATTGGTGGTTATAATTTAATATTATTATCTGCAGTATAAATATTTTTAAAATAATTCATCATTTGTTAATTTCTTTTTACATATTTTTACATCAGATATATTTAAAAAAATTATTAAAGTTACATGAATAATTCTAGACAGTGTTGTTCATTAATATCAAATATACTTTCATGCAAAATGTCACTGCAATATGTTAATAAATGTTTCAATTATGAAGGAAACAGCACTTTAGGGCACAAAATTTGGCTGCCATGTTGTAATGATAATTACCCATAACTGTAATAGTTTAATTAATTATGAAAATAGTATGCAATTGTAGAACTAGTCAGTATACAGCGTGCCAGATTAAAAGGCTACAGAACAATTCATTGCTGAGAAAAAAGTAATGAACTTCACCTATTTTTCAGCATCGAAAGCTGTATGTCCCCCCTTAAGGAAAAGGCTGGCATGTTGTGGTTCGGTTTAAAAGTAAGCCTATAATACCGGTAGGAAGTTATTAAGATAGGCCTAACCAATAATTTACATTTATGCCAAGGTTCCTACCACAAATCGAAGATATCGGAGAATCAAGGATACCAATAATAAAACAATAAGCGATGCTTCTGCAGTATCTACACCTTTTCAACCTCAATTTCGGAAAAAGTAATTTCAATTTCGGAAAAAGTAATTCCAATTTCGGAAAAAGTAACTTCAATTTCGGAAAAGGTAATTTCAATTTCGGAAAAAGTAACTTCAATTTCGGAAATGCGAGGGCTATGAAGAGGGTATAGTAAAGTTGGTACCACGCTAAGACAAATGACTCAATCGGAGCGAGATTATGTAGAGAAGTAGCTAGAAGGTGTACCTAAATGTTCCAAATAAAACAGTTTTGATTTTCATTGTGGTTTTCATTTTATGCCCCATCGAATGCTTTAAACAATAGCCCTCGTATTTCCGAAATTGAAGTTACTTTTTCCGAAATTGAGATGACTTTTTCCGAAATTGAGATGACTTTTTCCGAATTTGAAATTACTTTTTCCGAAATTGAAATTACTTTTTCCGAAATTGAGGTTGAAATGGTGTAGTTTTACTTATGCATACCATATCACCCTAGTTCTGTCGTTAATTTTAGATCATTATATGTGGTTCTTTTATACTTTTTCGGCTTGCAACACAGGATCTTTTGGAAGGGGAGTAGGCTATCGGATCGTTTCACAGAGTGGGAGGGAAAAGGTAAAAGAAATATGTGTAGCATTTTTTAATGGAAAAGTGAACAAATGCTAAAAAGGGAAAGTTAGATAACAAATGAAGAAAGGAAGAACAAAAGATAAAGAACGAAAAAAGAGAAAGTTAGAAACAGGCAAACAGAAGGCGAAAGTATGAATTAAATCAAGAAAAAGTCAGGAAATAATAAGCAAAAGAAGGGAACAAGGAATAATACAAAGAACGACATAGGCCTAAATGAATTAGAGAAAAGGAAAGAAAACAGAAACGAAGAATAAAAACAGTAAAAAGAGTAAGAGAAATGAAATATGTGTAAAAGAAAGAATTGAAGAGGAAATAATTAAAGAAGCAAAGTGTTAACAAGTATAGAAAAATTCACAGAATTCCCGCTTCTGAAATATCAAATGCCTGAGCAACGAAATTTCTTGTAGGATGATTTTAAGAAAAACGTGCAACATGACTCCGAGGACTTTAGATTACAGAAACTTAGGCTTCCCTGTCTCTTCTTTTTCAGAAAGTAAATCCGAGTCCACATTTATATGGCACTTGGCTTCTACCTTTCTTCAATTTCCCTCCTTAATAAGAACAGAAGGGAAGTACAAAATGCTGTAAGTGAAGAAGGAATGAAAACTGTAAAAAAAAATCTCATTCCAACTTGGAATTCCCTTAAGCAATCTGTAACCTCCACAAGCTCTGTAAACTCAAACTCTGAACTCAAAATTAATTACGCTCATCTCGTTACTATTTTTGTTAATCCCTGTAGAGCACGTGCTATAGCCTATAATAGAGTTACTAGAAAGAGACGCATGCAGCCAGTATTCGATCAGTTCGTGAATGAAATCTCAATTTCGCATCGGTCTTATCAAGCAGGCAAGATGTGTTCTTGTGAATATGCAAATTAGGACTACAAACCACGCCAACTTTCAGTTTCATATTATAAACTTTGAGATCGTGTTTCCGTGTACATCCTACATCACCTTATATTAACAAGACAGAATTCAATTGTGAAATGAATTGAAGGTGGACTTGCTTGGTGTGCCATAGCAACGAGAAAAAAGAGGATAGTTGAAATCAATTTTTTGTTCTTCTTGATTCATTTGAGATCTGATTTTTTTTACATAGGTGGAGACAAAGGGATCATGAAAGCATGCCTAAATGGGAAGACATTCAGTGATTTGGACGAAACTCATTATGCTGTTTTTTTTTTTCTGGGGGGGGCTAGAGAACACGAATGTGAGGATTTTGTTTATGCATGATTTGGATAAGGTTCATGAATCTGTGGTGTGTTTTAATCGTTTCATTTCGACCTGTATGCCTATCTATAGCGGGACACACGGACGGAAGGACAGACGGACAGACATTTTCCCGTCCCGCACACAGTCTCATGAAGTACCACCCTGGCACTAAAATGAATCAATCAAGGCGGGTTAACATATCCAATAAACGATTGGCAATTTGTTACGTTATGTTTAATATATTGTGGGCCATGCAATAATATTTAGCGTCTTATATCCATTACAAAATTAATATTAATATTAAATCGGAAATGAAAGCATGCTCTTTAATAAGAAATTTCGCCTATTATTTCAACTTACAGAAACTGATACATCAAAACGTGTCTTGTTTGCATTAGGTACGGGAGCTCGGCCGCTGATTGGCTGTCCGCGAGCCAATCACAATGCTTCGGATTGTTGGAGAACGAAGAACGAAGATTATATCATAATAGATGTGACTTTTAATTACTCGTTATTTCGGCACCGGTCAAGCTATTTGGTCCAAATTCAATGGGCTTCTTCCCATAGACGTTATAAATGCATATACCAAGTTTCATAAAAATCCGATAAAGTGTATTTGAGTTATCGCGCCTTTTTAATATATTTCCATAAAATAGGCATTAATTTGGGTATTACTCTCGTATACGTCAACCGATTTGGTCCAATATCAATAGGCTTCTTCCCATAGACGTTATAAAAGCATATACCAAGTTTCACAAAAATCCGATAAAGCATATTTGAGACAGACATACGGATGGACAGACATTTTCCCGTCCCCACACATAATCTCATAAAGTAGGCTACCATACTGGCTCTTAATAGGGATAGGCTGTACAGAGCATCAACCTAAAATCAAAATCTAGTAGTTTTTTCTGTACGGTTCATTGTTAATATGATGTGCATATTTCCACCAGAAATAACAACTTTAATTGCTACGTTATTTTAATTTTTAATTTCCTGTACTTCCTCGAATATTTTTAGTGACTTTTTAATAAGGGAAGTTACTGAATGGGGTGAGACTCGTTAAAAGTTATGCCAGAATTATAGAGTCATTAAAACCCCGATTCCGTTCACATTACAGCTTCCTGCCGCAAACTTGATTTAATAAACAGTGGGATTGGTGTTTGGCATCATAATCATGCCAATTTTTACTGATCTGAAAGTTTTTAAACTCCTTGCAAATTGTATGGAATTTCTAAGGCGTAAACTTAATGAACGCACTGCACTTTTATCACCCTCTAAAATTTCCTTGTTAGAAGTCTGCATTTTTAATGAGAACATTCCATAAAGCTATTGATGTAATCTGGAAGATAATAATTCAGAGTACGTAGTGAGTAATAATTCAAGATTTAGTTTAACACTTTAAAACTACATGATAATGTAATTTATCGTTTATTTAATATTCTTCTCTTCGAAATGCACATTTCACCCAAATAGGCGTACGTATTCTGAAAAATAATAGTAGTAATGTATACAACTAGAAGATAAAATAGAAATTTCAGGAGTGGCTCATGCGGTCACGAGCCGAAAGCAGGGGCGGATCTATAAAAAAAATTATAACATTAAGCACATTGAAATACCTTTGTAATAAAATGCTGAAATGTTCATTTTGATTTCAATTGTGTATTGGGAATAATTAATTTTTGTGAGTAAAACTTCCCACTCTACTTGGGTTCCACCCCCCAAAAATGTCTCTCTGGATCCGCCCCTGGCCGAAAGTCGCGATAATACGACATTTCATGTGTTTCCTAGCAATACGTATATTTTTTATTCTATCTACTTAGCTTATTTCCATTTTCCGGCCAAATTAGCTAATTTGAATGAATCTAAACGTAAATAGGATGCCAGTTGTAGGTTAATTTCAAAACTGAAAGACTATTTAATTCCACTTTCTCAAGCTCTACTTTTATCAATCCCGCGATAGTTGTCGAATTTATCTGATGAAACTCGTCAATTCGAGTTGATGTATTAAGACTATTCCACGTGTAACGGATTATATAAGTAATAATTACTTTCGTCCTTTGTTGTATAAAAAAACTAACAGCTACGAGATCACGGCGTACTATGAATCAACCATCCATGAATCGATTCAATTTACCATGTTGTGATCAGTGCTACCAATGGTGCTTATAAGACATAGTTGACTTCATTCATATAAGGTAACAGCAGAAGAGAATAAAAGCATACGAACCGGCTTGCACCGAATCAAAATTGTGTTTTAATCAATGTACATTTCTATTATTTCAATTTCCAAACAAGTTATGTTATATAAACTAATATATTTTCGTGTTGCTTAAATGGCAGCGTGTGACGTATTAATCACTGCACACTGACGCTTACATGTCCAGTAACTAACAGACGATTTTATCGATAAAACATCATCCTCATATTAATAGGAAGCATTTTATAAGATAAACGATTGTGATTAGTCTATTTCCGAGGAATTGCTAAACGTTATTGGTCAATATCAAACACGCGTAATATGAGTGGAATAGTCCAAAGAGAGACCTTTAATGTTGTAGCTATCTTTGTCATTGTATTTAAAAGCTTTTGCTGATTCCCCACTTCAGAGGAAAACGTTTACAGTAAAGCCTCGGTAATTCGAGCCCCGGTATTTCGAGGTTCCGTGTAATTCGAGGTGGTCTTAAGAAAATTAAAATTTTCCATAAAACTAGAGTAAAATCCCGTTTTTATACGGTGTCCGGAAGTAAGTTTTCCGAATATGTTAAATTTTGAGCTTTCTTTCAACTTTTCCGTGCATAAAAACGCAGGTAAAACTGTCCCACTTAGGGTTTTCGTTCATAATACACAGAAATAACCTTGGCTTCAGACTGCTAATGCATTTCTATTACAGATTGACAGAAACCGTTAGGTTCGATCTTTCTTTGTCGGGACCTCGTGTCAATCAATTGTGCATTGCATACCATCCTTTCAGAAAAGAATACTGTATTGCCGACGTAGCAAATTGGAGGCGTAGCATAGGTATGTAGGCCTACTATATTGTTTATTTATTTATTTTTTACACCATTATTGTGCTCATTAAACATTTATTTATAATTTACCCATTGGTTTAGTGATATTTCCGTATAATCCGAGTTTTTTGTAATTCGAGGTAGCCTCAGCCCCAATTAGCTCGAATTATCGGGGTTCTACTGTACTCACTTTAGCAGAACCTGACTGTACATAATCATGTGACAAAGCGTTGGATGCTCCCAAGAGCCATCATATTACTAAGGGTAAATTTCCATATTCTATGTCGTATAGGACCGCTGGACCAGGAATATTTCCACTGATGGACAAGGTAATGGATTCCGGTACCTTTTGACCTTAATTGCATCTTTAATAAGATTACTGCAGAGCTGTACGTTAAGTGTCGAGTATCGAACCAGGCTTCTCTTGATTAGCACGCAGCTCACCACTAGACATAACTGTAGGTAGCGGACGGGTCTGACCGGGTTCCGATCAATACGGGCAAAAGGGAAGCATGCGGGGCCTTATTTTGCTGCAACAGCGTCGTATAATTCTGGTGGCAGGTGTTGGGTTTAATAGTGACTATCAGAAGACACTATAATATGCTACAGGGTGATTCAGTCATAAATGCTGAAGTCAACAGCTGAGTCATTATTTATTTCTTGATGAAAAATTGGAATTGCTATTAGTCCCTTAATCCTTATGAATTCTAATTTCCTAAACTTCTACAAAAGTTTAATCTTATCGTATATATTGGCTACTACTTCATGACATTGGGTTAAGGTTTATTTTTTTATTTTCAGTATCTGTGTCTAATTATTTATTATATTTGTAATTTGTTATTTGTAATTTTTTCTGTCATTGTGCATGCCTGAAAGGAACTTTTAAATTCTACGCTTACAATCCTTAAAGCAAAATCAACTCAATTCAAAATCCTTGGTGATGGGACTTACAAAACATTTTTCCCGTGTTCATTGCACGGTACAAAATACAGGTTATGAAAATCAATAATGACGGAGAGCCTTCAAGTGGATTGTCAAGAAATTCTTTACACGGCAATGGAAATAAAACGATTTGACTAGACATTTTAGCATTAGATGTGAAAGTCTTTAGACATAGTAAATAGTAGACACTATTGGTTTAAACATTTTGTCCTAAACCAAATGACAATAGACTTTATAAATTAAACTCTTTTAAAATCAATCATTTTATCTTTAGTTTAAATAATCTTTGGATCGTCCAGTTGTCTGATGCTATGTTGTAGGTTACAACCTTGTATTTTTTACCCTGTGTCAAATAAAAGACTACTACAAGAAATCTCCTCCTCCGTTAACATAGCTCAACAGGCAGCAGTAATAAAGTAGAAATAGGGAAAACACAAGACTGCAAGGGAATAGATAAACACAAAGAATAATAACTTGGGACCCCCTATGCAGGCAAGAGAAGTTGAGGAAGACCAAGAGTCAGTTTACAAGAGAAACATTGCTTACCATGCATGCACCAGCAATTAATGCAATAACACATTCCTTCTCATAGTCTACTGCAGCCGAGATTTTGCTGGCAGCAGCTCCAATTCAATGTTTCTGGCTTGGAATGAAATTTCCTCGGGATTATCACTCATATTTTCACAAGCTTTTCATAAATACTAGTTCGTATGCATTAGTATTTACAAACAACTAACTCATAATATATGATTCGTCTATACTACATTTCGTATTGGTACGGTTCATTGTTGTTCTGCGATTCAGGCGGCTGTGAGAACATAGCGTTAAACAAATGACTGACTACCTTTAATTATTATTAGGGGGCGGATTTCTATGACCTAAAAAGTAGGATATATGCATGCATTTATGACCTAAAAAACATTAAAATATGACCAATAAAATTTAAAATATGACTTTACCACTTACACATTGTGTACTTTTTAAGTTTCATTACAATACATTTTATTAAAATATGGTGTTAATTATTTAAAACTCTCAAAAAGTATCATTATAATGCAAAATTTACAAAATATGATATGAACCTTCAAAATTTCTTTAATATGCACACAAATATGCCAAAAATATGACCTAAATATGCATATACGTACTAAACATGCTACAATAGTTGAAAATTTTCTAAATATGCAGTTATATGCACAATAAAAGCCGTTCCATTTTCACCAGGATGCTTGGAATTGGGTTTAAATTAGTCGCACACCTGAAATAATGCAAAGGGGGAAAATATAACATGTCATAGAAATCCGCCCCCTAATTATAATCAATTATATGGTATTTTTATTTAATTTCATATAATTTAGAGAGCTACTAAAAAAATATTGTATGCACCACAGGCAAAAAAATTATCAGACTCATCCATTATTTCGGACTCGACTCGGCCGCTATATTAGATTCGTCCGCAAAACGTTATCGTGTGTATTTGTTACATAAATAGCTATTAACATGTATAATCAATGATGCCAACTGCTACGGAATTTCCGTAGTTTCTACGATTTTCTTGACTGTGCTACGACAATACGGAAACTGCACTAAATATTACGGATTTTACGAATCCCAATATCCATTCTTAAAATTTTTCGTTCTTCGTTTTTGACGTGAGTGTGTGTTAACCAGAGATGTTATATCTTACAGTCATATCATAATTAGGCTATTTCAATTATAACATCTTCGGTGTTAACATATTTCCTCTTTTTTATTATCACTGTAATGCCGCTGACGACTGCCGACGCCGTTTCTTGCTAGAAGTTTAATTGAGTGTTGCAGTGCAAGTAGGATATTGAGGAAATAGGTCGTGTAAACGTAAAACCAGTGACGAGTGTGATGGACAAAAACGAACTGCGGCAAATCAGCAGTATCGAAAGCAGTATACGGAAGGCCTGTGTTTAGTGCATGTTGAAGTTTGAAATTGCGTTATTAATTTGCCCGAGACGTCGAGTCTCCCACCATCCGATTAGACTCACACCACTGATAACCACCTTTCAAGGTTGGCATCTCTTTGTATTAATTGTTGAAAAAAAGTCCCAAGAGACTTAATTTTAAGGTGGCACAATATTCTGATGGGGACTTGGACGGAGGTGATATTCTCAAATGCCACGGTGACATTAAGGCATTCTATGGGGAGGACTGAATGTAATTAAATCAGAAGAGAATTCATAGCTTGATGTGCTGTTCCGAGGTTTGATAAAGCGAGGTGGGCGTGGAATTTGCTAAATATTCAAGCGGTGGCAACAGTGTGGACACTTGTCTATTTGCTGTGACACTCCCAGTTTGCCATGTTTCCGGTCATGTTGTTAGTGTAAAGATGACTTTGCCATCGAGGTAACCAAACAAAGTTACTTTCTTTTTTAACACGAACTTTACCCCGCAATGACATGTGGGCAGCGATGCATGAAGAGATAAATGTAACAGCAAAAAGTGACGGAGAAATTTCATGAAATCGGTTAGAAATATAGTGTTTCGTTTTTGTTCTTTTATAATATTACTAGCTGAAAAGGCCCGGCGTCGCCCGGGCTTTGTATTTTTAAATTTGAAATTAACTTATGGAGGACTTTCGATTTTGAAACTATAGGTCCTTATATAATATGTATGTAAAACTTGAAATGAAGAAAAAGATTTATCAAACTATTCCATCAGAAAACGCTAGATATAGCTTTTTATGGCTCATAGAGGATGTCGAATGCTGCATTCCGTTGCTTCTACATATCGTGCCTGGGAGGGGTTGAAATAAGAAGAAACATAAATTACATAAGATTGTATTGACTTGACGGAAAATTTTATTTCTCATTCTCATGTTACAACCGTTTCGGGGCTGAAATAAAATAGAAATGCAGTATCACTTTCATACTTTCCTCCCCTAAAACCCGGGACATAATATACTGCGAGTATAGGACTCAAAATGCTCCATCCCATGCTTAGGGCCTATGATAAATCTCAACTAATACAAAGCCTACAGCTATGGATAACTGACTATTTACCGGCTTCTGATATAGCATACTCACACACATAAGTTTTCCCTGCAATACGACCTCTTATTCTACATCAAAATGTGAAGTGAGAAAATATTTCTTATGTCGAGGGTAGAGAAAGTTATGTGACTGCATCACACTGTGCTTTATTTTCGTATAATTCATTTTTCAGTAATTATTTTCGCCAATATATTGCATCGATTCAATCATAATTCGTTAAAGTCCAGTTGTCAAGGCCCTATGTGATCAGAGTAAACAATACACTGTTGTCATGTGAACTGAACAGCATTTCATTTTTTTTTTCAGTATAATATTCTCAGAAATTATGCAATTTTCAAGGGAAGGACTGATTTATTTCAATTTTAATGTTGACCGCGTTACTTCCCGGGCTTAACTGGGTATGTGTGCAAAATTTCGTACAAATTGGTGAAGAAATGTGGATTTGTATAAGGAACAAACATACATACCCACATATCCACAAACACACATTCGACTTTATATATTAGATTTGACATAAATTCCTACGAAAATCAGATCGTTTTTCCTCTTTGAGCTATATTCGTACAGTCGTAAGACTTTTTAATTGTCTGAAGTAGGTCAATAATAAAAAACCATTCTTACCTCAATTTCTGGCATTTTTATTTATTATTAACAGGAAAATGAGATAACGTACACAAATAAATAACACAGAAAATTAACTAATTCTTAAAACTTGTAACCCAGAATATTGAAGAGCAAAGTGGAAGAAGATCTAACAGCATTGATATAATAGTATAACTCGATCGGTAAAACCTGAGCCAAACACGCGCAGATAGCTTTTCTTCCGCCGGTAGCAATGGAGTAAGAGCAGAAGAGAATGCATGTGCTGTACTATTCATTCCAAACTATGCGGTTCATAATAGCCCGTAACTATTGAAAACAAAAATAAAGTGAATAAAGTATTTTTTTTAGTTATGAAATATTATTTAAGTAATGATTATGTAACTCACAGAATATCGATGTTCGGTCTTCACTATTGAATGCTGTGAGGCTAACTAAGATGTTTTTATACGGTCTGTACAGTATGAACTAGCAAAGAACATCATGTGCTATGAAGGTCAGACAGGTCTAGATTACGTCTGCTGTTTGTTTGGCTCAGGTCTTAAACGATCAAGTTACAGGCCTACATTATACAACAAGCCTATAATGTCATTTATTAAGTTACGAGTATGTTTATGAATTGAGAAACGCGGTTTTATAATTTTCAAACGAGTATCTTATTAACCATACGACTGTTTTTGTTCGATCATAATTAGATTAAATGTTTACTTTTCGAAATTTTAGATTCATGCAAACCAACCGGCTACGCTTCATCGCGCCATGACTTTTGTGCCAGATGGTTGGCGTAGTTCATGTATTCTACGAGAGATGGCAACTTACGTCGTCAGTCAAATCGAGGCTTCGGGGTTTTCTGGCAGGTTCACATAATATGTTTCTCGCAGTATAGTAAAAAAAAAATGCTAAAGTTCTATGGTTTTAATCTTACTAGTTTAAAGATATTCTACCTAAACTGTTTAAAATAGTACTTTTTTTTTATAAAAGTTGGAAAAAACGTGTATGAATTTTTTATTTTTTTATTTTGTTTATTTATTTATTTTTTTAAAATAAATTGGTGAAGTGAAAACAAAGACTTTAAACTGCAGGTCGCATATGAGACTTCGGTATGATTGCACAGCTATTCTACTAGATGTGCAGCCTGCATCGAGGCGACTCACATGCTGTGTGCTACTTCGGTGTGAATCCTAAGGTTCAATTCAGGAGATTTTCAGATCATTCTGTATTTAGTAGAGGAAGGCAGATTAGCTACTTCTCACTGTGTCATGGTCATGAACCAGCGATCGGCTCAGTTTCGCCTGATGGGACAACAAAAAGAAAAAAGACGAGATATTTATCAGTGGATGGTTTTGAACACGGGGTGTTTGAAGTTGGACGGTGTAGTACATGAGATTAGGGGGATCAGGATGTGATAGGATCGAGATTGAGTCTTCACCGAGGAGGTCTGATATCACAACCAGTGAGTGTCTTTGAAGCAGCCATGTGCATGAGGCTCTTCCTGCTCTGCTTACAGCTTCTCTTTAAAGCTGATAGCGTCTTCAGTGTTGTCATTAAGGCCCGGAAGTTAATTCTCTCTCAGAAGACGAAATTTGCATGCAAATATGCTCTAAAGTTGGTAAAATATGTTCCGGAACCGATGAATTATGCTCTATCGTTTAACCCTTTAATTGACAGACAAAATGAAAACTTATGCCTACTGGATTGACACTGTTGCTTTCAGGCAAAATGGTATTCCACGAGTCTATTGCTTATTACTAGGGTCCGGATTTTTAGGTTTTTATAAAAGGTACTTTAGTCTCTTATTTTCGTGGAATAGCCCATTTTAGGTTTTAAACAAACGATTTTAGCCGTCTGTTATAATGAACAGTAATATTAACACCGATTTTTGTATTAATATTTAGACACAGTTACTCTAGTTTTTTACAAAATAAACAAGTAACTATTCCTTATATCGGCATTCGAAAAATAGATATTTACCCTTTAATGGTACAATTATTCAATACACCACTCAATTCACTTTCGATCTACAAAAAGTGTCACGAATTTGTTCCTTTAATATACTCCTCTGTCGTTGGTCGGGAACTTGTTATTTTAAAGTTGAAACGGCAATAGATTAGTTGCAGATTTCAATACACAAATAGTTTAATTTCCTGCGACGGCGAGACGGCACATTTTCGTGTTATAAAGGCAAGCGACAAAGCGACATATACATTGTTAATTTCAGTGTTTTGTATAAAATTATTTATTTCTATTATGTCTTTTCTTAAAATGCACAAATTCACATATTTATTTTCCTTTGCATTAATTGGAAATTCTATGTAAAAATCATGTTTTTCTGCAAAAGTCCTCTTTAGTCCCCAGTTTTTCAGAAAAATCCTCATTAGCTTCTTTTAGGCCCTTTAGTCCGATTTAGCCCATTTGAAACTCTATAAGATTCCTATATTCGGAAGCAAGGGGTATGAAATGGAAAAGTACGTTAAAATGTTCTAATTAGGAAGCTGGGGAAAAAATAGGTTAAAACCTTCAAATCCGAGCCCTACTTATTATCCTCCAATGATACCTCCTATTCGGCAATGTTGCCTACGGGCAACAGCTACAATATCCCAGGTAAAATCTACCAACAATTTAGTTCATATTCTAACAGTTAGATGGCCGAAGCAAGTGTTTTTGTGGTCCGAATGCAAAAGAGGCTTGCCCATCTCTGGGAGATTTTGCCTGAAAACAACTCTCCGAAATAAAGGGTTAAGTAATTTTAATACTTTACGTTCTCTTGTTATCTGAATTACATTATAAATTACAGAAGATGTAAAAGTTTTATAAATGCTTATATTATTTAACTTTAAAAAAAAAACAAGACATTACAACAAATTTTATTAAACTTAAAGCTAATGAAGTGAAACGTCGCTTTCATATCATACAATCAGTTTCGTAAAAATTAGGCTAGGTATTGACAATTATTGTTCAGTTCTTTCTCAAACATTTCCTTAAGCAAATACGTTGTAACTGTTTGAATTAGCAGAGATATGCAAAATATTTAAAATCTGTCAGAAATATGCCGATAAAAATGTGAAAATTTAACAGAATAACGAATATTTTAATATGAAAGAAAGATCACGCATTATCACATAACCAACAAAATATGCAACAATATGCTAAATTAAACCATCAGTTTTCTATTTTTTAATTCATGTCTTCTACACAATCTAACACTGTCATGTAATAGAGTGTGTTATTAGAAATATCATTTTTCATAAATTTCCGGATTCTACTTGTTACAGTTTGATTCTTGTTTAAGGAGTACATACTTCTAGCTGGAAGGTCTCAAGATTTTTCCGTGTTCGATATTAATCGATACCATACCGATGTCATAATGGAAATTTGTATCGATATGGATATCATTATGATACCGTTACGTCACAAGTAATTAGCGTATTATAGTTTGGTCGAATAAAAATGAAGTTTTTCATTTATCACACATAGAATTACGAAGGTGAATCGATAAAATACGCAAAGTATATAGATTTTTTATAAAACTTTTAATAGGTACAATTACAAACAAATTCACACATGAAGGGACATCTTTTGTCTATTTTTCTGAAAAGTAGCCAAGTTTACCAACACATTTCTCCCATTGTGATACCAGTTTCAAAATACCTTGTTCATAGAAGTCTGTTCGGTTGGAGTATAGCCATCTGTGGACTGCTGTTTTCATTTCTGCATCTGACGCAATCAGGGTTGGAATGTTTAAAACAAAACGTTTAAAACAAGTGTTTAAAACATGTTTAAAATAAGTGCTTGTGTTTTTTTAAGTTTGTTTAAAACGTTTTATATATATATATATGTATATAATAGGCCCTATGCATTAAAATGGTTGTTTTAAACTAAATGAACAATTTAAACTTTTTTTAAACAAACAACATTGTTGTAAACATAAAAAAGTTTTTAAAAAACACGTTTAAAACAACCAACATTGTTGTTCACATAAAAAACGTTAAAAAAAAACATGTTTAAAAAAAAAAGTTTTTTTGTTCTTTTTTTTTAAACATGTTTTTTTCCAACCCTGGACGCAATGCGTTTACCGGCCAGAAATTTCTTTATGGAACCAGACAAATGAAAGGTTATCACGGCCATCTTCGAAGAATGCACACCACCTGGAGACATTGCCACAGTCCATACAGTCGTCCCCATACATGCCACGCATGACCCTGTTAATTTCACTCGGGTTATGCCCTTTAGCCCATAAAAATCGGACGACACCTCGCTGAAGAAATTCCTGGCCGGTAAACGCTTTGCGTCAGATGCAGAAGTGAAAACAGTCCGCAGATGGCTATACTCCAACCGAACGGACTTCTATGAACAGGTTATTTTGAAACTGCTATCACGATGGGAGAAATTTGTTGAGAAACTTGGCAACTATATAGAAAATTAGACAAAAGTTATTTCTTCTTGTGTGCATTTTTTTTTTTAATTGTATCTATTAAAATTATTGTGTGTTACTTTTTGATCGACCCTCGTATTATTCACTGCTTCACATCGATATGATATTCTCTTACTCCGTTGTTCCACGGACGAGAGCTCACTTTTGCTACTCGTATAGGCCTAATACCTTTCCGAGCCTGGGCAATAGCTCTCCCATAAGAGTCTGTATAGCGAGCGATTTGCAATGAAATGAAAATATCTGGCGTACCTGCGAACCATGTAGCACTAATAACTACGAAGCATCCAGGACGCCTGGCAGGCATGCAGTCGGATACACTCGGACGATATCAGGAAAATGTTTCATACGAGATGCTAACACTCGAAGGCAGTTCCTGGAAAATTACGTTTTTTTCTGTCAAGTATTGAAATATGTCAGATTATAAAAGCACCATATCCTGTTTATAGCGTAGGCAGGCTCTCAGCAACTCGAATGAAAAATCGTACTGTGCTGAGTTACCTAACATAATAAAAGTGTTTCCTATTACAGACCATGGTTGCCCAGAGGGTTCCAAGAGGTTGAGTCTCCCAGATTGTTAGAAATCGGCACATGAAGGTGGTAAGGTTGTCAGCCTTATGCACCGGCCGCCTTTACCCCCAGGATTGCTCCTGGTACTCATTTCTGTTAGAGGCTGAGTCAACCCTACGGCCATAGTGCCACCAGATTGGGAAACTCCAACGACCTCATCGGAGATCGAAACCGCGACCTTCCGGTTTGTAGCGCAGCGCCTCAACCACTACGCTGCGGCGTACGCCAGAGTTACCTAACATAGGTATTTAAATATCTGATGTAATTACTTTTTTTAAGCATGTAAAAATATTGTTTTATCTTATTTTGAATCATAAACATTTTTTAACAGAACTCTCTCCATCTATGTAAAGTTCCATTCTACTGTAAAAGAAAGTTGCAAGCCCCTTAAGTAAAGAGAAAAATGCTAGGATATCGTCAGATGTCACTGTCGTTCTCTTTCCTTTCGTCAAATAAAAAATAAATTATTATCCACTTTCTTTCATTTTAACCACTATAAGTACCAATATTATTTCTGCTACTATTATCATCATCGTGTGTGGTATACCGTAGCATAGTGGTTGAGGCGCTGCATTACAAACCGGGAGGCCGCGGGTTCGATGCCCGATGAGGTCGAGTTTTTCAATTGGCTTAATCCTTCTGGTGGCATTGTGGCCCTGTAATTGACTCAGCCTCTAACATAAATTAGCAATCCTGGGAGTAAAGGCGGCCGGTGCATAAGGCTTGCCACCTTCACATTCCAAATATCTAAAATCTGGGCGCCTCAACCTCTTGAAATCCTGTGGGCCTCCATGGCCTGCATGGGGAACACTTTACTATTGTCATCGTGTCTCTATTAAACACTTATATTCAAAAATTTAAATGGCTATTTCAGCTTTGGGAATTTGATCCATAAACTGGAGGGATTTTGGCAAAGCATAAATATAAGCCAACACAATATTTAGATTCGTTCAAAACATTACTTACGAACTTTATTTCTCTCCACGCATTGATCATTTGCAACTCCTATCTTAAGCGAAGGATTTTTCAATATCAGTTCGCTATTTTCCATTTCCATAATTTCAAGAGAGGTATAAATTTATTTACAAAAGAACACGATTTAGTATTAAGTGGAAATGTTTATGCTATATTCCACTATTTTCATAAGGGTTTGTTAAAAAAAATAGTTGCCAACCAAAAGAGCCTGAATTCCGCTAAATAAGAAATATGAAAAAGTTTTTTTGATATTTGTTCTAAGCACATGTGAACTGAAATTATTTTCCTTTTAAAATCTACTATTCAAAATAACATAAAACGTTGTATGATATTCGATCGTTATAAGAATTTAACGGGCTCATATGAATAACAATATTCGATGTTGCTCGCTTTGTTAACTTCGTGCTTTCTTGTTAAGTTCTATAATTATAAGGATCTTGCAATCAACTCAATTGTTGTCAGGTATTAGAATTCCCTGGCCACAAGGATAAATAATTAATCTCCTTTGTTCATGATATTGCAGTTCGCCATCTGTAATATGTCTTTTCGTCAGCTGTTTCATTTTTGAGATTAACCTCTTTGGTATAACTAAAAATATCGTGTTACCAATATTGCATTAAATTACTATAAGTTATTAGTAGGGACGGATTTCTATGACATGTCATATTTTTCCCCTTTGCATTATTTCAGGTTTCCGGCTAATTTAAACCCGATTCCAAGCATCCTGGTGAAAATAGAACGGCTTTTATTGTGCATATAACTGCATATTTAGGAAATTGTTCAACTATTGTAGCATATTTAATATGAATATGCATATTTAGTTCATATTTTTGGCATATTTCAGTGCTTATTAAAGAAATTTTGAAGCTTCATATCATATTTTGTAAATTTTGCATTATAATGATACTTTTTGAGAATTTACAGATATTTTAAATAATTAACACTATATTTTAATAAAATATACTGTAATGAAACGTATTATGGAGAGTTAAAGCATGCAGCAGAAAATAGAAGGAGCTGGAAAATGGAATTTTACATGGGAGTGTAGACCTGCCGTAAGGCAGAAGTACCATGAATGAATGAAAATGAAACTTAAAAAAATATACACAATGCCTAAGTGGTAAAGTCATATTCTAAATTTTATCGGTCATATTTTAATGTTTTTAGGTCATAAATGCATTGCATATATCCTATTTTTAGGTCATAGAAATCCGCCCCCTAGTTACTAGTTTTAATAGAGGTAATTTTACTATTTTGTTTTCATTTATCTTCTTTTAATCATATGCTGCTTATATCCAAGTGCTGATTAATCAATGATTAATTGTATTTGATCAAAGAAGTTGCAGGTATGATTATGTTTCATTGTTCATTCCTTGTGAGTTTTCATGAAAACAAATGCACGTAGATGCGATAAATTTAAAGTGTCAGAAATTAAACGATAAAATTATTACGAAAGACACTTGCGATTGGTTGAAATCCAATTTATTCTTGTACTGGATTGGTCATTGATGAATGGGATAAATAGTCAATAAAATAGATTTGCTTCATCACTTCACCTATCCATAGTCATTTGTTTATGCTGGGTATTAATTGATCGGTGTTTGAGTTTATGTTACAAATAAAAACAATGGCCAGAGCCAAAGCCACCACATCACAAACCGTAAGCTTCATGTAGCATCTGTCATTTGTTTAAACAGTGTGTAGTCATTTGTTTCCTTGCTGCTGCCAGATGGTGCGCTTGTTGCTATTTTTTATATTTTCAGTGAAAAGTTACCATCACTGAACTAGTTGACAGTTTTATGAAGTTATCTTCAGCTGGCGACACAATGTTTTTTCTTTCTTTCTTTCATGGATAAATCTATTGTATGTTCTATAGAAATGAAACAACAGAGCATAGAAATAATAATACAGGTCCATCCATGCATATTGATATACAGTTGTAAGTTTACTAGATTGATTAAATTGGGTTGTTTTAAAACTGTTGTATGCTGTGAAAATAACATCAACTCAAAAGAAAGAGACTGACGATCATTCACATATTTGTTAGTGTAAAGGCAATACGCTAGGAATGAGATTCTCTCCGGAGTCATATTATGACTGTAGTTATAGTCAAAGCCTCCTATGAAGGATAAATATATTTTTATTCGACCATACGCTTATTAAGAGTGACGTAACAATATCATAATGATACTCATTTCGAAACTGATTTTCATTATAAACGGTGTGATATCGATTATTATCGAACAAGGAATGATCTTGAGACTTCGAGAGTGGCTGCTGAAAACTGCGTAATAATTAACCTGCTTTTAAAATAAAATTAAAAAATTATGTTCGTGTTAACTTTATTAATTTCGTGTTTTCAAAATCCGTTGGTTTCAAGAATACGACCAAAAAGAAGCTTCTATTTGACCTAAGCCATGATCTGCCATCTGTCGCAGAAGACAAGAACTACAACAACCAGCTAATGCAAAGGGCAAGCGTACCCGTTTGTTTGAGTGAAGCTAAAACCTCACAACTTAGACTAATTATGATGGAACAAAAGCAGTCGCATGCAACTTGCTTTTATTGGTAATTACTAGGGCAAGGCATTTAATGACCTTAAAAAAGTGAAAAAATGCAAAATAAAAAATGCATTTATGACCTAAAAATAGTGAAAAAATGACCGAAAATATAAAAAAATGACCAATAAATTTTATCATTATTACTTATAATTATTTTTTTAAGTAATGAATTGCTTTTAAGGACCAATTAATGGATGACATTTCGTTATATATAAATTTACAATATGAAACACATTTATTTTGATGCTAAAGAAGTAAGTAAATTAATATTAGGCCTACTTGAATACCCTTCACAAAATTTTTTTTTCTGAACTGGCATGCCCATCATATCGGCGCATAAAAATGCTGTACATAGTTTCTCGCAAAACGGCGAAAATGTTGAACAACTTTCCCCCAGAAGTGTCTGTTGCAGGCCACGGTTTCTTTTCTCTTCAAGTCGCTGCAGACCATGTTTATGTTTCTCTCTTGATACATGTTGTTCAACCGTAATTTTTTTTCGGCAGAAACCCTCACATCACATAATTTGCAGAACAATATTTTTCCATCGGTGGAAAAAACATTTTCTCCGTACTCGAAAACAAATCGTTTTAATTTATCAAACGTACTTTCTTTCACTTTGGGCATTTTACTGAACTCTTCTGTCAACAAACTATCTCATACAACTCTTACAGACAACTGAATGACATAGTGAAAGTCCTCCTACCTGAAAATGAATAACAATAGGATGCTGGGATTAGTTCATGATGCACATTCCTTTAAAATAATAAAGCAGGTATAGTCGCCTCCCTTATCTCTAACGGAGCTGTGTCCCAAGTGATGTTTCTTTAATGCAAGAAGGACACATTCGTCAATAGCCACTTGTATTTACAACGTTGTTTTCTTGGAAATGTAGACTAGTTCAAAATGCTTAAAAATAGAAGCAGGTAGGCCTATTGCTTATACTGTATTTTCTTGGAAATGTAACAAGAGTTCAAAATGCATATTCCTTCCAGTAACGCTCCAATCTGCTTTATTTCCTGTGGATGTTATTTGCTTTTACAGTTATAATAGACAAGCATTAAAAATCAAAAATAATAAATAAAAAAACTAAAAATATAATGTAATGTAAGACTTCATTCAAAAAACTATAAAAATGCCGAAAAAGACCTAAAATGCCGAAAAAGTCCTAAAAATGCCAAAAATGACCTAAAAATTACCAAAAAATGACCTATCTATTGAAAATTACGAAAAAATGCAAAATAAAGCAAAAAAATGCAAAAACAAATAGCTCTTATTTGATCAATTAATTGATGATACAGATTTATATATATTCGAGCTATCTTTTAACCAACATACTTGTAGGCCTATCGTACTAAATTCCATTATAGGCTTGTTGCATAATGTACAATTGTTTCTTATATATTATGTAGATAAGTTACATATATATTATGTAGATAAGTTACATATATATATATATTTATATGTATATATATACACACATTTTAATTAAGCTTTATTTATATTTCTTTTAAACGTTGTCATATAAGGAGTTCAGGTACTATAGATATACCAGAGTAGGCCATGTAATTACTGATGCTCAGCTGTTTGCTATTGTTCATGTGTTATGGCTTGTTCTTTTTTACTCATATTCTCTTTTAATGTTTTCCCGTTGTTATCTCAATTTCGATTTTAGTG
Source organism: Ectobius pallidus (assembly GCA_964059195.1). Lineage (NCBI taxonomy): Eukaryota > Metazoa > Arthropoda > Insecta > Blattodea > Ectobiidae > Ectobius > Ectobius pallidus. The sequence goes on from CAXKWD010000008.1 coordinate 141,913,439, forward strand.
ACGATCACTATTCTTTCTTTGATAGTTATCTACGAAAAAGATAACCTTTTCACTGCTACTAACGTATAAATTCGTCACCATATAAATGACAAAAGCAGTAGATCAGTAGAGTACTGCTTTGTACAAAACATGAGGACTTCTTATCCACAAGTTAGGATTGTCATTGATGGAAACCAGACTGATATTTTCTTGATTGATTTCAAACTTAAGAGCCTACTGACGAGTTTACTTTATTACGAGGGAGAATCAAATGAAAACAGCAATTAATTTTTTCCCACTATTTTACTGCAGGAAGAATGTTTGCTTGTACATTATTTTTCTACTTAGTCCCCTCCCAGTTCAACGCACTTAAGTCATCGGATAGGAAGTGCTTCGATACCGCGTGAGAAAAAGTATTTTGGTTGACGCTGTAGCCACTCGTGCACCGCCGATTGGACGTCGTTATCAGACTTGAACTTCTGTCCTCCTTGGCGATCCTTTAATGGACCAAAGATGTGGAAATCTGATGGTTCCAAATCTAGCGAATATGGCGGATGTCGTCGACGGTTTTCATTGTTTCACGAGCAGCATGAGGACGGGCGTTATCATGTTGAAGCAAAACACCTGCACTCAACAATTTCCTTCGCTTTGGCATATAGGATTTCAACATCTTTGGCCCATTAAAAGAGCACCTTGGAGGGCAGAAGTTCAAGTCTGATGAAGACGTCCAATCGGCGGTGCACGAGTGGCTACAGCGTCAGCCAAAATAATTTTTCTCACGCGTTATCGAAGCACTTCCTATCCTATGGCTTAAGTGCGTTGAACTAGGAGGGGCTAAGTAGAAAAATAATGTACAAGCAAACATTCTTCCTGGAGTAAAATATTGGGAAAAAATTAATTGCTGTTTTCATTTAATAATCCCTCGTTCATTAATTCATAAATTCAGTTCTGAAATGAAGTACTGGGTCATTTTAAAATCACTGAAATTACCTTTTTTTACTATTTGCAAGATAGATTTCCGTTCTAATTATAAAGAAGTGAAGTAATTTTGTAGAGTTAATTTCACGATAGAATTGATTTCAATGCTGCACAGCTGTTGAGATTCATTTAATCAGTAGACCAGATATTAAAAACAGAAATCCTGATGCTCATTTTTCATCTTGAACAGCTGGCTCGTGTAATGAAGGCCGTGTGTTTTGAACAGCTGTGGCTGTAATTCCTGATAGTATTTTAATTATAATGAAATCGCACGTCACTTTTTGCTGGCTGTGGCCACGGCCGCATTATAATAGCTTGTCAGTCTCAACAAATGAGAGGGAGTTGTGGCTGCAGACAGCTAACTACACAATGTTCACGTCAGTCTTCATAATTCAGAGTAACAAAGGTTCTACCTCCCTTAGAGTAACGAATAACTTCTTAGTTTTCTTTTTCTTTCTTTCTTTCTTTACCTTAGTTTTACCTCTCCCTTTTAGGGACGTTTAAGCGATCCACGCCGCCCGGGCCTTACGGGGCCGCGACCAGTCGGGAGAGGAATTATCTATGGATCACATACATATTTTTCCGACCAGACAAGGACATGGAGGGCCTCCCCGGATGAGTGATCAGCCCAATGCCGGGGCCACCTCCGAAACAACACGAACACATAGGACGAGACACACCATTCACACACACACACACTCCGAACAAGGCGAGGATGGGATGATAATAACGCCAGATGATAGCCGGGGACTACAAGGGCCTAAAGTTACCCGACATTTGTCTCACAGGTGAGGAAAAACCCCGGAAAAACCCTACCTAGGTCCTAGGTAACTTGTCCCGACCAGGATTCGAACACGGGTTCGCTGCTTGAGAGGAGCGAACGCATCCCCTACGCACAGCGGTGGACCTTCTTAGTTTTCAAGGGAAATATATAGGCATCTTGTTTACAGTTTGATCAATATGGCATATAAAATCCTCAGTGTTTTCCGCCCTAAACCTTGGACTTTCTTTTCAGGTCGATGATCGATGTTTTCTACATCGATGGAAAACAACCGAAGTTTTTGCTACATCGATGTTTCTCCCCGACATTTATACTATTTTTTTTATTAATTTTCATAAATTAATGATGAATTGGCATACAGATTCGGATAATGAGTTCGTATTGACAGAAAATTTCCCAAAACATAGATTTTTTACATCGATAGCTATCATCGGACCGCCTGCGTGATCTTGTGGTTAGCATCGCTGACTACATATCCGTAGGCCCTGATTCGATCACCGGTACCTGCTCGGATTTTATTGAGGAAGGGAGGTCTGGAACGGGGTGCACTCAGCCTCGTGATTCAAATCGAGGACGGTCTTGGAAACGACTATTTACTGTAATGGGTTCGGCATGCTAGCCGCAAGCCCCCAATCCTTCCATCTGCCTTTGGTAGATGATGCAGTGGTTGGGTGTAGGCCTTGTCCCTTCACGGATGTTGTGCCGGAGTTTTAGTTTTTATCTTTCATCGAGATATTTCAGTTTATTTATGAATTCTGCCTAATTTTTTTGGAATCACGACTTTTTAAAATTATACATTGATGTTTTCAGGTCGATTTTATCGTCACAATAATGGTTACATCTTTTTTTTAATATATATTTTGACCGATCAGTAAACACTATACAGGCCATTGTTAAACTCTATAGTATCACATAATAATAACCTGTTGAGGTACGCCTTAGTCAGCTCCTCTAGCTAAAACACAAATTGATAACAAAAGTTATGTTAGTGAACATACTGTTTTATGATATTTAACAGTTAAGATAGTAGGCTTATTTATATAGGATTATCACTTTCTTCTAGTTCACTTAGTACATCTTCGGGAAGTTTTCTTTTCAGTCTTGATCTGTTCAATGACTTTTGTCCAATGTTATAAACAGATGCACCAGGAACATCTATAAGTTTACCGTAAAATGATTTTGAGAGGGTTTGAATGTATTCTTGAATCGGGAGGATTCCAAGTTCATGATGTAGTTGACTATTTCTTACGTACCAAGGCGCATTTGTAGCTTTACGAAGAAATTTATTTTGCACAACTTGTAATCGGTGAATGATGCCGTCACGGTGGCTCATGCTTAGCGCGTGGGCCTGGCATGCTAGCGGTCCCGGGTTCAAACCCCGGGCCTGGCGGGCGTGTCATTTGTGGTGGACGAAGCCGTGACCTTCGGGGGTTTTTCTCGGGGATCCTCCCGTTTCCCCCTCTCATTCCACCAACACTCTCCATTTCATCTTCAAACCTCCCCCTCATAATCATCCCGTTCCCTTTCCCGGTTTCCGGTTTACCCTCGCCCCAGCACCTGCTGTGGGCCTCTCCCGTCCTCCCCGTGGCTTGTGGTCCTAAAGTTGCTGGCTGGTGTGCTGCCAACCTGGGGGCTCTGTAAGAGGTACCGAGGCAGTGGCACACGTGGCATGGTAGAGGTATCTGTTGGATGTAGGGGAGTTCCGTGGGGGCTCGCGGTGGGGTCTGTTGTCGAGGGGCCGTTGGGCTTGCACATCATTCCATTCCCGGAGGTTGGCACAATGGGCCGCATGGCCGAAGTGCTTAGGGTCGTCCCAACCCGCCTTCCACCCTTAAGGGGACATATCAATCAATCAATCGGTGAATGTGCGTCTTGCTAGCTGCACCCCATATTGGTGCTGCATATGTGATGAGAGGTCTTACAAGAGATGTGTACAGTAGCATAGAGCATTCCAATCCAAGTGATGTGCGTCTATTTACTAAGGGATAAAGTTTTATAATTCGAGAAGTAGCAAGTGCCACAATACGAGTTATATGTGTGTAATGGTTACATCTGATTTCGTTGTTTTAACTATCGATGCTCATCGCCAATGCTAATGAAAGTATTGTATATTCTTCCTTTAAGAACTGAATTTATGTTTTTATTCATAAGCAAGCATCAAGTGAATTCGTCGTTGGGTTCTAAGTTTCAATTGAATGAGGAAAATTTTACTGAAACAGCTGGTCTCCATGAATGATAATCCTAACAAGTGGATAAAAATCCTCATATTTTACATAAAACATTACTGTACTAATCTTATATCTCTGTTTTTGTACAATGTTTTGTTACGCATTTATTAATTAGCAGCCATCTAATGACTGAATAGTTAACGCGAAGGAATTGTCTCAAATGAAAACAATCGAATGAATCATTTTGTTCATCACTGATTTAAATTTCTACTTAAAAGTGCGAGACTCAATTTCTCACCAAAATTACAAATACTTGCCGGACTGCATAGAAAACACAATGATTAGCCTCGTAGTTTGTTTCCTTGCAACATATTTTGTAATTGTTACATGCATTTTAAATTCTGTTTTGAGTAATTTTCCATTATAATATTACAACCTATAAGTTATATGCCATTTTGCACGATGTAACTAATTAGTGGTACTTACGAATATTGTTGCCGTGGATCGTAACTTGACATTCCCACACACAATCTGGTTGCTATGAAAACAAAAGAAATCTCAGTGCTGTAAAAATTACAAAAAGCACAAGTGCCGTAAGTAAAACCATCACAATACAGGCCTTTATCGAAGACCGGAACCAAGGCCCCCCAGTTTGTGGCGACTTTAACAAGACAAATATTCCGTCCCCATAACAACCAACACATGCGAATCACTTTCTGAAATATAACATCTATCTTCAATAATGTATATACATAATATTTTCAGCTAATATCTCAATTCCGGGGTGCGCGGGCAAAGAGAGTTAAGTCCACCATCCTAAAAAATAGATATAAGTCCATAGAGTTAAAGATAAAAATGTTCTCTACATTTGTGTTAAGTCCAGTAAGTCATATTCAAAATTGTACGGTAGTTATGAATGTGTGCCTCATGGGTTCATCCATCTCTAAAGCTATGTTGGGCTGGTATAATGTGTTAAGTCACTCTCATTCTCAGTAACAAGAAAGTGGACTTAACTCTCTTTGCCCGCGCACCCCGGAATTAATATAGTTAAATTGATATAAATAATCATCGTGCAAAAAACAGCATGCAATACTCGTTCCGTTAGCGCATAACGGATCTCGTAAATTGAAAAAAACTCTTTCCTCGATCCGTATGTACCGCTTACGGCAATTGTATCGCAATATACTATTTCATTATCAGTACATTATGCATGTAATAGTTAAATAAAATTAGGTAAACCGGTGTAACACAGTCCCAGAATGCTTTTGTTTAATCAGTGATAATTGCAATTATGATATGCAGAAAATAAGTTATTTTTGTAATCGATGTCCGAGTTAAGCTCCAGATCGATTTATTAAGCAGGGCTTAGGAAAGAACAAAGGTCTAGTTTGATAAGCATATGTGAAGGAATATGTGGGTAGTCTTATTTGTCAAAGGTAATTGTATTGCAACTTCCAAAGCCGTATATTAACACTGTAAAACAATATGTTGCCATGAGAACTGATTTACATTTGATAAATTCTTTCTAATATAATACTATAAAGTAGGCACTAAATTGGGCATTACTCCGGTACCGGGTCAACTGATTTGGTCCAATATCAATAGGCTTCTTCCCATGTACGTTATAAATGCGTATACCAAGTTTCATGAAAATCCGATAAAGCGTATTTGAGTTATCAAGCATACAGGCAGACGGACAAACATTTTCCCGTCCCCCTCCAATCTCATAAAGTACCATTCTGGCACTTAATAAATACATTAAAGATGTCCCTCTGTCACATCCCTGTTTTCCAGAGGGAGAACTTACCTACATTCACTTTTTTTAAAAACAAAGCCACTTCATTACACTAACCAAACACGAAAGTTTCAGTTAACATAAAAGTTTTTTCTTGAAATATATGTTTTGTAATTAATTTGTAATTCTGTAGCTTATAGTTTCAATAACATAAAATGTCTTGTATCTAAAGGTTTCTTTTAACAGATGTTTTGGCCTTCGAGGCTTTTAATTCCCCGCTCCCATTTTTTCCTGATTATAAAGTAACAATTTCCTATCCTTTTTAAAAGGGCTACATTCCTTGAATTCTTTTATACGCTATCAATTTGTTTAGCTTCAATATATTTTCTGTCTACTAAAATTTCTCTCTAATAATTAGTTACATTACATTCCCTCGCAGTGTGCAATGCATCCTCTTCATTATTACATAATGGACAAACCAATAGGCCTAAAGATATGTAGAGCGGCCACAAGCATAGATTTCTCCGTGTTTTTGTGAAAATTTCGAGTCAGCTTGCGACAAAAAGAATATGAAAGCTGGACAAAATTATCTGGAAGAGGCAAAAGTGTTCAACTTTAAAGCGAAGTCACTAAAGCTAACACCTGGGTCTTAAACAAGAGAGGTCTGTCAACAACCGAATGGATAACATGTCTTAAAATGAACTGATATGTAGCAGCAGTGCGTACCATTCCCGGTGGGTCCCTTGACGGAGCCCGGTGCAGATACTGCCTATAGTCCAGTCAAAACAAGGTTTAACCTCCTAAAAAATCCAAAAGTTTTGAAACTATGCACGCTTATTTAAAGTTACCTAGGAATGAATATACCAAAAGTCCTCATGAATATGAGGCGAGCTCTAGCGGAAATTAGCGAAAACAGGGCACTTTTTTGTTTTTTTGTTAATACCTCAAGAACCGTTGGTCGGAGGTAAATGTTTGCTATATACATAATTGAAGCTTATTAAATTTTCAAAAAAAAATGATTATATACATTTTTCTTGTATTCCCAATGGTTACCGAGTTATAGGACGCTAAAAGATAGCGTTTTTTCTAAAACCGTCGAGGAGCGCACGGTAGGTAACCTACCTACCGTACTATTTAACCATTGTCTTTATTTGAGGAGGCAGGAATGCGGAAGACCAAGAAAGCTACCTAGTACGATGCCTTTACTCCATTAAGAAGAAATAAACCTAGTCTACGTTGGTATATTCATCCCTAGGTAGGCCTACCTTTAAATAAGTGTAGGCCTACAAAGTTTCAAAACTTTCGGATTTTTTAGGAGGTTGGGTCATTTTTTGAGGTTTTTTGACTGGACTATAGAGATAGAACCTTTGCACTCGTCTTGGGACAATTTGATCGTGGAATTCTGCTTAGAAATTCTCGGTACCATATTGTGCGTTCCATGCTGCCTGCTGCATTAAAGAAAAAGGGATGGATCGTAGAAGATCGATTGATTCAACAAGGCGGCATTTAAAGCAGATGGACATGGAATAATTGTGTACCTTACCTTACAGAGGGGCTAAGTGGCAAAATTAAGTTTCTGAGATAATCAACAATCCTTGTGAAGAAATAGCATTGCTCCTTACCTGCGGTGTTCTCTCTCGGGCAACTTTGCAGCCACACTGTTATGAATTTCACCTAGCGCTTTTGTAGGGCAATGCAGGATGCCATGTACCACCATTGTATAGTAATATATATATATATATATATATTTGGCGGTTAGCTCCTTTGTAAGGTCAGGTACACAATTGTTGACTCTACCATCGGGTTTGAGCAAAGTTGTCATCAGGCTTTGGAAGTTCATGCAGAGGAAATTAACATCTACCAGCCTACCGAAGAATATTTTAAGGACAAATATAATTTTCTGGATCTTGAAGAGTATGGACTTCTGATTGGTGCCCGTGGAGCTATCCCGAAGTTTTTTGAGGATTTCAGGAAGGAATTCGACTTACCAGCTTCCTTGAGGGACAACATTGTACTATCGGTCCTTCAGAAATGTCTTCCACAACCATGCTCTTCATTCATGGGCTACGTACTTTTTTTTTTTACCTTTGTTCATTTTGCCTTTTCGTTTTTCTACCTATTGCAATCAATACCATGTGATGATTTTCGAAAAATTCTTTCATATCTGTACGTTTCATGCCTCCCTAAGTACGAAACCACCCCCGTTCAAAGAAAGAAAGAAAAATATATCTTTACACGCTAGCGGCCGTAATTTTGAAGATATTTGAACCAAATTTTATTATGTTATTTCTAGGCCCAATAGTTCGAACAAGTTCGTTAATGAGCAAAATTGCCCCTAGGGGGAGTCGGGGGAGGGGGTTGAAATTTTGAAAACATTATATCTCGGCCCCTATGAGGGAAACCTTGTTTGAATAAATTCGAGAACTCCCCTATGGAATTCACAGTGACACCAACGATTCGGGGGTTTTGGAGTGGGGATGGGGGTAGGGGGGATGGAAATTAGAAATTTTTGAAACCACGTCTTGTGGAGTATCGTTGAAAAGCTCTTCATGAGTACTCCACAAATCAAGAACTAGTTTCTCGATAGCTCTCATATAGGCCTAAGGCAAGATGTGAATGTTTGAAAAAGTGCTCTTTCTTCTTTTTTGCAGTTATCATTGAGGGTTTGTCATGCCAAGGCTAAAGAAGGAGAGTGCTGCGCAGCGACAATAAATTAAACCAAAAGCACTTCGAAATCTACCTAAGCCTGTAGGCCTGCCTAAAGGGATTTTTTGTTATAATTTTGTGAGTGTACTGAGTCCACTGGGCTACCTCCAATGGGAGGCAGCTTATTTGTTTTTTTTACCCTTAATTGTATAATGTTTCCTACAGGATACAATAGCTTGTCTTAAATCTATAAATCTATATTAATAAAAGGAAGTGTCTGTCCTCCGTCTGTCTGTCATCCGTCTGTCCTCCGTCTGTCCTCCGTCTGTCCTCCGTCTGTCCGCGATGCCCAGCGAAATCTACTGAACGCAGAGATCTGAAATTTTATACATAGGCGGACTAAAGGGTCGGAATGTGCACCTCGAAGCCGGAATTTTAATTTTCGCTTTAGTTCGTGAGTTATGAGTGAAAAACGGGCAGAAAACGTGTATTTATTCCGTTTTCGAAGCATGAGTTTTCAGTAATACAAATCAATTACACTAGGCTTTGGCTATTTTTGTCAAACCTTCGACATAAAAGCATCGCGATCTCTTGAATGTTGTAGCTCACGCTGGTCGATTCATTTGTTTTTAATGTCAAGGCACGCAAACATAATGTGAAATTTTCAACCTACACCGAAGAGGATTATTATTATTATTATAGGGATAATCAATATTAGCCTAAATATGGTCAAACGTTGTTCGATTTGGACGAAACTCACTATACAGGGGTTTTCCGGGCCTAGGAACTCGAATCTGAGGTCGCTTTTACCAGGTGACGCTATCTAATTGAGATATGTAGTCCACATGATTTAGGTGTTAATATAATGACTTAACTATTATGCTCTTAATTTTTAATTTTTGAAATAATTATCACGGGCGAAGCCGCGGGCACATGCTATCTTAAAATAATAAAAGGACGTGTTTGTCTGTCTGTCCACGATGCCCAGCGAAATCTACTGAACGCAGAGATCTGAAATTTTAAACATAGATGGGCTGAAAGGTGGGCGAATGCGCATCGAAGCCGGATTTTTAATTTTAGCTTTCGTTCGCGAGTTGTGAGTGAAAAATTGGCAGAAGACGTGATTTTAGCCCTGTCGAAGCATCAGATTTCAGTAATACATTTCAATGTCAAATCAATTGCAGTTGGCTTTGGCTATTTTTGTCATACCGTGGTAATAAAAGCATCGCGATCCCTAGAATGTTGTAAGCCCACGCTGGTCGATTCATTTGTTTAGAATGTCAAGGCCCGTAGACATATGAAATTTTCAACCTACACGGAAGAGGGGTAATCAACATAGACCTAAATATGGTTAAACATCGTTCGATTTGGACGAAACTCACTATACAGGGATTTTCTGGGCCAAGGAACTCGAATCTGAGATCGCTTTTACCAGGCGACGCTATTTAATCGTGACATGTAGTCCACGTGATTTAGGTGTTAATAAATATAATGATTTAACTATTATGCTCTTAATTTTTAATTCTTGAAATAATTATCGCGGGCCATCGCTTGATTTTGTAAGTCCATCCTGGACGATTCATTTATTTAGAATATCAAGGCCCGAAGACATGAAATTTTCAACCTACACGGAAGAGGGATAATCAATATAGGCCTAAATATGGTCAAACATTGTTCGATTTGGACGAAACTGACTGTACAGGGGTATTCTGGGCCAAGGAACTCGAATCTGAGGTCGCTTTTACCAGGGGACGCTACCTAATCGTGGAATGCACTCCACGTGATTTTGGTGTTAATAATTATAATGATTTAACTATGCACTTAATTTTTAGTTTTTAATGTTTGAAATAATTATCGCGGGGGAAGCCGCGGGCACATGCTGTTTGTCTGTCTGTCCACGGTGCCCATCGAAATCTACTGAACGCAGAGATCTGAAATTTTAAAGATAGATGGACTGAAAGGTGGGCGAATGCACCTCGAAGCCGAATTTTTAATTTTAGCTTTCGTTCGCGAGTTATGAGTGAAAAACTGGCAGAAAACGTGATTCGCGCTGTCGAAGCATCAGATTTCAGTAATACATTTCAATGTCAAATCAATTGCAGTTGTCTTTGGCTATTTTTGTCATACCGTGGAAATAAAAGCATCGCGATCGCTTGAATGTTGTAAGCCCACGCTGGTCGATTCATTTGTTTAGAATGTTAAGGCCCGTAGACATATTAAATTTTCAACCAACACGGAAGAGGGATAATCAATATAGGCCTAAATACTGTATGGTGAAACATTGTTTGATTTGAACGAAACTATACAAGGGTTTTCTGGGCCAAGGAACTCGAATCTGAGGTCGCTTTTACCAGGCGAGGCTATCTAATCGTGGTATGTAGTCCACGTGATTTAGGTGTTAATAATTATAATGATTTAACTATTATGCTCTTAATTTTTAATTTTTGAAATAATTATCGCGGGCGAAGCCGCGGGCACATGCTAGTCTATAATAAAACAACGCAAAGTAACTAGAAAAAATGCAATATTCACGTAAAATTTACAGATTAGATTATAAGAAATAGGCCTGTAGACTACTACGAGCGTAAATCATTGTATTAACTGTTTTCTGTGCAGTCCGACACGAATTTATAATTTGCATGAGAAAATCCTTGGAAAGAAAAGAAAAAAAATATATTTCTCGTGCATGTAGGTCTAAGGGTTAACTATAAAAACGTCTTTCTGGCGCAGTTCTATACGAAAGGTTTGACTTCGCTTTCCAATGGAGTCGGTCTGCTTAGCCGCTAGCTAGCCTTGGAGCCGTGGTGAAAAACAAGGAAAACAAAAAATTAAGTAACATAAATAATTCAGGAAAATTGGGCTTTGACCGGCCATAGCGTCTATGTAACTTACAAAAATGTGTATCAACTTTCTTGTTTATTTTAAATTTTCAGTGACAGTGGTTATTAAACGACCGCCCGCTTGGTGTTGTGGTTAACGTCGTTGACTACAGATCCGTTGGCCTGGGTTCGATCCCCGGTACCTCCTCGGAATTTTCTGAGGTAGGGAGTTCTGGAACGGGGTGCACTCAGCCTCGTGATTCAAATTGAGGAGCTACTTCATAGAGAAGTAGCGACTCCGGTCATGGAAACCACCATTAACGGCCGTGGGTGTCGGCATGCTGACCAAATGTCCCCAATCCTGCCATCTGCCCATGGTAAATGACGCAGCGGTTTGGTGGTAGGCTTAGTCCCTTCAGGGATGTTGCGCCAGGGAGTTTAGAGTTAGTTTGTTAATTAACAAAAGCTCGTGGACTTAAATAGGCCTGTCATAATGAATATTATGATTTTTTTTTTTAAATCCATTTTCCTTGGAACAGGAAGGAACAAATTGCACCTAAAAATAAAATGAAATAAAACATTTGGTTGGAACTGTAGGTCCAGAGTATACTGAACATTCCATTTAATAGCAAATATAAGTTCCTTAAATAAACTAATGCAACGTTGATGTAGGTTGATGCGTTACCTTTTATTGCAGGCGATGGTAAGAGGATCATGCGCAATATTGTGTACCTGGAACTCAAACTTTCGGACACTCTATCCTTTTTGTAGCCAGCAGAGCTTAAGAAAATACGTTAGCTGTGATTTATATGAAAATATAATTATTAGATCCTGCTACTGGTTGTGCAATCGATGTCCGTACAGTGACAATTTATCATTTTGTTTTATTAAAATGTATTACAGTTTTAAATATATTATTTTCTTAGTTAAGTGCTGATTTCCATGCTTTATTGCGTTATAGGTGACGCATGGCGATGCTTTTCTATTTCCTTGTGACATCGACCGTCCAATCTGTTTATTTAAAGTGGGTGCCACACAAATTAATGGCTTGACGCGACAGACTAAATTAATTGTAAATGGCATTTTCCTCTCTCATGAGCTGGACTCAGTGGCACCAAATCCATTTGTCTGAATAGACTTGATCACTTTAATGGGTAACAGTAATTTAATTTGTTGAAATGCTTCAAAAATAAAATATACTAGCAGATAATGTGCGTACATTGTTTCATTTTATTGCTGCTCTTATTGTACGCGACTGAATTCCTAATCAGTCTTATAGTAAACAGGATATGTTAAATGCCTTTTTGCACGACTTAACTAATATTGTCACGAATATTGTTGCCATGGATCGTAAGTTGACATTCCCGCACACAGTCTTGTTGCTATGGAACCAAAACAAATTTCCATGCGGTAAGAGTTTCCGTGCGGTAAGAATTTACTTACGACACACATCATAATACAAGCCTTTATGGACAAGGCCCGCCAGGACAAATATTCGGTTCCCATAACAACAAACACATGCGAATTACTTTCTGAAATAAACATCTATCTTCAGTAGTGTATATACATAATATTTTCAGGTAATATCTCAATTAATATAATTAAAATGATATAAATAATCATCGTGCAAAAAATAGCATGCAATACTCGTGCCGTAAGCGCATATCGGATCTGGAAAATTGAAAAAAACTCTTTCCTCAATCCGTATGCACCGCTTACGGCACTTGTATTGCAATATACTATTAAGGGGTGACCAAGTGTTTGACAATGATGTATAAAAATATTCATGCTAATAAACTTATAATTTTACACTCAACTAAAATCTGAACAGAAATTAAAGTATCAGTTTTTAATTTAATATCTCAGTTTGTTTATGAGATTTTAATTATTTTAACGGATTTTTAAATAAAAATTGAAATCTCCTCTGACTAACATTATAACATGTTTGAGTCTGATTTTATAAGCAACCTTTATATGTTTGCTTTAAAATTACTGACTGATTATTAAGTGCCAGAATGGTACTATATGAGATTGTGTGAGGGACGGGAAAATGTCTGACCGTCCGTCTGTCTTTCCGTGTGTCTGTATGCGCGATAACTCAAATACGCTTTATCGGATTTTCATGAAACTTGAAATACACATTTATAACGTCCGTGGGAAGAAGTCTATTGATATTGGACTAAATCGGTTGACCGGTACAATTATTACTGATTAGAGAAAGCATTCTTGCACATAGTTACGTCGGTTTACCTGATTTTATTTTATATTTTGTTTATACTTTTTCTTTTAAAAAATATTTTACATAGGAAAATGAACAGTACAAAAATATTGACCTATGATGACACTAAATATATTTTTAAATAACTAAATATATTAGGTAAAAACTGCAGAGCAGTATCTCTGTTTTTGAAGGAGAAGATAAATTTTGAGTTTGGTGAAATAACATGAAAATTGGAATTAGGCTACGTCTGTCTAGTGCCTAAACGGTTCATAGCATTTACTTAATTTTCTTAATTAAAGACTTTCTGGAAGTCTATCGGACGGGAAAGAATGATTACTATTAATGGGAATTTTCATTAAAAGTTTTTTTCAAAATGTAGATTAAAAAAAAAACTGTCATTAACGATTCTAATAAAAATTAAATGTGGAAACATCTATATGTGGTCAGTAAAATAGCTATATTATTTTTTCTATAAAAGTTACTTATGTGGTACTTTACTCTTATTTCTCTAGGCTATCTCCGTTACAGTAGCCTACATGAAAACTTAGCGTAGTAAAATTGTGAAGGAAATTAAGATGATTTTTTTGTCATACACATTTCTTTTTAAAATTAATGGGTATCAAGACAGGAACGGAATAAGTATGACATAAGTGCAGAATATGAGTACATACATTAATTATAATATGAATGATAATCTTTTGTTTCCCATAGTTACAAGAAAACTATAACTTATTGTTGGGAAATTCCTTTTTGTAAACACTTAAACCAATTAGAATTGTACATTTATGAATGATACCAATTTCTTCCGTCAACCTAAGAACCTCAAGAATTAACATCTTAAAACGTATATGTGAGAATGTTTACTCAACATAATTATTTTGCAACATTTATTTAAGGGATAATTTGTTGATACATTCTCCATCCCTATAATATGAATACTGTTCACTAGGCTTATGTTTAAAATGCGTGTGATAATCAGGGCCCGGATTCTAATGACATGTCATCTTTTTATTGATGCTGCATAGACATTGCCAACTTGTATATAAATCCTAATCATGGCCTCTAGATTATAGAAATACATTTTTATTAGGTAATTTTTTTTCATAAACAACAATATAATCCGGCAGACCACAAAAGGAAATGCCGAATTTTGACTCGCCAGTGCTTCAGTGCCAGTATAAATTTCCGTGAGAAAAGAACATTCACAACATTACAGTTAGGCCTATTTGCATTTTTTTACAATTACGTACAAACTAATCTATAACTTTGTGTGTTCAATAATAACTTTTTACAAATAAAATATCAGTTTTAGGTTATTTTTTATAATTATTAAGTCATTTTCTTTAAAATTTAGGGTCATTTTATAGGTCATTTTTCAAACAATTTTAGGTCATCAGAATCCGGGCCCTGGTGACAATATTTTAGTATGGAAATGGTATGTATAAATATACAAAAGTGTTGCACAGTTGGCATAGAGTTCATGATGTCACCTGTCGCTGGAAATACTGGAGTTAGTTATAAATGTACGCATGTGCGTAGTGATGAGAGATATGACACCTGTCAGGGACGTGACTGCAATACCACATACTTGTGACAACCGTATAGTGTGCTGATGGAACGTTCATGTACTATTTCAACTCCTGACATCTCTATATGAATATGACAGTCGTTCAGACACTTCTTGGTGGAGAACTTTTGTGATAAGTTAGTTGTTTCTTAGACTATGCCAGTAACCATCTGTATTCGTTTTTTAATGAAATTGTTTCAGGAACTCTTATCGTCTTCTGTCCAGAATTCTAAAAATAAAATTGTATAATATTAAATCTATTAAATCTATATTAATAAAAGGAAGTGTCTTTCTGTCTGTCCGTCCGCGATGCCCAGCGAAATCTACTGAACGCAGAAATCTGAAATTTTAAACATAGCTGGACTGAAGGGTCGGAAAATGCACCTCGAAGCCGGAATTTTAATTTTAGCTTTCGTTCGTGAGTTATTTTTTGCGTTTTCGAAGCATCAGTTTTCAGTTATACATGTCAATGTCACATCAATTACAGTTGGCTTTGGCTATTTTTGTCATACCTTGGAAATAAAAGCCCACGCTTAACGATTCATTTGTTTATAATGTCAAGGCACGCAGATATCTGAAATTTTCAACATAGACGGAAGAGGGATAAGGCCTATAGGCCTAAATGGACAGATATTGATCACTATGCAGGGGTTTTTGGGCGAGGGAACTCGATCGCTTGATTTTGTAAGTCCGTCCTGGACGATTCATTTGTTTATAATGTCAAGGCCCGTAGACATATGAAATGTTCAACCAACACGGAAGAGGGATAGTCAATATAGGCCTAAATATGGTAAAACATTGTTCGATTTGGACGAAACTCACTATATAGGGGTTTTCTGGGCCAAGAAACTCGAATCTCGGAAAATGTTTGTCCGTCTGTCCGTCCGTCAGTCCGTCCGTCAGTCCGTCCGTGTGTCTGTACGCGTGATAACTCAAATACGCTTGATAGGATTTTAATGAAACTTGGTATATGAGTTTATAATGTCCATGGGAAGAACTCTATTGATATTGGACCATATCGGTTGGCCATTACCGGAATAATGCTCAATTTAGTGGGTTTTTTTATGGTATTATATAGCAAAAGGCGCGATAACTCAAATACGCTCTATCGGATTTTCATGAAAATTAGTATTTGCATTTACAATGTCCGTGGCAAGAAGCCTACTTATTTTAGATCAAATCGGTTGACCGGTACCAGAGTAACAACTAATTAAAGGTAATTTTTTTAAAATCATGTCTATACTACAGTGCCGCATTTTTAATCATTTGTCGGCTTTGTCTGCAGTGCAGTCAGATGTGTCTTTACTTCGTTGATGTATTTGAAATTGAGTAGGCCTACTACATGAATATTGTTATACACAGAAGGTACATTACTGTGAAATAATTAGCGGAGTTATAGGCCTATGCCACTGAATTTTGAAAAATGTTGACATATTTTAAGAATTTCAAGTTGCATTACATTTAGATTTGACAAATAACGGTATTCTTTCACATAAGCTTATCAAACTACATCGTCAAATTGACTGAGTTACCCGAATGGTAACGTCTTGAATTCAACAAAAGCATACTGGCACTTCTTTATATGAGTTTACCTGATTTTATTATTATTATTATTATTATTATTATTATTATTATTATTATTATTATTATTATTATGTGCCACAAATGTTTCTCACACCACCGTGAACTAAGCAGGATTTTTCAAGGCAAGATATAAAATATTTAAGAAAAAAACACGGACATCTTATAGGCCACAAAGTAGGTTAAAATCACTTGCGATTTACGAGGTTGCAGATAAGGTGTAGGTGGAGGAAACAGGGCTATTAAAGAAGACAAGTTGGTGCACCCTCCAGTTTCATATCCGTCCCTGTAATGGACTCCAGATCCCGCGAACCGTTGCTAATGTGACTCGAATTGCGCACAAAAGTGACATAAGACGTGACCCACATATGTCAGATGAGATGAATCTGCAGATCGCATGACACAGCCATATGGAACTGAGTCCTCTCTGCTTTTTATTTGTTCGAAGCATGTGAGTGTGTGTGTGTTTGTGTGGGAGGATGGGTCGAATTCGATTGTCTGGAAGATAATCAACTGCCGTCTGCAGTTCATGTTCTTCCAGTTTGTTGCATTGAAAATTCAGTAGCGTGGCTTCTTTTAGGATAGGGGTAAGGAACCTACAACATAATTTCAAAATTAAAGCTTAGAAAAATTTCACGACTATTCCACTCTTAGGCCAGGTGTTGGATATTGACCAACAATTCCTCGAATATAGACCAATCACGATCGTTCATCTTATAATATTCTTCCTCGGATCTCAAGGATGCAATTTTATCTGATAAAACGTTAGCTCGTTACCGGACATAATTCTGTGGCTTTGTTCTAGAAGGGCCAATGTCAGTTTCTTGCAAAAATGAGATCTATGCATTATTGAGCTCGGCTAGTCTTTATCTTTCGTATAATAAAAGTGCCAATGTCTGTTGCTATTAATAGACGTAATACAGAAAACTTAAGAGGCCAATGTCGGAAGTTCTCAGCAAAAAATTATACGTCTATAAAGGCTTCAAAGTCAGTTATCTCCAAAGCAAGTTTTATGACATTGACCCTTTTAGAACCAAGCCACAGAATAAGGTATCAACATCCGGGGATTAATACATCATATGCTGCTATGAGCAGAATGAAAACACATTATTTAATACAATATAACTTGTTTGGAAATAAGTTAATATACTCGTACATGTCCATCGATTAAAAACACATTTTCGATTCGGTGCAAATCAGTTCGTATGCTTTTGTAGCTTTTTGATGTAAGCAACTATCACGACGCCCTCAATCTCGTGGTGCGCGCTATTGGTAGCATAGGGAATTTGGATCGATTCATCGAATAGATTCGTAGACTGTTCATTCATCTAGTATGCCGTGATCTTACGGTTGATAGACTATTGACAACTAAATAAGAAAATAATTATTTACAAAATCCGTTACTTTTTATTCATGGAATGGTTTTAATAAATCCTACTCGATAATTCTTGTATAGCATTTTTCATGTTAGCATTTCAGATACATCTTGTCATACTATCATAGTATTTTCGAACTTAGGGTCAAAATGAATGAAAACTTTCTTCCCTCCAAACGTGAACTCTGCAATAGTTTGTATTAAACTTGTAATATAATTAAGAAAATAAAACCAGGTAAACTGATAATACAAAGTGCTAGATGAAATTAATAGGGCATAATTAAGAAAGTATTGAGTTTAGGACCATGGTTTTTTTTTTTTAGAAAGTTTGGTCAGTATATGAGAAGAAATAAGTGGAATAACTAGAATATTATCAACGCATTCACAACAAATTCCTCACGTCAATAATATTCCTTTACTTAAAAAAATTTGAAGGCGTACAAATACGCAGTCAAAACTTTCCATTTCTTTAGGGTGAAAATTTAAAATTTGAACATTTCGGAATTTTCCATTGGTATAGGCTAAAAGCTAGTTTGCCAAATTTCAAGTTTCTAGCTCTTGTGGACGTGGGTAAAAATCCACGAGTGGATGATCTAGATCTGCCGATTTAATTAGAGAAGGAAGCATCAAGTAACCAAACCCAGACTTAGACATAAGTATTCTAAAATATAGTCTTATTATATCGTAATTAGTACCGTACTCCAATAATCAAATTATTCTATAATGAGTGGAACTTTATTTCTAAAAGCACTGTAATTAAGAATTTATAGGCCTACTTTGAAATACATTAATATTCCTTACAAATAATATTTTCTGGTGGCACTATGGCCCTGGGGTAGACTCAGCCTTTAACAGATAAGAGTACCAGGAGCAATTCTGGGGGAAAAGGCTGTCGGTGCGTAAGGCTTACCACCTTCACTTTCCGAATGTCTAAAATCTGGGAGCCTCAACCTCCTGGAACCCTGTGGGCCTCCATGGCCTGTATAAGGATCACTTTACTTTACTTTACAAATAATAATAAGTATGCTTTTAATACCTTTCAAAAGCTGGATGTTCTTAGAGTGGATATACATTTCAAAAAAGTTAGTTCTATGAAAATTTAGATATTTGTTTTTTTGACGTGAAACTTCTTTAGCCGCGGTAGGGGCAAGTCGGGAGCTTGTGTAACGCTCAAAATCGTCACGAAATTAGTGTCACGCTCAAAATCGTCATGAAATTAGCAAGGTGTTACGGAACGGACTGCACAGAAAACAATGAACTCAATGATTAGGCTTATCAAAAATTTTAAAAATCTAAAAATCCAAAATTAAAAAATAAAAAATCGAAGGTCCAAAATTTAAATAATCCAAAATAAAAATCCAAAATTTAAAAATCCAAAAATTCATAAGACCAAAATTAAAAAGTCCAAAAATCCAAAATTTAAAAAATAAAAAATCCAAATATCCAACATTTAACAAATAAAAAATACAAAATTTAAAAATAAAAAATTAGAAAATACAAAATCTAAAATTTAAAAATAAAAAATCCAAAACTTAAAAATAAAAAAGCCCAAAATTAAAAATATAGAAAATTAATAAATCCAATAAATAAAAAATTCAAAGATCTAAAATTTTAAAACCCCAAAATTAAAATAATTAAAAGATCAAAAATTATAAAATCCAAAATTTAAAATTTAAAAGTCCAAAAACCCAATATTAAAAAGTCCAACAATCCAAAATTGAAAAATCCAATCATCTAAAATTTAGAAAATCCAAAAATTAAAACAAGTTTCACTTCTGTCGCGTGGCGTTCCACGCACACTTTTTTTTAGAAAGGAATTCCATTCCTATTCATTTTTCAGACTAAAGCGAATTATCCTAAATCATTTTGAAAGCAGTCGCTGACCTTTAATGCAATCAGGCATGGATTGTAAACAAAGAAGCAAACAAATGGAAAGTGAAAATAAATATAAAAAAACAATTTTAATCAACACTATACTACATTTGTATTTACTGATGACGTAGCAGATAACCCTTGACACTTTTGTTAACTTCATACAGAGAATGACACGTTAGCTTTCATATTCAAGAGAGGGAAAGCCGAGTTGATTTTATATAAAAGCGCTGATTACATCTACAGTGTTGACCCTGTGATACCAAATTGTCATCCAAAACCTCACACTACCTACTACGCGATAGTGATAATGCACCGCGGTATGTGCACACTTTTTTTTTGTTTGTTAATAGCTTGGATTAACACCATTATTTCAGAATCCTCTACCCCTCCAAAAACCATTCAATAGAAGTGTGGTATGATTTTGGTTTATTCTCTGTTTCTCCCTTCAAAATCGTCCATGTTGTTTTATTACCTAGCACAACTGAGGGCATTTGTTTGTATTGGATTCGTTGTTTGTTTGTGCCCCCCCCCTTCCCCGCTGGTGTTTGCGTTTAAAATGACGCAATGCAGCCAACTTTAACATTTTGCAGTTTGTGTAGATTCAGGCTAGCCGTACAGTAAACAGATATCGTGAACATGGGTATTGTCTGTCTGTACTACAGAGAATGTGGGACAGGACTTACACCGTAAGCTAATTTATAAATTTTACACACATGAAAATTCAGTATACCCTGGCGGGCTGTTTAACACTAGATGTTTTGAGGGGTGGGGAAATTTAGCCTATGTCCAAAGTGAGACAGCTTAGGCTGGAACTGGCCCATGGGATGGCACCGATTGAGTAAGAGGAGTATTCCGCGATATAAAAGGCTTTGTCCTGACTGACTGACAGGAATCAACGTAGAGCCTAAACTATAACAGGTAGAGACTTGGAATTTTGACAGTAACTTCGTTTCATAATGTAGATGCTCACTAAGAAAGGATTTTGCAAAATGTTGATTTTAAATGCCAAAAATTAAATGTTTTTGAGAATACTTAATCCCTTTTTACACAGAATTATGAAATCCAAATCACAGAACATATTGTTGTCAACGGTATCAGATGGGTTTGGAAAAAAAAAAATGAAATGCAAGTTTGACAAATAAGAGAAGTTATCAATATCATTCATGTTATAAATAAATATTACAGAATGAAATCTACGATAATAATTCAGTCACATAACTTGCTCTATCCTGGACATAGAGAAAATAAAACGAGGTATGGTAATGTGTATATTATTATATTATAGCGCAGGTTTTTGGAGAGAGAAGTGTGAAAGTGATAATGCTTTCTGTTTAATTGCATCCCCAAAACAGTTTTATGGTAACATGAGAGTGGGAAATAAAATTTTCCGCCTCCATATTACAATTTTATCTTACAAGAATTTTTCTACCAGGCTTGCTGTGCACTGTACAAGCGATGGGTTGCAAAATTCTACATCTTCTATGAGCCATAAAAAAACTATATCAAGCGTTTTCTGAGGGAATAGTTTGAGTGTAATAAGTCGTTCTTCCTATTTCAAATTATAAATACCTATATAAGGACCTAGAATTTAAAAATCGAAAATCCTTCATAAGTTAATTTCCAATTACAAAATAAAAAAACCCGGGCGATGCCGGGTCTTTTAAGCTAGTGTGTGTGTGTATATATATATTTGTTTGACAATTATGTTGGTGTGTTTAAGGGTATTCTTGTATTGATTGTTTTTAGTAGAGTGTGTGTGGGGCGTTTTGTTTGTGTGTTTCTTAGTTTTAACTGTGTTTTATTAGTTTTAATTTTAGGTTATATTCTTGCTTATGCATAGTTAAAGCATGGACAGCCTAAGGACTCATGCAACGAATAGCCTAATGTAAAAGTTTATTCTTGTTAACACTAAAAGCACTTCATTCATTCATTCAATAATGCTTTCAGAATACTTTTGGTTAGTACTTGGATAAAACCCACACTTAACAAAAAACAAGAACTTTGGGGCGGGGATGGGTGGGTGGGGGTAAAGTAAAAAAAACTGAAAGGGGTAGTTATTCAGGGTGCAAAGTACCTGATAACGGGGCCTGCTTGGCTGCCATTTTCTGACGATAATTACTCGTAGCTGTAATGGTTTGATTTCTGATGGATTCATTTGTTTATAACATCACGCCATGCAGAGATCTGATTTTTTACATAGGGATAATGGAAGTAGGCCTAAATGGGAAACATTGATCGATTTGGACGGAAGTCACTATGCGGTTTTTAGGTAGATTTCAAGAAATATCTACCTATTGGGATCGGTACCCTGTCATGACTTTCGAAAAATTATTTCGTATCTTTACGTTTCATGCCTCCCTAAGTACGAAACCACCGCCCGTTCAAAATTTGTGTGTGTGTGTGTGTATATAACATATCTTTATCTTTACGCGCTAGTGGCTGTAATTTTGAAGATATTTGAACCAAATTTTATTGTGTTATTTCTAAGCCCAATGGTTTGGACAAGTTCGTTAGTGAGCAAAATTGGCCCAAGGGGGGAGGGGGTTGAAATTTTGAAAAATTTATCTCTCGGCACCTATGAAGTATAGAGGGAAACTTTGTTTGAATAAATTAGAGTACTCCCTATGAAGTTCACAGTGACACCAACCATTCGAGGGGTTTTGGGGGTACGAGTGGGAGTGGGGGATGGAAATTAGAAATTTTTGAAACCACATCTTGTAGGGTATCGTTGAAAAGCTCTTGATGACTACTCTACAAATCAATAACTATTTTCTCGAAAGCTCTCATATAAGGCGAGATTTGAATGTTTGAAAAGTTATTATTGCGGGTTTGTCATGCCAAGGCTAAAGAAGAAGAATGCTGCGCAGCGACAATAAATTAAACCAAAAGCACTTCGAAATATACCTCAGCCTGTAGTCCTGCCTAAAGGGATTTTTCTTTTAGTATTACTATTTTCTTTTTCTTTTTTTTACCACGGAGCTTTATTTAATCTTATGTCGTTTCTCCCAGGAGGCGCTTTCTAATCGTGAAATGCACCCCAAAGTCGGATTTTTAGCCATTTAATCATTAATCGTTATGATTAGGAATAATTCGCGTATAGGTATCAATAAATATGTTTTAATTATTTTCCTTTCAAATAAATTAAAAATCTAGCGATTGAATTATCGGCTAAGCCGCTGGCACTTGCTAAGTTGCTAATAGTAAAGTAAGTATTCCCTATACAGGCCATGGAGGCCCAGAGGGATCCAGGAGGTTGAGGCTCCCAGATTTTAGACATTCGGAACATGAAGGTGGTAAGGTTGTCAGCCTTACGCACCGGCCGCCTTTACCCCCAGGATTGCTCCTGGTACTCATTTCTGTTAGAGGCTGAGTCGACCCCAGGGTCATAGTGCCACCACAAAGATTAGGCCAGTTGAAAAACTCTAACGACCTCATCGGGGATCGAACCCGCGACCTACCGGTTTTTAGCGCAGCGCCTCAACCACTACGCTACGGCGTTCCCCAAGTTGCTAATAGTATCAGTGTAAATTTTCTATGAAACAGGGCCTTCCTTCAGCTGAAATTAGGATTAAACAGCAAAACAAAATAGAATTGAATCGTCTCGTAATTCTGTACAATTTATGCACACAAATGGGTTTAGTGCAAGGCCAGGCTGGAATAGCGAAATGGTAACTGTGGTTACGGTATTGTTATACGAGTGAACAAACATTACCAAACAGGAAGCTAGCTTACCGAAGTCTGCAGCACCAGCTTGTAAACATGCTTATGCGCATTAGGGTTGGGGGGAAGGGGGTACAAGTCCGGGGGCAAGTTGCTCAGAAATGTGGTAGATTATATAACGTGATTAAGCAATTACTGCTTTATTACGCTGTAAATTACATCGCTCGAACATCGTAAAATATTTCCGATCTCATAAGCGTCGAGGTTGTGGTTAAGAACGCGGGCATGCCTTCATGTATAATGCAGTTCTACCCGGAGATTACTATGTGCATCATTCCAGCGTAATACAGGAAACCAAATTAACATAAATCAATAGAAACCAGCCAGATATATCTGTTCAGGGATTGGCGTTCAAGAATCCCAGTTATCTCGCCAGAGTTAAATTATAATTGTCTTGCAGTCCGAGTAAAGACTGGTTCACATTAAAGTGGGGACATGCTCAGCGATTTTTGTTTGTCTAATGCCCGGTTTCTACAAACTTGTGAATTACCTATGGGTAAATTACCCATGGACAAATTAGTTCCATTTAACCTACAATGGTATAATGAGCAAGGCCTTGGAGTTGTACAGTTAATTTAATTCAGAAGGCTTTGATTCTCATTGTTATTGATCCTATGAAAGGTTAAATTTTATCCAGCCATCCATGAAAGGACAAATTAACCCAAAGATTTGTCCTTGGACAGATCTAGCCCGAGTTTGTAGGAACATTTTTTCTGTCATTTTCATATTTACCTAGAGGACATTTATCTAGAAACTCGCCACAAGTGTAAGTGATTGCTATCTTTAAATTATTTGTGTTTGTGTGGTGTTATTCTTGTGTAAATAGTGTAAATTCTGTGCATTAGATAATTTACCCATAGGTAATTCGCGAGTTTATAGAAACCGGCCATAAATCAGGGCCTTATTTCATGGAACTAGCAAATATTATCAAATACATAATAATATTAGTTATTACTGTTATTAAGTACCAGAATGGTACTTTATGTGATCAAATGGGGTGGGAAAATGTCCGTCTGTCTGTACGCGCGATAACTCAAATACGCTTTATCGGATAGTCATGAAATTTAATATACGCATCTATAACGTCCATGGGAAGAAGCCTGTTGATATTGAACCGAATCGTTTGACCGGTACCGGAGTGATGCCCAATTTAGTGCCTATTTTATGGCCATATGTTAGAATTTATCAAATGCAGATCAGTTCTCAAGGCAACATATTGTTTTACACTGTTCATATACGACTTTGGAAGTTACAATACAGTTAGCTATGACGAATAACACTATCCACATAATTATTAACAAAAATGCTGTTCAAACCAAAATAACCGTACTAAATCAACATTACAATATTACTAATGATGATTTCACGGGCTATAAGCCGAGTAAAAGGATATATTGCATCCAAGCTTTCGGTCGCTGACATCTCTGCGGGTTTCCTCAGGGAAATAAGTGTAGAAAAGGGGGAAGAGAGAGCTTATATATGTTTTGCTTTTCTACACTTATTTCCCTGAGGAAGGCCGCAGATGTCAGCGACCGAAAGCTAGGATGCAATATATCTTTTTACTCGGCTTATAGCCCGTGAAACCATCATTAGTTATCAATGCCGAGAAAGCCCCTAGTCTTAAACATTACAATATGTCAGATTCCATTTGCGTTTGTTTATACTTCGAGTATGCAAACACAAAAGGGATTAATGCTAATAGTCAAATACTTCGAATTCCATATCATAAGGATATTACCTTCAAAGCTCTAAACATTTCTTATAATTAGGGGGAGGATTTCTATGACGTGTTATATTTTCCCCTTTAAATGATATCAGGTTTCAGACTAATTTAAACCCGATTCCAAGCATCCTGGTGAAAATGGAACGGCTTTTATTGTGCATGTAACTGCATATTTAGGACATTTTCAACTATTGTAGCATATTTAGTAAGAATATGCACATTTAGGTCATATTTTTTTGCATATTGTGTGCATATTAAAGAAATTTTGAAGTTTCATATATTTTATAAATTTTGCATTGTAATGATACTTTTTGAGAATTTACAGATATTTTAAATAATTAACATTATATTTTAATAAAATGAATTGTAATGAAACTTAAAAAATATCCATGTGTAAGTGCAAAAGTCATATTTTAAATTTAATTGGTCATAAATGCATGCATATATCCTATTTTTTTAGGTCATAGAAATCCGCCCCCTACTTATAATATACAGACCCTATTAGAATGAATATGAATTAAAATGAAGAAAATTGTAACCAAGTGGTTTTTTTAATTAGGCCTAGTGCTTTGCATGTACCCTTTAACTGGATACTGTGCTAATGTTTGGTTCACCCTCTGCATTATGAAGTTAGTCATGCAGAAACCACAACAGTACAAAACCAGCTGCGGAATGAATCTCCGCATTGGCAATTAGAAACAGATGGTAGCACTGCAGGTACGATCTGGTGAATTATTGACGGCGGTATACATACAAAACACGAGTCGATTTCAAGTGAGATTCCTGGGTTTGAAGCCCTGTCGCTGGCGGTTTTGTTACACCACATAGCATTTGGCGTCATGCTTCGCTTCTCCTGTTGCATATGCACCACACACCACAACGGGACAAGTGTTTGTGGGCAACACAGAGTTGGAGAGCTAGTGGAAATTGGATACTCGTATCTTTGTAAAGGCTTGTTAGATTGGACTGGTATATATTTAAATGTGGCATAGATAGTGAGTGCTCTTTGTAAAATTAATGAATTTCGTATTGGTCCTTTGAGGGCAAATTTATATAATCAAGTTCAATATCACCACCTTATTCCCTCAATAAGTCAACTTAGGATTACCTGAGAATTATAATAAGATATTTCAGTAATATTAATCTATTTTATTAACTGTATATCTGTAGCCTATATGCGGCTATATAAGCCAAGTCAATAATTTAAAAAATGAAACTTGTTTATTATTAAAATTATGACAGCTGTTTATATTAAAATCAAAACTCACCAAATGAAAAAAAGATACATGTTTATGTATAAAACTATGACAGCTGTTTACATTAAAATCAAAACTCACCAAATGATATGTACAAATATACATATACATATACATATAACATATAAACAGCTGTCATAATTTTAATATTAAAATCAAAGCTCATCAAATGATATGTACAAATATGTATATTTGTACATATCATTTGATGAGCTTTGATTGAATTTAATGTAAACAGCTGTCATAATTTTAATTATAAACAAGTTTCATTTTTTAAATTATTGACTTAGCTTATATAGCCGCATATAGGCTACAGATATACAGTTAATAAAATAGATTAATATTACTGAAATATCTTATTATCATTCTCAGGTAATCCTAAGTTGACTTATTGAGGGAATAAGGTGGTGATATTGAACTTGATTATGCTCTTTGTAAGTTACATAGCCTATTTCATATTACCCTTAGAAT
The DNA here is from genome assembly GCA_964059195.1 of Ectobius pallidus. Lineage (NCBI taxonomy): Eukaryota > Metazoa > Arthropoda > Insecta > Blattodea > Ectobiidae > Ectobius > Ectobius pallidus. The sequence goes on from CAXKWD010000008.1 coordinate 141,940,334, forward strand.
TTATGTTCGTTAGGTTAATTTTTTATTTATTTATTTTTTTCAGATCTCAGAATATTCATGAATTTGTATGTACGAGGAAGTCATGGCAACTGTTCTTTTTTTTAAGTGGGATTATTTTAAAATTTTGAAAATTACGAATTTAAGGTCAGGGTGTGACATGTACGTATAATTCGGATTATGGATATTAGATTGAGGACAGTGAAGGAAACATCCATAAGCGACTGAATCGTGCCACTCTAATGTATTGCGGTGGTTAGCGGCATGAAAGCACATACACCCATCTCCATGATCTCTTAAAGTTCGTACAGATGGTATTATTCTCCAAAGCTTCCATGAGCTCCTTGTGTTATTCTCTGGCATTTTCCATTGAATATTGACTATTTTGAACCAAGAATGCTTTTAACATCTTGTCATATCCATTCTGCACGGCGGTTGACTCACAACAGAATTACTATCGACTCTATTCGTATAACCGTACATCACAATGCTACCAAATGATGTGTCCATATACTAGAGTTGCCATACTCTCCCGTGACACACATCTCATAATGTTACGTACCATCGCTTAACTTCGAGAAAAATAATAAGTGCCATTACCTATGCTCCATCCCTCGCATTATTTCATATTATTATTATTAATATAACAATTATAATTTTTTAAAATTATATTTGATAGCGATATAACGCCTAGCCCTATACATATTTTAATTATAGGAGGGCCTGTACCGAAATCATGGACAACAATCAAATAATTTTTGTATTTTACTCTAATAGAATTATTAACTTATTTTAACCCTTAAATTAGTTAAGTATACTTTTGGGTATATGTAAATATTATAAATATTTCATTAAGGTAGGATACGTTTACCAAAAATAATAAAGGACATACTATATAATAGTAGTAGTAGTAGTAGTAGTCCATCAGGTCGAGGACGACACCTGGTGATCCGAAAGGATTTCCAAAGCAGTGAGGTTGCCAGCCGTGTCTATTCGAAATGTCTTTTCCTGATTTTAACATTCATGTCCACCAACTTCTTCCATCGAGCCCGGTCCTTCACTACAGTTAAAATTTCTTCCCAACCTAGGTTAGTTGCTTTACTAATCTCTGTATGCCATCTTGTTCTTCTCCTACCCCTACCACGCTTGCCGTCCACTATACCAAGCATAGTGTTTACACAAACTTTAAAGATTTTGGTGTATGTAGTAGCCCTTGAAATTAGGTTTAATTTGATACCAAAATGAACATTCTAGCTTGATTTTTGTAGGTGTTCTCAGGTTTCAAAGTTATGAAAATGTATTTTTCCAAGGAGCTAGATTTTCTCATTATTTGACCAAAATACTTTAATTTATTCTTAGTTGCTGTTGCCTCTAGTGACATGTCCGGTTTGACTTCCTTTATTATGGACTAGCTTAAAAGACCCGGCATCGCCCGGGTTTTGTATTTTGTAATTGGAAATTAACTTATGAAGGATTTTCAATTTTAAATTCTAGGTCCTTATATAGGCATTTATAATTTGAAATAGGAAGAACGACTTATTACACTCAAACTATTCCCTCAGAAAACGCTTGATATAGTTTTTTATGGCTCATAGAGGATCTAGAATTTTGCATCCCATCGCTTGTACAGTGCACAGCAAGCCTGGTAGAGGTTTAAATAAGAAGAAACAGAAATTCCAGTAACATAAAATTGTAATATCGAGGCGGGAAATTTCCCACTCTTATGTTACCATAAAACCGTTTTGGAGATGAAATTAAACAGAAAGCATTATCACTTTCATACTTTTCTCTCCAAAAACCTGCGATATAATATAATAATATACACATTACCATACCTCGTTTTGTTTTCTCTATGTCCAGGGTAGAAAAAGTTATGTGATTCCATTATTTTAGTGGATTTCATTCATTCTGTAATATTTATTTATAACATGAATTATTTTGATAACTTCTCTTGTTTGTCAAAAGTGCATTTCATTTGTTTTTTCCAAGCCCACCTGATACCATTTGGCAACAATATATTCTGTGATTTGGAATTGATAATTCTATGTAAAAAGGGATTAAGTATTTTCAAAAACATTTAATTTTTGGCATTTAGAATCAGAATTTTTCAAAATCCTTTCTTAGTGAGCACCTACATTATGCAACGAAGGTACTGTCAAAATTCCAAGTCTCTACCTGTTATAGTTTAGGCTGTACGTTGATTCCTGTCATTCAGTCAATCAGTCAGTCAGTCATTCATTCAGTCAGTCAGTCAGGACAAAGCCTTATATATATATATAGAGATAAGTTAGTCCTTTTCTCGATCCATGATACTTTTAGTAGCTTTCTCCAGACCCACATTTCAAAGGAATCAAGTCTTCTTTTCTCCTCCGTTCTTAATGTCCAAGTTTCGCTGGCATACAGTACCACTGGGAATATCATCACTTTAATAAGTTTTTGCACTCCTTAGCTAGTAAGTGGTACTTACGAACGTTGTTTACATGGGTCGTAAGTTGACATTCCCACACAGTCTTGTTGCTAAGGACGGTTGCGATGAGGTTAAATTACTTACGGTCCAAGCGCTACGTCATAATTCATTACGATACACTTCATAATACAAGCCTTTATGGGCACGGCCCCAAGGACAAATATTCGGTTCTCATAACAACAAACACATGCGAATCACTTTCTGAAATAAACATCTATTTTCAAGAATGTATTTACATAATATTTTCAGGTAATATCACAATTAATATAATTAAATTGATATAAATAATCATCGTGCAAAAAATAGCATGCAACACACGGGCCGTAAAGGCATTTACGGGACTCGAAAACTTAAAAACCCTCAGCTGCACCTCGGGTTTTCAATCTGTTTCCTCGACCCGTAAACGTGCCTTACGGCACTTGTATCGCAATATACTATTAACTTTTGTTCTTCTAGAGATATCTGGATCCTTAAAAACTGTTTCTAATTTTTTCATTGCTATTTTGTCTAACACGATTCTTCTTTTAATTTCCTCTTTATTACTTCCTTCTAACGTCACTGTTGTCCCGAGGTAGTTAAATAAGGACATACTAGGCCTACGTTGAACTAACTAAGAAACTAATAATTGTGGAAACCATTTACTTTCCAGTCCGACATGGATTGTTATATTATGTGAGAAGTTTAGTCTCGCCAGATTAAATAATTATTCACTTGTTCACATATACTTCCCTTATTAAAGGTACCGAAATGGTTGTCTTCGTTCTTTTATTTATCCCATATACATAGTATAGAGATAGTTTTGTAATCGTGACAAAAAAAAAATCGAAATCGAAATCGAGATACCACCGGGAAAACATTTGAACGATGCCTTAAGTCTTTCTAATTACTAGGGGGCGGATTTCTATGACCTAAACAATAGGATATATTCATGCATTTATGACATAAAAAAACATTAAATTATGACCAATAAAATTTAAAATAATATGACTTTACCACTTACACATTATGTATATATTTTTAAGTTTCATTACCATTCATTTTATTAAAATATAATGTTAATTATTTAAAATATCTCTAAATTCTCAAAAAGTATCATTATAATGCAAAATGTACCAAATATGATATAAAACTTCAAAATTTATTTAATATGCACACAAATATGCCCAAAAAATTACGTAAATGCTTATTATACCAAATTCTTAAGTTTTCCATACCTCTTTACTTGGCTCCCCGATTTACATTTCTATCCTTCTACCATAATCATGGTACACGCTCGCAGCACAACTCTCTGTTATCAATCCCTAGTCATCATACAACCTCATACTCTCATTCATTCACCATAGCCACAGCCCGTTCTTGGAATTCCTTGTCACAAGATATTAGGGGTAGTCGGAGTGTACACTCTTTCAAATCTGCTCTTATTAAGGAATTATTGCCCACTGAACAGAACTAGCTCTTTGTAGTCACTCCATCTTTCACTGTATATAACATTACTTAGTCTCCTTATAACGTATCTACAGCTAGACTTAAATTTCCATTATAACATAATTTTACATATTCCTTGTTTTACTTGTAACATTATTACTATATTACTATTTTCTTTGATGACACTTACGCTCTCTATGAAGCCTATGCTTTTTATGAAACCTATGCTTTTTACTTATTTAATTTATTATTATGATTAGCCTTAACCTTAGTCTTAGTATTAGTCATAAGTCTCTTATTCACTAATTTGCTATTTATGTAAACCTACATTGTATATATTTCCTGAAACCTGGTTGAGTGGAAGAGAAGGCCTTATGGCCTTAACTCTGCCAGGCAAAATAAATCATTTAAGTTACTACTACTACTACTACTATCCATACTAAATATGCTACAATAGTTTAAAATTTCCTAAATATGCAGTTATATGCACAATAAAATTTTGCACAATAACATTTTCACCAGGATGTATGGAATCGGGTTTAAATTAGTCGGAAACCTGAAATAATGCAAAGGGGAAAAATGTGACATGTCATAGAAATCAGCCCCCTACTAATGACTATGACTGTCTGCATAGACTGATTCGTTGTATCTACTTCTCTTTGGGGATGGGGGGTTGGATTTCATTGTACTTTTATCGGGGCCTTAGAATTTGATTTCTATAACTGAAATATTCACATTTTTTTCATAATTTTTTTTTTCAGAATTTGTTTATTTTTTTTCAAAAATAGCTTCCTAACATTTTTAGTAAACTGACTATATTCATTTTTGTGTAAAATTTCTTGGTTGGTACAGTCGGTCAAATAAAAACGTCGGGATTCGTATGCAGTTAAAATTAAAGTTTTAACGCATTAGTTCACAAGTTTCCTATAAAAAACATAAAATACAGGTCATTTTCGGAACATATGAGGCCATGCGACAGGAGGGAAAAAATGAACGAGGGAAAAAATGAACAACGCGGAAAGCTCAACACACGATATTCAACTTAATGTATTGTCATAATTCATTTTGCTTTGTGTCATCGCCACATACAAATGCTAAAGTGAGATAAAGTGTAGTTAGGGCTGTAATTGACCTGCATTTTTCGGCCTCTGAAGCAGCGAGAAGGTTCCATATTTATGAAAGAGCAGCTCAGATGTTGGTATTTCACTATAATGCGACCGGAAGTTTTCATAGGAAGCGTGGATCTGCGGAAGGCCGCGTATTTCGATGCTTGATTGGTTGCAGAAGTTGAGCGTAAGTAATTGATTTTGCACTAGAAGTACCGGTATTATAAAATCAAATCTTTAAGAAATGCTCCTTGAATAAACATATTCCACGCGAATCTATTAATTATTAATATTATAAAAATTTGCAACCAAGAATATGGCGGATTTGAGGCATATAGCCACAGCCTTCTATACATGTTTGTTTTGGAACAAAACTGACTAAATAATCAAGAAAATACATGGATAGACAAGAGGCGTGTGTGAACCTAACCTTAAGTATTCCTGTACATGCGCATATGTTCGTTCGTGATACTTAATCAAATACCACCCGACGTTTTTTATTTGACCGACTGTACTTTATTCGTGTCCATTTTCGATTTTTCTAGACTTTTCCCTTTACAGTAGAAGATACATGAAAACCTAGTATAATCAGGTTGTAGAGACAATTAAAATGGACATACTGAGCGAGGTGAACTCGCATTCGGGACGTCCCAGGTTCAAATCCCGTGGCCGGCCAATTTGACATGGGTTTTTTCATGGTTTCCCCAGTCGTAAAGGCAAATACCTAATTGGATATTTACATACCATGAATCATCCTCACCATTTCATTTTGTATCACAACCATTTAAATGTATATCATTTGAAATATACTCCATAAAAATAACCAATAATAGAAACAATTGACAATCAATAGTTCCATAGCCTACCCTACTGTATAAACACATATCCCGAACTCCTGATATGGTCTCGTTGATAAAAGGAGTAATTAAATGTATATGTAATATAAATGTAAATGTATATATCATTTGAAATTTACTCCATAAAAATAACCGATAATAGAAACAATTGACAATCAATAGTTCCATAGCCTACCCTACTAACACACCTTAATAAAAATATAATTAATGCTATTCTTTTTTATATGGTACAAAGAAGGATACGATTGTTTTGTTGTTATAAAATGCAGTATACCTGTGGCGTAATGAACACATAGGTCTTAAGTCAAGTCATTGTGACCAGAGCTGATGTTCTTCCAACCTGGTGATTGGTGTATTTACTTCTTAAAATTAACGCCGCTGTATCACCCAATGCCGTATTCATTTAAACTGAATATCAGTCAAGAAGACATCCCAGAACTTAAAATAACCAAAGCATATTTCACCGCCCCTACTGTTTCACTGCCAGTCATAGTTGGAGTTCTGTTGGAGGAAAGAATCTTACTTTTTAATACACTAAAGAAAATGACTATAAATTATGGACCTATCCACATATAAGAAGAAATTTCTGAAATTTCAGGCTCAGCCGAGATTAGAAGCAAAATTCGACAACAATCCATAAGAAAATTGGCAGACAGGGTGGCAACAAGTAACACAGGGGCTCAAAACAAAGAACTATTTTTCGGATGTTGCGTACCGGAAGAAGACTACTTGGATCCAACGACTAAATTTCTTACAGGACATGGATATTTTGGCGTGAAACTTGTGAGATTTGACCTGGCTGAGGAATCCATTTTCTGCTGCAAAGACGGCAAGGAAGAGATGATGTAGGCTATTTTATAACCAGACACAGAGATGCGAGAAGGATGCAGCTGAAATGGCAGGTGAACCATGGGCTCCGGAATTCGTGCTCTGAACTCAGAGATACCTTACAAGGCATTCACGAAGTCACTCATAGAGTAGTTTTAGAAAGGAAGCAGCAAGATGAAGACATCGGAGTCGGTTCCAATGGAAATATTTACGAGAGCTAGTAAATATCTGATCCAGACTCTCTGATAATACCATACCGAGCAGGACTGATATAGAAAATTGGCCACGACTTGCCTCGGAAGCTGCGGAAAAACCTCGCAGCAACCGATCTGCGTGAGGTTTTCGCGGGGTTTCCCTCACTCTATAAAGTGAATATCAGATTGGGGACACGACACCCGTGACAATAGACAGTAGACAGATGAACAAGAGCAAAGTTAACTGAATAAAATGCCAAAGTCAATTCATCAAACATTTTCCCTGTGTTCTATGACCAAGAGAAGAACAAATGCGAAATCGGTTGTTCGATATGGCTCAGGTAATCCAGGGGTGGAAGGCGGGGCCAAAAAAAAAAAAAAAAAAAAAAAAAAAAAAAAAAAAAAAAAAAAAACTGAAATTTTAAGAAGCGAAGGATCGTGTTAATTAATGAAAATTAATGTTCCCTTTTAATGACCACTGGCCCAGGAACCCTGGGTTTAATAAGTGGACAAAAAAATCACAGAACTTTAGAAACAAGTGCATGTTATGTTCCTCTTATTGTTTGCCTTGATTGGAAGACCATGTGCCACACTATTGTCATAGGCGTAACCAGGCCGACCATATGGGGGAGGGGTTATAACGTCTGGGGGGTCCTCCCCCGGAAAATTTAAAAAATTAAGATGCACAATAACGAGTTTTAAGCTTCCCACGCTTTATACTCGTATTAAGTAATTTATAAGCAGACTTAAAAAAATGTACAATTTTCCTTTTTTTAATCAATGGGGGGGGGTTCAAACCCCCAAACCCCCCTCGTTACGCCTCTGCTATTGTGTACCCACAGTAGAATCTCTCTTGCTAGGTTACGTCATTTTGCGTTTTAATATAGGCCTACTCTTTTCTTAGTATACTGTTAAACTGGTAAGCATATTGGCATACTCTAACTTTATGGTTTTAATAGTCAAGGAACGTAAATGTTCTCTCTTTAGCAAGCTGTACCTTAATCTCACCACTTCACCTTAATTCACAGACGTGAATATCTTACAAGTTACATCTCTTCCTTTTCTCTATTCAGCTTCGCCATGCATTAACGTAACACTTTGCCTTTCCTTTCAAGGTGCAACTTGAATGCGTCCTTTAAGTAGTTAATCCTTCTACAAGTTCGCTTGCCTTAAGGTTTTATGTGCATTCCCCACATCTGTATGTGTGCGGGATATAATTTAACTTCCATGCTTTTGTGGAAAAGCCTTGTATGTCACGGCAATGAAATTATTAAATTTATTCATTCGTGAACTGTGTAAATGTATCTCAAACCTAGAGATACCTCCATGTGAACTCATGCTTTCATTATTATATTTTTTGCACGACTTAACTAATTAGTGGTACTTACGAATGTTGTTGCCGTGGATCGTAAGTTGACATTCCCGCAAGCAATCTTGTTGCTATGGAAACAAAACAAATTTCCATGCGGTAAGAGTTTCCGTGCGGTAAGAATTTATTTACGCCACACATCATAATACAAGCCTTTATGGACAAGGCCCCCCATAATAAATATTCGGTTCCCATAACAACAAACACATGCGAATCACTTTCTGAAATAAACATCTATCTTCAATAATGTGTATACATAATATTTTCAGGTAATTTCTCAATTAATATTACTAAATTGATATAAATAATCATAGTGCAAAAAATAGCATGCAATACTCGTGCCGTAAACGCATTACGGATCTCGGAAAATTGAAAAAACTCGGCGCGAGCGCCTCGTTTTTTCAAACTCTTTCCTCGATCCGTATGCATTGCTTACGGCGAATGTATCGCAATATACTATTGTAGATCCTATACATGAAAATAAATAGCATAGTATTGTTTCTTAACTGAGAATATACATTCTTATAACAAAAATATCTTTTCAAAGATATGGCAAAGATTTTCAAGTTTTGATGCGCGATTCACACGAGTACTTTTTTTAATCTCTCTCTCTCTAACAGAACCTGTGCTTTGGAGTCAACAAGTAAACCGGCTTTATATATATTTTTTTAAATACAGAGTTCCCACAAATGTACTTTCGGGTTTAGAATACTCGTCACTTAGATTTAATTCAACATAGGCTATCCCAGAAATATACACTGGGAGATCCGGAGGGAAGTGACCACATGGGGACTTAGACGTATGTGGAATTACAACATTAGGATACAACATTAGAGAAGTAGGATTGGCGAGGAATGGGTGGATGGAGTTAGCACAGAATAGGGTTGAATGGCGGGCTCAGGTAAGCGCGACAATGAACCTCCGGGTTCCAAAAAATAGATAATATTCCTTTAACTTACTTAGGAATCGTCTATTGCCATTGAGTAAGTTAGTGATTAATTTAGAATCTTAAAACTTAAACATTCAATTGAAGGGTTCTGGGAAAACACTTCAGAATTTTTTCTATATCATTAATATGACTTTTATACAATGGTAAATATATAACTGATGTATATTCTAACTTACGGCGTACAAAACTATTATAAAGTAACTGTAAAACATTTTCGTCTTTAATACTTTTGTAATTGCGAAAAATAAATCCTAACTGTCCATAAGATTGATCTATTATTTTATCAATGTGCTTTCGAAAATTAAGATTATCTATATTAATAAAAGGAAGTGTCTGTCTTTCTTTCTGTCTCTCCGCGATGCCCAGCGAAATCTACTGAACGCAGAGATCTGAAATTTTAAATATAGGTGGACTGAAGGGTCGGAAAGTGCACAACGTTACCTGAATTTTAATTTTCGCTTTCGTTCGTGAGTTATGAGTGAAAAACGGACAGAAAAAGTTCATTTTTTTTTTTTTTGCGCTTTCGAATCATTGGTTCTCAGTTCTACTTTTCAGTTGTCAAATTAATTGGAGGTGGCTTTGACTTTTTTTTGTCATACCTTGGAAATAAAAGCATCACGATCGCTTGATTTTTTAAACCCACTCTCGTCGATTCATTTGTTTAGAATGTCAAGGCTAGCAGACATCTTTCATTTTCAACCTACACGGAAGAGGGATGATCAATATAGGCCTAAATATGGTCAACATTGTTCGATTTGGACGAAACTCACTATACAGGGGTTTTCTTGGCCAGGGAACAGGAATCTGAGGTCGCTTTTACCAGGCGACGCTATCTAATCGTGGCATGTAGTCCACGTGATTTAGGTGTTAATAAATATAATGATTTGACTGTTATGCTCTTAATTTTTAATTTTTTAGATAATTATCGCGGGCGAAGACGCGGGCACATGCTAGTACGTAATATATTAAAGTTTTTTGTTTGTAAAATCCGCCACTGGAACATGTTGTAATGCACTTAAGCTCCCATAATAACTATGAAAGTGTTATTTAGCCGGTTGTTCCGCTAGACACCTCACATATATCAGGCTAGGCACGTTGTGACGGTATTATTATATTCCCCATCTCTGTATGGAAATTTCTGCTCATACCTGGTCGTGCATACATTACTTAGGCCAGCCTGGTGTATGCAGATTCGCCATACTTCTCCCCAGACTATGACCCTTGTTACCTTCCTTGTTACTCATATCACTGGGGTATAAACAATAATAAACACAATTGCACATGAGGGAATACTCAGCCCTTAACTTACTTGGGAAGTTATAGCACGTCAAGAAGTTAATTACATTCAGATTTTAATAATTTCTTCATATCTTCTCCAAGAAAGGAGAGGAAAAATTCTTGTAACTTCCATTAGACAAATCATTAACTATGTTAGGCAATATCCTTGATGGATATAATTTCCATAAAAAGTGTTCCCTATACAGGCCATGGAGGCTCGGAGGGTTCCAGGATTTTGAGGCTCCCAGATTTTAGACATTCGGCACGTGAAGGTCGTAAGGTTGTCAGCCTTACACACCGGCTACCTTCACCCCCAGGATTGCTCCTGGTACTCATTTCTGTTAGAGGCTGAGTCGACCCCAGGGCCATAGTGCCACCAGAAGGATTAGGCCGATTGTAAGACTCCAACGACTTCATCGGGAATCGAACTCGCGACCTTCCGGTTTGTAGCGCAGCGCCTCAACCACTACGCTACGCTACTCCAAGAAAGGGGAGGAAAAATTCTTGTAACTTCCATCAGACCAATCATTACCTTATGTTAGGCAATATCCTTTATGGTTATAATTTCCATACGCGTATCTGAATTAGCCTACTATTATAGGCAAGTTGCGTACGACTTTTTGTTCAACCATAATTATTAGCCTACAAGTATAAATTTTGAGATTTTAGATTCACTCGAATAAACGCACGCGCTGACCTCCTCATCTGGTGGTTGCTGTAGTTCCTATCTTCTACGAAAGATGGCAGCTTATGGCGTCGGTCAAATCGAGGATTCCTTTTGCTCGTTTTCTTGAAAGCAACGGATTTTGAAAACACGACTTGAAATCATTTTAATATGATATTGACATTAACACGAACAGAATTGATTTTATTTTAAAAACAAGCTATTTATTACGTACTTTTCAGCTCCTACTCTCTAGGTCTCAAGTTGGTTCCGTGTTCGATAATAAATAAATGGTGCAAAAATATATTGCACAAACTTTCTCCCATATACGTGTTAAAGGCTAGCACAGAGAAAAGTAAATTAAAGAGATAATTAAATTTTACTTATTACATTTTCATAAAAACTAACAAATATCTAGAACGGAAAGCATCAGGGTCTATCTTTATGTTCAATGCTTTTACTGTGAAATAATAATAATAATAATAATAATAATAATAATCAATGGCAGTAATATTATTAGTACTAATACTACGGGAAAATTCAAATATAAATCGCACCTTGGGATGAATCGGTCCCACCCAACTCACCCTCACCGATGCAGTTTCTTTTGTACCACGATCTAGCAAATTCTTCTGTCCTCGTATTATGAAGAAACTCGTGATCGGACGTTGGAGGTGTGACGTCATACCGCTAGACGAGAGGTGACAGGCTGACAAACCTCGCGGGAGATATAATATGCCACATTTTCGAAACCTACAAACAGTGTATCGTACATTATTCGAAAATGCAAGGGCGCTTCGCTACGGCTGCCGCCTCCGCTTCGCGCACTTTAACTATGTGGTTAGTGTTATGCATTATTTAGTTATGTAGAGGGGGATACAAGGCACTTGCGACAATATACAAGGACAGTTGGTCACTCTGCTTCGCTCAGAAACAAAATACATCACACAGTCCATGCAAATGTGAATATCGAATGGGCGGAGCTTAAGGAGCGACTTATATTTGAATTTCGCCACTACTGCTACTACTTAGGTTATATTGCACGCTTTAACTGCATGTAGGTCATATAACGTGTTTAGTATGTTTGCGTGAACCATTAGTCTATAGTAACAGCTCATCTGCATCTATTGTTTAGTGATGTCTTCTTATGTAATATTCAGTTTAAACGATTATAATATCCACTGACATAGCGGCGATGAGTTATGGAAAATAAGCAAGTCCTACAAACCCGGCGTTTGGCTTTGCGAACGACGGAACCATGAAAAACCCAAGTCAATTTGGGCGGCCACGAGATTTGATTTGAACTCAGGACCTCTTCCCTGTTAGCCCATAGGCCTACCACCTCGCTGTAATTGGCTTTAGTGTGTTCATTGCGACTGAGCTAAACTGATTGCATTTCACAACAATAAGTACATTAGGCCTATAGTTTTCTTGTTACTAGGGGCAACAAAATGTCATTCATAATTTAATTGATATTTATGTTCTGAAATTCGCATTTAAGCCGTCCTTATTTCGTTTTTATCTTGATATCTATTAAATGTATAAAGAAATGTGTTAAACAAAAAAGGTTCATTTTAAATTTCTCTACAACTTTACTGTGGTAGGTTTTCCTGTATCGCCTACAGTAATGGATATAATCTACAAAAATTGAAAATGGATACGAGTAAAGTACCCCTTAAGTCATTTTTGCAGAAATACGGATATAGCCATTTTATTGGTCATAGATAAGAGTTTCCAATTTCCAATTTTTATTAAAATCGTTAGAGCCATTTTTTCAAAAATCAAAAATTTTAAAAAAGTTTTCATGAAAAGTCCCCTTAATATTTCAGTTGTAAAGCTAAATTTCTGGGCGGTTCGACAAAATTTCGAAAAAGTCCTTATTTCAAAAAATGAAGTAAATACAACGAGCCGTTTACCCGCTGTGCTTGTCCACAGACAGACGGACAGACGGACAGACAGACAGACAGACAGACAGACGGACAGACGTCATTCCAAAAATCCTTTTTTCGGTTTCTAGGCTTCATGAAACATGCTCTCCCGGTGTTATCTCGACTTCGATTTTTTGTCACGATCACAATACTTTCTCTATACTACGTATATGGGAGAAAGTAAAAATGGTCAAAATGAGTGTCATTATGAGTGCACCTTTAAGCCGAATTTAAAATTTTAGCTTTCGTTCGCGAGTTATGAGTAAAAAACTGGCAGAAAACTAATTTTTTTGCGCTATCGAAGCATCATTTTTCGGTAATACATTTCAATTTTTGTCAAATCAATTGCAGGTGGCTTTGCCTTTTTGTCATAACTTGGGGGGAAAAAGCATCGCGTTTTTTCAATATATCACATGAAATTATCGATCGTTTCGATTCTATGAGCTCATCCTAGTCGATACGTTTGTTTAGGCCTATAATGTCAAATGCAATAGAGGTGCTTTCTAATCGTGGAATTTACTCCAAAGCCGGATTTTTAGCTGTTTCATTATAATTATTAAACGTTTAGTTTATGAATGGTCCACCGCTGTGGCTGGCCCGGGTTCGATTTCTGGTCGGGACAAGTTACATAGGTGGGGATTTTTTCTGGGGTTTTTCCTCACCTGTGAGACAAATGTCGGGTAACTTTAGGCCCTTGTGGTTCCCAGTTATCAATTTGCCGTCATTATCATCTTCATCCCATTCTCGCCTTGTTTGGAGTGAGTGTGTGTGTGTGAATGGTGTGTCTCGTCCTATGTGTTCGTGTTGTCTTGGAGGTGGCCCCTGCATTGGGCTGGTCACTCATCCGGGGAGGCCCTCCATGTCCTTGTCTGGTTAAAAAAGTATGTATGTGATCCAAAGATAATCCCTCTCCCGACCTGTAAGGTCCGGGCGGCTTGGGTCGCTTAGTTCCTAAAAGAGAGAGGTAAAACTAAGATAAAGAAAGAAAGAAGTTGATGAATGATTCGCGTTTAAGTGTAGATAACTGTAATGTTTGAATTATTTTGCTTTTAATTTATAATCTTCGAATTAATTATTGTGGGCGGTGCCACGGGACCAGCTAATTATATAAATATGTAAAGTTTATGTAATCTGTGTCACTAGAATTACACAGCATGCAATGTTACGGACACACAAGTTTAAAGCTCTCATGTTGATTCACTATCTACCCAGTGGTAACTCTTTTTTATCTGCATATGCTGTTAAACCGATGCATTGTCCCCTGTAGATTTATCTGATGAAGTTTCCGCTGCTCTTGCCCGGATATTGTGATCAGAATCTCACAAATCAGGTGAAGGGAAAGGGGTGGAGTCACACCCTCTAGCTGTCAGTCCGGGGAAACTAGCGTGGTGGACAGATGTGGACGCCTAATTCTGTATTCCGGACACGGTCTCTTCTGCCGTGCAAAGCTGGATTGTTAATCCACAAAAATTGACTCTCTGGGCTACATGTTCCACATTTGGAATTCCAAAAACCCAACTCTATTTTTTTTCTGCTCTTTCATTTGTTTTAGATCTCGTACAAATGGAATGTGTTATTAGGAGTTCCAGATGTTCTTTACCCATTATTTTTTAATGATCTGCCTTGTTCCTAGGAAATAAATCCAGGGATTGAATTTCTCGTTCACATTCAAATTGCTATTAGAAACGTTCAACGTTGAGGTACAGGTTTCGTTTAGCTAGTGTGGTGAGCATGTACAGTGTATATTATAATATAACTTTAAAAATATATTATGATATTTAAAAGTATGATGTAACCCCATTAAATCATTATTAAAATAGTTATTAGGCCTAAGTACCAGAAGCGGATCGACTAAAAATCTAAGTTGCCGATATGAGCCACTGCGCATGCCTAGCGGCATTCACAGGATAGCAGGGAATGTATTGAAATTTGGTCTAGTGTCGATAAATTGCTTGAATTGAGAAATAATTTCACGTAATTTGCATTGCTTTTGAAAACAAACGTTTCCGTTACATCTCTTACATTTATTTACGTATCACAAGGCTCTGAAATCAGCTACAAGGGTCGGTCCGCTTTTTTCCCCTACCTGTGCAAAGAATAATAAGTTATAAATTATTATGCAGGCCTATATTGTCAAGTAGTAAAAAGTATAATAATAGTTATACCTTATAGACTTTCCAAACATTATTTTGAGTGTCTTATGCATTTAAATACACGAAAATAGTCCAGATCTTTAGCAGAAGATGTGTTCAGACTATTAAAATCAATGTGTACAAGTGTTTCAGTGTGTTGTCATTAGTAATGTTAAAGGGTATAAGGAGAAAAAAAAAAACATATGTTCGAATAAGTTCATCCTCTTCGGTTACAACGAAGTTTATTATTAAACAGGAACGTCTATATTTTTTAAATATATGTTTTATATTTTTAATGGTAGAAGATACATGTATTAATATCTTAATGTAAGAAATTGAGATAATGTCTGACGAGGTATGGCATCTTGTGTGTTGCAGGTTCTTCAGTGGGACAGTCGCAGGCACAATTACAGCAGCTGTCCCAACAGCCACAGTCCGTCAACTCGTACATCCAACTTCTTCAGCAACGAGAAGAGGAAAACAGGGCAGAGGTCGAGCGACTCACCGCAGAGATCCGAACTCTCAAGCTGCAACTCCTACAAGTTGCAGGTAGGAAAAGTTCTTATTCTATTTCAAAGATTGAAAACACTATCTGTCTGTCATGTTTGTAAATTGATGAAAATTCGTATTATGAATTTTTGCACTCCTGGCAACTTTTCTTTAGCGATAAACAAGGAAGTTTATATAGGGGACGGAAATTATAAAAATAGAAAATTGATATACTAATATGGCTTTAATTTTTTAAAAAATATTCTGGCTATAAATGAATTGCTTAGAATCATATTCCCAAATCATTATAGTTTGAGGTGGATAAATTTAACATAAAAAGTAAAATGGATTATATGCAGGCTGCAGGGAGCCTTAGGTTTTCTTGAGGTAGTTGGTTGGTGTATGGTTATTTAACGACGGGGATGTACTGCAACTTAGGCCTGTGACCGCCGCCGTTGTGCCGGAATTTTGTCCCGCAGGAGTTCTTTTACAAGCCAGTAAATCTACTGATTGGGCCTGTCACATTTATGCACACATAAATGCCTTCGACCTGGGCCGGGATCAAACCCACAACCTTGGGCACAGAAAGCCAGCACTATCATTAGGTAGTGAGGCCCCCAATTTTTAGATATGCGGACATGAAGGTTGAATGATTAAGCCTTACACACCGGCTGTCTTTAATCCAAATATTGCTGCTGGTACTCATTTCTGTTTGAATGTCACCCTAGTGCTAGTGCGTCAACCCACTGCGCCACGGCGTACCCAGACCTCAAATTTAATAAGCTAAATTTTACGACGTTCAACCAATTCAAATTAAAGTGTTTGTCATAGGTTTGTCTTTTACATTTGTAATAAGAGTTCAGGTTTCACGCCATTTCGATAGTAATGTTTTGAATTTTATGTAAGATAAATTTGAAAAAATGAACAAAAGCACCCCGTATTTAACAAAAAATTAAACAAATGCACCATTTTATTTCTCAAACGCTATTTTTTAAAACTAGGCATTATTTTCCTTTTACCTCTAAAGACTTCCTTCAGAAAATTAAATTAACACATGCAATTTTATTTTTGTTAAATAATTTTTTAAATACTAATAGTCGATTTTTTTAAATTTTGCATTCACTTCTTTCATCTTAATTTATTTCGCCTATTTTCTGTTCCGAAATGACTAGCAGGCGTACTAATGTAATACCTATTTGTGAAATACGTTTATAATTACTAGGGCCCAGATTTTTAGGCTTTTATAAAAGGTATTTTTTCCCTTTATTATCATGGAATAGTTCTTTTTAGGCTTTAAACAAATGATTTTAGTCGTCTTAATAAAACATATAATGAAAACAAATATTAACACCGAAAATTGTGTTATAATTTTGACAAAGTTATTCTAGTTCTTTTTACAACATAAACAACTAACTATTCTTTATATCGGCACTCGAAAAATAACATAAACAATTGAGATAGTTATCCTTTAATGATTCAATTATTCAATACACCACTCAGTTCACTTCGGATCTACAAAAATAAGTAGACTCGAGTGTTACAAATTTGTTCCTTTAATATACTTCTCTGTCGTTGGTCGGCAACTTGTTATTTTAAGGTTGAAACGACAATGGATTAGTTGCAGGTTTCAAAGTATTGCAGACGGCTAAAGTTTCATTTCCTGCGACGCCGAGGCGGTACATTTTCGAGTTACAAAGACATGCGACAAAGCGACATATGCATTGTTAATTTCAGTGCGTTGTATAAATTTATTTTTATCATATTATCTTTTCTTAAAAGGCACAAATTCACATATTTATTTTCCTTTGCATTATTTGGAAAATCTATTTAAAAATCGTGTTTTTTCTGCAAAAGTCCTCAAGAGAATGACAGTGACATATGGTGACATCCTCAATAATCGCTATAACGGGCTAGGATCTTTTACTTTACCCTTAACGGGTTCAGCCCGTAAAATGGAACTTCACATAGACGGCGAGAATTCCGATAAACATAGTTACGATCCAAAATAACATAAAAAAGTAACGGAAGAGAGATTTCTATCCCTATATATATATATAAAAGGCTTTGTCCTGACTGACAGGAATCAACGTAGAGCCTAAACTATAACAGGTAGAGACTTGAAATTTTGACAGTACCTTCGTTTCATAATGTAGGTGCTCACTAAGAAGGGATTTTGAAAAATTCTGATTCTAAATGCCAAAAATTAAATGTTTTTTAAAATACTTAATCCCTTTTTGCATAGAATTATCGAAACAAATTCACAGAACATATTGTTGCCAATGGTATAGGTGGGTTTGGATTAAATTAAATGGATGTTTGACAAATTAGAGAAGGTATCATTATAATTCATATTATCTACATTAATAAAAGGAACTGTCCTCGATGTCCAGGGAAATCGACTGAAAGCAGAGATCTGAAATTTTAATCATAGGTGGGCTGAAGGGTCGGAAAATGCACCGCGAAGCCGGAATTTTAATTTTAGTTTTCGTTCGTGAGTTATGAGTGAAAAACGGGCAAAAAACATGCATTTTTTGCGTTTTCAAAACATAAGTTTTCAGTTATACATTTCAATGTCAAATCAATTACAGTTGGCTTTGGCTGATTTTGTCATACCTTGAAAATAAAACTTTCGCGATCGCTTGAATGTTGTAAGCCCTAAATATGGTCAAACGTTGTTTTATTTGGACGAATCTCACTATACAGAGGTTTTCTGGGCCAAGAAACTCGAATCTGAGGTCGCTTTTACCAGACGATGCTATCTAATCGTGGTATGTAGTCCACGTGATTTAGGAGTTAATAAATATTATGATTTTACTATTATGCTCTTCATTTTTAATTTTTGAAATAATTATCGCGGGCGAAGCCGCGGGCACATGCTAGTGTGATATAAGATATTTTCCTTCCAAGACTTCATAAAAGCAGCAGGTTACAACTTAATCCAGCACATTGCGTAACTTCTGAGAATTTATATCCTAGAGGAGTGTTATGAAAGGTATACGTCATCGAAATTAATAATTTACAAGTTGTACAGTGAAGCGAAGTGATTTCTACTCTGAAATCTTAGCAGCGAGTAAGACAATGTACCAAGTTAGGAAAGTCGTTTATCGCGGTACTAGGTCGCATTAGAGAGGCTTAGAGAAACTTTCGTTTAAATGAGAATTCGGGAGATCTTTCTATCCTCTTCTGCCCTCCCCGCACTTCATCCCCCCGGTAAAACTTGAATGGAAATGTGAAATGAAGCATAAAGCATGGAGTTACTTGCTCGAGAAACTAAATACTAATTGCTATAACCATCTGAAGCCTGCTGCAAACTACTCGGTATTAATGATATTAGTTACGAGAACTCCACAGTATTAGTTAGTCCACTGGTGACAAATGTAGAGTACATGGAAGTATTTGAAACTTGCTAGAAAGGATTAAATTTACATTTACTTGATATTTGTTCTGTACATAGAAGGTAGGATTCGTATGTTTATGGAAACTTAGCACAGTCAAGTTGTAGAGGAAATAAAATAGAACATTTTTTCTTCATAAAATTAATAAGTATCAAGATAAAAACGAAATAACATGACTTAAATGCGAATTTCAGAACATACTTTTTAATTAAAATATGAATTATATTCTTCTGTTGCCCATAGTAACAAGAATCTGTATCTGGTATCTGGTACCCTATGATCCCCAGGTGGCGCGAAGGGGCCTCCAATGGAGGTTTCATTACGTATACTAATTTTGATATGCTTATTTTCCGAGAGAGGGTAGAGGGGCAGGTGGTAAGCCCATCGCCTCGCAACCCCCCTCTGGAAACTAAGTATTTCTTGGACGTGAAAGGGCCGAGCAATTTTGTCCAGAGGCTCTAATTTAGGCTTGGAGTTCTTTTACGTGCCGTAAATCTACGACACGGGACCCCCAGCTTAAAGTCCCTCCCGGAGGACTCCGTGCCCAGGATTTTTACTTCCTGAAAAATCCATCGACCGCGGCCGGGTTAGTAACAAGAATACTATAGTCTAATTATTGTTGTGAAATGTAGTCAGTTTACCACAATCTAATGAACACACCAAAATCAATTCGAGCGAGGTGGTTTTGGGTAATAGGGAAGAGGTCCTGGATTCAAATCAAATTTCATGGCAACCCAGAATTTACCAGTAGGCTCTTGTAATACCTCTTTCGTGCAGCATTTGCTTCTATTGTTCGGCTGTATCTCAATGTATCCTGCATTTTTGCCTTTGAGATTGAGAAAACCATGTCAAACCCCAAGTTATTATTATTATTATTTCACGGTAAAAGCATGAACATAAAGATTGACCCTGATGCTTTCCGTTCTAGATACTTGTTAGTTTTATGAAAATGTAATAAATGAAATTCAATTGTCTCCAAAATTTACTTTTTATTGTGCTAGCCTTTAACACTTACATGCGAGAAAGTTTGTATTTTTGCACTATTTATTTTCATCCTGACATCCATTCTCATCGCAAACACAAATTAAACACGAATTGCATGCTTATTATCCTAATCGGACCGTTTTTATTTTGCATATGAAGTCATATTTTGGTCATTTTGTGACCTTAACCATATTTGTAATTTAACGTCATATTTCTGTTATAATTTCAGTAAGAGATTACAATTATACAGTGTATGTACTACATGTTCGAGTTAAATTTGAAATTTATTTCATTAATTTATTGTTTATGCTAAATTAATAGATAATTTAAATTTTTAAATTAATGCAATTGTTAATATTTTATAGGGTCACGCAAGATCTACAAAACATAGGAGTATTTAGAGTTGATGAAGCGAGCAAACAGGAGAAAATTATCTAAAAATAGAAGTTCTTTACAACTAAAACTGTAAATCACCCAATATATTAAAAGTGGTTATCAAATTGAATTCTTGTGAAGTACGAATTTAGTGTCTTCAAACGTTTTAAATTTGAACATTTATTTGTGAAAATAAGTTATTTTATTAGGTAATATTTAGGATTTTTGTGTCATATTTAGTCATTTTTAAGGGCTTATTTGCAGTCATATTTTCCACATTTTAGGTCATAAACATCCGAACCTCATGAAGAAATAAAATGAAATACAGGAGACATTTCAAACAAAAAATAATTGTTTCTTTATGTTAATTCATCTGACCAAGTCGGTCTTGGTTTCCGCTTTAAAAAACAAAAGCAGCGTTGCAATATTATCTCATTGTTATCACTGATCTCAGTTCTTCCCTCGCTTTAATCCATTCAAACGTGTTATTGTTTACTGTAACTTGATCTTGCAACCCCGCGTTTCACTCCACGCTGAGTAGACGAGTA
Source organism: Ectobius pallidus (assembly GCA_964059195.1). NCBI lineage: Eukaryota > Metazoa > Arthropoda > Insecta > Blattodea > Ectobiidae > Ectobius > Ectobius pallidus. The sequence goes on from CAXKWD010000008.1 coordinate 141,961,319, forward strand.
GCTGTCACAGCCGTCACAGGACATTCTTAGATTTTGATTGGCTGAGGTAACTAGCCGGTTGGTGCGGTAAAAATAAAGGGCATGGGTTGAGCAAACTTTTCCTCCTAACAAAAGGAAGCCGCCTGAGTAATTAAAGAATAACTGCTATATAAAATAACAAAATGTAATACAACATAGATAACAGAACTCTACAATACTACACATGTAGAAAATAAAACACTGTGCTGTTATATAGGCAAAAATTAAGTTTAATACACCCATTTATTATATAGCACGAATAATATTGGAATATATTGTAGCCCTACTCAGCATTTCTTTAAGAGGAGAAACTGCCAATTTCGTTCCGATGCAATCAATTTTAAGAACGGTTCTATGAGTTAAATTATCTAACTTCTATACAAGATAATTCTGCACCTGAAGGAAGGAATCCAACCAGATGTTTAGACAGCACTTTCAACTCAGCTCGAATACGTTTATTTTCCTTATTTCAAAAGCTATTATTAACTTTTTAAACTCCCAAATTGTCTCATCATCCAAGCAAGTAGTAGAAATGGGAAGAAAGGACGAGAAAGACATGAAGCGGTGGGTAATTGTTTCTTTCAGATTAAAGAGTTTGTTTTTACGAGTAATAAATCCGGAGATAAGGTAAACAGCTTTATTTCTATTTTTCTCGTACGCCTGAAAACCCCAAGCTCTGAACTGCTATTCAACCTTACTGTCAAGCGTACTTTCTTCTCCAACAATGTTTGGGCAAATTTACCGTTTCGTTAAGGGGGACAAACAGGTTTGTATGCTGAGAAATAGATGAAATTTAATTTTTTACCCCCTCAGCAATGAATGGTTCCGTAACCATTAACTCTGACATTCGTTTTGTCGACTACTTCTACAATTGCATACTATTTACAACATTAATTGAGCTTTTAACAATTATGGGTAGTTTTCGTTACAAAATGGAGGCCAGGTTTATGCACTGAAAATGCCGTTTCTGTGATAATTTCCATTAATGTCAATATTTTTTAGTGATTCTTTTTTCATCCATTTGTAAATGTCATCTATAATCTCTGGAAATATACGATATAAGTATTTTTAAATGTATCCATGAAGAATCATTTCTTACATTTTCTTTTATAAAGGTAAAGTGATCCCTATACAAGCCATGGAGGCCCAGAGGGTTCCAGGAGGTTGAGGCTTTCAGATTTTGGACATTCGGAGCATGAGGGTGGTAAGGTTGTCAGCCTTACGCACCGGCCGCCTTTACCCCTAGGATTGCTCCTGGTACTCATTTCTGTTGGAGGATGAGTCGACCCCAGGACCATACTGCCACCAAAAGGATTAGGTCAATTGAAAAATCTCAACGACCTCATCGGGAATCGACCCCACGACCTTCCGGTTTGTAGCGCAGCGCCTCAACCACTACGCTACGGTGTACCCCCATTTTCTTTTATATTTAAATATATTTTTAAATAAACTATCAATAAGCTTATTAAATCAATGACTTTTAGACAGTGTAGTTCATATGATAGTAACAATTACATAGAAAAAGAATCGCTCAGAAATTGAAAATATTTGTGGAAATTATCACGGAAACGGTATTTCATTGCACGAAACATGGCTGTAGTGTTGTAACGATATTTACCCGTAACTGTAATAGTTTGAATTCTTATGAAAATAGTATACAATTCTGGAAGTAGCCAAGTCAATAAAGAGCATGTCAGATTACGAAATTGTAGAGCAATTCATAGCTAAGAAAAAATGAATTTCACCCATTTCTCAGCACCAAAACATATAGGTCTATGCTCCCACTTATGTTATTATAAGACCATATACTAAGGATGAAGCTGCAGCTAGGTCCAACAAAAAATTGTTTTAATTAGTTTAAAACACATTTTTTGAGGTTCCTTGCATTAGAAAGTGATGAAATTATCATTATTATTATTATTATTATTATTATTATTATTATTATTACTATTACTGTTATTACTATTCCTAGCAGGTGCCCGCAGCTTCGGCTCGCGATAATTAATTTAATATTAAGAGAAACATAAATAAAACTTTTTATTTATTAACACTAACACGCGAATCATTCATAAGGTAAACGAGTAATACTTAGCCTATAATGAAACAGCTAAATATCCGTCTTTGGAATGCATTCTACGAGCAGAAAGTGCCGCGTGGGAAAAACGACCTCAGATTCGAGTTCCCTGTCTCAGAAAATCCCTGCTTAGTGAGCTCCGTTCAAATCGATCAATGTTTACCCACTTAAGCCTACCTTCATTATCCCTCTTCCGTCTAGGTTGAAAATTTCAGATGTCTACGGGCCTATCGACCAGGGTGAGCTCACAGAATCGAAGCCATCGATAATTCCGTGAGATATATTGAAAATATCGCTACGCTTTTATTTCCAAGTTTTGACAAAAGAAGGCACAGCCAACTTCAATTGATTTTGCAATTGAAATATATTCCGAAAACTGATGCTTTCATAGTGAAAAGAATTCAAGTTTTCTGCCAGTTTTTCACTCATAACTCGCGAACAAAAGCGAATATAAAAAACCCGGCTTCGAGGTGCATTCGACCATGCTTCAGTCCATCTTGTATTTAAAATTCCAGATCTCTGCGTGCAGTAGATTTCGCTGGGCATCACGCACAGACAATCAAATAGACAAACACTTCCTCTTATTATTATAGATTAATATATATATATACACACACACTCACACACACACACATATATCCATGCCATGACTGCATTACTGCGATGTTAAAATTTCTTAGCTGTATAACTTAGCACCTTCTTCCTCTGTACATTAGTAATTCCTGCCTAGAGAAGCGAAATTATTGCGAAAACTACATAAAACTAGGTTTTAGTTCTTGTTATTCTAAACCACAGCCTCCCTATCTGGATAAAACAGTGCAGCTACTTCACTAATATCTTGGCATTAAAGCTGGCAATAGAATGAAAGCCAGGCTAATTTCGTTAAGTAATACAAGTTATATTAGAAAAGGACGACGTTAGAGCTTATAATTTATTAACTTTGCCAGAGGAGCGGGGATTACCAATACAGAAATTTACAACTCTGGCGTAATATCTAATAGCGGAAATGCATTTCCCGTTAATTAAAAATTTGAGTAAAAGTTGCTTAATGCGAGGAAGTTTATATCAGACCACTGCCATCTTATAAGCTTGTAAGCATCAGGGGACACATCTATTCCAAGTAAATAATTTGCGAGGCTCTGACTATTGTGTACTGAAAATACTGGTCCACTTTGCTACTTAAATGGATTCCTACTATTAATTGTGCAATCATAAAAAAGTCACTAATTTAATGTGTGCCTCTATATATATAAAAGGCTTTGTTCTGACTGACTGACTGACAGAGAATCTACGTAGAGCCTAAACTATGACAGGTACAGACTTGGAATTTTGACAGTACCTTCGTTTCATAATGTAGGTGCTCACTAAGAAAGGAATTTGCAAAATGTTGATTTTAAATGCCAAAAATTAAATGTTTTTGAGAATACTTAATCCCTTTTTAAACAGAATTATCAAGTCCAAATCACAGTTTACTTGACAACAGCAATGTTGGCAATCTTCACATAAGGCTTTAGAAATAAATGAAACTGGACTTGACATATTAGAGAACTATCAATATAATCCATGTTATAAATAAATATTAAAGAATGAAATCCACGAAAATAATGCAGACACATAACTTTCTCTACCTAGAGAAAACAATACGAAGTATGGTAATGTGAATATTATTATATCGCAGGTTTTTGGAGAGAGAAGTATGAAAGTGATATTGCATTTCTGTTTAATTTCATCACCAAAACGGTTTTATGGTAACATGAGAGTGAGAAATAAAATATTCCGCAAAAACAATACAATTTTATGTTACAGGAATTTCTGTTTCTTCTTATTTGAACCCCTACCAGGCTTGCTGTGTACAAGCGATGGGATGCAAAATTCTACATCCTCTATGAGCCATAGAAAGCTATACCAAGCGTTTTCTCAGGGAATAGTTTGAGTGTGATAAATCGTTCTTCCTATTTCAAATTCTAAATACCTATAAAATGACCTATAATTTAAAAATCCTTCATAAGATAATTTCTAATTACAAAATAAAAAACCCGGGCGACGCCGGGCCTTTTACGGTCGTATTGTGTAGGACGCAAATGCCTTTCAGTCAGAAAGACCATCAAGGTTGACAGAAGTGTTGGTTTAGTCATTTCGGCCAAAATATGCTATTTTTTTAAACTTTAGTGTCAACAAATTAAGCATATCCTAAGTATAACTTTGCACACATTTTTAAACCTCAAAGTGCTTCCAACTGCCAGTGCATACAAACTTAATCGCCTGTTCTCTCGTTTGCAATGTCCATGTTACATTGCCACATTCAAAATCTATTTTATCCCACAAAAATAGAGACATCTGTGAAATGTTTTGACAGGGTACGTTGCAGTGTGTGTAATTAAATGTATAATCATTTTTTTCTGTGTAGATCTTAGTTCTTTTTTATATTTAGTATAATTGTATGTCAGTCTCTTTTAACTTTTCATTATTCCGGGTAAAATATTTTTTACAAAAAAGTCAAAACAATACAAATAAATCCATCAGTAAAGCGGAACCAAGGTTCAGGAAGCGTATAAGAACCATTCATAAAATATCAGGTTCATATTTGAATAACTGTTTATTAGCCTGAGGCAATGAGTTTGAATCCCAAGAGATAGTCATTAGCCTATCATTTCAATTTAAATCAGCAGAAAGTCTCGTGTTTATGTAGACAACTTTACTATCTTGATTAGAATTAACCATCGATGATCGATGTTTCTCCCCGTCATCGATTTTTTTAAACATTTACAGTACTAAAATAAGATTAATTGGCATACCCTGGTTGTAAGATAGGCTATAATTTTATTTACAGCAGCCTAATTTCCCAAAACATCGATAGTTTTTCATGGAAATATTTAAGTTTATTTATGGATTTTTCTTAATTTCCTGAAACTATGACTTTTTTAATAGGCTATACATAGATTTTTCCATCAAAATACATCGTTGTTTTCAAGACGATATTACGTCACATCGATGCTTACCACCTATTTTAACATCGATATTTTAACTATCGATGCTCATTCCTAACCGTGAATTTATTTACATTTTATACCTGGGCCGTCGTAAGTTTGCTCTTGCCATTCTACAAGTTAGGTTGCCAGTATCAAAGATTGACAAATGAACTACTCGACTTCGTTCTGTACTGACAAGGTGGTGCCGATCGGCATTATTCGGCTGTATTCGGCCTTGAACATTCGAAACTATTTCTAATCCCTCAATTAATCATTTTTCTGTTCTTCCATTCAGTAATTTTCGATATTTATGTAATGTAATATTATTCCGAACCCATAGTTTCCACACAAAAAAAAAAAAAAAAAAAAACCGTATCGTTCATTTACACAAAGATTAATTCTGCTAATAATTAAGTTTCCCTTGAACTATTTCAGAGCAGATTTTGTATGGGTATATAAGCAATTATCAAGAGAAACCTTCAGTGAGCTCTAATTTTGATATCAATTAAATAAATGTGAAATGAATAACTGGCATCCGTAAATAATAAACTTAATATTTTAATAAAAATCCTCACATTTTAGATAAAGCATTATTCTATTAGTCTTACATTTCTGCTTTAAACGATTATTAGAAGTGAAATATTTATACGTCAGTAGCAATGAAAAGGTTAAAAAACGCAGTGTTTATTGTGGAGCACCCTTGATGTTAATGTAAAGGTTGTTGCTAGTCAGCACACGAAATAATAAATATTAATGGACTCGGGACTGTATTTGTTGGAGAGTACTTAATACGATCGTTTCAAATTACTTTGGGTGACTTTTTCTCCATATACACAATTCCAGTCACGTCAAACAGCCATAAATCAACTGTCAGCTTTGTACATTATTTATGTGTAACTTTGACATCCAAGTATGAGAAAAGCTTACAACTTGACGAAAAATCAGTATATCAATATTTGCGTTATTTCACTCGAATCATATAATCATATAATATTGCTCGTTAGATGTTAGAAGCGTTGACAGTCAATTTACCTATAATCTCACTATAGGCCTATGTAGGGTGTTAATGAATAACACCGAAATATTTTACCTGTATATAGAGAGGACACAGACGAGCAACTTTTATTAGGAGATTTTTGCTCTATGACGCAAAATGTGTAAGCTACAGGACATTAAAGTCATTACAATTTGGCGCTCATATGTCAATAATCAAATGAAATAGGGTTCAAATTTTCATTAAATCGACTTCATGCCTTTCTAGTGATCGATAGAAACCTGATTCTTAATCATTTATCAACAGCTAAATCATGATTTAGAGATTTCATAATCTGCAAAACTTACAGATTAATCACATGACTGGCCACCACTGCATTAGTCTTCTTTTATTCATAACTACTGCCTGCAGTGTTAACAGCTAAGTTCCTTTGTTTTGCATTTTTATCTAATGTTAGAAGTCAGTGGCGGCCATGCCCTTGGAGATTTTATGCTGCAACAGGAAAAATTGGATCCTCAGACCAAAAATCTCCTAATAAAAGTTGCTTGTCTATGTCCCCTCTACACACAGGTAAAATATTTCGGTGTTATTCATTAACACCCTGTATGTATATATATATGAGGGGTCTATTAGCAAACCCGGCAATCTCCATTTTAGTACATATGTTGCAAATCTGGGTTCCTCCCTTATGTGGGAAGTTGGATATGCAACACATAGGCCTACACTAAATATGTACCAGGAAATGCATTAAACTTTCATTAGAAGTTAGCATCTCTATCTTTTATCAAAATGGAGATTGCTGGTTTTGGTAATAGACCCCTCATATATAGTAATCGCATGTGAAAGTTACATAACTGCCCAAATAAAGTTTGCCTCTTAGTTATATTATGTATGACATTCTCTTTATGTATATAAACTAAACTAAACTCCGATGCGCTACATCCCTGGAGGGACTTGGCCTACCACCCGACCGCTGCGTCATCTCCCGTAGGCAGATGGCAGGATTGGGGGGCATGTGGTCAGCATGCCGACACCCACGGCCGTTAATGGTGGTTTTCTTGACCGGAGCCGCTACTTCTCTATCAAGTAGCTCCTCAATTTTGAATCACGAGGCTGAGTGCACCCCTACCAGACCTCCCTACCTCAGAAAAATCCGAGGAGGTACCGGGAATCGAACCCGGGCCGTCGGATCTGTAGTCAGCGACGCTAACCACAAGACCACGCCGGTGGACCTTTATGTATATTGGTTATAAAAATTAAGAGAATGTCGTTACCAAATCGTATAGCGTCCCCGAAGGATACACAACCCAAAAAAAATCTGATTAAAAGTACGGGAAAATGACTTCAAACCTTTGCATTATATTGAAATGAAAAAGTATAGCCTATTTACAGCCTCATCAGAAGTACTCAGCCTTACAAGTTTTTTTTCCTTCTTATTTACACCAAGTTTAATATTGCTTTTCTTTTTTAGGGATAATCTTCTGAAAGCAGTTTAATTTTGTCAAAAATTATTTATTTTCATGAAACATTCATTAGATTTAAACATCTAACGAGTGTATCCTTTTTATTATCGCGTAATTAGGGAAACTTAAAAGTGCCTGAGGACTCCGAAATTTAGCCAACATATGCATTAAGCACATAATAATAATAATAATAATAATAATAATAATAATAATAATAATAATAATAATGTTTAATTTTGCCTGGCAGAGTTAAGGCCATAGGGCCTTATCTTCCACTCATCCAGAATAAATACGTTAAAGGAATACCTACAAAAAAAAAGCAAATACAATAGATACCATACATAATAATAACAAAATGCTAGCAATAGAATAATAATACAATGTATATGCCTATATTAAAACATAAGACAAAAATGCGTCCAATAATATACAGAGAAAACAAAGCTAATTAAAAATTAGGACCTACATATAATTGGGTGTATATGTATAATTATTAGGCCTATATAATAATATAATATACACTAACATTGAAACCTAAAACTAAGAAATTAACAAGTTTAAGTAATGTAGGCTAAGAGATATATATTTTTTTTTAATGCAAAAAATTAATGTTAATTTGACAAAACGTGTGAATATTTCACAACCCCCAATCTACACTGCCTTCTCATTTGAAACGTGGCTAGCGTTGTATTAATTTGATATGAATAACTACTTTTGCCACAATTTTTTTCAGTTTTCATATGAATTTTTTTTCCTCAAACAGTATAATACTATTCACATTGTTATATTTTGTCTAATTAAGTTTACTAAATTCGCTGCCACACATTCCAAAAACTACTGTAGCGTTATTAATAAATTCTTTATGAGAAGAAAATGTAATTCTAAAATGAACTTGTTTCGGTTTGCAATTAATCTTCATTACATAAATAATGTATATTACGTAGGATGTGCTGCAAGTATAATGAGCATTTATTAGTGTTAGGGAGGGAAGAATGTCGCTCTCATAATGCTAAACACATCACAAAGGCTGCACCCTAATTAAACATACATCAAACGAAACGGTCTTAATTCATGCTAGGCTTCTTTCAAAATAAACAAGTCATAGCAAACGTGATGACTATGATGGCAGAGGATTATAAAATTTTCAGCGAACTGAATTATTACTGGCATGCTGATATTCTAGGTTAAAGATTTAATGGAATGTGATCGTCCGCATAGGCGTACCGAGGGTTTTTTTTTTGGGGGGGGTTTGAACCCCCCCCCCCCATTGATTAAAAAAATTAAAATTGTATAATTTTTTTAAGTCTGCCCATAAATTACTTAATACAAGTATAAAGCGTGGGAAGCTTAAAACTCGTTATTTTGCGTCTTAATTTTTAAAAATTTCCGGGGGCGGACCCCCGGAAGCTTAAAACTCGTTATTTTGCGTCTTAGTTTATAAAATTTACCGGGAGAGGACCCCCGGAAGCTTAAAACTCGTTATTTTGCATCTTAATTTTTAAAATTTTACGGGGGAGGACCCCCGGACCCCCCTGTCCCTGGGGGGTATTCCATACGCCCCTCTCCCTGGGGGGTATTCCATACCCCCCATACCCTGCGGATGTTATAACCCCCCCCCCATATGGTCGGTCTGGTTACGCCTATGATCGTCCGTATAGGTCTCGAGTTTTCTACAAGGGACACTTATTATGAGTACTACCTGCGGCATCGCCCGCGTTTATTAAATCAGCCACTAGAGCCTATTAACGAGTGGGCTTTGAAACAAGTGAATTTCATAATCTTAGTTACTATTATAGGAAGTTAAATACGACAGTTAAAAGGTGCTTATTATTATTATGGCTTCCAGATAGGTGCCCGCTGCTTTGCTCTCGATTATTTACTCAACTGCTAGATGTTTTGTTTATATCAGCTGTTTAATATAAAAACAATTAACAATTCTATTTATTAACACTGAAATCGTTTCTACATAAATTGCAGGAATTACATAATTTTTTTTTGTAATTACGAGTATATTGTTTAACTTTAAAAAATGTAAATAATTAAACGAACAAAATGTATATTGTGCAACCATATGGGCATACAAATTCGAAATGAAACTATTAAAATGTACCATAGATTCATGAACCTTCCCAAATCATGCATAAACAATTATATTCCAGCGATTGATAATTAAAAAACTACAAACCCGATTTCGATGTGCATTTCCCCGGAGGAAAAACTGCTTCAGATTGGAGTTCCATAGCCCAAAAACATTCTGCATAGTGAGTTTCGTCCAAATCATTCAGTATATTCCCACAATATATTCCCATTTAGGCCTGCATTCATCATCCCCTTCTGTGTAAATTAGATCTCTGCGAATCGTAAACAAATGAATCAAGATAGCAACAGAACAAGGCACAAAAATCAAATTGCTCGTGTGCTTCTTACCTAATGTATTTCGTCTCCTCGAAAATATTTGATTTTTGGCATTAAAAATAAAATAATTTCAGAATCCTGTCTTAGTATGCTTACATTATGAGATGAAGGAAAATGCCAAGGCTCTACGTTGATTCTCTGCCAGTCAGGACATAGCCGCTTATATAGATAATAGATTTCTGCAAGTTCTGAAGAACAATATAATGTGAAATTGGTCATTTTCGTAAAAAAGACCCCGATATGAGCTATAGAAAAAGCTTATTATTATTATTATTATTATTATTATTATTATTATTATTATTATTATTATTATTATTATTATTATTATTATCATAATTATTATTGTCACTACTATTAGGCATATTATTATTATTGTTATTGTTATTATTATTATTATTATTATTATTATTATTATTATTATTATTATTATTATTATTATTATTATTATTACATAGCCCAACAAAAAAGAACATTTTGCTTGGTTTCTCAGATGTTTTACTGGATTTTGGCTATACTTAGTGTGCTTATTCCAAATATGTAAACCGTTTTTCTCTACCAGCTCTACTTTTATATAGATTTTATTCGTGTACTCCTAGGCTAGCGAAACAAAATCTTGCTTGATAATATAGCTAGTGAAGGTTCTTGACCAAACTTTGGACACTTAGGACGGAAACTGTACGAAGTAGGCTACAGAAAAAACTAAAAGCTGGATTATTTTTTGGCCCTCAAATTGACAGCTCATAAGCCATAAACGACCGTAAGATATGTGATATCAAATTTTTGAAAGACCCCATGTTACATTGTTATTGCAATGTTAATGTAATGTTATTGTGTTGTTTTTTTCTTCACATGATTTAGAAGCTAAAAACATGCACTTTTTTTATTTATATCAAACGTAAAATGGATAATATGCACCATGGTAATACCATATCTCACAAAACTAAAGCTGATAGGGAAAACTAATGGCACATTTGTCATCAGCGACCTAAATATACCTAAGAATAAGTGTAAGTTCTATGGCACCAAAATGGCTGTTGGTCTGTGTTGTTATTATTATTAATACTACCTCTTTTATTACTGCGGGAATATTATCATTAGACTTCGGACTTTTAGGTCGCTAAAAATGCTGTTTTAGGTACCTAAAATAGGCTCTAAAAATTGGAAAATAGGTTCTAAAAATCGTAAAATAGTCTCTTATAAAATCGTTAAGTTGCCAATTTTCTGAAATATCTCAATTGCAATGCAGAATATTATATTTACTGAAGTCACCATTAATCAGTAATCATGATAAAACACAGATATAGGCCTATGGTACACAGAATTATATATACCTATTACTAGGGCCTGTATTACTACCATAACAGTGAAAACCTAATCCTTGCGCCCAGAAGCTACGCTTATCATACTAGCATATTCAACCCCTTGAATCCCTCAGTGATTCAGAAAACTTTTTTTTTGTGACTGGATGTGGGAGTCGGGAGAAAAACACTACATTTTCTTGGGAATTCCAAGGAATTTTTCTACTAAAGACGAAACCACGTCACAAATGTGTCATATACTGCACATTCCGAGCTAAAAATTTAGTACGAACTGAAAATAAATGCTAGAATTTATAACAAAAAATGACTTATTTTGAACTCTAGAGGAAAAACAAGCAAAAAGGCAATATTAGGCTCTAACGTAAAAATAGGCTGTTTTAGGTCCTATAAAATTATCAGTTTTAGGCATAGTCAATTATGAAACATGCATATACAAGTTTTCGTCCATATATCACTTACGGATTAAAATTGGCTTTTACCTAAAATCCGAAGTCTAATTATCATTGCTGCTGTTAGTAGATTCACTGCTACTGCTAGTACCATTTCGAATACAATGTACTACCATTTATTTTACCGAGGAAACGTCCTCGTAATACGCTCTCTGGACGACGTACATTGCTTTATTTGTACGATGTAATGAACTTGGGACGCAATGAATCTGTTGAAGCTAAATGCAGCAATTACGTATTACATGCACCAGGTCTGTGTATTGGAAAACAGAAGAGGTCCCTAGGGACTTCCAGGAGTAGGAGCAAGAGTTTGTGCTGCAAATTATAATGGTTCTCGGAAGTGGTGTAGCCGGATTTGTTGAAAGTGGGGGGGAGGGAGAGGTGCAACTGCCCCACCTCCTAATGGCTTATGGAAGTACTTGCTACTGACATAGTTCAAAACTGTGGCTGTTAGTAATAACATTTTGTTAAATGTGGCGAGCAAACTTGTTGGAGAAGTAAATGTGCGCCCTAGAACTCGGATTGAACGTTTTTCATTATTAGAAAATAATTGAATTACGAAGCAATCAGTGTAAGAGTGAGAAATAAGTCTATAAAAAGGGAATTGAAAAGCAAAGTATAGGAACACCATAAACATTTTCTTCTTTGTTGGCTATCAAACGTTCTCCTTTAACCTCCGTAAAAATAAATACTTAAATAATATCAGGTAAACTGATGCAAGCAAGTGCCAGAATGGTTTTGTTTAATCAGCGATGATTGCAATTATGATATGCAGAAAATGAGTTATTTTTGTAATCGATTTCCGAGTTAAGCTCCAGATCGATTCATTAAGCAGGGTTTACAGAAGAAGGTCTAATTTGAAAAGCATGTGTGAAGGAATGTTTGTGTAGAGTTATTTGTCAAAGCTAAATGAATTGCATCTTCCAAAGCCGTATATGAACACTGTACAACAATATGTTGAGATGAGAACTGATTTGCATTTGATAAATTCTTTCTAATATATTACCATAAAATAGGCACTTAATTGGGCATTACTCCACTACCGGTCAAGCGATTTGGTCCAATATCAACAGGCTTTTTCCCATGGATGTTATAAATGCGTATACGAAGTTTCATAAAAATCCGATAAAGCGTATTTGAATTATTGCGCTTTTAAAATAGACACTAAATTGGGTTTTACTTCGGTACCGGTCAACAGATTAGGTTCAGATTCTACAGGATACTTCTCATGGACGTCATAAATGCATATACGATGTTTCATGGAAATCCGATACAGCGTATTTGAGTTATGGCGCCTTTCTAATATAATACTATTAAAATAGGCACTAAATTGAACATTACTCCGGTACCGGTGAACCGATTTGGTTCACTATCAGTAGTGTTCTTCACATGGAGATTATAAATGTGTTTGCCAAGTTTCATGGACATCCAATACAGCGTATTTGAGTTATGGCGCGGTACAGAGACACGTATAGACAGACAGACGGACAGACATTTTTCGTACCCCACACAATCTCATAAAGTACCATACTGGCACTTAATAAATAGTTTAGGGTAAAACACAAGAAGTTCACATACCCCTAAGCTCTAAAATCCTAATTTAACCCTAGTTTCGTGAAATAGCCACTACTTTCTCATCCACAATTATCTGCGTACAGCCTCTATACTGAATATTAAATTATTTTAACCCCTCTTCATTAACAGCTCTGTCACGTGCACTCTCTTCTGTTAAACCTCAAGATCCCAGCCCATTATATCAGCTCCCAGGATATTGGAAGTTTACCATGGTTTACCACCTCTACACCTACACTAGCAATCACCAACTCATATAAGATCTACTCCCAACTTGGTGGTTCGAGTTCCATCGAATATCGATCTTACTTCGTTTAAACTGCGGTCTACTTAGCAGCTCGGAGAGACTAATGAGAAAGATCGGCCGGCTCCTACACCGCATTGTGGTGGGTAGTCTAACTTGCCGTGAGAAACAGCAATGCAGACACAGTATTCAATTACATTGGAATGAGAGTATTCGAGAAACCGCATAGCTCATAAATACTGGCCGAGCCGCATTCTGTGCTGTAGTCGAAAGAAATATTCGGGAGAATCTAATTACTCTCCTTTTATTTCATTTTCCTGCTTTGAAAGTATTGATTTCGTCATAGTTTTAGGATATTCCTAGAATTAGTATTTCCTTGCGACCGTGCTTGTGGTTAGCGTCGCTTACTACAGATTCGTCGGCCCGGGTTCGATTCCCGGTACCTCGGAGTTTTCTGAGGTAGGGAGGGCTGGTAGGGGTGCACTCAGCTTCGTGATTCAAATTGACGAGCTACTTGATAGAGAAGTAGCGGCTCCGGTCATGGAAGCCACCATTAACGGCCGTGGGTGTCGGCATGCTGACCACATGCCCCCCAATCCTGCCATCTGCCTATGGTAGATGACGCAGCGGTCGGGTGGTAGGTCTAGTCCCTCTAGGGATGTAGCGCCACGGAGTATTTACTAGCAGGTGCCCGCGGCTTCGCGGGTTTATTTATTAAATTGCTTCATGTTTTTTACTCATTTATTTAACTACAAATATGTAAATCATTCATAAACAATTAAAACAATTAATAGCCTAATGAAAAAAGCTAAAAGTTCGGCTTCGAGGTGCATTTCATTATTACAAACTACCACCCGGAAAAAAGACATCAGATTCGTGTTCCCTGACCCCCCAAAAGCCCTCATAGTTAGTTTCGTCAAAATCGATCAGTGTTTCCCATTAGGCCTATATGTATGATCCCCTTGCGACCTTCTATGAAAAATTCACACTGTATATGTGCGTGCCATAATGTTATTAACAAATGAATCAACCATAGCTGGCTAACAAAATCGAAGTGATTTGCATTTCCATCCGTTTTGTTGAATCTTTTTAAGCGGTGCTCTTTGTTACCAGGTTGCTATGGCGGCGGAACAAGGCCAACTGAAGTTAATTTCGCTATTGAAATGTATTAGCAAAAATGATGCTTCGATAGTGCAAAGAAAAACATGTTTTCTGCTAGCTTTTCGCGTTAACTCGAAAGCCCGGGCTGAATCAATGAGTGTTCTGTATATTAGTAGGACTCAATCAATCAATAGTGACCTGTTAGACCTGAATCACTGGATTCTGAAATGATAAAAAATGTAAAAATTTAAAGAAAGAGATTCTTTACAAAAATGTAAAAATAAAGATGGGAAATGTTAAATGTGTTCTGGATTGTACGAACTCTTGGGTTTTTGCCATCAAGGTATAGGCTACGTTTGGCGTAGACACTTCTCTTTCCTCCTCTTCAGAGAAATTAATTTTTTTCTCCACCCTCCCTTGTGGTTAATGCAGTTGGGAAAGTTAATTCATTTAAACTTGCATAATGAAGTTTATCTTTGTCTCGGGATTCTTGCGATTGTTTCTGCAGACGTTTTCGATTATTGCGAGTAGAAAGTTTTCCCTTAACTCTTGACTTCTTTCCTTTTGTGTGAGTTGAACAGTAAATACTGAAGCGGTGCCTGCTATACTGTTAATTAAAAACAGACCAACAAGACAAACTGAAACAGCAAAAATTACACAGACGGCCCTGCTTGTGAATGCGATGAACTTCCATCGGCACGCAATGTTTGACTAGCCAGTAATTACAGATATTGTAGATTTATAAGTAAGCCTTTATATAAAATAAAATTGAATACATCATAGGGTATAGTGGGATTAAGGGACTACTTTCAAATTTCTTCGATATTCTGCAGAAATCAATTTATAACCTACCGCGCTTTCAAATATGAGTAGTAAACTATTAATTAGGCTACTTTAAGACTTTTTACGATTTACGCGCACATTTGAACCTACATAAGTTAACATATTTCAAGAATAAACTATTATTATTATTATTATTATTATTATTATTATTATTATTATTATTATTTTTATAATTATTATTATTATTATTATTATATTAGTTTATTCTTCAAACAAGGTATTTACGGGCTGCCAACTTCAACTGAACGGACAAAAGGGAATTACAGATTCAAAGTAAAAGAAATTAACGGATTTAGAAGATAAAAGCAATGAAGAAGAATACACAAACAGTACATTATCAAGAAGGAATAAAAAAATAATAATAATAATATCAGAAATAAATAGGACGTATACACATTTCGCAGAAGTAATAAAAAGTCCATATTAGTGTACCTAAACACAGTCCATCGCAATGAAAATATATACCCTGAAAATTATCCACAGGATTCAGATGCTACAAGCTATCTTTAAAAAAAAAATGAAAATCTGCACAATACAATTTTTATTTAATTAAATTCTATTTAATTAATTCTTCAGGTTTAATTTCTATCGAAGATGTATGATATATTGAATGTCAGGTTTTTACCCACGACCCTTGCGCTAGATCTTCACCTCCATGATCGAAAAACTAAACAAACATAACTTAACTTACCTCTCAAAAGTTGACCCCATGTGAATCGCTCTTTGGGTTTCTCCATTAATTATTATTGTTTGAGTTGTATTGTGTGTGTACTTGAAGTAATTAACGAATTTCGAACAAGTAAAAACCAGAGACAAACAATTATTGCAGTACGTTCGGTTGGCTTTGCCTATTTTTGTCATAACTTGGAAATAAAAGCATCACGATAGCTTGAATTTTGTAAGCCCACGCTGGTCGATTAATTTGTTTATAACGTCAAGACGAGCAGACATCTTAAATTTTTAACCTAGACGGAATAGGAATAATGAATATAGGCCTATATGTTCATACATTGTTTGATTTGGACGAAACTCACTATGCAGGAGTTCTCTGGTCCAAGGAACTCGAATCTAAGGTTGTTTTTCCCAGACGACGCTTTCTAATCCTGGAATTCACTTCAAACCCGGATTTTTAGCTGTTTCATTAATTATTAATCGTTTAGTTTAAGCCTATGAATGTTTCGCGTGCAAATGTTAATAAATATAATGTTATAATTATTTTACTCTTAATTTTTAATTTTTTAATTAATTATCGTGGGTGAATTATTATCGTCGATAATAATGGTCTTTATGGTAGGAAATATGTGGTTCATAAAATTTAAAAAAGCCGCAGGTTAATTTGTGTAACTTACTTATGCTTTATTTTCTCCTAGTATAACTTACCTAAGTACATTTTTCGTTTGCAGGAAGATTTCATATCTATAGAGGATACTCTGATTCAATATACTTTCAGTTCGCTACGTTTCACAGTTGTGTTTATTTTTCAGCTGCCCACGCTAGAACTTTGCGTCAATACGGAGATATTTATTCAATTTTTTACATAACTGCTGAATGATGAAACTCTTGAACGAACTTGGGGAGCAGATTGCAGGTCAAAATCATATTTGCATTAGTCTATTTCTCTTTCTCCCACTATCCCTCTCTCCCTCTCTCTCTCTCTCTCCCTCTCTCCCTCTCTCTCTGTGGGGAGAATCATAGAATATTACTCCTCCCTGCCCACTAAACTCCGGAAATTCAATAACGCATGGTTCTCGTGTTTGTTCCGGTAAAACAGGAAAAAAGGAGGTAAAGAGAAAATGAAAAGTTAGAGGCACACAGGTACTGAATGATTGGGTGAGATGGTAGGGGAAAGAGAGAGAAAGAGGAGGGATTCAGATAATCAATTGGAGAAAATTTTATGGCCAAAGAAAGATACAGAGGAAGAGAGAATAAATAGGCAAATTTTTAATAGACGAATTAGACTTTGTGGTTTTCATTTCATTTCGGTTGTGGTTCGGAAATCCTGTTGGGGTGTGACAAACTTTGATCATGGTATCGCTGTACAATGGAGCTTTGAAAAGTTCTTTATCTTTCAAGATCAATTGCCATAAATTACACTTTTTTAAAAATAAAGTTTCAAAGCCCTTACAAACATCCGTTTTTGAACTAGAGATGTAATTTCTTTCAATGCTCAGAATTCATTGCTGAAGTTGAATCCACTCAAAATCAGAAACTGATTTTTTGACTTATAGTTTTGTCTTTATGGCAGGGTCTTTGTACATACTTACTTACTCAATGACAATAGACAATTCCTAAGCAAGTTAAAGGTTATCTGTTCTATGGAACCAGGTGGTTCATTGCCGCGCTTACCTGTGCCCGCCATTCAATCCTATTCTGTGCTAACTCCATCCAACCATCCCTCTTAAATCCTACTTCCCTTAAATCAATCCTAATATTGTTCTCTCACCTACGTCTTTAGGTGGGTCTTTGTATATAAATAACAATATTAAGTGGTTAATTATTATTTATCTTGACAATCGTCTGCGCAGCCCCTATCGCGACAAAAATGACCACTGTAGTGTATCTTTTTTTTAATTGCGTCATTCCTAGCAGCTGCCCACGGTTTCGCCCGCGATTATTTTCTCAACTGCTAGTTGTTTTATTTAAATAATTGTGTAACAACAATTAATTGAAACATATTTATTAACACTGACATTTTTACATAAGTTTCATGAATTACATAATTTTATTTTTAATTATATTGTTTTACACAGTAAATGTGTATAACTAAAGGAACAAAAATAAATCTTGTGCTGCTATATGAGCATACAGATTTAAAACAAATAGATTTAAATGTACCACACATTCATGCATAAACAATTAAAACGATTGAAAATTAAAAAGCTTAAAACTTGGCTGCGCGGTGCATTTCACAATTAAAGTCCGCCGAACGGGGAAAAAACAACCTCAGATCCAAGTTCCCTAGCCCAAAAAAAAAACCGTATAGTGAGTTTCGTCAAAATCATTCAACATTATCCCATTTAGAGATGAACTTATGGCCCCAACTATATCAAAATATCAGATCTCTGCATGTCTTGATGTAATAAACAATTGAATCAAGTATGGCAACCAAGCAAGGCCAAGTTCAATTTCACAATTGAATACTGTACTCAATTTTGTTAATGGGTGGATGTGCACGGAAACAAGAGTCCAAATATTATATACTAGCCTGTGCCCGCGGCTTCGCCCACGATAATGATTTCAAAAATTAAAAATTAAGAGCATAATAGTTAAATCATTATATTTATTAACACCTAAATCACGTGGACTACATACCACGATTATATAGCGTCGCCTGGTAAAAGCGACCTCAGATTCGAGTTCCTTGGCCCAGAAAATCCCTGTATTGTGAGTTTCGTCCAAATCGAACAATGTTTGACCATATTTAGGCCTATTTTGATTATCCTTCTTCCGTGTAGGTTGAAAATTTCATGTGTCTGCGGGTCTTGGTATTCTAAACAAATGAATCGTCCAGAATGGACTTACAAAATCAAAAGATATCCCGCGATAATTATTTCAAAAATTAAAAATTAAGAGCATAATAGTTAAATCATTATATTTATTAACACCTAAATCTCGTGGACTACATACCCGATTAGATAGCGTCGCATGATAAAAGCGACCTCGGATTCGAGTTCCTTGGCCCAGAAAACCCCTGTATTGTGAGTTTCGTCCAAATAAAACAATTTTTGACCATATTTAGGGCTTACAACATTCAAGCGATCGCGAAAGTTTTATTTCCAAGGTATTACGAAAATAGCCAAAGCCAACTGTAATTGATTTGACATTGAAATGTATAACTGAAAACTGATGCTTCGAAAACTAAAAAAATGCACGTTTTTTGCCCGTTTTTCACTCATAACTCACGAACGAAAGCGAAAATCAAAATTCCGGCTTCGAGGTGCATTTCCCAACCCATCAGTCCACCTATGTTTAAAATTTCAGATCTCTGCGTTGAGTAGATTTCGCTGGGCATCGCGGACAGACAGACAGACAGACAGACAGAAGGAAAGACACACACTTCCTTTTATTAATATAGAAGAAGAAGATCCCCTTGCTGTTTTCTCTCTATTTCTTTAAATGATTGTGCTTTGAAATGTTATGGTGACGGTGGTATATGCCGATATTCTCCTAAAAGCCATGGACAATGCTCCGGCTTTGCTTCCTTTCGTCATCATATTTCTTCTTTTTTCTCTCAACGAATCTCGCCGTAACTCTGCAGATTTCATGCTTCCCTGCCCTGAACCTGGGGCTTGAAACAGCACAATTTTATTTCATTCCCAAAGGGGTGTCCTGTTTTATACATGCCCTGCCCAAATTATCATATCCCATCTACCCTGCCTTTAGCGGAATTTGTTTAAAATTTATAGACCTACACTTACCAGCCACGCTCTAAACGCCAACAGTCTTTATTTTAAATATAGCCTATATTAACTCCATTGCCTTGAGAAAGGTTCCAAGAAAACTACCATTGTGGTAATTTCATTTTAGGAAGAAATCTGATATTTTAGATTTCTATTAAACGGTCTCAAACATGAGCCAAATTCGCCCATTAAGTAAGTTGGCTTTTACATAATCAGGATTATAAGTATGTAGACTGCACTACCTTTTCCGCAATATTTTTCACATTACATTGAAAACTATAAGATTATAAGAATGTAAGAGTGCAAAATGAAATGAAATGTGTTACCTTAGTAGTAAGAGGCCTAATGCTTGCTGTGAGACGATATAATAATAATTTTGACTATTTTAGTTATAGGCATAGGCCTGTAACTAAAATAGCCAAAAACAGTATTACTGCTTATAAATAAAACTATAAGGCCTTGGATGTTTTTTTTTTTTCAAATCCTTAATTTTTATATATAAATTTTATATAACACAAGATTACCCGAATGAGCAAGTGCTCTTGTTTTTTACTATACAGAAATATACTTGGAAATATGTAACGTTTAGGTTTACATTCTTTCTGAATTGTGAATATTGTATTTCCATTCGAATTGTTTCTGGGGAAAAGAAATAAGAATGACAGTTTTTAAGATATAATAGGTTTTTTTTATACAAGTGGTAAAAGGAAGATTTTTATTATTCCCATTAGCTATGTTCCTAAGAGCAAAATGTGATTATTTTAACATGAGTATCTTACACTCTTTTTAGACAGCCGTTAATGTTTGTGAAATATTAGTAAACATTAGATATTATATTCTAAAGAATTATGCGCCATGGATTCATGTTGGATCCTCCAGCTGCCTTGCCGTCTACTGCCGTATATTCATATACGCATGCGCAGACAGAGATAATTGATTTTCAGGTGCACGGCTGCAT
Source organism: Ectobius pallidus (assembly GCA_964059195.1). Lineage (NCBI taxonomy): Eukaryota > Metazoa > Arthropoda > Insecta > Blattodea > Ectobiidae > Ectobius > Ectobius pallidus. Next base: position 141,982,138 of record CAXKWD010000008.1, read on the forward strand.
ACATAAGGAATAATATCGACAGTACTTTTCTACTGCCAAGTATGAATGTTTTTTTATAAAAAGTGAGAAATTTAATATTTATAAACGAGTAATGAATTTTAACATTTTCAGTTTTTTTAAAACTATTTTTCACAATTATTGTAGTAGCAACTTTATTTTTGGCAGAGATATTTCCTATAATATAAATAATAATATGCGAAGGCTTCATTTCTGTGGGTCTACTACTTTACAAGTTATTGTTTTGTTTAAAACAAAAACTCCCAAAACTCTTTTTCAAAATGTATCTTCTCCTACATATGTGAAGTAAAGTGTTTGAATATATTTTTGATGGATCATTACATTGGATATAAAAAGTCCTACAATTCGGATTTTTAAATTTTTATCACAAAATTTTTTATCACATCAAAAAGCAAAAGAAATGAATTCCAATAAGATTTCAATTTTTTAAGTCAACTTCCTGCAATTCATTTCTTATTTCTATAAGTTTTAATAAACAAAAAACTGAATTGTAGGCCTACACTTTATTAATCATAATGTGTTGAGTATACAGTAAAAATTTCAGTCCCATATCTTCAAATTTATAGGAGAAGATAAGTTTTGAACAATAGGTAACTTGCTGAAAGTTGAAGTGCGTTAATTTGAATATTAAAGTGTGCATCCATGAATTTTAAAGTACGGTATCATGCATGTCAAAGATAATTTTTTTAGCACAGACCTCAATCATATACCAATATTCCTAATTAAAATAATATTTTCCATGTGACTGAAACTCTCGCATGTGAATTATTTTTTTTGAACATAGTGCAATCTTAGCTTTTATATTCTCAAGTGAGCTTTAACTGTACCTGCCTCACATACTTTGCAATGCGTCTATTTTTGTACAGCCCTGTCTTGTGGGTGGCACTTTTCTGCTGTCCACCGATGATGACGCACGGATGGAACCCTTTGGAAACTTTAACAAGACAAGAGAAATCACTCATGCTGTAATATCAAATCAGAGTCGAGTGGATAACTTTAAAGACAACTCCGGAATCCAGATTCTTTTCTTTCTTTTTGTAATTTTGTATTTGAACAATGTGGAAAGATAAATTCTGCACGATGGCTAAATACTTTGACTTTCATGGGATTTGAACACTATGGAAACTCATAATCTAAGAGTATTCGAAAACAGGGTAAGCCTACTTAGGAAAATATTTGGGACTAAGAGATGAAAATGGGGACTGGAGAAAACTACATAATGACGAGCTTCATAACTTGTACTTGTCACCGGATATAGTAACGGCAATTAAATTAGGGATGCTGAAATGGGCTGGACATGTTGCACGAATGGGGGAGGAAAGACATCTAAAAATACTGACTGGGAGACCCGAAGGGAAAAGGCCACTTGGAAGACTTAGACGTAGGTGGGAGGACAATATTAGGATAGATTTAAGAGAAGTAGGATTTGAGAGGGATGGTTGGATGGAGTTAGCACATAATAAGGTTGAATGGCGGGCTCAGGTAAGTGCAGCAGCGAATCTTCGGGTTCATAAAATAGATAATATTCCTTTAGCTTGCTTAGGAATTGTCTATTGCCATTGAGTAAATGTAATTACTCTTTCGTATTAATTTAAAAATACATTTTTAATAGCCTACTTTCGTTTCATTTTATTTATGGATTTATGTTACAGGTACCTATATTTTAATCTTTACACCTGAAAACTTACAACGTACCCTCATCGACATTATATACAGTAGGGGAGAGTGTTGTACCAAGACCATAGTGTACCTTGGACCAGCTCTAATATCTGAGAACTGTTGACATCTAGCGCGCTAACCGTGGAACTATATGCTTCTCGTGTCCTCAGGCATTCTCTGTGCAATTTTCGACGTGTTTGCTTCAGATCTGCGTGTGCAAGACCAAAAAGTTGTATTTTCTGGTGAAAACTAAAATTTTTCCTTGCCAGTTGCTTGATAATTGAAGTTCATCTTGTGCATAAAGATGTTTTTTGCGAATATCCATTGGATTCACTATTATTTGGTGAGTAAAATGACCATACATTTTGTTATTTAGATACGGGAAGATCATCTCGATAGCCACATTTGTGTCGAAACAGACAATCGTGTACCTTGAGCCACAACTGCGTCTTGTACCTTGAGCCGGCGGACCATGGTACAAGAGGTTACATTATATTTTATTTTTATGTGTTCCAGTATTGTTGTCAGGACAACAATGATTCGTAGTAAGACCCGGGAGCCTGCTGACGCAAGAATTTTGAAAAAGGCTCTTAAGAAAATTAATTTGAATGATCCAGAGAAGAAAATGTTTCTTCGATAACATAAAAAATGTTTACAACAGATTTGGTCTCATTCCTCTCGAAAACATATGGAACTTGGACGAAACTGGCCTAAGCACTGTGCAGGGACAGTCAAACATCGTTGATCCTAAAAGTCTAAAACAGATTGGAAGTGCAACATCAACCGAAAGTCACTATGACTGGAGTTGTGAATGCTGTTGGAAACTAACTACCTCCTTTGTTCATATTCCCTCGTGTTCATTTCAAGGACAGAGTGTTGTTTGGTGGTCTTCTAGGGTGTATGGGAGCTGCTAATTTATCAGGGTGGTCAAATGAAGCAACATTTTTAAAGTTTCTTGACCATTTTTTTAACTGAAGAAAATAGGGTTCTTTTGATCTTGGACAATCACGAGACACATCTGTCTATTGATGCTCTGGAAAAGGCATCAGCTGCTGGTGTAGTGATGGTAACATTCCCCCCATACACTTCGCATAGGCTTCAGCCTCTGGAAATTTCTATTTATGCCCTTATGCAGTATGGTCCATGGTACATGAGGGTGTTGTACCTTGATCCACTGTGCAGTATATTTTAATTTTTTTCTTATACTTATTTTTTACTGGAGTGCATACTTAAAACAAATGCCAATATGTTAAGAAAGCATAGTGCATTGGTAAGAGACTAAAAAAACTAAGAAAATGCTATTAGAATTCGAGTTAAAGGCAACAATAGAAAATGGCCCAAGGTACAACACTCTCCCCTATGTGTATATATATACATCGAGTAGCTGGATCGTTTAAAATTCTTATTTTCTAAAGGCGACTTAGCCTACCGGCCCATATAAATGTCTGTGCCAATTTGTTCTGCTATTAACGGTTTTTAAATAAAGTGCAAAAAATGCACATGAATTCACTCCAATAAATATATTTTTACAGAAAGCAACAAAAAATGTCCATATTATTATCGAATAAATGTGCAAATTTATATTTAAGAGTGTGCCTCGTAGTTGAAGTGGCAAGTTGTTTTCTTATAACAGCATGAGTCGTTCAATGAACGTCGAAGATACAAATTTGTCCGTGTTTATTGTATTATTTTTGTAATCGATCTCAGAGTTACACTCCTGATCGTTTCTTTAAGGGGCGGTGGCACAGTGGCTAGACCGCTAGAGTAAAAAACATCAAATTTTGCTTCTATACTGGTTATGGTAGTTACATGAAAACGGCCTCTACAAGCTGTTTAAATGTCACGTTACAATTGTCAATTGAAAAGAGACGCTTGGCTATATTCTTCTACAAGGCTTCCACCTATGAAAATCAAGAGACATATGGCCATGTCCCAAAGGAGTATCTTGGTTAAGTACAATATATTAGACCTAAATAAAATCACAGTGTCATGCAAAGCCACCTGTGTAGTCTGAAAAAGATAATGTTGTTATAGGGCCTGTGTACATGCAGTGTGAATTCCTTTTGTTGAATTCAGAAATCACATAATTTTACAATCCCACTTTGGCCCTTAGAGGTCAAAGATTCTGAAATCGTTTCTTAGTGCGCCTCTAGAGCCTATGAGCAACATGTGTACCAAGTTTCACGTTCCAAGGTTTTTGAGATACTGTGATCAGTCAGTCAGTCAGTCAGTCAGTGGGTTATATAGAGATTATAGGCCTGGTCATATTAAACCATTTCAAGTGTCCCTGGCAAATCATTTGCATGACTTTCTTTTGTTGTCACCTAAACATGCATATGTGTAAAGAAAAGTTATTATATAGAAATGTGTACTCACTTCAAGCAGGGGCGTGTTTAGCTACTTAAGCGCCCCTAGGCAGAGGAAAATATTTTCGCCCCCTTATTTCCACATGAATGTACAAAGTAACCTACAATAAGCATTATTGTAACTGATATACCTGGGTAGTAGGTTAATAATAATAGTAATAATAATAAAAATAATATATAATAATAAATAAATAAAAAGGTGCGTATTTTTGCCAATGTTATTCATTTCTATTTCATTGTGCGTTACATTAGTACTATTCTGAAGAGTTATGAATAAAATGTTTAATATATTAAAAAAAAACAGTAACAGCTTAAAAGCCGCCCCTTCAAATCTGCCGCCCTAAGCAGCTGCTTAGTCTGCCTAGGCTTAAATACGGCACTGACTTCCAGATGAGCTAGAAATTCTAAATTTTAAAAACATATCTTTTATCCTGAAACCGACGGCAAAATTTTTATATTTTACCTTTAAAAAATACGTTAAATTCTTTTCATTCAATAACTGGCATTAATATTAACGCACTTCCAGATGAGTTAGAAACTTGAAATTTGGCAGTCATCCTGTAAACGAAAAGATTTATTTTTTACGTTTTATCCGAAAAAACCTTGAAGGACGGTGCAGAGCTCTTTGGATGTTTATCGCGGCTAAATGACAAGTATACGGGGAAGATCATAAAAAACTTTTCCCGAGATCCTCACTGGGGTTTGGGAGCAGAGCCTCAATGAGCGAAGCGAGTCCCTATAATATAAAGCCACATGGCTAACTGACTCACTCACTCACTCTCTCACTCACTCACCCACTTCCAGATGAACTAGAAACTTGAAATTTGGTACACATGTAGCTTTTAGGCTGTAAACCACAGGAAAATCCCAAAAAGTTTATTTTCTTAATTTTTAGCCCTAAAAACCTCCCGAAAAAGGGCTCGGTTTCTATGGCAATAGTATTAACAAAACAGTATTCACATAGAACCTAATGTGGTGGTCGAGATAATAACGTCTTGGACTCGCATTCTGAAGTCTCAAGGTTCATAATAATTAAATCCAAATAACATATTTTTGTCCAGAACTAACAAAATTTTCTTCTGTCTGTTAAAGAAATTTCATAATTTTCTTTAATCATAACTTGTAGATGAAATATCAAATTTTTACTTGCGTCTTTCTATGATTTTTCCGGTCGTAAAGGCAATGCTAAATCGAATATTTACATAGATAGGCCCCCAATGAGCGAAGTGAGTTATTATGAGTTATTATCAGGGCCTGGATTCTCATGACCTAAAATTGTTTAAAAAATTACCTATAAAATGACCCTAAATTTTAAAGAAAATTACTTAACAATTATAAAAAAATACCTAAAAACCTATATTTTATTTACAAACATTTTTTATTGTACACACAAAGTTACAGACTAGTTTGTACATAATTGTAAAAACTGTAAATAACTGTAATGTTGTGAATGTTTCTTTCTCACGGAAATTTATTTCTTTCTCACGGCACTGAGGCACTGGCGAGTCAAACTTCGACATTTTCTTTTGTGGTCTGCCGGAATATATTGTTTATTGAGGTAAACAGTAGTTTGCACTCTCAAATCCAAAACTAAAAACTAAACTCCGTGGCGCTACATCCCTGGAGGGACTTGGCCTACCAAATCCAAGCAGGTGGCAAACTCTGTTGCCAAGTCAATCTAATAACAATACAGTAGTATTATCGCCGCACTCAATTCGTTGACAGTTAACATCAAAGAAGTCGCCGCCGCTTGGAGTAGTTGCCTTACTGCACAGTGTTACTAAACAGAGCGGGAAGATGTAGATGCAGCAAAACACTTACGTGGCAATGACATTGAGCAATGAGAGAATTGGCAACACGAATTCAGTCAGCGGTTTCTTTTGAGAAAACCTTTTACAGTAACAACAAGCATTGTAATATGAGAACAAAGCGAGCCGCCCGTCAACGTTATGAGTGAGGCGATAATAGCCTAATATAATAAAAAAATTCGGCGTTTCTTTGATTCTCATTTCCGACTGAGACATGACAACAATTAACGCCGAATGTTTCCTTCTTGCATTAAACAAACAACGCTTCAAAGACAGCACCACTAGCGACGAAAAAAAAGTTAATGTACTCAATGTAAATACATGGAAATGACTAAATAAGGAAGCAAATGACACGAAAATGACAAAATAATGACCTAAAATTGAAATAAATGTCCTTAAAATATAAAATTGCATATAATGACAAAACATGACCTAATAAATATATATTTCTACAATCTAGAGGCCATGATTAGGATTTATCTACAAATTGGCAATGTCTATGCAGCATCAATAAAAATATGACATGTCATTAGAATCCGGGCCCTGGTTGTTATAATAAAAGTGTTTGGTTGAACTACAACCGGTAAATTAGATAGTATTCTACACTGTAGCTTAACCTGCTTTGTTTGAATCCTATGCGAACAACGGTTAGCCTTAACAAATCTAACGCTTTGGGATAGGAAGAAGTTTTTTTATTTCCATCATTGCATTTCGTATACATGTATGTAACGGAATGATGGGAATCTCATGCAAAACTCCGCCATTAGTTGGCTCATTTAGTCTGGTTCGCACTGTAGCTTGAATCAGATAAATTTGTTTGTTCGGTGGATTTTATACATTATTTTCCGCAGAATTGGGCTTTGTTGTGTTGTATTTACGACCCAAGGCATGTTATCCTATCCATCGATTATAGGCTAATAATAACAGGATTGCGTCTGTCGAATCCTGAAAAACATGTACCCAGAAGATGATGACTTCTGAGCATTACTATGTTATAGCCCTTGTATCACTCTTTTTTATCAATTTGTTTTGATTTGTGAAATAGTTTTGCTAGTGCCGTAGAGTTTTCATCTATTCTTCAGGGAGACTCAAGATCTAGTTTGTTTGGTTAGTTATGCACCATTGTGGACTTCTATTGATTTTACCGAGCGAGGTGCCTGAGAGGTAATGTCTTGGACTGATATTACCGAGCGAGGTGGCCGAGATGGTAACGTCTTGGACTCGCATTCGGGAGGTCCTAGGTTCAAATCCCATGGCTTTGACATGGGCTTTTCATGGTTTTCCCAGGCGTAAAGGCAAATGCCTAATTGGTTATTAACATACCATGAATCATCCTCACCATTTCATCTTGTATCATATCCATTTAAATTAATATCAATTGAAATTTACTCCATAAAAATACAATAATAGAAACAATTGACAATCAATAGTTCCATGGCCTATCCTACTGTATAGACACACATATCGAATTCCTGATGTGGCCTCCCAGCTAAAAGAAGTATAAACACTACTTACTCTACTTACATACAACTGTCTTTTTTTTTTCTGCACGCATCGACGTGAAATGGAATCGAAGCTTGAAACTTCATAGTACATGTTGAAACCAGTGCCCTTACAGATTGATTTATGAGGCCGACACCATAGTGGTAGGTCTATTATGACCTGAGATACCGGTAATTAACAGGTACCTATGAGCAATAACTATTTCAAGCACAAGGATATTGAACGAAAACTGAGGCTAGCTGCACACACAAAAGAAGTCATAATTCCTAACATTCTACAATCTACATATTCTTTGTATGAAACTCGTACTAGTTGTTGCCAGTAAGTAAAACTACATTATAAGTCCTTTCAAGAGGTTCTGGGATTAACTCCAGCAGGTTGTATTCATGTTACAAAAAAGTAGATGGTACAAACATTTGTACCAGAATTAACCAAGCTTGTGAAGAATAATTATCTTCATTTCGTTAATGTTACAATGAACAATGGTTTTGATTGTTAGTTACAACGCATAGTTTTTAATATAATTGTATTGAAAGCAATAATTTTAAGAACCAGTTTATATTTAAGAATCCAAGAGAATTACTGGTTAAAATACGATGTCAGATCACATTACGCCAGCATTTCAAACATTTGCATGGATTAAAATTGGATGAAGGAGAAAACTGCACTCTCCCTGCCTCTTTTACTGAAATCTTGCCCTCACTATCTATAGCCACTTCAGCTATCCAAATGCGAAATTCTTTGTCATCTCACATCAAGGACCGCTTGTCACTATCAAGTTTCAAATTGCAATTAACAGCTCAAATACATTTTACTTAATAGTGAATCTTTTTCATTTTCTATGTTAATGAATTTTATATAATACATTACGCTATATATTGTATAATATAGTATTATGGTGTGCAATATTTACTCGCTATTTTTTTCAATAACTGGACAGTTATTGGTAATTATTAACAGAATAGTGTATCAATGTAAGTTATTTAAACTAGGCCTATACCAATTTAATAATTTTGTGTAATTTAATAATTGTATTTTTATCATTTAATGTATTTTATATCATTTATTATATTATTTTGCATCATATAATGAATTATTAGTCCCTGGTGAAGTGTAAGAAAAGACCTTATGGTCTTAACTTTCGCTAGGTTAAATCAAACTATTATTATTACGTTATAGTGATATCGTTATGTTGGCGTATTCACCACGGAAAAGTTCAAATCATGTTCCTACGGATTTCTAACAGACTGCTTGTTCTTTTCCAGGTAAGGAGTCTCATTCTGAACGCATACTTTCCTGTACCGTAAGTAAAACACTATTATTTTCCTAGTACAGTGCACGCCGCTTATTGTGATCACTTCGGAACGCAGCTAATCTGATAATATTAACCGATTGATAACAGTAGCCGAAATAATTAAATGAAGGTTATTCATTCATATATAAGGTAATACACAACAAAAACATAATTAAAAGCTATTCATTCATATTGTAATAAGTAACTGTGATACATTGAACCACTCATAATACAGCAATAGATTGCAAGCAACTTCTAATCAACCAGTAACAAAAGTTTTCAATTGCTCTTGTTTTCCTTTAGGAACCGATTAACCAAACCTCCATATTCAATTACGAGTTACGTGTGTTTTTGCAAGTCTATACTGATCTGTGGTGAACACCGCGCAGCAAAACTTCTAACGCCTGTCTGTTGAAGTCTTTCATTTTACACTAGCCATCAATGCAAGTCAATACTGTAATTTCATAAATCAAAAGCTGCAACTCAATTAAGGGGCGAACCATATTTTATTGCTTAAAAGAGAGAGTTGGGTAATGCCAGCCCCTCAAACTGGTCATCGTGTGAACAGGGAATACTACCAATACAACCACAATACAGCTGAGTTTGAAACGAAACCCTTAAGAATGAAATTTCGAATGACGTACTGTACTTGGAAATAAAGGAGTAAAATGGAAAATTTGGTAACAAAATCTTTGATCACAATAAGCAGCATTTTTTCAATGTATCAGTATTAATCCGTATGGGACTTCATAAAAGTGATAACTAGGGTTAGGATGTTTATGACTTTAAAAAGTGGGAAATATGACTGCAAATATGCCCTTAAAAATGACTAAATATGACACAAAAATCTTAAATATCACCTAATAAAATAACGTATTTTCACAAAATAAATGTTCCAATTTAAAACGTTTAAAGACACTAAATTCTTACTTCAGTCGGGTATTCACCTTTTAACAGTTTTGATGATTTACAGTTTTACTTGTAAATGAACTTATATTTTTAAAGAATTGTCTCCTGTTTGCTGTGTGTCCCTATAAAATATAAACAATTGCATTATTTTTAAATTTAAGTTACCAATTAAATGGCATAAACAGTAAATTAATTAACTAAATTTCAAATTTAACTCGACCATATAGTTCTCTCTCTCTCTCTCTCTCTCTCTCTCTCTCTCTCTCTCTCTCTCTCTCTCTGTACATTGTATAATTGTGCTCCTTTACCGAATTTATAACTGAAATATGACGTTAAATTACAAATATGGCCAAAATATGACCAAGACACAAAAAATGACCAAAATAATAATGATGTCTTTATATGCGAAATAAAAACGCCCAATTAGGATAACAAGAGTGCAATTCGTATTTAATTTGCATTTGCGACGAGAATGGAGGTCAGGATAAAAATATTACATGTCATAAACATCCGAATCCCAGTGATAACATTATCCGATTGATAACATTTTCCGCGATTACATTAAGCGGCGTTCACTGTAATTGAAAATTTCGTATTGAGTTTTGTTAGCTGTATGGCTGGTTGTTTTAAAATGTCGAATAAGTAATTAGCCGATAAATACCAATTTTTTATATTTTCTTTGGTTTCAACTTCTGTTCGTTACTCACTACACCACTGCTATGTAAAAGACTACAGTCTTACCTCCCCCCACTCCCTTGATAAGATTGAAATGAATATATACATCAAAGAGCTTCATTAGCCCAGACTGACATTTCAATTAGCTTTTTTTTCTGATAACGGAGATGCCAAACAGGCATTTCACTTAGAGAAATATTATTATTGAAGTAACCTTTAGGGAAGATAATACTGGAGAAGTTTGCTTCTGCGTCATTAAATATTATGTCAAGCAGAAAGGAGATAGCACTCAAAAAATGAGAAAAAAAAGTGTTAGTCATATTGACGAGCTGACAATTTCTTCTGAAAGTTTTAGCATTTTTTCCATCTGGATAAAAAGTATTCCCCCTTAAGAAGTCACAGAAGATCTAATGATATTAGTATTTCGGTGGAAAGTAATTTACGTGTACCGTATTTTGTATAATTAAATTGTGCATAGGTGTGTATCAATTTGTATGTCTACTTAATTTAAACTTTACTCGATGAAGTCTCTTTCTAATAAATAAAACAAAACACTGAAAAAACGTCCGCTGCTAACTTGAGGCGAATTCAGATATCTTAGTCACATCGTGAGATAGAACCGAAAACATGAATTATAGGAAAAAATCCCTTTAGGCAGGCCTACAGGCTGAGGTAGATTTCGAAGTGTTTTTGGTTTAATTTATTGTCGCTGCGCACCCTTCTTCTTCTTTATCCTTGCAATAATAACTGCAAAAAAAGAGGAAAGAGCACTTTTTCAATCACTCAAATCTCGCCTTATAAGAGAGCTATTGAGAAACTAGTTATTGATCTGTAGAGTACCCATCAAGAGCTTTTTAACGATATCCCACAAGACGGGGTTTAAAAAATTTCGAATTTCCATCACCCACCACCATTCATACCCCCAAAACCCCCGAATCGTTGGTGTCACTGTGAACTCCATAGGGAGTACTCTAATTTATTCAAACAAAGTTTCCCTCTATACTTCATAGGGGCCGAGATATAAATTTTTCAAAATTTCAACCCCCTCCCCCAACCTCCCATGGGCCAATTGTGCTCATTAACGAACTTGTCCGAACTATTGGGCCTAGAAATAACATATTAAAATTTGGTTCACATATCTTCAAAATTACGGCCGCTATCATGTAAAGATATATATATACCCTATATATATATATTTTTTTTTTAGGTAGATTTTCGAAGAAAAATCTACCTATTGCAATGGATACCACTTTATGATTTTCGAAAAATTCTTTCATATCTTTACGTTTCATGCTCCCCTAAGTACGAAACCACCGCCCGTTCAAAAAAAAAAATTGTGATATTTATATATATATATATATATATATATATATATATATATATATATATTTATATCTTTACACGATAGCGGCCGTAATTTTGAAGATATTTGAACCAAATTTTATTATGTTATTTCTAGGCCCAATAGTTCGGACAAGTTCGTTAATGGGCAAAATTGGCCCAAGGGGGTGGTCGGGGGAGGGGGTTGAAATTTGTAAAAATGTATATCTCGGCCCCTATGAAGTATAGAGGGAAACTTTGTTTGAATAAATTAGAGTACTCCCTATGGAGTTCACAGTGACACCAACGATTCGGGGGTTCGAGTGAGGGTGGGGGTGGGGGTGGGGTGGGGGATGAAAATTCGAAACTTTTGAAACCACGTCTTGTGGGGTATCGTTGAAAAGCTCTTGATGAGTACTCTACAAATCAATAAATAGTTTCTTGATAGCTCTCATATGACGCGAGATTTTAATGTTTGAAAATAATAACACTTGAAAGAATTATTATAATATCATAATTTTGTCTTGTTTAGCGGCTTTGCTAATTTTATTCATTGCTGATCTTGCGCACGGCCTCCCAGAATATTATATCCTATTATTGTTGTCAAAACAATTGATTGTAGGCTCTTCCTCTTTACTGCAGGTTTGCCATGCCAAGGCTAAAGAAGAAGAGTGCTATGCAGCGACAATAAATTAAACCAAAAGCACTTCGAAATCTACCTCCGCCTGTAGGCCTGCCTAAAGGGATTTTTTTAATTGAACGGGCGGTGGTTTCGTACTTAGGGAGGCATGAAACGTAAAGATATGAAAGAATTTTTCGAAAGTCATGACATGGATTGCAATAGGTAGATTTTTCTTAGAAATCTACCTAATGTAAGGTTAAAACTTTCAAAATATAATTATGAAAAAAAAATGTAGGGTTCGTTTTAGATGTTAGTACAGTAGAACTCCAATTATCTTAACTCCAACTATCTGAACTCCAACTATCCGGACCACTTCGAGACCGTATACTGTATAACCCCAATTATCCGAATTCCAACTATTCGGATCGCTTTGAGGTCGTATTCAAGTGGTTTTTGCAGCAGCGTGCATTGAGAAACCCTCTTTCAGGGCCGATTATTTGTAAAAAACAAAACTTATAGCCGACAAAATCGACAGTTTATTAGCAAAGCAACTGACTCTGACCGATATGTTCAAGATGTGACACTTTACGTTAGTACAGTATTGTACAAATTAGTTATTTTAAAGAAATGACCATTTTCACTATTTAACCAATTACGGCTTCCCTTCAGCGCGTGGAATGGTAGATGAGAAATTCCAGGATCCTCTCTTGGGACAGTCATGCCATTGTTTCACATATTTATTAAGTGCCAGTATGGTACTTTATGAGATTGTGTGTGGGGACGGGAAAATGTCTGTCCGTGTGTCTGTACGCGCGATAATCTAACTCAAATACGCTTTATCAGATTTTCATGGAACTTGGTAAGTTATACACATTTATAACTCTATGGGAAGAACCCTAATGATATTGGACCAAATCGGTTGACCGGCACCGGAGTAAAGTCCAATTTAGTGCCTATTTTATGGTAATGTATTAAATAGAATTTATCAAATGCAAATCAGTTATCATGACAACATATTGTTTTAGAATTTCCATACACGGCTTTGGAAGTTACAATACAGTTAGCTATGGCAACACTATTCCTTTATATACGCTTATCAAACTAGACTGTAAAACTGAGTGAGGTGGACTCGCATTCTGGAGGTCCTTGGTTCAAATCCTGAAGCCGACCAATTTGACATTTTTTGTTATTGTATTTTTATGTGAGTGTGCGATTGTCATTTCTATGTCAACCGGACCTTTGTTCTTCCGCAAGCCCTGCATAATTAATTAATCTGAAGCTTAACTTGGAAATCAATTTAAAAAAAAAAAAAAAAAAAAAAAAAAAAAAAAACTTATTTTTTCCATATCATAATTGCAATCATAACTGATTAAACAAAAGCTTTCTGGCACTTTGTTATATCAGTTTACCGGATTTTATTTTCTGTTAAAAGTGTGCAGCACCAAAGGTGAATTGTTCAAAAAGATAAGTCAGGTCAAACTGGAATACTCTCTGGTAGGCATATAAAAAGTTAACTCTATAGGAAATAGGGACTTATCTTCTATTTAACAGAACGTAGGAGGCCATGAAAAACTGCGTTGTCTTGTGTTTTATTTAAAGAGGGAAAGTTCAAGTACGGGTGAGTGAGCTGGAAAGAATCGGTAATGGAGGTCCGGGGGCTGCTACTGCAGTCTGAGATATAAAATATTGAATAGGAAGAGGGAGGTGAAGGGGAGAGGAGGCTAATGATGATAGTAATTAGCAAGTGACAAGTATCCAGGCTTGACCGGTCGATATTTCCAGGCAAGTCGACTCCCTCGTCATCCAGTCAAAACATAGGCGCTTCTCTAGCCTTTTCCATTCTCCTACCTCCTTCAACATTATCTTCTCCTTATACACCACACATGTTTTCAGGTTATGAGAAGGAACAGGCAGGTTGAAATGAGGTAGGCTTCTTATAGGAAAAGCCATAGAAAAACACACTTATACCCATCATTACTTTCATTTCTTTTGAAATTTTGATTTCCTAAGATTGAGCTTTTAGCTCGAGTCCCGCAAAGTTAGCCTACATACAAACGTTTTAATTTTAGCAGTATACTTATTTAAAAGTAAAGTGTTCCCTATACAAGCAATGGAGGTCCAGACGGTTCCAGGAGGTTGAGGCTCCCATATTTTTAGACATTCGGAAATGAAGGTGGTAAGGTTGACAGTCTTACGCACCGTCCGCCTTTACCCCCAGGATTGCTCCTGGTACTCATTTCTGTTAGAGGCTGAGTCAGCCTCAGTGCCGCCAGAAGCATTAGGCCAATTGAAAAACTTCGACTATAAAATGTAATATTTAAGCAATTATAAGCAGCATTTTAAACATTGCTGCTACTACAAAAATGTTCCAACACATTCTGATAATGATTTTGTATTATTTTGAAGGAAAAGTCCACTAGAAAACTAATACTCAATGGTCACATAGGCATATAAGAGAGTACAATAATATACACATTTGGTAACGTCTTGGACTCGCATTCGGGAGGTCCCAGTGCTCAAATCCTATGGCCGGCCAATTTTACATGGGCTTTTTCATGGTTTCCCCACTCGTAGGCCTATGGGCAAATGCCGAATTGGATAATTACATACCACGAATCATCCTTACCATTTCATTCTGTATCATATCCATTTAAATTAATATCAGTGGAAACTGACTCCATAAAATACACCAGCAATCAGTAGTTCCATGGCCTATCCTACTGTAAAAGGAGTAAAAGTACACAGGAAAAGGAGGCCTCACGGCTAAAAGGAGTAGGCTATAGATTCAGCTGAAATTTCGAATTTCCATCCCCCCACCCCCATTCATACCCCCAAAACACCCGAATCGTTGGTGTCACTGTGAACTCCATAGGGAGTACTCTAATTTATTCAAACAAAGTTTTCCTCTATAGGCCTACTTCATAGGGGCCGAGATATAAATTTTTCAAAATTTCAACCCCCTCCCCGACCCTCCCTTGGGCCAATTTTGCTCATTAACGAACTTGTCCGAACTATTGGGCCTAGAAATAACATAATAAAATTTGGTTCAAATATGTTCAAAATTACGGCCGCTAGCGTGTAAAGATATATATAAAATAAAAAATTGAACGGGCGGTCGTTTCATACCTAGAAACGTAAAGATATGAAATTTGTTTTCGAAAGTTATGACATGGTGTCGATTGCAATAGGTAGATTTTTCTTCGAAATCTACCTAAAAAATATACAAATTTAAAATAAATTGTCAGTATACAGAATCATTTGTTCAATTTTCAAAGTCTATTGTTAGACATCTGAATGCACGTCCTCTACTGATTTCTGCAATGAATGGGATGCCTGTGTGTTGAGAATGAGCAGACTTGTGCCATTTCTCTATGAAAATGTGCGTATAGGCCTAAAGATAGCAACGGCACTCTTTGCTCATTTTCGCCTTCCTGCAATGACCGATTCAGTTAATATATTTTTTGTTACACGCAATGAAATTCCTTATTCAATTTGCTGAACCTTTTTATTCCTTTAAAACATTAACTTTAACATCTGACATAAGAAAACTAGGTACTAAGAAAATATAAAATATGGCGATTGAATGTTTACAGCAAGAACTTGTTTTATGTACTCAAGCTAGCATTCGCAAAGATAATGGATACTTACACGCTCGGAATAACCAATCTTGGTATCACTGCGGGGTTTTATGCTGATAGTATACGAGCTTCTTCTCTATGGCGTAATCTATGTATCATTTATGTCCCAATAAAGTATATGGCCTGGAATAAAGCAGTTTATAGCGAACAGCTTTTATAGACGAATAACACGTCTTCAGATTTGGAGCAACATAAGAAAAATATGTGGGAATTAAGGACATACCGAGATTCTTTCTCCCCTATTTAATTAATTTTCAACATTAAGACTTAACTTGCATAGATATTAATTGCTTAATGGTGGACATATAGTCATATACGATTAATCCCCACAATATAAAGCAGGGCATGAGATTTCAAGTATGAAGACAGTAGCCAAATCAATAGTCGCCATTATACGAGGGCTATATATTTTTTTCAAGGTCCGATGGGGCATAAAATGAAAACCGCAGTGAAAATCAAAACTGTTTTATTTGGAACATTTAGGTACACCTTCTAGCTACTTCTCTACGTAGTCGCGCTCCGATTGAGACATTTGTCGAAGCGTGGTGCAACTTTCAAATACCCTCTTCATAGAAGCTTGCTGCCAGCGTATTGAGAAGGGTCTTCAGTCACTCGGCACGGGAACGAGTTTTTGAAATCCATCGTACAGGGGATGAAACGTGGATTCGTTACGACAATCCAGAATCAAAAGAATAATCCAACACAAATATCCCGAACAAACCCAAGATCTGGCTTCCACACCAACGAAGAATTTCAAAACACTTCAAAATGCCGTGAAGACCCTTCTCTATACGCTGGCGGCAAGCTTCTATGAAGAGGGTATTTGAAAATTGTACCACGCTTCGACAAATGTCTCAATCGGAGCGCGACAACGTACAGAAGTAGCTAGAAGGTATACCTAAATGTTCCAAATAAAACAGTTTTGATTTTCACTGTGGTTTTCATTTTATGCCCCATCGGACCTTGAAAAAAATAGCCCTCATAGCAGTAGGCCCAAGGCCTTTGGGAATTATTTAGATCTACCCCCCCTTTCTTTCTGTTCTTTACATATAAAATAGTACAGCAAATTTAAAAACTGTTTTGAAAGTATTTCAGCTGCCTCTAAGCTTTAAGGGATGTAACCAAACAAGAGCTAATGCAACGATTGGGTAAAACACATGAAACCAAAACCAATCAAGGTCGCTTGGGAAATTCAAATTAGGCCTATATCGATAACTATGAAATGATTTGTGGTAAATTCATTTTTTTTTTCATGTGAGCTACTATTAATTTGAATTTTATTGCAGAAACTGTAACAAAAATATATTAAAATTAAATACGGTAGGATAGTACTTTTCAAAATTGAATCTTTCTCATCAGCCTCAGAATTCTGGTCGCCAATGTCCGCGCATATTTTAACTTTCTTCTCAGTGAAATGAATCTATCTCATATAGTTAATACCTTGTTTTAAGGTAATTATTTTTGTATTCAACCTGGTTGTGTGGAAGAAAAAGCCCTGTGGCCTCAACTCTGCCAGGAAAAACATAATAATTATTAATATTATTATTATTACTGCTGTTATTCGCTGTGGCGTCGGGGATGCGTTCGCTCCTCTCACGCATCGGGCCCGGGTTAAAATCTTGGTTGAGACAAGTTACCTAGGTGTGGTTTTTCCGGGGGACAAATGTGAGACAAATGTCGGGCAACTTTATGCCCTTGTGGTCCCCGGATATCATCTGGCCGTCATTATCATCTTCATCCCATCCTCGGCTTGTTATGGAGTGAGTGTATGTGTGTGTGTGTGTGTGTGTGTGTGTGAATGGTGTGTCTCGTCCTATGTGTTCGTGTTGGCTCGGAGGTGGCCCTGGCATTGGGCTGATTACTCATCCGGGTAGGCCCTCCATATCCTTGTCTGGTAGAAAAAGTATGTATGTGATCCAAAGATAATCCCTCTCCCGACAGGTCATGACCCTGTAAGGCCCGGGCGGCTGAGGTCGCTTAAATGTCCCTAAAAGGGAGAGGTGAAACTAAGGTGAAAAGAGAGAGATTATTATTATTATTATTATTATTATTATTATTATTATTATTATTGTCATCATTACTATTTTTTCTGTTAATTTTTTTCAAAACTTAATTCTGGTACACCCTCAATATTAGCGTGGATGTAAGGTGGAATCTTCATATTTATAACTTACGCTTATTCTTGCCAAGAGATTTGTATAAATTCTGACACCGCTTATCTTAATCATGAAGAAAATAAGACGTTCATTGGCTAAGAATTTACCAGCTTAGTCTCGTAATGTCAAATATAGGGATAAATAAATACACTGAACAACATTTCCCGTTTTATAGTATTGTATAGATGTGGCATAAAGTCTCTCTCATGAAAGACATGTCCCGTGCGCCTAAGCTTCTCAAAGAGATTATACAAATTCTGATACGCCTCCTTTTTTGTGTCAATTTACTTTGTCATACGGTTCTCTTCCCAACCCTACACTCTCTTTCATAGACCCTCAAGCCCTAAAACCAAATTAGTGCTTCTTTCCAACAGTTTCCATGCACTCAGACAGCTAGCACCTCTGAGTGCAAACGTAGCTCTCGTTCCATGAACAAAACTCGGTTTAGAGTTAACAGCAGAGAAAGGAGGGTTGGAAAGGGGGGATTTTGAACTTTACAATAAAAAAGAATAAACGCAGAAAGTTCTAATGAAGATATCTCAAGCTCCAAGTTTTCAGAATCATCTTCCCCGTAGCTAAATTTAAAGCGGTGAGGCTGTGGAAAAGACAGTCTGTCATTCAGGCATTGCATTGGGGTTGAAAACCGTTGTGGATACGTCTAGTGATGTCTATTTAGCAAATACTCAGAGAATTAACCATATTTAATGAATAATTAAAAACATGAAAATGAATTAAACACTTCACTGTTTGTGTCATTGTTAAACGAGGGAGCCGGTGGTGAGAAAATCGATAAGTTTTATATATATGTGTGCGTACCGAAATATTTTACCTGTGTATAGAAGGAACATAGATAAGCAACTTTTATTAGGAGATGTTTGCTCTATGGATTCAATTTTTCCTGTTACAGGGCATGGCCGCCACTGACTTCTAACATTCGAAAAAAAATGCAAAACAAAGGAACTTCGTTGTTAACATTGGAATAATGAATAACACACTAATTCAGTGGCGGCCAGTCATGTGACTTGTCTGTAAATTTTGCAGATTATGGAAATACTAAATTGTGATAGAGGCCAAGTTGTTGACGAATGGTTAAGAATCAGGTTTTTGTCGATCACTATGAAATCATGAAGCTAATTTAACGAAAATTTGAACCCCGATTTCGCTTCATTATTGTCTTATGAGCACCAAATTATAATGACTTTAATGCCCTGTAGCGTACACATTTTACGTCTGTGAGTAAATTTGTCCTAATAAGAGTTGCTTGTCTATGCCCCCTGTATACACAGGTAAAATATTTCGGTGTTTTCATTAACACCCTGTATGTATACACACATATATACTGCACAAATATATATATACTATACAAATATACGAGTATATATATTAGCTAAAGTAATAAATATTTCTGTGAACAATAAGTGTACATCTTCACACAATTTCCCAGTGCCTAAAAGAGTTAACATAGGCTAATAGGTAACTGTGTGTTTGCCCCCATCTCATTATACGATTCATCACTACTTTAAAATTTTATTCAGTCAGTCAAATTCAGTTATTTCAGTTCAAGGTACTGCCCCCACTGAAATGGATGCACGCTGAAGTTGAGGCATGCTTTAGGAGTCACAATTAACCTGCTGATAATCACCTCATGTGCTGAATTATTACGTAGCAAGTTTGGTGCTCATAGGGGCCGTATATTATGGGATGGGATATAGGCAGTGCACTGAATTATGTAGAGCTCTAAGAAGCAGGGAGCCTGTATTTTGAATGCGATCAGTTTCGACCTCTCTCGAGTGAAAAGTGAATGAGCTTCTGGACATAAATTATTACGCAAGGAAATGGAAAACAGGTGGATTGTTTAAAAAGTAGCCGATCGCAATCTATATTCTAAGGGATCTTTTCCTGTATTGAAATAAAATGATACGAAGAACATTTTATAAATTACCGTTTCTTGTTCCTCCATTACTTATTACTAGGGGGCGGATTGGGGGGGAATTTTTTCTTCAGAAATGTGTTGGGGTAGTTAGGAGGTAAACATACTAAATGTCCCCGCCCCTACCCCTGTTTAGGGATCACTCTGCTTTACTTTCATATATCATTATAGCCCTTGAATTAGGAAATAACAAATGTACGATTTTCTTGAGAAATCACTAAATTTACCCGACAATTTAAAATTATTGTAACTTTTGTTTTGTTGAAGATAAATTAAACACCTATACTTATATTTAAAGGAAATTTAATTTTCTACAACTATTTTCCTTGCGACTTTGCTGTACAACGAAAGGCTGAGAAGTTAGAAAGACAAATGTAGCGAAAAACGTGAGGTAAAAATTAGTTTTTGGAAAATTAGTGATATCCAGCAGCCTATACCTCGAAAACGACAAAACTGTATATGAACCAACTTGTAGAGAATTATGTCACCTTTAATTTGGTACACAAAAGTTTTTCCCTACCACGGACCGTTTTCAAGTTATAAGCGAAAAACCAAAAAATGGGTCCTTCCATGAAGCGTAAGGGGAAGGGGCGGACTTTTAGTATGTTTACCTCCTAACTACCCCCAACACGTTCCTGAAGAAAAAATTCTCCCCCTTTCCATGTCCTCTATAACCCCTTCGTTGACTGGACTATTTGGTGCATAAGACTAATGCTATCTTGAATAAGTCCATGGCAGATTTATTAATTTCTTAGAGCTAGTTACTATTTAAGTTAAATTACTGGTAATCCTATTGGAGGAAAGATTCTAAAATAGAATGCAACAGTAAGATTATTTTATCTTTTCATTAACAATCGTAGGACTACTTCATTTGTGCACTATGTTTAATTTAGGGAAGTAATATTGTCTTAATACATCTGCGCTTAATTTTGCGTTTCAAACTTATGATTTTCGTCTTCATTGAGAATTACCCTTTAGGGGTAATTCCATATGAGTACCTGACTCCTAAACTGCAAACTGCGAGACTGCGGGTTCGATCCTCGATGAACTCGTTGGAATTTATCACTTGGCTTAATCCCTGTGGTGATACTATGGCCCTGGCAAAGGCGAATCTAATTGACGTTTGCTTGTCTCTTAAATCAGTAACAATACAATGACTCGAACAAAAGAACTGGGAGTTCTTATATCTTCTCTGAGACAAAATTAAAGCTTTATAATACAACGGTTATGTCTCAATGTTGATCTTTCCTGAATTATCCAGCACATTATTCTTTACCACATCTGCTTGACTGTATTACCATTCATTCGCTTCTACATTTTTATATTTCAACACACAGTATATCGCAACTTTTCTTTATCTTCGTTGAAGAGAAGCAAATGAAGCAAAGACCCCTCTTACATCGCTTTCTATATTCAATCTGGAAACTAAAGAATCGGAGCTGTCGAAATATAAATGGCGTGGAGTATTTTAAATCCCAAAAAGCTAGGTATCAACAAGTAGATCTTGAGCTATGCTCTTCCTATTTATTACTTCTCCCTCGCTGTTGAAAAAGTTGTCTCAAATTTCTTCCCTTTTCCTTGCAGGGTTTGAACCCTCTTTAGTAATTCAATACCACATAAGTTTCTTCAATTTTTCTAATAAAAGATTAGGTGCACACCAAGAGGGTAGCATTCCATACATCCGTGAATGTGGTATAGAGAAAACATACTTTCGAGATTGTTAATAAATTTCATTCTAGTGGTGGTTAGTTTCTTCCACCTCCTTCAATAAAACCGGTAAAAGAGTAATTTACACACTCGGCACTATTGTAATATGTACCGGTGTTGAAGTTGCATAACCATACAAAGTTCCAGAATGCTGATATAAAAGTAAATTAAGTACTAGGTTTAATTCAAGCACAATTGAGGGGGTCAGAGCAACAGTGGTCTATCCCACCTTTTTATAGTTTAGAGAAAAAAGCAAGTTCAAGTTCTACATTGTAGTTTTTCGTACAATTTGAAAAATTCAGTTTTATTGGTAGTGGAGTGTTCTATGATGCTTGGTCAACTTAACTGCAATGTTACATAGTCTACTGTTCAGAGTGTTCAGAGATATTATCAATTTTATGAGACGCTGCAACACTGTTTTCTAGGTTAGACGACTGTTGCACTAAAAATTTATTTAAACTTGACAGAGGAGAAAAAAATTAATTCAATAAATATTGGACTTTTACATGCATTAAAACATTATTTTAAGGGGAAAGGAGTTGTATTAATTTTATTTATCAATTCCAATGATTATTCAATTCTCCACACGATGAATTAAATGAAAAAACTACCATTCTCCCCAGTTTCTTCAACACTTACCTCATTTACAGAAATAAGATTATCATGAAATTAATTATAAATGAACGGTACATATTTCTGAAGACCGTTAATAGTCTCTAGTTACTTTGGATTTATTTATCTTGGTTTCAAAATTTTTGGTTGCCCTTACACAAGAGGAATTCTGTTTCAGGGAACAGATTATTGACTTCAAAACTACCTACAACAAACTTAATTTGTCCAACCTCTATATAAGAATAAAGTTTACCTCCAAGCCATGCAAATAGCATCACTAACTAATTTTTCATGTCGGAGGGGTTAGACCACTGTTGCGCTGACCCCCTCAATTGATAAATTTTTAGCATAAAATCGAATTAACCGACATGAAAACTTTTTAAAAATGAACCAACTATTTTACGGTAGCCTACTGATGGAGGTATATTATACTCGATACAATTTTCAATGCAACATTCTTCTAAAAATATTGGAATTAATCCCCGTGCCTTTATCAAGCTGCTTCAAACTCTAAAATATGCTAGCGAATGGACTGTAGTTTCCTTAACTTGAAAAACGTAAAATTGAGAAGGTGAATGGTAAATTGTAAAACGAAAATATCAGCACCTGAGGGTGCCATGCATCTTACTTTACTGACACGAGGATTTCCACACACAAGTTCAACTTACGAAAAATGCATGCAATATAAAAAGGAAAACAACTAAATGCGTTACATCAGTTTTTTTAAAGCTTTTTTGTTGAAAGTTGGCTGCACTTTGTTTTGGAAAGTAGTGTGTTGGTATGGAATTTCGATTTGTAGCATCTGTGCCCCACGTACTTTGGGGGGGGGGAGGGGGAGGGCTCAATACGAGACTGGAAGGAGAAGAGCTTTAAACTTAGTGTTTTGTTCCGACTCTCTATTTGAGAAAGGAGAATACCTCCTCATTTAAGAAACAATACACCTTCTCTCTAACACTTGTATGTGCTCCTTTGTGCTTTGCGCCCAACTTTACTTTACCTTTGTCTCTATCCGCATCCTTCTTCTGAAACTCTGTAGCGTTTATTAATGTTTCGCATGTTGCTTCTACTTTTTTTCTTCTTTCGCCCTCATCTTCTTCTTTGTTTCCTTCAGTAGCCGACACAGTGGCGTACACTTAACCCGATCTTCAGCTTTTAACAAACGAATGGATGGCCACTATGTTGAAGTCACCGCCGTCTCGAGAATTACACTGCCTGACCTATGGCCGGTTTCTATAAACTCGCGAATTACCTATGGGTAAATTATCCAATGGACAGAATTTACACAAAAATAACACCACACAAACAGAAATAATTCAAAGATAGCAATCACTTACACTTGTGGCGAGTTTCTAGATAAATGTCCTCTGCATAAATATGAAAATGACAGAAAAAATGTTCCTACAAACTCGGGCTAGATCTTTCCAAGGGTAAATCGTCGGGTTAATTTATCCTTTCATGGATGGCTGGATAAAATTTAACCTTTCATAGGATCAATAGTAATATTTAAACAATGAGAATCAAAGCCTTCTGAATTAAATTAACTGTACAACTCCAAGGCCTTGCTCATTATATCATTGTAGGTTAAATGGAACTAATTTGTCCATGGATAATTTACCCATAGGTAATTCACTAGTTTGTAGAAACCGGGCACTATAGGCTAGGGCTAATTTTGCGTAAGCGGCGACATTAGAGATGGCAGCATCTACCGCACCTTTGCTGCAATACATTACCGTACATTGCTTCTGTACACTGTGTTGCCCTCTGAAGTATAAACTCGGGAACTGAAATATGCTGGAATTTCATGCTATCTGGGTGTGAACTATGTCGCCTCTACTGGAGAAATTAGGCAATTTAACAATACTCTGAATTCGATGTTAAAATTAAGCATAGGACAGGCAGTGTAATTCTCGAGATGGCAGTGATTGAAGTAAATCTTTATTGAAGGGACATTGCTAGAGATAGCCTACCTAGATTTTTTGTGAATGGCGGAATGTTCAATAATAGTGGCCATTCCCATTAGCAAAGTGAAAATATTTTATGTCAAACATTCTAGGCAGAAATATGTTGTTTTACACGAAAAAAAACACGAAATTTTGTATTTGTGAGGAATTTTGGTTAATAGTGTGATGTTTCCTTTTTTGAACTAAGTTTTATACTTCAAGGAAAATCTTGAGCTTTTGAAAGATCTCTTTTTATAGAAGGACTTAAATACAGTGCGTTTCACGTAAGAGTTGACCATTAATGCGGGTTTATGCGTCGGGGCGACCACAGCTCTAACTCCCGAGAGATTTCTATGTACGCAAATAAAGCCGCTAACGGTGTAATGATTCAGGTTCTCACGCTTACAGTTAAAATTACAATGAAAATAACCACGTGCCTCATCACAAGAGATGTTAGAAATGTCCTCTTCTTGAATCCTCACAACGTTGGCACCAGAGTTCATTTCTCTTATGATATTGGCTTTTAAGTTCTTCTGATGTAGCCCTATGGGAAATTGACATGTACACTTTATTTTTCAAGTTCTTCATAAATAATAGTAATAGTAATAGTTCCATTTCATATAATGATCAGCTTCAAAGATTTCTAGCCGAACGATTAATGCTATGAATAGGGGGCGGATTTCTATGACATGTCATATTTTTCCCCTTTGCATTATTTCAGGTTTCCGACTAATTTAAATCCGATTCCAAGCATCCTGGTGTAAGTTGAACGGCTTTTATTGTGCATATAACTGCATATTTACTAAATTTTCAACTATTGTAGCATATTTAGTATGAATATGCATATTTAGGTCATATTTTAGCCATATTTGTGTGCATATTAGAGACATTTTGAAGTTTCATATCATATTTTGTAAATTTTGCATTGTAATGATACTTTTTGAGAATTTACAGATATTTTAAATAATTAACACTATATTTTAATAAAATGTAAAAAAAACACTTCCTTTTTTCTTTCAAAAAAAATTTAAAAACTCTCTCTCTCTAAGAAAAAATATTTTATTTCTGTCTCTCTCTCTCTCTCTCTCTCTCTCTCTCTCTCTCTCTCTCTCTATCTATCTAAAAAATCTGTCTCTTTTTTTTTTAATTGTAATGAAACTTTAAAAAATATACACAATGTTTAAGTGGTAAAGTCATATTTTAAATTTTATTGGTCATAATTTTAATGTTTTTAGGTCATAAGTGCATGCATATATCCTACTTTTTGGTCATAGAAATACGCCCCCTAGCTATGAATATTGAAAACTATCTTAATTCTCGAGTGTTAAATTTCCTACAACTTATTTCTTGACGTAACTAATGGTTTACCGACGAAGGGCAAAGGTCTACTTGTCAAAAAAATTACCGGTTGTAGGTTGTTACGTTGGAAGTAGTACTGCACGCCACTGGAGAGACACGTAGACATGTCTTTAGCAAGAGATGTTCTGGCATTGCCATTCTATAAGAGGATTGTTACGTACAATGTGGTGCAAAAGTAGCGAGGGATTTCTGCTCTAGTTGGCTCTCTGTATGCTTTGTTACTCATTTTCTTCAAAGATTTTGTTCTAAAGCAAAAAGGACAGTGTTAAATTGAACTATTTTAATTATAGTTAAGAATAAATTAATGGGTTAATCCCAGTTTCCCTCACATTCTTTACTCGTGTGTAATTAAAAAGTTTAATATAACTGGTAGATGAATCTTTATCTTATGAAGGATGTCAATCGACGAGCACGAAATAAAACCAAGTCTTAAAAAAATAAAAAAAGTGATAAATAAAAAATAAAAATAAAACAAAATAAAACAAATTTCAATTTTTTAAATTTTTTATTACATACATCAACAAAGATACATCAACAGATTATCCGAATGAGCAAGTGCTCGTGTTCAGGTTCAGTTGAGTTCAGTTATTTATATTACAAAATTAATACAAATTAAATACAAATACATAAAACAAAATTTAACTAACTTAAAATCAATACCTAGAAAAAAAAGAAAGAACAGAAAAAATACAAGAACAAGAACAACATAAAAATCCTGAGTTATAACAAATAAATTGGTTGCTTAATTGTCTACTAATTACAGAGTGAAGTAAAATATAACCTATGAAATAAGATTTTTGATATACTTATCGAATTTTTTGCTGTTCATATTTACTATTGGGGTACGCCGTAGCGTAGTGGTTGAGGCGCTGCGCTACAAATCGGAAGGTCGCGGGTTCGATCCCCAATGAGGTCATTGGAGTTTTTCAATTGGTCTAATCCTTCTGGTGGCACTATGGCCCTGGGGTCGACTCAGCCTCTAACAGAAAAGAGTACCGGGAGCATTCCTGGGGGTAAAGGCGGCCGGTGAGTAAGGTTGATAACCTTACCACCTTCACGTGCCGATCGTCTAAAAATCTGAGAGCCTCATCCTCCTAGAACCCTCTGGGCCTCCATGGCCTGTAATTGGGAACACTTTACTTTACTTTAGGATCCTCTACAGGCTTCTTAAGCAAACTTTTATTATTCTCTTCTCTATTAGATTCAGAGGAGTCTATACAGAAGTGGCACTTCCTTTCCAGCGAGTGATACCTTATTGGATGAAAGATTGTATTGCAATTTTTTTTGTACAATTACAATTACAATTTATTTTTCCAAATTACACGAAAAATACAAAAGTTGATACACCACCCGAAGAAGCAGAGCTTGTGTTCGGGGGTGGTTCAGTTCAATATATAGAAAAAAAAAAAGAAAAACTTATACTAAACAATTACTTAAGCAATACATAATTTGGAGAAGTATGAGAAAAATGATGTATAATAGGTTAGAACATGTTCTATTTACAATACAAAGGTACGAGGTAATACAATAATAATACATAACAATTTATTTGTTCAATTTTAGTAAAAAACAAAGAAATTAAGTTCTATTCAAATTTTAAAGTTTAATATGAAAAATGTTATAACAGTATTAGTAGATAACAGAAGTAATAATTATATAAATTTTCTAATTTTAGACCTAAATTGTTTGTTGTTTAAGCTATTTAGATCAGGATGGTTGGTAATACATTTTTAGTACGAGATTTTAGTTCTAAAGTCTTTGATAGCTTTTTGTTTAGACCTAATTATTTTATATTACTGTAAATGTTATGCACTGCTTATTTCATGCGTTTCTTATGAATACGGAGCCTATAATTAGTAGGGTACCTTATGTCATCCCGTGGGCTCCTTCGTGAAGAAAGCAACACACCTATATTTTCAGTTTCTATGAAGTCTAAGGATACCCGAACCACTTGATGCTACTATGGGGGTCGCGTCTGAGTCGCGTGATGACGTCATCAAAATGGCGGACGTCGCGTTTCACAGAAATGGCCATAACGTGAAACCTATTTGAGATAGAGACTTGCAAAAAAACTGTTTTGAAATCACAATAAAATGCTCTATATTATTGTTTCTTACACGTATGGAGCTAAGACGGCATATTCTACCGAAAAATTACACTTTTTGTTGGAAAATTGAAAAAATGGTCCTGTAGAATGTGTTCTCTTGAAATTTCAATAGAAGATGATGCCGTGCCATAAATTACATGCAAACAAATTTTTTGAAGAGTTTAATAATGATACTATTCCCGTTTACCAGAAGTTTCAAATGTCACTCTTTTTAGGGTAGCGTATTTGGGAGAAACTACATACATGTGATAGTGTGATATTTCAGTTCTACAAAATTAATAGACGGAGTTGTTTCTAGAAATAGAAATTTTAACTGTGAGTTAGGCACAAGAAAGGCTTCTTTTATGCAATTTTTCATATTTTTTGAAGGGTATCCATCATAGATATTTAAGCCCAAAAATAGTCAAAATCTGAAAAACGATAATATTTAAGGCCGGTTTTGAAATAAGGGATGTATTTTTGGAAGCTGATTTTTTCCTCACAGACAAATCACATGCAGATTTGAACATAAAAAAAATTGAATGTTTACAATCACTTCCTTCTCATATACAATTTGGACCAAAAAGTTATTTTTTTGAAAAAATTTACCCGAATTTCAAAATCATATTTTCATATGAAAAATTTTGTGTTGAAGAAATTATTAAAATATTTCTAAAAGCAAGCTTCAAAAGTTATAAAATGACTCATAATTCAAATTTCTATCTCTTATGGTTGTTGAGTTATATGTAGTTTCTTCCAAACACGGTACCCTAAAAGGTGTGATATTTCAGTTCTATCAAATTAATAGAAGGAGTTGTTTCTAGAAATAGAAATTTTAACTATGAGTTAGGCACATGAAAGGCTTCTTTTATACAATTTTTTAGATTTTTTGAAGGGTACCCTTCAGAGATATTTAAGCCCAAAAATAGTCAAAATCTGAAAAACGATAATATTTGAGGCCAGTTTAGAAATAAGGGATGTATTTTTGGAAGCTGATTTTTTCCTCACAGACAAATCACATGCAGGTTTGAACACAAAAAAATTTGAATGTTTACAATCACTTCCTTCTCACATAAAATTTGACCAAAAAATTTATTTTTTGGAAAAATTTACCCCAATTTCAAACTCATATTTTCATATGAAATTTTTTTTGTTTAAGAAAACAATAAAATATTTATAAAAGTACGCTTCAACAGTTACAAAAGGGTTCATAATTCAAATTTCTAACTCTTATGGTTGTTGAGTTATGAAAATGTATTTTGTAATCAGCTACATTCGCAAAAAATGTGTTACACCAGGATTGAAAAATGGACACCCCTGGGAAACCAAGAACACAATAATTTTTTGAAAACTTGTTTTGACATCATGAAACATGTATGAACTCATATACAAAAACATATTTTTTTCTAAAATGGTCATGTAACCATTTTTTAAATATTTGGATGATTTCATATGGAATGACCCTTTTACAAAAACTATCACAGAATTAAAACTATTAACATTGGAAACTTCTGGTAAACGGGAGTACGCTTCAACAGTTACAAAAGGGTTCATAATTCAAATTTCTTAAAAAACTTAAAAATTTGGATGATTTCATATGGAATGACCCTTTTACAAAAACTATCACAGAATTAAAACTATTGACATTGGAAACTTCTGGTAAACGGGAGTAGAACCCTTATTAAACTCTTCAAAAAAATTGTTTGCATGTAATTTATGGCACGGCATCATCTTCTATTGAAATTTCAAGAGAACACATTCTACAGGACTATTTTTTTCAATTTTCCAACAAAAAGTGTAATTATTCGGTAGAATATGCCGTCTTAGCTCCATACGTGTAAGAAACAATAATGTAGATCATTTTATTGTGATTTCAAAACCGTTTTTTGCAAGTCTCTATCTCAAATAGGTTTCACGTTATGGCCATTTCTGTGAAACGCGACGTCCGCCATTTTGATGATGTCATCACGCGACTCAGACGCGACCCCCAGAGTAGCATCAAGTGGTTCGGGTATCCTTAGACTTCATAGAAACTGAAAATATAGGTGTGTTGCTTTCTTCACGAAGGAGCCCACGGGGTGTGATTTTCTTACATAAGGTACCCTACTAAATGGCTCGTTTCGTCATTTTTATACGAGTGTCTTAAGTACCGGTACTGTTACACTGCCCAACAAAAAATAACTTTTGTTTGGTGTCTCAGATGTTTTACCTAATTTTGGCTCTACTTAGTGTGCTAATTCCAAATATGTAAGCAGTTTTTCTCCACCAGCTCTACTTTTATATAGAGTGCCATTAACTTATAACCTCTTTCGCGAAACAAAATCTTTCTTGATAATGTAACTAGTGAAGGTTCTTCACCATACTTTGGACCCATAGGACGAAAACTGTACGAAATACAGAAAAATTAAAAGCTGGATTATTTTTTGGCCCTCAAATTGACAGCTCATAAGTCATAAACGACCGTACAAAATTTGATATCAATTTTTTGACAGACCCCATGTTATATTGTTATTGTAATGTTAATGTAATGTTAGTGTGTTGCTTTTGTCTTCATGTGATTTAGAAGATAAAAATGGGCACTGTTTTTTATTTATATCAAACGTAAAATGGAATAATATGCATAGTGGTAATATCATTTCTCACAAACTAAAGCTGTGCAAAACTAATGGCACATTTGACATCAGCGACCTAAATATACCCAAGAATATGTATAAATTCTAAGGCACCAAAATGGCTGTTGGTCTTGTGTTGTAGGAAAGTTGTTTACGGCTGTTTTGTTAGACTGTAATTAAATGAGAATATATTCAAGTTTTTAGATTTAACGATACAGGTGAACTTGGCCGTCTGTCGAAGCTTATTCTTAAACGGATTTTTACAAGGCCAAAAGAACTCAGTTTAGTATAATATCAAAATTAACAAGAACAGAATTTATTTTATTTTAAATACAGGAAGTTTATTACGCTGTTTGATTTGCTGCTCTTAAGGTTTCAAAATCGTTCTGTGTTCGATAATAATCGATACCACACTTTTGTTATAATGAAAATCTGTTTCGAAATGGTTTTCAATACCGTTACGACACGAGTAATAAGCGTATTATAGTATGGTTGAACAAAAAAGTGAACAAGTACCCTACTGTTTTGCCGGCAGAAATACTTCACGATCAATAGCTTTCCAGACAAAAGCTGTATTGAATTTGTTTCTTTGTTTCACAGCATATCTTAGGTTTCACAAGTAATATTTCGATAAGGAAGTATTTATAGAAATGCTTTGTTCTTTAATTACTCTCCAAGGCAAAAGCACGTTACGAGGAACAAATTGTTATTATTATTGACAATATGGAGCTTCATTGCACTCTCTAATAACATTACGATATAGGTCGATGCGAACTGTAAGAAAATTATACCTGTCAAGAGAGTCTATTATACTGAATCCTTACAATTAGTAGCATCCTTACAATTGAGTAAAAGGTTCTTTTTTATTTGTACTCTAAAGACAAAGACGTCATTAGTAGACTTCGAACTTTTAGGTCGCTAAAAATGCTGTTTTAGGTATCTAAAATAGGCTCTAAAAATTGTAAAATAGGTTCTAAAAATCGTAAAATAGTCTTATAAAATCGTTCAGTTGCCAATTTTCTGAAATATCTCAATTGCAATACAGAATATTATATTTATTGAAGTCACCATTAATCAATAATCGTGATAAAACACAGATATAGGCCTATGGGACACCTATTACTAGGGCCTGTATTAATACCATAACAGTGAAACCCTAATCCTTGCGCCCTGAAGCTACGCACGCTAGCATATTCAACCCCTTGTATCCCTCAGTGATTCAGAGAATTACTTTTTTTCTTTTTAACTGAATGTGGGAGTCGGGAGAAGAACACTACATTTTCTTGGGAATTCCAAGGAATTTTTCTACTGAAGACGAAACATTCTTTACTATTTAACCAAGTCACAAATGTGTCATGTACTGCACATTACGAGCTAAAAATTTAGCATGAACTGAAAATAAATGCTAGAATTTATAACAAAAAATAACTTATTTTGAACTTTAGATGAAAAACAGGCAAAAAGGCAATATTAGACTCTGACGTAAAAATAGGCTGTTTTAGGTTCTATAAAAGTATCAGTTTAAGGCGTAGTCGCTTATGAAACATGCATATACAAGTTTTCGTCCATATATCACTTAAGGATTAAAATAGGTTTTTACCTAAAATCCGAAGTCTACTCATTAGATATGAAAACATTACCAACATTGTTAATGGAAAAGAGCATGGTCAGGCTGGATTTAGTCATGGATGGCCATTCACAGATACATTTTGCTGTCCACTGAATCAATAGAGTGAGCAAAGTGTGGTAAGGGTTGTTAATAGATGGCTGTGTTTGTTGTCGTTGATTGATGAAGAGGCTCTCATCAGGTGTGTATGTGTTGCACAAGTGTTTGAACGCGTTGAGGAGTTGCTCAGCGTTGGGGCCAATTCAAGGGCGACAGTGTATTGTATAGTGGTCACTTTTCATTCTCGGACCTTGATAATAGCTTCAGCGAAACGGAAGATGCGCTTGAGTGCCCTAACCGAATACAGTATTTGTTCTTATGAAGGAACTTCCTTGTTTTTAAGACCCTTTAGAAATGCTATAGTACTGCATATAGTATCGCAGATTTAAGACATTTCCCTTTCGGTAATGTTGGTTCGGTATACCAACTGAGATAGCCAGAGTTCGACTCGTGGCCAGTGGCGCCAACTTTTGAAAAACATTGGGTGGGCTCAAAGATTTAAACATTTTCATACTCGCGTCCCTTGGTTCATTATATATATATATATATATATATATATATATATATATATATAGGCTATATAAAAGCGGGTTTGTCCTGACTGACTGACAGAGAATCAACGTAGATCCTGAATTATAATAACTGAATACAGTAGCTTGGAATTTTAACAGTTCCTTCGTTTCATACAGGATTTTGCAATTTTTTTGTTTTAAATGCCAAAAATCAAATGTTTTCGATGAGACTAAATACCTCATTACAAAAAATTAAACAAATACAAATCACATTGCATGTACAGTTCTCATGACAACAGTGTATTGTAGGCAGTGTTAACAAGGTAGCTTTGGACGTACATGATACGTGATTTTGACAAATTAGAGAAGCTATCGATATAATTCATTGATGTAAATAAATAATGAAAAATGAAATCC
Organism: Ectobius pallidus; assembly: GCA_964059195.1. Lineage (NCBI taxonomy): Eukaryota > Metazoa > Arthropoda > Insecta > Blattodea > Ectobiidae > Ectobius > Ectobius pallidus. Next base: position 142,014,947 of record CAXKWD010000008.1, read on the forward strand.
ACGAAAATAATGCACAATCTGATGCAATCACATTACTTTCTCTGCCCTGGACATAGAGAATACTATTTTGTGACTTCATATTTTGATGTAGGCTAGAATAAGAGTTCGTATTGCAAGGTCAGCGTTTTCAATTGTCTCAGCCCGGGTGTGCCAACGAGTATGCCGTATCAGAACACTGTAAAAATTATATCCATTGATACGTTATTCATAGCTGTAGGCTTTGTGTTTTTAATTGAGAAATATGGATGTTTATCATAGGCCCTAAGCATGTAAAAGGAGACAAAATAGGATGGAACATTTTTAGTCCTTTGCGCGCAGTATATTATTATATCCCAGGTTCTGGAAACGGAGGAAAGTATGAAAGTGATATTGAATTTATTTTTTATTTCAGCCCCGAAACGGTTGTACCTATACTAGGAGGTGCCCGTGGCTTCGCCACTTTAATTCTTTTAAAAAGTAAAAATTAAGAGTATAATAATTATTAAAGCATTATATTTATTAACACTTGCACGCGAATCATTCATAAACTAAGCCATTAATAATTAATGAAACAGCTAAAATTCCTGCTTTAGAGTACATTCCACGACATGAAAGCGCCCCCTGGGAAAACTATATCAGAATCGATTATGCAGTTCCAAAGAACCTGTGACCACATAATACGTATTGTTTCTCAGCTGTTTATTGACATGAATATGATGTGAATTTTATTTGATCAATTCAGTGTAATTTTCAGAAATTATATAATGTTTCAAGGGAAGGAATGGTTTGTTTGGATTATTATTATCAGCGATATTTCAAGAGATAAAACCATCATTATTTTACAGCTGTTGCCCCCGGCTTCGCCCACCATTATTCATTGACTCCAGGATTTTTAAGAAAATTACACTGGTAGATTATTAAAAATGTTTGTGGTTCAGAACTATGAAAATTGTAAGTAAAAATAAAATTAGAATATTTGTTCATTGTGTTCATTTCACTTAGGCCTTATGTAATAAAGAAACGGTTTTCCTTCCTAATTTTGTAGTCGTCATGAAAGTTTAGACTGCGAGAGACGAACATCGCCGAGTATACCCGATGTCTCACGAAGCGGGCGGGGAAGCACGCTATTTAGGGTCGTTGAATTGTATAAGAGTAGATAGATAGTAACACGAGAGAGAAAAATATAATATTTTATGCTACCGGAATTTCTGTTTCTTATTTCAAACCCTACCAGGCTTTGTGTGTAGAATCAATGGGGTGCAATATTCTACATCCTCTACGAACCATAAAAAGCTATATCAAGCATTTTCTGAGGGAAATTCTAAATACCTATATAAGGACCTAGAGTTGGAAAAACTAAAGTTCTACATAAGTTAATTTCGAAATATAAAACCCGAGCGAAGCAAGGCCTTTTAAGTTAGTGAAATATACTAAGACACATAAAATACAGAATATGGACCGCAAGGAAAAACTCACGAATTTATCCAGTTCAAAATGTCTCATTTCACAACAACAGAGTCATTGGAATTGTGTATTAATTACAGGCTTATTAATATGGGTCCAGATATTTAAGTATTATGCTATGTGGTGGTAATTATTGCATTATGTTTGGTAATCGTAGTACTTTCTTTGCTTAAAAATAAATTACCTACAGAAAAATAATACTAAAAAACTCGCAAACGAAGCTCTCCGAAATAATGAATAAATCAACCATTCATTATACTATTGCTAAAAAAATCCTCACCTATCATTTGTATATGTTTTGTTGTTGTTACTTTTCCGAAATACGTAATACTAAAGAGGGATACTAATTATAAACTTATAAATCAAGATAACACTGGAAAAATGTTTCATATGCCTAGAAGTAATATAGGCCTACATATTTCTTCGAATCGTCTTTGTATATCTGTTCATCTGGTGTCCCTCGTCTGTTTAAACAACCCATTGCTGATAAACCGTGTATTTCATTCTAATTACTTTATTCGAATATATGATACACAAAATATAGAATTTAAGTTTTACACCCAAATGAGCTTCACCCTTGTATGAGTGCCGTTTAGTATTCACTATAAATAAATACGATTAACAGTCAATAATATGGTAAGTAGTTATTAAGAAAAATTATATTTAGTTTGCAAAACAACTTGAGATAAAGACGGAAATTTACAAATTCACATAGCCTACTCATCACTAGAACTAGAACAAAAGAACCATAAATAATACAATTAAATGTAAAATAAAAATAAAAATTAAGAGAGCTGTAAATAATACAAGAAAGTGGACTGGAACTTTATATGCATGTGAGACATGGTCCCTTGCTCTTCGGGAAGAACATAATCTGAGAGTGTTCGAAAAGAGGGTGCTTAGGAAAATATTCAGACCTAAGAGAGATGAAAACGGGGACAGGAGAAAAGAGCATAATGACGATCTTTATAATTTGTACTCTTCACGGAATATAGTAAAGGTAATTAAATCACAGAGGATGAAATAGGCTGGACATGGGGGAGGAAAGACATATCTCAAAACTATTTTGAATTGAGACCCGAAGGGAAAATACCACTTGAAAGACCTATACGCAGGTGGGAGGACAGTAGTAGAATATATTTAAGATTTAAGGGAAGTAGGACTTGCGACGGATGGTTGGATGGAATTAGCACAGAATAAGGTTGAATGGCGGGCTGTAACCAAGGCAATGAACCTAGGTTCCCGCGATTGTTTTCTTACCTACTAGATATTTTATTTAAATTGTTTATTTATCGTGGAATGCACTAGCTGTTTCATTATAATTATTAATAGTTTAGTTTATGAATGATTCGTGTGTAAGTGTTAATAAATGTGTTTTAACTATTTTGCCCTTAATTTTTTAAATTTTGAATTAATTATCGTGGCCGAAGCCGCGGGCACCTGCTAGTAGACTTACATATATAATATCAATATGACTATGGTATAAATATAATATAATAACAAATTGAGACATTAAAGTGACGTTTTAAACTTTAGTTTGATTTTATGTTTTAATTAAGTGTACACAATTTCAAGTTTCTAGGACAAGTAGTTTAGAAAACGACTATCAACACTTCGGTCATTCCTTAACGTAAATAATAATAATTTGAGGAAACATTAATGCATATCGAGGCTGATATATTCTTACTTGTAACAGAAAAAAAAAACCTTGGCCTGTTAAGGGACGGACCATAAGTTATCTAAGCTGCGAAAAACGGGAAAAATACTCGTATTAAACTGTGTTATTCACCAGTCTCTTGTTGAATTGCATTGAAACTTGTTTGCTAAAGGTTATAATGCCAAAATCACGAATGTGCAAAAACTCAGATTTTGACTTCAGTGCATTGGTGGGATCTGTTTACATTAATCTTTGTTCTGAAGGAACCACGAATGTTGTATTTTCTTTCCTTGGTGAGTAATGGTTCCATTTCCATTAAAGTACAAGCTCTGCTTTCTTTTTTATGCTACAATAACAAATGTGATACATTCGTGATTTTTTAATTTTTGCACATTCACAATTTATTGCAAAAACATTCAAATATCCACACTCGTCCGATATACACTCGCACCTACACCTACACTCGGTTTAGGAACCATGTGGTACCACACTCTCTCACTTCGGCCTGTGTAACATGGATTTTATTCGTACTTTAGACTCCTCCTTGTACGTTCTACTCTATCATGCATATATTTAAAGTCTAGTTGGCGCATAAGTGTATCGTACAAGGTAGAAACGGTTGAAAAGAGAGATAGAGAGAAAGCAGGGGGAGAGATAAAGGGAAAGAGAGAACTCTTATCAGCTCAAGTGGTTTGTGCTTCTTTATGAGCTGTCTTTACAAACTAATGCTTGACATTCATTTCATATGCAGCTCCAGCAATTCTTTCTTCAACTCTGTAATAAATTCAACCCTGCTGTATCCCTAGATAAGCCTTTGCGACCCACTGATCTCATATTGCATTCCTAAAGCAGGATCAACGGCGCAAATGCATGTTTCCTCTTACTCTTCATTTTCTTATTCTGCACCAGAATTGCCAGTGCATTTCAGCTGTTTCTCCCAAATATATACGAGGGCTGTCCAGAAAGTAACACTTTTGAAATAAAACATAAACAAAGTGAAAAAAACTAGGGCTGTACTGATTAATCAATTAATCGGCCCGATCAATCGATTAAATATTTAATCGTCGATCAATTACATTTTCCGATTAATCGGTTTAGTCGAATTCTGAAAAACGTTTTTCGAGAAATGGGTCAAATGACCAATCTCCTTTCTTAGTGCCCAGTGAGAGAGTTTTTAGTGCTGCCGGTATTATTGTAAACAAGCTACGATCGTGTCTTGAACATCCAAATGTCAACAAACTCGTGTGTCGCAAGTCTTGGCTGAAAAAGTAACCGGAAATGTAAGTTTTGTATATATTTTTTCACTAGTTAACTAATAATGATATTCATTAATTCAGGATTTTTTCTGATTATCTGTAGTGTAGTTGTTATTAAACGTGTAAAACAATATTAAATGTACACTTTGGTTTCGTTTAAAATACCGACTTGTTTGTCGATTAATCGGTCGATTAATCGATTAAAGTCAAGCGTTAACTCGATTAAAAATTTTAATCGATTTTCAGCCCTAAAAAAACTAATTTTACTACATACATTTTGAAGGTAGACTCTTAGGCTATTTTTCTACATAATCGCAATTCAAATTAAGGCATTTATCATACCGTGGCACAAGCTTTTCGATACCCTCTTTGTAGAAATCCGCCACCTGTGATTTCAACCACTGGTTTTCACCGGCATGCAGTTCAGTGTCAGTGACAAAGCGAGCCACCTCTTCATCGCTGTGATAAGGTTTTTGTTGGCGATAAATCACAAACGAATTAAAATTTATCGCCGGATTTGTGATGTGTACGGCAAAGGAATAATGAGCAGGCTTTAAAACTTAGTGCCCGAACCCACAGAGGGAGTTGATTCCGGTTACCAACAACCTGAGTATAGGGGGTGGAGGGTGATTGCGTAGGCTGATAAGACAGTCATTGATAGTAGTACCGAGAAGGGAATGCGCTCGTAGTACGGTGCCTCTCAAATTGGTCACCAGTGTACCTTGTCATTGTGCGTGTTTAAATTTATAATACGTGTTCGGCATGCCCAAAGTAAAGTGTTCTAAAACGCAAACATATTATATTAAAACATTTGGGAGGGACAAACAGGAGAAAGTATCGTTTTGCGTGCTTGTAATGTGAGTTTAGATAATGAGAAGTTATTTTGTGGTCTTCCTATATCTGTATTCAAGGTTTGTTTACTATCACGTGAACTAGCATATGGTAGCTAGGGCATACGCCGAGAAAAGTCTGTACAGTTCGGTTGCTGTTAACATATTCGATCGGGCACTAAGTTTTAAAGCCTGATAATGAGTGAAAGCCGAGTAAGGCAGTGGTGCATTGATTTTAAAACTGGAGGGATTTTCAATTGTAGCGCTCATTTTAGCACTCCACTGGAGACAAAGTACGAAAAGCACGATGCTCACGCTAACACAGCTGGATGCGTACTGAGTGTAGGAACGCTCTGACGCTAAAATGGCGGCGCTACCCTCGCCCACTGAGGGGCCAGGCCAAAACGTCTGTTACTTTCTGGACAGCTCTCATACTTCCCTGGTACTTGTAAGAATAGTAGTCCTTGCTTCCAAAAATATATAAGATTTGCTTTTCATCAGTCTTCAGATTTTCAGGTGGCATTAAGTTTGCATGTTAAAATACCCAGGGCAAAAGTAATCCATTAAACGATTGCAGTGATGATCAGTAATCTCGAGTTGGATTTATTAAGATTGCTCCATGAATAAAATAATGAAAAGTTATCTGTATTGCAACTTCCCAAGCCGTATATGAACGCTGTAAAACCATATGTTGCCATGAGAACTGATAAATTCTTTCTGGCAAAATTGATTTTTAATCATTGTGGTTTAGCCGATTGGTTCAGCGAGTTGGGATTACTTAAACTTCAGTGTTAAAGCAACTTAAAAGTTATATGCTTTCTTAGATTCAGAGAACCTCAAAACTCGTATTTATGCTAAATACTCCACGTGAAATTTCAGGGTGGAATACAATATTCTCCCTACCTTTGGTACGGGCAGATCAAGCAGAAGGTAAATTCTGACAAACGCCTACATAGGACTGACTAGGCAGCACGCAATACTCCTGTGCTGGAGAATTTGCCGGAGCGCGACAGGGGCTCTATGCGAAAAGCGATATACAGTAGGCCTACTTGTCTCTTACTATACTTTGAAATGCATAATGTGTCTTGTAAGATACAATGTTTGTCACGAGTTTGTAATTAAAGAAACGGAAAATAACACAAAATAAAATAAAAAAATCTGATGTGAAAGTCACATAACTTCCTCTGCCAAAATAAAAGTTAGCAGTATTCACATATCCTTGTTCAGAACGCAAGGCAATTTTACGCTAATTATACGATAAATACCTGATAAATACCTCTTCTTTGAAAATGATGCGACTAATAAAAATGCAGACTATATAACAAAAACTAAACAAAAACAAGTGACTGCAGACATTTATTGAAACTTCCGTCGTTAACTTTATCGAATATTTCCCACCAATACATCTTTCTCACTTCATCTCTATATACCTGGGTATATATAAAAGGCTTTGTCCTGACTGACTGACTGATTGATTGACAGAGAATCAACGTAGAGCCTAAACTATAATAGGTAGAGACTTGGAATATTGACAGTGCCTTCGTTTCATAATGTAGGTACTCACTAAGAAAGAATTTTGAATTTTTTTTATTTTAAATGCCAGAAATTAAATGTTTTTGAGAATACCTAAACTCTTTTTACACAGAATTATCAAATCCAAATCACAGTTCACTTGACAACAGTATTGTTGGCAGTCTTCACATGTGACAGCGGAACTCTCAAACTGTGAATATGTCACACTTCTTTTGTCACACTTCAATTTTTTAAATCTTTTTTTATGTAAACAATTGACAGCAGAACTCTCTAACTGTGACTCATTTTACAATTCCGCCTTTTCCCGTGAATTTTCCAAGAATTTTCATACAAACCTTGTCCTGACAATTACGAAGACAACAAAAGAAAAATCAACCAAATCGGTCGAGCCGTTCTCAAGTGATGTGGCAACATTCATTTTGGTAATTCATTTTTATTAATATAGATGTTGTGTTCTTTATTTTTGTTTGGGTTGTATCGTTCTTGCAAACGCGTCTTCAGCCGTAAGATATGAGTAGAGCAAGCAAACTGCCTTAACAATGTGAACTGCAGAACTAACCTTGTGTTCGGTTCATCAACTATGCCAACATCGTTAAGCCGCCCAAGTACCTTCACTGCCAGCAACTAGAGACCTCAACTCGAAAATTGCGAGTGTTCCAGTCCGACGATCAGGGTTGTTGAACTTCATGGGAGCAAGGTTCTCCAATCCATGTTAAACAGGATGAAAGAAAACTGTACATATTTTCAAGGCGCATTGATCATGATGTGTATAAAACCTTGCCTTTAATAGAACCAAAGTACTTCACCTCTTCTGGCTCTAAACGTAGCTATTATTATGGTCCAAGACTCTATAACTCCATAATTAGGTCACATCCAGAAATAGTAAATATGAACATTAAAAAATTCGATAAGTATATCAAAAAAACTTATTTCATAGGTTATAATTTACTTGATGGATAGATATACATTCATGAACCACAGATTATTGTCTCTGTTGGACATTGCATGATAATAATTATTATAGGAGAAAAATTTATCTGACAACAGTGTCAGAGGAATTTTTCTCCTATAATATTATTATATAATTTACCTCACCAGATCGCGGCCCTGTAAGACCGGGCGGTGTGGGTCGCTTAAATGTCCCTAATATACGTAAAATTGTCATACAAATATACAAAATTGTCTTTACATTTATGTAAAGTTGTCAGCTTTTATGAAAAACACAATTGTCATATTGTAAACCTGTAAAACAATTTACTGTCATTTGTAAAATTGTTACTTTTATGAATTAGGGCCCTAGGTAGGCCTATAAATAAAGCACATTGTCGGGATCCATGTGATACAATTTACTCAACAGGCCTATGCAACGTACTTACTTTTACTTTTACAGGCTTTCCACTTTGCCTTTTGTTCCTGTTGCATTTCTCCAAAAAGTTCTGTCCTTCCACTGTCCTTCCTCCAAACCTCTCCTCTGCATGGCTTTATCTACTCCATCTATCCAGGCAAGACGTGCACTTCCCTCTTTCTTCTTCCAGGAGTTGTCCAATTAATAACATTATTTGGCCACCTTTCCTCCATTCTCTTTATGTGCCCATACTTTTTTAGAGTTGTTGCTTCTAGTCGATCAATTGACCGTCTCTTCTGTATCCATTTCCATTCTTATATAATCATTCCTGATATGTTGAATTCTTGATATTCTCATACTCCTTCTCAAGCTATCCATTTAAGTTGCCAGTATCTTTCTGCACATCTTTTCATTTATGGTCCAACTTTCTCCCCCGTACGTTAAAATGCTTTCTACTATTGTCCTTATTATATTCAATTTTGTTTTTCTTGTCAAATTTCTGTTCCAAAAAAATCCATTTAACGATTTAATTGCCTTTCTTGCAAGATTGATTCCATTTATTATATCTTTTTCACATGTACCAGATTTGTCAATAATACATCCAAGATATTTGAACTCATCAACGTGATGAATTACCTGATCATTTATTCTAAGGTTTTCTCCAGGTTCCTCCTACGACCATATACTTTGTCTTTTCAAAATGCAACATGTAGGCCTAGAACACAAGTAGTTGTGAAGCCCTGGATTTGACCATAAGCAGAATGGAGACAACAGATTGTACCATGCCAGTCTTGTTTACCAGAGGGAATTCACCCTTCCTAACGTGACTGCAGGGAGACATAGCATCATACTAAGGACCCTGACATCTCAGGCTGCCTTCAATTCGATTATACACAAGGGGTAGGGTGGGGCAGGAGGTTTCTCCCCTTTCAAGTGTTTGTTCGCCCGGAATTGCCCTGATTTTCACTCACTCCACTCTACCCTGGCGACTTCTTCAAGTGGACCATTGTATAGAGCAACGGGGATTATGCGACTGGGAGAATGGTCGAGGGCTTATCGAGCTACGGACTATGATATTGCGTGTTCCTGTTCCATGATAATCTTGCTTTTGTGTAAAATAATGCACTGGCCAGTTGTTCTGACCTACTTCTTTATCCCCTTTCAGGAACATGATTTCTTTTAACGAGGGTATTGCAAATTTAATTATACTTGATCCCAGATGTGTACGGAGCAAAATTAAACAACAGACATGCCTTCACTAATTGCGTCCTGTCGTTTCATTGGTTAATCGCATCAGCACATATTTCACGATAGTGCGACAAGCTCAGTCAGATGTTTACTTCCATTCCGCACCCATCGTACAATTATTTATATCCAACGTAATTGTGAAAACATAAGCGAGTTGCTTGCTTTCGTATTTATATCGTAGGCCTACATGTTTTACAACATATATCTATCAAACAAGATTTCATTTGTTTTTATCGTTGCCTTGGCAATTTTGTTGATTCTGAAGAAAAAAAAGTGACATAAGTTACTAAATATTAAATAACAATTAATTAATTAATTCGTTGTATGTTTCATTTATATGATGTGTGATGAAGTACACCACATAATTATAAGTAAAAATAATAGGCATAGTCTCTAATAATTTTTATCATAGAGGAAAATTGCGAGCCGGGGCTTTCAGAACTTACGTCACCAATAAAGAAATCTTTGGGGAAAAGGTATGTCCACCAGCGAGAAGATACAGATTGTAAATATATACGAAACATTTGGAATCGAACCCGGTACCCTTGACGCCTTTAAAAGAATGTTCAATTGACTTTACTGTATGTAATCGACTAAACAGTCTCAAAAACGAACTCCTGTGAACTGTGATTTGCATTTTCACATTCGGTTGTTTACTTTTGCTGTGTACACATCTTGGATCAAGTGTAGATCATTTCACTGCTAACAGGTTATTCACTGTTCAAAGGGGTGGTGCTGAATTAATTTTCGAATTAATTTTTTTACCATAAATGGACAAACAAAAGCAAATAATTTATCAGTTTCCTTCAAAACAAGAGCACAGCGTGTATTGCTTCAAATAGAGAGTGATTTACGTAATTCTGGGAAAGTCCAAATGACGTCACAACCTAGCAGCATTATAATGCATTTTATTTTATAACTTACTTACTCAATGACAATAGACAATTCCTAGCAAGCTAAAGGAATATTATATATTTTACAGAACCCGAAGATTAATTGCCGCGCTTACCTGAGCCCGCCTTTCAACCCTATTCTGTGCTAACTCCATCCAGTCATCCCTACTTCCCTTAAATCTATCCTAATATTGCCCTCCCCCTACGTCTAGGTCTTCCAAGCGTCTTTTCCCTTCGGGACTCCCAGTCAATATTTTTGAGATATGGAACGCAGAGATTAGTTGCCGCTCTTACAATATTAGAATATAAGGATAGATTTAAGGGAATGAGGATTAGCGAGGAATGGAGTTAACACAGAATAGGGTTGATCGGTGAGCTCATGAAAGCGCGGCAATGAACCTCAGGGTTCCATAAAATACCATAGATCACTCCTTTAGCTTGCTTAGGACTTGTCTATTGCCATTGAGTAAGTAGGTATTGTTATTATTATTGTTCATGTTATTTTCAACCTACTTCTATGCTATACTTGTTTTCAATTAGTTGCAGTTGTCTTAAAACAAAGCGAAACTATAAAAATTATATCCTTGAGTGAAGAGGACATGTCGCAACATTCACTTCCTAAATGTCTCGAGTTGAGCGAAAAAGCAAAAAGAAGAACAATAAAACAGACTGTTTTGGACACGTTGTCATCTGTGAGTGTTGTCATCAAATTAGAGCAGGAAAGTAGAGCAAGTAGAAGGGGTTATTATATGTTCTGAGTGGCGCAAAGTGCTTCAGCCGCTTGCAAGGCCTCCTAAAAGCGTCCTTTATTTTGAAATTACATTTACAAGTCCTTCGCAAGAAATGTCAATACCGCGCGAATCCGTCAAAGTACATTGTCTGCATAGCTTCTACGTGTAATGAATTCTTTATGTTCCGGCATGCCTCGTACATGTGTTATGTTATTTTCCATTTCCCTTTATCATTTTATTCTTACTTCTTAATCGATTTTTATTTTTCTTCTTTATACAAAATGATTAAATTTCAAGGAAATACGCAAGACTATTTGTATCGAAAATGTGTTCTGTTTCTTTTGTCTGTTGTAGCGAATTTCATTTTTTAATTTCCATTCTTTATAATAATGCTCCTACTAATTTGCGAGGCGATGGGCTTACCACCTGTCCCTCTGCCCTCTCTCGAAAAATAAGCGTAACAAAATTCACATAGGTAACAGAAACCTCCCACTTCGAGGCACCTTCGCCCCAACATTGGGGATATAGGAAGACAGGACAGACAGAACTGGACAGGACTAATTTAATTTATATATTTATTTATTTTGTATTTAGCCTATATCATAAGATGTTCTTTTGTTTATGTTCTTTTTAACTTTCCTTGAACTACTTTTAAAAATTTGCTTTTTGTTTATTTACTTTATTTAACGTAATTTCAACTTTATTCATTCTTTATTTTTCATTCATTATATTTATTTCTTCTTTTACGACAGTTTCTTTTTTTTTTTTTACGTACTGTTGCTTCGACTTAATCTTTTCATGTTTGTCTTTTATCTCTTTATTCTTTTATGAATTTTTCTGGCCTCCCTATTATTTTCATTATTTTTCTTTTTTTTTTACAGTCGTCTTATTCGTTTTCCTACCTGTAACTTAGGTACTAGGCCTATAGATACACTTTTGAGACCTAACTCGAAAAAAGTATATGAACGAAATTTTACATTAATAAATGAGCCGTGAAGAAGAGTGATGATTTTCTCTTGCTTTCACTATCACTTCAAGTAAAGAAAAATTGATTTTTTGCTAATTATTTTAAAATGTCATAATTTTATTATTATATTCAATGTTTTACATATAGGCCTGCTTCATTTTATTAAGAGCTAAAACTTTTTTGGGAATCTTTTACAGTAAAGTCTATGAAGGGTGATTATGAGCACGTTCAATTTTGTTCTTGTTTCACGAATAATGCGGCTTTGAATAAAATTAGGATAACAGAATGAGCAACCTTGCAATGTAGCCTCTTATTATAGTTAGAATATGAAGAGTAGTGAAAGTCATGTTTTGCATACTGTTTAATGTAATTTATTCCTTATAATATTTGTTCTTTTCTTTGCCTATTTTTTATGCAGAGAATGTTTTTTATTAAATCTTGTAACCTGGCAGCTCCTTCTTCTTTGATTTTATTGGGAGAAATTGGTTCATGAAATAGTTTAGTTGGATGACGACAGGTGTTACATGGATATAGTAGAACTCTATTTATCCGGATTAAGTGGGGCCAGACAGAATTCGGATAGTAAATTTCCGTATAATCAGATGAATCATGAAAAATTCATTTTTTACATAAATAAAAAAGAAACTAAATTGCGTAGTATGCTATACTTACACAAAGTGTCACATCTCGACTGTCGGCTAAAAGTTTTGCTTTTCAAAAAAATCGGCTCTGAAACAGGACATAACTGTACAACACATTGGACACCATCATAAGAAGCTGCGACGCCTGCTGAAGAGTCCAACTTAATTGCTGCAAACCGAGCATTTAAGACTTACTACGTAGTAAATACTTCTCTTCTGTGTTTTATAAATGTGAATCAGACTTCTATACACCATTGGTGATCTGGACAACATCTTTTACAGTGTTTTTACGTAAAACTCAGAGGAGTTCTAATTGGACATTTGACTATTTTTAAACCTAAATAGTATTTTATAGTGTAAAACTCTAAGGACTTTACATACTGCATAGACGCTCCATTAAGTTTGGGAAGCCTACAGGCCTAATCTTTTTTTTTTGTAAAAAAAAATTGTAATTTTATCTTTTAACTTTTGACAACGTAGGCCTACATGGGACTTACATAATCTTAAGGCTTTTAGTATGTACATATAATGATTTTAGTTATTTGAATTGGACACGCAACTTTCTCTATATGTAGACCTAATGATTCATTTTAATGTTAAGGAATGAAAAAAAGCCATCACAAATTGTTCCAGCTTCTTAAGGTTACAGTGTGTACTTGTATTTGTATTTGGTTAGAGGATATAAAGAGAAAAACTATTTGGAATAAATTCACCCTCTTTGGTCAAAATGAAATTTATTAATTCTGAAACAAGGTTTCCCAGTGCTTGCTGCTGCAAAAACCACTTGAATAAGGCCTTAAAACGATCCGTATAAATGGCGATCCGGATAGTTGGAATCCGGATAATAGGAGTTCTACTGTATATGTATTCATGAACCACAGATAACTGCCTCATTTGGATATTATTTTGACATTGATTATTCACATTATTCACAGGGGTTAGGCTATATTTTAAGTCGTGCAGATGACACTTAACTTTAGCCCACTCTTACACTCAATAGATGTAATACTCTTCATCTCAGTAACTGCTCTAATTGGCTACAACTTGAAACTTCAGGTGAGTGAGCTAGACTCGACATCTTGTGGCTATTGCTAGAACAAGTAGGGTAATAACAGAGAGCAAACTTGGGAGAGTATGGAATTAGCATTCAGAGAATGCTGTTCTGTCTGGCAATCAATAGATGTACCTGCTGCTACGAGCCACTAAAATGAAAAAAAGTACGCAAACAACCCGCAGATAACGATGCTGCTCCAGATATTGGAATCTGGTGTATAGCACTTGTGTACATATGTGAATACATACTTGTGCGACGCTTTTGTATTATCAGGGACTGCTATATAAGACTTGTATAGGAGTACAAACCTTATTCGCTTTCTTATAAAGTGTTGTGACGGACTTTTCTTTACTTTACTTTACAATTTAAAGTTTATTGTATTAATCTTTTTTCAATAGTATAGGTTTGTTCGCAAAGCAAATCCGTGACTGCTTGAGAATTGGTTGTACTGCGCATGTCCAGTCTGTAATTTACCCGTGATTTGCACTTTGCGAACGGTTAGAAGAATTTGGAATCGATAGTTTCTGCGTTTAATCGATATGATATGCAAATAAAATATATATTTCCCCTTATACATGTTATACATGCAATATACATCGGCAATATAAACTATATTTTGGGAAACTTTTAATTATCTTCCATTATTCATACATATAAGTAGCCTATGCTTATAAATCTGGAGCAAGGATTTGGAGGGAGGAGTCAGGCGCGTGAAAATAGGTTACTGCGCATGTCTCTGATAACAATTCATGGTAGAGCCTGCAAATTTTTCTTATAGTACAGAAACTGTCCGTGAGAGCTTTGCGAACAGAAGATTGAAATCAGAATCACGAATTCTCGCTTTGCGAACGCGTGTGGAGAAAGAACGCACGCGCGAACGATTTGTTCCTGGTTTCTGACTGCTTTGCGAACAAACCTAATATCTTTACGTAATCTGCTCTGACGTCCGATGAACTATCGTGACAGTGACCCAGTTACCCAGTTACGTAAGTACACCTGTTTTAACATTCCAAGGTACGGCTCGCGTATACTAACATTCCAATGCTAATGTCAATGCACCACGTCTACAGGGTGTCCTCAAACTTCTTCATTGTAATTTCACTTTTATAAAAATTCTCGATAGTTTCTATGGTTTCCTTTGTTTATGAATAGTTCCCTCGTGGTCCATAGCACTTTTTATACGTAACGTAAACACAACGCTACAGTGTAAGAACCAACCGATCACTTTTTGTGCATAATATTCAATATTTCTTTACTAAAGGACCATTTTCTTTTTGGTGATTTATTGTTTTATGGATTTATTTATTACATGCTACCTAGATAACACAAATATCTATATTATTACATGGAAGTGTCTGTCTGTCTGTCTGTCCGCGATGCCTAGCGAAATCTACTCAACGCAGAGATCTGAAATTTTAAACATAGGTGGACTAAAGGGTCGGAAAATGCACCTCAAAGCCGAAATTTTAATTTTAGCTTTCGTTCGTGAATTATGAGTGAAAAACGGGCAGAAAACGTGCATTTTTTGCGTTTTGGAAGCATCAGTTTTCAGTAATACATTTCAATGTCAAATCATTTACTGTTGGCTTTGGCTATTTTTTTCATACCTTGGACATAAAACCATCGCGATCGCTTGAATGTTGTAGCTCACGCTGGTCGATTCATTTGTTTATAATGTCAAGGGCACGCAGACATGAAATTTTCAACCTACACGGAAGAGGGATAATCAACATAGGCCTAAATATGGTCAAACGTTGTTCGATTTGAACGAAACTCACTATACAGGGGTTTTCTGGGCCAAGGAACTCGAATCTGAGGTCGCTTATATCCAGGCGACGCTACCTAATCGTGGAATGCACTCCACGTGATTTAGGTGTCAATAGATATAATGATTTAACTATTATGCTCTTAATTTTTAATTCTTGAAGCCGCGTACACATGCTAGTATTATTATATTACGAGGGAGAATCAAATGAAAATCGCAATTAATTTTTTCCCACTACTTTACTGCAGGAAGAATGTTTGCTTTTACATTCTTTTTCTACTTAGTCCCCTCCCAGTTCAATGCACTTGCGCCATCCGATATTAAGTGCTTTGTTACCGCATGAGAAAAATTATTTTCGCTGACGCTGTAGCCCTAGTGTGTTCTTGTAACTTAATATTATTTTTGTACGACAAACTGTCATTACTGACACAAGAAATTCACTTATGATACTGCAGTTATTTGTAAGAAAGAAAAAGCCTACGTTATAAAAATGGCATTATAAAGCATAATCATAAAAACGATAAAGCATAAGTATAAAAAATAAATCATAATGTGGGTTGCTTTGCTTATTACCTGGTATGGACAGCGAAAATAATACGAAATGTATAAATCTATAATAGTACATTATGGAACAAGCCTATAATTACATTATTTTATTATGATACGAACCTATTAGGCCTATAGGCAAGTTCAATACGACTGTTTTTGTTCGATCATAATTAGCCTGAATGTTTAAATTTAGAGATTTTAGATTTACCTCAACAGTCGGCACCGAGCCCGCCATGAACTTAGCATCACGATGGTTGATGTGGTTCTTTCTTCTACGAGAGAAGGTAGCTTACTGCGTCAGTCAAATTGAAACTTCCTTTTGTTTTTCTCCCCAAGCAAACGGATTTTTAAGCACATGATGAATTGATTTTAGTACTGTATTAAAATTAACGCGAAGAGAATTGACTTTATTTTATATACTGGCTATTTTTGTTTGCCTTACCGTGCAGTTCTATCTTTTTTAATTAATTGATTTATTTTATTTATCTTTACACGAATACAAATACATATTTATACAAGTAAAATAAAACAGAACAAATAGAAATTTCAAAAGTAACTACAATTACTATTTAAAAAGAGGAAAATAAATATGGGCTATATATTACATAATTTATAATTATTCTAGCACAAGAAATGTTAATATTTAGTAATACACCCGAATGAGCAAGACTGCCCGTACTCTGGTGCAGTTTCAAAAATATCAAAGTGAAGAAAGAGGAGAGACAAAGAGACAGAGTGTATAAAAAATGTGAATAACTAATAAAGAACGTTAAAAAATAGTTTGCGTGGAACGCCACGTGACAGAAGTGAAACTTGTTTTAATTTTTGGATTTTTTCAACTTTGGATTTTTCATTTTTTATTTTGGATTTTTAAAATTTTAGATCTTTGAATTTTTTATTTTTTATTTTTTATTTTCGATTTCTTAATTTTGGATATTTTAAATATTGGATTTTGGATTTTTTTAAATATTGGATTTTTTAAATATTGGATTTTTTAATTTTTTAGATTTTGGATTTTTTATAATGGTGAAGGGCTCACCACGCCACAAGCTCGAAGCAGTAGTAGCCTCCCACTCAATCCCTGATACCTTTCCCCCGCGCGCTCCGGTACATTTGTCAAGTTTTGGATTTTTTTAATTTTGGTTTATTGGATTTTTAATTTTGGATTTTTGACTTTTTTAATTTTGGATTGTTTGATTTTTTAATTTTGTTTTTTTTATTTTTTAAATGTTGGATAAGTCTAATCATTGAGTTGATTGTTTCTGTGCAGTCCGTTCGGTCACAGCCCCACTAATTTCGTGACGATTTTGTTCGTAACGCAAGTTTGGGTTAGCTCTCGATTTACTCCTACCGCGGCTAAAGAAGTTTTACTTCGAAAATAGTTTTAATAAAAAGAGTACAGTAGAAAAAGGATGTGAATTTTAAGCAAAATAAAACTTTGATTAATGCAGAATTATAATCAACCGGAAAAAGATTTATCCAAACAATAACTTAATTAGTAATTAATACATTACGTTATCTGATATTACCATTATAAACTGTGAAATAACACATAACTAAACAATGAGCAATTTATGGGAGATGCAGACAAGTAGGTAAAGCGTACGTAGCCCCGTGACTCCTCGAGCACTTCTCCTGCACAGATGTATTGCGTGTAGACTGCATGATGTATTGCAGGCGTTTTTAAACACTGCATTTGAAAAGGTTTGACGTCTAAGAACAATTGGATGAAACATGGACTCAGTGCATTAGTCCTCTGAAATATTCCTTACTGATGAATGATGAAGCAGTAGATCCTCATTTGACAAGCAGGTCCTCGTACTAGGTCTGAAAAATTTCCTTTCCATCACCGTCTATCGTTAGTTTCCCCTTTGAGTATTTTATTGTATAGCAGCTGATTACTCCTGATCATTGAGTCCATTGTTTTCTGTGCAGTCCGTTCCGTCACACCTCACTAATTTGTGATGATTTTGAGTGTGACATTAATTTCGTGACGATTTTGAACGTTACACAAGCTCTCGATTTACCCCTACCGTGGCTAAAGAAGTTTCAGTTCAAAAATGTTCAACATAAGTACATGAAAGGAGTGAAACAAAAATGTCTTATGGCCGGTTTCTATAAACTCGCGAATTACCTATGGGTAAATTATCTAATGCACAGAATTTACACAATTTACACAAGAATAACACCACACAAACACAAATAATTTAAAGATAGCAATCACTTACACTTGTGGCGAGTTTCTAGATAAATGTCCTCTACGTAAATATGAAAATGACAGAAAAAATGTTCCTACAAACTCGGGCTAGATCTGTCCAAGGGTAAATCTTTGGGTTAATTTGTCCTTTCATGGATGGCTGGATAAAATTTAACCTTTCATAGGATCAATAACAATGAGAATCAAAGCCTTCTGAATTAAATTAACTGTACAAATCCAAGGCCTTGCTCATTATACCATTGTAGGTTAAATGGAACTAATTTGTCCATGGGTAATTTACCCATAGGTAATTCACAAGTTTGTAGAAACCGGGCATTAAACAGCTAAAATATTACAAAAAAAAATGCTTTACATATCTATTAAATTTAACAGTGGAGTATGCTGAGAGATCAGGATATTTTCAGACAAAAAGAGTTATAGAAGCGGGGACCAAAATTAATGCTAATTTTTTCATTACGCAGATTTCAGCTGTTACTCTCAAGGTCTAAAGATCGTTCCGTGTTCGATATTAATCGATACCACACCAGTTTCGAAATTGAAACCATTGTCGAAATAAATAATAATAATAATTTATTTCACCACTGAGCAATACATTGGTTGCTATAGGCTACTTAACAATACTTAAAATGTGATATCAACATCTACATTCAGAAATTCTTCAATAGAATAAAATGGATTTTATTCTAGCCAGCTAAAGAGTACAGTTTTGTACCTACGAATAGGTACAACTATGGCTGTTGTCGGAAATTTGTTGAAAAAATTTACACCATTGTAGTAGCATGAATTGTGTGTACTGATGAGTCTGCATCGAGGGAGGTTAATGTTATTCTTATTTCTAGTGTTGAATGAGTTAATTTCTCTTCTTACTGTATATAGATCTAGGTTAGTCTTAATATAGATTAGGGTGCAATAGATGTATAAATTGTATACTGTCATAATTTTCAGCTCTTTGAACAATGGTCTACAGGAATCTCGACTAACTTTGTTGAGTATTATTCTAATTACCTTCTAAATGATACCGTTATGTCCCATGTAATATGAATTATTATATGGTCGAACAAAAATATATTTGAATAAGTGTTGAAATCTGAAAACATGAAAACATGTGGGCCTATACGCTTTAGCTATTCGATATTTCTAGATACTTTGAATATTATGTAACGTACTTTCGTGCGTCTAAATCGAAAGGAAGTGGTGACGTGTAGATGTGGAAAGCTCTTTGCTGTGACAGAGCATGCAGACTCTAACGTATAAGCAAATACAGGAATAGTATTGGATAGTGTGTCAATATTTGCAGCTCGGCGCTCAATTTTCTCATTCAAACTCCGTTGCTCTGCCATCTCGCGTCATCTGCGTCAATAAATAACGAGCGTTTCATCTTGGCAGGACGAAGTGGGGCAAGTGGAATCCTATTTTTACCAGTAAATTCATTCGAACATGATTACACATTTTCATTACTGACGTCTTCGAGCTCTGAATACACACATCCCCAAGCATTTTTACGGGGAAGATTTTGTGAGCGACTTAATAGTGATGAGAGTTTTATGTATTAGAGACATATCAAATATTCACCCTAGAACCTAGGTAATATAACTAAAGGTCCGGATTTTATCGATAAATCCACGAGCAAGGAAATTGCTTGAGAGAATCCGGACCTAGAGTGTTTGTTATTGTAACACTTTAGGAATGCTCCGAGAATTACTTACTTACTCAATGGCAATAGACAATTCTTCAGGTAGTTAAGGGAATGTTATCTATTTTATGGAACCCGAAGGTTCATTGCCGCACTTACCTGAGCCCGCCATTCAACCCTATTCTATGCTAAATCCACCCAACCATCCCTCGCAAATCCTACTTCCCTTAAATTTATCCTAATATTGTCCTCCCACCTACGTCTAGGTCTTCCAAGTGGTCTTTTACCTTCGGGTCTACCAGTCATTACTTTTGAGATGTGTCTTACCTCCCCCATGGCGCAACATGTCCAGCCCATTTCATCCTCCATGATTTAATTACCCTTACTATATCCGGTGACGAGTTATGCAGTTTTCTCCAGGCCCAATTTTCATCTCTCGTAAGCCCAAATATTTTCCTAATCACCCTGTTTTCGAACACTCCCAGAGAATTAAGCATAATTAAATGGATAATAAAAACCACGAAGATAAATAAAATGTATAATTATTTGTATAATCGTAAACAAATTAGTCTATTCCCAGACAATCGATTTAACTATTATAGGCATAGTAGTCGCGTTTCGCGCGGCAATGTCTATTCACTTACCTCTTGAATTATTTACAAGCTATTAATGGAACGATACTACTTGCCGTTACAGTATCAGAAAATGCCTTAGCTAACTACGAGCGTTCAGTTTGTAAAAATAAACAAGTTCGTTCCGGATCAAGGCTAGATACAACAAAAATAAGGTAAAAATGTTATAAAACTGCTCTTTATTGACCACTTCTACAATTGCATAGTACCTTCAGTATTAAACTACTAAAGTTACGGGTAATTATCGTTACAAAATTGCACTGAAATGCCGTTTCCGTGATAATCTCCACAAATATCAATATTTCTGAGTAATTTTGTTTTGTATCTATTTTTCCATATCATGTGAATAGCACTATCTAAAATTAATTGATTAATAATAATTATTTATTTTAAAATATGTTTTTAATGTAAAAGAAAATATATAAAAACTTACTTCATGTTTTTAAAATACTTATACTGTGGATATTCCAAAGATTGTAGAAGATGTTGTTCATATGGTATTTATGAATAGTTAGAACAAACATTCACTCGTAAATATTGACATTGACATTATCACGGAAACGACATTTCAGTGTACGAAACGTGGCTGCCATTTTGTAATTATGACAGTATAATTAATTCTGAAAATAAGATATAATTGTTACAGTAGTCAATTAAGAGCTTGTCAGATTACAAGTTTACAGAACAATTCATCGTTGAGAAAAAAGTAATGAAATTCACTTATTTCTCAATATTCAGTCGTGTAGTTCCTTTGTTTTTAATCTTTACTAAAAGAATTTTGCTTCTAGATATTTTAAGAATTTACTTATATGACAGGAACAGTATTTTGCGCAGATGTGAGAAACATACATTCAACAAACACAGTTGCTCTGAAGCATAAAAACAGGATGTTAAGAGAGAAAGAAGAAAAACTGTTTGCCCTGTTTTATACCACCGTTATAATCTGTAAACATTTAGCATAACAATTTTCCTGGCTTTTGTTTTCATTAATAACAGTGTTTTTTATATCTTGTTACTTTTTATTTTGCGTTTCCATAGTTACAAACCCAATTACCATAATATTAACATACGTTAAAAGTTTTCTTCTGACTCTAGGAGCTATACGAACCATTACACATGCAATGTATGAACGACTTCACCACAACACAAATTTAAAAGCTAACCTTCCGTGAAGATTGAAGTAAAAGACTTGTATTACTTTTTAGAAACATCCTCTTGCATGAGAAGATGCCATCATTTACATAAATTATTACTCAGAAATTCCATCGTTTCAAGGGCTTTTTAATGTAATAAAGAACGTTTGGAATACGATTTATTGTTTCTGTTCATGCAAATATAAAGCTGTTCTTATATATTAAAAAAAATATACGATAGAATATATTTTTCTTTCTCCTCTTCCTCCTTCTTCAAAGATTTCTCCCGTAGCTTAGTTTATCTTTCTAAACTACCTACTCTTGCATGATATGAAAAATATAAATTCTTCCTCGTTTTTGTTTCCTTTTTTGTTTTACACTCCCGTTATGTATAATATTTGGTAAATTATAATCTTTTGTCATAGATAATGTAAAAATATTTTTGAAATTAACCATAAATACACTAATATCTCTTTTCAAAACAAGTTTTAGCCATATCATTCTCACTTCTACAGATTTCATTAGAAAAACTTATAAGAGATGATTTACATCTCAAGGACATGTGGCATTCCTCAAATGCATGTTGCATATTTATTTATTTTATTTATTTATTTATTTATACAAATTTATACAAATATACAAAACAAAACAAGACCACCCGAATGAGCAAGCGCTCGTGCTCGGGCACAGTTCAGCCATTTACGTTACAAAATACAAATTACAAATATATAAAGAAAATATAATATTAAATCAATACCTAAAATATAATAATAAAAAAGAAAGAACAGAATAGTAAAAAGAAAAAAGGAAAAGTAGTAAGAACAAAAATTGAAACCCTGAGTTATTACAAATAAAATAGTTCCTTAATTGTCTACTAAGTACAGAGTGAAGTAACTTTTGAACTATGAAATAAGATTTTTGATAAACTTATTGAATTTTTTGTTGTTCATATGTACTATTTCTGGATGTGACCTAATTATAGAGTTATAGAGTCTTGGACCATTTGGAAACCTATTACCCGAAATTCTCTTGTATCAAGAGATTTGTATAAATTTCAATTTGTGAGTGATCAGCCCAATGCCGGGGCCTCCTTTGAGACAACACCAACACATAGGACGAGACACACCATTCACACACACACACTCACTCCGAACAAGGCGAGGATGGGATGAAAATGATAATGACGGGACCACAAGAGTCTAAAGTTAACCGACATTTGTCTCATAGGTGAAGGAAAACCCCGGAAAAAACCCCATCCAGGTAACTTGTCCCGACCAGGAATCCAACCCGGACCCGCTGCGTGAGAGGAGCAAACGCATCCCCTGAGTCACAGCGGTGGACATGTTCGGACCTAAGAGGGAATAAAACTGATACAGGAGGAAACTTCATAATGACGAGCTTCATATTCTGTACTTTTCGCCAAATATAATAAGGGACGATGAAATGGGCTGGACATGATGCATGCATGGGAGAGGAATGACATATCTCAAAAGTATAGACTGGGAAACCCGAAGGTAAAAGACCACCTAGACATAGGTGGGAGGACAATATTAGATTAAATTTAAGGAAAATAGAATTTGCGAGGGATGGTTGGATGGAGTTAGCAGAGAATAGGGTTGAATGGCGAGCTCACGTAAGTGTAGCATTGAACCTTTATGCATTTTCCTCCTGGGGTAGATTTATTATGCTTGTGATGCATGGTTCGTGCACAACATATTGCATACCGGTACCATCAAATTAGGTTATCTTGAATGTTGGAGTGCACCGTTGGAAATAATTAAGGCTGTTATGGTGGCGTACACATGGAGATGCTCTCAAATTATAATGTCGTTTAGAGGAGAGCGAAACAGCTTCCTTGCTTTAACGTGCACGCTTTAGGAGGTCGTCAAAGAGGATCAGCTTCTTGCATCTACGTAACAAATCTCCAATTCATTATCCAACCTAGAGTGCTTCTCCAAGTTGTTTTTACTTAAGACAACGAATGAGTCAATTCCATGTTCAGTGTTAATAAGCAGGCAATGATCTCAAATAACACAAAAATGATAATAGTATGCGGCCCGTCAACAAAGTAAGTTTCCCTAAGGGCGTTTCACAGACAAAACAAAATTTCATGGAAGATTATTCATGGAAATATTTATTGCAAAATATATAGCAAATGTTCAGCTATTTGTCAACATATTCGTCACAGGAAATGAGACATTTGTCATACCGTGGGATAAACTTTTGAACACTTGTAACTAGGGCTGAAAATCGATTAAAATTTCTAATCGAGTTAACGCTTGACTTTAATTGATTAATCGACTGATTAATCGACAAACAGGTTGGTATTTTAAACGAAACCAAAGTGTACATTTAATATTGTTTTACACGTCTAATAACTACTACACTACAGATAATCAGAAGAAATCCTGAATTAATGAATACCATTACTAGTTAACTAGTGAAAAAATATATACAAAACTTACATTTCCGGTTACTTTTTCAGCCAAGACTTGCAAAACTAAACTACCCTTCAGGTTTCTGAATAACGGAATTGTTTGGACACAATAGGCTGAATGGCACATGTTGTGCCAAGGCCGGAGAAGCGAGTTTTTCGGAATTCGACTAAATCGATTAATCGGACAATGTAATTGATCGACGATTAAATGTTTAATCGATTAATCGGTACAGCCCTACTTGTAACGTACAAGTCTGCCGCTTGAGATTTGAAACATTGTGTGATAAACTGATAACCTTCTCCGTTTCTGTCAGTCTCTACCATTCTCTGTCATTCACTATCATTTCTTGAGGGGTAGGAAAAGATTAAAATATCTGGGTGTGCGGCAGGGTGGAGACTTCAACACCTCCCTGCAAAAATTCGGCTAGGAGTCGTTTCAATATCCACCCTACAGCCCGGACCTCGCTCCCAGTGATTTCCATCTTTTCCTACACCTCAATAAATGACACAAACTCGATAAAGTGTTGAATGATTATAATTTCCCTAGAGAATTTATGAAATTAATAATTAGGACATCTAGTGCATACCCGCCTCTGGATTCAAAGGTCTTAAGTTCAAACAGACCGCAAAAAAAAAAAAAAAAAAAAAAAAAAAAACTTTTCTAGCACGACTCCACTTTCACTGATGGGTAAGTGACACATACGGCGTGATAAAGATTATTGGTAGTGCAGTATAAATAAAATCAGGTAAACTGATGTAACAAAATGCCAGAATGCTTTTGTTTAATCAGTGATAATTGCATTTATGATATGCAGAAAATTACTTATTTTTAACCGATTTCCGAGTTAGCTCCAGAGCGAGTTATTAAGCAGGGCTTACGGAAGAACAAAAGTCTAGTTTGACAGGCGTATGTGAAGGAATATGTGCGTTGTGTTATTTGCCAAAGCTAACTGTATTTCAACTTCCAAAGCCTTAACTTATATGAACACTGTAAAACAATATGTTGTCATGAGAAATGATTTGCATTTGATAAATTCTTTATAATACATTACCTTAAAAGAGGCACTAAATTGAGCATTACTCAATACCGGTCAACCGATTTGGTCCACTATCAACGGGGTTCTTCCCATGGACGTTATAAATGCGTATACCAAGTTACATGAAAATTCTGTAAGGTGTATTTGAGTTACCGCGCCTACAGGAACACGGATAGAAAGGCAGACAGACCATACAATCCCAAAAAGTACCATTCTGGCACTTAATAACTGGCACTTAATAACTATCTGTAAAGATTATATCCAGACAGGAACGGCATTTATGTTTTTACTGCGGTCACATAGACCTCACGTCCATGGCTAAGGATAGATTATTTTTCTCCCATTCGTGATAGAAGTTATAAAAGTAGAGCGATTAAAAAAATACGTAGCCTGGATTGTGTGCGAATTCTCCTGTGTGATTCCTAAAGAGGAATTTTTGCGTCCGTTTTCTATGAAGTGTATCAGTGTTTGCACAAAGTAAGTTGATACAGTTTTTGACGTGTGCTTGTCATGTGATAGCTCTTACCATGTGACAGGCAATTTCCGCTGCTTTGACACTCCGCTGTGTTGATGGGGTGTGGGGGGGGGGGGAGAATGGGATGCTGTAACATGTAAATAGCTACCTCACGTCAATACCAAACACCCCAAATAAAGTTAATCTCTTTCGAAAGGAATACTCTCAATATAGACACTTTTAACGCGACCGCGCTAGTGTGTACATGTGTATGTGTGTGTGTATGTGGTGTGTGTGGTTATTCACCAATTCTTTCAGTAGACCTATTAGCAAGTTTCACAGCAAACTTCCAATCCGATCCATTAGTTCATTTGCTATACAATGGAGATATATTTCGGTTTTCGTTGCCGTTTCTACATTCAGGAGTTTGCTTCTGGCTTACCGCATTTGTTTCTATTGCAACAGATACATTTTCGATTTCCAACAAAAACCAAAACCATTATTGACAGATGATATTTTATGTTAACTGGTTTAAATATATGATGCAAAAATATGATATAAGTAAGATATGAATTGTGTTATTATACATATATATTTTGTCATCTGCAAGATAGGCACTAGCCAAGGTACGTAGATATACCACAGTATAGTATAACAGTAGCGAAGCTCCATACAGTTTTTTTCAACCGGCGCGACTGCAGCTCTCGTAGCGGTGAGCGAGAGATAACACAATCTGTTACATTGTTTCTTATGAAAAATGCACAATCTAGAAGGCAGTGAAAAAATGTCAACAATATTTTATGGAAATGCTTGTAGTGCTATAAACTGCACCAACAGCCAAAGGAACCAAAGGAATCTCTCGATTTATCTTTCTTCAGGTTCCCTAAAGATCCTGAGAGGTAAGCAAAAACAGTTATTTGTTAAATTAAATTGCCAATTTGTGATTATCACGCTTGCATCCATACTAGACCACATCGGGAAACCGGTCTGATACTTTATAAGATATACAATGTCATCGATCTTGAAACTACAACTTCTCTATATTACCATAAAGTCTATGATTTGGTGAGTTCACCAGTATGCCTTTCCGGTAATAATCTCGTTCTAGTAATTTTAAAAATAAGAAGAAATACAGCCATATATTCGTATCTTTCCAATGCTAAAAATGGCTGTTTGCTAGTTCAATCTTGCCGGCCGCTTGGGGTGCTAGTGTCGCACCGATCTGTCAAAAGGATGCATTTTCCTTTCATTAGAGCTTCGCTACTGTTATACTATACTGTGGATATACTATTGGCACTAGCAATTATTGTTTAAATTTATATAAACATAGAAAACTGCTGCAAGAATATTATGATAATGACATTTAATGTGCGAGAATCGATTTATCACGCAACTCATAAAACCGTACCGGACTGCATAGAAAACACTTAAAATAATGATTAGGCCCATGGGCTTACGGTGAAATTTTGTTCGGGAGGGGTTCAATGTAAAGTCGTCTCAGCTCCATGTCCTTGCGCACATTGTGAATTATTACTTTTTTAAAATTACTAAACAGTTGTATTGTGATAGTTAATACACTCTAATAAATTAATATGCAGCTCAGTCTTTGAAACTGTTTTTGTTGAGATTTCTATCCATTTCCCGTTTAAGCTAGAGTCTATAAATAAAAACTTTCTTTCGAAAATTCATCATAATACTGTATGGTGTATAGGGCACGTTTTTGAAGTCATCTGTAAATCCACCGGTGGAAAAGCCCGATTAATGCCGATTACTTCATGATAATTTTGTGATGAGCTCATGATTACTGTTGGCTTTACAAACAGGTTGATGGATTTCGGCGGGAGTATTCGAGTGGTCGTTTGACAGATTCCAAAGGGATTTTTGTTTACTAGTAATACATCACTGTTATTAAGCTGAGAAACTATCAACACCACGAGGTTTTGAAATTTGAATCTTAAATAAATTACGATAAATCTTAAATAATGCTTTGATATGTACGACATTTTAAAATATGCAACAACCGAATCAGAGTTTTTTGTTTTTTGTTTTTTTTTTTTTTTTTTTTTTTTGTTTTGTTTAATGTCGTCCTATGATTTATAATCTTCAAAATAATGCAGATATTTCGGGAGGGGTTTCAACCCCCTCAACCCCCCTTACCGTACGCCCATGATTAGGCCCACGGTTTATCCTTTGTACCCTATTCTGAAAATTTTACACTTATTAAGTGCCAGTATGGTACTTTATGAGATTGTGTGGAGGAAGGGAAAATGTCTGTCCGTCCATCAGTTCGTCCGTCCCTCCGTCCGTATGTCTGTACGCGCGATAACTCAAATAGGCTTTATTGGATTTTAATGAAACTTGGTATATGCGTGTATAATGTCCATGGGAAGAACCCTATTGATATTGGACCTAATCGGTTGACCGATACCGGAGTAAAACCCAATTTAGTGTCTATTTTAAAAGCGCCATAACTGAAATACGTTTTATCGGATTTTCACGAAACTTGGTATACACATTTATGTTGCCCATGAAAAGACGTCATTTCATATTGGACCAAATCAGTACCGGAATAATGCCAATTTAGTGCCTTTTAATGGTATTATATAACAAAAGGCCCCATAACTCAACCCTCCTATATTACTCGTGGATGTTTGAATGGTAACTTGTAACTGTTTTCCTGTAAGATGTGGGATAGAACAACTGACAGAAATTTTTTTCCACCCGATAAAGTGGAAACAAATTTTAATGTAAAATTGAGCTGTGTTAAAGCAAAAAATCAGTTTTCAACAAAGTCTATTAATCAAATAAATACGAAAAGAGATTTACGCCTCACTGATGACCAATATGTTTTTTTTCTGGATTGGAAAACTTCTGTTCTGCTTCATTTCCCTTGAGAACGTTATGAAAGAGCTGTTTCATTTAGAGAGTGAATCATATATCTTCCGACGCATTACAAATATTAAAGTAAATAATACGGACGATTTATCTGAAGAGTCTCTACGGACGTATTCAATTCAAATGGAAAATTGAAAATGTGCGTACCGATATCCTCAAATACGGCATAACAAGTGTTATTAAAGTAACCAGTGATAGAAAGTAATAACAAAAACAAACAAGAAAATCGGGTAAACTGACATAACAGAGTGACAGGAAGCTTTTGCTTAATCAGTGACAATTGCAATTATGATATACAGAAAATAACAAGTTATTTTTGTTATCAATTTCCGAGTTAAGCTCCAGATCGATTCATTAAGCAGGGCTTAAGGAAGAATAAAGGTCTAGCTAGTTTGATAAGCATATGTGAAGGAATATGTGGGTAATGTTATTGTCAAAGCTAACTGTATTGCAATTTCCAAAGCAGTATATGAACACGCTAAAACAATATATTGTTATGATAACTTATCTGCATTTGATAAATTCTTTCTAATATATTACCATAAAATAGGCACTAAATAGGGTATTACTCAGGTACCACTCAAATACGCTTTATCGGATTTTCATGAAACTTGGTAGGCCTATAAGCATTTATAACGTCCATGGAAAGAAGCTATTTAATTTTGGTCCTAATCGGTTGTTCAGAGTTGATTTGTGTTTACAGGTACCAGTCAACCGATTTGGTCCACAATCAATAGGCTTCTTCCCATGGACGTTATAAATGTGTATACCATGTTTCATGAAAATCCGATAAAGCGTATTTCAGCAATCGCGCGTACAGAAACACCTACGGACGGACAGACATTTTCCCGTCCCGCACATAATTTCATAAAGTACCATACTGGCACTTAATAACCAGTAATAGAAAGTAACAACAATAAGAATAATTATTTTTACATATATATATATATCTTTAATTTCATTTTTATATCCAGGGATATCCAGCATACTTCAGAGCAAATAGGAGCCTTCTACCACTACGATTGCCTTAACAGTAACCAGAAGAAATTGAGCTGACTCTATCAACCGGTTTAAAATGAATTTTGGATCTGACAGAAAGCCAATTATTAAAAATAATTCAATACCTTAAAATTATTCGTCATTCACAATTATCCATACCGAAAAGGAGCAAGATGTCATTTGTTCTTCACTTCCTTCCGGCGGCGATTCAGTCGTGTGTTATACTCATTCACAATGAATATACTTTTTATTCCGACCTTGAAACAGTTCATTATGTTATTGCATATTATTGTGATGCTTAACATTATATTTTTGAGGGGGTGGGGTAATTTAATTCCAAGGTGAGACAGCTTAGGATGGAACTGGCCGAGAGGGTGGGACCGAGAGAGTAAGGGGAGTATTCCGCGGGGGCTATACAGCTGCATATACGATGGTGTGTATAATATAAATGTTTGATAATTATGGTGGTGCGTTTAAGGGTATTGTGGGTATATTGACTGTTTTTGGCGGAGTGTGTATGGAGGATTTTTTTTTAGTTTATCAACGGCATGTTCCATTACATCATAGCAATACTACATCCTAGGTTTTACATTCTTTCATTTTTTGTCGTTCTACACATATTACTTTTTCTTTTACAGATGGCCTATATTTACATTACAATAAATCAAAATTTATGTTGTTTACGAATTCAGCAAAATCTTTCCTGTTTTCTGTAATCAATTGAGTTTTCTCAGCTGGCCATTTTCCCCGTTTCACTATAATTTTATGTTTTAGACTGTTCCTTTCTTTGGCTAATATTTTTCTTTCATAAATTATATGGTCTACTGTTGTGTGTTTGTTAGTTTTAACTGTTCGTCTGTGTGTTATTAGTTTTAATTTTAGTTATATTTTTTTCTTGTGCACAGTTAAAGCATGAACAGCGTAAGGGCTCATGCAACGAATAATGTAAAAAAATTAGTTTATTCTTGTTAACAATAAAAACATTTCATTTATTCATTCATGATTCGGAAAATAGTGTTATTGTACTAACGGACCTCAAATCATACCTATTTGTCCCTACATAGCTAAGTGAAAATTTAATCTCGGCTGTTATAGGCCTACAAATGATTGATATTCGAAGTGAATACAGTCAGTTGTGAACCATCAATACCTGGAAATATCCCGGATATTAGATAGCAAGTCCAGGAAATGTATTCTTGTACAAAAATAATAATCTACTCTTTTCCGCTCTCTCTTCCCCTCTCTCCGTCTCCCCCTCTCTCCCTCTACCATTCCCCTCTCCCACTCCATCACTCTTTACATTTACCGGATCTTGTAATAGGCCTATAATTGTATTTCCTACTTCCGTCAACGAGTATTTTTTTTCCCTAAACGTTTCCCGGTATATTACATAGGGTCCTGTTAGTTGAAAAAGTAGGGCCTGAAACCCATGCAGTGGTCTACTACTCAAATCCTCGTCAATATTGGTGCGAATTTTTCAAACAATTAAATTTCTCCTTCACCTCAAACATAGTAACTTAATTTGAGTAAATCTGGAATGCTACGTAGTTGAATAATTTGTACCTAGGTCGTACTATTTTCCTAGTTTCTTTTATGTTTTTCAATGAATCTACTTTCACTCAAAACTGTCACAAGTGCTTATTTCCCTCCTACACATCATTATCACCAGTTTCCTTTCTTTTGTCGGATAATAGAATTGCTGAAAAATCCGGGTTGTATAACACTGTGAGATTTCTAAAATGCTTTTCAATGAGAGAAAGATAATTATTAAAGAGGAATTCATCGAAGGAAATTGTGTCGCTTTTCACATATGCCTGCGACGTTGGAAGAAAATTTTTACTTTACAAATCGTTCTTTACTGACAGATGTAAGAACTTCACAGCTTCTCACAAGAAAATTCTTATTTACTGAACAGCCTTGAATAAGATACAAATTTTACGGAACTAATATATATATATATATATATATATATATATATATATATATATATATATATATATGTCGTGTGATTGGTTTTTGCTTATTTTTTGTCCTTATTTATACATTTTTCGTGCTTATTTGCTTGTCTTTTGGTTTCCTTTGTTCTCCTCTGTGTTCCTAATTTTGCCCTTTAATTCCAATAGATATTGTACCTTTCTTTCTATTATTGTAAGTACCCATTTTCTTTCGAATAAGCAGATCTGACTTCCAGCTGGAATTACCTTAACGATAATGAAATCGGAATTTTTATTAGAATCACAGAAATATACTTTTGAAAGAATGTTTTGAATAGCTCATTTATTTATTCTGGCAGAGCTATGTCTATTTAGCATTCTATTCCTGTCTACCACTCTACCGATATAATAATATTTACAATTACCATAAATCAGTATATGCCAGTTTGTAAAAAATTAATTCCATTGCTACCGATATATTCCTTGGTCTTTACGACCCCAGTGGAACTCAGTGTAAAAAAAATAACCTGGTATCAGGAAGGTTAAATACGTAATTTAACTTTTGTTCAATCTTTGTCCACAGGTAATGGGCTCGGATCTTCTGCCCTGGGCTCTCAGCAGATTCAAGATGCACCGAGCCTAAACTTCAACCTTACATCTTCATCCGCTTCCTTCGCCATGCAAGGCATCACCGGAGGAGACTGTGTCTCTTACATCCGAAGACAGCTGAGTCTAGCAGAGATCACAAGGGGCTTGCCTCTCAACAACGAGTACGAACTCATCGCCTTTAGCCACTTCACCTTCAGCAGAGTGTACCCTGTAGACCTCGGACTGGGCAAACGCGTGGTCGAGAAACCCATCGGCTTCAAGAGGAAAGACCTCTTAGAGGCCTTAGTGAAAGCTCTTGATTCATTAAATAAGAACGCATCTGCTTCTACCACAGTTACCAACCAACACAACCAAAACTCTAAAAACCCTCCAAATCGTTATACGTTAGATGATTTTTTGGAGGGACTTTACAGAAGTGAGCCTACTACTGGGACACAATACGAAATGTACTTTAGGACTAAAAATTTAAATATTAATAATAAAAGTCATCAGGACCAAGTACCGACGTCTAGTGGTGTCACCAAAGTTACTCTAATGAGGCCTTTTGCGCCTCTTCAGACAATATCGACGGAAACCCTTCCTGTAGCCAAAGACAAAGAGTTGATTCACATAATCCTTCCTTTGTCAGGCCGCACCGCTACTTTCCAAAGCTTCATGGACAAGTTCGTGAAAATCGCTTTGAAGAACGATAGACGAGTGCATTTGACTGTGGTGTATTTTGGCGAGGAAGGACTCGCGGAGGCAAGGGGAATCATGTCAAGAGTTTTGATGACCAAAAACAGTGGTGGTAACAGCAACAATCTGAGGTTGCTGGCCCTCAACGAAACTTTTTCTCGTGGGAAAGGACTAAGGGTCGGTGCTGAAAGGGCGTGGGACCAACAGGGCTTGTCGAATAGCCCTTTGAGTAACCGTCACAACGGTGATGTGCTTTTGTTTATGTGTGACGTGGACGTAGTGTTCAGTGCGCGGTTTCTTGATCGGTGTCGGTGGAACACTGAGCCAGGCAAGAAAGTTTATTACCCCGTCGTGTTCAGCCTGTACAACCCTCATGTAGTGTACACCCTCCAGGGGAAGGAAGTGCCCGCCGAGACGGATCAACTCGTCATCTCTCGTGACACCGGGTTTTGGAGAGATTTCGGCTATGGGATGACCTGTCAGTATAGGTGAGTGAGATCATTGATTTTCAGTAACAGCAGGATATTATTATAGTTAATGCTAAATCACAGGTTGTAGATATGAAGGGTTCGGCTGTAAAACATGGTAACCCACACAAAACGACTTCTGAGATAATGATATCATAGGTTTTTAAATCAAAATTATAATTTATTAGTAAGTTTTCTTCCAAATATGAACACACATCATAAGAATACAATGTTTTCTGAATGTAATGGCATATTTAAGTGAAATGTATTGGGCAAAGAGATAACTTAAAAAAATTAAAAGTAAACGTGTGTAATCTAATTTATGTGGTTTATCATGTTTTACTTGAAGTTACTAAACGTGTCAACATGTTATATTATCGCAATGTACTTAACCAATTACTAATGCTCTATTCAGATTCTCCATTACTTTGTTCTTCATTGTCCTGAACCACTAAATTTGTGAAAATGATGTATAGTAAGAAGGTATCCACTCCAAACAAGCAATCACGTCATACAATTTTGTTTTTATTTTTTTTTCACAATTGATTTTCCTCTACTATTTTGCAGCCCGCGAATTGACAAAAATGCTTTCGTACAAACTCTGCCCTTCATGTGGAACAAAATATATCACAGTTTGTGATCTTCTGCTCTTAACGTTCTTGGTGTATTTACGTGCAACAGGATTAGCTTTCATACACACAAATAAATATGCATTTTGTAAAACACCAGAGCAGAGTCTTTGTTCCTTCTTCACTACTGGTTGCCTGGACATTCTCCCCTTTCTCTTCTTGTTTGGCCATTCAATAGGAATATTTTCACTTTCTTGTGTTTTACCAGCTTTATTATGCAAAAATACTCTGCTTTTCCCCACCACGTATCGTAATACCACGTAAAAACAACTTTAAAAGCCATCAGGAGCTATTATCATCATTTCACGTAAAATATGGTAACCCTCACTGTACATTTTACTAATCTTTTTTACTTAATTTCATCTGGATCATCTACATCTTCCCTACAAGATGTAGAGTGGGAAACTAGGTATCCAGTGCCACTCTCATTGCTTTCCTCTTCTTCACGTCCACTGGAAAAACTATTATTTTCCGTAGAGAAAAGTTCCCTCCTGAGCAGCCATGTTTTGAAGGTTACCATGTTTTACATGAAATGGATGCGGGTTACAGTAATATGTTTTACTGCATTCTCCATCCATGATGAACATATTCAACTAACTGAACAGTTCAGTAGTTTCACAACAGATAGCCTAAACTTCCTATGTGATTATCTCAATTTTTGAAAATTTGTGGGTTACCATGTTTTACAGCCGAACCCTTCATATTGTATAGTATACAGTGAACGCCGCTTAATGTAATCGCTGATAATGTTATCATCAGAGCCCGGATTTTGATGACATGTCATCTTTTATCTGGTACATCGTGGACGTTGCCCACTAGTGCAGATATTCTGATCATGACTCTTAGATTATAAAAATGGTAATTTTAGGGTCATTTTTGGTCAATTCCCCTTTTTTATTTTTAGGCCATTTTAAAAATTGAATGTAATTGTTTGGTCAATTTTGGGCCATTTTACGGTCTTTTTTCTTCCATTTCATATTTTAGGGATTTTTTTTTTTAAATTTAAAGCCATTATCTTGTCATGTCGTGTTGTTACTTGCGTTATATAGAGTGTTTGTGAATTTTCTTACATTCAGTAGCCTACTCTTGTCCCTCTGCCCTCTCTAGGAAAATAAGCGTAACAAAAATTCACATCGGTAAACAAAAACCTCCACTTGGAGGCCCTTCGCACCAACATAGGGGCATAGGATTCGAGAGAGAGAATAGCCTACTATCAGAAATCTAAATAAGCATAAATAAATAAATCTTGCTATAATTTTAATTTGTATGTACAAACATGGTGTTCGCTGTTTGCCATTTAACTGTATGTGATTAACTAATTACAAACCTATAATTGGGTCAACATAATTTATATTAGGCACAAATCTGCTGAATAAACTAGTATTTTTATATAAATTTTTGGGTATTTTCTTTAGTTTTTGGGTCACTTTTTGTATTTTTACGGTCATTTTATAGATCATTTTTGAAGTATTTTAGGTCATCCAAATCCGTGTCCTGGTTATCACCCTTACGAAGTCCCGTACGGATTAATACTGATACATGGAATATGCCGTTTATTGTAATCAAAGATTCTCTTTTTGTTATCACATTTTCCTTTTTGCGGCTTTATTTCTAAATACCGTGTGATTCAAAATGTTGTTTTTTATGGTTTTGTTTCTAACTCAACTGTATTGTGTTATCTAAAACATAACTTATATTCTTTGGAAGTAACGGTTGGCCTATTGTTCCCAGCTCACCGAATGACCAGTTCGAAGGGATGGTGTTCCCTAACTTTCTCTTTCAAGCAATAAAACATGTTTCACCCCTCAGTGTAGCTGTTACTTTTGATTTGAGAAGATCACAGTATTGACTTTCAGGGATTGTTAGTGTAAAATGAAAATATAGGCGTTGGTTGTTTTGCTGTGCGAGTTCACTACAGGTCAGTAAACTCACAAAAAAAAATACTATGAGTATGAAATATTTGTTAATGGACACCAAGGGGAAAACAGGTGGCCTGGTATTGGGCTGATCACTCATCCAGGAAGGCCCTCCATGTCCTTGTCTGGTCAAAATCCCTCTTCCCATAGGTCGCGGCACTCTAAGGACCGGCGGCGTGGGTCGCCTAAACGTCCCTAAAGGGAAGAGGTAAAACCTAAGGAAAAGAAGAAGAGAATGCAGCCCTCTAAGCTACTTAACACCATCAGAATTGACTTTGTTATGAGTGAAACCACCAGTGGGCTCTAATTTTAAAATAATTGAAATTTTTTTCAATAGAAGATCTGGCTTCCATACGTAATATACATAATGCGTGGATAGCATTAGGTCTATTCTGTTAGTCTTAAATATTTACTTTTAACATTTATTCAAAGCGACGCATGTATTCGTCAGACGCAGTGAGAAGGTTAATACTTTGAAATATTTTACCATTAATGGCATAATAGTAGTAACTCTCGAACAGGCTGCTATAATCGTTATGATATATTCTCCCTTAGGCCTAATAATTTTCACTGCAGAAGAGGCAGGCGAGGTTGAATTTTTTTACTCTTTAGGTCTAGCCACTACATTTTCTCTGGCTTTATAAACACTTTTAAAAAGTAAGTTATGATCTAATTTATTTTGCAAATTAACACATTCTTGACGCCTTTTTTTTTACACCCAACTTATTCTTTGTGAGCAAGAATTTTTCTCTGCGAGTAAGACATTTTTTAAACAGGAGTGTCTCCTTATATTGTGGCTTAGATTGAAGAATGTGGTAGAGGTCTCAAGAGAGCAATCTAGTGTTGTAGCCAAGAACTACTGCTGTCTCCTGCTTACTTTATAATGTTGGCAGCCATTTCCCGCTGCTGCCTCGTCACAAGAACGACCTCCTTGGCTTGTAATTTATGTATCTTCCTCGCACACAACAAAACCAAGCTTCCTCCCTGCTGTGGGACAGGATTACCAGGGTATCAAAGTGTCTGATGTCGCTGCTAGGTGCGATGTGGACAATATCTCGTATACACTAGGCCATTACAAGGCTCCTCAACCCCTTTGCACAAAGGTCGTAACACAATAATCATCTGCTTTGGAATGTAACGCTACAATTTTAGATCTAACGGGTTAAACTACAACCTCTCGAGAACTTTCCAGATACGTACCCTACAATTACCCGATCTGCAAAATAATTATTTCATCTCGTGTGATAATTGTGGATCATTTTTTTTTACATAGGTTTTAGATTTGGGGTCTTTTTTAAGTGGCAATTTCGATTTCTCCTTCTGGCCTCTAGTTTGGGTGGCCTCCGCTAGTTGCCACTACTAGGAAATAATAATTTTCCATTTATTATAATGACTATTCCACTCATGCGCCGCGTGTTTGATATTGACCAATAACGTTTGGCAGTTCCTCGGACATAGACCAATCACGGCCGTTTATCTTAAATATTCTTGTAGGAATCTCGAGGATTTCGTTTTATCGGGTAAAACCGTCTGCTCGTTACTGGACACGTAAGCATCAGTGTGCAGTGATTAATAAGTCGCATGTTGCCATTAAACAGCACGAAAACAGATTATTTTATACAGCATAATTTGTTTGGAAATTGAAATAATGGAAATCTATATTTATTAAAAACACGATGAAGTTAACTATGTTTTATATGCACCATTGTTAGCCCTGGTCACAACATGGTAACTCGAATCGATGCATGGCTGGTTGATTCATAGCAGGCCGTGATCTCGCAGCTGTTAGTTTCGTTTTTATACAACAAGTACGAAAGTAAATATTATTTGTATAATCTACTCTTATACAATTCAACGGCCCTAAATAGCGTGCTTGCTCGCCCGCTTCGTAAGACATCGGGTATACTCGGCGATGTTCGTCTCTCGCAGTCTAAACTTTCATGACGACTACAAAATTAGGAAGGAAAACCGTTTCTTTATTATATAAGGCCTAAGTGAAATGAACACAATGAACAAATATTCTAATTTTATTTTTACTTACAATTTTCATAGCTCTGAACCACAAACATTTTAAATAATCTACCAGTGTAATTTTCTTAAAAATCCTGGAGTCAATGAATAATGGCGGGCGAAGCCGGGGGAACAGCTGTAAAATATTGATGGTTTTATCTCTTGAAATATCGCTGATAATAATAATCCAAACAAACCATTCCTTCCCTTGAAACATTATATAATTTCTGAAAATTACACTGAATTGATAAAATAAAATTCACATCATATTCATGTCAATAAACAGCTGAGAAACAATACGTATTATGTGTTCACAACAGGTTCTTTGGAACTGCATAATCGATTCTGATATAGTTTTCCCAGGGGGCGCTTTCATGTCGTGGAATGTACTCTAAAGCAGGAATTTTAGCTGTTTCATTAATTATTAATGGCTTAGTTTATGAATGATTCGCGTGCAAGTGTTAATAAATATAATGCTTTAATAATCATTAGGCCCCTACACTCTTAATTTTTAAAAGAATTATCGTGGCGAAGCCACGGGCACCTCCTAGTACGTTACATTTTTATTCATGGTATAGTCTTAATAAATCCAACTCTAGTTGACGAGTTTCATCAGATAAATTCGCGACTGCGATAAACTCGTCAACTCTCGTGGGATTACCTATGAAAATACTTTAGAACATTATAATGAGACCACTATTGTAAGATAACCCAACTGAAATTCCTCCTGATTGAATTTAAAGGGAAGTCGTAGTACGAATTTTGCATC
Organism: Ectobius pallidus; assembly: GCA_964059195.1. Classification (NCBI taxonomy): domain Eukaryota; kingdom Metazoa; phylum Arthropoda; class Insecta; order Blattodea; family Ectobiidae; genus Ectobius; species Ectobius pallidus. The sequence goes on from CAXKWD010000008.1 coordinate 142,053,306, forward strand.
CTGTTGTTCTAATGCAGCTAGGAAATTTTGAATACAGTCTTCAGAAAAGTGTATTATTACCAGGAAAAACTATATCCCTTAAATGCTCAATATTCAGTTACTCATGCAAGTTATAAATGTGAACCGGACTGCAAAGAAAGCAGTTAATTATATGATTAGGTTCATAGTTCATTTCTTGTACTCCATTTTGTATATTTCACATGAATTTTAAATTATATTTCGGCTAATTTTCCGTTACATTATTACAAAATTAAGGCAAACTATTGTATACTATACGCTACATTATGCGTTTAAAGTAGGGATGGGTCGATACCAGATTTTCTCGATACTCGATACCGATACATGATTTTTCCTCGATACTCGATACTTCGATATTCGATACCTTCAACATTTCCAGTTTCAATAAATATGTACATTAAAAATTAAAATTTGAAAGAACTTTGTAATACCAACTAAATTAATTAAGTGTGCGTATTTAATGAGACAAAATTTAATATCATCAGTAGCCTATAATTATTTGTAAACTCTACATTAAAACTAAAATTAGTTTTTTAAACAGTCCACTTACAAGTTTTTGTTAAAAAAATACTAGCATACTCACTTAATTGCAGAATTACAAAAGTATCGAAAAAGTATCGAACGAGTTTTCTGAAGTATCGTTCGATGCCGATACCATGCAAGTATCGAGAGTATCGAGGTATCGAAAGTATCGAGGACCCATCCCTAGTTTAAAGGCGATTAATCAGAGGTTTATCGGGAGTATATATATGTATATATACTCAATCTGTGTTCATAGATTGTTTTCATTTTAAAAAAATACAGCGTTCATTTTGTGTGAAATTACATAACAAGTAATTTCAAGTAGATGCGATAAAATGAAAGTGATTGAAAAAACTATAAAATTATGGTGATAGGCACTTGCAGTTGTATCAAAACTCACATACTGAATTTGTCGCTAATTCATGAGTTAAGTAGATAGTCTAGAAAAAATAATTTTATAAGGCCTTTGCTGATGTTTAAATAAATTAAAATAATTTCTATGCGGACTTTCGTATTAAAAACCAGATTGAAACCAGCACTCTTCCAAATAGAACTTCCCTTCTTAGCCTCCCTTTCCTTGTCCCCTTAATGCTAATTCAACAAAGGCAGAACTCAATAACGATCAAGTTCTAGATACCCTATCGTTAAACCCAACGGAATCTCACCTTTATTTCCTATTAAGAGAAAACGACCTCTACCGTATAATGCTTACGAGTTCATTTCTATTTGTCCGAAATTGAACGATATTGGAAAGCTATTTGATTTTAGAGCTATTCTAGCCATAACATTCCTATGTTATTACATTTCTGTCGTTATTGCATTGAACGCAAAAACTAGAACTTGGAATAACAATAGTTTAATAGTGAACAGCATTAGCCATGAAAAGGAATCTCATATCCGGAGGAGTTTAATGTTTACTATGGGGTTTGTTGGGAAAAGATGTTTTCCCCGTAATATGAAATTGAAATAAGAGGAAGAAAAAGAGTTGGAGAAGAGAATTTCTGGTCTGGCATATAGAGTAGTTTGTTATCCTTGAACTCAGATTTTTTATTCAACTCTGCTGGTTACCTAGCAACTGCGCCGATCAAAAAACGTTCACTTAATATTATGAAATGCAAGCATCCCGGAAATATAAGTTTAATATCCTTTTGCTGCAGGCTGCTTCACTTCCTAAAATTATTAAAAGCGGTTTGTAGACATAGAAGAGTTTGTCCAGATTCCTTTTCTTCCTCAAGACTAAAGAATGGAATTTTGTGCATGCTTATACGCAATATGCCATTCATTCTTTCTAAAGAAGTGCTTTTAGTGGCCAAGTACGTTATGAAGAGAAGGGTCTGTGTATAACTGTTTCCAAATACAGTACAGTCAAATCTCAAATATTCAGCGTTGTCATTTTTACAAACCTAAAGCGCAACCTTTCTTTCTACTCTTCTAAGGGAATATACTTATACTAAATTACTTACATTTTTTATTTATTTATTTTTATTTATTTTATTTTAAAATTAGGCAAATACATAGATAATATATAAGGTCCTGAAATCCGAAAGAGCGGGAACTCATCCTCGGGGACAGTTCCATGCTTATATTTACCGTGTTTTACGGACCATAAGAGGCACTTTTTACCTTGAAAACAGAGCTTTGAAAGTTGGGTGCATCTAATGGTCCGAAGTACACTAAAAAGAATTAAAATTATGGTAAATATTGCTGGAATACTATAGTTATAAACAAGGTATTATTTTGGCACAGACTGATCAGGAAACTTGTCACAATCGTAAAATGAGGGTAGCTGGAAGCCAGGCATACACTTCGAAAAGAAAGGAACGTTGAGTTCTTTTACACGAAAGGAGTTGTCTTTGCCGGGTGGTTTAAATGAAGGCAATGGCATGTAAACAGCCGTGTCCCGTATGCAAAATTAAGGGTTGGGGGTCTTTCATGAGAAATCAGTTCATTTGTTAAAATTAACGCGATGCCACCTGTACAGAAGATATTTTCGTAAAACGTACGTTTTAAGTTAGAAGTGATTCACACTGATACCATTGTACAAGGTTATAATTTGTTTATGCAATAAAGCGTATTATTCCTTAAAATATTTAATTTAGAATCACATTCAATTACTTTTCCTTTAAATTTTCATCCTAAAATCAAGGTGCGCCTTATCGTCCGGAGCGTCTTATAGTCCGTAAAATACGGTACATGTTTTATGTTATTTAAATATATTCTTAACCTAAAATTACCTTAAAACTAAATATACAAAATATTGTGAAATAGTACTAGGGGAAAAGACAAAAGTGGAGAGTAAAGACATGACTCAATTGATATAAAAATGATTATAATAATGAAAAATAAATTACCATGCATTACCATGATAGTAGTAGGTATCAAATGATAAACCCATTTTAAAAGAGATGAAAATCTAAGTTATATGAGTTTTTTAGTTTTATATTTAAAGACTCCATAACTACCTTTGGCTAAAACTGGATGTAATGTGATTTTACAATTATATAGACGAGCACTGAAACTAGAGCTATATGATAAACTAGCAGAAGTGAAACATTTGGGTTCTACTAATGTACTAGTTTTATTTCGTCTAGTGCTGTTTTCGTGTGAAACAGTTTGGAATTTTGTCTTATTTTTATGGTAGAATTTTAATAAGGAGTATCTATAGATTTGGTCAGTGCTAAATACATTAAAATCGGAATAGATTAGTTCAGTTGGGTAGTCCAGCCGTTTGATTATGCGTTTTTGTAGTAAAATTGAAATTAGAGTTATCAAGTTTAGAAAACAGAGATAAACCATCGGTAATAATATGCATACAAAATTTCATGCAACTACTAGGCCGATCGTTGGAGTTTTTCGATTGGCCTAATCCTTCTGGTGGCCCTGGGGTCGACTCAGCCTCTAACAGAAATGAGTACCTGGAGCAATCCTGGGGGTAAAGACGGCCGGTGCGTAAGACTGACAACCTTACCACCTTAATGTTCCGAATATAAAAAAATCTTGGAGCCTCGACATCCTGGAACCCTCTGGGCCTCCATGGCCTGTAATAGGGAACACTTTACTTTTTTAGGCCTACCGATAATTTTCTCTAAAATAACAGAACATTATTTTCCAACTCCTTTATTATAAATCATTACCTTACACCTTACATTGCTTCTCTACATAGTCACCGCCGTTATTAAGGCATTTGTCGTAAACACACTATTTCAATATTACAATGAGGACATAATACTGTAGGCATAAACCTAAATGTTTTAGAGGAGTAAGAGCTGTAAAAGGAGGCGAACTTATATTTCTAGGGAAAGCTACCATTTTATTGCAAGGTATAATGTAAGAATGTTTATGAGAAACAAATACACTATTTCAATATTACAATGAGGACATAATACTGTAGGCATAAACCTACATTTTTTAGAGGAATAAGAGCTGTAAAAGAAGGCGAACTTCTTTTTCTAGGGAAAGCTGCCATTTTATTGCAAGGTAAAATGTAAGAATTTTTATGAGAAACAAATACACTATTTCAATATTACAATGAGGACATAATACTGTAGGCATAAACCTACATCTTTTAGAGGAGTAAGAGCTGTAAAAGAAGGCGAACTTATAGCCTATTTCTAGGGAAAGCTACCATTTTATTGCAAGGTGTAATGTAAGATTTTGTATGAGAAACTAATACACTATTACAACATTACAATGAGGAAATAATACTATAGGCATAAACCTACATCTTTTAGAGGAGTAAGAGCTGTAAAAGGAGGCGAACTTATATTTCTAGAAAAAGCTACCATTTTATTGCAAGGTATAATGTAAGAATTTTTATGAGAAACAAATACACTATTTCAATATTACAATGAGGACATAATACTGTAGGCATAAACCTACATTTTTTAGAGGAATAAGAGCTGTAAAAGAAGGCGAACTTCTTTTTCTAGGGAAAGCTGCCATTTTATTGCAAGGTAAAATGTAAGAATTTTTATGAGAAACAAATACACTATTTCAATATTACAATGAGGACATAATACTGTAGGCATAAACCTACATCTTTTAGAGGAGTAAGAGCTGTAAAAGAAGGCGAACTTATAGCCTATTTCTAGGGAAAGCTACCATTTTATTGCAAGGTGTAATGTAAGATTTTGTATGAGAAACTAATACACTATTACAACATTACAATGAGGAAATAATACTATAGGCATAAACCTACATCTTTTAGAGGAGTAAGAGCTGTAAAAGGAGGCGAACTTATATTTCTAGAAAAAGCTACCATTTTATTGCAAGGTATAATGTAAGAATTTTTATGAGAAACAAATACACTATTTCAATATTACAATGAGGACATAATACTGTAGGCATAAACCTAAATGTTTTAGAGTAGTAAGAGCTGTAAAAGGAGGCGAACTTCTATTTCTAGGGAAAGCTACCGTTTTATTGCAAGGTATGAAAGCGAAATAATAAGTTATCTTTCCCTGGAGAAACCACTTTAAACCCCACATAAGACCTGTAGCAGAGGAGACTCCCATTTGTACTGTTTTACTGAGGATACCAAGCTCAGCATATTTCCAACATCATTGGCTTCACCACAGTTTTTCTGTGTCTGCAAGGGGGCGCAGTTGGTGTCTTTGGCTTGTGTCCAGCCCCCACAGACCAGACCCCTTTGTGAGCTCTCCTCCCCCAAGAAACAAGTGCGAATAATGTGGTTTTAATTACACCAACTGAGCAAGCTAATTGATGGCACAGTGCTACCAACAGTTGCAAACTTAGGTCATTTCCAATCGATAGAGTACAAGTTGGCGCGCTCTCTTTAAACTCACGATCAGAATTGAGTTCTAGATCTATTAATGTCGATAGGTATTACTGGCAAGTATTAAAGTTAGTGAATACAAAATACATAGTATAAACTAACGAAAACGAAGTAGGCCTACTATATTAGGGAATAATTGTGTCACCTTCTAAAATGTTATTCAAGTTGTCCAAATGTTGTAAGATCAGCCATTCATATGCACTTTTTATTTTTAAAAAAATCTTGCAGGCTGACTATATTTATTAAAAACTATTAAAATTCAGCTTGATATTTTGATATCTGTCGGAGGAGATAGATTTTACTTTTAATTAAAAATAATACAATCAACAAAGAAATAATAAAAAAAGGAAATTGAGATATTAAAAAGAAATTGAAACTGTCATTTCCGGTTCTGTTTACTTTTTAATTGTGTACCGACTTTGGATTACTTGGCTTTTGGTACTATTTCTTCAATGAGTTGTACTATTTTATTTTGGAATGTACTAGGTTAATGACCCAGGGGTAAGTAGAAGGAACTGGTTCTTATGTTTGGACGGCGGAAGAACCCACCACAAATACTCAAAAGAACAGAGAAGAAAAGAAGTCGCGATTAACAGTTTAAGCCAGAACATGTATTCCAAAATTTCATCATATAAATACAAATAGTAAAGTTTGAATTCTTTTTACAAGAGTTGAACAATATGTACACAGAATAAAAATAGTTCCCAATTAATTATTCGACCTAAGAAATCGAACACAATATGAATTATAACAACATGACCACTAGATAAGAATAAAGCTCGCTAAATCCATTTCACATAGAAAATATTTTTTTAGTATCCAACTTCCATGATACTAGAAATTGAATAGCAATGTAAATTACTTTATAATGGCAACAGTTACTAGAAAACTAAGTGAAATGAAATTTGTATAATAGCAATATTTCAATTTCCAAAATACTGTAAGTTTAGTTACAAATATGAATAGTTTAAAATATAAGAATTGACTGAGCAAATGAATTAGTGAAATTTGTATAATAGAAATACTTCAATTTACAAAAAAAAACTTTAAATTTAAATACTAATATGAATTAGGCCTACTTTAGAGTGCCAGAAGTCACTAAAAAAATAATATCAATATTTCAGATTCCAAAATATTATAAATTTATTTACAAATATGAATTGCTTTAAATATCAGAATTCACTGAACGAATATATATACTATATATAAACTGTTAATGTTAACTGAATGATTGTAGATAGTGTTGTTCATATGAATTAACATATACACAGAAAAATAATCACTCAGAAATATTGATAATTCTGGAAGTTATCAAGGAAACGGCATTTCAATGCATGAAGCATGGCTGTCATTTTGAAACGATAATTACCCTTAGCTGTAATATTTTAATTAATTTTGAAAATAGTATGCAATTGTAGAAGTGGTCAGTAAAGAGTATGTCAGATTGCAAGGTTCTAGAGCAATTCATTGCTGAGAAAAAATGAAATTCACCTCTTTTTCACCTATGAATTTCACCCAAAGCTGTACGGTATGTCCCCCATTAATCTTACTTTATAGACCCAAGTTTCCTATTTCAATATATAGGCTTGCCAGATTTCTGAAATGTTCAACCGGGACACCGGAATGCCCCCCCAGCGTCGCGGGTATTGAAGGGTGCACAGCCTTTGCGGGTTTTTAGAGTGTTTTAGAGGGAAGTTTATTCTCAATGCTATGAATAAATGGTTACTGATTAGGACCCTAAACCAGGGGTAATAATAAATGACATAAGCATATAAATTTAAACTTTTTATTTTTAACATGTTAATATTTAAAAGTTCCTTAAGTAAGAAGAAACACATTGAATGAGGAATAAAAATTTGAACAATATTTACATGTACTTTTCATTGACTAGGACTTTTTTGAAGTAAAACTTCTTTTCTCCCGGTTGGGGTAAATCTGGAAAATCAGTCACACTAAAACGAAATCAGTCACAAAATCAGTCACACTCAAAACTACGTGTTTCGGAGCGGACTGCACAGAAAACAATCAACTCAATGATTAGGAGTAATCAAAGGAAATTTTTCAGACCTTAATTCCTCAATGGCAATAGACAATTCCTAAGCAATCTAAAGGTATATTATCTATTTTATGGAACCCGGAGGTTCATTACCGCGCAAATCCAAAATTAAAAATTAAAAAATACAAATTTCCAAAATTAAAAAAAAAAACAAAATTAAAACATCCAGAAATCCAAAATTTAATAAATAATAAATTCCAAAATTAAAAATTAAAAACTAAAAATCGAAAATTGAAAAAATCTAAAAATCCAAAATTAAAAAATCCAAAAAATAAAAAATTCAAAGAATCAAAATTGAAAATATCCAAAATTAAAAAATTCAAAGATCCAAAATTAAAAAGAATAAAAAAATAAAAAATAAAAAAATAAAAATCCGAAATTAAAACATACAAATTTCCAAAATTAAACAAACAAAATTAAAAAATATAATATCCAAAATCCAAAATTTAATAAATAATAAAATTAAAAATTAAAAAATCCAAAAATAAAAAAAAAATAAAAAATAAACAACTCAAAGATCGAAAATTTTAAAAATCCAAAATTAAAAATTGAAAGAACCAAAATGAAAAGTCCAAAATCCAAAATTTAAAAAGTCCAAAAACCCAATATTAAAAAGTCCAATAATGCAAAATTGAAAAAATCCAAGAATAAAAAATTCAAAAAATAAAAAAAATAAAATAATGTTTTACTTCTGTCGCGTGGCCTTCCACGCAATCTTTTTTTATACTTTTTGGTCATCTAGAAAATCAAATTTAATTTTTACCGGGACGTGAAGTAAACCGGCCGGGACACCGGGATTTTGTCTGAAAACCGGGACGTCTGGCAAGCCTAATTATAGTCAGTAGGACTGTCTATATTTTTGTAGAAAAACACCCTACATAGAAATAAGCCTACCTTGAACGATAAGTCTGCTATATGAACGAAATTAATATCTTAATAATTTCATGTTGATTTTCATACTTCCATTAAGTAAATTCTCATCGTTTACAATTATAGCAGCACAAACATTACATAATACCTTGAAGGAGTAAGTATGGCCGGAAGACATTTGAAGATGAAAGCAATAGCTAATGAATCACCTAAACCTGCCCTCCCACAGGATATCAGGTAAAGAGGAGCAGGGAACAGGTGGAGATGATGTAAGTTAAGATGCACTCAATACCACCCCATATTATTATCAAGCCCTCCCCTCCTTAGCCCAGGGGAGCTTTGGGATTCATATACCATTTTACCACACCATAAATTTAGATGGCAATATGCTGGCAATGTAACTCCCCACCCGGCACCGACAAAACCTCCGGACTTGATAATGAAACTCGGTATTTCATTCCCTGTGTTCCAAGATATATGGCTAAGTTTTCTGTCTTCTCCTTATTGAAACACCTTTTAGTAGGATTAAGTAGTAGATTCTTGCTTGTGGTGGTTTTGCCATCAGTGGTGGTAATTATAAATGAGTCCAGTGGCCTTTACAAAACATATATCATTGGTATAGCTGATCAGCTAGAATCAGTAAACCTAGTTAACGCTTAAATGACAATGTTTCCTGTAGGATACAGTGTTTTTCCATGAATTTATATAAAAATGAATGGAAAGAAATTGGAAAAATATTTCATATACATTTTGAGAATAAGATAGCAAGGAATAATCTATGCACCTAGTCATTATGTTATTTGTTTTCATTGAAGTTCGGCACGGGCTTATATTGTATGAGAAATTGAATCTCGCCACATAAAGGGTTAGTTGTAGTATAGCTTTCTCAAGGTTTAGGCCTATACTAGATTTTGTTTTCTTCTACTGAAAATTAAAACTGTCATCTAGATTGATTGGTAAGCTGAACCCTCAGAGTTTCCCTACTAATTGGGGCAACTAGCCCTATCCTTATCTAACTGTTTTAAAGTGCCCGACTGCGCGCAGAGGTCCGTTTTGCGTATAGGTCAATTGCGCGCGGCGATTATTACTGCATTTTCCTTCCCATTTTTCTGGAGACTTAGGACTCTCTATGAATGCCAGCCTGTTTGCTATTCATAGGTATTATAGGTATTGTAATTATATTTTGTAATGAGTGTGTTTCAATTAGATTCTTCATTTAATATTAGTAAGGATGTGTAGGAAATACGTAAATAGTAGTATAGCGTAACTAATGAGAAGATAACTATTAGCGTAATTAATAAATTATTTTCGTTTAAGGTTAGAGATTGAATAATAATTCATTTAGGTAAGAATCCTAGGAAAGGAGGTAAATCCTCCAAGTGATAATAGTGATGAAAATATTATAAATTTTATTATTGTTATTATTTTTTTAATAATTGATAAAATTATTTACTAGTGTTACTTAGATGATAAAGACTCACAAGTATTTGACGTATTTCTGGTAGGCTTGCGCGCAGTTGGGCTGTTTACAATTCAGTAGCTTGCGCGCAGTTGGGAAAAAATTGACCCTTTCGCGCGCAGTCGGTACCCACCCTTCATATAGACATATTTCCTTTATCTATAGTAAGATTTTTCACCTTGAATACTAGCTTTAAGACAAGCCCAGTGTGTACGTTTCCTAAAAACGTTTCTTGTTCCGTCTTTTGTTAGCTGGACATTTTTCAATTTTGGAGGAATAACCACATAGCTACCCTATTGAATGCCAATAATAACGGATCCTTAGGGCAGAGAGGTTGAGATTCTCGGTATTCCATGGAAGTAGATGTTGTAAATAACAGGATGTCGAGCTTTTATTGCTCCGTATTTTTATTGGTAGAACTCCACGGACGTTTTATCGGTGGTATGCAGAATCTTACTTCCATGTGCTTTATCTATTTTTACTTTATTGTCCATGTATGAGAACCGTGATGTTTACTAAAATGTTTTACAATGAGGTAAATACTGTACGCCTTTTGACACGGAAAATGTGCGCTTCGTTGTAGCACTAGTAGGTGCCCGTGGCTTCGCCCACGATAATTAATTTAAAAATTAAAAATTAAGAGTATAATAGCTATTAAAGCATTACATTTATTAACACTTGCACGCGAATCATTCATAAACTAAGCCATTAATAATTAATCAAACAGCTAACATTCCGGCTTCAGAGTAGGCTACATTCCACGATTAGAAAGCGCCGCCTGAAAAAACGATCTCAGATTTCATTATGCAGTTCCAAAGCTAACTGTGAACACATAATACGTATTGTTTCTCAACTGTTTGTTGACAGATGAATATGATGTGAATTTTATTTGATAAATTCAGTGTAATTTTCAGAAATTATATAATGTTTCAAGGAAAGGAATGGTTTGTTTGGATTTTTATTATCAGCGATATTTCAAGATTTAAACCATCAATATTTTACAGCTGGTACCCCCGGCTTCGCCCGCCATTATTAATTGACTCCAGGATTTTTAAGAAATGTACACTGGTAGTTTATTAAAAATGTTTGTGGTTCAGAGAGTTATGAAATTGTAAGTAAGAATAAAATTAGAATATTTGTTCATTGTGTTCATTTCACTTAGGCTTTATATAATAAAGAAACGGTTTTCCTAATTTTGTAATCTTCGTGAAAGTTTACACTGCCAGAGACGAACATCGCAGAGTACCCCCGATGTTTCAAGAAGCGGGCGAGCGAGTGAGCACGCTATTTAGGGCCGTTGAATTGTATAAGAGTAGATGTCTCCAATCTCTTCTGTTTAACGCACGGTTCATGTGGCGAAAGATAAGTATCTAGAATGAAGTCAGTTCCTTACTTATTTACTCAATGGCAATATGCAATTCCTAAGCAAGCTAACGGAATAATATATATTTTATGGAACCCAGAGGTTCATTGCCGCTCTTACATGAGCCCGCCATTCAACCCTATTCTGCGCTAACTCCATCCAACCATCCATTGTAAATCCTACTTCCCTTAAATCTATCCTAATATTGTCCTCCCACCTACGTCTAGGTCTTACAAGTGGTCTCTTCCCTTCGGGTCTCCCAGTCAATACTTTTGCGATATGTCTCTCCTCCCCATGCGCTCAACATGTCCAGCCCATTTCATCCACCGTGATTTAATTATCCTTACTATATAACTTATGCGGTGAAGCGTACAGGTCATGAAGCTCGTCATTATGCAGTTTTTCTTCATTTTCATCTCTGTATTTTCCATAGTACCTGTTTTGGAACATACTCAGATAATGTTCTTTTCACATCTATAGGCCTATAATACAATCGGAAGGATATTGTCTTATAAATAGGGGGCGGATTTTTCCCCCTTTGCATTATTTCAGGTTTCCGACTAATTTAAACCCGATTCCAAGCATCCTGGTGAAAATGGAACGGCTTTTATTGTGCATATAACTGCATATTTAGGAAATTTTCAACTATTGTAGCATATTTAGTATGAATATGCATATTTAAGTCATATTTTTGGCATATTTGTGTGCATATTAAAGAAATGTTGATGTTTCATAACATATTTTGTAAATTTAGCATTAGAATGATAATTTTTGAGAATTTACATATATTTTAAATAATGAACATTATAGTTTAATCAAATGAATTGTAATGAAACATAAAAAATATATACACAACGTGTAAGTGGTAAAGTCATATTTTAAATTTTATTCGTCATATTTTAATGTTTTTTAGGTCATAAATGCATGCATATATCTTATTTTTTAGGTCATAGAAATCCGCCCCTACTTATAAATATGTATTTTATATTTCTGGACAGAAGACGGGAAAGTAGAAGCTGCATAATTATGGAAAATTAGCCTACAGTGAGAGTAATTATAATAATGTTAACCCTTAAATTCATAACGTATCCACAGGGATAGGGCAGTTTATCTTAAACTCATATTAATAAACTGATGTAAAATAAATAGGAAGGCAATAAATTTCATGTAAAATTACGGATTAAGGTGCAGATTAAGGGTCTGATCATTGCGTTAACTACTTTCTATGCAGTCCGACACGGGTTTCTACATTGTATGAGAAACTGTGACAGCTGCATTTAAGGGTTCATTTTTACTATAAGTTTAAACATTTATTTTTTAACACTACTAGCGAACGAAAGCTAAAATAAAAATAAAAAATCTGGCTTCGAGATGCGTTCGGCCATCCTTCAGTCCATCTATGTTTACAATTTCAGTTCTTTGCGTGCAGTAGATTTCGCTAGGCATCACGCAAAGACAAACAGGCAGACAAACACGTCTTCTTCTTATTATTATAGATAATCGCGCACAGACAGACAAACATTTCCTGTTATTATCATTACCAGGGCCCGGATTCTAATAACGTCATCTTTTTATTGGTGCTGCATAGACATTGCCAACTTGTGGATAAATCCTAGTCATGGCCTCTAGATTATAGAAATGCATTTTCGTTAGGTCATTTTTTGTCGTTTTATGCAATCTTATATTTTTAGGGCATTTAGGTCATAATTTTGTCATTTTCGTGTAATTTGCTTCCTTATTTGGTCATTTTCATGTATTTACATTGAGTGTATTAACTTTTTTCGTCGCTAGCGGTGCTGACTTTGAAGTGTTGTTTGTTTAATGCAAGAAGGAAAAATTCGGTGTTAAAATTTGTCATGTCTCAGTCGGAAATGAGAATCAAAGAAACCCTAAAATATTACTATTGTTATTAGATTGATTTGGCACCAGAGTCTGCCACCTGCTTGGATTTGAGAGTGAAAAAACTACTGTTTATTTTCAATTAAACAACAATATAATCCATCAGACCACGAATGGAAATGCCGAATTTTGACTCGCCAGTGCCTCAGTGCCAGAATGAATTTCCGTGAGAAAAGAACATTCACAACATTACAGTTATTTACTGTTTTTACAATTATGTACGAACTAGTCTATAACTTTGTGTGTACAATAATAATTTTTTATAAATAAAATATCAGTTTTTAGGTCATTTTTATAATCATTATATCATTTTCTTTAAAATTTAGGGTCATTTTATGGGCCATTAAAGGCCCAATCGCTTTAAAATGGAATAAAAACAAAAAGGTAGACAGGAATTCAATCCAATTAACATATTTTGTCTACAAATAACAACATTTTCTTGTATCTTTATTGCAGAAATCTGAAAATCCATATTCTTTATTCATAGCACGTAGATGAAGTCTCGCATTCTTTACATCATAATGGCTTCCTTTCGTTTAATCGACATCTAATGAAATGCAATTTACTCTAACATTGTATATTTTTGTAATCGATCTTTGAGCTAAGCTCCAGATCGTTTCATAATTATAGCGTAAGTCTGCCGCCGTGGGTGGGTCGTCGGTAGCTCGCCTGCCTTCCGCCCCGGCGGTCCCGATTGGGGAATTTTCAGTAGGTGAAAAATCCCTTTCGCGCGTTCAGGACTAGGTGTTAGGGTTAAGTATTAGACCCCAGTATTACGGATGTTCTTTAAATTTCGGTAAACTTATGTATGACAGCGTGGCACATTCTCCAAGTTAAAATAACTTAGACTATCTAAACTATAACCCAACTTTAAATATCTAAATTTATGGTCGAAGTGTTAAAAAATAAATTTTATTTTGAGAGGAGGTTATCAAGTAGCTCCTCAATTTGAATCACGAGGCTGAGTGCACCCCTACCAGACCTCCGAGGAGATACCGGGGATCGAACCCGGGCCGACGGATCTGTAGTCAGCGATGCTAACCAGAAGACCAAGTCGGCGGTCACCATATGTATCATTTTATATTATATTTTTATTTTGTCCTAGTGGTAATAGAATTAAGAGGTCATATTATATGAATGAGTTCCTTTTAATAACATTATTCTACATCGTTTCGCGTGCTTAACTGTGTGGATACTATTAAGATTTTATTTTGGTTATCCTTCGGGCATGCGATGTGATGTGATGTAACGACATTATCTTCATTTTTACAACCAATTTACACGAAGAGAATGTTATACATAATATATTGTACTAGGTGCTAACTTTTATTCGGGCAGAGGTATGAAAGTTTTAGCTGTTGCTATAAGCGCTCCATGTACAAAATTTAAAGAAAATCGTTAGAGCCGATTTTGAGAAAATCGCAAGAAACCTATGGTACGGGCAGAGGAAGTAGTAAAAAAAAATTAAAAATTGACTGCAAACGTTTATTGAACTTTCTACCGTTAAGAATAATTTCCGAAATATATACAATATTCCCCTCAGATATTTCTTTACTGTAGGCTAAGCATGACCAACAATACATTTTTCTCACTTCACATGTTTATATAGAACAAGAGGCCGTGAATGTCCGCGTATTGAGTTGTTCACCAGGCAAGACAGTTTCTACAAACAAGTGGGTGGCTTACAACCACCCTTCAGAGAATATTTTTGAAAAAAAAAAGTTTCAAATAAAAGTTTTAGCTCTTGGTATAAGCCCTCCATTACAAAATTTAAAGGAAATCGTTAAAGCCGTTTTTGAGAAAATCGCAAAAAAATAAAAATTTCTTCATGTAAAGTCCCCCTAAAAAATAAGATAAATTTGTTGTCAATCTTCGGCTCACATCTTCAGAAGGTACCTGACCAAAATACGAAATTTTGTTTTCATACGATTTTCCGTTTTGGAGCTAGCCTGTTCACAGACATCCACACAGACAGACACACAGACATGTTTTGAAACGTGTATTTATGCTAGAAATTCAACTTCGAATTTGGGGGTCGAAAACAATACTTCCTCTACCTATAGTACCTGGGCAGAGGAAGTAAAAATTAAGTATCGGATAACTGTTTCGGTATGTCCTTGAGTAGGGAAACACGAAACACTTCTAAGGTGCTTTGCAGATGACAAGTCCTATGTCCTTCAACGGGCATAGATACGCGGTCCAATCAGAGACGGCGAGTCGGAGGGAAGACTCTCACTGCTAGCGGCAGTCTTTTAGCCCGTACACGTGATTGGCGGTGAAGGAAAAGACTTCTCATTTGAAAAGTACTTGCAGAGTCTTAAATTTAGCTGCAAAGAGCAGCCATGAGGAGTAATTAAAACTGTTATTGCAGTTAATCATCTAAACGTTTCTTGGTAAACAGTCAGTTAGATACTTGGAATTATTATTTCATGAAATAATTACTGGAGACGTACGCAGAAACGGGAGGGTTCTATTGAGACCAAAAGCCAAACTTGTGAGGGAAGGTGTTTGATAAGCAAAGCGAGCATTAAAAGGTCAAACTCAACAAAAATAACTTGATTTAAAATCCAATTAAAAGCATCCCCGCTTGCTGAGTAAATCAAAACCACAAAACCCGCTTGTGTAGGCGCACGCTTTAGAGATTAAAGAAAAAAGTTTGCACTTATTATTCAGTTACTTTAGCGAAGGAAAGGATTTAGTTCTAGTTTGCGGTGATTTATTTCGGCATTTGTTTATGGCCCCTCTATACTTCCGACTTTTAAATGAGACGGCATTAAGTGCTTATGTAAACATTTCAATGTTGCATTCTCCTTTCTTAAATCCTGCAATTTATTCATAAGGTAGATATATAGAAGGCAAGGCCAACGGCGACAATCTTATGACTTTATCTAATCAATAAATCAGTCTTATCAATAAAATATTTAAATTAAATAATAGCATAGCACAATATATAAATATGTGCAATTCAATAAATCTATAATAAATTTTTAAATAGTAGTTTTTTTTTATATAAAAGTGTTCCCTATACAGGCGTGCAGGCTCCGAGGATTCCAGGAGGTTTAGGCTGCAAGATTTTTAGACATTCGGCACGTGAAAGTGGTAAGGTTGTCAGCCTTACGCACCGGCCACCTTTACGCCCAGGAATGATCTTGGTACTCATTTATGTTAAAGGCTGAGTCGACCCCAGGGGCATAGTGTCACCAGAAGGATTAGGCCAATTGAAAAACTCCAGCGACCTCATCGGGGATCGAACCCGCGACCTTCCGGTTTGTAGTGCAGCGCCTCAACCACAACGCGTATCCCCAGTTGTTTTTTATAAGTTACTCAAGAAAAACCGGGAAATTAAAATAGAATAAAATAAAACATGAATATAATCGTTTTGGGCAACTAATACTAGATCAATAATTTTTAAAACTTAACGAGGATGTAACTAATCTATTAGGTCTATTTCTTGAAGAGTGTTAGATTGTAAAACAGGTTATCGGGATGAATGTCAAAGTAGAAAGCAAAGAAAATTAAATAATAAAATAGGAATAAGCAGGGCGGTGAAAATTAGCCAATGTTAACATTGTACTAATACATCAGTAGAAATAAAATAAACATAATTATATCGTATGTGAATACAAATTTTTACGTAAAATAAATGCATGCTTTTGCATCAAAGATAACTGTTCGTAAACAGGATAATATTGCACATAGGCCTATTTCTATAAAACTTTAAACATTAATCCAGTTATCGCTATCCGTCCAAGCAATTTTACTGAGCGCCATTTCTGCTCACTAAGATTTCAGCGCGCAATGTTTTGACGTAATTTTATAACTTCAAATTTGCTCCTTATCAAATTGAATAGAATAACATTTCTTCTTCCCTTGCTCTTTCAGGTGTACTTTTTTCTTTCTTTTAATTTTTTAATTATTATTAGAAACTAGGGATGGGTCGATACCAGATTTTCTCGATACTCGATACTCGATACCGATACATGATTTTTTCCTCGATACTCGATACTTCGATTCTCGATACCTTCAACATTTCCAGTTTCAATAAATAGGTACATTAATTAAAATTTGAGAGAACTGTATAATACCAACTAAATTAATGAAGTCTGCATATTTAATGAGACAAAATTTAATATCATCAGTAGCCTATAATTATTTTTAAACTCTACATTAAAAATAAAATTAGTTTTTTAAACAGTCCACTTACAAGTTTTTGTTAAAAAATACTAGCATTCTCACTTAATTGCAGAATTGCAGAATTACAAAAGTATCGAAAAAGTATTGAGTGAGTTTTTTTAAGTATCGTTCGATGCCGATACCATGCAAGTATCGAGAGTATCGAGGTATCGAAAGTATTGAGGACCCATCCCTATTAGAAACAAAGCCATATGATTAACAAAATGCTCAAGTTGTGCATCTTTTTACTTAGAGACCACTAGCCGGTTAACTCCATGAAAGTCTATGGTCTATCAGGGCTGTCCAACTGCAAGTGCCCCAAGGGCCGCTTTTAAAAAAAATGCTGTTTGGAAGGCCGCATTATAAAATACTTCGTATGCAACTTTATCAGTGAGTTTTAATAGGTATGGTATACAAAGAAAATCGCGTTTGTATTATTATTTTAATTTATTTAAAAAAAAAAAAACAAATAACAAAAAAA
Organism: Ectobius pallidus; assembly: GCA_964059195.1. Taxonomy (NCBI): domain Eukaryota; kingdom Metazoa; phylum Arthropoda; class Insecta; order Blattodea; family Ectobiidae; genus Ectobius; species Ectobius pallidus. Next base: position 142,070,942 of record CAXKWD010000008.1, read on the forward strand.
ATTAGTGGGAAATTTGAGGATGTTGGTTTTCACTAACTAATGCAGCAACGTTAACTTTAATGTTTGTTGTTGATCAACGAAGCAAGTGTAAGTGACTTATCGGACAAGGAACATGTATATTTTGACTTTCTAAATTTCATATTTGAGGGTCGAAAAAGTGAGATGTTGGACAGCCCTGGTCTATATCATAAGTTCATTGATAAATTTCATTTTGTTCCTCCAGTGCTGATAATACGTTTTTAATTATGAATTATTTTCCACCTTCAAGCACTAGTATTTTATATTGATATTGCAATAATAGGGTGCTGACGGAGAATTTCTAGACAGTTTTTTTGTACCTGTTTATTTAATTTTTATTTTATTTTATTATAATATCTTATATTATATTATATTTTTTTGACATATACACAATAACATCTCTTACGCATATGTTGAAGAAGAAACGTCAGGTTAAAATCTATGTACAAAAGTATTCTTCTACCAACAGTCACAATATTAAAATTAATAATAAACATTTTTAGTAATGAGAATGATAATGGAAGAATAGACTCTTCTACATTTTTTAACTATTGACGATAATTTTAATATTATAAAAAACAGTGTACACATTATATTCTTGTACATTTTTAACCACTGACAATACTCCTTATTAATTTTAATATTGTGACTGTTGGTAGAAGAATACTTTTGTACATAGATTTTAACCTGACGTTTCTTCTTCAACATATGCCTAAGAGATTTTATTGTGTATATGTAAAAAAAATAATAATAATATAATATAAGATATTATAATAAAATAAAATAAACAGGTACAAAAAAACTGTCTAGAAATTCCCCGTCAGTACCCTATTATTGCAATATCAATATAAAATACTAGTGCTTGAAGGTGGAAAATAATTCATAATTAAAAACCTATATCATAAGATCGTTTATTTCTATTTATTATTATTATTTTTTACTCCATTTTCATAAAGCTTGCAGTGATTCTTCCTTAATTATACGATATAATTTCCTGCACAACTATAATGTTCCTGCGGAATAAATAAATAACTTGGGTTAACCTCAGCTCGTCTTCAGTATAGTGACGTCATCCGGGATGATTGTTTATCGCTCGATCCTGCAGGATCTGTATAAACTTTCTACATAAATACGAGCTCTGGATGGAGTTAGCAAGACAATGGATCCATAAAGCTGGAGCACATTAACAATAAACTCAAGTTAAATATGTTTCACAACTTCTATAAGTAGCCATTAGAACAGAGAAACTTACGGTTGAGTTGTAAACGGCGTTCGTAACGTCACACCCGCACACATATAGGCCTAGATTGAGACAGAGGAGGCGATAGATAAACCCCTTCGGATATCATAATTAATTATTGTGAAGTGAAATGCTTTTTAACATGAATTTTACAATTCAATTCATTTTTTACAATAATTATATTTGTATGCCAAATTATACAGGGTGTTAATGAACAACACCTGTGTATATCGCAGACAGACAAGCAAATTTTATTAGGAGACCAATGCTCACAGACGTTAAGCTGTGTATGCTACAGGTCATTAAAGCCAATAAAGCGAAGACAATTTTCTTCAAATTGGCTTCACGCCTTCTTAGTGATCGATAAATACCTTGTTCTTAATCATTCAATAACAGCTAAATCAAATTTAGATTTTTTATAAGGTGCAAAATGTACATACTAGTCACGACTGCCCACCACTGCATTATTTTTTGTTCATAACTGCAGTGTTAATAACAAAGTTCAAATTGTGTGTGTGTGTTTTTTTTTTATTTTCTTTATTATTTATTCGGTGGTGCAACATATCGATCATCATTTCTTCACAGTTGACCCAACCACTAAACCATTTCCACTGTTCATTTGTTTCGCATCATGGACTTAGAGCCTGCTGAGGATGACCAGAAAATTTTGGACAGAACTGCTTATGTTGCCCGTCTTCACTTTTAAGCCGATGTCCCACGATCCAATTTGTTGGTTGAAAAATTTGTTCAAGTAGCATTTCTATGCGCTGTGGCTCAGAGGATGTGTCCGATCCTCTCACGCAGCGGGCCCGGGTTCGATTCCTGGTAGGGACAAGTTACCTAGGTGAGGTTTTTTCCGGGGTTTTCTCTCACCTGTGATAAATATTTCGTAAAAAATAATACTTGTGGCAAGTGCGTACATATCGACCGCCGTGTCGATTGTAGTAGCTATCGATTTTCGTATCCGCTGTACATTGACTAAAACGCACTCTCAAATGTTTTAATACATAGTTGTGTAATATATGTAAAAGAAATAGATACTGTACCTAATGTTTAAAAATAAAATTTTCAGTATAGTCTCCACTTATAGCCTGTGAGCATGATATTCTGAGCTGAGTTGATACTTATCAACAGACACTGATATGCGTTGATTGACTGCAACATGTAACATGTGTTGGAGCTGTTAACTATTAAACAAAATGTGCTGGTGCAGTCGCATGATTGTATGAGACCCTTGTCAGCAAGTACTCTGTAACGGATCATAGAGACTTGGACTTCATGCCTGCTCTTGCAATATTGATTCGTACAATATCTGTGCATCAGCGGCGTATAGGAGAATGAACTATACAACTGGATAACAAGTTAACTGAACGGACTATTAATTACAGAGAAGGTAAAACAGTTAACTGTAGTTTGAACATATAGTTAATTGGATATTGTTTGTATAACTGGGACGCTGGGATCTGAACCAAACACGTGCAGATAGCTTATCCTCCGCCGATAGCAATGGAGTAGGGGCAGAAGAGAATGCATGTACCGTACTATTCATTCCACACTATGCGGTTTATAATAGGACCTAACTATTGAAAACAAAAATAAAGTGAATAAAGTATTTGTTTTTTAGTTATGAAATATTATTTAAGTAATGTTGTGTATCTCACAGAATATCGCCGTTGGGTCTTCACTATTGAATGCTGTGAGGCTAACTAAGATGTTTTTATACGGTCTGTACAGTATGAACTGGCTGGGAACATCACGTGAGATGAAGGTCAAGCAGGTCTAGATTACATCATCGTAGCCTACTGCGCAGCTGTTTGTTTGGCTCAGGTCTTACCGATCGAGTTATACTTATCCGAGTTATGTTTATTAAAAAGACAATTATTACAGTTAATTCCTATTATCCGTCCACCGCTGTGGCATAGGGGATGCGTTCGCTCCTCTCATGCAGGAGTTGTTTTATATGACTATAAATCTTCAGACATGGGACCGTCACATTTAATGCACTCCTAAGTACCATTGAACCCGTGATTTTGAGCACAGATAGTCAACCCTGTATGAGAGAGAATTTTTAGATGATGATAATAATAATAATAAAATGTTTTCTTTTACCTTGCAGAGTTAAGCCCATAAGGCCTATCTTGCACTCAACCAGGAGAAAAAAAAATATAAATACAAAAAGCTTACAAAATAATTTATTATACAATAGTTGATCTTACAAGTAACATTCCAAAAAAGAAATAAAATAAGTTTTAAGATACATTAATAACTATGTGCACAAATAGAGGGGATCTTCGGAGATGAAATTTTTAAAATTCGTGGCTTTCAGATAAAAAAAGGAATCAAGAAATAAAGGCTGAACTAAACATACAGAATATTCTTGAAATAGTAAAAGGATATCAAGATAGGCGGCTGGAGCATATACACCGAATGTCAGATGGAACCATAACGAAAGCCGCATATATTTACAATCCACGAGGAAAGATATCTCTTAGCAGACCCAGGAAACCATGGCGAGGTCAATTTTTTGGAGATGGAACAGGCCAACAGGCCTAACCCATAAAGAAGATTATGATAATGATGATGATGATGATGACACTAATATACAACTTATTAATAATTGAAAGATATGTGTTCTTATAATGTAATGACATGGATGTAAGGATATACAAATTGACATCACTATTTTAAAATAAAGTAAAATAATTTAAAATAAATAAATACATAAAATAAAATTAAAATAAACCTAAATATTTTCAGAACTATGCAGATAATTTAGTAATTTAGATTTGAACGATGATATAGTCGAGTTTTCTTGAGCTTTCGTCAAATAAATCGAAATACGAGAGCTTCGCATAGATTTCAGAGACGATACAAAAGAGAACGTGCGGTATCAGGGCTTCAAGCAAATGCATTCGCTTGTAATAACTAGGAGGTGAATTTCTATGACCTAAAAAATAGGATATATGCATGCATTTATGACCTAAAAAACATTAAAATATGACCAGTAAAATTTAAAATATAAATTTACCACTTACACATTGTGTATATTTTTTTAAGTTTCTTTACAATACATTTTATTAAAATATCTGTATCTGTATCTGGTACCCTATGATCCCCAGGTGGGGCGAAGGGGCCTCCAATGGAGGTTTCATTACCTATACTAATTTTGATATGCTTATTTTCCGAGAGAGGGTAGAGGGACAGGTGGTAAGCCCATCGCCTCGCAACCCCCCTCTGGAAACTAAGTATTTCTTGGGCGTGAAAGGGCCGAGAAATTTTGTCCAGAGGCTCTAATTTAGGCTTGGAGTTCTTTTACGTGCCGTAAATCTACGAAACGGGACCCCCAGCTTAAAGTCCCTCCCGGAGGACTCCGTGCTCAGGATTTTTACGTCCTGAAAAATCCATCGACCGCGGCCGGGTTTGACCCCGCGCCCTGCGGATCTAGAGGCGGGCACGCTACCTCTAGACCACCGCGGCCGACTTATTAAAATATAGTGTTAATTATTTAAAATATCTGTAAATTCTCAAAAAGTATAATTAGGCTATAATGCAAAATTTACAAAATATGATATGAAACTTCAAAATTTCTTTAATATGCACACAAATATGCAAAAAAAATATTACCTAAATATGCATATTCTTACTAAATATGCTACAATAGTTGAAAATATCATAAATATGAAATTATATGCACAATAAAATCCGTTCTATTTTCACCAGAATGCTTGGAATCGGGTTTAAATTAGTCGGAAACCTGAAATAATGCAAAGGGGAAAAATATGACATGTCATAGAAATCCGCCCCCTAGTAATAACGTTATTCAACAGTAATAATGTCCGGTACTCGTCATATCTTTTACGAGAGTGATTTTTGTACTGACTACAGAGTTTCGCACTGGGTTTATTAGCCGATCTATCCAATTAGCAGTATGCCAGCGATGAAAACATGATAATCAAATTGATCATCGGCAGTAGATTGCGACCGCTTCCGATTGCCTCTCTGTCACCTATACTGCAGGCCTACATCTATATAGATACACGAACTCTATGCAGGTGTGATACATTACCCCGTCCCCCTATCCCTCATATGCTGATTGATGATGTACGTGGACCAGTATACTCTACAATGCCTGTGAAACCGGATATCTCAATATAGGCGGTTCATAGTCAAGTATACCCCAGTAATACTGCATTATGCAACAAGACGCGAGTATTTTCATAGAACTCTTAATTATCATTATAGGAAAGATGTACATTTCTATTTCGAATCTGTCTGGCCATATCTCAAATCATATCTCGGTGTTAAGTTTCAAATCATAGTTCAGTGTTAAGCTTAAGGTCAGAATTTCAATTTAGCGTCGAACATAACTTAATAACCGTATTGTTAGGTAAATTAATGTTTTATTAAATCCACATGCATCTACATTGAATCCACTTTGAATTACTAACTTAGATATACCAGATCGGCAAGACGTAATACAAGACGTTACTAATTTTCTAGTTGAATTATCGATGTACTTCGAGTTTAAAGCTAAATAACAATGTATATATTTTAAATTATCTTATAACTACTACATTTTACCTTAATTTAATATCAAGATTTCAAATTAATCAAATCAAGCTTAGAAATATATATATACAGGGTGTTTCAAAAATACTTTTACAAACTTCGGCCATGGGTTCCTTACACCAAAAGAAGGGAAATGTTCATATGAACATAGGTCCCATAATCCTTTGTTTTCTCGTTAGGAACTGTTCAACACATTGGTGCACTCATAACACGTCAGTTAACGTAGATAGAAAGGTGAAGTCAGATTGAAAAATTCAATGTCACCCCGGTTGAGGATATTTGGTGGCCCGCAGCCCTGCATTTTATTTTTGTGGTTGAAAGGGAATTGAACCTAACTGTACTGAATGTGTGAAGTAGGAACACAACTATACTAGATTTTCCTGTCCCTGCTCCTTTGAAGATTTAGATGTAGATATATTTAGCGAAATAAATGACTTTGTCAAGTACATGAGTTGATCAATTTGTACAAAATAAATTTTAGGTACACAATTATACTTAATTTATGGGTTATGAATTTTGGCAAGTACTTGAATTGAACAATATTGAACAAAATTAATTTAAGGTAAACAAAAATACTTAAAATCTAGGCTATGAACTTAGATTAAAATTGAATAATTTTGTATAATTTAGGTACTGAAAATAGTCAACTTACCTTATACATCTCATAATTTAGTCCTCTCTTTAAATTCCTTTATTGCATAAGAAGAATTTTCTACCAGGTAAGATTTTATCTTTCCTAGCTTCATTTTAAGTAGGCTATAAGTAGAGCCCCAAACATTCATGGAGTTAATACAGCATAAAGTTACAGAAAACAATGTTTTTTGGAAATTTCATTCTTATGATTGAACAATGTGATGATGGATGAAAATGTTATTCTCGCAGTTTGTGTTATATCTGTTGTTTTGACAGCTGACACATTCATTTTTCTTCTACTGTTACAGGTCAGACTTTTTAAAAGTGCGTGGATTCGACGAAGAAATCGTTGGATGGGGAGGTGAAGACGTCATGCTGTACCGGAAATACGTCAGAAGTCACGTCAAAGTAGTGCGGGCTACTGACCCTGGAATCTTCCACATCTGGCATCCCAAAGTGAGTTTTGCAATTCCATAATATTCTGCATGATCATTTCTTCTGAAAGTTTTGTACAATAGGTTTAGTGTGTGTTTTCTTGAATAGCGTTCGTCAAGCCCCATGAATGCATTTATATTATTTGTTAGCTCTATGGATGAATAGCATATTTTGTGCACGATATATTTTAGGGAATGAAAGATAAAGTAGATAACATAAAATGATTTTCTGTACCTCGTCTTTAGGAAAAGCTTATTCATCGAGAACTTTAATGATTTAGTTAACGTGTACAAATAAATACTATTTGAAAGGCAGTCGAAGTTGAATACTTACACGCAATCATTTATAAACTAAGTGATTAATCATTTAATGGAACAGCTAAAAATCCGGCTTTGGAGTGAATTCAACGATTAGAAAGCGACTATATTCTATTCGCCATTATAAACAAACGAATCGACCAGGTTGAGCGCACAGAATCGAAACTATCGATAATTCCATGCGATATATTGAAAAAATCGCGATGCTTTTATTTTCAGGCTATGACAAAAAAAAAAGCAAAGCCATCTGCAACTGATGTGACAGTTGAAATGTATTACCGAAAACTGATGCTTCGAAAGCGCAAGAAATGCATGTTTTCTGCCTGTTTTTCACTCATAACTCGCGAACGAAAGCTAAAATTAAAAATCCGGCTTTGAGGTGCATTGGCCACACTTAAGTCCATCTGTATTTCAAATTTCAGATCACCGCGTGCAGTAGATTTCGCTGGGCATCGCGCACAAAACAGACAAACACTTCCTCCTATTATTATAGATGAAAACAAAGAAACATGTGTTATATAATAACATCGTTATATCACATCGTTAGCTGTTTGTTCTACAATTTTGTTATGACCGGAAGGTACGTGTAGGCTATTTCAACATAATGTTTTAGTGCACATTATTATTTTACCACAATCGGCTTTCAATGTAACTTGTGTACAATTTGCTGAGATTACATTTTAATGCGATTTTGTGCTGCACTTTGTATAGCCCTTAATTCCGTTTTTAAAATTACCATGTATAATAATATGAATTTTAAACGAAAATTCACTGTAGAATTTAAGAATAAGGAAAATAATAGGATAGGCTATTCTGCCACACATCTCAAAACAAGTTTCGGCTGGTATAAGTGTTTATAGACCTATTGTTAAAGTAATTTTCCAGCGAGATGATGTTATTCATACTACTACACTTGTGATATTTCACTATTTCATTGCGTCTGGTCCTTACCAGTTTCGTTGCGGTTTTGACGTGTTTTGTCTCTCACAAATATCCTAGACCGATATTGTCCAATTAGCATTTAAGATTATTCTAAGACAACACAAAGTAATGAAATTTGCACATGCTGTCAAGTTGACTTTTGTTAACAAAACTAAAAGAGCACAGCTCTCTACCATCATTAGATTTTCAGTATTGTTATTTTTAATTATGGTATGCAAATTACGATAAACTCTAATATCATAAGTTACGGGTACACTTTTCCATAAAACTAGAGTCTAAGTAATCTTAGAAGCTTTAATTATCTCCTCAGAACCATACGATACGCTTTACATGCAGGTTCTAGATTTTTACGCACTATTCATAATTCTGTACCAAGATGAAAAACTTATAACTTGAATAATAAAATCAAACCAGTATTAAAACTAATTTGAAGATGCACATTTGAAACGTTCAGAATCGTGTCACCCTTTCATCTTTCAGATTTTATGTTAAACTATAAGCCCAGGCCTATGTCAATTCCAAGTACTGATTTTATTATTTTCGACGTACAAAATAGATATGTCAAAAAGAATGATTGCGAAATTATGTTTCTGTCAAGCTCATTGTGCACCGCACGTTCAAGAAATTGTATTACTACATACAGAGGGACAGGGTCTACAGTTATATGTTTTCTAAAGATTTTATAAACTTTAATAACCTACCTTCCTTTATTTGCTTGTGTGTTTTCTTGTAGTCAGTCGGAAGTGTTAATATTTGAAAGCAAAAAACAAGGGTTCTGTGTTCTTGCATGTTAGTCTAACCTCGCGTTAAATGCGGCCGATGTGAATGGAATCTGGGGAACTGGAAAAACATCAATTCAATGTACGGAAACGTTAGCAAAACACAAACAGAAGTAAAAACTAGAGCAAACAGTGTTCTTTTCATTTACCAAACGTCGTACACAGACACACAGTTCCTGTAATTGGTTTTAACTGCTTCAGTAGCACCACACGATAACGGGTATGGGTTGTACTTCGTAATGGCAGTGAACGTTTACCCCTTTTATTGGCTTTGCTTCAGTGCTAACACTTCAAAATTGGACTTCAGTAGTACAAGTCAAAATTGCTATCATCACTGCAAGATATTGATAAACTTCATTGAGGGATTAAGTATAAGCAATACTTAAGCAATATTAGTACCGAATGCGTTTTGTTTGCCGATGATACTTCTTTATATCACTCAGATAAAGATTTGCTAAATTTAAATACTGTTATGACCGAATCTCTAAATAATGCCACTCTGTGGTTCCAGGCCAATGGTTTCAGTCTTAATTTTAGCAAAACTCAAAAGATACTTTTTTCGTTAAAAGACACAATGAACGCTCAACTTCAAACCAATGTTAAATTACTTGGACTAATATTGGATCCAAAAGTATCTTGGGACAGTCAAATCGAAAATTTATGTGCAAGGTTATCTAGAGTCATTTATTTGCTTCGACAGTTGAAATCATTAGTATCCAAGTCATATTTACGAATGTCATATTTTGCTTTTTTTAATAGCCTATTGTTATATGGCATTACGATATGGGGGAACAGTCCTGGTGTATCAAAACTTTTCATTCTACAGAAAAAAGCCATACGTATAATAACAGGTGCACAGTTCAATGAACACTGTAGACCGTTATTCAAGAAGGAGCACATCTTTACTATAGTTAATTTGTATATATTCGAATGCCTATTAACGGTGAAACGTGGACTTAATGAATATAGTAGTGCTCATGATGTACATAATCATAATACAAGATCAAATTATCTTTTAATTGAGCCTGCAGTTAGATTATGTAAAACAAAAAGGTCATTTCATGCTATGTCTTTAAAACTTTTTAATAAACTACCTCAATGTGGTCATGATATTAGCTTGCCAAGATTTAGAGCAACCATAAAGAGATGGCTAGCGGAAAATCCATTTTACAAAGTGGAGGAATTTTACGAGCAAGTAGGAACCCTACAATTGTAATTTAGTTTAACATTGTTATTTTATTGTTACCTTGACTATACCATTACATACATCTTGTATGTGTAAGGTTGTAAAAATAAATGATTAAATGATTAAATAAATACTACAGGGAAAAAAAACTTATACCTTTAATAAAAGAAGTTTTTAAGTTTGAAGTTTATTGTTACGTACATTATTATATTTCATTATTTACATTATTTCTACATTAGTACAGGTAAAAACAAAAACCAACAGAAAATACTATTTATAATTTAGCATAAAAAATGTAAGGTATGCCCCTAGATGAGCAAAGCTCGTGTTTAGGGGTATAATAGATTAATATAAATCTAATTATATATCACTGCACAGTATACTACAAACGAAAATTATAAGTGTAAGAGTACAATGTATAAAAAATAATTTTGCATCATTAACCAGTGGTTTATATAGAAATTACAAAAACAGAAAAAAAATTATAAGAATTAATTGGGTTGAAACATTGAAAAACAAAACAATATTAAAGTTGTGCTATCAATATTATATAATTTTTTTTTTTTATTTTCCTCTTAAAATGTTTGAGATTGTAATTTATATATTCTGGGTGCTCAGCAATAAACGTGTTATACAATTTCAAACCATGATTTTGACCATGTAATTGCCCCTTGGTCGTCTTACATTTTGATTCACCGAAACGAAAAAATTACGAAAAGACGAAAAAAAGTACCAAGGAACATTTTCTAAAATTGCCAACAGCTTGAACTTCATTCCAGTGAGGCTAATATTTAATAGTGTTGGGTTTTTACCACTTTACACCCTCAATAAGACATGTAGGAGAGTATTTTAGACACACGAGACTAGTGTTATAATGTAATTGAGCTTGTATAATAGTCTACATTTATTATAAAAGTTACATAGGTGATTTTTGTTTAAACCATCGGTGTAACTTTTATATGAAAATTTGGACTATTGTAGTGTTATACAATTGCAATATACATTAACTTTAGTTAATGTTAATGTGTGGAGTGTCTACATACTCTACATGTCTTATTGAAGGTATAAGGTGGTAAAAACCCACAATTTTAAATGCCAACAATTTATTCAAGTAATCAATCATGTAGGTGTACAATTTGTCTAATAATTATATTGTATTTGAATCCTAGATTTTTTTCTATGGGTCTATGCCGTGTAGGCATATACGAGTATATGGCTTTGGTCTGATAAGTAGTTTAAAATTTAATTAAGCAAAACATAATTTGGAAATTATTTCATTCAATAACAGTCGGTTCGAGATTTTTCACTCAGAATTGAAATTCAGGTTAATTTTTTTCTTATCACTAAGTAGCAATAATTGTTAAGGAGTTTTGTCCTCATTATGAGTCCTTTGTTTTATTTAAGGTTAAACCTTATTTTTGAGAAACTGTGATTCAAATTAAGGAGCTACTTGATAGAGAAGTAACGGCTCCGGTCATGGAAACCATCATTAACGGCCGTGGGTGCATGCTGACCACATGCCCCCAATCCTGCCATCTGTCTATGGTAGATGACGCAGCGGTCGGGTGGTAGACCATGTCCCTTCAGGGATGTAGCGCCACGCAGTTTAGTTTAGTTTTTAATTTAATGTAGGCCTATAACGTTTCACGGTTAAAAAAAAAGTTGAATAATTTTAACATTGTTATTGTAAAAATTTCACAGACTGCACATTAGAAGTGAGTGAGTTCTTTCATTGTGAGATGACATACAGTACTGAATTTTAAAAATCTGTTATTGTAACAAAGGTAATGTTGATCACAAGACTTTCCACTTGTCCATATGCTTCAACAAAAACAGCTACGAAAAAAAAAATATATATATACCTGTGGAGCAAACATCAATGTGAAATCTAGTACCTTCACAATTAAATTGCGAAACACAAGCATATAGCTTTTCAGAACAAAGATCTATCCTTGTTACTACCAAACGTGTACTTTTTTGTTGTTTTTTCTAACTGCAGGAAATTGGGCGAAGCATTGAAGACAAAGCAGCGTAGGTTTCATTTCCCAAGGAAAAACAGTATCCATTGTTAACATTTTTGTGCCCTTTCCCAATGCTACAGTAATTAATGGATGTTGTGTCAGAATTTAATGGGATTCCATGCCAGTATTTTGTCTGTAATCTCTCTTTTTCCTCTTCTTTTTCTTGTCTTTTTTTAAAAAAAAACACACAATTAACTCGGGCGTTATTCGTTCATTATTATATGGTGAAACATGTGCTCTTGTTTACTTTATGACGCCTCCATTCTGTTGGCTCATCCCAACTCCCAACATGAGCGATGAGAGTCCTCGTTAAATGGTAAACGTAGTTAAAAATTTAACAACCCTGTTAGTGAGGCTCGCTAGAATTTCGTTATGGAGTTGCAGTCAAGTTCTCCTTTGTTTCTAGTCCCCAGGGAAGGGGGGGGGGCAGAAAGTGTCATTATTGATAAATTGTCGTTCCAGGTGTGGAAAAGCGCTGAACTTTTACACCAGCTGCACTGAATTTCATTACTGTACTTTAAAACGTTTCTATTGTCTGAAGTTCTATACCTCGATCGGTAAGACCTGAGCCAAACAAACTGCTGCGCAGTAGGCTACGATGATGTAATCTAGACCTGTTTGACCTTCATCTCACTTGATGTTCCCTGCTGTACAGACCGTGTAAAAACATCTTAGCCTCACAGCATTCAATAGTGAAGACCCAACAGCGATATTCTGAGAGTTACATAGAGCTGATGCCAAATAATTCTGCCGCGATATGCGAGGGACCACTAGGAGGCGGAGCTGTGCAACGAAATGTAATGGAGTTTGTCGATGATTTCAGTGTACTTGATTCATCCTAAGGGCGAGCTGACAACAACAACAATTTTATTATTCTTTAAAGAAACTTCCATTGCGTACTTTTTGGTCTTCACGTAAATTGGTTTGTCCATCGCGGCAAAATTATATGGCAACAGCTCTACCAATACTTAAATAATATTTCATAACTAAAAAAAAAAAAAACAAATACTTTATTCACTTTATTAAGTGCCAGTATGGTACTTTATGAGATTGTGTGGGGGACGAAAAAATGTCTGTCCGTCTGTCTGTCCGTGCGTCTGTACGCACCATAACTCAAGTACGCTTTTTCGTATTTTCATGAAACTTGGTATAAACATTCATAATGTCGATGGGAAGAACCCTATTGATATTGAACCAAATCGGTTCACCGGTACCGGAGTAATGCCCAATTTAGTGCCTATTTTAATAGATTATGGCGCCTTTCTCATAGAAAGGCGCCATCACTCAAATACGCTGTAACGGATCTTCATGAAACTTGGTATACCCATTTATGACGTCCATGAGAAGTGCCCTATTGAATTTGAACCTAATCTGTTGACCGGTACCGGAGTAAAACCCAAATTAGTGTGTATTTTAAAGACGCGGTAACTCAAATACGCTTTATCGGATTTTTATGAAACTTGGTATACACATTTACAATGTCCATGGGAAGACGCACTGCCTTCTAAATCTTACAAGCCATGGTGCTTGAAATCTGGCAACACAGGAGGTAGTCCTATCTGTGGTGGTCTGCGGGAAGCATTAGAATACGTTTTTATTGCAGATAATTTTCTTCGTCACAAATACTGACTTTATTTAGGCCAAATCAGTAGGCCTATATTACATAGCCTATACTTGTGATGTGCATAATAACGTAACGTGCGGTGACTCCACATATCTGAAGGAATTCGTAGTTGTCAGTGTCTCCTCATTATACGTTATGATGTCGCGTTTTTTTTCTTATTTTATTGGTAATAACCTCACTTATCCAGTTAGGCCTACGAGCTCTGTTATTTGACCCACAACAGAGTAATATTTTATTAAGCTACTACACTTCTCTGGGTCATTTTGTACCACCACTGAACTAGTTGTCTCAGGTATAATATAACCTAGAACACTGATATCTATCTTCTTGTCTCATGCACTTTGTGGAAGACTATGCCCATGACTGTCACTGAAAAGAATAACTTTGCCTGATTCCTTGGAAGCACTCGGCTTTCCGTTATTTGCTGTCTAAAAATCATCCATTCGTTCATCCTTGGCTCCAGTGGTGAACTGTGTTGATTCGCCAGGTTAAGGTTTGAATCCCGTTCATTGGCTTCACCAAACTGTAGGAAAACGCTGAATCGATTTTCTAGTAGTAATATTGGGAAAATAGGAGATTGCATATACTACGATTTGGCGTCTACCAGATTGAGATGAATTAGGCCTACTGTGAGCAGCTTGATATTTTGATAAAAGTTCATACCAGTAAAAGTGACTATATTTCTCTTCAATTCTTCTTTAATACCAGCCAATTATTCCTGAAGGACACTAATATCATACCGTACCTCTCTCTTGTATTCGTTTGTAGATGGTAATAGCTGATGAACATGAAAATATTATATGAAAAACTATTCTCTGGTGTACTCAATTCGAGGTGACGGTGTATATAAATATCTCATTTTGTACACGGTTTTTACCTTCTCTATGCTCTCCAGTTGCTCTTCAGGTGTGTCTAGATGTTCTCTAAACCATAGGCAATGATGACTGGGATTACTTTAAGCTGAAATATGCTTAATTTGGGATGATTCGGATGGAGTTCATTGCTTTATTTACGGCATGTTGATAGCCGATAGGACTACCGATGCGATGTTTCCAGATTTAACAACATGGCTTGTAAGATATAGAAGGCAGTGGAAGACGTCTATTCATAATGGATAAAATCGGTTGATCTGTTTCGGAGTAATGCTCAATTTAGTGCCTATTTTATGGCAATATACGTATTCGAACGAATTTATAAAAAAAATGAAAATCAGTTATCTTGACAACATAGCCTATTGTTTTACTGTGATCTTATAAGGCCTTGGAAATTAAAATACAGGTAGCTATGACAAAAAACACTATTGTTTTACATGCGCTTAACCAACTAGACCGTTAAAATGACCCAGGTGGCCGAGATGGTAGACCTTTCTTCTTCCGTAAGCCCTGCTTAATGAATAAATCTGGAGCTTAACTTGGAAATCAATTAAAAAAAAAACATATTCTGCATATCATAATTGCAGTCATAACTGATCAAACAAAAACATACTGGCACTTTTTTACATCAGTTTACCTGATTTTATTTTTGTTTTCAATAGTTACGGGCTTTTATGAACCGCATAGTTTGGAATGCATTCTCTTCTGCCCCCAACTCCATTGCTACCGGCTTACGATAAGATACCTGCGAATGTTTGGTTCAGGTCCTAGCGTCCCAGTTATAGCTATATATAGCATATTTCAAAACCAATAGTTTGCTGGTCGTAACACACTGCAAAGAGCAACAAAACCGAAAGCCTTTAATTTATTTCTAAGAAAGCTTGCGATTTTTATTATTATAGAATGAAAATCGAACTTAACAGTGAAATACACTATTTACAAAAATCATATGTGAAATTCACATAACTTCCTCTCCCCAACTAAAAGTTAGCCTCTTAATATTTTATTATTATTATGTATGGCATTCTCTTCATGTGAATTTGTTGTAAAAATGTAGGGAATGTCGTTACCACATCGTATCGCATCCCCGAAGATTACATAACCCAAATAAAATCTGATTAATGTACTCTCATATCTTTCTTTACTTTAAGCTTGGCCAATACATTTTCCTCACTTCACAATCTGATATAGGTCAAGAGGCCATATTGCAAAGAGCACGTATTCAGAGTGGGTGGTTTATAACTACCCTTCAGTGATTTTTTTCGAAAAAAGGTGTCATATAAAACTTGTAACTCTTAGTATAAGCAATCTATGTGCAAAATTCAGGAAAATCGTTAGAGCCGTTTTCGAGAAAAGCGCGAAAAACGAAAATTTCTTCATGTAAAGTCCCTTAAAAATAGGAGAAACTTGTCGCCAATCTTCGTGTCACATCTTCAGAAGGTACCTCACCCAAATACAAAATGTTGTTTCATACGATTTTCCGTTCTGGAGCTAGGCTGTTGCCACACATCCACACAGGCTAACACAGACATGTTTCCGAAAATAGTATTTTTGGATATAGTGAACCTCAAAACTTGTATTTATGTTGAAAACTCAACTTCGAATTTAGGAATCGAAAACAATAGTTCCTCTACCTATAGTTAAAAATAGCGATATCAGTAATTAAATGCAACGCAATAAATCGTCTACTTAACACAAAAATAACGATATTATAACTTTGTGTAAATATTACAGAAGTAATGAGCCTAACATACATTCTGTTGCAGCGAAATTATTAGTCAGAATAACCAACTGATGTCTAAATAAAATAGTTCATTAGTATGTCATTAAAAGTTATATCTAATAAATCAAGTCTAGAAAATTAAAGTCTAACAATACTGTGTTGTCTTCAAATCTGACCTGTCAAATAAAGTGGCAAGGTAGAGTGAGACTGAAAAATTCAATGCCATAACCGGGCTTCGAGCCAGGATCTTCGGAACTAAAACGAATTAATATTGACGAATTAACATGTGAATGGTTATTACTATTCGTCAAAGATAATGTCAGTGTTCAACAGGGTTGGAAAAAAACATGTTTTTTTACAACAAAAAAAAACTTTTTTTTTTAACCATGTTTTTTTGTTTAAAACGTTTTTTATGTGAACAACAATGTTGGTTGTTTTAAACGTGTTTTTTAAAACGTTTTTTATGTTTACAACAATGTTGTTTGTTTAAAAAAAGTTTAAATTGTTCATTTTGTTTAAAACAACCATTTTAATGTATAGGGCCTATTATATATATATATATATATATATATATATATATATATATATATATATATATATATATAACGTTTTAAACAAACTTAAAAAAACACAAGCACTTGTTTTAAAAATGTTTTAAACACTTGTTTTAAACATCCCAACCCTGGTGTTCAAAATACCTGTACACAGAATTAGACAGAGACTAATATTTAAAACTAGTCTACGATTTTCGAATTTACAAACATAAAATGTTTTCTAATAAAACTTAAATTCCGTAATTTTAAAACATTAGAATAAAATTGTTTCTCTTTCTGAATCAGAAGAAAGGGGTTTACAACGATGTCTTCAGGTTTACAAGAAGTTTCTTACAAGCTAATCGTTTTTTACTGAAACGAAGCCATTTTATGTCAGTTTATAAAAATTCTCAACTTTCACTTTCCGTTTTTTTCTCCTCTTTTTTTACTCTGCTGTGTTTTAGAGTCATTAAGTCTTAACATCTAGAGGGCATTGTATTTATCTTAACGCGGTACGCTTGTACCTCTCTGTTATGCATATGAATCATGCTTCACTCCATTTAAACTTCTCTTTTAATAATGACTCCTTTTGCAGAAACAACACACACACTCTTTTGTTTTAAACATAGCCTGCGTCGTTTTGTCGGAAACACAGATTAAAGTGCTCAAGTGCGTTGGTTTTTGTTTGGCTTAAACTGACTTTTTGTGTTGACATTCATTTGTCTTATTTTATAGTCGCTTTGACCGCTGAGTCTATGCCTTTAAGTACGTAGAAGGGAAGGTTAGATAATAACCCGAAAACGGTCTTGGCCGACCCATTATGCAGTGCACATTATGCGATATTCTTATTTTTATTATTGTTTCATAACCAGCAATGAGCGAGAAATACGTCATGTGATATGAAATGTTAATTTGCTATATTAGATTCTATTCTATGATTACACAGACCAACAGCCATTTTGGTGCCTTAGAATTAATACATTCCATGTTCCAATTTTTATCCTATCTTTAATTCCAAATCGTTTGTCCTTAATATCATGCCTTGGTCGTTGATCCATTAATCCGTCCGGCTGTCTAATTAAAAATCGAAAGAGGGTATATAACAGTGATAGGAGTATATGCTCCTGAGGAAGGCAAAAAAGAAAATACAAAAATATTTTATGACGAATTGCAAAAAGAGCTCACCAAAGTAAACAAAACAGATCATGTCATAATAATCGGAGATTTAAATGCGAGGGTTGGAAATCAACCAATCTCCGGAGTAGTAGGCAGTTTCGGAGAACAGACTATAAATGAAAATGGACAAGAACTAAGACAGTTTGCTACGTTCAATAATTTGAAATTAACAAATACCTTTTTCAGGAAGAGAGACATTCACAAGTATACTTGGAGCAATAGAGGTTACAGATCACTTATAGACTATATTATTGTAAATGATAAATTAAAAAATCAAATTCAAGATGTGAGAGTACATAGAGGAAGCGACATCTATTCAGATCATTATTTAGTGGTTGGGACAATGATCTTATTCTCAAAATGGAAGAAAATGAATCCTATTTCCCGGAAATTGGCTCAAGAAGTTTACAAAGTCTATTTGCTACAAGAAGAAAGTATAAAACATTTGTACCAAAAACGTTTGGAGGAATATTTAATGAAGTCGCCAACAAAGGAAGACATTGAAGAAGAATGGATAAACATAAAGGAATGTATAAAGAAAGCAGCAAATGAAGTAGTTGGAAAGAAAAGGAAGATAAGGAAAAGGAAAAGTCTAAGAGTCTGGAATGCAGATATATAAAAAGCAGGAAAAGAAATACAGAAAGCATATATACATTTTCTTCAAGAGAGAACTGAAGGAACTAGAGAAGAATATAAACAAAAACGGAATTTAGCAAAACAACTAGTAAATAAAGCCCACCAAGAGTCATGGGACCAGTTTATAGCAACTATAGAACATGATCTGCATGGAAGACAAATGCTAGCTTATAAAATGATGAGACGTTTTAATAAATCAGAAAGAGATACTGCTAATTTAAATGTAATACCAAAAGACCAATGGAGAAAACATTACACGAAACTATGGTACAAAGAGAAAGTGACAGGTACTGAGGATATCATCCCCAGTTATAATGACAACATAGATTTAATAACATTAGAAGAATTACAAAGGGCTTTAAAGAGCATGAAAAATAGAAAAGCCAATGGTCCAGATGGATTGAACATAGAATTACTAAAATACTCAGGATTAGTATGCCAGTTAAGGCTATTACATCTATACAATGAGTGCTGGCGGAGCTATAACATACCTGGTTCTTGGAGAACTGCAGAGGTGATCTCAATATTTAAGAAAGGGCAACGAAATGATTGCGCAAATTATAGAGGTATAAGTCTTCTCGATACTGCTTACAAACTGTACGCCAAAATAATAAACAATAGACTAAAGAATATAACCGAAGCCTGTTTACAGGAAGAACAATCTGGATTTAGGAAAGGACGCTCCTGCAATGATAATGTTTTTAGCATAAAACGAATTTTAGAAAAGAGACGTGAAGTCAATTTGGAAACACATATTGCTTTCATTGACTTCTAAAAAGCTTTTGATTCTATAGACAGAGACAAATTATGGATAATAATGCACAATGCAGGCTACCCTCCTCAGATCATTGAAATTATTAAAAGTCTTTATAGAGATAATAAAGTAGTTATAAATTTAGGCACAACAAAATTAGAACCTATATCTGTGAACCAAGGCGTTAGACAGGGATGCAGTTTGTCGCCAACCCTCTTTAACATCTATGTTGATGATCTTATAAAGAAATGGAAATTGGAAGTGAATCCAGGAATACAGATAAGTAATACTAAATTTCTAAATATTTTGCTATATGCTGATGATATCACAATAATTCAAAACAATGAGGAAAACCTTCAAAAGTCTGTTTATAAACTACATCTAATGAGCAGCCAATGCTATAATCTAAAAATATCAACACTGAAGTCTAAGGTAATGGCACATTATGGAAAACATTTAATACGATCAAAAATCTGTATTCAAAATAAAAGTCTGGAACAAGTCCGTAATTTCAATTATCTAGGATGCGACGTTAGTTTCGATATAGATAGAGACATAGAAAATAAAATAAATAGATTTCAACAAATATCTGGAACTATATCTAAAACATTACAAAATAAAACAAGAAAAGACACTAAAATAAAATTTTATAAAACAATGGCGGTTCCAGTTTTAATGTACGGCAGTGAATCGTGGATAACTAAACAGAAAGACAAAAGTAAACTACAAGCTGCTGAGATGAGATTTCTAAGAAAAGTTAAAGGTTGTACGAGGAGAGATCCCATACGAAATGAAGATATACGTGCTGAGCTCAACATATAGGGTATAATATCAACGAAAAGATAAATGAAAATAGATTAAAATGGAAAGAACATATGGACCGCATGAATAAAGAAAGAATTCCACAAATCATAGATAAATATAAACCTAAAGGGAAACGAGATGTCGGACGTCCTAGAAAAAGATGAAAATAATGTGAAGACGGAACAGGCAATCTTGCCTAATCCCTGAAGTGCAGAAGAAGAAGAAGAATTAATACTTATTCCTGGGTATATTTAGATCGCTAATACCAAATGTGCCATTAGGTTTGCTCTATCAGCCTTAGTTTTGTGAGATAGGCCTATCGTATCACCATTATGTATATTATCCATTTTACGTTTGATATAAATAAAATATATGTGGTGCTATAGACGAATGTTGAAAATCAAGTGGACTGACAGAATATCTAACGAAGAGGTCTTAGAAAGAATAGAGGAGCAAAGAAGTCTATGGACGACACTCATTAGAAGAAGGGCCAGACTAGTGGGGCACATTATGAGGCATCCAGGCTTGGTCAACACTATATTAGAAGGAACAATAAGGGGGAAATTGTAAGGGAAGACCACGATTTGAATATGCAAAACAGATTATTGGCGATTTTGGTTGTAAAGAATATGTAGACATGAAGAGACTGGCTCGAGATAGGAAGAACTGGAGAATTGCATCAAACCAGTTGTAAAACTGATGACCACAGAGAGAGATAAATAAAAACAGTGCCTATTTTTAGCTTCTAAATCACCTGAAGAAAAAAGCAACACACTAACATTACATTAACATTATAACATGGGATCTTTCAAAGAACTGATATTGTCACATATTATACGGTCGTTTGTGACTTATGAGCTGTCAATTTCAAGGCCAAAAAATAATCCAGCTTTTAATTTTTCTGTACTTCGTACAGTTTTCGTCCTACGTGTCCAAAGTATGATCAAGAACCTTCACTAGCTATATTATCAAACAAGAGTTTGTTTCGCTAGACTAAGAGTTCACTAATAGAATCTATATAAAAGTAGAGCTGGTAGATTCAGTTCCAGCAGGGAAAATGGCCTTACTCAGAGAAATGCTCTATGGCAGCGTTTTTCAACCTTTTTGAACCCGAGGACCTCTAAAAAGTCTAAAACAATTTACGGACCCCTAATTTTACATCCCACTTTCAAAAGAAGGCCTATATTCTTAATATTTTAGGTATTAATTATAGGTCATTAGAATGAAATATGTGAAAAAATTTTACTTCTTTACTTCCCACTTTCTTTATGATTTTTTTTTATTATGTCTGCGGACCATAGGTTGAGAAAGGCAGTTCTATGGCATAGACGAGTCTACATCGAAGTTTTGTCATTTGAAGGGATTATCTTTCATTTGTACGTCGGTCTTCAAGGTAGTCACATCGCGCTGATTAACGTATATGGTTATGGCTGTCATGACTGGCGGGAGGGGAAGATGGCTTGTCTCTCTATTCAACTCCCACCTCTGACTATCCCTACCCTCACTCGCGTTTTGTCATTGTCAGGAAAGGAAAAAATTACTGTATGCTTGACTTAAGTTTTTATGTGTCTTGGATATGTATGTGGTACATTTTTTAGCGTATGCACGTTGTTTCAACCACTCGCATTTTGTGTCATCGCTGCTTTACATGTTTTTCACATACTTTCGCATCATAGCTGTCTGCTGCAAGAAGGATGTGAATGTATACGGAATGGAAACACACTTTTGCATGGATTACAGGACTGCATGCTCCCTTGCTTGAGCCTCACTATATCAATGTCAGGAGCTCTACGGCTTTACTTCGTGAAGAAAATATGATCTGCATGGCAGGAATGTTAACATGTGAGTAACCATCTTTCTGTTCTTATTGCTTAACATCGCTTTTTCTTTTCCTTTAAGGCAATGCAATGGTGAAGTTTTGAGGTATAATAAGGAATGTGTGTATTTTGGTTTTATTAATATATAGGCCTACTAGCTTAAAAGGCCCGGCGTCGCCCGGGTTTTTTATTTTGTAATTGGAAATTAACTTATGAAGGACTTTAGATTTTTAAATTCTATGTCCTAATATAGGTATTTATAATTTGAAATAGGAAGAACGACTTATCACACTCAAACTATTCGCTCAGAAAACGCTTGATACAGCTTTTTACGGCTAATAGAGGATGTAGAATTTTGCATCTCATCGCTTGTACAGTATACAGCAAGCCTGGTAGGGGTTGAAATAAGAAGAAACAGAAATTCCGGTAACATAAAATTGTATTGTCTTTGCGGAATATTTATTTCTCACTCTCATGTTACCATAAAACCGTTTTGGGGATGAAATTAAACAGAAATGCAGTATTACTTTCATACTTCTCTTCCCAAAACATATTACCTTACCTCGTATGGTTTTCTCTATTTCCAGGCTAGAGAAAGTTATGTGACTGCATTATTTTCGTGGATTTGATTCTTTAATATTTATTTATATTGATATATTATATTGATACATTCTCTAATTTGTCAAACATCCATTTCATTTTATTCCAAACCCATCTGATACCACTGGCAACAACATGTTCTGTGATTTTGTTTTGATAATTCTGTGTAAAAAGGGATTAAAGTATTCTCAAAAACATTTAATTTTTGGCATTTAAAATCAGAATTTCTCAAAATCCTCTCTTAGTAAGCACCTACATTATGAAACAAAGGTACTGTCAAAATTTCAAGTCTCTACCTCTTGTAGTTTAGGCTGCACGTTGATTCTGTGTCAGTCAATCAGTCAGTCAGGACAAAGCCTCTTATATAAATAGAGATGATACTGATATATTAACTTCCAGCATGATCTCTGTTTTAACCTTCCGGTACCATTGGGATCAATATGACCCCAAAAGCAGTTTTGAAATAAATTCCTCCACAGGCTTTAAGACACTATAATTTTCAAAACTTATTACTGTATCCGTCTACGTCAACTTTATGATTGATTGATTAAAAAGTCATAAACATCCTATGTGGAGAAAGTTTTGTATCACCAGCCAATAAATCTTAAAATCCAATTACTAGAGGTACCGGTACCTCGAATTTGTTGTAACGTATATGTAATGGCTTCTGTTGCAAGTCACCAAGTCAAATTAGGTACGGTTACATATATTTTTATAAACTTTACTTATGCCTTGCCTTAAAGAAAATATACAATCCAGTATTCTGTCAATTACTAATAATAGCTCACATTAACAAGTTATGGTGAGATCAGTGCCCGGTTTCATAGAACTTTTACCCTCATATTATTAGCAGATACATAGTAATATTAGTTATTATCATTAGTCTTCTGTTTTATAAGAATATTTTCTAGTAATATTAGTTATGAGTAAATATTTTAAGTAAATATTGCTAATATTATTAGTAAACTGTTTCATAGACTGCAGAACTAATAAAATTTACTCCTAATATTAGATGTTTTTCTATAAGTGTATTTGGGCTAATAAGTTAATCTCAAACCCTTGTAATTCAGATTTCATGATCTTAAAATTGTGGAAAATGAATCACTTTGAATTAATTATCAATTTAGAAGAAGCTTAAATATTATTCTATGATAATATGCTATGAAAGGAATTTTCGTCATAATTTTTTATGATTTCACTTTAGATTTTAGTACATAAGGCCTACTGCTATCTTGAATAAGTGCTTGGCAGAATTATTCATTTCTTAGAGCTAGTTATTATTTTTTACATTTATGAAGATATATGTAGGCCGTGCTGTTTTGAAATAGTATTGACAAAAAGAATAAGAAGGAAAAAAGCACAAACAACAATCCAGACACAACCTCCAAATCGATCAGCTAACTACATACATACATTCTGAGTTTTCCCTCAATACAGAGGCTGTCCTCCAACCAAACAATACAAAAAAATTAAAACAGAGTATCCACATTCACATTTCAACAGAATCAATACACTTTTCTGAGCTTGTCATCATTTGTTAATAATCTGTCTCCATTTTTCTCTGTCCTGTGTATCTTCTTCCACTGCACCAACTCTTCCCATTGGTATCTGAACATTGTTGATCCATGTAGTCGCAGGTCGCCCTCTTCTTCTTCTCCTTCCAATTTCCCATTCAGGTATATATTTTGGTATCCTTCCTTCTTCCATCCTTCGTACGTAACCATACCACTGTAGTCTCTTCCGCTCAATAGTATTGTTAATGTCTTCTTCCACTTCCATCCTTCGTCGTATTTCTGCATTCCTTATTTTGTCTCTTCGTGAGACTCTGACTGATCTTCTCCAAAAATCCATTTCTAATAACTTATATTCAGTTTGTTCATATATTTTCTGTTCATTGTCCAAATCTCTGTTCCATATAACACTATGCTTTGCAATATTGACTTAAATATTATTCTCTTCGTGCTACAAATGATGTTCCTGCTCCATAAGACTGAGTTCAACAGCTAACTAATGAACTAATAATATTAGTGAAGGGATTTTATGAGTAGTGTTCACATCTCTATGAAACAAGATTTTGATAACTAATGAATAATATGAGTTCTAATATTATTAGCAAGTTCTATGGAACAGGTCCCTGAACTAGTAATTATTAACCTAGTGTGAGATTCAGGGGAAACCCATTCACTTTTCTCACCTAAAGTATATATGCTTCCTATATGTATATATATTTATATAATTTGGTCTTTAACTTATTAATGTAAATTTGCATGTTGGCCTATGTGGCTTAAAAGCTTTCAACTTCTCAAATTGCTGACGGCAGAGAACTTAATAAAATGTATAGTTTTCAATATAGTAGAGTTTTTCATTACATACCCAGGCGGCTTCAAAGGAATATACCATTAAGTCGGTGTTTCTTATGTTAATTGATCTGACTAAGTCGATCTTTGTTTCCGCTTTCCAAAACATAATCAATGTTGCAGTATTCTCTCATTTTTATCATTAATCTCAGTTCTTCCCTTGCTTTAATCAATTCACACTTGTTATTGTTTACTGTAACTAGATTTTGCAACCCCGCGTTTCTCTCCACGCGGAGTAGACAAATAGCTGTCACAGCCGTCATAGGACATTCTTAGATTTGATTGTCTGAGGTAAGTAGATGATTGGTGCGGTAAAAATAAAGAGCATGATTTTAGCTGTCGGCAAACTTTTCCTCCTAACAAAAGGAAGCTGTATGGGTATGTAATAACAAACTGTACAGTACATGTCTGTTTTTTCCAAGATAAAAATCGTTTGGAAGACTGACAACTTTGAAAAACATAATAATAAAGATGATTATTCTTTTCAAATCTGAACAGAACTTTTATGTATGAAATGAGCATATGCAGTTGGTACAAATACCCTAGGCATCCGTAATAAATTAATAGAATTAAAAAGACAATTATTTTCCATTGTCCCAGGTGTGGAGGATACTGGGTCCGGTAAATTAAAAAGAGAGAATAGAGCACACGTAATCATTTGATTGAATAAATATGCCTATGATTGAATAAAAGTGCAATGTAACTAAAAATAAAAAGTAATGTAAATAATAAAATGTGATTCAGAAGTTATTAAAAAGTTGCGAGGCGGCCGAGATGGCAACTTCTTGGAATCGTATTCGGGAGGTCTCAGGTTCAAATCCCGTGGCCGGCCAATTTGACATAGGGTTTTTTCATGGTTTCCCTAGTCGTAGAGGGAAATGTCGAATTGGATATTTACATACCGTGAATTTTCCTCGCCATTTCATCCTGTATCACATCCATTTAAATCGGTATCAGTTGAATTTTACTCCATAAAATACATTAAAAATAATAAATAATTGACAATCAATAGTTCCATGGCTTACTAACTGTATAGACATAGGTCCCGGACTTCTAATATGGCCTTGTAGCTCAATGGAGTATTTAAATTTATTTATACAATCTTTCTGCACAACGCAGATTGCCTTGCAGACAAAGAATAACTTACAACAAATTATACACTTACACAAAAATTACATTAATTATAGTTAAATCATTAAGGTTTTCATTAGTAACAGGAAAATTAAAACAAGAAGTAAAACCATTAAATATTGAAGAAAGGAAACCTGGTCAGTTTAATTATTGACATTGTATAGGTGGTTTCTCAATATTTGGATATGCGATACTAAATTTTAAAAAATTAAAAATTGTCTGTTAGAAATAAAAAGGGAAAGTAGGGATTATTGGCACGGTGGAGAAAAAAGGGATAACCTTAAAAAAGTG
Organism: Ectobius pallidus; assembly: GCA_964059195.1. NCBI lineage: Eukaryota > Metazoa > Arthropoda > Insecta > Blattodea > Ectobiidae > Ectobius > Ectobius pallidus. The sequence continues at coordinate 142,097,400 of CAXKWD010000008.1, forward strand.
CTGCAAAATTGCAATTCTCAAGTAGAAACCACACTGTGATTGTTTTCACAGGAACTTTGATTTGGTCTACGAAAAAAGGTGTGCACCTAAAAATCCCAACCCTGAATAACAATAATATTTTAATAACGATGTAATGGCGTAGGTACTGAAAGCTCAGCAATGCGGCTAGGACTGTTATGCCGGCATGTTGACTGAGTAAGCCTTGTGTGAACCGCAGAGGAGCTCCAGGTGTGATGTGGCTAGCCACAGACCTGGGAACATACCAGCATTCCTACCAACTGCTATATGCCATATTTACTGCCTCCATAACCAAAAATATCCCAAACCACTGTTACCAAATCAGATGAAACTATTTAGAAATACTTCTGGAACAGGAAATGGCGAATAGTTCACGGTACGACTATAGTCGTACACATAGGACTATTTCATAGATTTGTGCGACGTACGACGCAATCATGAGTCGTACGCCTATTTGTACGACTATTTTTAATATAGCGTTTTATATTTTTTAATCAACCTACTGTCGAATTTTAAATTTTGATATATATCCAGCTCTTTGTTTTCATATGGTTTTTGTTGTAAGTATGTTGCTAATAATAACAACACTGTGGCAGTTACTGTTTATTTAGTTTTATTGCATTTTATCAAATTTAACACATCCTAATCATTTACAAATAAGATGATTTATTAACAAATACATGATATATGTAAGGTGTATAATACCGATTATTATTATTATTATTATTAACTCAATATGTTCATTACACTGAAAAATCACGAAGTATACGACAGTTTCAACTAGCATACGACTATTTTCTAATATTGGTACGACTGTTCCACGTTACTCATCTGGCAACTCTGGTTAACAATGCACGAATTGAGTTGAAATTTTTGTTCTTTTATTTACAGTTACTGTTCTTATTGTTATATTGTTCCTATTGTTAGACTTCATTAAAAATATCCTCATGAGATCCAAAATATAGTTTTTCGAACTCGGGCGGAAGTTTTTTCAGTCTTCCAACAAATCCACAAGGATGTTGAATATTTCAGTTTTTTATTTTTTTATTTTTAGGTATTTTATACAGAGTTTGTACCACATTATCCTCGTCGCCAATGAATTTTCTTTCACTAATGAATTACGCATTTCAACCAGTTTATTGATAACCAGAGCCCGCATTTTGATGACCTAAAATACTCAAAAGTTAGCTATGATGACCCCAAAACTAAAAAGAAAATTAACCCAACAATTTGTATGATAATACTACAGTAGTTTATTCGCCAGATTTGTGTTGTACAAATGTTAAAAAGTGATTATCTGATTGAATTCATGTGATATAATAATTTGCCATTAAATGTTTTAAATAAAATTATTTATTTTTACAAAATGCGTTCTTTTATTAGGACATGTCTAAGATTTCTCTTAGTCATTTTTGGTCATTTTAAACACATATTTGCAGTCATATTTGCGCTTTTTTAGGTAACAAACATCCGAACCATACTAATAAGTACTAACAGTAATTAAATGACTGCCTTTAAGATAACTTTTTTAAATTTATTTATTTAAGATCGCTTTCTAACAACCATGGTCACCACCGACTACAATAATTAATACATTAATATTGAATAAGTGCCACAAAAAGTAAAGTATCTAGAAAAGCATATATGGTAACTTGAAATTAAAGTAACTTTGATTAGGGTTACGTAGTACATATATATATATATTATATATATATATATATATATATATATATATATATATATATAAGTGTAAGTGTTTATTACAATAATTAACTTTTTACAAATTCCAATGCAAACAATCGCATGGGTCCGCATGGACCGTACATGCTTACGCAAAAACACACACAAAAAAAAGAACAAATAATATAAATACAAAATAACACAAACAAACTAAATCTATTCCTCACCCTCCACACCCGCTCTCCAATTTGTCGCTTTTTCAAACCTGAGCTGTCTCGCCTTCATTAAAAATTTCCCAATGCCTTCCTCAACGTTTTTTCCCGTCAGTAACTCCAAACATCTCCGTTGCTCCCTATTTGATTCCATAAAAGATAATGGTAAATATTTTTCCCTCCCATTTTCCAGACCTTCACAATTCTCCAAAATATGAAACCATGATTCTTCCCCCTTACATAATGGACAAACTCTCATTCCGTTTTCGTCTGTGATCTTAATCATTCTCCACGCACCGAGTCTAATCCAAGCGAGGCCTAGTTTACTGACTTTAGATCCTTTTCCTATGTATTGCTCCTTCCCCCACTCCAATTTTAACCGCGATTGTAATTCAAGTGAAACCATAGTCTGACATTGTGCATTTGTCTGTTGTCTATCAATATCCTTCAAACGGTTCTTAACCTTCCTCCACACACTTCTCCTATTTCCCTGCCCATCCATCCAAACGTATCCCTAATCCCTTTATATCTCTTTGCTTAAAATGTCAAATGCATAAACGAAATGTTTCTTTCATTTTCAGGTGTGTTCCGGAGGTCCAGGCGGACAGAAGCTTTCAGCTGATCAATATCGCGCCTGTATTCGATCTCGGGCCCTCAACGAAGCGTCCCATGCCCAACTCGGCTTTCTCGCCTTCAGGGACGAGATAGCGAACCAAAACAACGTTGTATTGAGCAACCACAACCAGAACAATAGCCACAAGAATCACAAAGGCCCGTCACACCCGTCCGGTCATCATAAAGATGGGACTTGATCGAAACATAAGAAACGAATTCGCCGGAACGAATTTTAAATTGATAACAGTGAGAAAGATAGTTTGTTGAAAGTGAAAATTAACAGAAATAAAAGAACCTCTTCTTGAATTTTCTGCCGCCGAAACTTAAAGAATTCCGTAATCACTGCTACAGAAGAATCTTTGTACAGTGAAATATGTTAATTTTACTATACCAATAACATGTGAAGATAGCCTAAATAAACGATATACAGAAATTGAGCCTGATCATCCTATTTATGATACAAAATTGACTGAATGATGGTTTTCAATGACTCTCTTTTGTGATGAAGAGTTGAACTAATCAGAATAACAAGAATTTCACGAATGGGATAAATTAAATCTACTATAACTTTTATAAGAACTGCTTGAAAGTCATTATAACTTGCCTATTTTAGGAAATAAAGTTACTTAAGCAGTCCAAAAAGTTTTAATTAATTTTTAACCCTTAGCAGTGAAGTGATTTTTGTCTTATTAGTGGTAAGATAGGATCAGTGGCGGAGCCAAACTTGTTTTTCAGGTGGGTCAGAAAAAATGTCAAGGTGAGGCGTGAGTGTATGCACTTCTTTTTAAATTCAGCTGTATTTATACTCCTTTTAGCTACGAGGCCATATCAGGAGTTCAGGATGTGTGTCTATACAGGAGGGTAGGCCATGGAACTATTGATTGTCCATTGTTTCTGGTGTGTTTTTATGGAGTAAATTTCAACTGATATTAATTCAATTGGATATAATACAGGATGAAATGGTGAGGACGATTCATGGTATGTAAATATCCAATTCGGCATTTGCCTTTACGACTGGGGAAACCATGTATACTCGTATCAGAAAATGTCTGTTTTTTGCAGTTCAGAAACTCTTATCTTCTCATCTTCTGTCCAGAAATCTAAAAATAAAAGTTTATAAGACAACTATCCTGCCGATTGAATTATATGAATGTGGAACATGGTCGCTTACTCTTCGGAAAGAATATAATCTGCGAGTATTCGAAAACAGGGTGCTTAGGGAAATATTTGGGCCTAAGAGAGATGAAAATGGGAACTGAAGAAAACTGCATAACGATGAGCTTCATAACCTATAGTCGTCAACGGATATAAGTTAGTAAAGGTGATTAAATCACGGAGGATGAAATGGGCTGGACATGTTGCGCGCATGGGGGAGGAAAGACATATCTCAAAAATATTGACGGGGAGATCGGAAGGGAAAAGATCACTTGGAAGACCTACACGCAGGTGGGAGGACAATATTAGGATAGATATAAAGGAAGTAGGACTTGCGAGGGATGGTTGGTTGGAGTTAGCACAGATTAGGGTTGAATGGCGGGCACAGGTAAGCGCGGCAATGAACCTTAGGGTTCTATAAAATAGATAATATTCCTTTAGCTTACTTAGGAATTGTCTATTGCTATTGAGTAAGTAAGCAAGCAAGCAGTTAAGTAAATAATCGCGAGCGAAGCCGCGGGCACCTGCTAGCTACAAAACTCTCGTGCTTGTTGAGATTAAAACGAGACAGTTCTAAGTACTGTAAAGTGGCTACATAAGGAAGCGTAATAAGAGGGACCTATACATCAAGCAAGACAAGTTTCACTAAAATATGAGGTTTCGGGATGGCAATTTTAATTAAACTTGATGATTTCGTAGGGGAGTGCAGAGGCATGTTGTTATAAATACTACAGAAATGAATAAATCATCTTTAATGAAGAAGAGTAACCGGCCTGCAGGAAATGGAACTGAAGAATTCTCACGAGAGGGCAGTTGCAGCGCTATCTTCCTCTGGAAACTAGATTCTCATGCGTTTCATTTTCCATTCGCTCCCTGTTCTCTAAACTGCTTACATTTTGCGCCATTTTATTGCCCAGGCGATCTTGGAACAGTTTTCTTTCACGGCAACTTTTCTTTCTCCCTTTAAAATTCATTATTCTCATTAACATAAATAGCCTATGCATACATTTCTCTTTCTCATGCCCGGTTTCTATAAACTCGTGAAATACCTATGGGTAAATTATCCAATGGAAATAATTTACACAAGAATAATACCATACAAACACAAATAATTTAAAGATAGCAATCACATACACTTGTGGCGAGTTTCTAGATAAATGTCCTCTGGGTAAATATGAAAGTGACAGAAAAAAATGTTCCTACAAACACGGGCTAGATCTTTCCAAGGGTAAATTGTCGGCTGGTAAAATGTAACCTCTTTGTAGGATCAATAATAATTTAAACAATGAGAATCAAAGCCTTCTGAAGTAAATTAACTGTACAACTCCAAGGCCTTGCTCATTATATCATTGTGGGTGAAATGGAACTAATTTGCCCATGGATAATTTACCCATAGGTATTTCACGAGTTTATAGAAACCGGGCATTAGACATGCAAATGGAAAAAAGTATCGAATGAAAGCTGTATAAGAATGTTCATCTCCTTTAAAGTTCCTGAATACAAAATTTAACCCTTACAATTATGTACTTCTTCAAAGGTCTCTTCCACAAATAAGCATTTCATAATAGGCCTATCATTGAAATTTGGGTTACTAATTTATTGTTCTTGTAGGCTTGAATTTTAAATCACTCTTCGCAAAGAACATAATATGACAGTGTTCGAAAACAGGGTGCTTAGGAAAATATTTGGGCCTAAGAGAGATGAAAAAGGGGACTGGAGAAAACTGCATAACGACGAGCTTCATGACATGTACTCTTCACCAGATACAGTAAGGATAATAAAACCAAGGAGGGTGAAATTGGCTGGACATGTTGCGCGCATGGGGAAGGAAAGATATGTCTCAAAATTATCAACTGGGAGACCCGAAAGGAAAATATCACTTGGAAGACTTAGACGTTGGTGGGAGAACAATATTAGGATAGATTTAAGAGAAGTAGGATTTGCAAAGGATAGTTGGAGTTAGCACAGAATAGCGTTGAATGGCGGGCTCAGGTAAGCGCGGCAACGAACCTCCGGGTTATAAAGTAAGTAGGCTTTAATTAATTTATTTATTTGTTTTTTCTTATAAGACAATAAATTTTACATAGAAGGCATCTTATGTTGAGCGTAAAAAGTTGGTTTATCATCTTGATTTAAATGTTACAAATGATTGATTAGTTTAAAGGTTTTTAATTAAGACGTCACCCGAATTAGCACATACTCGTGGTAGGGGGCAGTTCAGAAATAGATTATAAAATAACGCATAAAATAAAATTAAAAACATCAATATACAAATACATTCAATTACAATTATAGGAAGGAAATTTAAAGAAAAAGAGAAACATAAATCATTTAATATTTATATAATAAGCTTAATTACTTTGTTAATTTTTTTATTTTGTCCAAAATAATTATTTCAGGGTTATTTTATTAATAATATTAAATAATCTGGGAAAAAAACTACAACAGTTTTTTTAGTGCTAACAAATGTAAAACATTCTGTTTCAATTAAAGGTTTCTTTTGGCTTCGTTTCGTACCGCATGTACAGGACGTTCATGAGGAAATGATCTAAACCTTAAATTATGGAAATTTACTTGTGTTAATGCCTTTTAACAAAAGTATTGGACCAGGATTGCTATTAGAGAGTGAAAAATTGAATAAGAAAGAAATGTATAAAACTACATCTCCAAAAATTGCTAGTAAGGCAAATTAATAACATATGCTTACTATTTTGATAGACATTATGCACGTAGTTACTATGTTAAATTCCGAAAATATATTTTGTTAGATGTATAGTATAGATTTAGCCATACAAATTTTAATAATACGTTTTTGACGCAAAATTAGTGGAAACAGAATACGAGGGGTATTCCGAAAGTAAGTTTCGTCAATGTATGGCAGGAGCGGCGTGTTCACCAGGGGAACCAAACAAACGCCAGACGAATCCCCACCCGTGGCTGGTTCCACGACGGAAGTGGCGTCAGCGGAGGAGGCATGACGCAGGGGCACTGCGCCGTAGAAGAGTGAGTCGCAGCAGACTGGCGTGCCCGCGGGTATTAGTGCACCGCTCACGATGGCACGAGAGATTTGGCGCCACTGCCATGTACCGCTATCTCCCCTCTTTCAAACGAGCCATTGCTGCAGCCGCTGAACCTTTTATTGTCCGAGATAGAGCTGTTTGAAATTGATCTCCCGATTTCCGTCCCCGCACAGTGCGGCCTCCACGAACCCATCTCGCACAAACCTTATGGAACATCAATTTGTCACTCAAAATGGTCTGTATGGAACCTTTAGTAATGTCAGGAAGCTGAAGTGGAGCAGTCTGTGCGCCAATTCCTTGCATCGCAGGGCACCGAGTTTTACCACAGTGGGTTCTTCAAACTGATCGCACGCTACGACAAATGTCTCAATGTCGCTGGCAACTATGTCGAAAAATAGTGCACGGTGTATAGGTCATGCTGCCATGCTGTATTGCTTTTGGGTCAATAAAGTGTCCGTGTGACAAACTGACGAAACTTACTTTCGGAATACCCCTCGTAGTTACTCTCCATCCATTATTCCCCATAAGGGACTGTAAATAAATAGATCGTTTTAAATACTGTGATTTTAGAATTGAGAGAATAATACTACCCACATATTCCTTCACATATGCTTATCAAACTTTAGACCTTTGTTCTTCCTTAAAGCCTGCTTAATGAATCGAACTGGAGCTTAACTCGAAAATCGATAACAAACATAATTTATTTTCTGCATTTCATAATTGCAATGATCACTGATTAAACATAAGCATTCATATATCAGTTATATCAGTTCACCTGACTTTATATCATATTGTAAGAAGATGTTCATTCGGCTTTTAAATAAAATACATTTAATGATATAACAATCCATTTACTTTAACATGCATTGTATTTGTATTAAATTAAACTAAACTCCGTGGCGCTACATCCCTGGAGGGACTTGGCCTACCACCCGACCGCTGCGTCATCTCCCGTAGGCAGATGGCAGGATTGGGGGGCATGTGGTCAGCATGCCGACACCCACGGCCGTTATTGGTGGTTTTCATGACCGGATTAAATTACTCACACTATTATAGGATAGAGTGGGCCTATTTGTTTCGGTGTGCAGATCTGTTACATATGTTTTCGCTTGGCAATTATAGCAAACAAACAATACATAAAACCCTCATTGTTTTCATTGCAATACGCCCATTATGAAGTTGTATTATACACACAGAATACATCCAATAAACCTGTTTTGATGTTAAAAACTAGCTGTATCAACTAGCTGGAGCTTTTGCCGGTTTAATTTCCAATACGCCGACATTTGATTGCTTGCTGAAAGCATTATGCTTGCATTTATAATTTGCATTATGTGAATGAAAACAATGCATATGGCAGTTGGGTTTCATATTACGCGAATACCAATGACTAATAACCTCCTGTTTGTTTGGACTGTACTACATTAAAAAGTGTAGACCTGCTATTTGATTTGTTAGTTTTGTGCTGAAATACGATAGGTCTGACTAATAGAATTTACAGTGGAAAATATGGTTAAATCCGAACAGGCCCTACTGAGAAATACGGATTGATCATATACAGAGTGTTAATGAATAACACCGAAATATTTTACTTGTGTATGGAAGGGACATAGTCAAGCAACTTTTATTAGATTATTTTTGGTCTATGACTTAAAATGTATACGATCCAGGGCATTGAAGATATTACAATTTGGTGCTCATAAGTTAATAATGAATTTAAATAGGATTAAAATAATCCCTAAATTGACTTCATGCCTTGTCATTAGTACGTGTAATACTCGTACTCTTACGAGCTAACAACCTTCAAAATAATCCCCCAAGGCGTCCACACATTTTTGCCAACGATGAGGAAGGCGCTGAATTCCATCAGATGTGTGTGATGCGTTTATGCGCGCCACCTCTCGTCGATGCGCTGTTAGGATGTCCTCCCTGCTTGCAAACCGCTGCCCACACAATGGCGTCTTCTTTTTTGGAATGAGATTTTGAAGGTTGTTACCTCGTAATTACGCGTACTGTTTTGTGCATGATGTAATACGAATAAAACAATGATCTCTATTTACGCATCTTTCAATGTCCGTTACACATAGCGCCTTGTATCCGGATCCCAATGTAGTACCAGCATTGCGAAGAACATTCCAACGACTTTCAATCGTATAACCTGATTTTTGTTTCCTGAAGATTTATTAACTGATAAATGAAAACCCGCTATACTTCATATTTAACAAGAAGTGCTGTTCTCATGAATTTCAAAAGTACGTTCAATATATTCATAAATCAATGTAAATAATGGTATCATAGTTTAAAACAGTTTCTAATCTTAGTATCAATTTAATATTTTATATTAGGCTAGTAAATATTAGTAGTTTGTCAGCTTGCACTCAACGTAAGCCTTTCTGCTAGAAATAATATTGTTCTGTATATATTCTCTGCATTCTACTATAGCCCTTAAGTTTTATAGTTTTATATTAGCTGGATGACAGATAACCCTAGTAGTTGATTTCAAGTTTACACTCATTGTATCTCTTATTGCTAGAAAGTAAGATTTGTTTTGTATGCTATATTACATTATGTATTAGCCTAACTATAGCCCTAACATGCTATGTAGCAAAATAGGGTTAAAATGAAGGGAGATTCATAATAATAACTGATAAATAATAGTTGCCATGACTTCTGATATGACACTCGTATTTTCCCCAAGTTATCTCGATTTCGACTTTTTTTGTCACGTTCACAATACTTTCTCTATAAGTTACTACGTATAGCCTATGCGAAAAAGTAAAAATCGTATAGTTTAGGATTCAGATAGTCGAATTGGGAAGAGTTTCACGGTTTGCTAGCTCTTGTACAGTATTATGAACTTCAGAAATTAAAGTGGGACGAATAATATGAGAAACATTTCGAAAGCTATAAACTACCTCCTCTCCTCAGTATTATATTTTCATATTCTACTGGGAAGGCAGCAGGATAAACACAATCTCGGATGGGTGGAGTGGTTTTTCTGCTCGGTCCAGCCCGCGGATTAGATACACAACCACACACTCGGGCAGTAATCTCTCCTCTTACGCAGGGACGCCGCAGTCATTAATGTTCTAGTCAACTCTCCTTTTTAATGCCAGAACTTGTGAATTTTAAGCATCTATGCTTTGTTTGCTCTTTTATAATATGCTCCTACTTTACGGTAGTGAATAAAATTATCGACAAGATTAAAGCTTCATTGGTATTACCTATCATTCATCTATATTAATAAAAGGAAGTGTGTGTCTTTCCTTCGGTCTGTCTGTCTGTCTGTCCGCGATGCGCAGCGAAATCTACTCAACGCAGCTTGCTATACTCTTCACCAAATATAATAGGCCTAAAGGTGATTAAATCACGGAAGATGAAATGGGCTGGACATGTTGCGTGCATGAGGGAGGAAAGACATATCTAAAACAAATATTATCTGGGGGATTGAAAGGGAAAAGATCACTAGAAAGACCTAGACGCAGGTTGGAAGAAATTATTAGAATATATTTAATGGAAGTAGGGTTTTCTGAGGGTTGCAGGATGGTTGGATGGAGTTAGCACAGAATAGGGTCGAATGGTAGGCTCTTGTAAGCGCAGCAATGAACCTCCGGCTTTCATAAAATAGATAACATTCATCTAGCTTGCGTGAAAATTGTCTATTGTCATTGAGAAAGCAAGTATCCTTGAATCAGTTACAGAAAGAATTTGTTTGTTGGACAGTTCATTTTATTACGTTACAATTGTTACTTTACAAATGCGTATAGCATTGTTATTTTCTTGCTTATCTTCTAGTGATTATTCTTCTTCATTTTCCTCATGTTTTTTCTCGGCATATCGAGCTAACTCTTCTCTTGCTTCTTCACATTCTTCGCCTGTAAACAATTAATATTAGAAATGTCATTTACACAGGATTTTGTACTTTGTAAACCTTACGGGCTGCAATGAATAATAGAGCAACCAAAGAGGGAAATATTTTTAATATACAGGGTGTTGCAAAATTCCATACACAAACTGCAATGGATTGTAGAAGGGAACAAAACAAAGTTACAGTTAAGTTAATAGTTACAGCAGTAGTCACCTTCGAATGGAAACATTGCTGACAGTCAATGAAGGTATGGAGACCATTTGAACTGGTTGTGGTGAGGTTTATTTACAGATATTGTTCAAACGTGCGGCCTCCTGCTTCAGTACATGATCTGCAACGACTTGATACTGCTTGTTTCTACTCAACGATGTCTGTCTTCGAAGGTGACTACTGACGTACCTATTGGTTTCCGGCCTATGGTTATACAACAAAACAAGTTTATTATGGTCTCCTCTAAAATCCATAGCAGTTTGTGTATGGAATTTTTGAACATTCTGTATTATCCGTTCCCTTTCAGAAGTTCACAATTTATCTGCTTATAATTATAAGCAGAAAATGGCAATTTTCATCCATAAAGTTAACTGAACTTTCCCCATTATTCACGAAAAATAATTATGCTGAACGACTTTAATTTTTTACACTCTTCATAGCAATATCCTTTAACAATTGTTGGAGTATGACATGACGCAGAAAAACTGCAATTTTCATCCATAAAGTTAACTGAACTTTTCCCATTTCTTTACGAAAAATAATTATGCTGAACGACTTTAATTTTTTACTATTCATACCAATTTCCCTTAACAGTTGTTGGAGTGTGACATTGACGCACAATCCTTCCGGCCTGTAGATAGAAGGCCGTGTTGAAGTGTTCGGTTTAACCTTTTGAACTTATTCTCTCCAATCATTCTACCGTACTACTTACCATCTACTTGTTCTTCATCTGGACAGCCCTGTAAAGAAGAAAATATGGAAGTTATTATCTTGTATTCATTCTAACTACCTACATCCTTGTGGAATAATGAAAAATACATATAGGCCTACATTTTTATGACAAGCCATTTGATTCTAGACCAGTGATTCTCAAAGTGGGGTCCGCGGACCCCCACGGTGTTTCAGGGGGTCCGCAGGCGGCTTAAGAAGAAATAGGATATCCCGTAATTTTCTCAAATTACATATCTTCTAAAGCAGCTTCACTGTTCCCATTAAGGAGTAAACTCTGTTTGTTACCATTGATAGTGTTATTTTGTCTATTGAATTTAATACATTTGAATCAAAGTATTTAGTTTTTTCCCCATCAAAACCCAGAGGGGGTCCGCGAAATTTTAATTTTTTTCAAGGGGTCCGCGGACTGAAAAGTTTGGGAACCACTGTTCTAGACGATTACGTTTAACAACGCAATAAATATTAAAAAATGAGGACTACGATTCTTCAAAAAATATCATAGGTAATTGTTAGCCTACTAATCACAGCTATCCTTATTTCGAGAGTAACTTCTCACTAAACGAAAGCAGATTTCCATAGCTCGAGGCACACAATTATTAGGCCTACTAGGGCCAAGATTTTATGTTTTTATAAAACCAGTTTTAGTTTTTCAAACATATTAAAATAGGTTTGTTTTAGTTTTTTTTAATCATTTTTAGACAATTTTGTTCTTAAATTTCACTTTAATAAGTACTATAAATAGATTGAAAAATATATTAAGTTAATTTAACTTTTTTAAATTTCCATGGATCTGAACCACAAAACTTTAGGAATACTTTTTGCTTAGTTTTAGGATTACCCCTGTCATCTAAAACTCCACCACAAACTCAACAAGAACGTTTTTCAATTAATCAACTTTATGAATACTTCACTGTATTCGTCGTCTTGCTGGAGCAAACACTTCGAATAAACTGCAAGTTTAAGCTTCTTAAGAGTGTCTTTAATTTGCTTCAAAAGAAACCGGGGATTTCGGTTCACTTAAGATTTCTTACCGAAACAATGTGATAGAAAAATGACAAAATTACAAAACAGAAGGCTATATTTTATTTTACAAAATAGCATGCTGGCAACAATGAGCAAAATTGCATAATTTATGGCCGGTTTCTATAAACTCGCGAATTACCTATGGGTAAATTATCCAATGGACAGAATTTACACAAAAATAACACCACACAAACACAAATAATTTAAAGATAGCAATCACATACACTTGTGGCGAGTTTCTAGATAAATGTCCTCTGGGTAAATATGAAAATGACAGAAAAAATGTTCCTACAAACTCAGGCTAGATCTTTCCAAGGGTAAATCTTCGGGTTAATTTATCCTTTCATGGATGGCTGGATAAAATTTAACCTTTCATAGGATCAATAGTAATATTTAAACAATGAGAATCAAAGCCTTCTGAATTAAATTAACTGTACAACTCCAAGGCCTTGCTCATTATATCATTGTAGGTTAAATGGAACTAATTTGTCCATGGATAATTTACCCATAGGTAATTCACTAGTTTGTAGAAACCGGGCATTAGGCAGATATTTAAGAAGTAATTTTTAGTAGAACAATAATAGTTAGATTAATTATTGTTCTTGTTATTTTATCGTATTTTACTTCAAAATCAGTTTTAGCCATTTTTAGTTTTTAACGTCTTATTCGGCCATTTTTAAGTTCTATAGGATTGGACTATGTGACTGCCATGATTAATGGATAATTATGTTAAAATATCCACAGTTAGCTAGCAAGAAACAAAATAGTCTAAAACCTAACAATCCGAGCCCTAACTATTACAAGCTGTGATTGAATGTTTTGATAAGTTCCGCCTATATACCACTAAATATTAAAACAATCAGCTGAAGTCTACATGAGGTAAGGAGAACAGTTATTTAACAACACGTGTTTTGAATTTGACTTTTATTGTGCTCTTCTAAACGTATTTTTACTGTGTTAGATTTAGTCTATCACTTAATAATATAAAATATTAAAATAACGTTGAGCTCAATGTGTTGTCAAATTAGATTATTTACAATAATTAGTAATAAAATTACGAAGTTAACCTTGTCACAATAGTTAAGATATGAATTAAAATTGGCATAATCCCAACTACGGGGACCAATTCACACGATATTCACATTTTCACAGACTGTGTGATGTTTTTTGTTTATGAGCGATACACGGTTACCAACTGTTAGGTTAGGAACGTTTATGTTAGTTAAGGAGCAATATACTGAATACCTCCGATGTTTTGTTAGGTTAGGAACGTTTATGTTAGTTAAGGAGCAATATACTGAATAGCACAACCACCATTTCTTACGAGCAGCTAGTGGCTTGTACCCCTTTGTAGGTTTGTCACACTGTTCATCCACAATCATTTCTTGTTTAGCGATATGACGTCACACCTCCAACGTCCAATCAGGAGGATGAGGACAGAAAATTGGTGAAGAAGAAGGGAGTTTTCGCTAGATCGTGATATAAAAGAAAGTGTATCAATTAGGGCGGGTGGGTTGGACCAAATCATTCGCCAAGACAACATCTCCTCTCCACACATCTATCTATAACAAAATTCATGTGATATAAGTGTTTTATGAAAAGAATCTCGGTTCTATAAAATGGTCCCCGTAGATGGGATTTTACCTTAAAATTAAACATATATGTTTATCATATATGTTAACATATGTTAACTTATCAAAACATTCAATCTATAAATATACCACTGGAGAAATATGAAGCTAATTAACTATTACAAGCTGTATTTCTCTTTGGTGTTTCTTGAGGGCCTTACAGTTACTTTTTATCTCATATGACAAGAAAACAATTTGCAATGGAATATTATTGTTCTGTAGCACTGGTTACTTACCATTGCTGTAAGTTGTTTAATACATCTCACAAGTCCTCTAAATCCATCAGAACAAGTGACAGAACCATCGTTCACAACTTTATAATGATGTTCTGCAAAACAGAATATAAAGAGCATAAGTAATGCTAAATCTTCACAAGTAATGGTATCTCAAGAGCTTTTTAAATTTTTTTTTTATTCTGTGTCTTTTTTTCACTATTTTTAGGTCATAAATGCATTTTTACTCTGCATTTTTCATTATTTTATGGACATTAATTGCCTTGCCCTACTTATAATATAATAATGCTATACAAAGATGAAGAAAAGAAAGAAAGAAAAAATTGTACTATTGACAGAAAAGATATGACAATAATAATAATACAGTATAATACATAATAATACACAAAGATTACTCCCCCCTGCCCCTCCCTCCCACCTTTTTCTACCCTGAGCTGTCGGACTATAGACATGTATTTTCCCGCCCGTTCGGAGAATTTTGTGTCACTCAACAGCTCGAACATCTCCATATTCAAGGTACTTGAAAACATGTATTTATGTTAAAAACTCAACTTCAGATGTCGGGGTCGAACACAATATTTCCTCTACTTGTAGTACGTATAGTAAGGGCAGAGGAATTAAAATAATGCACTATACAACACTATACACCCTATGGAATAGGGTGTTAATGCGTGCTACTATATGTATAGTCCAGTTATCCATTGCATTGCCAGGCGGCTTCCTTTCGTTAGGAGGAAAAGTTTGCCGACAGCTCAACCCCTGTTCTTTGTTTTTACCGCACCAATCAGCTAGTTACCCCAGCCAATCAAATTCTAAGAATGTCCTGTGGCGATTTTGACAGCTACTCGTCTACTCCGCGTGGAGTGAAATGCGCGGTTGCAAGATCAAGTTACAGTAAACAATAACACGTGTGAATTGAATAAAGCGAAGGAAGAACTGAGTTCAATGATGACAATGAGAGAATATTGCAACGTTGCTTTTGTTTTGGAAAGCGGAAGCCCAAGACCGATTTAGTCAGAAAGAAACACTGAAACCTTTGAAGCCGACTGGCCATGCAATGAGTAACTGCACTATAAGTAGGGACCGGATTCTTAGGTTTTTACCTATTTTTTTCCTTACTCCCAAAACAAAAAGCGCTTATACACTTTTTCGAATCATGTCCATAGGATTCACCCATATTAATTCTGTGGCACCTAAAAATACCTAAATGGGGTATAAAAACCTAAATATACCTAAACGGGATATATAACCTAAAATATCTAATTTAGGCTACTTTATGTCTTTTTTGTTAAATTTCTCAGTTGAGAAATCGATATTTTGCGGGGAGACAATTTTTGTCGGGTTGAAATTAATACCACCAGCGTTTCGTTCAACCCATTGTCGTCTAGGATGGACAGTATCAAGAGAGAAAGTGTAAGAGTACCAGCGTATTCCTTTTCAAATATTCGTACGAACAACCATTGTTGCCGTGTATGAACAAGGGTATAGATTTCCATGTTTTAAAGCGCTTGTTGGCCTTTATTTACTACCCTCTTATTCATACTGAGTGGTCACAGTGTGAGGTTTAAGAAGATGTATTAATTATGCCGAAACAAATGAAATCGAGTTTATTACTGCTTCTTTTAATTGTTTATGCTTTCTTTCTTCAATTGTCTATAATATTGTCCTAAAGCAAGTTTACACAAGTTTAAGTCAATTTTGTTAAGTTAAACTTTACAAGTATTATGTATTGAATCCTGTGTAGCACATTAAAATTCATTAAACCAATTATTCTACGCGAAAACTATATTTTTGACAAAAAACCTAAAAAAAACTATTTCACGTAATGGAAAACCTAAAACAGTGTTTTTAAAAACCTAAAAATCCGGTCCCTAACTATAAGTTTCCATTAGGTTTCTGCCTGGAAAGAAAGCCTGTTGCTAAGCTTGTTGGAGGTGGAGGAGCACATCCTCTGCTGTTTCGCTTTCAGCCAATCACTGCACAAGGAAGTTGTCACTGCTTTGTGTGTCGCGCTATCTGTATTGGTGTCTTGTGACTGCTCGTGTGTTGGTTGTTTTTTATCGGCGTCTCCGATGTTTTATAATTAATTGGGTATCTAATGTAAATTACAGTAATTGTGCGTGCTTTTTTAATGTGTCAGTTAATAATATAAATGTGTATAGTGTGCTGAAACTGCGAATAACTAGTGTAATATGGTCTAGTTGGGACAAACAAAGCTGATACATAACCCCAGTTGCCTCGTGGTTGTGTTAACGTGTTTTATATCGACGTCTCCGGTGTATTATAATACAGTTCGGGTATCAAACGTAAATTTGAGTAAGTTTGCGTGTGTGTTATAATATGTCGGTTAGTAATATAAGCTTCTATAGTGTGCTGTATGTGGTGAATGACCATGATATGTTCGCAATGGGACAAGCCATGCTGGTACATAACCCCCAGTTGCTTGGGAACCAAACCACATCTTTGCAAGTAAGTTTATAAGTTTGTTCTATTTATAGCATTGCTTTTAGCCTATTTGGTGGTATAATAGAATCCAGGGCACACTATTAGGTTTGTGTTGCAGCTATTTAAAAAGAATTTGATTCACTCTACAAATTCGATCTATTGCGCATGCTCCCCACGCACAGAAAGTTTTCGGCTACAAGATCTTGTTACTGACCCCCAAAAAATTATATTTCATTGTACGTAATTGGAGGAATGCCACTATCGGTATCTCTGGTGTTTGGTAATTATTAAACAAGAATCTCACATTTAAAAATGAGGTTCATATTTTACTTTCAGTAGGAGATAGATTTCAATTTTGAATAATTGGTTAATATCAAACGAATCGAAATATGTATTTTTTAAAAATCTTAGTTTAATTTCGGTTTACGTTTTAATTAAGTGTGCACATTTCAAGTTTCTAGGACAAATACATATTTACTTAATGGCAAAATACCATTTCTAAGAAAGTTAATGGAAGTTATCTAGTTTATGAACCCTGGAGGGTCATTGCCGGGCTTACATTAGCCAGCCATTCAACCCTATTCCGTGCTAACTCCATCCAACCATACCTTGCAAATCCTAACTCCCTTATATCTATTATAAAATTGTCCTCCCACCCAGGGGCGTATCCAAGATTTATTTTCGGGAGGGGCTGTGATAATCCTAACATTACTATCACAAGGGTTCAGAAGTTGATGATCTAAAAACGCCTAAAAATGACCTATAAATGACCTTAAATTTATGAAAATATGACATGAAAAATTTAAAATATGACAATATTTCTAAATATATATCTAAAAAAGGGAATATACAGTAGCATATTAATATAATAATAAACAAAGGACAATATTTTAAGTATGTTATGTGACTACTTTAATATTATGTTTACTATATTAATGAATTACGAGATTGCATTGTCTACAATGTTGGAAAAGTTCATTCTGAAGACAATATAGGGAAAAATGTAACGAACGAATTAAAATTTCCTAAAAATGACTGGTAGAAAATAAAATGCAAAATATGAGTACGGTATTATTGTTCCTTTTGACAGAAGACGAACTTATACTACATCCTGCATTGTCTGTGATGTCTCAGAAAAGAGATGACATATCATCAACCTCTGAGCCCTAATTATCACACACAATTATACTGAACCCGTTAGAATAACGCATTTCATCTTTTATAAGTCAAAATGTGCAATTGAACTGTCTACTTTCTGAGAAATTAAAGTGCCCTTATGTGCAATATATTAGCATGACTTAACGTTTCGGGGGGGGGGGCTGCAGCCCCCTCAGCCCCCCTCTGAATACGCCCCTGCTCCCACCTGTGTTTAAGTCATCCAAGTTGTCTCTTCCCTGGGTCTCCCAGTCAATATTTTTTTTAGATAAGTCTTTCCTCCCCCATGCGCGCAACATGTCCACTCCATCTCATCCTCCGTGATTTAATTACCTTTACTATATTCGGTGAAGAGTACAGGTTATGAAGCTTGTCATTACGCAGTTTTCTCCAGTCCCTATTTTAACCTCTTTTAAATTCCAAATATTTTCCTAAGCACGTTTGTAGGACAAATAGATAAGAAAATCTCTCTCAATACTTCGGTCATCTGTCAACACATTTAAATATCTACAAAGCAGGATGTAAACATAGAGAAAGATCTGGTGTAGACATTCGTAAATTAATTCATGATTTTTTATCCATTGTGCTCAATAGTACTCTATAACAGGGGTTCTCAAAGTGGGGTCCGCAGGCATGGTTTGAGGGGTCCGCGTGAGATTTTAGAATATTGAATATTGAAGTAGATTTAAGGCTGAAATTTTCAAAAATAAAACCCAATATTTCAGAGATTGTCAAAAGCCCCCCCCCTCCAAAAAAAATCCTTCTCACTGAAATTAGTGATATTTTACTATATAACTGTTCCATTGGTAATTTTTTATAATTAATACTAAGAGTCCTCTCGTTTTGCAATTGAATTCAATGTTAGAAATAAAAAAAACGTATCAAAACAAACAGACTGCTATCTTTTTCTATCCTATAGCTTTTCGTTTCGAATTAAATATATTTCAAATTGGTATTACTACAAAATTAGTAAAATAGTAAAGGGTAATTTTTTTAGGGGTCCGCAATGACAACATTAATAATTAAAGGGGTCCTCGAATAAAGGAAGCTTGAGAACCCCTGCTCTATAATAAGCATTTAAACACGGTGAAAATATTTAAGCGTTATCATTGGCTATGGGAAATTAATGCTAATAACGATGGTATTTGTTATAGAAGGAGGGAACTGATGATTTCTTACCTTTTTTTGTTATGCAGACTTCAAAGTTCTCTCTAGCTAGAGCCTTCCCTTTCTCTGTGTGGAACATATGGTCCAAGATATATTTCAGAGCAGCGTCTTTCTTTATTTTTTTCTCTGAATCTAGCTGTAAATGTCGCAAATCACTATATTATGTAATATAACCGAAAAATTTGAAATTTATTTATTTCAGGATGTAACATAAAATGTATTGTTTTACTCACCACTCCCAATTTCTCGTCAGCACACAACATCAAACACTGTAAAGGAAATCAACATATTATACAACCAGAGGTGTTGTAGAGTCCGTTGACTAGCATTTGGATTTTTGCACACAAGCTTGCACTGAAAACTGATTCTCAGATGTCAGCTTTCTCTTGCTTACACCAGGCTTGTCCAACTTTAAAGGAACTAGAGGCCAAAACTATTTAGACAAGTCTTTTTGTTGGCCGCACCGCAATTAAGGTGGTTTGTAACAATTTTTGGATTTATGGGTACTGAAAATGTATAATACAGTACTACTTATTATAAGAATAATACAACCAAACTCGCTAATAATGACAAGAAAGGCCTGGAATTGTTCTTAAGATTATTTCAAAATTATTTGTAATCCGTAAAAAATGCTCTATCAGAGAAAAAAAGTAAAAAAGTAAATGCCGAAAAATTACGTATTTTCACCCAAGATGGCATGAGACATAATTATTTTTCAAAGAGAATCGTCCTAGCATTATCAGGAAAAAGATGCAAACACATCGAATTCCGTGCTCTTCATTACTAGCATAGGCCTATATTTTATACGGACTCTATGAGGACATATTCAAGCAAATATTCTTCGCAATCAGAGGCACAGCAGTTAAAAGATTATAACCACATAATACTTCAAGATGTAGAGAAAATTTATTTATTTATATATTTAGGACGCAATATCTATTGTTCACAACAGTTAATTTAATATTTTGTATCAGTTTTGCAGGTTAGGTAAAAAAATGTAGGTTGATTTTTAGGACCTGTTTATTTCTACGCTAATAAATTACGCTAGCTTTTAGTTGATTTGAAAGTGTTACTGTAGGGCGGTAAATAAATTTTGTAATACTTACATAATAAGTTCCTGTTACTAAATCTTTATTAGATATATCATAGTTCTTTCTTCCACCAATCTCTGAAAAATATAATTTACAGAAATGAAATTATAGTAGCTCATGAGGGAACGCGTAGAAAAATTATCATCGCATTCTAGAATAGTATACGATATACCAAATACATTCGCATATGAATTTTATTCTTCCAGTAAGATTGTATTATCTGTTCAAAATATTGATACAGTACACAAGAACAAATATAAGAGTATATAAGTTTGTTTTATCAAAATGTTTATCACACAAAACTGTTTGGTTTGATGATTGTGTGTGCCTTGAAAATTTTGAGGAATATGCGATCTTACTTTTCTTCCACTGCCGCAAAATGAAACACTAATGTTATGCTCACAATATTCCAAACAGCTGTTTTTAACAGTGCTGTAATTTTTAAATTATACTTACTCTCAAATAGGTAGTTCCAACAGTTTTTTCCAGATGCCCCAACTTCCAGCTCTTTTTTCTCGTTTTTGTTCTTTATTCTGATATTACAGCATTTCTATTTTAAAGGAAAGAAACGTTTTTATATTACAAAATTTACCACTTCCGGTAGTAATGAACACCAATATAGATTTGTCGTACTCCTATGTCAAACTACTATAAGGCAGGTGTGCAACTTTCCTGTCTGTCTCGTAATACTATACTGCCTTTCCAATCCTTATCTATTGGAGAAGTTTTTCACACCTATATTTTGGTGGAATCCACACTTAACGAAACTAGAAACATCAGCAATATGAGTTTGTCATTTGGAAAAAGTTAAAACAGGGTACATTATCAGGGGTATTAATCCATACGAAATTCTACCAGTTTGCTTTTGGAAATTAACTAGTATGATGAAAATAATATATGAAAATAAATAATAAAATCAGGTAAACTGATATAACAAAGTGCCAGATGAAATTATAGGCAGTATTTCATATGCTTCTGATATACGTGGCACAGACTTTGTGCTATTAATATTGTTATATAGGTCCAACAAAAACATAAATATTTATTATTAATAGAGTACCTTATATAAACGTTATAATATGTTTAGTAAGCATTTAATTAGCAGTAGTATACATAAAATACCCTTCACAAACTGTAAATCACAATTAATATCACCGCATGGATTTAAGAAAAAACTGACAGACATTTATCATTAACGTGTGCTTACTTACCGTGAGCTAACTGAAGGTATAAAATTTTCTCAATGAATAGCAGATATCCATTCAAGCTGTCTAGATTCATTTTTTGGAAATTTAAACACTACAGAGCTGTTAACTTTACATATGGATTTAGATAAATTTAGATAATTCAAGGCAGGTGGGTTTAGTAGATAAAAATAATTGGATAGAATGAAAGGAGGACTATTGGTAGCATTCATCGAATCGATTCGTGGATTGTTCATTCATCTAGTATGCCGTGATGTTACGGCTGATAGAATATTGATAACAAAGTAAGAAACTAATTATTATTTACAAAATCCGTTACATTTTATTCATAGAATAGTCTTAATAAATCCTGCACGAGATTAAGAGTTTTGACTGATAAATTTGCTCGAACTTCGTTCAAGCAAATATAGCTATGGATCAACTCGTGATCTCTCGTGGGATTACCTATGACTATTCAACACATACGCCGAGTGTTTGACATTGACCAATAACATTATTAACAATTCCTCGGATATAGAACAATCACGGCCGTTTATCTTACACTATTCTTGTAGGAATCGCGAGGAGGGTGTTTTTCGCGATAAAACCGTCTACTCGTTACTGGAGACGTAAGTATCCGTGTGCAGTGATTAATAGTCAAGATGCTGCCACTAAGCGGCACGAAAACAGATTATTTTATATAACATAACTTGTTTGAAAATTGAAATAATAGAAATGTACATTGATTAAGAACACAATTTTGATTCAGTGCAAGCCAGTTCAAGTGCTTTTATTCTGTTCTGCTGTTAGCTTACCTGAATGAAGTTAACTATGTCATATATGCAATATTGTTACCACTGATTACATCACGGTAGCTCGAATCGATTCATGGATGGTTGATTCACAGTATGCCGTGATCTCACAACTTTTAGTTTTGTTTTTATACAACGAAGCACGAAAGTAATTATTATTTATAAAATCTCTTACATTTTATTCATGGAATAGTCTTAATAAATCCAACTCGAGTTGACGAGTTTCATCAGATAAATTTGCTCCTGCTGCGCAGTCGCGAATCTATCGATAAACTCGGCAACTCTCGTGGGATTACCTACGATAAAATCTCATAACACTTTGATTTAAGTACGTGGTAATATAAAATGTCACGGTAGCCGGTACTGTAGGACTACCACCTAGTTATCGATACATGTGATCGATTACTGCAGAGACTGAAGAACTTTCGCTATTCAGAGAGATCGCAATACAATCCTTTTCTTCTGTCTCTGTGCCGAGTTTGGGATGCCTATGAATCTAGGATAAAATGCGGCAAAAAGTCAATACATATCGTATGTTATCCACAGTTGTTGGGACTTCTCTTTGCAATTGACTATGTAAAGTTGTTTAATAGTAATTTCGATTATATTTATCATTATCTTATTTGTACATAAATCATGCCAAAATCGAAAATTACGACGATTCATAAGAGACCAGAAAAATAGAGAAATGAGAGATGTTTTGTGTCAGAGGACGCAAAGGATTTTTTTGTGTGTAAATACTGCAAGTATTTTATTTCACGAAATCCCCACCGAAATAGAAGGAACTTAATACCAAAATCAGCCTTTGCCGAAAAATATGGTCCCTAAAACTAATATACAAACCATTTTGTGCTTACCTCTAATTTTACAGCAATATCTACCCATGATCTTTTATGTCTGAACAAAATCTGCGCTGAATCCTCTTTGAAGTTTGAATCCAAGACTGAAAAATGAATGAGTTTTGATTAATACAAAGACGTTCTAATTTCAATTAACCTTTACCCATGGACGTAGTTCTTCTGTTTTGAGGCCGGACTGACCGCTCATAGTTTAACAACGACAAAACTTACATGTTAATTTTAATTATTACTCAAGCTCTATGATTCCTGAAAGATAATTAACGAAGCATTTTTCTTAAACCATCATTTTGTGTCGGTTTTCATCAGAGTCACTGCACCACAAATGCAATAACGTGTGCAATTTCGAAGGTATGCTAATATTTTTTTTAAATTAATAGACTCTACCTAATAATTTTACACCAAAGCTTGTTTTGTCATTCACATTTTATTTATTTATTTATTTATTTATTTATTTATTACAAGAGATATTACAAGAGGTATTACATTTAGTAATACACCCGAATGAGCAAGACTGCTCGTGCTCGGGTGCCGTTTCAAAAATATCAAAGTGAAGAAAGAGGAGAGACAAAGAAATAGAGTGTATAATGTGCTTAACTAAAAAAGAAAGTAAAACAAAAACATTAAAAATAAAAACATAAATACATAAAAGGAGTGAAACAAAAATTACTTAAAAGCTAAAAAATTACAAAAAATTCTTTACATATCTATTAAATTTAACAGTGGAGTATGCTGAGAGATCAGGATTTTTTCTGATAATTGAGTTATAGAAGCGCGGTCCAAAATTAATGCTATGCTTTAATCCTGCCGATGTGAGACATTTGGGTTCTAATAGGAGTAAATTAGTATTTCGTCTAGTTTTGTAGATATGATCACTGGAAGAGTATTTTATACGATGTTTGTGAAAATATTTTAATATAGAAAATTTGTAAATTTGGTCCAAACTTAAAACATTAAATTCCGAAAATATTAGGCTAGTTGGGTAATCAATGTGTTTTCTTAGACAGATTTTTATTATTCTTTTTGTAAAAGGCAGAGGGGCTTAAGGGTAGTTTTCGCTAATCCTCCCCAGACGAGAATGCCATATTGAATAATGGACTGGAAAAGTGCTAGATAAACGGAACGTAGAACAGTAATGGGCATACAGTGGCGTAAAATGACAAATTTATGAATTGTTCGGCGTAGTCTATTACAGATGTAGTTAACATGGTGAGACCATTTAAGGTGTTTATCAATAAAAATACCCAAATATTTCACAACGGCTGTTTCTTTCACATAATTATTAAATTCTAAATAAGTTTTTAAAGAAACTGTTGAGCCAGTGTACCAATAGGCCTAGTAAGAAAAACAAATTTTAACATTAAATTTTATTGATTTGACTTCTCGGGTTTTCTAGATTGACATTGATGTAATAATTTTATGGTGTAACAAAGATAATGGCTATAATTAAATTATTATTATAATTGAGACGTTTACTTTTATAAAGGTCTAAGTACCAAAATCATTATTTTTCAGCTTATTTTAAACGAATCTATGTACCCAGACCAATGCATTTGTGAAGGGTTCAAGGTCCAGGGAAAGCCACATTAGTAGCAATAAATTCCAAGATATAGCGCTGGGCCTATCCCCAACGTGTTTTTCTGTGAGTCTATGTCTTGTTTTCTACACTATCATGATTGTGGCACTTCGACCCTTATAAAAGTAAACGCTTTATTTAGGGAGTCTGCAGTAATTCTCAAGAAAACCTAATGCGCTAATGTATTGCCTTTTTTTATTTAAGACTACCTCCCATAATCATTCATACCTGGATATTTTATGGATTAATGTTGAACGTGCTACGTCCTTAAGAGGAGAATAACGCCAATACCTTTTTCCAAACATTGTTATCCTAATACACGTTAAGTTATCAGGATAACCTCATTGCACCCCACGAATTCTCTAAGTGTTTACTTACAATAGCTTCACACTCACCTTGCTGGCTGTTGTTTTCGGTAATCCTTGTGGAATACGTCAATAAAACGAAACAAGAAATTAGAAGCAATATTTTAATCATTGCGTTTCTATAGAAGTGTACCTTCGAGTTCAAAACTACCTGTAGTTATACATATATTATAATGATCTAACATATTAGAGCGGTCACATGTGATTATTTCGTCATGCGTGAATATAGGCTACTTATAAACATATTAAGGTACTAATGATGTTTGCACTTAGATATAATGGTATCTGAATTGATAGCTAACTGTTTATTGATTGAAATAAAATGCTGCCAAAAGTGAACAAGAAGTGTTGAAAAATTTCATAACAGCCGGAAAGTTGTTTGTATTCCTAAATATAATTCTTTTTTTGTTCGACCATATAATAATACGCTTATTACGTGTGACGTAGTCTAATGGTAATGTTTTCAAACGAACTCATTTGAATTCAGTTTCACTTAATGTGTACGTAAGCTACTTAAAAACATAGAAACTAAAAGTTCCCCCCCCCCCCGTAAGATCGTTGTTTGTTTTTCTGCGTTTCCTGCACGCGCCCAGAACAGAATTGGAATTCGTCATTCAAATGTTGGACACATATTTGATATTATTAATCTGTTGTTATGCATACGCTTACCTTGAAAATGGTAGGAAGTGACTTGAACATTTTATGCTATTCCTTCTGAACAATTTTCTATCTTTTCTAAACTTACGGATGCATACAATAATAGTAGTAGTGTATTTACATCTCATAAAAGATACTAATGATGTTTGCACTTAGATATAATGGTATCTGAATTGATAGCTAAATGTTTATTGATTGAATTAAAATGATGCGAAAGTTGAAAAAGAAATATTGAAGTTACTTCATACTAGCCGGACAGTAGTTTGTATTCCTATTGTATTCCTATATAATTGTTTGGTTCGTCCATACTATAATACGCTTATTACGTGTGACGTAAAGATATTATAATTACATTATATCCTGGGCCAAACCATGTATATTTTTCAGAGCCCCCGACCATAGGCCACACTCTGTGTTAGTTCTGCTTTTGCTTGTAGGCCTAATCTGTTATTTTCTTATTCCTTCTGAATTTCGTTTGGTTCATAGGCAAATGATAGTTCATCTGAGTTTGTCTTTCTCGACATTTGTTCTCTATTTGTTCATCTTTCTCGAGTTACTGTTCTCTCTAGGTGTTCTGCATTCTGTTTGCGATCTGTTTGCTCGTTAATCTCAGTGTTTCTGTCTATTGGTTTCTCAACTTTCTGCTTTCTGATGTTAATAGCTCTTCGTTGATTTAAAACCAGAACTATGACTCTCAAGCTGTTATACCATTAGTCATTTCGAAACATTTTTTTCATTTCGACATCGGTGTGGTATCAATTATTATCCAACACGAAACGATCTTGAGACCTTGAGAGATCTGTATTTAAGGGGAGTAGTAAAGCCTATCTCGTCAATGTTAAAATGAGATTTTTTTCCGGTACACTTAACTCGAGAACCAGTGCCTACAAAAATTTGAAATTTTTACTTGTTCTAGAAGGCTAAAAAAATGCATTAAATGTAAGAGGTGTCATTTTGGAGTAACTTATATGAAAATTTAAAGTTTAAAAAAAAAAGATAACTTATTGGATATATATTTTTTAATTAATTATATATATATATATAACTTATATATATACCTGCCATCTGCCTAAGGTAGATGACGCAGCGGCCGTGTGGTAGGCCAAGTCCCTTCAGGGATGTAGCGCCACGGAGTTTGTTTATATATATAAAGAACATTTCATGCTTTTCAAAGACGGAGTATGGAGGACTTCAAATATGTTTATCGTGTTCATGATACATTCTAGGTATAATGTGCTTTTCTTTCTTTTAAGAATGATACTAATTAAACAAAATAGTTTGTGGGGGGGGGGGGGAAGAAACGTTGACAACATGGAAAATATCATAAGAAATAGAAGATGTTCAAAATCCTCAATACAACTTTGAAACCAGCGTTTGTAATTATTGTTCCGAAAAATGTTCAAAATGTTAAGTCAGTTATTTATAGCAGACCAAAAATTAGACAAAATATGTTCCTTTGTTTTGTTTATTGACATGTGATTTCTTGAGAAGACAATTTTTCTGTTATTACTTCACGATATATGTTTGTCAGTACTATATGTTAAATTACACATCCCTGAGAATATTATAGGAGAAAATTTCCTCTAACACGTGTTTTTGAACCCAGGACCTTCGGCTATCGGTGCCGCTGCTCTACCGACTGAGCTAAAGTCATCTTATCTTAGGAAATATACGGTAACAGTTTTGTATAACATACAATCTACTGACTTAAAACTTCTTTTCTATAAATGACGTCCTTCCTGCAAACGCAAAATGCGAAATTCTGTTATGGGATGCTAAGTACTTGGAGGTGAGAATTACATTTCAAGGCAGAAATATCTGGATTGTGAAAAGGTAAAACTGTATAAAAGACTGAATATCAGAAAGAGTTTGATTTGAGTGAATCGCTTTATTTTTAGAACTCTTGTTTACAGAAGGAAATATCTTAGTTCACTTTTTATGGTTTTCTTCGTATTTCTGTTGTCAGTTGTTCAATTCAGCTAATTCATCTCTTGCGTCTTCACAATCTTCATCTGTAAACCATTGAAATAAAAATTATTGCTAATAACTTTATAATCATACTGGAACCCATTGTAAAAAGACACTTCATAGGCCTAATTAAGTGGGGATATACAGCTTTCGGTGAGAATTCATAGGTGAGAATAGGTGAATTTAATTATTTTTTCATCAGCTATGTATTGCTCTACAATCTTGCAACCTGACAGACTCTTTATTGACTACTTCTACAATTGCATACTATTTTCAAAATTAGCCAAACTGTTACAGCGTTACAAAACGGCAGCCATGTTTCATGCACTGAAATGGAGTTTCCTTGATAACTTACACAAATAACAATATTTCTGAATGATTATTTTTCTGTGTATATGTTAATATCATTTGATCAACACTATCTATAATCATTCATTTAACATTAATAGTTAATTTATATATATATATATATATATATATATATATATATATACTGTATTTGAATGAAAAAGACAATTAAAAGAATTTATATTTTAAAAATACTTATACCGTAGACATTCCGAAGGTTGTAGATGTTGTTCGCATGATGTTTGAAAATAGATAGAAAAAAGAATAGCTAAAAATAT
This sequence comes from Ectobius pallidus, assembly GCA_964059195.1. Taxonomy (NCBI): domain Eukaryota; kingdom Metazoa; phylum Arthropoda; class Insecta; order Blattodea; family Ectobiidae; genus Ectobius; species Ectobius pallidus. Next base: position 142,125,700 of record CAXKWD010000008.1, read on the forward strand.
TGTCATTTGTGGAAATTATCAAGGAAACGGCATTTCAGTGCACAAAACATGGCTGCCGTTTTGTAACGATAGTTGCCCATAACTGTAAAAGTTTTATTAATTTTGAAAATGGTATGCAATTTCAGGAGTAGTCAATAAAGAGTACAGTATGTCAGATTGAAATCTTATAGAGCAATTCTTTGCTGAGGGAAAAATAATTAAATTCATCTATTTTTCCCCTATGAATTTCGCCGAAAGCTGTATGTCCCCCATAAACAAAAAGTCGGAAACCTTTCCTTCAAATTATAATAGGTTTGTTCGCAAAGCAGTCAGAAACCAGGAACAAATCGTTCGCGCATGCGCTCTTTCTCCACACGCGTTCGCAAAGCGAGAATCCGTGATTCTGATTTCAATCTTCTGTTCGCAAAGCTCTCACGGACAGTTTCTGTACTATAAGAAAAATTTGCAGGCTTTACCATGAATTGTTATCAGAGACATGCGCAGTAACCTATTTTCACGCGCCTGACTCCTCCCTCCAAATCCTTGCTCCAGATTTATAAGCATAGGCTACTTATATGTATGAATAATGGAAGATAATTAAAAGTTTCCCAAAATATAGTTTATATTGCCGATGTATATTGCATGTATAACATGTTAAAGGGAAATATATATTTTATTTGCATATCATATCGATTAAACGCAGAAACTATCGATTCCAAATTCTTCTAACCGTTCGCAAAGTGCAAATCACGGGTAAGTTACAGACTGGACATGCGCAGTACAACCAATTCTCAAGCAGTCACTGATTTGCTTTGCGAACAAACCTAATGTGACGTTGTTGTTTAAACAAAAATTAGCGTAAAGTTGCTTTACCCTCAACTATTTGCAGACAAACAGATGAAATTGCCGAATGGTCGTGTTAAAACAGGGCTTCGCTTCGCCCCATCAACTAATTTTTTCGTATAAATACGAGTAGTTCACATATTCAACTACTTCAATGCTACTGATCGGGATCTTGAACAAAAAAGAAAAAAAAAATCTAATTTAGACCTGAGCCCTGCATTTTTTTCATGACGTAAGCATCTGAAATTTAGATATTTTAATAAGTCTAACATACTCTGGGGGACGGGAAAATGTCTGTTCGTGTTATTTTTAATCTACTCTTATACAATTCAACGGCCCTAAATAGCGTGCTCACTCGCTCGTCCGCGTCGTGAAACATCGGGCATACTCGGCGATGTTCGTCTCTCTCAGTCTAAACTTTCACGAAAAGTACAAAATTAGGAAAACCGTTTCTTTATTATATAAGGCCTAAGTGAAATGAACACAATGAACAAATATTCTAATTTTTTTTTTTTACTTACAATTTTCATAGCTCTGAACCACAAACATTTTTAATAAGCTGCCAGTGCAAATTTCTTAAAAACCCTGGAGTCAATTAATAATGGCGGGCGAAACCGCGGGCACCAGCTGTAACATATTGATAGTTTAACCAAGGAAGTATCGCGGACAATAAAAATCCAATCAAACCATTCCATCCCTTGAAAAATAATATCATTTCTGAAAATTACACTGAATTTATCAAATAAAATTCACATCACATTCATCTGTCAACATACAGTTGAGAAACAATACGTATCATGTGTTCACAGGTTCCTTTGGAACTGCATAATTGAATCTGAGATCGTTTTCCCAGGGGGCGCTTTCTAATCGTGGAATATACTCTGAAGCCGGAATTTTAGCTGTTTCATTAATTACTAATGGTTTGGTTTATGAATGATTCGCGTGCAAGTGTTAATAAATATAATGCTTTAATAATTATTGTACTCTTAATTTTTAATTTTTCAATTAATTATCGTGGGCGAAGCTGCGGGCACCTCCTAGTATTATACAAAAATGAGTACATTTCGTCTTGTAAAAATCCGTTCCTTTCAAGAACTGCCAAGTAGAAGCTTTAACTTGACCTTACGGCAACTTTTGTAATCTACCGTAGAAAGCAAGGACTTCCAAGAACTTGCTAACAGCTGATTGCCGCGGTCAGCCCATTTTGTTTTTCTTTAAGCATCTAATATTCGAAAACTTTATCATTTAACTCTTGTCGAACAAAAACAGTAGTATGCAACATGCCTATAAACTCGCTTTTATTTTTTCTTAAACATAGGCCTAATCGTATTTTAATAATTGTCATTATAGGCTCGTTACATATACTGTACCCAATCCTTCCACCCTACTTACCGTCTATTTGTTCTTCGTCTGGACAAGTCTGTAAAAGAAAGAAAAAAACAAGTTATTATCCTTTTTGTATTTTTCCATTTCGCTAAGGATTCGAGTACAGTCAACCCTCGATATAGTGCCACCATTCGTTCTCTAACATTTAGTGGCACAAAGCGAGGGTGGCACTAAAACGAAATATAATTTCTAAAATATAAATGGCATAATACAGTATTGTATTAATTTACTGTACTGTTTTATGAAAGATAATTTAAATAAAAGGCAAATATAGAACTTTAGCTCAAAATAAAATACTGTACAGAAACTCAATTTACTACGGTATATATCCAGTACTACAGTACACAAATTGGTTGAAAATGTTGTGGGTCCAGGTAAGTGATTAACTGCTACTGAGTAACTGTACTGTAATGTTAACAGCGAATGGACACTGGACTAAAAGAAGTTTGGAATGTCTCATTGTATGAAGGGCTCTTTCTACCTGGTCCACCTTCACGCAAGCTATTTGTCCGACCTCTTAACGTAGCTTCCTCATTCCATCGCACTACATTTACAGTTAATGGCAGGGGAACACTCACTTCTTGGAAATACAGTACAGTATGTTTCTTAAATAATCTTCCTAACATTCACATGAGTTTTAAATGAATTCTGCAACTGGAAATGAAAATTTCTGCAAGCCATAGTTTGTAAAAATATTGTCTTATATTCAGTGGCACTAAATTAATTGGCACTGTAACGAGGTTTCTTATGTATTTTATATAGGAGAAGATCCGTCCACTTGCATTTATTGGCGTAGTGCGAGGGTGGCATTATATCGAGGGTTGATTGTATATGCAATCACTAGGGACCGGATTCTTAGGTTTTTACCTATTTTTATTTTCCTTGCTTCCAAAACCAAAAGCGCTCATACACTTTTTCGAATCATGTCCATAGGATTCACCCACATTAATTCTGATGCACCTAAAAATACCTAAATGGGGCATAAAACCTAAATATACCTAAACGGTATATAAGACCTGAAATGTATAATTTAGGCTACTTTTTTTTGTCTTTTTTGTTTGTCAGTTGAGGAATCGATATTTTGCGGAGAGACAATAATTTTTGTCGGGTTGAAATTAATACCACCAGTGTTTCGTTCAACCCTTTGTCGTCTAGAATGGACTGTATCAAGAGAGGAAGTGTAGAGTACCGGCGTATTCCTTTTAAAATATTCGTACGAACAACCATTGTTGCCGTGTATGAACAAGAATATAGATAAAACACAATAAAAAGAAGTTATATAAACAGTTTCGAGAGCATTGTTCGCTCCCATCATCGGCTGGTGGTTGAGCACCAGCCGATGATGGGAGCGAACAAGGCTCTCGAAACTAGTCCTGTGTTATTAAAAGTGACGTAAGTGGAGAAAAAAGTGATCATTCAGACTTTTGGATTTTAAGAATATAGATTTCTGTGTTATAAAGCGTTTGTTTGCCTTAACCTTTAGTTAAAAGTGATTCCTCAGGTTTGCGAGCGACCCCTGGTGATCCCGTAAGGGGATATTCACAGCGGATTTGTTACTGGGGTGCGCCAGTCCCCTACCTACTTAAACCTAAGGACACACACCCAGTACTGAACCCGGGCCGCCGGAGTGGAAGGCAGGCGCGCTACTGACTCACCCACGGTGGCGGACTTGTTATTCACACTGAGTGGTCACACTGAGTGGCCTCACTGTGTTTTAAGAAGACGTGTTAATTATGTATTGAATCCTATGTAGCACATTCAAATTTATTAAACCAATTATTCTACCCGAAAACGATATTTTGGACAAAAAACCTAAAAAAAACTATTTCACCTAATGGAAAACCTAAAACAGTGTTTTTAAAAACCTAAAAATCCGGTCTCTACCATGTTACTGCAGTGAAGTGACAGATAAGGTATACTTACTATTGTTATCAAGTAATTAATACAGCTCTTTAGCCCTCTAAATCCCTCGGAACAAGTAACCGAACCATCTTGAACAACTTTATATTGGTAATCTGCAAAACAGACAATAATGAACAAAGTTATTGACAAATCTAATTTTTTGCAAGACTTAACTAATTAGTGGTACTTACGAATGTTGTTGCCGTGGATCGTAAGTTGATATTCCCACACGCAATCTTGTTGCTATGTGCGGTAAGAGTTTCCGTGCTGTTATGAATATTACGCCACACCTCATAATACAATCCTTTATGGAAAAGGCCCCCCAGGACAAATATTCGGTTTCCATAACAACAAACACATGCGAATCACTTTCTGAAATAATCATCTATCTTCATGAATGTATATACATAATATTTTCATGTAATATCACAATTAATATAATTAGATTGATATAAATAATCATCGTGCAAAAAATAGCATGCAATACTTATGCCGTAAGCTCATAACGGATCTCGGAAAATTGAAAAAACTCGGCGCGAGCGCCTCGTTTTTTCAAACTCTTTCCTCGATCCGTAGCTATGCATCGCTTACGGCACTTGTATTGCAATATAATATATTTACCTGGTATGCTATAGAGAACATTTTTTTTACGCGAGATTAGAATCACTCACTTGAGACGTGGTGCTGAACAATGATCAGTCGAAATGAGAAAATCAGTAGACCTAACATACCAAAGGGGCTAAGCGCCAATTTCTCAAAAATAATTTTATTGGAACTTCCGGGAGGGCGGTTGGCCTACATCCACATATGCATTTCATACTAAAAGGACTCAGTCGTAGGTCAGCTGTAAGTAACCTTTCATATACCGATAGATGGTGCTTAAGCATTGTTCTTATGGAACTTGGGTAAGGGTTTCCTACATCGATGGAAAACAACCGATTTTTTGCTAGGTCGATGGTTTTAAATATATACAATACCGGTGCTAAAATGAATTTAATAGGCCTACGTTGGTTCTAAGGTGTAATTTTCAAAAACATTATTGTTTACGTCGATAGTTTTCAAGGAAATATTTCATTTATTTTATGAATTTTGCCTAATTTTGCTAAAACCATTACTTTTTTACTATAATAATTTCGAGGTTGATATTATCGTCACATTGATGGTTACTGCCGATTTTACCATCGATGGTGAACGTGGATGTTTTAACTATCGATGCTCATCCCTACTTGATATTATTTTTCATTAATATATCTTAAAGTTGTTTTTTGGCCTTTAGCCCCGTTAGATTGTAAGGTCTATTGTGCCTACTTCATTTTACCACAACTGTGATTTTACCTTGAGAATAGAACCGGGTAGGTCCCGAAATGTTAGACTAATGATTTAGCTAACCTTTTCAGAGCTGAATCTGTATGTTTTTATAAACAATCATGAACTGAAGTCATCAATAGGCTCCAAGTTTAAAACCAATCAGAAAAATTTTCGTGGGATAGGCCTACGTGGTTTCTATGAATGATAATCATAACACGTGGATAAAAATCCTCACATTTTACATAACTCGAGACTGTATTAGTCTAATATCTTGCCTTCAAAACTATGTTTTGATGCTGATCATTTATACATAAGTAGCAGTGAAAATGTTAACAGTCCGGCATAACATTCCACATTATCAGCACTAAGAAAAGCTTAAATTAATTTTTTTCAAGCAACTGATATTTTACCTTTCATATTTTTAAGGCAGAAGAAAAAGTTCTCTCTAGCTAAAGCTTTTCCATTCTCTGTTTCATACATATCCAGGATATACTTCAGAGCTGCATCTTTCTTTATTTTTTTGTTTGAATCCAACTGTAAATGTAGTAAACAATACACAGTATAAGAATCCATTTAAAGAAATTCGTCAGTTCCGCAACATAAATTTGCAGACATCTAATTGCATCTTTTAGACCAATGATGGGCAAATTACGGGGCATGGGCATACCATGTGTATGGTGTGTATATGAAATGCATTATCGATAGAACAAATCCAACGCACGGGCCTAGACGACCGTTCGTGCTTTTACAAGACAAAGAAAGAGAAATGTAACACTAATAGTATAATACAATATAATACGATAACTGTAATATAATAATGCTATACAAGGATGAAGAAAAGAAAGAAAAAAAATTGTACTAACGACAAGAAAAATATGACAGTAATAATACAATATAATACATAATAATACATATATGCATATGCACTTTTAAAATAGTAACTCTATAGGGTTTTATATTTGAATATCAGTTTATTAAAATCAGCTTAATTTTTCAGTTTTTACACCAAATACACCTACCCTATTTTAGCAAGGAATTCTTAGATAAAACTTAGCCTACAGTATTATGGAAATAATTGATGTAATCCTACGAAGTTTTAATGTCGAAACATTAATTTATTTTATACTCACCAGTCCCAATTTCTCATCTGTACATAACATCAAACACTGTAAGGAAATCAACATAATTATTGAAGATTCATAATTTATCATTTTGCAATGAGCAAAAAATAAATGTTCATATTATTCTTATCACACCATTGATAACAATATTATTTTGTATATACATATATTAGAAGTATATATACATTGGCCAAATACTCTATAATTATATTGTATTAAATGAAACTCAGATAACGTATGGACTAAAACTGCTTTATATACCTTAACAAGGTTAATTACAGTAGTTTTAGTTAAATATAGTCGAGTCCCGTTAATCCAGACCCTGCTCGTCCGGAATTCCGGTTAATCGGGACGGACCTTTTATGCTGAACTATCAAATGTTGTTTTTTTTTATTCAAAAAGATGTTTCGTTAATCCTACATCAGTTTGTACGTCAAAAATTTAGGTGTACAGTCGTATTAAAACTGAAATTAAGTTGTAGGAAAGTTCGTCTTTTTATACTTTTCCCATCTAAAACTTATATTACAGCTCAGTATGTGCATTTTAAGGCAAATTTCATCCGGTCTTTCGGTGGTACGGTCCCATCTAGTACGGATTAGCGGGACGCTACTGTTGCAAAGTTTGGTTAGACAGTAGAAAACAATATAGTCATACTTACAGCTTTGACTCCCGAAGCTCTTACTTTCGTTTTATTATAGTTTTCCTTCCCCCCGACTTCTGAAAATAATATTTATTTTATTGGATACTCATAGGGCAATTCCGGGAGATTTGCCGCGCCGGTAGAGATGCCGCATATACGAAAAGTATAGGTTCCCGATATTTCTAACAGATGGGAATAAGCACTCTTCCTCATTGTTGCGAGAGAGCTGTTGTGAGCTGAGGTTGTAGAATTTAGCGGCATTTTTTACGTGTTTACTGATTGTTTTGTCTTGTAAGTACCAATATTTTACGTACAAAGTTTTTGCACAGTTTCATTACATGTACTTGAAATGTCTTTTTACTGTAAAAAATCCACATTTAATGCACAGTGGGTGTTATAAGAATCACTGTTCATGCCATTGAATGTGATTTCATCCATCTTTGTCATTCGATGTTGTACTAATTAGCTGCGGCATCTCCACCGGAAGATTGGTAGAGTTGCCGCACAAAAGTCAGGTGGAGACGCCGCAAGCAAAATTTCCGTATTCGACTAATTTGAACAGAAAATTTCACTAGGAAAAATCTATTTAGTAATCGTAATGAACGATAGTATTTAATTCTTTAATTCAATATAATTATATTTACTGGTTTCAGAATATTTAATTAGAATATGATTTCATTTTAATATTTCATACCATCAGGACTTCTAACTGAAGCTGCACATGTAGAAGAACTAAAAATGCAGAAGTGAAACCAGAACACAGTGAGGAAGGAACAGTCTACTAAAAACTGTCTACTAGTAGTATACTAGTAGTTCTGTAGGTCGAGCAATCGTGAAAAGGAAAACCATTGCTGCGCCTGATGTTCTGACTCATGCTGGGAGTGTTAGGAGAACTACTTCCTAACGACCAAGAATGGATCCAGTTCGTTGTGTGTAAAATGTGGCTACATGAATCCTGCACGATGTTTGAGGATATGTGCATTGACTGTGACCGAAAACTTTTAAGGAAAGAAAGTGACAAAAATGAAATAAATAAAAATAGCGGCCATAACTACAAACACGAACGCAAGCTGAATTGCTTTCGAAGTTCCTATAGCCGGTTTTTAATTTTAATTTTTTCCAATTACAGTAATAATATAGAAAGCTATTAAATTCATGCAGAGAATTAATTTTTGTATGAATTATGATATGAATTATGATCGTTTTCTTCTGCGGCAAATCTCCCTGACTAGGAGCGGCATCTCTACCGGTATGCCCGGGAGAGACGCCGCAGTGACAACTTTTTTTCGTCACTCTGTAACACACTTGGTTTTCATTTTTTAGCTATTGTGCTTTAAATTTAGTGAAGTAGACATAATGAATTTTCAACCTCTAAGTTTTCAGCTAAATTGAAGAATTTAGAAGGATATGGTAATAACAAACGCAAAATATGCGGCATCTCTCCCAGACTTACCCTAAACGAATTTTCACAACGTTTCACAGACATAAGATGATTATATTTTCCCGTTAAGTGGAGAGGATGAATTTTTTTTTTAATCCTGTGCTCCTTTTTCTGCAGTGCTGCTTATTGTTTCCCTGCCCTGAAAGTTACTAATTCATTTACAGTGTAATATGGAGACAAAGAAATAAATAAAGAAGAATGCATAAGCTACGAGATCTACGAGGAGCATACTGAAAGTCGTGAGCAACATTTTTTCACAACTTTAATCTTTATTTGTAAGTGAAACCAAGTATATCATCTCAATCTACAGACCTTTCTTTCACTTTTCCACATAGTCTCCGCTTTTTTTGCACACATGTTTCCCATCGTTCTGCAAGTTTGAAAATACTCTCGCGATAGAATTCCGTTCCAGTTGCACGTAGACACTGACGCCGTTCCATACTCTGTCGTTTTGTTTCAGGTCCATATTGATGGAACCAGTTTTCATCTCCAGTCACAATACTCGTCAAAAATTCATCACCTTCATTTCGGAATCTCTGAACAAGGTTCGTCTCTGACGTATGTGGTCCTCGGTCAATAAACGTGGGACCCAACGGGCACAAACCTTCCGATAACCTAAGCTGTGAATCATTTCTTGCACCGCATTGTCCAACAGCAAGTTTTGCAGTTTTTCATTCACAGTGATACGCCTTTCTCCTGGAATGGAATTCCATCGCAAGGGTATTTTCAAACTTGCAGAACGATGGGAAACATGTGTGGGAAGAAAGAAAAAAAAACGGAGACTATGTGGTAAAGTGAAAGAAAGGTCTGTAGATTGAGATGATACACTTGGTTTCACTTACATATAAATATTAAGGTTGTGAAAAAAAAAATGTTGCTCACGACTTTCAGTATGCCCCTCGTATTTTTTTCAAGGTCCGATCGGTCGCGAAATCAAAACACAGTGAAAATCAATACTGTTTTATCTGGAACATTTAGATACATTTTCCAGCTACTTCCTTATACTGTATAGTCGCCGCTACGATTGGGACAAATTTTGTCGTAGCGTGGTACCAACGTAATCACGTTTCGAACAATAGAATCTCCTGCTAAATGTGAAGAGCATATTTTCATTCGATTTCTGCATGATGAGGGGTGTAATGCAGCCGAAATTAATCGACGAATGAGTAATGTGTACAATTCCATAACAAGATCATCGGTTGAGACTCCTTCACGAGCTAAATGCAGATCTAGTTCTAGATTTGGTATTCAACATTATATGGAAATTCAAGAATCCAGATTTGAATTACTGATGCTAGTGAAATAAAATTTAAACACGATTATATGACAAGAACAACTTTGAAACCATAATATATGGAACATAAATATTAATTAAAATTATAAAGTCCAGTTAAGTGGGCCTAAAGATGGACGAGTTTTTCTAAAATATAGACTGTACCGTGAATTATGTACAAACATGGAAAACCAAATGTGTCTTGAACAATTCTAGATGTCTCAATTGGTAAACATATATAAAAATTTTAACTTTAAATAACGTAAAAACCAATATGTATGTACATAAAATTCCTATCCTTAATTATTATTATTATTATTATTATTATTATTATTATTATTATTATTATTATTATTATTATTATTATTATTATTATTATTATTATTATATGCTATATCAGAATAGCTTTTTGCAGTTCTTTTACATTTTTAAATTATACTTACTTTCATACACGTAGTTCCAGCAGTTGTATCCTTGTTCTACAACTTCCTTTTCCATTTGTTCGTTTTTATTTTTCATTTTGATATTGCAGCAGTTCTATTAAATAAAAATAAACACGTTTTTATAACAAAATTTACATTTTCCGACACTGAATGCATAAAAAGCTAAGTGATAACTATGTGGATATCTTTAAATTTGAGCATTATTCTTAGACCAAACCTTTCACTATGCACTCCGAGGATCACGCTATATTTTGTGATTTAAGTAGGTTGTTCATAATTTTGGTAATATTTTTATCATTACCAGCGTATTGGTTTTATACTTATATTTTAATATTAACTTATTATATTTATTATTTTTGTTATTATTATTATTATTATTATTATTATTATTATTATATTTATTAGTTTTGTTATTATATTTGTTATTTCTATTATATTTATTATTATTATTATTATTATTATTATTATTCCCTAGGAAGCGCTAACAAAAGCTATACTACTAAGTGGAAATACCCAGATGTTGGTGTCTGGGCTTTGTATTCTGGAGGTCCCGGGTTCAAACACCGTGATCAGTCAGTTTGACTGTTCTTTTTGTTTCGCCTCAATGGTAAATTCTGGATTGGATACTTTCTTACCATGATTCGTCGCCGCTATTTCATCCAATACTGTATCTGGTATCTGTATCTGGTACCCTATGATCCCCAGGTGGGGCGAAGGGGCCTCCAAGGGAAGGTTTCATTACCTATACTAATTTTGATATGCTTATTTTCCGAGAGAGGGTAGAGGGACAGGTTCATCCAATACTATAACCATTAAATTCAACATCAGTAAAAATACAAAATAGTATCAGGTGAACATCAATAGTTGCCTGTTAATACACCTAATGCAGAGAAATTATTTTTGCGATGTGCCGAGAACGCACGGTCCGCGCAGCGGCCTGGAAGCAAGTCTTCGGCCGGCAAGGGCTCATGCAAGATATATAAAGCTACTAAGCTCATGTACATAACCCCGCACAGTTAGAATAATAATTACCTATCTTTGTGCCGAATTGAACGAATTCAAGGTTTATTAAGAAAACCACGTGGTATTTTATCCGCGAGATACAAACATAAAATATAAATTTACAGATTATCATTATAATAATTATAAGAAAATACATTATTTATAGGTAAAATATATTATTTAAATTGAATTTTTGTAAACAATTGCCACACATTTCTGACATCTTTTAAGAAAGTTTGCTTACACACGCATTAATTATTCTTGAGAAATTGCTGCCTTACTCTGTTTATTATCTCTTTCAGTTCTTCAATTGTATGAGGGTTATTCTTTTACACTTTATTTTTAAGTTCCACCAAAACTAAAAGTCACATAGCTTACAATAAGAAATTCTATTTAGGTGGTACAATACCCAGCGAGTATATATTCGCATCTTCCAACAAGTTCACTCTTCATATTTAAAAGAATATACACAGTGTTTTACGCTTACCTCTAAACGCCGTACGATATCTGCCTTAGACCTCTTGTATCTGAACAGTGTCTGAGCCGCCGCAATCTTGGTGCCTGAATCCATGAAGAAAGACTTCTCTGCCCCAGAGAAATAGAAAATAAATCAAACCCACTTTCAGTTCTCATTAGTAGGGACCGGATTTTTAGGTTTTTAAAAACACTGTTTTAGGTTTTCCATTAGGTGAAATAGTTTTTTTTTAGGTTTTTTGTCCAAAATATCGTTTTCGGGTAGAATAATTGGTTTAATGAATTTGAATGTGCTACATAGGATTCAATACATAATACTTGTAAAGTTTAACTTAACAAAATTGTCTTAAATTTGTGTAAACTTGCTTTAGGACAATATTATACAACTGAAGAAAGAAGCCATAAACAATCAAAAGAAACAGTGAAAATAAGTTTGCCTTACATTTTATTACAGGCCAGTAATAAAAGCACACAAGCGCTTTAAAACACAGAAATCTATATCCTATATCTAGGCCTATATACACGGCAACAATGGTTGTTCGTACGAATATTTTAAAAGGAATACACCGGTACTCTTACACTTCCTCTCTGGATACTGTCCATCCTAGACGACAATGGGTTGAACGAAACGCTGGTGGTATTCATTTTAACCCGACACAAATTATTGTCTCTCCGCAAAATGTCGATTTCTCAAAAACAAGGCAAAAAAGTAGCCTAAATTAGATATTTTAGGTTTTATATCCTATTTAGGTATATTTAGGTTTTTATACCTATTTAGGTATTTTTAGGTGTCACAGAATTAATGTGGGTGAATCCTATGGACGTGATTCGAAAAAGTGTATGAGCGCTTTTTGTTTTGGAAGTAAGGAAAAAAATAGGTAAAAACCTAAGAATCCGGTCCCTACTCATTAGTAACAAAGAACTGTGACATATCGTCGTTGATACTGCAATACGTCGTATGTAAAAAAGAATTGCCATTTTAATTTTAGTGCTTTTGTGATCAAATTAATATTACAAGAAGGTAGGTCTGATCATTTTGATCACAAAAGCACAAAAATAAAAATGGCGATTTTTTTTTACATACGACGTATTGCAGTATCAACGACGCTATGCATATTTAACAGTAATCATTGTTTATTTATCCTTTAACTAGTCACTATATAAAATACCATACACACTGTCATTTGCTCTGTGTTATACATAATGTTTAAACACAGCAAATCTTGCCATTGTATAGTATAAGATACATCTTGAGAAGCCAGACTGGATGGTGCTGCCATCTTCATAGAATTGTCTGAAACGTATGCTCGGGTTTCAAGACAGTGAACTTATAAACTGTATTCTCAGTTGAATAAGGAATGTGCTGCAGAGGCAAGAAATACTTTTTTAATCGTTTCAAAATTACGATTTTGCAAGATATTTATTTTAAACATATATTTTTACATACAATAATTGTGGTTTTAAGATCAAATTTTATAAATAAAATTACCTCATATAATAACAAAAGTGCTAAATACCTAACGTTTCTTATTTTTAAAAGTGCTTCTTATTTCCACTGTATATTAATGTAATTGATTGTATTTTTTATTACTGCATTTACATCCCTTTCTGAACTACCCTGCATTTACTCATTTGGGTATCGCCTTAATGAAAAAATAATGTGAAAAATAGCAATAGTAAAAAATGTTTATTTATTCATATAAGTCAATTTTGTCTTCTCTTCACCCTGACCAATTTTTCATTTTGATTATGTCTTGTGGTATAGCTTTCCCATGGGGAAATCTCCCAATGGGAAGGTAAAATAGTTAAATAATTAATGTAATATAATTCTGAAATTATCTTTACTAGCACTATTTTATATTTTCCAGATTATGAAGTGGTGCAGACTGGAATGGGTAAGCTTTAGAAAGCCATTTTGTATTTTTTTGTATTTATATATCATATTTTGAACCTTATAAGTGCTCTCTTGTTGTGATAAATCTGAACTTTTTAAAGTACAAGGTGTAATTTCTGTAGACATGGTTTCGAAACTTCGGTATTAATGATAATTAAAATGCTAATAGTAATAATACTTAAAAATTTTATCCTTAAATTATTTATTTATTTTTGTGCTAGTAATTCTGAATTTGTGTTCTTTTTTTTACCGATAACAGATAAATATTACGTTTCATTTATATTTTATTTTTACGTCAACATTTACCATTCAAGACTTCGAAGTTAATTTGTAATTTTTCTATTAGGCCTATACAGTTATGTAGAATTATTTCACATGTGAGGATATGGTAAGTTTTTTGTTATAAAAAGAAGTCCATAGGCAAGTCAATTTGGGAACCTCTAGTCTATAATGACCCTTTATAATGGAACCCCTCGTGTAAAAAACCAGACCTGAGCTATAGCCTATAGTAAATCCAAGATATCTTCAATGAGATATGTTAAAATTTGTCAATTCATATCATTTACGTTTCTCACTCTCACTCACCTTGCATATTTTCTTCTGTCAAAATTGTTGCACTCATCACTAAGATGAAGAACGTAAAAAGAATCTGTATTATCACAAACATTTCTATTGTGTCTAGGAACTCACAGCACATAGTTTATAATGTACTCTGCGTCTGGAAAATGACACGTATTTTTTTATGCCAACAGGAATATTCAATTTAAAATGCATTAGCTAATTTGGTTTACATATGAGATTTGCAACAACAGTTTTTAAGTAGATTGCACTGTAATTTTATATCCATTAGTTACATACAAACATACCTAAACACAAAATACAAATGGATCACATACCATTTCTTGGAAAATGTAGGCTATTCATATTATGGTAATATTTAGCATTTCCTCTCCAATTTCGGAGTTCAGTTGTCAATATTATTTTTTGTTTCTTTGAAACTCAATTTTGAGGAATGATTTTTTTAGTTTGGATTTTCCTAAATTGATTGTTGGTGTCCTCAAAAGTTATGTAACAATAGGTGATCGTTACGAGAGAATTTATGTTGTGAGTATCCGAACCTCGAGTTACGTGTGACTATTTATTGAATGCTTACAGAGTTAAGCATCACGAAAATGAATATAACTCATGGATATTTAAGTCATTATTAGACCTGGGATTTTAGGCTCTAAAAAAATTCGTTTTACTCACCTAAAATTGACTTTTAAAACAAGTAAATAGGCTTTTAAAAGATAAAATAGGCACTTAAAAAGGCTTTAAAAGTGTGTAAATAGACAGAAAATTGACTTTAAAATACTACAATGTGCTCTTCAACTGTAACGTGATCTTTTTTTACTGTAAAAAAAATTGGTATACCTATTCGTAACAGAAATAATTGCAATATTAAGACAGAATTAATAATACGTTTATCAAAAACAGTTCTGGATTATATGAAAAATTGACACATTAGGCCTATGTCCCTTCTTACTATATATACCTGCTACTTGTTGTTTTGAGCGAATCCTCCCCCGTCAGTCAGCATCCCTTTGGCGACAATTGTTTGGGAAAATAAAGTTTCTGTGAAAAACCCACCCTCTGCTGTTCTGCTCTTCATTCAGGAATGTCCATTAAATGATTGTACAAATTACAGAAGTTGAATTTTATTTTAAATGTTCAAAATAGGCATTTTAGACACTAAAATAGTAAAAATAGGCTCCATAGGTCCAAATAGGCATTTTAGGCCACTATAAAACTCTTTAAATATAAGTGATTTATCATGAAATGTCAACATATTTTTAAAATTTCATGTTATTTCATAAAGAACAAGATAGGCATTTGCCTTAAAATCCCAGATCTAGTCATTATAAACGAGACAGCCTATGGCGAGGTAATCGATTATCGCGATAGTCGTGCTACGTGCGGTTATTAGCAACACTTTTCGTTTAAGATCAGATTTTCATTCATATAGTAAATTTTTAATAAGTAATAATATATTGTGTATGAGATTTATAATGCTTCACTACATATAAAATTGTTCATTATTTTCTTCTTTCGTTCATATCTAGTTGTACATACCCATAGTATGCTCAAGACACTTTTTGAAGTAAAACTTCTTTAGCCGCGGTAGGAGAAAATCGAGAGCTAACCCAAACTTGCGTTACGAAATTAGTGGGGCTGTAACGGAACGGACTGCACAGAAAACAATCAACTCAATGATTATGTTTATCCAAAATTTAAAAAATCCAAAATTAAAAAATTCAAAACTAAGAAAATTAAAAATCCAAAAATTAAATATCGAAAATCGAGAATTTAAAAATCTAAAATTCCGAATTAACAAATCAAAAATAAAAAATTTAAAAATTAATAATTCAAAGATCCAAAATTAAAAAAAAATCCCAGATTCCAAAGTTATAAATCGAAAATCCAAAATTAAAAAATCCCAAAAATAAAAAAATTCAAGGAAAAAATTAAAAAACCCATAATTAAAAATCCAAAATTAAAAAATTAAAAAAATTAAAAGATCAAAAATTAAAAAATCCAAAATTAAAAAGTTCAACAGTCAAAAATTGAAAAATCCAATAATCCAAAATTGAAAAAATCCAATAATCCAAAATTGAAAAAAAAAAAAAAAAATTGAAACAAGTTTCACTTCTGTCACGTAGCGTTCCATGCACACTTTTTTAATATTAAAAGAAGTTGCAGATATGAAGATGTTTGAAAGTTCAGTCTTTATGAATATACTTAACAAATAAACGCAGTAAAAGGATGGTAATAAAACGATAAATTCACTTGCGATTGGTTAAAATTCCACATCCTATTCTTATACTGCATTATTCTCTGATTCATGAGGTAAATAGTCCTAATAAAATTAGGTGCTTGGTTTAACGCTTCCTAAATGTCTAAAATAGACCATTGAGAGTTAATGGAGTGTTGTTGCGAATAATAAAACCTTTCTTGATCATTTCACTTTATTCAAATAATTATTCTCTTTGAATAATATGCTACATTGCAGTAAGATGTATATTTTACGTTTTCTTTCTCTGACTACTCCATTTCTCGAATTCTTCTTGGGTTTCCTGTCTTGTTGCCTCGCATTCATCAGCTGAAAATTATTAGTATAAACAAAGGTTTTAGAAGTATAGTTTGGCATGAAATGTGTAGGCAGTTTTATATCTTAAGTAACCTAGGTCTAATGCTTGTTTCCATATCGGACCTTCAGTTTTGTAGTTCTATATCGAAACGCTAGATTCATAGGCCGTTTACGTTGTTAGTTTTGGGGGTCGTCTTGTAGAACAGATAAACGCTAAAACTACAAAACTTCGACGAAAATTTATACCTCGTCATATCTGAAGGTAGTCTTATGTGCGGAAATTCATGGTATATACACGTAAGCGAAAGTACAGTCGGCGCGGAATTGTTTTGAATATAGTGGGATGGGTAGAAATACAACTGGCCTTAAGTAAACAGGTATGTCTGTATACAGATATGAGTAGGCTGATGTTCTAGAGCAGCGGTTCCCAACCGGTGGGTCGCGATCCATTAGTGGGTCGTGGAAGGGTTACAGGTGGGTCGCTACTCGATCCTAAAACTATCAGAAACCATCGAATAAACCATCAGAAAAGGTAAGAAAATCGAAACAAATCAAATTTTGTTTTGATTGTTTTCTTGGTTCTTGATTTTTGGCATCGGGGGCAGACAACAGAACCACTACATCCCTCTCAGATGACTCACACAATGGACCGATGGACCGTGGAGGTATTCCGATAAGGAAAGGTGGGTCGCCAGCTGAAAAAGGTTGGGAACCACTGTTCTAGAGTGAGGCAGACCCAAGGCTAGTATATGAAAGGTTGCCTCGTTCCCGTAAGAGCTGTGGGGAGAGTCCTACACTGCTGTGTGACGTCACCCACAGCCCGCGCGAGAATTAAGCAGCTACATACAATGGTAATGATGGGAAGAAATAACACGAAAACACCATCGTTTTACCATCAATAGGCCCCTAATACATGTTTCCGATGTGAAGATAGAATGCATACGACCCTGCATATAAAGAGGATTTAACACAAATTAAAATAAATATTTAATACAGGTACAAATAAGAATAGTACAGCTTTACGAAGTTAGGAAAAAGTTTGTCTGACTGAGAAAAAAAAGTAGTCTAGCAGATATAGCTCAGATTATGCTTGAAAGGTTTTTAATTTTATGATTACTTATTCCAGGTAAATTAGTCTAATTTATGGAAGGAGACTTGAAAAGAATAGACTTTTGCATATTTTGCGATATTCGTCTTGACTTAGAAAAATAAATTTCTCAATTAGATTGTATATTTTCTATATTTATTTATTTTACATGAAATTAAGTTAAATTAAACATCTATAAGATGAACCAATACACTTATGATTGCAATGTATTTGACACAATTTAATTACAGAGCGTGTAATCGTAGATACTAAACAATTATTAAAACCAAAGAAGAAAAGAAGTTTTAAAAGTTAATAGCTTGGAATAATGCTTTCCAGAGACAAAAAACTGGAAGATTTAGCCAAATAAAATGTGCGCACGGAATGACTATTATATTATAAACTGGAAGATGTATATTATTATATTATAAAACTGGAAGATGTAGCCAAATAAAATATGCGCACGGAATAACAATTAATATATTACAAACCAGTCTGTGTACTGTTTGTAGAATATATTGAAATAAACATTTACAAATGATTCAAAGTGATCACGTCATAAATGTTAACAGGTATATCTTTAAATGTATACCGACCGACAGCATTTAAATGGTCGAACAATCCAAGACTCAATACTGAGTAACTTAGTAATATTTTTCAAGTAAAAATGGATTTTAAGACGCGCTTATAATAAAATAATAATAAAACTTTGAATCAATATAAACACAGCACTTGTGCACAACACTTGAAACTATACTGCTGCCTGTGAACTAGTTTTTTGAAGATTTTTGAAAAGGGAGTGTCGCTTCACAATGTATATATATATTTTTTTTTTTACATCTGAAGGGTAAAACCAAATTTCTAACCTTTAACCCATCTTTTAGGGACGAGAATTTTTGAATAGAACATTTTTTTGTCAAATATAGTGTAGGTGGTCAGCTCAACAAGGAAGATTTTCTGCCTGTCTGCTGGTGTCTATAAATAAAATGGACAGGCCCTTTAAGTTTCTATTGGAAATGTGAATGAATATAGATTTATTTACAGAAGGGTAAACTTGCCTCTGCGAGACAAAAAAAATCGTAGTATACTTCCCATTTTCTTAGTCATAACCAAACAGAGTTGTAAAAGTACCCCAATAAATTTAAAGAGAGATCCCTTGCCAGAGAAATGTAGGGTTTCTGTGTGTTTTCTTTATTTTGTGATCCACAGTATGTTTTACAGAAACCAGCCGCTTAAATATTTTAATTTGTTTCAAACGTCTCATTATATTTTGTTACAGCTTATTCATTTGAGGTCTGAGCACTCAGAAGTGGTCTCTCTATTAAGCCATAACCCCTGTAAGATCATATGTAGTATATCTTTACAGATACATGTATTATTGTAGTTAAAAATAAGTTTTATTCCCATCATTTCCATTGTGTGTAGCTGTTTAAATCCTGTGCAGGGCTACGGGCCACGTCACATTCCTCGTGCTCAACACGCATGCGCGTCGAACGAGACAACCTTCCATATACTAGCCTTGAGGCAGACCTACTTGTTTACTTTAGGGCCCTTTCTAGCCCGAAAAATACCTACCCATCCCACTTTCTAAACCTTTTGCGAACCTACTGTAGCCTAAGCTGCATGGACGCGTCACATTCACCGGAAGATCTTTCAGTTAAGTATAAAATAAAGTTAAAAAATTATTTTCGTTTCTGTTCTCACACAAGGCAGCCCAGAAGACAGGCATATAAATAGACATGTTTGGAAAAATAGCTTACTAACGTTTTGATTCAGCAATTAAATTCAAATTATATATATATATATTTTTTTTTTTGCACGACGTAACTAATTAGTGGCACTTACGAATATTGTTGCCGTGGATCGTAACTTGACATTCCCGCACGCAATCTGGTAGCTATGAAAACAAAAGAAATCTCCGTGCGGTAAAAATTACAAAAAGCACAAGTGCCGTAAGTAAAATCATCATAATACAAGCCTTTATGGAAGACCGGAACCAAGGCCCCCTAGTTTGTGGCGACTTTAACAGAACAAATATTCAGTCCCCATAACAACCAACACATGCTAATCACTTTCTAAAATATAACAACTATCTTCAATAATGTATATACATAATATTTTCAGATAATATCTCAATTAATATAATTAAATTGATATAAATAATCATCGTGCAAAATATAACATGTATCCGAAATTGTAGAAACCTTGCACAAGCGCCTCGTTTTTTCAAACTCTTTCCTCGATCCGTATGCACTGCTTACGGCACTTGTATCGCAATATACTATATTACCACAGAAAAAAATCTCTGCAAAAATTTTAGGGAGTTGGTTAAAATATGATGGCTCGGTAAAGATGACTTGAATAATCCGTGTGCCTTAAATGCGTGGCGAACAAATTTCTCACGCAAATTATAAATCCTTGCCTTACTGCTAAGGAAACAGTTAACAAAATGGTTAGGCTCTTAGCTTATTTCTTGTATTCTGTTCGGTTGATCTTAAGCACGTTGACTTTCCTTGTGAGTTACATATTTTCCGTATACAAAATTATATGAAAAATATTGTATCTTGTAGACTACGTAGGCCTATGCATATACTTACTCTCCACTTGCGATCCTTCAGGACACATCTGAAAAATAAAAAGTACACAATAATTAACGTGACACAGTAATTTTCTCACTGGTTGAATAATTAATTTCATATTTTACAAAGCCATCAGTTGAACTGAGCCTGAAACAGAAAATGCTCTGGTCTTCAGAGTGAGGTTTTTGAAATGTCAAAAACACATTTTATTTAAGATCATGGTTTACTGTAGTGGATTTTTCTGGTTTTACTGTGACATTCTGTTTTGTCATTGTTTTCGAAATAACATTTTTATTTGTGATCACTAGGCTTTGGAATTTAGGTAAAAACCTATTTTAATCCTTAAGTGATATATGGATGAAAACTTGTATATGCATGTTTCATAAGTGACTATGCCTAAAACTGATACATTTATAGGACCTAAAACAGCCTATTTTTACGTTAGAGCCTAATATTGCCTTTTTGCTTGTTTTTCCTCTAAAGTTCAAAATAAGTAATTTTTTCTTATAAATTCTAGCATTTATTTTCAGTTCGTACTAAACTTTTAGCTCGAATGTTCAGTACATGACACATTTGTGACGTGGTTAAATAGAAAGTAAGGAATGTTTCGTTTTCAGTAGAAAAATTCCTTGGAATTCCCAAGAAAATGTAGTGTTTTTGTCCCGACTCCCACAGCAAAAAAAAAAAAAAAAAAAAAAAAAGTAGCTCTCTGAATCACTGAGGGATACAAGGGGTTGAATTTGCTAGCGTGCGTAGGTTCTGGGCGCAGGGATTAGGTTTTCACTGTTTATGGTAGTAATACAGGCCCTAGAAACAGGTCTACACAACTCTTTGTACCATAGGCCTATATGTGTTTTTTCATGATCATTGATTAATGGTGACTTCAATAAATATAATATTCTGCATTGCAATAGAGATATTTCAGAAAATTGACAACTTAACGATTTTATAAGAGACTATTTTACGATTTTTAGAACCTATTTTCCAATTTTTAGAGCCTATTTTAGGTACCTAAAACAGCATTTTTAGTCCGAAGTCTAGTGATCACACACGATATTAGGCCTACATAATAAATTATATTTCTTGAATCTTAAAAACTTTCAGGTTTTGAACAGGTTATTATTATGGAGGTAGTACCAGTATAAGGATACCAATCTTTCAATTGTATTCTTATGTTCACCCCCTTGAACAAAATATGAAGTTTATCAATACTATAAAACTTACGGTACTTACCAAAATAATCGACTCCCTGACGCATCTGAAAACTCCCCTAAATGTATCTGGACATGAAATGGATTTGTCTTTCACAACTTCATAAAATTTATCTGAAAATGAAGTACAGAGAAGTTATCAGATCCTGTAAACGCACTTGAATAACTTTATTCTTTACTCTACTTGTATACGTTACCTTACCCTTTCTATGAAAACACCGACTAAAATTATCTCGAGCTGCTGCTTTCCCCTCATCTGTCTGATATAGGCTCAAGATGTACTCAAGAGCTGCGTCTTCTTTTATTCTCTTCTTTGAATCTAGCTGAAAATTAATTTTAACACTTCATTTAAAATTTTCAGGAATTCAGCCTCAACATTTCCTATACTGCAAATCTCACTGTTTATGGTTCCTCATCTCACGTAGGGAAGACCTTGAGGAATGGATAGGGCTTACATCTAAGGCAGTGCTAAGCAAAAGTTTAAAAAAAAGTGTGCGTGGAACGCCATGCGACAGAAGTGAAACTTGTTTTAATTTTTGGATTATTGGTTTTTTTGAATTTTGGATTGTTGGACTTCTTAATATTGGTTTTTTTCATTTTTAAATTTTTTGGATTTTATTTTTTTTAATTTTCGTTTTTCGACTTTTAAATTTTGGATTTCTTTATTAATAAATTTTGGATTTTTTATTTTAAAAATTTTTTAATTTGAATTTTTGTTATTTTATTTTTTTTATTTTTAATTGTTGGATATTTGGATTTTTTAATTTTGGATTTTTTATTTTTTAAATTTTGGATTTTTGGACTTTTCAATTTTTTAATTTTGGAATTTTGGATTTTTTAAATTTTGGATCTTTGAATTTTTTAATTTTATTATTTTGGATTTTTTAATTTCTAATTTTTTGATTTTTTAAACTTCGGATAAGCCTAATCATTGAGTTGGTTGTTTTCTGTGCAGTCCGGTCCGTTACACCTCACTAATTTCGTGACGGTTTTGAGCGTTATGGGGCAAATGGGCTTTGCCTAGGTACCCATTGCCTACTACATAGTAGTGGGCATAAAAGAGGAAGGAGCCACGTATCAAAAGTACGTTGCATATATTCTCAATTCCGATTCCGATTTTGAGCGTTACATTAATTTCGTGACGATATTTGAACGTTACACAAGCTCTCGATTTACCCCTACCGCGGCTAAAGAAGTTTGTTTCACTTCAAAAACAGAACCAGAGGATTTTCTTTCATTACAATAGGAAACTTTCAGAATGACGATTGCAATCGGTTCTTCACAAAGAGTATTTTAGGAATTATACTAGGCCTATTGAAAATCTACTAGGACTTAATGTGTTAATTCTTATACTTACAATGCCCAACTTTTCATCGACACATAACCTCGAGCACTGTAAAGAGAGTGAAACATAATCACCAACTATGTACAGTACGTAATTCAGTAAAGCAGTAAATCAGTTAACAAACTTTTTAAAGATAAAACCCAGGACCGTAGCAAGGTCCTTCTGCGCCCTTGGAGAGTTTGACAAATCTGCGCCCTCCAATACTGGGGGGTCTGAACATTTTTTTTTTATGTCTGTAAAATTGTTTATTATTTTAATATAAAAACACTGTTATTATCAAAGAAAACCTAAACCTCAATTTGAATATGAACCCATCCCATTCCCATTCTAGTTTGATCCTAGTCAAAACAAAGGGGAGGAGAACTCACAGAGAGTTCGCGGAAAATTCGCATCGTGTGACAAAACGTGATTGGTTAATGTCATTAGCATGTGCCATTAGTAGGGTGTGGCTAACAAGTGTTAGTAAGTTCATGCAATAATAATATCAACATTTACACGTGAAATAACAAACTCTCACTGGCATCGTCATCATTATAGTATATCAATTAGCAAACAAACAAAGGATCCATTGTTCACGACGACCTGCGGGTGAGTTGTACTTAGAATAAACAAACTGACATTAAAAACTGTGAACACGTGCATTCTCACGTGTGGGCTCTGACAGCCACGCCTCTTTGTTTTGAACAGGATCGTTCTTAAATGGGACAGAGAATAAGTGTTGGACTTTCAAGGTACTAAAACCTTATTTTCAGACGATTGAAGTACTTAAAAAAGAATTAAACAATAAAATGTAGTATCAAAAGTAAATTACATAATAGGCCTGAGGCCTACTAAAATGTTTAACACATTAATATAGGTAAAAGTATTTTTTTCGAATAGTTGAACCACTTTCATCTCAATAATAACGTACATTTTAATTTTTATTGTTATGTTATTCCATACTGTTCATGATTTATGTTATACTCTGTCAATAAAAACGTGTTAATTAAAGAACTTTGCATCACTGCTTTTTGCTTGAAAACAATCGGCATAATACTACAGATAGTTCACGTGCAGTAATTTCTAATAACCTGAAAGATTTCTTCCATTAACGTGGAATTTGTATTGCTTGATAAATTGCACCAGTCTAAAAAAAAAAAAAAAAAAAAAAAAAAAAGCGGGATTTTCCATGGTTAATTTTGCGCCCTCTCTGTACCTGCGCCCTTGGCGGGGGCCCATCTCGTCACCGCCTAGCTACGGCCCTGATAAAACCCACTAGACATTTTCTATTCATAATTCATGCTTTAGTTATTTTGCAGACGTTGTGATCGTTGTTGGATCGCTGTGAATTCTTACAAAATGTAGGTAAAAGAAAATCAGAAATTTGTTCTAGGCTACGTGAGTACTACAATATCTTAGAAATACATACATGTCTATTATAAGAGTTTTATTTTAATTGCACAGTTTTGACTATATTTCGCGCATTCAGTATGATATTCGAATTAAGGTGCTGCAGAAAATGCAAAGAAACACTTACCGGTAAGTGAAACAACGTGAGCAAATAATACCTCATTTGGAAGAAGACATTGAAGATAGAAATGAATTCTACAAGAGGCGATGAATGATTATTCTTGTGGGAAAATGCAAAATTTGATTACATGAAGAAAAAGTATTTACAGGAAATAATATATCTTATGTAATTATATAATTATTTTAAACTATGTTTTGACAAAGGACTTAATAATTCCTAGCTGTTTGATAAAGATATAATTTTAAACAATGAAAAATCCTCTTTAGGCAGGCCTACAGGCTGAGGTAGATTTCGAAGTGCTAAATCTCGCCTTATATGAGAGCTGTCGAGAAACCAGTACTCATCAAGAGCTTTTCAACGATATCCCATAAGAAGTGATTTCAAACATTTCGAATTTCCATTCTCCCACCCCTACTCGTACCCCCAAAACCCCCGAATCGTTGGTGTCACTGGTGTCACTGTGGTGTCCATAGGGAGTACTCTAATTTATTCAAACAAAGTTTCTCTCTATACTTCATAGGGGCCGAGATATAAATTTTTCAACATTTCAACCCCCTCCTCCTCCCCACCCCTTGGGCCAATTTTGCTCATTAACGAACTTGTCCGAACTATTGGGCCTAGAAATAACATAATAAAATTTAGTTCAAATATCTTCAAAATTACGGCCGCTAGCGTGTAAAGATATATATATACTTTTTTTTTTTCTTGAACGGGCGGTGGTTTCGTACTTAGGGAGCCATGAAACGTAAAGATATGAAAGAATTTTTCGAAAGCCATGACATGGAGTCGATTGCAATAGGTAGATTTTTCTTCGAATTCTACCTAATAAATCCATCATTTATAATCACACCAACCTAAGTAAGGTTATTTAGTGTCAAGTCACCGCTGGGACCCGCGATCGAATCTAGGTAGATCCATGTGGAATTGTGGTGGACAAAATGGGGTCGGGCAGGTTTTCTCGGGTACTCCTGTTTCCCCTGCCATATATCATTGCACCATTGCTCCATTCATCATAATATAACCATTGGCTGCAGTAAAAGAATTATTAATGTCAAGTCTGTGTTCAGTAAGAAGGAAAAAATTTGTCTCCGCAAGCATTAACATATTTTGTCATTGTACGAATTCACCTAATCGGTATTTTATTGTTCTAATCTAATTTTACGCCCTCAACCTATAGGCTACCTCAAGGTTCCAGTGGCATGTAAAACCACATAACGATTTTTTTAACGGTAGTTTTCACTCAATTATATAATTTCGTCATAACTTTCTTACCATGTAAACTCCTGTCGGAAAGACTTCCCGTGCCTTAGCTAGCTTTTCTGTTCCTCCAAGCTCTGAAAAAAATGAAATGCGTTATCCGCTGAACTTAATAGTACCCTGTAAGGACTATGACTCCCAAGGGGATCATATATTACCATTATTATTATATTTATTATTAGACGATAATATGATGTATATGTCACGGTCAATGTAAACAATTGGACATTGCCCGGGCATTATGAATAATGCTGGAAATTGAATGGGCAATTTGAGAAAATTGTTATTCGTATTTCTCTAGATACAAAAATAAGAGGATATTATATTAAAGTAAATATTATGAAAAATACGTACACCTAAAAAAACACATATACACACAAAATATCAAATCCAAGAGTTTTTATTTATTAGAGCAGCTTCCACATTGGTGACATTTCGAGTTACATGGGTTAGGTTAGGTTAGGTTAGGTTAGGTTACGTTACGTTAGGTTAGGTTAGGTTAGGGAGAATGACACCAGACGCACGTTGCCAAATTGCTGTCAATTTATTAAAGTGACCAGAGAAATTGTAGCAGTATTAATATTGACCGGGCAGTGTAAGAAATTATCCTAGATTGTCGTAAAATTATTAAATTACCCGATTTTTATTGGTCATTATTTATAATGACCAAGCATTATGAAAACTGCCCTGAATAATTAGATTGACCGTAACATATACATTACATTTTGCCGATGACCACATATTTATGAAGATATTGAATTCATAGTGAGGAAATTAATTTCAGAATATGAGAAGCAGAAAAATAAATATTTGTGCATTGGAGGTATTCAACAAGATTTAACACTAATTAATAAAGTGATTATAAGAACAAAGAGAACTACAAATATTTAGGCATTACGATTCATAAATATGGTGGAAATTCAGAATATAAACATTCAGGGCAGAAAAGATATATCCGTATTAAATGGAATACTGTGGGACAGGCATCACGAGAAGGAAAAAACGGTATATTTATGATTCACATTAAACTTATTACTGTCTTCATCTTCAGGGAGACTTCTGCGAGTTTTGATTTGCTTCTAATTTGGCAAGTATGTTCTTTGAAGTTATAAAAAATGACACATGATTAAGATTTTAATGTTTTCATTCAGTTTCGTGATGGTGGTTGTTTTAACTGATGAAGAGCAGATATTAGATTTCCTTTCCCCCCCTTTTTTTTTGCCCCACACGTACAATTTACTATATACCTAGGTAAACACAATTATGCCTACATAAAAAACTTACAAAGAATACAAGTCATCAAACCAACATGTTAATATTTACAAAAAGGAAAAAGCTCAATTAATATTAATTATTCAATTAAAAATAATATAAATTATTAAATAATGATTATAATTATAGTCCCGGAATGAGCATTGCTCGTGATTAGAAGAGGATGTCAGATATAGTGAAAATTGGGAGAAAGATGTGGACGTGCAAATAGATTACATAAATATGTAAAAAATTAAGAGCTAGCATTAAAATACTAAATCTAATAATATATAAGTAGGCCTACTAAAAAGGGTAAAGCTAAAATTAGTATAGTTTAAAAAATGAGTTGCATTTTAGACTATTAATAAATAAGTTGTGAGTTACTAATAAAATGGAATAATAAAATTTCTAAAACATAAAAACAGATCTAAATTTATTTCCTACAGTCATTGTGAAAATACAAGAAGAAACGCCTTCTTTCGTATCACTGAATCAAAATGTAAGACGATCAAGGGGCAACTACATGGTAAAAACTATGGTTTGAAATTGTATAACAATTTTATTGCTGAGTACCCTGAATATGTAAATTACATTCTTAGACATTTTAAGAGGAAAATAAAATAAAAAAATTAAATAATATTAATAGCACACTTTAATTTTGTTTGGTCTTTCAATGTTTCAGTCCAATTTACTCTATTGTTTGTTGTAAATGCTATTTTTAACCACTGGTTAATGCTAAATTTTTTTTTTTACATGTGCTCATAAATTTAGAATTTTACGTGTTATACTGTGCAGGTCTGGGATTCCTTTGGCCTTAAAAGGATACGTCTTCAAGATATGGCCATATCTGCAATACGTGGTTCAATAGCAATCCTTCGTAACAATCTCTATACCAGTTGAATTTATTTATTTATTCATTAGTATATATATATATATATATATATATAATCATATTATCATGTTTATGCATCGAATGTATGTGTCCATTAATGTGTTTTATGTGAATTTTTATTTTGTCATGTAGCATGTTTCTATTGATCATTGTTATACTTTGTCGTCATGGCAGCCTCCTAATGGGGGAAGTTTCTCGAAATAGAAATAAAAATATATTAATCTACTATATTCCCTAATTCTAGATATTTCTTTAATTCTAATTTTAAATTTGGACATAGGTTTATTTTCTAGATCCGGATGTTGCGAGTGGTACTGCTTACAAAACTACTGATAATAATGATCTTCCTTATTGTTGTAAATAAGATCTGTATTACGCAACTCAGGATTCCATTATTTTATTACTGGATTGTACTCATACTTACTGGCGATTAAGTAGTCTTCACATTCCTTGGCAACTTCATTTTCTTTTTTCCGGAAATCTGAATACTTAATAGTACAGCAACCCTAAGATGGAATAAATTCACATGAGACTTATTAATGTCTTCTCCATTGATAATGGTGTATGACATATTGGTTGAGTGAAAGCTAAAATTAAATGCAACACCCTTGAAATTACTCCCAAAATATATTGTGAACAAAATCAGGTAAACTGATGCAACAAAGTGCCAGAATGCTTTTGTTTAATCAGTGGTAATTGCAATTATGAAATGCAGAAAATAAGTTATTTTTGAAATCGATTTCCAAGTTAAGCTCCAGGGCGATTCATTAAGCTGGGCTTACGGAATAAGAGAGGTCTAGTTTGATAAGCATATGTGAATGAATATGTGGATAGTGTTATCTGTCAAAGCTAACTATATTGCAAATTCCAAAGTCGTAAGTTATATGAACACTGTAAAACAATATGTTGTCATGAGAACTGATTTGTATTTGATAAATTCTTTTTTTTTTTATTTTTTTAATTTATTTATTTAAGGTCGCTTTTTAACTGCCAGGGTCACCAGCGACCACAATAATTAATACATATATATATTGAACAAGTTCTACAAGAAGTGAAGTATGAAGAAAAACATATGCAACTTGGAATTTAGTAAGAAGAACAACATATTAAACTTAAAACTTTAGCAACTATTGACAAACTATGATTTGATTTGACATTATATGAATGATTTTAACTGTGACAGTTCCAAAAGTGAGATAACCTTAAGGCATCCTTCATTATTCTTAAATATATTGTATAAGTCTCCTTTGATATTTAACAGACGCCTTACATGCAATAACCGTGGACATTCCAGAATAAGATGGGAGGAAGTTACATCCCCATTACATTTCGGGCATGGATCCTTAATAGTTTTCTTCATAAGATAGCCATGGCTAAGGTTGAAGTGGCCAATCCGCAGCCTGGTCAGCAAGACTTGTTGCCTTCTACAGAGGAGAGAATTCGGAATGGCTGGCTCAGTAACTGATTTCCGGACGAGCTGCAGTTTTGAAGGAGTGGATCTCCATGTTTCATCCCAGTGCTTCGTAATTTCAGATCTGATCATTGTTTTGGTGTCCTCTAATGTACCATCCAAACCGTTTTCAATTTGTGATAACACTGTTGCAGATAATAAATTACCATAAGAATATGCACTAAATTGGGTAATACTTCGGTACCGATCAACCGTGTTGGTCCAAAATCAATAGGCATCTTCTCATAGACGTTACAAATGCGTATAGCAAGTTTCATGGAACTCCGATAAAGCGTATTTGACTTATCGCGCGTACAGATACAGGGACAGATAGACGGATAGACATTTTCCCGTCCACCACACAATCTCATAAAGTACCATTCTGGCACTTAATAACTTGAATTCATATTTATAGCATTATTCACTAGGATACAGTACCTATATCTACAGTTAATATGCCGTATAGGGTATAACTGAAGCTTCAAGAGGTGCAGTAGGTAACATTTAATATATATCGATATGTATATATATCTACATAAATATATATCTATATGTATGCAAAAAAGCAAAACTTTCATCCGAAAAAATAAATCGGCAATTTGTCCAGAAAACATGTGCCTCTGACCGATATGTTCAAGAAGTGACACTTTTTGTAAATACAGTACTGTAAAAATTTAGTTTTTTTAAAGAAGTTACCTTTCTTCCCATTATCCGGACGTTTTATTTTCCGGATCGGATCCGGTCCCATTTAGTTCCTTTAATTGGATTTCTACTCTAGGCCCTTCTTGCATACTCAGTGTGTTCAACAGTCCTTTTATTTAATAGATAATACGTTAAAAAACTTTAATTTAAGCTGAACTTTTCTTCCAAAGAACTCTGCAGGATTTCAAATTGTTCAGACTCTTATTCAAGGTCCGTTTTCAGTTGCTACAGATGAAAGCAGTGATAAAAACAAACTCCAAACTATACCATATTGTTATTAACGGTATATTAGTATAATGTGTTGTACTTAGCTTCCCCCCCCCCCCCACACCCCCTTTTCACTCGGTGTGTCTGTCCTTTATTTTAAAACTTTTCAGTTGGACACACTGCACACTAATGAATGTACCTTTTGAGAGTTCGGATATATGCAGGTATATTTATTTCCTTCTAAGATCTAGATTGTGTGCATGGTTTAGCGGGTGCCCATTACCTTTAATCTTTTCAGTAATTCATCAAGTACACCGCGCTTCTCCCTATGTACACTTGCGTCTTTGTAATGCCAGTTCGTGTTGACAGGGTCTTGCAAATCTGTAACAAAATTGATCTATTTATTAAAGTGAATGTATAGTACAAGGGTAAGTCAATAAGGGCCCGCACTCTCTTTTTAAATTCATTGCAACAACAATAAAAAAAGCTTTCAATTACATCATTTTTCAACATAGTCCCCTTGCTCCTCAATGCACTTGATCCATCGTTGGCACAAGCTTCCTGATTCCTTCAGAAACAAAAGCTTTTCGGCTGAGTTGCAAGCGACGTATACACTGCTTCCTTCATATGGTTGGATATGGCTCTTTGCCACTTTATCGACAATCACTCTTCGCCACTGAGGATGTCCGCCGCAGTTGCGGACGAAACGTTCGGCACTCAAATGTCAACTGGACCACGGCCTCCAAGCCCGGACAATGTTCTTAATAATGACTCCGGCCGTGAAAGCCTACAGTGTCTTATAAATCACTCTTCGGTTTGCCTGAATCATGATACCACTTGCCCAATGTTGGCGTCACTAGTGGATGTCGATGGGCGTCCTGTTCTTTGCTCGTCCTTCACACTTGTTGACCATTTTTGAGCTTTTCAATCCATTCGTACACGCTTAGCCGTGATAAAACATTGCCTCCATATTGTTTGGAAAGTCTTCGATGTTTAAGTTACGATAAACCTTCAGACGAGAAAAAAACTGATCACTGCCCGCTGTAATTATTTCATGCTTATGCTGAGCGGCGCAGGCATGTTTAAGGTACAACAGCGCAACACCCAGTGGAGTCTTAACGGTCAAACATTCCACAAGCGGAGACAAATGAGTGCTTATATTAATATAAGTTTTACTTTGAAAGAGCTATGGAGCTATGGATATATGGGTAGGCCTATGGCTGGTACTCTTCAATGCCGTGTGAATGTAGTTAATTTCATTTATAAAATTATCGATATAAAACCTATTAATATATCACCGGAACAGATAAGTTGAACTTACCTTACAAAGCTTAATACAATTTTCACACCTACCTTGCATACTTTCTTCAGTCACAAATGTTGCATTTGCCGATAATATTGAGTTTGTGACTAAGATTATTATCGAAAATATAACTTGTAGTGCAATAAACATTTTGTCTGAATGTGGGAGTCCTCCACGATGTCCTAAACTGAACACATATGAATGTCATTTTAATGGTACGCATATCGTGTTCTTAAAAATACATTAGGCCATCTAATTTTATTTTGTAATTCGTATTATGTATTTTTTTGTAAGTTAGAAATCCAGCAGTAACTTCATGCCTCATTAAACATCCATTTCCGGAACACCATTGGCGCAGGGTATTAGGAGTGGCAATTTTTAGCACTCTTGGCTACCTTTATAAGCAGAAATTGCCAATGAAAGTAATTTGGTGACTGGCGTTTAAATGAATGATTGACTAGTTTTTATTGCGTTGATGATATTACAACAAAAAATGATACGAATTTTGGTCAGAAATTGGTTAGGAATGTGTGTTAGAAAACTGAATAAACTTTCACGGAAGAATTTATATCTTGTCACAAACTGAATACCCTCTTATTTTGATGACAGTGTAATGCTTGCCGAACAATCTATGATATTGGGCACTGAGAATGACAAAAGAATTTGTTTTCATATTATCCGTCTGAACCGTAAATATGTGAGTTAACATTAGAAACATCGAATAAGTATTAAAGTCAGCAGACGGTATTAGTAATTAATAAAAATATATGTAAGCAGGCAGTCCCGACGAGAGGGAGGGGCAGCCGGGGCTGCAGCCCCGGGGCCTGGGCCCAAAAGGGGGCCCGGCCGTCCAGGTTTTATTCTTTTACTTTCTAAATTTACTCTAAAATAAAATTGGTTATAAGTCAATAAACAGCTTAAGTTATGTTTTATGTGTTTATTTTCTCTGCATTGTCCTGTCGTATAACAATGACACGGAATTAATCAGTTAATCTCAAACGGATTATTATTGAAGAAAAATTTCTATTTTTGAAAAGTAGAAGCAGAAATCCTTTTGGACTAAACAGTAGGTCTCACTAACGTTCGGCATTTAAAATCATAATTTTCAAAAGATTAAACTGGTACATACAGATAAAATTGTTCCTAATTAGAACATTTTAATGTATTTTTCCGTTTCGTGCCCGCCATCAGTTAATCGATTTGGTCCAAAATCAATTGGCTTCGTCCCATGAGCGTTATAAATGTAGACTATACCAAGTTTCATGAAAATCCGATAAAGCGTGTTTGAGTTATCGGACAGACGAACAGTCCTGTCTACCATAGAATGTCATAAAGTACCGGTACCATTCTGGCACTTAATAATTGTGTAATATCATTACATAATCCTTTTGTTGCATACATTATAAAGGGCGAGATGGGTAGTGAATTTGCCCTGGGGCCCTT
Source organism: Ectobius pallidus (assembly GCA_964059195.1). Lineage (NCBI taxonomy): Eukaryota > Metazoa > Arthropoda > Insecta > Blattodea > Ectobiidae > Ectobius > Ectobius pallidus. The sequence goes on from CAXKWD010000008.1 coordinate 142,158,770, forward strand.
GCTTTCTTTCCATGGCCCTGTAAGCAGGAGATAAATAGGTACGGCAATTCTGTAATGATAAGAAAGTAATAAACAAACTTTGGCGATTGTATATTCCTGGTATAAATGTTGCACATTGATTATATCTTAGTAAGACTGCTGCAGCTAAATGTTTTCCTGCCTACCAAAGGATCTCATGGTTTGTGAATTCATACACATGGGAAATGTGGGCGTCAGGGTTAGCCGTAAGCTACATTAATTAGGTTAGAGGAATGAATTGTTGCCAGGAACGCTTATAGCCCAGTCAAATTAGATAAAAAAAGATGGTTTTGCTGCAAAAAATCATGTAGTTCCAAATGTTTCAGGAATGTGTAGTGGGAGGTCCCCTGAACAACGCCTAATGTTTTCCCGCCAATTTCAGGTGCCGCGGGGGGTGGGGGGGAGGCTCAAAGGTCCCCTTTTTCAGTTTTTGGCGCAAATCTCGAAAACAGTGCATAGTACTGAAAATGTTATGGTATTCAAAATTAAAGCTTATTAAATTCCCGACAAAACGGTATATTCATATTTATCTTTATATGTTACCGTCTCCGAGAATGAGCCGGCAAAAATGGAAAAACTGCAGAAAAATTTGTAGCGCCTCACGTTTTTCGTCGAACTCGCCCTTACAATTCTTTAGTTTTCCATTTTACAAGAAACTTGTAAGAAAATAAGTTGTAGAGAATTACATGTTCTTCAAGAATATACATACATTTGATAATTTATCTTCACGTAGTCAAACGTTAGACCGTTTTTAAATTTCGGGGTCGATTTCGAGATTCCGTTAGTAAATTGCCCATCATTTCATTTCCGTTTTCAAGTGCTTTAACTCTCTTTATCACTATATGTATTGTTTATGTAAACATAAATGGTATTTATTACCCATATAACTAATATATATATATATATATATATATATATATATATATATATATAATATGCATATATAAATATGCATGTGAGCCTTTATACCAGTATGTATACAATGTGAACTTTTATGTACGTTATTTATTGTTTACATAATCGACGTAGTATACATAGTTAGTGTACGACGGTTTTAACTAAAATACTACTATTTCCAAATGTTGGTAAGACTGTGGTCTGATATGGCAATTGAAGTGACACTGATGCGTGACATGAAAAGTGAAGGTGGACTTACACGAGGGAGAGGTATGAGTGATTCTGTGTTGGCGAAATGGGTTGAAGGGGCACGCACAGCTACAGCCATATGTTCTTCATTAGAGCAGTTTGCCGGCGTCCGTTCTGTGAGTGGAGAACAGCATGTCGACTTTCGAGCATAACGAGTTAGCAGAAATGACCCAGACAGAAGGAAACTTGCTCAGTGGTTGGCTGATCACCCGCCATTTTCTGTACTCGATTCTTTGATGTCCCTTTCAACCGGAGTAATAGGAACCAATAACATCAACTGTTACCAAGAAATGGAAATCGGAACCCGTACAATGGAAACTTTTGTTGGAATGAACTTCGCAGAAATGAAGCAGTGTAAGAAGAACTCAGTAATCCCATTGGCTGCTATGAGCAACACTGTCAAACTGGACAACGGAGTGGTGGTGATCGAGCCTTTAATGATTTTCCAGAGGACCATAATTACCCAGAAAACTAAAGAGGATGTAGAGGAGCTGTTGAAGTGTGAGTTAGCCCCATACCCCATGACTCTTTTCGACGAAGGGATCATGAGGAAAACGAAAAAGTCAGCTCTCTACGATGCCTTTCCTTCAAGCAATAAAATGGTCAACTTGAAGAACAGTTTCACGGTAATCGATGGCGGCTTCCTCCTTCATAGAGTAAAGTGGAACAACAACACCAAGTTCGCCTCCATCTGCGATCAATATGTGTCTTACATGATCAACCGTTACGGCTACAACTCTGCTGTGGTTTTTGACGGTTACGAAGACACGAATTCCACGAAAAGAGCCGAACAACATCGAAGGACATCAAGTAAAATATCAGTGGATATAGACTTTGATGAGAACATGGTGGCTACTGTTCAGCAGGAAAACTTCCTTTCCAACGAAAGGAACAAAACCAAGCTGATATGTATGTTAGCGCAGGCCTTGGGCGCAAAAGGTGTACAAGTCATCATAGACAAAGGAGACGCTGACTTCAGCATTGTTAAGTGTGGACTGGAAAATACCTCTCATTCAACTGTGGTGGTAGTTGGCGAAGACATAGACCTGCTCGTCTTGCTCGTGGCACTCACACCACGAGACACGAATGTGTTTTTTATGAAGCCTGGACGAGGCAACACAGAAGACAGGTTGTACTCCTCCCAACAACTTCAGTCCTTGCCATTCAGCCCATACATTCTGTTTATCCATTGCTTCACTGGATGCAATACCACTTCTGCGATTTATGGAAAAAGTAAAGCAGCCATACTTAAATGTTTCCAGCGGTTTCCTAACGAAACCAAAAACATCGCTGAAGTGTTTTACGACTCCACATCCACGCCAGGAGATATTGCTGAAGCTGGGGAACAAATGTTCCTACTGATGTATCAGGCCCCACCCAACGAGCATGACCTCAATCATCACAGGTACATTTCATTTTGTATTGCATGTACTAACTTCATTGAATCATGCTGTTTGATAAATAAATATTCTATTCTATTCAATTGTGTTTTATCCACAGGTACATGTGCTTCATCAAATCTTCAGCCAAGACGAAAGCGAACTTGTCTTCATTGCCACCTACAAAAGATGCTGCTCTACATCACTCGTGCAGAGTGTTTCTACAGGTCCAGCAGTGGTTTGGAAATGAATCTCTCGAACCTGAACGTTGGGGTTGGACAAGAGAAGATGGGGGATATCTGACTCCTATTAAGACCAAGGCCCCTATTGCACCTGACAGCGTGCTCAACTCCATATTTTGTCATTGTGCCACAGGCTACGGTATGAGATGTAGATGCCGGAAAGCCGGCATCCACTGCTCACCTGTCTGTGGCAATTGCCACGGTGCTTGCACTACCAATGCTCCCGTTCAAGAGGACTTGGAAGAGTTGTACGATGAGGAATATGAGTATGAACAGCTTTAAATGTGTGACAGGATGGAAGGGTGAGCGGAAATTAGGTTGTGTAAGCCTCTTTTATTACTTTTGCATTATTAGCTATTATATAATATGTTAGTTATATGGATAATAAATAACATTTATGTTCACATAAACAATAAATAACGTGATACAGAGAATTAAAGCACTTGAAAACGGAAATAAAATGATGAGCAGTTTACTATCGGAATCTCGAAATCGAACCCGAAATTTAAAAACGGTCTAACTTTTGACTACGTGAAGATAAATTATCAAATGTATGTATATTCTTGAAGAACATGTAATTCTCTACAACTTCTTTTCTTACAAGTTTCTTGTAAAATGGAAAACTAATGAATTGGAAGGGCGAGTTCGACGAAAAACGTGAGGCGCTACAAATTTTTCTGCAGGTTTTCCATTTTCGCCGGCTCATTCTCGGAGACGGTAACATATAAAGATAAATATGAATATACCGTTTTGTCGGGAATTTAATAATCTTTCATTTTGAATACCATAACATTTTCTGTACGATGCACTGTTTTCGAGATTTGTGCCAAAAACAGAAAAAAGGGACCTTTGAGCCTTCCCCCCACCCCCCGCGGCACCTGAAATTGGCGGGAAAACATTAGGCATTCTTCAGGGGACCTCCCACTACACATTCCTGAAACATTTGGAACTACATGATTTAATGCAGCAAAAAATCTAATTTGACTGGACTATTAGAGGGGTTTATGGCTACAGTCATGTGACCCGCTTTGCCACCTCATTTCCTAACTTGATGGCTTCTGACCATGATTTACGCTACATGAATATTAATATGTTCTCTTTAAAGGACTGCCATTACTCTACCTGTGCAATTTACAATAAAAAAATCAGGTAAACTAAAATAACAAAGTTCCAGAATGCTTTTGTTTAATCAATGGTAATTGCAATTATGATATGCAAAAAGTAAGTCATTTTTGTAATCGGTTTCCGAGTTAATCTCCAGAACGATACATTAAGCAGGGCTTATGGAAGAACAAAGGTCTAAAGTGTGATAAGCATATGTGAAAGTATATGTGAGTAGTGTTATGTCACAGCTAACTGTATTTCAACTTCCAAAGCCGTATATAAATACTGTAAAACAGTATGATGTCATGAGAACTGATTTGCATTTGATAAATTCTTTCTTATATATTACTATAAAATAGGCACTAGATCGAGCATTACTACAGTACCGGTCAACCGATTTGGCCCAATATCAATAGGCTTCTTCCAATGGACGTTATAAATGCGTATACCAAATTTCATGAAAATCCGATAAAGCGCATTTGAGTTATCGCGCGTACAGACACACGGACGGACAGACAGACGGACAGACATTTTCCCGTCCACCACATAATTTCATAAAGTACCATTCTGGCACTTTATTATAATCATATGAATTTATGAGGTCAGGTAGGCCTATGTTGTATTTTGGGATCACTTTCAGGGCCTTCCTTAGGATATAATTGGGGAAGTGTGCAACTGTTCATGGCGTCAAATTTAAGGCCCAAAGCAGAGATGTTCTAATGCATAATTATCCTTGAGGAAATAGAAATCGCTGAATTGGTCTTCTGCCGTTAATCACGGCAGGAATTTTCAAGTGTGGAAGCAGTAGTGAAATCTACCATGTTAGTCGCCAGCGTTACAAACTTATTCAGACGAAGTTATAGTCCGTGCATTTAGACGAGAGCACTGTAAACACGATGCGCAGTGGAATCAGTCATCACGTGATTCATATAATAGCATAGCAACACACTCCCGCGCCTTTTTTTTTTTATTTATTTTATTTTATTTTTTTATTCATCAACAGCATGCTCCGTTACACAGTGGTAGCACTACATGCCTATAAGCTTTGCATTGAATCCTAGTACTTAATATACAGTGATACCTCGAGATACGAGTTTAATTCGTTCCGTAACCTTGCTCGTATGTCAATTTGTTCGTATCTCAAAGCAATTTTCCCCATTGAAAATAATTGAAATGCCATTAATCCGTTCCAGCCCCAAAAATGCTACCCCCAATTGTTTTTGTTACGTGTTTTTGAATAAGAAAAATGTATTTATAAATGACAAATATTGTATAAAAACATAATAAAAGAGAATGTAAAGCAAAAAAACTGGTTTTATAAAGCGTACGTACATATTTGTTACACTTTCTTCGGATCCCTGGTTATAAAAAGAAATGTGATAAAGTATGCAAATGCACAAAAAGCGCAAAGCCCTAGAAAAACTTAGCAAAGATGCTTCGACAGCGAAGTAAACAAGCACACTGGGGGAATACGTGGGATAATGCGCGAGACGCACGAGGCGCAGGCGCAGTAAACTGGTGGGCCGTGTGCAGCGTCGCAGCTGGCCGTTCCTCGTATCTCAAATGTCGCTCGTATTTCAAAACAAAACTTCGCTCGCTCGACAGCTCGTATCTCAAATAACTCGTATGTTAGGGCACTCGTATCTCGAGGTACCACTGTACTATACATTGGTATTTTAGCCTGTTTCCTGTTTCCTTAGCCTATTGCCCTTATCCTATTTTCCTTAGTCTATTGTCCTTAACCTATTTTCCTACTTTGGGTAATAATCTACACCATACTGTCCATTATCACTAGCTTCGTTATTACTCAGCCTAAACTAACTATCCTATCGCTTTCAACTCCCGCCCTTATATCTGCGGCGCATGCGAGTGCTCTCGTCTAAATGCACAGGCTATACTCCACTTTATTCAATACATAAAATCATGTTAAAATATCATTTTTGTAAATAACGTTGAGATCGTAAAGTTAAATAAACCAAAAGAACAATTGATACCGTCAGTTCATTTTTTATCTGCGGAACTTTTGACGTTTCCGCATCTTCCTCAGAGCATCTTGCTTTGCAGACGAAGATGTACAATGGAAGTTACTCCACAGCAGTTACATGCTGGATGATCAATCGATTCTTTATATATGTTGATTCTAAACCCTCATTCGATTCTGTCCATTTCTAACATCTTCGTTTGCAAAGCAAGATGCCTTGAGGATGATGCAGAGCATCGAAAGTCATAGCACAAGCTAATAAAAAAGTTGAATTGTGGTATCAATTGTCCATGTTTTAAAATTTTATGTAACAGCATGTATGCGATCTAAATAGCATGCATTAGTAGGCAAAATTAAATAAAAAAACTCCAACTTCATGCTCATGTAGAGGAATGTTTCTTATATAAATTGACGCGTATCAATTTAGTGACTGTATTGAAATCTGACGATGAGGGTTCATTATCTGAAAATATGTCTAATGACTTTTCAATGCATTATGAGCAGTACTGATTATTTTGTGATAGCTGGTAAGTTAAACTCCAATATTAAATGAAGACTGAATATTAGATAGCCTTTTCTTCAAAGCACCAACCGGGAAATTATTTCTATGCTTTGAGCTGTTCCAAAAACTCTGGCAGATTCTCCAGACAATCAGCCTCAATAGTCATAATTTAAAAAACGTTGACTTCCTCTGATGTTCCTTCTATCTAGCAACCCAGATTAATTCCAGGGGAGAAAAGGCAAATCCTTGCTGTGGGACGCAACGTGGGTTGACACAGTAGGACCATCTCATTCATTCTTCTCCTGTAAACTTGCTGGATCTGCTGCTGAATCCGCTGTCCTGCTAAAGAGATTGAAATACCTAGAAATTATCGACAATTACATCTTTGTCGTCTTTGCAGAGGAAACCCTTGGTCCCTGGTACTCTGAAGCCAAAGCCTTTGATAATGAATTGAACAAACATCTACAGTCCATCAGCAAAGATCCTCGCGCTACCGAATAGGCTATCTTAGGCAGCGTATAGGCAACGCCGCGAGCATATTGCGTACATTTTCTCCTTCATTAGAAAAAATATTTTATTTCTGTATGTAGCCTATATCCGCGATATTTCAGCTTTATAAAGTACTAGCTTAAAAGGTCCGGCGTCGGCGGGGTTTTCTATTTAGCGTTTCATTCAAAATTAATGTATGGAGTACTTTTGATTTTCAAGCTGTAAGTCCTTATACAGGTGTCTAGAGTTTGAAGCGTAGAAGAACGGCTTAACACACTCAAACTATTCCCTCAGAAAACGCTTGATAAGCTATGACTTTTATCGCTCATAGGCTACAAGATAGAATGTTGCAACCCATTTCTTCTACATATCATGCCTGGCAGGGTTTAAATAAGAATAAACAGAAATTCCGGTGACGTAACATTTTACTATCTTTTATTTCCCTCTTCCTTGTTGCCATAGAACCATTTCGGGGCTAATATCAAAAGAGAATCGGTATCCATTTTACTAATTCTTCCCCCAAAATCTGGGACATAATTTACTGCGTATAGGCTATAGGAGTAAAAATATTCCATCCTATTTTTCTTCGTTTACATGATTATGACTTACAATAAACATCCCTATTTCTCAACTGATGCAAAGCCTACAGCGATGAATAACTTATCAGTGAATAGAATTTGTTACAGTCTTGTGATATAGCATACTCGGTACCCATCGTTGGCACAAGAGTTGACTGAGACAATTGAAAATTCATTCCCCGCAATTCATCTTATTCTACATCAAAACTATATTCTCCATATGCCCAGGGTAGAGAAAGTTATGTGATGCATCAACACCCGATATTATTTACCTGGATACCATTCCCAGTTACCGATTTCCAGAAATGAATGATATCGATTTACAGAAATGAATTATATCGATAGCCTCTCTAATTTCTTCAATTTAAACATGCAACATCCAAAGCCCTATGTGAACACTGCAAACAACAGTGTAGCCAAAAGAAATGAATTGCGTTTGATGAATTCAGTGTAATATTGTCAGAAATTATATAACATTTCAAGAGAATGGGTGGTTTGTTTGATTTTTAATGTTGCCTGCGTTTTTTCCCCTATTTGAGGAAGGTATGTATTCAAATTTCGTGCAAATTAGTTGTTCAATCATAGCTTTAAACTATGTACAAGTTTAATTTTTTTGCTGCCAACTTGACAGCAGTAGGGGAACCCGGGGCGGAACGGGGCACTTAATATTTAATCCTATCTAGGAAGATATACAAAACAAAAATCAGCATTGTATAGGCATACAGAAATTATTCATGGTCTACAGAACACATCTGGCACTAAAAAATCTAAGAAATATTGTTTAACTGTGGATTAATTTGAAGTATTTAAGAAAATGTAAATCACCCCGTTCCGCCCCATATGCGGGGCAGAATAGGGTAAAATAAAATACTTACTTTTCTAGTATAACTTTTACAAACGGGTACTGTTTCGTCGTCCTCACGTCTATAGGCTACCTGCACACGAATTATGTGACCACTATTTATATTCACCACAAGCAATCCACCCTTCAATAGAGGTCGAATAAGACAAGCGGTGTCCTTATCACCGTCTTCATTTTCATTTGGGCTCGACCGACTTGTGATTTTTTCAGTTTTATTTCCTGTCCTTTCTAATGTTTGCTTTCTGCCTACAAAGAATTTCTTCCGTATCCTTTCCTCTTTGTTTGTGGCCTTGGACTTCTTGAGGCTTCAGTTCTGCTCTTTAGGGGGATAGAGCACTGCCCCGTTCCGCCCCACCCCATTCTGTCCCAGAGACAGCGCTAGGTTAGATTACACAATGACCCTCCATAATCAAACTTTTTGTCACGTAAAGCACCTTTATTATAATGCTTAAATAATACATTTTTAACATGTATACAAACAAAAATAAACGAAAGAAAAGATTGCAGCTTACCTTGCTGCATAGGACCGACAATATTACAAAAAAACTAGTTAATTTGACCATAACAACACACAGAACCACATCTCAACTAAAATTGAAAAAGAATGACGTCCCAAGATGCTTTGCTAATCGTCCGTTGTGATTTCGTTAATTTTAATCGACGGCAGCACCGAACGGCTGCGATATAGAGCCACCCCGTTCTGCCCCGTCACCCCGTTCCGCCCCGTGTCCCCCTATATGCTATTCATCATTTTTATCTAGTTTTATTGTTTTAAGTTTAGACTTTTTAGGTTATTGCATTACATTCTTTATTCATTTACTTACAACATTAGATTTAGCCTATCATGTTGGCTTTGGATATCTTTCTTTGTCACTTCCTGTTTCTGAAGTCAACTTGACTCATATTACTATTTAAATAACATACATTTTTTAGCTTGTAAGCTATTATCCCTATTCATTGTCTGTTATTATTCATATTTGATTATTATTTTTTGTATCCAGTCTTCAGGATACATTTCTTGAGCAGTTTATATGCATTTCATATAGCTCAATGACTTGACTTCCTTCTTTTTCTTATCAACAATTCATTACTCAGACATGAAAGGATTCATGTTCTTTGGTGCTTCGGATTATCGTGATATAGTCTGAACATTAACATTCATTCTACTATTTGTGTGGATAATATATCCTACACGTTCTACACTTCTTTATCATTTGCTTCGTCAAGTAAGCAATACTAGTGCATCAAGAAATGTACTTAATCATTCATTCAATTTATGCCTGGCAAAATGGCGTTTCTGTGTTGTGTTTTGCTAATTGCTAAATAGCTGGGACATCACGACACATATTCTCATTCTTATAGCAGATAAAGATTCTGCTAATATCAATCTAAATAAGGACATATACTTCGCTTCAAGTAAGTAATCATTAGTGTTACTAGAAGTGATTTCAATTTCCATACATCTACGCTTTGAACATTGATCTCATTGTTGCGATTTAGCTATCATTAAATAGCTTATACATCAGACTTGATATTCAGTTTCAAGTCTTGAAAACTATTTCTACAAGTGCCACGCTTCACGGACAGATGTATATTTATTCACAAATGTGATTATATGTGATATCAAGACTAAACTTTCATCTCCATTATCTACAAACTTTCATTCAATCGTTTATATGGTAGATGGTGACAATGTTCACATCATAACTTCAATCTCATGCGTTAAGATGGATTCACATATGACATCAAACACAAGCACTACATACTAGAAGATTGTCAACCATTGTATTGATCTGTAAATGCGATCTTCAAGAAGACTTTCATCTGAAGACTTACTATCTTTGTTTTCAACTCTTTTCAAGCTAGTGAAAGTGTATTCGTTCGTGTGTTTTAGCTTATAATTAAATATTATGTCTTATATCGTTGGTTTCATTGAGTGATGTATGCTATAAAGCTTATTCATTTCAATTCCTCCAATACAATGGAGGTGGTCCTCCGCCAGAGATCTCATTAGTTGTGGTTAGCACGAAAAGTGTTAAGCACAACTAAATTTTCAATCTCGTGTAGGTATTAGGGACTCTTACAGTCCGCTATCACAAACATATACCCCCTAATCCTACATTAGTCAAAACCAATATTTGTTTAAGCAACAAACATACATACGTAAATACATACGAGTACATAAATACATACATACATACATACCCACACACTTTATATTCTATATATTAGATGTATAACTCGCAACAAAAGGACAAAGTGAATCTTTCAAAAGAAGAGATTGATAGGTAGGCTATACCACTCACAGCCCTTCGACGACAAAAAGACTGGGTAGGGTATGAAGAGGTGCATTGCATCGCGGAAGAAGGCAGTAATCGAAGAGCCGACATAATAGCCATTAATAGAACTGTAAAACCATGTTTATTTTGGATCCAACAGTTCGCTTGGAAGAGGATAGGGAACAGGCTAATCGTGTGAGTGCGGAAAAGGAGGCCATATACCAACCATGCATCCCTCACCTTAGTGAGAGCTATAACTTACCTGTTAATGCATGGGAGGTGAAGGGTCTGCTATTTGGCGCACGCGGTGCAAGTTTCACCATTGTTAATACATTTCTTCAGTCTCTCAATATTTCTAATGACACTGTTGTTAAAATATGTATTAGGGTTTTAGAAGACTCGTTATTTTTATTGCACAATCATTTATATAGTACTTAGAGTTCTTATGTTCCGTTTCAATTCAATTCAAGTTATTATATAATGTATGATTCTTTTTCTTTGTTTGTTCTGGATCTGTATGGTCACCTGGATTGCCAGGCAGATGATTTGAAAAAAAGTATTCTCTCCCCCCGTGCTGGACTGGACAGAAAACATGTAATTCAATTACTATTCCTATAGTTTATTTCTTATGCCTGATTCTACAGTTTTTACAGGAAACATATTTTTCTCACAATTTCTCTTCCTTCATATTACTACAACTTGAGACGAATTACTGTATATATATATATATATATATATATATATATATATATATATAATCAATATAAGCCTTAAAATTAAACTTTTCTGGATCATATATAATTTTATTCAATCATACCAACTCCTTCAATAGCGTGGTGCATTTCTCTTAGCGATTGGTTTAACTATCTCTGTTTCCCGTTTACTTTAATGAGAATCCATTTCGTCCTTCATATCATCTCTTGCTTCTTCACATTCGTCAGCTGAAAATTAATAATAAATAAATGTTAATGAATATGTATGATGTTAGCTAACTCATATCTGATAGCCAATCTACCTGTTAACACATCCCAAGTTATTTTATTATATAAAACTGATGTGAAACACATAAGAGACCGATAGCGAATGTAGAATAATAATATTCTCATATATTATACTTACATTGCACTTGCACTTCCTTAGGGCAGGTCTGAAAAAAAAATAAAAAATTTAGTGGAAGTCATATCCTGTAAAGGACGTTCATTCGATTCTTTGAACTGATCAGGTATTTATTTTACGTTGTGAATCTTTAACGCACAATTTAGTTTTCTTTCGTCGCAATTTTAACAGTGTAAACACATGCAAAGTGCATTGTTTCTTGTATATTGTAGATCTAATCTAAGTTACTTTTCTCTCTCTCTCTCTCTCTCTCTCTCTCTCTCTCTCTCTCTCTCTCTGCCAGATTAAATAAATATTTATTATTATTATTATTATTATTTTCTTTCTCTCTTGCTTGGCACCTTATCTCTCCCCTTTTAGTAATTACGAACCCATATACTGGGCAGCAACCTTACGGGAAAGGGATAATCTCTTCATCATATAGGAATATTTTTTGACCAGTCACGGACTTGAATGGCATTCCCGGGGATCGTCTCTACGCCGGGGCCACCTCCGAGACCACAAGAACAAATAAGACCAAACACTTCATTTTCACACACATTCATTCTCAAGAAGGCAAGGATGGGATAAAGATGATAATGATGAACAAATGATTTCCGTTGACAAGAAAGTCCTAAAGTAACCAGACATTTGTCTCACATGTGAGGAAAATCCGTGGAATACCCACCTTCTGTCCATTCCAGATGTGTTGAGAAAACAAGTAAACAGTGGTTTTATCGCAGAAAAATGATGTTCACAAGTTATGTAAACTCACGTTGAAATTTATAGACATAAATGACACAAAAGTGTACAATCGAAATTAATTACATTAGTACCGAACGTAACATCACCACATCCCAATAAGTAACATGCTCACAAAACTTTCAAAATCATTTAACTTTCTTTGATGTTAAGACAAAAACAAATCACAAGGAAACTTTCGACCTGTGAAGCGAAAGAATGTGAATTGCGCTTAGGATGGTGCAATATCAACAGGCTTCCTCCCATGGACGTTATAAATGTGTATATCAAGTTTCATGAAAATCCGATAAAGCGTATTTGAGTTATTGCGCGTACAGGTACACGAACAGACGGACAGACATTTTCTCGTCCACCACCCAATCTGAGAAATCACCAATTATGCACTTGATAGGCTGCTACTACTGCTGCTGCTGCTGTTGCTGCTAATAATAATAATAGTAATAATAGTAATATTAATAATAATAATAATAGTAATAATAATAATAACAACAATACTAATGAAGACAGATTAGAGGCTCAATCTTCTTAAATCCCCTTGTTGGAAATACTTACCGCTCCAATCATTCTCCTAACACAGTCGAAAATTCCTCTGAATAAAGCCTGACAGGTGATTGATTTATCTGCCACAACTTTATGCTTATGGTTTACTGAAAACAGAGTAGAAATAGGTTAGTAACTAAATCGTCTAAACGCATCAAACACAACAATATATCTCTTACTTTTATGCCATATGTTGAATTACCTGAATTTGCAATGCAAAATCTAAAATATTTTTCGGCTCTTTCTTTTCCCAGTTTCGACTCATACAAGCTCAATATATACTGAAGAGCAGCGTCTTTCTTTATATTCAGAGAAGAATCTAGCTGCAAAAGTAATGTAAATGTTTATAATATAATAAACATTGTATCCTAATAAAGTTTATTACTACAGGTGAGATTCTAGTTACCGAAAAGTAAATTTAATTAATTGATACCCTATTATTTGTATGTGGAAAGAATTTTTAAATTCTTGGGAAAAATTAGAACTAAAAATATTTTGTAACAGTTAAATAACTTCAATAAGATATAAATTTGACCTTGCCAAAACCTGAACATAATTCCTTAAGCATATTTCCGCGTAACTTAACGAAAAAAAGGCTTATTTTTAGATTTTGACATCTATTGGTTACAATCTTGAACTACATCCTCCGATCACATTAACATAAAGACAGTATCGCCAATCTTAGGGTCCAGTATTTTCAGTTTGAATAGAGTCTACAATTTTATACACCTATCCGTAAGTCGCATTGGAAATTTAACATGGACCCTAATGCTTTCGTTGTTATTATCGTGACAGAAACATTAGGTCACGATCTACTTTTTATGCAATGTAGTTGTACAGTCACACAGGGACGTAGCCAGGGTTTTGGTTCGGGAAGGGCCCGTTGGGGGTACTGTCCTGAATTTCTTTTTTTGTAGAGTCAATCATTATGATTTCATTTTAATGATTTTTTTAGGTTACGAAGAAAATAGCTTTTTAAACAGAAATACCACACTTTTTACTATTCCAAAATAATCACATTTGAAATAAAGGTATTAAAGTGAAATTTGAAAGCATTGTAGTGTATTTTGTAGTGTAACATAACATTCAGGCTACTTCCAACGGAAAAGGATATGTATAATGGAACCACCGCCGTGTCGACAGCATAATTTACGCTAATAAGTACGCTACTGACAATATAAAATGCCATAAGGACGATAAAAACATCCTATTTAAGAATACTAAATGAGAAGTTCATTTTAATTTAGTATAATCTTCGTAAGTTTTCTTAATTTGGGGCCGTGCCCCTCGGGTTCCCTCCCTGGCTACGTAGCCTACCTGGTATCAAAACTGTTGGTTTAAATATGGATAAGTTATTTACCTCTGGAGATCAATTAGTAGTATTACACTTTTTAAAATAAAGTTCCGAAGATTATAAAATACATCAATAGCTGGAGGTATAATTTCTTTCCTAGAATGCACAGAATTTTATGCTGAAATTGAATCCATTCAAATAAAAATTAAGGTCGGGTTTCCCTGGCAGGGTCACAATTGTTCTGTCACCTCAGATATGAATCTCCTTAGTTCTTGTAGCTTCTTGCTTTGTTTTCTCAATCCTTAACTTAATAGACATGGTACATTCCCATAATGATTTGACGAAATACCTTTCATCATCCATCTGAACAAAAGCGTTTATACTTACCAAACCCAGCTTTTGATCCAAACACAACCCCGTACACTGCAAAGAGAAGGCGTGGTCAATAATATTTATCTAAATAACTGTATAATCTCCATAATTCAGTATAACTGAGGTCTCTCAATACATAAATTAGGAAAATTATTTTCCTCAGACATTTTCCTTCCTTTACTATCAAGTTAAGTCTGATGTCAAATGTCTATAAGTTTTTCTCCAAGCTACAAACAGAAAGGATCACTAGGACTTAGATGAAAACCAACCGGAAGAGCAAGCAGGCTTTCGCTCGGGCTTCAGCACGGTGGACCATCTGCAAACAATCACACAGGTCATGGAGAAAATGGACGAATTTAACCTACCGCTATATATTGCCTTTGTCGACTACAAAAAAGCCTTCGACTCTGTGGAACACCCAAGGATATTCCAGGCACTGACTAAACATGGAGTAGAACAAAAGTGCATAAGACTAATAGCGAAATTATACGAGGACTCACATGCTGCAGTGATGACTGAAAGAAAAGGGGAACCTTTCAAACTAAAGGAAGGTGTAAGACAAGGGGACAAACTCTTCACCAGCGTGTTGGAAGAAATATTTCGTAAGATAAATTGGGGAAGCAAATTTGGAATTGTAATGAATGGCTACAGACTCACCGACTTACGATTCACCGATGATATAGTCTTATTTGCCATAACGGCAGAAAGCCTTCAAGAAAAGTTACAGGAGCTCAGTGACCGCAGAAGAATGTCCGGACTACACATGAACATGGAGAAGACACAAGTCGTGACAAAGAGACAACCAAAACTCATCAAGATTAACGGGTCAGATCTAAAATATGTGTTAGAGTACATTTACTTGGGGCAAGTTGTATCTTTCCAAAACCATATGGGGAAAGAAATAAAGAGGAGAATCTCCTCAGCATGGAGAGCTTTCTGGGGACTGAAATTTCCTGATGGACAGATCACTAAACAAAAGACTATAATTAGCGGCACTAGAATCCTGCATCTTCCCTTCACTTCTGTATGGATGCCAAACATGGAGTTTGACGTTAGCTCAGAAGAATAGCATAAAAACTTGCCAACGGAAGATGGAACGGAGGATAATGGGGATATCCCTCAGAGACAGAATTACAACAGAAAGACTGAGGAAGATGTCAGGATTAACCGACGTGGCCCAGCGCGCATGCGGCCTGAAGTGGAAGTGGGGTGGTCATGTCGCGAGACTTTCAGGTACCAGATGGGGAAACATCTCTACTGTATGGGACCCTAGGATTGGCAAAAGGGAGAGAGGAAGACCAAGAACGAGGTGGGTAGATTTCTTCAGAAGGCGTGGCGGGGTACACTAGTTCAGGGTAGCAAAGAACAGAGATGTCTGGAGAAGCCTACACACGGAGTTGCTGGAAGAAGTTTAGTGAAAGTGAAGTGTTCACCAAGCTCATATGGACCAGCACACCATATGAGATTCTAACCGAGGTACCCCTCATCAGAGGGACGCCCTAGCCCTAAATGGGACACATGTGGCTCATTCATTTATTCACTATCAAGTATTAATCTTAGAAAGGCATTAGCATTTCTTTTGCCACCCAATTATTACATAGCCCAACAAAAAATAACTTTTTTGGGTGTCTCAGATGTTTTACCGGATTTTGGCTGTACTTAGTCTACCAGCTCTACTTTTATATAGATTTTATTCCTAAACTCTTAGTCTAGCGAAACTGAATCTTGCTTGATAATAGAATATAGCTAGTGAAGGTTCTTGACCATACTTTGGACACGTAAGACGAAAGCTGTACGATAAATTTTTTAAAGACCCCATGTTATATTGTTATTGCAATGTTAATGTAATCTTAGTGTGTTGCTTTATTCTTCACATTATTTAGAAGCTACAAATAGGCGCTGTTCTTTATTTATATCAAATGTAAAATGGGATAATATGCATTTATGATAATACCATAATATCTTACAAACTAAAGCTGATAGGGCAAAACTAATGGCACATTTGGCATCAGAAACCTAAATATACCGAGGCACCAAAATGGCTGTTGGTCTGTATTATCTATTTGAGACAGAAACACCATAATATTTTAATACCGTGTAGTTTACCTTTATTTATTTATACACTTTGAACATCAAGATTATGCTCAGGGGAAGTTATGTGTTTATATCTGAAAGCCATGTTCATGTAACTGTTGTTCTACTTTTTCCTTCGGTGTGTTTATTAATTTCAATTGATATTAAATATTAGTGAATGTGAGTTAAGATTAAATAGTCAGGAAAGTAAACATCCAATTCGGCATTTGCGTTTATGATGGGGGAAACCATGAATACCCCAAGTCATTAACAGGTGTGTTTTATTTTTGTATTTTTTATTGAATTTATGTTGATGGTGGAATATTGCTGAAGTTGCTAATAAATAGGCCTATTCCCTGTGATTTGTGTGAGTACCGTAAAAATTGTTACATTCATAAAGTAGTCAAATTTTCGATAATGTCAAACTGACTCTATTTAATATAATCATATGCTATGCCAAAATTTTTAACTAAATGAGTGTTTTCCAAATTTGGAACAATATATTTATAATAATAACAATAATAATAAATTACAGTAGTTAACAAAGCCAATAAATAAATAAAATGAAAGTGAAAAATTAAGTGGCCTAAAGATTTTATAGCACTGGTGCGATGATGTTCAGCTTTTATTCGTGAGTCTTCTGTTACAAGTTATACTTTTAATTATTCAAGCTGTCTAATTGGTTATTTATGGTTTAAGGGTTAAAAGCGTAGTTTTATTCTGCGAGCAGTAGTGATTAAGAGACGAGCGTGGCAAGTTGACACTATTTTTAGAGAACCATTTACACTTGTGAAATAATATTAAATATTATTGCAATGAATTACGCACCGCAGAGGCAACCATATTGCAGCGCGTAGACAGCTGTTGAAGGTTTTCTCTTACACTGCTGCCAACATGAAAACTCCTCTCACCCACCAAATATAATGACTTTTGCATTCACAATGAGAAATTTCACATTTAAATAGGCGTAGTGAATTTTATAATTGTCAGTTTTTGAAGTGAAACCTCTTTAGCCGCAGTAGGGGTAAATAGAGAGCTTGTGCAACGCTGAAAATCGTCACGAAATTAGTGAGGTGTAACGGAGCGGACTGCACAGAAAACAACTCAATGATTAGGCTTACCCAAAATTTAAAAAATCCAAAAATTAAAAAACCAAAATCCAAAATTTAAAAATCTAATAATCTAAGATTAAAAAATCGAAAATCCAAAATTAAAAAATCCAAAAAACAAAAAATTCAAAGTTCCAAAATTTAAAAAATCCAAAATTAAAAATTCAAAGATCCAAAATTAAAAAGTCCAAAAATTCAGAATTTAAAAATAAAAATGTCAACATAAAAAAATACAAATATCCAAAATTTTAAAAATAAAAAATAACAATTAAAAATCTGAAAATCCAAAATTTAAAAATTAAAAATCCAAAATTTAAAAATAAAAATCCAAATTTAAAAATAAAAAATCCAAAATTGAACAATAGAAAATTCCAAAATTAAAAAATTAAAATATATAAAATTAAAAAATCTAAAATCTAAAATTAAAGATTCCACAACCCAATATTAAAAAGTCCAATAATTCAACAGTGAAAAAATCCAATAATCCAACATTGAAAAAATAAAAAAATTAAAGCAAGTTTCACTTCTGTCGCGTGGCGTTCCACGCACGCTTTTTCTTTCAAACCGAGTTTATTTAATAATCATACGCAAATAATTTAAACTAAATGAGTGTTTTTAACGGATACCAAAGTTGGTACCAATGCAATGGCATTAAGGTTTATAACACTAGTGGGGTCATGTGCAAATTATAATTTCTGTGTCTTGTGCTAAACGTTCAACTTTTAATTCAGGTTGTCTAAAAATGGTTTGAACTTACCATCCTAATTCCCTCTGGGTATTCTTGGCGTGCCTTAGCGAGATTTTCTTTTCCTTTGAGCTCTGAAAAAATTGAGAATAGTCTACCGTCAGAATGCGTGCTACTCTCACGAGGCAACAATGAATAAGTAAATAGAAATGTGGACTAAGTAGGCCTATACTATCCCGCACTATTAGAAGTTAGGCCATTTAAAGTGCCCTTACTACTAATTACCTTTTTAGGGACCTGAATAGGCTATGGACAGATAACCTGAGTACTTGATAATTTCCATCAAAAAAGCACATTACGATATAGCATAAAGCAGTAGGCTTACTTTTAAAAAAAGTATCATTCAGTCTTGAATAAAAGTTAAGGCGAAATTTTAAATATAAGTCGCCCCTTAAGCTCCGCCCATTCGATATTCACTTTTGCACGGACTGTGTAATGTATTTTGTTTCTGAGCGAAGCAGAGTAACCAACTGTCCTTGTATATTGTCGCAAGTGCCTTGTAACCACTGTCCCTTTATATTATCGCAAGTGCCTTGTATCTACCTCCACATATAACTAAATAATGCATAACACTAACCACATAGTTAAGTGCGCGAAGCGGAGGCGCCCTTGCATTTTCGAATAATGTACGTTAAAGTATTTGTATATTTCGAAAATGTGGCATATTATATCTCCCGCGAGGTTAGTCAGCCTGTTACCTCTCGTCTAGTGGTATGACGTCACACCTCCAACGTCCAATCACGAGTTTCTTAATAACACGAGGACAGAAGAATTCGCTATATTATGGTATAAAAGAAACTGCATCGGATAGGGTGGGTTGGGTGGGATACAATCATCCGAAGGTGCGACTTATATTTGAATTTTCCCAAAGTTTAATGTACTCTCACGATAAAATTTCTCTAAATGCATGTTTTAAATATGATACCTTTTGCAATTTTTAAGGCTGCTTCAAATCTATGAATAAACGGATCAGTCAAGTACACGTTTTAGATAAATGTACGTAATCGTTAAAAAATGCACTACAAAACACAAAATATTTATGTTAGGCAACAAGCCTATAATTACTACTTAATAAGGTACGACTATGTTTTTGAAAAGAGCCTAGCTGATTTCATAATTTTCTTACTAGTATCTCAATAAATTACCATTATAGGCAAGTTCCTTATTATTAACTTTTACTTACTGTCAACTAGAAAATCTTCGCATTCCTTCGCAACTTCATCTTCTTTCTTTTTGTAATCTGCAAACCCTAGGGAACAGCAATTCTAAATAAAACAAAATCGCATTAGATCTTAGTGTAGACAATTTCTTTTGTCTGCAAGGTGTTGACATTTTCATATTCATTGAACTTTTCATTTTATGGCAGGAAAAACAGGTTTGGAGTGCAAACTTTAAAAATATAATGTTTAACAAAAAGGTAGGAAAAGTTTGGGGAAACATTCGTTGTATATAGTGCGTAAGAGCAATGTTTCCCCAAAGTTTTGACCTATCTTTTTGTTACAACCTGTATATCTGTTTTGCTTTCTCTCTGGTCAAAACTTTCGATTTCTTCGTAAACTTTTGAATATTGCTTTATATATTCCAACAATTAACGATTTCCAAAACAAAGTCTCTCGTTAACCAGTATTGACTTCTTTAGTTAAAAACAAAAACCAGATAGTAATCCTCTTGAATGAATTCATTATTACTTTTCACACAGTCATTTTTCTTCTATCCACAGCACAACTGAATCACATTTCTTATCAATAGTTGCATGGCCTACCCTACCGTATATACACAGATCCCGAACGCCTGATATGGCCTATTAGCTATAAGAAATATAAACGCAGCTGAAAGTAAAAAAAAAAATTGATTTCGTAGATACCGTTACCATGACAAACTTCAACTACATGATAAATATTATGTTAAATGGAGAATATTCAGACTTTAAAATTAATGATTTAAAGTTATATTTATATCAGTAATAAAGAACTAAACCATAAAATTACGTATATTTCAAGGGAGTAGCTTGTTCAACCCTTAACCATGGAGGGCTTTATTCAGTTACATTAACATGTACGTATGTGCTGAGTGACCGCTCAGAGTTAAGGGGCTATTAACAATGAAAAACTTACAAAATAAGAATTTTAATTATTATTCAAGCAAATTGATTCCTAAATGTTTAATTACCGAAGCATTATTTTTGCACCATCTTTTTTGTGGCGGCATCCATGGACACATCTTAGTTCCTTCAACATAAATTCAATGAAATGCACGGTTTCTAAGATATGCTAATATTTTTCAAAGTGGAAGTTAAATGGGAGGGTGAAGGTTCAATACAGAAAAAAAAAAGACATATACCTATTCTATGTGAAAGGGACTGGGTTCATCGTACATAGAACATAATCTGAGAGTGTTCAACAGCAGAGTGTTTAGGATAATAGTCAGACCTAAGAGAGATGAAAATGGGGACTGGAGAAAACTGCATAACGATGAGCTTCATAACCTGTACTATTCTCCAAGTATAATAAATCACGGAAATGAAATGAAATGGACCGGACAAGTTGCGCGCATAGGGGAAGAAAGTCGTATCTTAAAAACATGGACTGCGAGATCCGTAGGGAAAATACCACTTGGCAGAACTATTTCATACTTCTCTCACCATTCTAATAGGGCCTACTATCATATAAACAATTAAATCTTAAACAAATACAACAATAATAAAATACTTCCTCTAAAGTTAAACTTTAACAAAAATCCAACATAATATATTAATAATAAAGTTGTAATGAATTGCACAATAACAAACCCAAATGTGAAAGGAATTTCAAGTAGATGGGAGGAAATATTAGAATAGATTTAAGGGAAGTAGGATTTGTGAGGGATGGGTGGATGGAGTTAACACAGAATAGGGTTGAATGGTGTGGTCTGGTAAGCGCGGCTTCGGTTTCCATGGAATAGTTAATATTCCTTTAGCTTATTTATAACTGTCTATTGCCATTGAGTAAGTAAGAAATATCTTATGTACACAAAAGTTTATTTAGTATCGTCATTCGCATCACACCATACCAGATGGCTATACTCCAACCGAACGGACTTCTATGAACAAGGTACTTTGAAACTGATCTCACGATGGGAGAAATGTGTTGAGAAACTTGGCGACTATGTAAAAAAATAGACAAAAGAATTCCCTTCATGTATGCATTTGTGCCTATTAAACTTTTTGCAAAACAAATTATTGTGCGGTACTTTTCCATTAACCTCGTAGTTTTTTCTTTTCAGCAGGATCGAGGTATATACGTGAACTATTTTAAGAAGAGTGTATCCATTACCTCCAATCTTGTTAGTATTTCATTAAAGTTTTCCCTATCACGTCTGTTTCTAGAGAGACTTGTTTTTTGGTAATTCCAGTCCATAAATGTAGGAGCCAGTAATTCTGTAAAAGATATATACCGCATTTAGGATTAAAGTAAACAATATATAGAAATAAAACAATGCTTTCAAGAAGTCAGTATTTTGGGATAGTTATGAATGCATTTCTTCTTAAAGTTATAAACTTCTGCCAGCTTTTTAGGATAGATTTCCAGTATTTTACCCATTTTATTTTTTTCTTTTTCTACGATAAGTTAGAGTGATTTTATTCCCGTTCATGCCCTCATGGTGGAAAGTCTCGAACTTCCAACACCCAGTATCGACATATCTTTTATTACTTTCCACGTAGGTGTATAATTAAATCAAGCCCACTACATTACGATATATTTATTACTGCCGACATGGAATACTGATTAATCGTATTTGTTAGATGTTTACAATTTCAATCTTAGAAGTCATTATTTCCTTCATATTTTCTAATACTGATTTCCAGTAAATCATCTGCAAGTTTGTCTCGGGATTTGTGACTGCTTGAGCATGAGCTTAAGTAAGTTAAACGATTTACTGATCGCCACCCAGATTGCAATAAGAATAGTTTTGCACTTTGGTACAATACCCAACCTATTAGAGAACCCCTCTTTGTAATTAATTTGTAAGGCCCGAAAATAATGTCCCATCGGGAGACATTTTGTAAAATATGTTAATGAACATTGAAGTATGCTCTATCATTTAAATAATATCATCACCAATTTAATAGGTACTTTACCTTGCCACGTTGGCTGAATTACATCATAAGTTGCAAAATGAAAAGTCGTAGTAGTGTAAATTTAATTTCTGTATCTTTAAACTAGGCCAATGCAACAAATTTTGGTAAATTTTAAATAATTAAGACTCAGTATTTAACATTCATTTCCGAAAGCATTAGTTTACGTATTATCAATTATTGTACAATAGGTTCTGAAAACATTCACTTAGCCAAGTATCCTGTATATGTTTGAATTAAACGATATATACACAATGTTTAAAATCTGTCAGATCGTTAAAAAAGTGACTGTCCAGATAATAAGATGTACACAAATATTTTAATATCAATTAGATATGGTGCATAATTGCAAAACAAAGAATATAGGCAAAAATATTCAAAATTAAACTATCAATTGTGTGTTATTTCTTCCATTTTTTGTACACATTTTAATTCTAGTGTGTGACAGAAAAGTTTAATAAAAATACGAGTTTTCACAAACTTCCGGGCCCAATTAATTACCATATTTCTTGTGGGAGTTTTTCACATATTTTTCTCTTTTTGTAGAAAAATAGGAAATACTTGACTTCTCGTTTTTTCTAACTTTCCTTCCATTCTGTTAAAAGACACGGAAATCACAATATAGCCAATATTTCTACACGTTTAGTAAACTTGGCACGGAAGTTGGAAAATTTTAGTTTTTCACATTTAAAATAATATAACTGCTTATACCCTTTTGACACTCACCTTGCATATTTTTGTCAGTCAAAAAATCTGCATCGGCCACAAAGATGAACATTGAAATAAGTACTTGTGCAGTAAGAAGCATTTTGATTGTAGCTGAGAACCCACAATAATATTAATACTTCCACAATCACTCGTGAACTGTTCGAATACGAATGTAAATAGTGAACACTTCCTGCATATTAGAAATACATTAGCTAACAAATTCATATTGCCTTCCTTGTTTCTTTTAAGTGTATTTCCCGTACAACATAATACTGTACATCCGGCAGAGGACAGAAGTTTCAATTGAACTGAACTTTTTCGTAGACTATTAGCCTATCATTACCAGTTTATTACATTTTTTATTTTCATCTATATAATACCCTTGGCCCTTATTATTTACCTCGATATGCAGTATAAACTTTATAGTTCAATGACATTTTTAAAACTTTCTATTCATGCGAAAGTTGAAACAAAATGTCAGCCTTCACAACCTATTTAATTAATTTAAACACTATTATATTTTAATACAGTAGAGTCCCGCTAATGCGGACTCAATGAGACCGGTCCGCTTTTTTCCCCCTACCTGTACTTTGCGCCTGGAAAATGACACGTATTTTTTAGGCCAACATTAGCTACGCACTAGCTAATATGGTTTACGTAAGCGATTTGCAACGATAGTTTTTAAGTATACTGAACAGTGATTTTATATCAATTAGTTATATAAAAACATACATAAACACAAAATACACATGGATCACATGCCATTTCTTGCAAAATTCATATTATGGTAATATTTAAAATTTTCTCTCCGATCTCGGAGTTCATTTGTCATCATTGTTTTTTTTTCTTTCTTTTCGTTATTAATAATCGTACAACAAAAGAAATAAATTGGTTAGGATAGCGTGTTAGAAAGCTGAATAAACTCTCACGGAAGAATTGTATAATACTAGTACGTGCCCGTGGCTTCGCCCACGATAATTAATTGAAAAATTAAAAATTAAGAGTTTAATAACTATTACAGCATTATATTTATTAACACTTGCACGCGAATCATTCACAAACTAAGCCATTAATATAATTAATGAAACAGCTAAAATTCCGGCTTCAGAGTACATTCCACGATTAGAAAACGCCGCCTGAAAAAACGATCTCAGATTCGATCATGCAGTTCCAAAGCTAACTGTGAACACATAATACGTATTGTTTCTCAACTGTTTGTTGACAGATGAATATGATGTGAATTTTATTTGATCAATTCAGTGTAATTTTCAGAAATTATATAATGTTTCAAGGGAAGGAATGGTTTGTTTGGATTTTTATTATCAGCGATATTTCAAGAGATAAAACCATCAATATTTTACAGCTGGTGCCTCCGGCATTGCCCGCCATTATTAATTGACTCCAGGATTTTTAAGAAATTTACACTGGTAGTTTATTAAAAATGTTTGTGATTCAGAGCTATGAAAATTGTAAGTAAAAATAAAATTAGAATATTTGTTCATTGTACTCATTTCACTTAGGCCTTATATAATAAAGAAACGGTTTTCCTTCCTAATTTTGTAGTCTTCATGAAAGTTTAGACTGCGAGAGACGAACATCGCCGAGTATACCCGATGTTTCACGAAGCGGGCGAGCGAGTGAGCACGCTATTTAGGGCCTTTGAATTGTATAAGAAGTAGATTAACTGAGTACCCTCTTATTGTTAAGATATTGACCAATGAAAATGGCACGAGCATTTGTTTTCATATTAGATTATTTAGTCTGTCTGAACCGTAAATATTATGAGAGATAACGTTAAAAGCATCGAATACGTGTCACAGTCAGCAGACGGTAAGCAGGAAATGAACTCCGGTACAGAAATTCTGTAATGATAATTAAGAAAGTAATAAAACAACCTTAAATGAAATATATTATAGTCTACTTATTTATAACAGCAGCTGAGTATAAATTCTATAGTGCAAAGCTGGCCTAAGCTTGATATTTTATTTTCGAATAATGGTCATCAACACAATAAATTACAAAAGAATCGAAATTACTAACGTCAAAAGGACATGTATCAGTTGGGGGTCATGTTTACTTCTCAATTGTCAATAACTAAATTATTGATAAAAAAGTTGACACAGTTATTAAAAATCTGATGTGAAAGTCACATAACTTCCTCTGCCCCCCAAAAAAGTTAGCAGTATTCACATATCCTTTTACAGAATCGCAAGACACAATTTTACGCTATTATTATCCTATAAATACCTCTTCTTTCAATGATGCGACTAAAAGCGCAGGCTAGCCTATATAACAAACTTAAAAAAAGAACAAGTGACTGCAGACGTTTATTGAACTTTCCGCCGTAAAGAATAATTTCCGAAATTATCGAATATTTCCCTCAGATACTTCTTTACTCTATACCGGGCCAACAATACATCTTTCTCACTTCACATTCTTATATAGAATAAGAGGCCGTGGAAGAGCGCGTATTCAGTTGTTCATCACGCAAGACAAAATTTCTACAAACAGTGGGTGAACAGTGGGTGGCCTGTAACTACCCTCAGATAATTTTTTCGAAAAAAAGTTTCAAATAAAAGTTTTAGCTCTCAGTAAAAGGAACACATGTGCAAATTTTAAAGAAAATCGTTAGAGCCATTTTCGAGAAAATCGCAAAAAACGAAAATTTCTTCATGTAAAGTCCCCTTAAAAATAAGAGAAATTTGTCGCCAATCTTCGAATCACATCTTCAGAAGGTACCTGACCCAAATACGAAATTTTGTTTTCATACGATTCTCCGTTTCGGAGCTAGCCTGTTCACAAACTTCCACACAGACAGACAGACACACAGACACACACACAGACATGTTTCCAAAAATAGTATTTTTGGATTCAGGGGGCCTTGAAACGTGTATATATGCTAAAAACTCAACTTCGAATTTTAGGGTCGAAAACAATACTTCCTCTACCTATAGTACCTATGGTACGGGCAGAGGAAGTAAAAAGCAAGAGAGACTATTAAACCTTTAATTTGCCATAGTAAGCTAGGTCTAGAGAAAAATAGAATCATAAACATGGACAGATTTTTTAAATATATTTTTGTACTAATATTTGACATTATAGGTATTAGTGTAATGTTGTAATGTCTAATCTTACTAATGGAATAGGTCATAAAGGAAATTTTGTAGCATCCATCTTAAATGCTAATATACTATCTTTACTGGATGCAATCAACAAATAAAATTATGGACAAGTGAAGTCAGAATGAAAAATTCAATGCCATAGCCGGGATTTGAACCAGGATCTTCGGCTCTCCGTGCCGATGCTCTAACCAACTGAGCTACCATGGCAACGTGCCGTTACAACGTTGGAGAATTTAATGTTGTACCGGCACGTTGCAATGGTAGCTCAGTTGGTTAGAGCATCGGCACAGAGAGCCGAAGATCCTGGTCCAAATCCCGGCTATGGCATTGAATTTTTCATTCTGACTTCACTTGTCCATCTTAGCCTACACACGGCCAGTGTGAAAGAATTATCATTCCAAATAAAATTATGTTGCTATTGTTTCTTAATAGCCTATTGATACTTAATATTATTAATATTCACTGTTTCTTACATTAAGGCGTTGAAACTCACAGTGATGTTGATGATATTGATTTCTTAAGGGTTAATGATATGTAGTCAATGTTACGGACTTGATTTTTATTTGAATCATATTCTTTTACTTAAAAGGAAAAATTTATAGGCAATGTCAATTACTATATTTCAGGTAAACTTCCATTTCGTAGCACTCTTCGCATTACATTAAAAAACAGGATATATTTATGAGATTTCCAAGCTTATTTACGGGCCGTAGGATAAAGTATTAAATAATAAGTTAGTAGTAGGCCTATCCTGTGAAAAGCAGGACATCTTTTCACCTTATGCATAACCTCATAATTCAATTTTAAATATTTGCCAAACGACTTGCTATTACAGATTTCGACTATCTTTATTATTTAGGCAAAGTTTAAACAAAGATGTCAGGCAATGTAAAGTAGGGATGTTCACCATCGTTGTTAAAGTCGGCTGTAACCATCAATGTGACGGTAATATCGATCTCAAAAGGTCGATGTATTTTGACGAAATCATCGATATGTATATATATATATGTATATATATGTGCGTATATATATATATTAATGTAATGGTTTCAGAAAATTAGGCTTAATTCATAAATAAACTGGAATATTTTCATAAGAAATATAAATATAAAAAATAATGTTTTGGAAATTATGCTTCTGTAAATAAAATTATCCGCCGCCGTGGGTGAGTTGGTAGCGTGACTGCCAGCTACCTGGGCGGCCCGGGTTCGATTCCCGGCCGGGTCGGGGATTTTTCAGTAGTGAAAAATGTCTTTCCCGGGTTCAGGACTGGGTGTGTGTGTGTGTCCTTAGGTTTAAGTAGGTAGGGGACTGGCGCACCCCGGTAACAAATACGCTGAGAATATCCCCTTACGGGATCACAGGGGTCGCTCGCGAACCTGAGGAATAACTTAACTTAAATAAAATTGTATATCATAACCAAGTCAAGCCTATTAATCTTATTTTAGGTATAAAAACATCGAAGTAATAAAAACATCGGTTGTTTTCTATCGATGTAGAAAACTTCAATCGTCAACATGAAAAAAACGATGTTTTCAAAACATCGGTCATTGAGCTGGTGTAAAGTGTGTACAGATCACCAATTTGGAGTTGCACACATTCAGTCGTTTGCGCAAGGATTATTAGTAGCATTTTTCCCCTCGGCTGTGAACATTCCTGGTATAAATGTTGCACATGGATTATATATTAGTAAGACTGCTGCAGCTAATGTTTTCCTGCCTACCAAAGGATCTTATGGTTTGTGAATTCATACACATGGGAAATGTGGGCGTCAGGGTTAGCCGTAAGCTACATTAATTAGGTTAGAGGAATGAATTGTTGCCAGGAACGCTTAGAGAGGTTTATGACTACAGTCATGTGACCCGCTTTGCCACCTCAAGTCCTAACTTGATTGCTTCTGACCATGATTTACGCTACATGAATATTAATATATTCCCTTTAAAAAACTGCCATCAGTCTACCTGTTCAATTAATAAAAATACCACATTGTATTCTGACATTCGCTTGCTCAAACATGCGTATTTACGAGATCAGATGCTCACCTTCAAGCCTTGTTTAGGCTATAATTGGGGAAGTGTGCAACTGTTCATGGCGTCAAACTTAAGGCCCAAAACAGAGATATTTTAATTCTTAATTATTCCTTGGGGCAATAAAAATGACTGCATTGGTCTTCTGCCGATAATCACGGCAGGAATTTTCATGTGTGGAAGCAGTAGTGAAATCTACCATTTTAGTCGCCAGCGTTACAAGCTTATTCAGACGAAGTTACTCCACTTTATTCAATACATAAAATCATGTTAAACTAAATTTTTGGTAAATTGCTGTTGAGATCGTAAAGTTAAATAAACCAAATGAACAATTGATACCATCAGTTCGTTTTTTATCTGTGGAACTTTTGACGTTTACGCATCTTGCTCAGAGCATCTTGCTTTGCAGACGAAGATGTACAATGGAAGTTACTCCACAGTAGTTACATGCTGGATGATCAATCGATTCTTTATATTACTCGATTCTTAACCCTCATTCGATTCTGTCCATTTCTAACATCTTCATCTGCAAAGCAAGATGCCCTGAAAATGATGCAGAGCATCGAAAGTCGTAGTACAATCTAATAAAAACTTGAATTGATGGTATCATTTGACCGTTTTTTTTTATTTTATAAAACAGCATGTATCCGATTCAAATACCATGCATTAGTAGGTAAAATTAAATAAAAAATCTCAAACTTTCATGGTCGTGTAGAGGAATGTTTCTGCTACAAAATGTCGCATATCAATTTGATTGATTGTATTAAAATCTGACGATGAGGGTTCGTTATCTGTAAATATGTCTAATGTAATGGCTTTTCAATGCATTATGAGCAGTACTGATTATTTTGTGACAGCTCCAATATTAAATAAAGAATGAATATTAGATTGCCTTTTCTGAAAAGCACCAACCGGGAAATTATTTTTTCTATCCTTTGATCTGTTCCAAGAACTCTGGCAGATTCTCCAGACATTCAGCCTCTTTTGTCATAATTTAAAAAAAACGTTGACTTACGCTGATGTTTCTTCTATCTAGGAACCCAGATTAATTCCAGCGGAGAATAGGCAAATCCTTGTTGTGGGAAGCAACGTGGGTTGACACAGTAGGACCATCTCATTCATTGTAAACTTGCTGGATCTGCTGCTGAACCCGCTGTCCTGCTAAAGAGATCGAAATACCTAGAAATGATCGACAATTACATCTTTGTCGTCTTTGCAGAGGAAACCCTTGATCCCTGGTACTCTGAAGCCAAAGCCTTTGATAATGAATTGAACAAACATCTACAGTCCAGGCGTATAGGCAACGCCGCGAGCATAATGGGTACATTTTCTCCTTCATTAGAATAAATATTTTATTTATGTATAGAAAGCAATATAATGTAATATCTTTAAAAATACATATTTCCGAGATATTTCAGCTTTATAAAGTACTAGCTTAAAGAGCCTGGCATGCGCGGGATTTTCTATTTAGCGTCTAATTCTAAATTAAATGATGGAGGACTTTTGATTTTCGAGCTGTAAGTTCTTATACAGGCATTTAGAGTTTGAAGCGTAGAAGAAAGTCTTACCACACTGAAGTAACTCCTCAGAAAACGCTGGATAGGCTATGACTTTTATCACTTATACACGATTTAGAATTTTGCAACCCATTGCTTCTACACATTATGACTGGTAGTTATTTAAATAAGAAGAAACAGAATTTCCGGTAACGTAACTTTTTACTATCTTTTATTTCCCACTTTCTTATTGCCATACTACCGTTTCGGGGCTAAAATCAAAAGAGAATCGGTATCAAATTGACTAATTCTTCCCCAAAAATCTGGGACATAATTTACTGAGTATATAGAACTAAAAATATTCCATCCTATTTTTTCATTCCCCGAAATTCATCTTATTCTACATCAAAATTATATTCTCCATGTGCCCAGGGTAGAGAAAGTTTTGTGATACATCAGCACCCGATATTATTTACGTAGATTCCATTCTCAGTTACCGATTTACAGAAATGAATTATATCGATTTACAGAAATGAATTATATCGATAGCCTCTCTATTTTTTTCAATTTTAATCATGCAACATCCAAAGCCCTATGTGAACACTGCAAACAACAATGTAGCCAAAAGAAATGAATTGCGTTTGATGAATTGTGTGTAATATTGTCAGAAATTGTATAATTGTAATGTCGATATGATCATATTTCACCCTCTATGGAGTTCTTGTCTTGACTACCTCTTCATGAACGCAGAAAGCTACATTCTCTTTCAATGCTTTACAAACTACTTCACACTAAAATTCCTCCTTACTTGGCCTCTCGTTTTCACTACCTATCAGATTATCATGATCTCGGAACAAGATCCCACCAGAACACTACATGATCTATTCCCCCTCACAATACTGTATTTTATTCTTCATCCTTCACTGTCGGGACAGCTCGTCTGTGGAATTCCTTACCTGAGAATATAAAAGGCTGCCGAACACTCAGAACGTCGAAGATGAAGTTAGTTGACCACTTGACAAATAACCATTAACATTTGTATTATATACTACTTTCACGTTAAAATTGTTGCTTTTGTATTAGTTTCATTTACTTTTATTTTACTTTTATTCTTTTTCTACCATTATTATTATTTTCTCTCTAATTTGGTTACTTACAATGTTGAATTAGGCTGTAGTTTAATATAGTTTGAATTATAGTTTTCGGCAACATAATCTACACCTTTATAATATAATTAGGTTTCTCTCTCTTTTTATTAGTATTATTTTTTATTCTTAATTAGATTATTTGGTAACGTTTGAATGTATCCACCTCTGGTTAGTGTAAGAGAAGGCCTTAACTACACCAGAGGGAAATATAAATAAATAAATAAATAAATTTATCGAGAGAACGGGTGGTTTGTTTGAATTTTAATGTTGCCTGCGTTTTTTTCTCTATTTGAGAAAGGTTGTCTTCAGATTTCGTGCAAATTAGTCAAAACCAAGATTTGTGTAAGGAAAAAACATACATACCTACATACGTACATACATACGAGTACATAAATAAATGCATACATACATACATACATACATACATACATACATACATACATACATACATACATACATACATACATACATACATACTACATACATACATACATACATACATACATACCCACACACTTTATATTTTATTATTAACTTCGATGTATAACTCGCAACAAAAGTACAAAGTGAATCTGTCAAAAGAAGAGATTGGTAGGTATACCACTCAATTTATAAACCCGTGCTGGACTGGACAGAAAACATATAATTCAATTATTATTCCTATAGTTTATTTCTTATGCCTGATTCTACAATATTATGACAAGAAACATATTTTTCTCACAATTTCCCTTCCTTAATATTACTACAACTTGAGACAAATTACTGTGTGTGTGTGTGTATATATATATATAATTAATTTAAGCCATAAAATTAGACTTTTTGGATCATATATAATTTTATTCAATCATAACACCTCCATGAATAGAGTGGTGCATTTCTCTTAGCGATTGGTTAACTATATCTGTTTCCCGTTTACTTTAACGAGACTCCATTTCGTCCATTAAATCTTGTCTGGCTTCTTCACATTCGTCAGCTGGAAATTAATAAAAAATAAATGTCAATGAAAATATATGGTGTTAGCTAACTCATATCTGATATCCAATCTACCTGTTCACACATCCCAATTATTTTATTCTTCAGAAACTGATGTGAAACACATAAGATAGCAAATTTAGAAAATAATAATTCGCTCATATATTATACTTACATTCCAGTTGCACTTCTTTAGGGCAGGTCTGAAAGAAAAAAAAACAAATTAAATTTAGTGGAAGTCATATCCTGTAAAGGACGTTCATTCGATTCTGTGAACTGATCAGGTATTTATTTTACGTTGTGAATCTTTAACGCAGAATTTAGTTTTCTTTGGGCGCAATATTAACAGTGTAAACACATGCAAAGTGCAAGAGGGGCTTATGATTTTCTTTCTCTCTTCTCGTAGCTTTATCTCTCCCTTTTTTAGTAATTACGAACCAATATACAGAGCAGCAACCTTTCGGGAAAGGGATAATCACTTCCTTCACATAGGAATATTTTTTGACCAGTCACGGACTTGAATGGCCTTCCCGGGGATCGGCTCTACGCCGGGGCCACCTCCGAGACCAGAAGAACAAATAAGACCAAACACATCATTTTCACACACATTCATTCTGAAGAAGGCGAGGATGCGATAAAGATGATAATGATGAACAAATGATTTCCGTTGACAAGAAAGTCCTAAAGTAACCAGACATTTGTCTCACATGTGAGGAAAATCCCTGGAATACCCACCTTCTGTCCATTCCAGATGTGTTGAGAAAACAAGTAAACAGTGGTTTTAACGGCAGAAAAAAGCTCTTCACAGGTTAGGATGACTCACGTTGAAATTTATAGAAACAAATGACACAAAAGTGTACAATCGAAATTAATTGCATTAGTACTGAACGTAACATGCACACAATACTTTCAAAATTATTTTTCTGTCTTTGATATTAAGACATACACAAATCACAAGGAAAGTTTCGACTTGTGAAGCGAACGAATGTGAATTGTGCTTAGGGTGGTCCAATATCAACAGGGGTCTTCCCCTTGAAGTTATAAATGTGTATACCAAGTTTCATGAAAATCCGATAAAGCGTGTTTGAGTTATGGCGCGTACAGATACTAGAACCGACAAACAGACATTTTCCAGTCCACCACACAGTCTCAGAAAGCACCAATTATGCACTTGATACTACTAGGCTGCTACTGCTACTGCTGATGCTGCTGCTAATAATAATAATAATCATAATAATAGTAGTAATAATAATAACAATAAAAATGAAGACAGGCTTAGAGGCTCAAACTTCATAAATTCCCCTATTCGAAATAGGCTACTTACCGCCACAATCATTCTCCTAACACAGTCGAAAACCCCTCTGAATAAAGCTGGACAGGTGATTGATTTATCTTCCACAACTTTAAGGATTCTCTTTCCTGAAAACAGAGTAGAAATAGGTTAGTAACTAAATCGTCTAAACGCAACAAACACAACAATATATCTTCTTACTTTTCTGCGATATGTTGATTTACCTGCATTTTCAGAGCAAAGTTCAAAAAATTTCCCGGCTTCTGCTTTTCCCAATTTCGACCCATACAAGCTCAATATATACTGACGAGCAGCGTCTTTCTTTATTTGCAGAGAAGAATCTAGCTGCAAAAGTAATGTAAATATTTATAACATAATAAACATCCAGTTTATTACTACCAGCTATGATTATAGTCACCGAAAAGTGAATTTAATTAATTAATACCCTATTATTTGTATGTGCCAAGAATTTTTAAAATGTTGGGAAAAATTAGAACTAAAATATTTTATAACTGTTAAATAACTTAAAGAAGATATAAATTTGACCTTGCCAGGGAAACCCGACCATAATTCCGTAAAAAAAACAACCTGACAGGGTGTAAAATGTCGATTTTTAGATTTTGACATCTAATGGTTACAATCTTGAACTACATCCTCTGATCACATTAAACATAAAGACAGCATCGCCAATCTTAGGGTCCAGTATTTTCAGTTTGAAAAGAGTCTACACTTTTATAAAGATATCCGTAAGTCACAATGGAAATTTAGCATGTACCCTAATGTTTTCTTTGTTCCTTCTCGTGACAGAAACATTAGGTACGATCTACTTTTTATGCAATGTAGCTGTACAGTCACACAGGGACGTTGCCATGATTTTGGTTCGGGAAGGGCCCATTGGGGGTACTCGCCTGATTTTTCTTTTCTTGTAAAGTGAATCGTTCAGATTTCATTTTAACGCCTTTTTTAAGTTACAAAGAAAATAGTTTTTTTAAACAGAAATACCACACTTTTTACTATTCCAAAATAATCACTTTTGAAATAAGGGTATTTAAGTTAAATTTGAAAGCATTGTAGTGTATTTTGTAGTGTAACTTAACATTCAGGCTTCTTGCAAGGGAAATGGATATGTATAATGGAACCACCGCCGTCTCGACAGCATAATTTACACTGATAAGTACGCTACTGATAATATGAAATGAAATAAAGACGATAAAAATATCCTATTTAAGAATACTAAATGAGAAGTTCATTTTAATTTAGTATAATTTTCGTAAGTTTACTTAATTTGGGGGCCGGGCCCCTCGGGTTCCCTCCTTGGTTACGTAGCCTACCTGATATCAAAACTGTTGGTTTAAATATGGATAAGTTATTTACCTCTGGAGATCAATTAATAATATTATACTTTTTAAACAATAAGGTTCCAAAGATTATAAAATACATAAATAGCTGGAAGTATAATTTCTTTCCTAGAATGCTCAGAATTTTATGCTGAAATTGAATCCTTTCAAATAAAAATTAAGGTAGGCTTTCCCTGGAATCTGTCACGTCAGATATGAGTCTCCTTAGTTCTTGTAGCTTCTTGCTTTGTTTTCTCAATCCTTAACTTAATAGACATGGTACATTCCCATAATGATTTGACGAAATACCTTTCATCATCCATCTGAACAAAAGCGTTTATACTTACCAAACCCAGCTTTTGATCCAAACACAACCCCGTACACTGCAAAGAGAGAGCGTGGTCAATAATATTTATTTAAATAACTTTATGATCTCCATAATTCAGTATAACTGAAGTCTCTCAATACATAAATTTGGAAAATTATTTTCCTCAGACATTTTCCTTCCTTTACTAACAAGTATTACTCTTACAGAGACATTAGCATTTCTTTTCCCACCCAATTATTACATAGCCTAACAAAAAATAACTTTTTGTTTGGTGTCTCAGATGTTTTACCGGATTTTGGCTATTCTTAGTCTACCAGCTCTACTTTTATATAGATTTTATTCGCAAACTCTTAGTCTAGCGAAACAAAATCTTGCTTGATAATAGCCTACAGCTAGTGAAGGTTCTTGCCCATACTTTGGACACGTAAGACGAGAGCTGTACGATCAATTTTTTTAAGACCCTATGTTATATTGTTATTGCAATGTTAATGTAATGTTAATGTAATGTTAGTGTGTTGCTTTTTTCTTCACATGATTTAGATGCTGCAAATAGGCACTGTTTTTTATTTATATCAAACGTAAAATGGGATAATATGCATTTATGGTAATACCATATCTTACAAACTAAAGCTGATAGGGCAAAACTAATGGCACATTTGGCATCAGCGACCTAAATATACCAAGGCACCAAAATGGCTGTTGGTCTGTATTATCTATTTGAGACAGAAACACCATAATATTTTAATACCGTGTAGTTTACCTTTATTTAATTATACACTTTGAACATCGAGATTAAAATCAGGGGAAGTTATGTGTTTATATCAGAAAACCATGTTCATGTAACTGTTGATATTCTACATTTTCCTATTGTTGATGTATTAATTTCAAGTTATATTAAATTTTAATGAATGTGAGATAAGATGAAATAATCAGAGAAGTAAAAATCCAATTCGGCATTTGCGTTTATGACGCGGAAACCATGACCATATTAATATGTGTATTTTCTTTTTGTATTTTTGATTGTAGTTATGTTGATTGTATAATATTGCTGAAATAACTAATAAATAGGTATATTCCCTGTGATTTGTGCGACTACCGTAAAAAAATTTTCTATTAAAAAGTAGTAAAATTTGGGATAATCATCAAACTGACTCTATTTAATATAATCATATAAAGGTAAAGGCAAAGTGATCCCTATACAGGCCATGGAGGCCCAGAGGGTTCCAGGAGGTTGAGGCTCCCAGATTTTGGACATTCGGCACATGAAGGTGGTAAGGTTCTCATCCTTATGCACCGGCCGACTTTACCCCCAGGATTACTCCTGGTACTCATTTCTGTTAGAGGCTGAGTTGACCCCAGGGCCTTAGTGCCACCAGAAAATATAATCATATGCTATGGCAAAATTTTAAACTAAAGAGTGTTTTCCATGTGCCAAATTTGGAACAAATTTTTTGTAATAATAACAATAATAATAAATTATAGTAGTTAATAAAGACAATAAATACGAAAGTAGAATGAAAGTGAGAAATTAAGTGGCATAAAGATTTTATAGCACTGGTGCAGCTTTTATTCGTCAGTGTCCTGTTTGAAGTTCTACTTTTCATTATTCAACCTGTCTAATTAGTTATTTATGGTTTAAGGGTTAAAAGCGCAATATTATTCTGAGAGTAGTAGCGATTGCGAGACGAGCGTGGCGAGTCGACACCATTATATATATACTATATATATCTGTACACGCTAGCGGCCCTAATTTGAAGATATTTGAACCAAATTTTATTATGCTATTTCTAGGCCCTATAGTTTGAACAAGTTCGTTAATGAGCAAAATTGGCCCAAGGGGGTGGTCGGGGGTTGAAAGTTTGAAAAATTTATATCTCGGTTCCTATGAAGTATACAGGGAAACTTTGTTTGAATAAATTAGAGTACTCCCTGTTGAGTTCACGATACGAGTGGGTGTGGTTGGTGGCGGGGTTGAAATTCGAAATTTTTGAAACCACGTCTTATGGGGTATCGTTGAAAAGCTCTTGATGAGTACTCTACAAATCAATAACTCGATAGCTCTCATTTAAGGCGAGATGTGAATGTTTTAAAAAGTACTCTTTCCTCTTTTTTGCAGTTATTATTGTGGGTTTGTCATGCCAAGGCTAAAGAAGAAGAGTGCTGCACAGCGACAATAAATTAAACCAAAAGGACTTCGAAATCTACCTCAGCTTGTAGGCCTGCCTAAAGGGATTTTTTTTTTCAAACCGAGTCTATTTAATAATCATACGCAAATAATTTAAACTAAATGAGTGTTTTTAACGGATACCAAAGTTGGTACCAATGGAGTTGCATTAAGATTTTATAACACTAGTGGGGGCATGTGCAAATTATACTTCGTGTATCTACTTTTAATTCAAGCTGTCTAAAAAAATGGTTTATACTTACAATGTAAACTCCCTCTGGGTATGCTTGGCGTGCCTTTTCGAGATTTTCTTTTCCTCCGAGCTCTGTAAAAATTGACAATAGTCTACCGTCAGTATGCCTTCTACTCTCACGAAACAACAATGAATAAGTCAATAGAAATGTGGACTAAGCAGGCCTATACTATCCCACACTATTAGAAGTTAGGCCACTTAAAGTGTCCTTACTACCAGTAACCTCTTTAGGGACCTGAATAGGCTATGGACAGATAACTTGAGTACCTTATACCAATTTCCGTGAAAAAATGAAAGCACATTAGAAGATAGCATAAAGCAGTACTTTTAAAAATAGTACCATTCAGTCTTGACTAAAAGTTTAAACTTTCCAACGAGAATTCAGAACGACTCCCAAACAACAATAGAAAATATATTCATAGATATAGAAAAACATTTTAATTTTAAAGTACTTCCAATATTAAATGGATTATCAGATCATGATGCACAAATGTTAGTGCTGAACAATATTAAAGTTATATTGAACAGTAAACATGCTCATAGTAATATGACTAGAGTAATGAATGACGATTCAATCTTAAATTTCAAACAAGATCTTGCGAATGAATACTGGGAATCTATGTTATCCTATGACAAAGTAGATAGTAAATTAAGTGAATTACTAAACATAGTGTCACGACATTTTGAGGCAAATTTTCCAAAAAAGAAAACTGCTAATTTACCTAATTCAAGGAATAACACATGGTTAACTGCTGGTATTAAAATATCTTGTGCGAACAAAAGAGAGCTCTACCTAAAATATAGAACCAGTAACAACCAAACTCATAAGGAATACTATAAAAAGTATTGCAACATACTGAAGAAAGTAATCAAAGAAGCAAAAAGTAGGCATTTTTCACAAGTAATTAATAAATCAAATAATAAAGTTAAGACTGTATGGAATATAATAAAAAACGAAACGGGGAGAACAAAGGGAAACAATGATTGTACATCATTAATATACCAAAACATAAAACTAGATAATTAATCAGACATTTCAAATGCTTTTAATAGCCACTTTATAAATATTGCAGAGAAATGTATTCCTACAAATAATATTAGCATTAAGGCAGTAGACCTACTAACAAAATCTGCAGTTTGGAACCATAGATTTCAATTGAACCTGACTTCCCACATAGAAATTGAAAATATAATCAAGTCTCTCAAAAGGAAAAGCTCGTCTGGATGGGATGAGATAAGTAATAAGTTATTAAAAAGCTGCTCATCGGAACTCAGTAAACCTCTTAGTCACATATGCAATTTTTCATTAGAAAATGGAATATTTCCAGAAAGACTGAAGCATGCTATTGTTAAGCCCCTCTTTAAAAAAGGTGACAAAAATCTACCATCAAATTACAGACCTATATCGCTCTTAACCTCATTTTCAAAAGTTTTTGAAAAAGTCATGTACAACCGTACATGTACACTATCTTAATTTGAATGACATTCTTACTTCATCTCAGTTTGGATTTAGAAGTGGCATGTCCACTGAGAATGCTACATTTCAACTTACTACAGAAATACTGGAAGCGTTAGATAAAAAGAAATATGCTCTGGGAATTTTCTGCGACTTAGCTAAAGCGTTTGACTGTATAAATCATGAAATATTGGATCATTATGGGTTCGATAATTTAACACTTAAGTGGTTCAAATCATATCTTTCTGATAGAACTCAAAAGGTAATAATAAATGGAAATGAATCTAACTTAGGGGTTGTTAAGAATGGGGTACCTCAGGGATCAATACTAGGACCTTTGCTCTTTTTAATTTTCATTAATGACTTGCCCTATAACTTAAGTGACGAATCAAAGGTATTGCTCTTCGCAGATGATACTAGCGTACTTGTAACAGGAACGTCACAAGAACATTTATCAAGAATAGCTACAAAGGCTTTTCACGAGTTAAACACATGGTTTCTAGCTAATAAAATGACACTTAATATTGATAAGACCAATTTTATACAATTTAGGACAAAAAACAGATGTATCTCAAATCTTGAAATTAATTATGGAACACAAATCATACAAGAAATTAGCAATGTAAAATTTTTAGGACTGCAAATTGACCAAAATCTTGACTGGAAGACACACATAGAAATGATAAGTCCAAAACTGAGTTCAGCGTGCTTTGCTTTAAGAATTTTGAATAATATATTAAAACAGGATGCATTACTTATGGTATATTTTGCATATTTTCACTCGGTAATGAGGTACGGGATCATATTCTGGGGCAACTCTTCCCATAGGGAGAAAATATTTAGATTACAAAAGCGGGCAATAAGAATAATATGTGGAAAGAAAAAAAGGAAATCTTGTAAACCGCTATTTGAAAAATTAAAAGTCCTCACTCTTACAGGGGAATATATATACTCTGTTATGTGTTATGTAGTGAATAATATTGACAAATTTCAAACTAATTTTAGTGTACATGGACGTACTACCAGAAACATGAATGATGTACACAGACCAAATAACTCGTTAAAACTCTTTCAGAAGGGTGCTTATTATTCTGCATTACAGATGTATAACAAGCTTCCAAACAACATTAAATTATTATGTATTCAAAGAAAGAGCAAACCTTTCAAAACAGCTGTCAAGGAATTTTTAATAACTCACACCTTCTACAATTTGGAGGAATATTTCCAGCTTGGATAAATTTGGCAGCTTGCAGTTTCTGTAGGCCTATATTATTGTTATAACATGCATGTATTTTTTTATCTGACGTGTTCTATATCCTTGAGCCCCGCTCAACACAGGATCTACAGGACGAGATATCTACATCTACATCTACATCTAAAATTTCCCTAGTTACATGTTTAAAATATGGTACCTTTTGTAAGTTGTTAAGGCTGCTTCAAATCGATGGATGAATAAACGGATCAGTCAAGGACACATTTTAGATTACAATACATAATCTCTAAAATATGCAATACAACACAACACATCAATATTTATGTTTTGCAACGAGCTTACAACTTAATAAAGTACGATTATTGTTACGAAACGAGCGAAGCTGATTTCATATTTTCTTACTATTATCTTAATAAATTATCATTATAGGCAAGTTCCTTATTGTTAACTCTTACTTACTTTCAACTAGAAAATCTTCGCATTCCTTCGCAACTTCATCTTCTTTCTCTTTGTAATCTGCACACCTTATGGAACAGCAATTCTAAATCAAACAAAATTGCATTAGATCTTAGTGTAGTGAATTTCTTTTGTCAGCAAGATATGATTTATGTGCATATTCATTAAACTATTCATTTTAAGGCAGGAAAAACAGGTTTGGAGTGCAAACTTTAAAAATATAATGTTTAACAAATAGGTAGGAAAACGTTTTGTGGAAACATT
The DNA here is from genome assembly GCA_964059195.1 of Ectobius pallidus. Taxonomy (NCBI): domain Eukaryota; kingdom Metazoa; phylum Arthropoda; class Insecta; order Blattodea; family Ectobiidae; genus Ectobius; species Ectobius pallidus. Next base: position 142,199,689 of record CAXKWD010000008.1, read on the forward strand.
CCTTGTATATAGAGCGTAAAAGCAATGTTTCCCCAAAGTTTTGACCTATCTATTTTTACAACCTGTATATCTCTTTTGCTTTCTTTCTGGTTAAAACTTTTGATTTCTTCGGTTCGTAAACTTTAGAATCTAGCTGTAGATAGGCATATTCCAACAATTAATGATTTCCAAAATAAAGTCGCTCGTTAATTAGTATTGTCTTCGTTAGTATAGAACACATCCATTTAGTGCTATATTAATTTTATTTTATATTATATAAGTGGCTCCAGATAAGTGCTACGACAAGGGTTCTAAGGTGGACACTCATTCAATGTTATAACTATTTTAACCCTGTCTGAAGATGAAATTCATTAATAATGGACTGGGAGATCCGTAGGAAAAATAGCACTTTTCATACTTCTCTCATCATTCTAATACTATCATGTAAACAATTAAATCTTTAACAAGTATAACAATAATAAAATACTTCCTCTAAAGTTAAACTTTAACAAAAATCCAACATAATATATTAATAATCAAGTTATACTGAATTGCACAATAACAAACACCAATGTGGAAGGAATTTCAAGTAGGTGGGAGGACAATATTGGAATAGATTTAATGGAAGTAGGATTTGCGAGGGATGGGTGGATGGAGTTAGCACAGAATAGGGTTGAATGGTGGATAATATTCCTTTAGCTTGTTTATAACTTTCTATTGCCATTGAGTAAGTAAGAAATAGCTAATGTACACAAAAGTTTATTTAGTATCGTCATTCGCATGACACCTTACCAGATAGCTATACTCCAATCGAACTGACTTCTATGAACAAGGTACTTTGAAACTGGTATCACGATGGGAGAAATGTGTTGAGAAACTTGGCGACTATATAGAAAAATAGACAAAAGATGTCCCTTCATGTGCTTTACTTTTCGTTCGACCCTCGTAAGTTTTCTTTTCAGCAGGATCGAGGTATTTACGTGAACTGTTTTAAGAAGAGTGTATCCATTACCTCCAATCTTCGTAGTATTTCTAGCATGTTTTTCCTATCACGTCTGTTTCTAGAGAGACTTGTTTTCTGGTAATTCCAGTCCATAAATGTAGGATCCAGTAATTCTGTAAAATATATATAGGATACCACATTAAGAATTAAAATAAACAATATATAGAAATAAAAGAATGTTTTCAAGAAGTCAGTACTTTGGGATTGTTATGAATGCATTTCTTCTAAAGTTATAAAATTCTGCCAGCTTTGAATGTTGACGGCGTCTTAGGGATTTTTTAATTATATTAGGATGAAATTCCAGTATTTTACCAATTTTGCTTTTTTTCTTTTTCTACGATAAGTTAGAGTGGATTTTATTACCGTTCATGACCTCATGGTGGAAATTCTCGAAATTCCAACACCCAGTATCGGCATATGTTTTATTAATTTCCACGTGTTTCGATACTGTATAATCTGGAGTACCGTATAATCATATTTGTTAGTTGTTTGCAATTTCAAACTTAACAGTTTTGATTTCTTTCATATTTCCTAATACTGAATTCCAGTAAATCATCTGCAAGCTTGTCTCGGGATTTGTGACTGCTTGAGCAAGCGCTTAAGTAATCGATTAAATACTGATCGCCACCCAGATTGCAATAAGAATAGTTTTGCACTTTGGTACAATACCCAACCTATTAGAGAACCCCTCTTTGTAATTAATTTGTAAGGCCCGAAAATAATGTCCCATCGGGAGACATTTTGTAAAATATGCTAATGAACAAATGAAGTATGCTCTATCATTAAAATAATACCATCAGCAATTTAATAGGTACTTTACATTGCCACGTTGGCTGAATTACATCATAAGTTGCAAAATGAAAAGTCGTAGTAGTGTAAGTTTCATTACATTTTTTTTAAATTAGGCCAATGCAACAAATTTTAGTAAATTGAAAGAAAACAGTCAGCAAGACGTTCACAAATATTTTAATATCAAGCAGATAATCTATGGTGCATAATTGCAAAACAAACAAAATATGCAAAAATATTCAAAATTAAACTATCAATTTTGTGTTATTTCTTCGATTTATTGTACACATTTTAATTCTAGTGCGTGACAGGAAACATTATTAAAAATATGATTTTTCATAAACTTCCGGGTCCAGTTTAACTATCATATTTCTGACGGGAGTATTTTCACATATTTTATCTATTTGTAGAAAAATATTATGCGGTCATGTGTGAGAAGAATATAACAGAATCTCGGAAATAGGAAATACTTGACTTCTCGTTTTTTCTAACTTTTCCTCGATTCCGTCAAAAGACATTGGTATCACACTATAGCCAATATTTCTACCCCTTTAGTAAACTTGGCACGGAAGTTGTAAAATTTTAGTTTTTCACATTTAAAATAATATAACATGCTTTTACCCTTTTGACACTCACCTTGCATATTTTTGTCAGTCAAAAAATCTGCATCGGCCACAAAGATGAACAGTGAAATAAGTACTTGTGCAGTAAGAAGCATTTTGATTGTATCTGGGAACCCACAATATTAATACTTCCACAATCATTCGTGAACTGTTCGAATACGAAATTCCTTTAAATAGTAAACTCTTCGTGCATATTAGAAATACATTAGCTAACAAATTCAAATTGTACTCATTTCTTTTAAGTATATTTCCCGTACAACACAATACTGTATCCGGCAGAGGACAGAAGTTTCAATTGAACTGAACGTTTTCATAGGCTATTAGCCTATCGTTATCAGTTTTTATTACATTTTTACATTCACAATTATCATATTTTTTGGCCCTTGTCCTTGATACCCTATATGCAGTAAAGCTGTATACTTCAAGTACATTTTCTTAATTATCTATTAATGCGAAAGTTGAAACAAAATGTCAGCCTTCTCAATCTATTTATTTAATTTAAACATTAATATATTTTAATACAGTAGAGTCCCACTAATGCGGGACCGATCTTGTCCTGATCGCAGAAAGTCCGGATTAAACGAAATTTGCCTGAAATGCACGTATTGTACTGTAACACAAGTTTTATAGTAAAAACCTAAAAAAGTATGTTGTTTTTTGTTAATATAACTTTTCCTACAGGATAAATTTAGTTCTAATATCATTGCATACGTACACCTATATTTTTGACCTATGATCTGATGTAGGAAAAACAAACCAAATCATCTTTCTCATTAAAATTCAAAATTTAATGATTTCATTAAATTCCCTTCCGGTTTAACCCGATGCCGGACAAGCGAGATCTGGATTAGCGGGGCTATAACGGAATATAATTAAACATAATAATTCAAACCTTATGTTCCCAAGGTATATACAAGGTGCACTCCAGAAGTAAAGCATAAAATTTTACTGGCGAATGTAGGCTACATATTGGGTAACCGCTTAGTGTTAGCGTGGGATGCGAAGTCAGATCTCCTGCTGGCAGTAGATATGCCTGTCAGTGCGTTTCTGTGAGTTTATGAAGGTGTAATAAACGTTTGTTTGAGTGGTGTTTACAATATTGATAATTAGGGGGCGGATTTCTATGACCAAAAAAATAGGATAGGTGGATGCATTTATGACCTAAAAAAACATTAAAATATGACCAATAAAATCTAAAATATGACTTTACCACTTATACATTGTGTATATATATTTTTTTAAGTTTCATTACAATTCATTTTATTAAAATATAATGTCAATTATTTAAAATATCTGTAAATTCTCAAAAAGTAACATTATAATGCAAAATTTACAAAATATGATATGAAACTTCAAAATTTCTTTAATATGCACACAAATATGCCTGAAATATAACCTAAATATGCATATTTATACTATATATGCTTATACTTAAATATGCTTATACTTATATAAGTATTTATACTAAATATGCTACAATAGTTGAAAATTTCCTAAATATGCAGTTAAATGCACAATAAACGCCGTTCCATTTTCACCAGGGTGCTTGGAATCTGGTTTAAATTAGACGGAAACCTGAAATAATGCAAAGGGAAAAATATGACATGTCATAGAAATCCGCCCCCTAATAATAAATTCAATAAATGAAATATAATTCTGAAATTGTCTTTAGTAAGACTGTTTTATTGTTTCCTGGTTATCAAGTGCTGCAGACTGGAAAGGTAAGCTTCAGAACATAATTTTGTATTTATATCTCATATCTTGAACTTTATAAGTGCTCTCTTATTGTGATAAATCTGAACTTTTTAAAGTACAAGGTGTAATTTCTGTAGACATGGTTACGAAACTTCGGTACTAGTGATAATAATTTAATCTGTTAAGAATAAGCATACTTAAAATTTTATCCTTAAATAATTAATTTGTTTTAGATTCTTAAATCGTAAATTTGTGTTTTTTTACCGATAACAGATAAATATCAGGATGTTCCACGTATATACTATTTTTACGTCAACATTTTCATCCAAGGCCTCGAAGTTAATTTGTAATTTTTCTTATTAGGCCCATGGAGTTATGTGAAATTATTTCACTTGTGGGGTCATGGTAAGGTTTTTGTTATAAAAAGGGGTCCATAGGCAAGTAAGTTTGGGAAGCACTGGTCTCCAACGACCAGAGGTGTCCGAAGGGATTTAGAGCTTCCTTTGGAATGAGAAATTGAGATCGTTCAGGGAAAGTCAGGGAATTTTGTAAAGTAAAGGTAAAATTCAGGGAAATCTGTACAAAAATATGGAATAGTCAGGGAAAATAACTAGCCCCAGTGAACCACTGAGGTCGCTGAGTTTCCTCCAGTTTGCTGTAACCTAGACTGTGTAAGCAATTTTCTTTTCAGTACTTGCTTAACCACTTAATACTTATTTTTGTTACGGGAATGGGGAGGATTAATTTTTCCTCGTTTTCTTTATAAAGTACCTTGAAAACATATTTTCTTGTGATATGCAGTACTGTGAGGCACACTAATTAGTGATTTTTGTGACCGGTGTCCAATTGTTATTGTACAGTTAACATTCAAGATGGATATATGTAAATATTCATGAACCACAGATTATTGTCTCTGTTGGACATTACATGAGAATATTACAGGAGAAAAATTCCTCCGACACTGGGACTTGAACCACTGGGACTTTGGCTATTGGAGCGAGTAGCCAAATGCCCTGGGTTCAAGTCCCAGTGTCGGAGGAATTTTTCTCCTATAATATTCTCATGTAATTTCCAGCAGAGACAATAATCTGTGGTTCATGAATACTTACATATAACTTATCCATATTTTCTTTTGTTCAGGGAAATGTAAGTTTCTGGTCATGGAAAGTCAGGGAAAAGTCAGAGGAATTTATTTCAAAATTTCTGTGGCGACCCTCCACTAACACTAATATAAATATTCCTAGCCTAACTGCCACAAAGTAGCTCTACGTGTCACTAACGCTAATATTAATATTCCTACCTCAATTGCCAATTACCTAGAATCTGTTAGTATGGCTTGCATGGGGAAAATGGGTCATATATGTCACATTCCCACCAACAGTTCGGTGGCATTGATGCATAAATAAAGCAGTTGCCAAGCTTGCACATAAAGGACCAATGAGACTAGAGTTCATCGGTAGCTAATGAGGGTGTTGATATGCAAGCTAGGGGCCGCACAGCCGCTTGGAACATCTCGAGTAGAAACATAGACATGAGCTATAGTAAATCCAAGATGTCTTCAGTGAGATTTGTTAAAATTTGTCAATTCACATAATTTACGTTTCGAACTCGCCTTGCATATTTCTTCTGTCAAAAATGTTGCACTCGTCACTAAGACGAAGAACGTAAAAAAAACCTGAATTATCACAAATATGTTTATTGTGTCTAGGAACTCACAACGCATAGTTTATAATGTACAGATAGGGGGAAAAAAAGCAGACCGACTAAAATATTTAAGTTGACGATATGAGCCACTGCGCATACCTAGCGGCATTCACAGGATAGCAGGGAATGTATTGAAATTTGTTCTAGTGCCGACTGTTAACTTTGCCCATTTCGAAACCCAGAATATGGTTTATAATCGTATTGCTTTATAACTGATTATATTAATTATTAATATTATTATAAAATACTAACACAAATTATATTATATTCAGCTACAAGAGTCGGTCCGCTTTTTTTCCCCTACCTGTACTTTGCGCCTAGAAAATGACATGTATTTTTCAGGCCAACATTAGCTACGCATTAGCTAATGTGGTTTACGTAAGCGGTTTGCAACAACAGTTTTTAAGTAGAATTTTATATCCATTAGTTACATACAAACATACCTAAACACAAAATACACATGGGTCACATACCATTTCTTGGAAAATGTAGGCTATTCATATTATGGTAATATATCGAATTTTCTCTCCAATCTCGGTGTTCAGTTGTCATTATTTTTTGTTTCTTTGAAACTTAATTTTGAGGGATGATATTTTAGTTTGGATTTTCTTATATTTAATACTAGCATGTGCCCGCGGCTTCGCCCGCGATAATTATTTCAAAAATTAAAAATTAAGAGCATAATAGTTAAATCATTATATTTATTAACACCTAAATCACGTGGGCTACATACCACGATTAGATAGCGTCGCCTGGTAAAAGCTACCTCAGATTTGATTTCCTTGGCCCAGAATACCCCTGTACAGTGAGTTTCGTCCAAATCGAACAATGTTTGACCATATTTAGGCCTATCCCTCTTCCGTGTAGGTTGAAAATTTCATATGTCTACGGGCCTTGACATTCTAAACAAATGAATCGACCAGCGTGGGCTTACAACAATCTAGCGATCGCGATGCTTTTATTACCACGGTATGACAAAAATAGCCAAAGCCAACTGCAATTGATTTGACATTGAAATGTATTACTGAAATCTGATGCTTCGACAGCGCTAAAATCACGTTTTCTGCCAGTTTTTCACTCACAACTCGCGAACGAAAGCTAAAATTAAAAATCCGGCTTCGATGCGCATTTGCCCACCTTTCAGACCATCTATGTTTAAAATTTCAGATCTCTGCGTTCAGTAGTTTTCGCTGGGCATCGTGGACAGACAGACAAACACGTCCTTTTTTTATTTTAAGATAGCATGTGCCCGCGGCTTCGCCCCCGATAATTATTTAAAAAATTAAAAATTAAGAGCATAATAGTTAAATCATTATATTAACACCTAAATCATGTGGACTATATATCACGATTAGATAACGTCACCTGGTAAAAGCGACCTCAGATTCGAGTTCCTTGGCCCAGAAAACCCCAGTATAGTGAGTTTCGTCCAAATCGAACAACGTTTGACCATATTTAGGCTAATATTGATTATCCCTATAATAATAATAATAATCCTCTTCGGTGTAGGTTGAAAATTTCATATTATGTTTGCGTGCCTTGACATTAAAAACAAATGAATCGACCAGCGTGAGCTACAACATTCAAAAAATCGCGATGCTTTTATGTCGAAGGAATGACAAAAATAGCCAAAGCCTAGTGTAATTTATTTGTATTACTGAAAACTCATGCTTCGAAAACTCAATAAATACACGTTCTCAGCCCGTTTTTCACTCATAACTCTCGAAGGAAAGCGAAAATTAAAATTCCGGCTTCGAGGTGCACATTCCGACCCTTTAGTCCATCTATGTTTAAAATTTCAGATCTCTGCGTTCAGTAGATTTCGCTGTGCATCGCGGACAGACAGACAGACAGACAGACACTTCCTTTTATTAATATAGATAGAAGATTGTACCCTTATAAGCATGTAACAAGAGATGATCCTTTCAAGAGAATTTATGTTGAGAGAATCCGAACCTCGGGTTTGATGCGGCTATTTAGCGAATGCAATGAAATGAATACCACGAAAATGAATTTAACTCATGGCTATTTAAGTCATTATAAACGAGAGAGCCGTTGGACAGGTAATCGATTATCGCGATAGTCGTGCTACGTGTGGTTATTGCCAACTCTTTTCGTTAAGATCAGATGCTCATTTTTATAGTAAATTTTTGTTACTACTAATACAGGGTGTCCACTGGTCGGGAAAGGCCGGGAATCCGGGGAAAAAACCTGGAATAAAGAAAGAAAACTACTCTTAGAGTCCGAAAAAGCTGCAGCTGCTCTAGATGAACAAATTAAGTTGCTGAAGAAAAAATAAGTGGGATCAAAAAGATTTCTAGACAATAATAGGCCTATATGAAAGTATATTTGATTTATTTTACTGTTCCTTACTTTGTATCTCTTATAGCCTAAGTAATTATTGTTTGAAATTATTTTTGTTGCAAAAAGATTTTCTTATTTAAAGTATTTATAATCATATAATGTTTCTTACACCGTTATTAGAAAGTGCTCCATAATCATATTTTGGTCGGGAATTTCTGAAATGATCAATGAAAATCAGGGAATAAGTCGGGAATTTCTTCAGTATTACTTGGTAAACACCCTGTAATAGTATCTAGTGTTATTCATATTGTTTTATTATTGTATAAGATTTATAATGCTTCACTACTTATAAAATTGCACGCTATTTTATTTTCTTCTTTTGTTCATATCTAGTTTGTACATATCTAATAAAGGTCCTCAATGATTCTTTTTATAAAAGAAGTTACAGTTATGAAGATTTTTGAAAGTTCAGCAATTATGAATATACTTAAAAAGTAAACGTAGTAAAAGGATAGAAATAAAACGATAAATTTACTTGCGATTGGTTAAAATTCCACATCCTATTCTTATACTGCATTGCTTTCTGATTCATGAGGTAAATAGCCCCAACAAAATTGGTTTCAAAGCTTCCTAAATATCTAAAAATCCCTTTAGGCAAGCCTATAGGCTGAGGTAGATTTCGAAGTGCTTTTGGTTTAATTAATTGTCGCTGCGTATCACTTCTTCTTCTTTAGTCTTGGCTTGACATACCCGCAATAATAACTGCAAAAAAGAGGAAAGAGCACTTTTTCAAACATTGAAATCTCGCCTTATATGGGAACTATCAAGAAACTAGTTATTGATTTGTAGAGTACTCATCAAGAGCTTTTCAACAATACCCTACCAGACGTAGTTTAAAAAATTTTGAATTTCCATCCCCCCACCCATACCCCCAAATCCCCCGAATCGTTGGTGTCACTGTGAACTCCATAGGGAGTAGGCTACTCTAATTTATTCAAACAAAGATTCCCTCTATACTTCATATGGGCCGAGATATAAATGTTTAAACATTTCAACCCCCTCCCCCGACCACCCCCTTGGGCCAATTTTGCTCATTAACGAACTTGTCCGTACTATTGGGCCTAGAAATAACATAATACAATTTGGTTCAAATATCTTCAAAATTACGGCCGCTATCGTGTAAAGATATAAATATATATAAATATATATATATGATATATATACGATGATTATTTATATCAATTTAATTATATTAATTGAGATATTAGCTGAAAATATTTTGTATATATATATATATATATACGAGTATATATTTGTACAGGTGGTGGTTTCGTACTTAGGGAGGCATGAAACGTAAAGATATGAAATAATTTTTCGAAAGTCATGACATGGTATCGATTGCAATAGGTGAGTTTTCTTCGAAATCTACCTAAAAACAGACCACTGAGAGTTAATAAAGGGGTTTTTGAGAATAATAAAACCTTTCTTGATAATTTCACTTTATTCAAATAATTATTCTCTTTGAATAATACGCTACATTGCAGTAAAATGTATACTTCACGTTTTCTTTTTTCTAATTATTCAGTTTCTCTAATTCTTGCCGCCATTCTTCTCTTGCTTCGTCGCATTCTTCAGCTGAAAATTATTAGAATAAGTATAAACAGATGTTTTAGAAGTATGGTGTTGCAGGAAATGTACAGGCAGTTATATGTCTTAAATAACTTAGGTCTAAAACTTGTTTTCATACCGGGCCTTCAATTTTGTAGTTCTATCGAAACGCTGAATTTGAGAAACATACTAGGACGTCCGCTGCTTTGTGCTAGGCCTCTATTATATTGACTGCTTTTTTTCCACGATAGTGTTACCTCTGAACTCAGTTTTATGGTATCCATGGCAAAGAGTTAAATCTAATTTGACGATCATATTTCACGATAGTTGGGTATTTCCTAAACTAATTGGTTTCATTAACTTTTAGTATTGATATTAACTACCGGTATTAATACACCAAAAAATTACCCGATTGATTAAGTTCTCGTGTTTGTTTGTTTCCGTAAGGGTAGCCAACATTACAATGGTTGACAGTATTTTTGCGATCAACAAGAGAACTGAAACAAAAGCGGAAGTTTTTGAAGTTGTTTCGTAATAGTATATTCGTATAGTATATCCGTGAGCGGTGCATACGGATCGAGGAAAGAGTTTTTCAATTTCCGAGATCCGTTATGCGCTTACGGAACGAGTATTGCATGCTATTTTTTTGTACGATGATTATTTATATCAATTTAATTATATTAATTGAGATATTAGCTGAAAATATTTTGTATACTGTATAGGCTACATTATTGAAGATAGATGTTATATTTCAGAAAGTGATTCGCATGTGTTGGTTGTTATGGGGACTGAATATTTGTCCTGTTAAAGCCGCAACAAAGTGGGGGCCTTGGTTCCAGTCTTCGATAAAGGCTTGTATTGTGATGGTTTTACTTACGGCACTAGTGCTTTTTGTAATTTTTTTGAGCATCGAGATTTCTTTTGTTTTCATAGCAACCAGATTGCGTGCGGGAATGTCAAGGCATCAATATTCGTAAGTACCACTAATTAGTTACGTCGTGCAAAATAGTATATTGCGACACAAGGGCGGAAAGGCACGTTTACGGGTCGAAGAAACAGGTTGAAAACCCGAGGCGCAGCCGAGGGTTTTTAAGTTTTCGAGACCCGTAAAAGAATTTTCGTTTCTGTTCTTAGACACAAGGCAGTTCAACAGATATTAGGCATATAAATACACATGTTTGGAAAATTAGTTTACTAAGTTTTGATTCAGCAGTTAAATTCAAATGATTTTTTTTATTACCACAGAAACACATCTCTGCAAAACTTTTAGGAGTTGATTAAGACATGATAGCTCGGTAGAAGCAATAAATTTCTCACGTAAGTTATAAATCCACGCCGGACTGAAAAAAAATTAACACAATGATTAGGCTCATAGATTATTCCTTGTGCCCTTTTCGGTAGATTTTATATGCACTTTTCTTGCGAGTTACGTATTTTCCGTGTCAAAAATTGTATTCAAATGATTGTATCTTGTAGGATACATATGCATGTACTTACACTCCACTTGCGATCTTTCAGGGCACCTCTGAAAAATAAAAAGAAGACAATAAATAATGAGACACAGTACTTTTCTCACTGGTTGAATAATTAATTTCATATTCTAGAAAGCCATCAGCTGAACTGAGCAGGAAACAGAAAATGCTCGGGCTTTCAGAGTGAGGTTTTTGAAACGTCAAAAACACATTTTATTTAAGATCATGGTTAAATGTAGTGGATTTTTCTGGTTTTACTGTGTCATTCTGTTTTGTCATTGCTTTAGTAATAACATTTTTATTTGTGATCACATACGATATTATGTAAACAATTTATAACATACTAAATTATATTTCTTGAATCTCAAATGCTATCAATATGTTTTGAACAGGTTATTATTACGAAAGTATAAGGATACCATTCTTTCAATTTTATTCTTATGTTTACCCCCCTTGAACAAAATACGAAGTTTATCAATACTATAAAACATACGGTACTTACCAAAATAATCATATCCCTGACGCATTTGAAAACTCCTCTAAATGTATCTGGACAGGAAATGGATTTATCTTTTACAGCTTTATAAAATCTTTCTGAAAACGAAGTACAGAAAAGTTATCAGATCCTGTAAACGTATTTTAAAAACTTTATTCTTTATTCTACTTGTATACGTTACCTTACCTTTTTTATTAAAACACCCACTAAATATATCTAAAACTGCTGATTTCCCTGCATCTGTCTGATATAGGTTCAAGATGTATTCAAGAGCTGCGTCTTTCTTTATTCTCTTCGTTGAATCTAGCTGAAAATTAATTTTAACACTTCGTTTAACATTTTCAGGAATTGAGTCTCACCATTTTCTATGTAATTAACTGCAAATCTAATTGATTATGGTTCCTCATCTCACGTAGGCAAGGCCTTGAGGAATGGGTGGGGATTATAGGCCTTGAGGAATGGGTAGGAGTTATAGGCTACCTAACGCAGTGCTAAGCAAAGATTAAAAAAGGAACCCAAGGATTTTCTTTCATTCCAATAGGAAACTTTCAGAATGACTAATGCAACCGATTCTTCACGAAGAGAATTACAGAAATTATAGTATCAAAATTTCTGCTAGGAAAGAAAAAACGTAATTATTGTTATACTTACAATGCCCAACTTTTCATCGACACATAACATCGAACACTGTAAAGAGAGAGAAACACAATAAACAAATTATTTACGTAATTCAGTAAAACAGAAAATCGGTGAACAAAAATTTGAAAGATAAAATTTTCTATTGATAACCAACAGCCATTTTGGTGCCTTAGAATTTATACCTATTCTTGGGTATATTTAGGTCGCTGATACCAAATGTGCAATTAGTTTTGCCCTATCAGCTTTAGTTTGTGAGATATGATATTACCATTATGCATATTAACCCACTTTACGTTTGATATAAATATAAAAAAAACAGTGCCTATATTTAGCTTCTAAATCATGGCGTCTTTCAAAAAATTGATATTATCACATTTTGTACGGTCGTTTATGACTTATGAGCTGTCAATTTGAGGGCCGAAAAAGAATCCAGCTTTTAGTTTTTCTGTACTCCGTACAGTTTTCGTCCTACGTGTCCAAAGTATGGTCAAGAACCTTCACTAGCTATATTATCAAGCAAGATTTTGTTTCGCTAAACTAAGTGTTCACGAATAAAATCTATATAAATGTAGACTGATAGGGAAAAACTGTTTACATATTGTAAATAAGCACACTAAGTATAGCCAAAATCCGGTAAAACATCTGAGACACCAAACGAAAAGTTATTTTTTGTTGGGCTGTGGAATACATGCTTCAGTTATTTTGCAGGCGTTTTATGAATCATTATGGGATTGTCTTTTTTGGATGACTGTGAATTCCTATAAAATCGTAATGGGTAAAAGAAATTAGAAATGGGGATATGTGAATACTACAATATTTTAGGAATACAGATATGTTAATTGTAACAGTTTTGTAGATTGGTTGCACAGGTTTGACTATTTCGCGCTTTCGTATGACATTCTAATTATTAACATACTGAAGAAAATGCAAACAAACATTTACATGAAACTACGTGATCAAGTAATGATTCACTTATAAAAAAGAAGAAAGGATTGAAAGAAACATTTCTACAAGAGGCGAAGAATGAATATTTATGTGGGCAAATCATAATACTTGATTATATGAAGAAAAGGTAGGGAGCATTCACACCGAAGTAGTATGCCACTTGCGACTTGCTACCTGGATGCACGCTGCACGTTACTCATTTTAAATCCCAAATAAACAAGTTCAAGTCTTCACACCGAAGTAACGTAGCAATAATGCAGGTAGCAGAGTGCGACATTCATTTCTTCAGATAGATCTGGACTTGTTTCATGCGACGCTACTCGGGATGACGCATGCGTAAAGTTGCGTTTTCAGCTGTTTTCTAATTGTTAAGAAAATTCAACACATATTCGCTTGTGTAGCGGTAGATTATGGCAAAGATGGCATGCAAACTGCTGGAAAGAGAGTTATTTAACATACAATTTGTACATGCGTAGACTATACGATACGACAATCGCAACTAATAGGAAAAAAAAAACCGGGATTAAAATTGCTGAAACTATAACCTCTTTAGGTAAATTACATTACTTTAAATGGGTTTCTCAATTGTTCAAGTGAAAATATATAATGTACATTAAATTGCAGATCGCATTCGCTACTTCGGTATGAATGCAAAACAGTGAACCATGCAACTCGATGTGCAGCCTGCATCCAAGTAGTTTGATTCGCATGCTATGCTACTTCGGTGTGAATGCTCACTACAGGAAATAAAATGTCTTATATCATTAGGGCCTATATAATTATTTTAAACATTGTTTTCACAAAGGGCTTAATAACGCCTAGCTGTTTGATAAGTCATAATTTCAAACAAAGAATAAAGCCAACATTTTTAATCACACTAACCAATTTAAGGTTGCTTAGTTTCAAGTCTCCGCTGGAACCCGGGATCGAATCTCGGTGGATCCATTTGGAATTTATGGTGGACAAAATGGAGTAGGGGCAGGTTATATCGGGATGCTCCTGTTTCCCCTGCCATATATCATTCCACCATTGCTCCATTCATCATAATATGACTATTGGTTGCAATAAAAGAATTATTAGTGTCAAGCCTGTGTTCAGTAAGAAGGAAAAAAATTTGTCTCTGCAAAAATTAACATAGGAATTCATATATAGGAATTCATATATAATTGTAGGGATTCACCTAACAGGTTTTTCTTGTTATAATCTAATGTTACGCCGTCACTTGCTTACTCAAGACTCCAGTGGCATGCAAAACCACAAAACGATGTTTGTAATGATACTTTTACTCAATTATATAATTTCATCATAACTTTCTTACCATGAAAACTCCTAACGGATAGTCTTTCCGTGCCTTTGCTAGATTTTCTGTTCCTCCAAGCTCTGAAAAAAATGACACGAATTATCCGCTGAACTTATTAGTACCCTCGAAGGACCATGACTCCCAAGGGTCTCATAGAATATTTTCTTGGTAACACGTTGAAAACTTTGAAATAATAAGTTGTAGTCATTATTATTATTATTATTATTATTATTATTATTATTATTATCATTATTATTATATTTATAATATGATGTATACATTACATTTTTCCGATGACCCCATAATAATGGCACATGTTTATGAAGACATTGAATCCAAGACAAGGAAATTAATTTCAGAATAAGAGAAATTAAATATTTGTGCATTTGAGGTATTCAACAAGATTTAACATTAAATAGTAAAGTGATTATAAGAACACAGAGAACTACAAATATTTAGGCATTACGATCCATAAATATGGTGGAAATTCAGAATATAAACATTCAGGGCAGAAAATATATCCCTATTAATTGAAAAGGGAAAAAACTGTATATTTATGATTCACATTAAACTTATTAGTGTCTTCCTCCATCTTCAGAGAGACTTCAGGGAGGTTTGAATTTCTCTTAATTTGGTATTAATGTTCTTTGAAGTTATTAAAAACGACACATGCGTAATATTTTTCTGTTTTGACTATCTTAAAAGCCCGGCGACGCCCGGGTTTTGTACTTTGTAATTGGAAATTAACAAATGAAGGACTTTCGATTTTCAAATTCTAGGTCCTTATACCGGTATAGGTATTAAAATTCGAAATGAAGAAGAACGAGTTATCACATTCAAACTATTCACTCAGAAAACGCTTGATATAGCTTCTTATGGCTATTGCTGATGTAGAATTTTGCATCCCATTGCTTCTACACACCAAGCCTAGTAGGAGTTGAAATAAGATGAAACAGAAATTCCTGAACATAAAATTGTATTGTCTTTGCGGAATATTTTATTTCTCACTCTCATGTTGCCATACATCCATTTTGGGGATGAAATTAAAAAGAAATGAAATATAACTTTCATACTTCCCTCCCCCAAGAACCTGGGATATAATAATATACATATTACAATACCTCGGACGGTTTTCTCCATGTCCAGGGTAGAGCAAGTTATGTGCTTGCATCACATTGTGCATTAGATGAATTATATCGATAGCTTCTCAAATTTATCCTAGTCCCTTTTCATTTATTTCCAAACCTACCTGTTACCACTGCCAACAATACATTGTTAACAAGGAATGTGATTTGGATTTTATAATTATGTGTAAAAAAAGGCATTATGTCTCCTATAAAATATTTGCTTTTTGGCATTTAAAATTATAAAAATTTCAAAATCCTTTTTTAGTGGGCACTTTTATTATGAAACGAAGGTACTATCAAAATCCCAAGTCTCTATCTATTATAGTTAGCCTCTATGATGATTGTCTATCAGTCAGTCAGGACAAAGCCTTTTATATAGGCCTACATTGAGATTCCGTTTCGTGATGTTAGTTTTTTAACTGATGAAGAGCAGATATTAAATTTATTTTGGAAACGAGTGGTACCGCTTACAGAACTACTAATAATAATGATCTTCGTTAATGTTGTAAATAAGATCTGTATTACGCAACTCAGGTTTCCATTATTTTATTACTGGATTGTACTCATACTTACTTGTGATTAAGTAGTCTTCACATTCCTTCACAACTTCCTTGTCTTCTTTCCGGAAATCTGAATACTTAATTTTACAGCATCCCTAAGATGAAAGAAATTCACATGAGACTTTTTAATGTCTTTTGATACTGATGTATGACATTTTGGTTGCAAAATATATTTTGAATAAAATCAAACAAAGAACAACAATGGTACCAGAAAAAAGTGCTTTTGTTTAATCAGTGATGATTGCAACTATGATATGCAGAAAATAAGTAATTTTTCGATTCATTAAGCAGGCCTATTTTGATAAGCATATTATGTAAAGGAATATGAGGGTATTGTGTTTTTGTCAAAGCTAAATGTATTGCAACTTCCAAATCTGTATATGAACACTACAAAACAAATGTTGTCATGAGAACTGATTTGCAATTGATAAATTCTTTCTAATATATTACCATAAAAATAAGCACTGAATTGGGCATTACTCCGGTACCGATCAATCCATTTGGTCCAAAATCAATAGGCTTCTCATGCGTATAGCTAGTTTCATATAATCCGATAAAGCGTATTTGTCTTATCGCGCGTACAGACACACGGACAGACATTTTCCCGTCCACCCCACAATCTCAGAAAGTACAATTCTGGCACTTAATAAATTGAATTCATATTTCATAGCATCATTCAATAGCATACAGTACCTATATCTGCCCTATATGTGCCGTATAGGGTATAACTGGTGGAGTTTCAAGAGGTGCATGCATTAGGTAACATTTTATATATATATATATATATATATATAGGTATACTTAAATCCTAATTTTAGATTTGTGATTACGGTTAATAAGATTTGATTAAAAGGTCTCGAAGAATTGCAACAGCACACTGTCTGATAGCTGTTCCGAGTGGCAATGACCTCTGTCATGCATTTAAAAACAGCCACACTACGGTGCCTGGACACCCTCGCTTTGATCTTGCCTTATGTCGCATATTAGATTGTTTAAGTAATGATCTTTATACCGTATTTACTCGAATATAACTTGCACCTTTTTGTCCATTTGTAGCTTTCAAAACTAAGGTGCGCGTTAAATTCGAGGGCGCATTAAATTCGAGTACAAATCCGTTTCGTAGGTTGGCAGTACCGGTAAATTTTAAATGCGTAACAATGCATTGCTGTAATTCTCGACTTCATTAATTTTATCGTTGGCCTATTACTAGTATTACATAGAGCGTATAAAAATACTACTTAGTAGTCACGAAATGGAGGGCAAGAAGAGAAGAATGTCTTATGATGCTGCTCTTAGATCTTAGTATAAGCACCCCATGTGTAAAATTTGAACAAAATCGAGGATTCAAGTGACGAACACGTCAGTGAATAATGTGTCAGTGAATATACTTGTAGGCCTAAAACTGTCAGTTAAATTTAATGGTAATTTCAAATGTTTACTTGGTGGTTCAGTATTCCCTCAATACTGTGACAAAATTCCAAATAAAATACATATTCTACCGTTCATGTGCATTACATTCGCCAACAAACTCTTTTTTTTAATGATTTCATGTTTCAAAATCAGGTGCGCATTATATAAGAGAAATGCCCGCTTTCTAAAAACTTGTGAATTACCTATGGGTAAATTATCCATGGATAAATAAGTCCCATTTCAACCACAATGATATAATGAGCAAGGCCTTGGAGTTGTGCAGTTAATTTAATTCAGAAGGCTTTGATTCTCATTGTTATTGATCCTACAAGAGGTTAAATTTTATCCAGCCATCCATGAAAGGATAAATTAACCTAACGATTTACCCTTGGAAAGATCTAGCCCAAGTTTGTAGGAACATTTCTTCTGTCATTTTCATATTTACTCAGAGGACATTTATCTAGAAACTCGCCACAAGTGTAAGTGATTGCTATCTTTAAATTATTTGTGTTTGTGTGGTGTTATTCTTGTGTAAATTCTGTCCATTGGGTAATTTACCCATAGGTAATTCGCGAGTTTATAGAAACCGGCCATAAATGCGGTATTTAATTTTCATAAAAACTGACAATGTTAATGAAAAACAGCAAAGGAAATACCAGGAAACGAAGCGAGAATTTCTACTTTACGTGCACACGCTGCACCATGAAAAAACAGTAAAAAACAATACAGATTTTTTTGCACTAGAATTGTGAAGTAGGCTACATGTTTATCTTCATACCTCAGTTGTAAATAATTAAATATTGACTAAGCTACTATCCATGAATTAGAAATTTCCAACCTAAGCAAAGAATCCAAAAGTACTAATATGGTTAGCTTGTTATACAGTAGAATTCCAATTATCCGTAATCCAACTATCCGGATCGCTTTGAGGCCAAGTTCAAGTGGTTTTAGCATCAGAGAGCATTTGAGAAACCCTCTTTTAGGGCCGATTATTTGCGAAAATGCAAAACTTTTATCGGAAAAAATCGGCAATTTGTCCTGAAAACAACTGACTCTGACCAATAAGTTTAAGATGTGACACTTTATGTAAGGACAATATTTTACATTTAAAAAAAATGTATTTTTCATTCCATTATCCGGACAATTGATTTTCCGGATCGGGTCCTATCCCATTTAATCAGTATAATTGCAATTCTACTGTACTTGCATACTAATTAATGTACCTTTTGAGACTTCGGATATATGCAGGTATATTTATTTCGTACCAAGATCTACAACATTTCAACCTCAATTTCGGAAAAAGTAATTTCAATTTCGGAAAAAGTAATTTCAAATTCGGAAAAAGTAATTTCAATTTCGGAAAAAGTCATCTCAATTTCGGAAAAAGTAACTTCAATTTCGGAAATACGAGGGCTATTTTTTAAAGCATTCGATGGGGCATAAAATGAAAACCACAGTGAAAATCAAAACTGTTTTATTTGGAACATTTAGGTACACCTTCTAGCTACTTCTCTACATAATCTCGCTCCGATTGAGTCATTTGTCTTAGCGTGGTACCAACTTTACTATACCCTCTTCATAGCCCTCGCATTTCCGAAATTGAAGTTACTTTTTCCGAAATTGAAATTACCTTTTCCGAAATTGAAGTTACTTTTTCCGAAATTGGAATTACTTTTTCCGAAATTGAAATTACTTTTTCCGAAATTGAGGTTGAAAAGGTGTAGATTGTGTGCATGGTTTAGCGGGTGCCCGTTACCTTTAATCTTTTCAAAAATTTAGACCGTACACTGCGCTTCTCTCTATGTACACTTGCGTCTTTGTAATGCCAGTTCGTATTCACAGGTTCTTCCAAATCTGTAACAAAATTGATCTAAGTTATTTATTAAAGTGAAGGTATAGTACGAGGGCAAGTCAATAAATATCCACACTCTTTTTTTTCAATTCATTGCAACAACAATAAAAAAGTTTCAATTACATCATTTTTCAACATGGTCCCCTTGCTTGTCAATGCACTTGATGAATCGTTGGCACAAGCTTCCTGAAACCTTTAGAAAGAAACGAAAGACAAAAAAAAAAGGTTTTCGGCTGAGTTGCAAGTGACGTATGCACTGCTTCCTTCGTATGGTTGAGTATGGCTCTTTGCCACTTTATCGACAGTCACTCTTCGGTTTTCCTGAATCATGATACCACTTGCCCAATGTTGGCATCACTAGTGGATGTGGATGGGCGTCCTGTTTTTCCTCGTCCTTCACACTTGTTCACCATTTTAGGTAGATTTCGAAGAAAAATCTACCTATTGCAATCGATACCATGTCATGACTTTCGAAAAATTCTTTCATATCTTTACGTTTCATGCCTCCCTAAGTACGAAACCACGGCCAGTTAAAAAAAAAATTGTGATATTTATATATACTGTATATATATATCTTTACACGCTAGCGGACGTAATTTTGAAGATATTTGAACCAAATTTGATTATGTTATTTCTAGGCCCAATAGTTCGGACAAGTTCGTTAATGAGAAAAGTTGGCCCAAGGGGTTGGTCGGGGGAGGGGGTTGAAATTTTAAAACATTTATATCTCGGCCCCTATGAAGTATAGAGGGAAACATTGTTTAAATAAATTAAAGTACTCCCTATGGAGTTCACAGTGACACTAACGATTCGGGGGGTTTTTGGGGGTACGAGTAGGGGTGGGGGTTGGAAGTTCGACATTTTTGAAACCACGTATTGTGGGGTATCGTTGAAAAGCTCTTTATGAGTACTCTACAAACCAATAACTAGTTTCTCGATAGTTGTCATATAAGGCGAGATTTGAATGTTAGAAAAAGTGCTCTTTCCTCTTTTTTGCAGTTATTATTGCGGGTTTGTCATGCCAAGGCTAAAGAAGAAGAGTGGTGCGCAGCGACAATAAATTAAACCAAAAGCACTTCGAAATCTACCTCAGCCTGTAGGCTTGCCTAAAGGGATTTTTTGAGCTTTTCAATCCATTCGTACTCGCTTAGCCGTGATAAAACATTGCCTCCATATTATGCGGAAAGTCTCCGATGGATTTCGGCTCTTAGTACACCTTCAGACGACAAAAAACTGATCTCTGCACGCTGTCTTTCTTTGATGCATATGCTGAGCGGAGCAGCCATGTTTAATGTACAACAGCGCAACACTCAGTGGAGTCTTAACTGACAAACATTCCACAAGTGGAGATAAATGAGTGCTTATATTAATATAAGTTTAACTTTAAAAGGGCTATGCATATATGGGTATGGCTGGTACTCTTCCATGCCGTGTGAATGCAGTTAATTTCATTTATAAAATTATCATCATAAAACCTATTAACATATCACCGGAACAAATTCCTTTATTTGTCTGGGAATAAGTTTTTAACTTACCTTACAAAAGCTTAATAAAATTTCCACACCTACCTTGCGTACTTTCTTCAGTCACGGATGTTGCATTTGCAGATAGTATTGTGTTTGGGACTAGGATGATTATCGAAAATATAACTTGTAGTGCAATAAACATTTTGTCCGTATCTGGGAGTCCTCCAGGATGTCGTAAACTGAACATATATTAATTTCATTTTAATGGTACGCATAGCTGATCGTGTTCATAAAAATACATTAGGCTATCTATTTTTTTTTTGTATTATTATTATTATTATTATTATTATTATTATTTTTTTTTTTTTTTTTTTTTTTGTAAGTTAGAAATCCAGCAGTAACTTCATGCCTCATTAAACATCCATTTCCGGAACGCTCAGTTCAGTTGTAAGTTCTACACCATTTCAACCTCAATTTCGGAAAAAGTAATTTCAATTTCGGAAAAAGTAATTTCAAATTCGGAAAAAGTCATCTCAATTTCGGAAAAAGTCATCTCAATTTCGGAAAAAGTAACTTCAATTTCGGAAATACGAGGGCTATTTTTTAAAACATTCGATGGGGCATAAAATGAAAACCACAGTGAAAATCAAAACTGTTTTATTTGGAACATTTAGGTACACCTTCTAGCTACTTCTCTACATAATCTCGCTCTGATCGAGTCATTTGTCCTAGCGTGGCACCAACTTTACCATACCCTCTTCATAGCCCTCGTATTTCCGAAATTGAAGTTACTTTTTCCGAAATTGAAATTACCTTTTCCGAAATTGAAATTACTTTTTCCGAAATTGAAATTACTTTTTCCGAAATAGAAATTACTTTTTCCGAAATTGAGGTTGAGAAGGTGTAGAATACTATTTGCGCAGGGTTGGCAGGAGTGGCAATTTTTAGTATTCTTTGTACCTTTATAAGCAGAAATTACCAATGAATGTATTTTGGCGACTGGCGATTAAATTTGACTACTGAGAAAAGTAAGTGGCGAATAATTCACTACTTTTTATTGCGTTAGTAATAATCGTACAACAAAAGAAAGAAATTGGTTAGGAAAGCGTGTTAGAAAGCTGAATAAACTCTCACGGAAGAATTGTATAATACTAGTAGGTGCCCTTGGCTTCGCCCACGATAATTAATTTAAAAATTAATAATTAAGAGTATAATAACTTAAAGCATTATATTTATTAACACTTGCACGCGAATCATTCACAAACTAAGCCATTAATAATTCATGAAACAGCTAAAATTTCGGCTTCAGAGTACATTCCACGATTAGAAAACGCCGCCTGAAAAAACTATCTCAGATTCGATCATGCAGTTCCAAAGCTAACTGTGAACACATAATACGTATTGTTTCTCAATTCTTTGTTGACAGATGAATATGTTGTAAATTTTATTTGATCAATTCAGTGTAATTTTCAGAAATTATATAATGTTTCAAGGGAAGGAATGGTTTGTTTGGATTTTTATTATCAGCGATATTTCAAGAGTTAAACCATCAATATTTTACAGCTGGTGCTCCCGGCTTCGCCCCCATTATTAATTTACTCCAGGATTTTTAAGAAATTTACACTGGTAGTTTATTAAAAATGTTTGTGGTTCAGAGCTATGAAAATTGTAAGTAAAAATAAAATTAGAATATTTGTTCATTGTGTTCATTTCACTTAGGCCTTATAAAATAAAGAAACTGTTTTCCTAATTTTGTATTCTTCGTGAAAGTTTACACTGCCAGAGACGAACATCGCCGAGTATACCCGATGATTCACGAAGCGGGCTAGCGAGTGAGGACGCTATTTAGGGCCGTTGAATTGTATAAGAAGTAGATTAACTGAGTACCCTCTTATTGATGAGATATTGGCCAATGAGAATGGCACAAGCATTTGTTTTCATATTACATTATTTAGTCTGACTGAACCGTAAATATTATGAGAGATAACATTAAAGGCATAACGTCAAAAGCAAATGTATGAGTTGTGGGTCATGTTTATTTCTCAATAGTCATTAACAAGATTATTGAGAAAATAGTTGACACAGTTATTAAATAGCAAGAGAGACTATTAAAGCTTTAAGTTACCGTAGTAACGAGTCTCGAGTAAAATACAAATATAAATGTGAACAGATTTTTTAAAATATGCTGTTTGCCCTAATATTTGACATTATAGGCATTAGTGTAATAATGTAATGTCTAATCTTAGGCCTACTAATGGAATAAGTCTCATAAAGGAAATTTTATAGCGTCCACCTTAAATGCTTATATACTCTCTTTACTGGATGCAATCAATGAATAAAATTATAATGCTGTTAATTCTTAATAGCCCATTTACACTCAATACTATTAATGTTCACTGTTTCTTACAAGCGTAGACTATTTGAGTTACCGCTTCTTTAAAAGAGACACTAAATTGGGTTTTACTCCGGTACCGTCAACCGATTTGGTCCAGTATCAATAGACGTCCCATTATAAATGGGTTTACAAAGTTTCATGAAAATCCGATAAAGCATATTTGAGTTATCGGTTCTTTCTGATATATTACCATAAAAGGCACTAAATTGGGCATTATTCCGGTACCGGCTAACCGATTTGGTCGAATATCAGCAAACGTTTTACCATGGACATTATAAATGCGTATACCAAGTTTCATAAAATTCCGATAAAGGGTAGGCCTATTTGAGTTATCGCCTTTAAAATAGACACTAAATTAGGTTTTACTCCGGTACCGGTCAACCGATTAGGTTAAAATTCAATATGTTACTTCTCATGGACGTCGTAAATGCGTATACCAAGTTTCATAAAATTCCGATGAAGCGTGTTTGAATTATGCCGCCTTTCTAATATAATCTATTAAAATAGGCACTAAATTGGGCATTACTCCGGTACCGGTGCACTAATTTGGTTCAATATCAATAGGGTTCTTCCCATGAACGTTATAAATGCGTACAGCAAGTTTCATGAAAATGCGATAAAGCGCATTTGAGGTATGGCGTGCACAGACACACGGACAGACAGACAGACAGAATGATAGATAGAAAGAATTTTTTTCGTTCCCCACACAATCTCATAAAGTAATATACTGGCACTTATAAAGACTAAATATTAGATTGCCTTTTCTGCAAAGCACCAACCGGGAAATTATTTCTATGCTTTGAGCTGTTCCAAGAACTCTGGCAGGTTCTGCAGACATTCAGCCTCAATTGTAATAATTTAAAAAACGTTGACTTCTTCTGATGTTCCTTCTATCTAGGAACCCAGATTAATTCCAGGGGAGAAAAGGCAAATCCTTGCTGTGGGAAGCAACGTGGGTTGACACAGTAGGACCATCTCATTCATTCTCCTCCTGTAAACTTGCTGGATCTGCTGCTGAATCCGCTGTCCTGTTAAAGAGATTGAAATACCTAGAAATTATCGACAATTACATCTTTGTCGTCTTTGCAGAGGAAACCCTTTGTCCCTGGTACTCTGAAGCCAAATTATTTGTTAATGAATTGGGCAAACATCTACAGTCCATCACCAAAGATCCTCGATAGACTGAATAGGCTATCTTAGGCAGCGTATAGGAAACGCCGCGAGCATAATGGGTACATTTTCTCCTGCGTTAGAATAAATATTTTATTTATGTATAGAAAGCAATTATAATGTAATATCTTTAATATATAAATTTTTATGTATATGGGTGATTCTTCAAATACGGGAAAATTTGAGGTGTGTAAAATCCAAATTTTTTACTTTGTTTAAAAAATCTCAAAAAAATCACAAAAATACTTCAGGGGTTACTTGATTATAATATGACACCAGCAGAGCTTAAATGTTTATATTTTTATTTATTTTAATTTCTTTATTTTTTTAAAGCCATGTGGATGACATCCGTGTACATGTGGATGGCAGAAGGCCACATTAATGACTAACTTTGGCAACAATCTGCTTTTCTTTATGTGATTTCATATTTTTCTCAGCATACTTCAGTTGATTTTTCATCAAATTTGCAAATTTGTGTGCATACTCCGGAATTAATGTAATTTTAACGAGACTGTGTTTTTATGGTTTTGGGGGAGGGGGGAATCAAGCAGAAATTCATTTAATCAGTTTTAAGATCTTAAGTACAGGTCACAGACACCGCAAACACAATAGTATCCTACATTTATCATCTACATGACTTGAGAGTCATCCACATACCCCTTCATGAGAATGTGGATGACACAAAAATCAGGCATGTGGATGACAAAAAAGGAGTTTAAGTGGTCTCAGCAAGCCATTTCTAAACCTCTGTAGGCTCAACTTCAGTCAGGTACTTTGAATTGGAAGGTTTATCATAGTGCATAATCAAAATTAATTAATATTCACTTTCTGCCTACTTTCTAGAAGCCACGTTAATGACTGGGAATAAAAACGTTTTCCTTGAAAATGATACAAAGTCCTTTGTTAATCCCAAACTGTTAGTAAGCAAGCAAAATTCAACCTTACAATTCAACCACAAGCTGCCCTGTTGGCTTTCTAACACTGTTGCCAGTTTTACAAATTTCTCATTTCTGCAGAAAAAATTCCATTCTTTTCAGCCATGTGGATGACCAAAAACCCTTGGGACATTCTTTATGTTCATTAGGTGGGGTGACAATTTTATTTCATTTTATTTTTTAGGGGTTAATATTCTTCACCCATTCATACTCATTGACAGGAAAAAAGTTGAAAAGGAAATAACATTTTGTTTTGTGGAAAAATGCATTAGAATATACAAAACCGAGGTTTGGGACAGGGCATGTGGATGACATTTCATTGAATTAAATTCGATTTTGGAATATCAGACATTTACGCTTCACCGGATATAGTAAGGGTAATTAAATCGCGAAGGATGAAATGAGCAGGACATGTTGCACGCATGGAGGAGGAAAGACATATCTCAAAAGTATTGATTGGGAAACCCGAAGTTAAAAGACCACAAGAAAGACTTAGACGTAGGTGGGAGAACAATCTTAGAACGGATTTATGGGAAGTGGGATTTGTGGGGGTTGATTGGATGGAGTTAGCACAGAATAGGGTTGAATGGTGGACTCAGGTAAGCGCTGCAATGAACCTTCGGGTTCCATAAAATAGATACATAACCACACACTTTATATTTAATATATTAGATGAATAACTTGAAACAGCAGGACAAAGTGAATTCGTCTAATGAAGAGATTGGTATACCACTGAATTTATAAACCTGTGGTAGACTGCACCGAAAACATCTAGAATACAATTATTAGGGTTATAGTTTATTTCATGTGTCTCACTCTGCAATTTTTACAGGAAACTTACATTTTTTCACAATTTCTTTTCCGTCATATTATTACAAATTTAAGACAAACTACTTCATACACATTATCTGTTTAAGGGCTAAAATGCTTTTTTTTTATCCTATATAATTTTATTCAATCATAACACCTCCATGAATAGAGTGGTGCATTTCTCTTAGCGATTGGTTAACTATATCTGTTTCCCGTTTACTTTAACGAGACTCCATTTCTTCATTTAAATCTTGTCTTGCTTCTTCACATTCGTCAGCTGAAAATTAATAAAAAATAAATGTTAATGAATATGTTTAATTTTACTTAACTCATATCAGATACCCAAGCAAGCTGTTAATACATCCCAAGTTATTTTATTATATAAAAACTAATAAGCTATACATAATTCAAACTGGAATAATATGCTTATTTATTATACTTACTTTCCACTTGCGCTTCTTTAGGGCAGGACTGAAAAAAACAAATTAAATTTGGTGTAAGTCATAGCCCTATCTTCTAAAAACCTTCGTTCGTTTGTGTGAACTGTTCAAGTATTTATTTTACGTTGTGAATCTTTAACACACAATTTAGTTTTCATTGGGTGCTATATTCATAGGCGTAACCAGGCCGACCATATAGGGGGGGGTAATAACATCCGCGGGGTCTGGGGGGTCCGGGGGTCCTCCCCCGGAAAATTTTAAAAATTAAGATGCAAAATAACGAGTTTTAAGCTTCCGGGGGTCCTCCCCCGAAAAATTTTAAAAATGAAGACACAAAATAACGAGTTTTAAGCTTCCCATGCTTTATACTATTGTATTAAGTAATTTATGGGCTGACTTAAAAAAATTATACAATTTTCCTTTTTTTAATCAATGGGGGGGGGGGTTCAAACCCCCAAACCCCCCCGCCCTCGGTACGCCTATGGCTATATTAACAGTGTAAACACTTGCAAAGTGTAAGAAGGGCTTATAATTTTCTTTCTATTTTCTCGTATTTACGAACCTAAACACAAGGCAGCAACCTGTTGGGAGAGAGACATTCTCTTGAATACAAATACATATTTTTTGGACCAGACACGGACATGGATGGCCTCCCCGGGATCGGCTCTACGCCGGAGCCAACTCCGAGACAACAAGAACACCTAGTACCAGACACATCATTTTCACACACATTCGCTGTAAAGAAGCCGAGGATGGGTGTGCACATTCAAGCCAAGATCCCATATCTACGTAATCTTATTTATCAAGACACCTGAAATGGACAGTAGGTAACTTGTCCCAAGCAGGATTCGAACCTTGGCCCTCTGTTTGAACAGGAGAAAACGTACCCCTGCGGCACAGCTGTGGACGGGCCACAATAATATCAGCTAAGAACATGGGTGCGCATCTGTGGCACATCGTGTCACTGTGCGGTAGGGGAATTTCTCCCACTACAGTCGCCCTTGACGTCAGCATAAAGCAGTTTCGACGTGACACTGAACATGAAGAACAGGTTTCTTACGTCACAGCAAGGGATGGGGACTAAAACGTTTCACCTCAGTTGCTCACCTATGGCTAAGAATATAAAATTCACATTTTAGAATTTCTTCCATGTAATGGCCAGATGCAAGGTTTATGATAGTAATAAAATAAGGTAAACTGATGTAACTAAATGCCAGAATGCTTTTGTTTAATCAGTGATAATTAGACTTCGGACTTTTAGATCGCTAAAAATGCTATTTTAGGTACCTAAAATAGGCTCTAAAAATTGGAAAATAGGTTCTAAAAATCGTAAAATAGTCTCTTATAAAATCTTTAAGTTGCCAATTTTCTGAAATATCTTAATTGCAATGCAGAATATATTATATTTATTGAAGTCACCATTAATCAACAATAATGATAAAACACAGATATAGGCCTATGGTACACAGAATTATTTAGACCTATTACTAGGGCCTGTATTACTACCATAACAGTGAAAACCTAATCCCTGGGCCCAGAAGCTACGCACGCTAGCATATTCAACCCCTTGTATCCCTCAGTGATTCAGAGAAGTTTTTTTTCTGGATGTGGGTTCTTTTGTACCGTATGTGGGAATCTGGAGGAAAACACTACATTTTCTTGGGAATTCCAAGGAATTTTTCTACTGAAGACGAAACGTTTCTTACTATTTTACCACGTCACAAATGTGTCATTTAGCACATTCCGAGTTAAAAATTTAGTACGAACTGAAAATAAATGCTAGAATTTGTAACAAAAAGGAACTTATTTTGAACTTTACAGGAAAAAAAAAGCAAAAAGGCAATATTAGGCTCTAACGTAAAAATAGGCTGTTTTAGGTTCTATAAAAGTATCAGTTTTAGGCATAGTCACTTATGAAACATGCATATACTAGTTTTCGTCCATATATCACTTAAGGATTAAAAAAGGTTTTTACCTAAAATCCGAAGTCTAGTGATAATTGCAAATACGATATGGAGAATAGGCCTATAAGTTATTTTTTAACCTATTTCCGACTTTAGCTCCAGAGTGATTCATTAAGCAGGAGGGCTTACGGAAGAACAAAGCTGTGAAGTTTGATAAGCATATGTGAAGGAATATGTGGGTAGTGTTATTTGTCAAAGCTAACTGTATTGCAACTTCCAAAGCCATGTATGAACAGTGTAAATCAGTATTTTGTCGTGAGATGATTTGCATTTGATAAATTGTTTATAATACCATAAAATAGGCTTTAAATTGGGCATTAATCCGGTACCGGTTAATCGATTTGGTCCAATATCAAGAGTCTTCTTCCGATGTACGTTATAAATGTGAATACCAAGTTTTATGAATAGGCCTATCCGAAAAAGCGTATTTGAATTATGGCGCGTACGGACCCACGGACAGACAACCGGACACATTTTCCCGTCCACCACACCATCTCAGGAAGTACTAATTGTGCACTTAATACTACTACTACACCTACTAGTATTGCTGCTGCTAATAATAATAATAATAATAATAATAATAATAATAATAATAATAATAATAATAATAATAACAACAACAATAAAAATAAAGACAGGCTTAGAGGCCCAAACTTTATAAATCCCCCTGGTAGAAATATTTACCGCTACAATGAGCTTCGTAACGCATTCGAAAACTCCTCTGAATAAAGCTGGACAGGTGATTGATTTATCTTCCACAACTGGATACTTCTTTTTTGCTGAAAACAGATTAGAAAGAAGTTAGTATCTAAATCGTCTAAACGCAACAAACACAACAATATTTCTTCTTACTTTTATGCGATATGTTGAATCACCTGTATTTTCAGAGCAAAATCCAAAATATTTTTTGACTTCCGCTTTTCCCAGTTTCGAGTCATACATGCTCAATATATACTGAAGAGCAGCGTCTTTCTTTATATTCAGAGAAGAATCCAGCTGCAAAAGTAATGTAAATGTTTATAACATAAGAAACATTGTAGTCTAATCCAATTTATTACTACAGGTATGATTATAGTTACTGAAATGAAAATGAAATTAATTCATATCCCACTATTTGTATGTGCCAAGAATGTTCAAATTGTTGGGAAAAATTAAAACTAAAAATATTTTTCAACAGTTAAATAACCTCAAGAAGATATAAATTTGAACTTGCCAAGGAAAACCGACCTTAATTTCGTAAGCATATTTCTACGTAACTTAAAGGGGGAAAAAAACAGCTGACAGGGTGTAAAATGACGATTTTTAGATTTTGACATCTATTGGTTACGTTCTTGTACTACATTCTCTGATCACAGTAAACATAAAGACAGCATTGCCAACCATAGGGTCTGGAATTTTCATTTTGGACAGAGTCTACACTTTTAGAAACCTATCAGTAAGTCGCAATGGAAATTTAACATTTCCCCATATGTTTTCTTTGTTACTTTTCGTGACAGAAACATTAAGTACGGGCTACAGAAACACTTGCTATGCTTTAAAGTTGTACATTCTTTTAGTGTTGAGCATGGTATCACACAGGGACGTAACCAGGATTTTGGTTCGGGAGGTACCCATCGGAGGTACTATCCTGATATTTATTTTTTTCTAAAGTAAAACCTTCAGATTTCATTTTAATGACTTCTTTCAGTTACAAACAAAATATTTTTAAAAATAAATACCACACTTTTTAGTGTTCCAAACTAATAGCATTTTAAAATAAAATCAGGTAAACTGATGTAACAAAGTGCCAGTATGTTTTTGTTTAATCAGTTATGACTGCAATTATGATATGCAGAATATGTTTTTTTTAAAATTGATTTCCAAGTTAAACTCCAGATTTATTCATTAAGCAGGGCTTAGGGAAGAAGAAAGGTCTACCATCTCGGCCACCTGGGTCATTTTAACGGTCTAGTTGGATAAGCGCATGTAAATCAATATGTTTTTTGTCATAGCTACCTGTATTTTAATTTCCAAGGCCTTATAAGATCACAGTAAAACAATAGGCTATGTTGTCAAGATAACTGATTTTCATTTTTTTTTATAAATTCTTTCGAATACGTATATTACCATAAAATAGGCACTAAATTGAGCATTACTCCGAAACAGGTCAACCGATTTTATCCATTATGAATAGACGTCTTCCCATGGACATTATAAATGTGTATACCAAGTTTCATAAAAATCCGGTAAAGCGTATTTGAGTTACCGCGTCTTTAAAATATACACTAAATTGGGTTTCACTCCGGTATCGGTCTACCGATTTGGTCCAATATCAGTAGACGTCTTTCCACGTACATTATTAATGGGTATACAAAATTTCAGGAAAATCCAATAAAGCATATTTGAGTTATCGCGACTTCTTATATATTAACATAAAAACACTAAATTGGGCATTATTCCGGTACTGGCCAACCGATTTGGTCCAATATCAATAAACGTCTTCCCATGGACATTATGAATGCGTATACGAAGTTTCATAAATATCCGATAAAGCGTATTTGAGTTATTGCGCCTTTAAAGTAGACACTAAATTGGGTTTTACTCCGGTGCCGGTCAACAGATTAGGTTCAAATTCAATAGAGTAATTCTCATGGACGTCATAAATTGGTATACCAAGTTTCATGGAAATCCGATACAGCGTATTTGAGTGATGGCGCCTTTCTATTAGAAAGGCGCCATAATCTATTAAAATAGGCACTAAATTGGGCATTACTCCGGTACCGGTGAACCGATTTGGTTCAATATCAATAGGGTTCTTCCCATGGACATTATAAATGTGTTTTCCAAGTTTCATGAAAATCCGAAAAAGCGTATTTGAGTTATGGTGCGTACAGACACACGGACAGACAGACGGACAGACATTTTTTCGTCCACAACACAATCTCATAAAGTACCATACTGGCACTTAATAAAGGCATTAAAATGAAATTTGAAGGCATAATTTACAACTATTAAAAAGTAGGCTACTGTTAATATAATGTAAAATGCCATAAGGGTGATAAAATATCTTATTTAAGAGTACTAAATTAGAAGTACATTTTCATTTAGTAAAATTTTCTTGAGCTTTTAATTCTTTATTTCGGGTGTCCGGGCCCCCCTGGTTCCTTCCCTGGCTACGTCCATAGTATACAGTGATGGGAAACTGTTGTTTAAAATATGGAGAAGTTACTTATCTCTGGAGATCAATTAATAATAATATACTTTTTGAAAATAAAGTGTCAAATGTTATAAAACATCAATTTTTGTCCTAGTATTACATTTTTTCTATAATGCTCAGAATTTTATGCTGAAATGGAATCCATTTTTTTTTTTTATCGGGTTTCCCTGGTAGAGTCACAATTGTTCTATGTCACGTCAGATATGATTCTCCTTAGTTCTCTTAGCTTCTTCCTTCGTTTTCTCAAACCTTAACTTAATAGACAAGGCACTCTCTAATAATCAGGTGACGAAATACTTTTCATGAACCATCCGAACAAAACCGTTTATACTTACCACACCCAGCTTTTGATCCATACACAATCCCGTACACTGCAAAGAGAGAACATGGTCAATAACATTTATTTAAGTAACTTTGTAATCTTCTTAACTGAGTGTAACTAAAGTCTGTCAATACATAACTTAGGGAAATAATTTTCTTCCGACATTTTCCATCCTTTATTATCAAGTACTACTCTACAGTAGGCTACATCCCACAGAGACTAAAATGTTTTTTACCATACAGTTATTTTCTGTTTGAGACAGAAAGACACTTATTTTAATACCGTGTAGTTGAGCTTGATTTAAACAACTTGAACATCGAGATTATAATAAGGAAAGGTTATGTGTATATATCAGAAAGCTACTTTCATGTAACTGTTAATGTTCTAATTTTTCCTATTGTTGATGTACTAATTTCAAATTCCGGGATGCGCGGGCAAAGATAGTTAAGTCCACCATCCTAAAAAATTGAGATATGTCCATAGAGTTATAGATAAAAATGTTCACTACATTTGTGTTAAGTCCAGTAAGTGATATTCAAAATTGTACGGTAGTTATGGAAGTTTGCCTCATGGGTTTATCCACCTCTAAAGCTATGTTGGGCTGGTATAGTGTGTTAAGTCACTCTAATTCTCAGCACCCCGGAATTATATTAAACTTTAATGATATTAAACTTTAATGATTGTGAGGTAAGATGAAGTAACAGTTATAAGTTAGGCTATAAAAATCCAATTCGGCATTTGCGTTTATGAAGGGGGAAACCGTGAAAACCCAAATCATATTAATACGTGTGTTTTCTTTTTGTATTTTTGGTTGTATTTATCTTGATGGAACAATATTGCTGCAATTGCTAATAAATAGGAACACTCCCTCAGATTTTGCGACCACCGTAACACAATTTTACACTCAAAAAGTCTTAATGATTTTAAAATTTTTCGATTAATATAATACGGACTCTATTTAATATACCATAAGACGGTCCGGACCATAAGACGCTCCGGACCATAAGACGCACCTTGATTTTAGGATGGAAATTTAAAAGGAAAATAAATCTAATGTGATTCTAAATGAAAAAAAATTAAAGGGATTAATATACTTCATTGCATAAACAAATTATAACCTTGTACAATGGAATCAGTGTACATCACTTTTAACTCAAAACCTGCGTTGTACGAAAATCTGTTCTGTACAGGTGACATCGCGTAAATTTTAACAACTGAACTGATTTCTCATGAAAGACTGAAAATACTTTTACACCCTCTAACCCTCAATTCAGCATACGGTAAGTGTAACGGGACAAGACTGTTTAGAGACTATCATATTGTTTACAACACCTTGTCTATAACTATGGTATTCCGGCAATATTTACGAGTATTTTAATGTTTTTAGTGTATTTCGAACCAATAGACGTACCCAAATTTCAAGGCTGTGTTTTCAAGGTAAAAAGTGCGTCTTATGGTCCGTAAAATACGGTAATCATATTCTAACGAGGTTAGAATTCCTCATGTCACGGTTGGCAAAGATGGTACCAATGGAGTAGCATAAAGATTTTATAATGCTAGAGGGATCATGCGCAAATTTTACTAAGTATGTCTTGTGCTTAAAGTTCTATTTCTATTCAAGCTGTCTAAAAAAAATTGTTTATACTTACAATGTAAACTCCCTTTGCATATGATTGGCGTGCCTTAGCAAGATTTTCTTTTCCTCCCAGCTCTGAAAAAATTGACAATAGTCTACCGTCAATATATTTTATTTATTTATTTATTTAACCTGGCGGAGTTAAGGCCATAAGGCCTCTACCACTCAGCCAGGGCAAAAACATGAAATACATAATGATATATGTGCTACTGTGAAGAGGCAACCATGAATAAGTCAATAGACATGGGGACTAAGCAGGCATATACTATCCCAGACTATTAGCAGTTAGTATCATTATCGAACACGGAACGATCTTGAAATTCAGAGCAGCAAATGAAAATGCGTAATTAAACAACGTATAATTAAAATAAAATCAATTCTGTTCGCCTTAATTTCAATTTTATACTAAATTGAATTTATTTCCTATGTTTTAACATTAGTGCTCAAGAGAAGTGCTGCAGGCCTGCATGCCTTGCAACCTGCCATCTGTCGGAAAAAACAAGAACTACAACATCTTATGACGAGAGTCGTTTGCTTCATTAATTATGAGGTATTCTAAAAGCAAAAACCTTAAATGTCTAATAGGGTCGAACAAAAACATTCACATGGAACTTTCCTACAATGGTACTTACGGACACACTTATGGAAATGAAAACATAATTGTGTCTTAATAAATGCCCTTACAGGCTTCTTGCATAATGTACTATTTAAACATCACCAAACTTTTGTAGTACAGTATACTATGGATTCATGACTTCTAACAATTGGTATAAAATGCAGTGTGAAATGTACTTGAATAAATATTTATTCTATAGAAATTTTGCATGAGCATAGTTTTATGCCGGTTGTCGACCAAAAGCTAAGCTAACTTAGCACTGTATGTGAGCTAAGCTAAACTAACTTAGCTTAGCTCTTGGTCGACAACCGGCATTATACTGGAAAGGACGTAGGATAGTAGCATTTCTAAATATTTCAGTTTCATTGTGGAGTTTTTTTAATGGCTTGCAGTAAAAACGGATTATTCTCCTTTTCTCTCTTATGGCCAATCCTTAGGTTAAACCAAATGTGGAGCCCATTTTCGAAGGCCTATTGAAAAAATTAAGTTTTCTACAAGAAAAAGGTCCCTTGGTACTTTCCGATATCTCGTACGGTTATCGGGAAAATACCGTTTCAAGATTTTGCGATTAACAACAGGATTGTTTCGTTGCCAGTATTTAAGGGTTAAGTGGTTATTCTATTGCTATTTTCCCCACAAATAAAACAAAACGTCGTAGCAATATTTCTACGAAGCTTCGAAAAACTAGAGAAATGTCGTCTGTGCGACGAGTCGGAATAAAGGTCATCATATAGCAATAATGCCGTCATTTTTTTGTAGTTATAAATTTTCATCTTGGAACCTTCCTGTAATTGATTTATTATACCAGCATGATATAGCCCAGCCAAATTAGAAAAAAAAGAATGGTGACCGAGTGAAAACATCCCGAGATTTTGAAAACCGGCATGATTGTTCTTTGGAACCTACAGTACATCGTAGAATAATTCTCCATGTTCGGGTGTGAGTGTGCGTGGGAAAGCTGACTAAAGATGATATTTCTGTCTGTCTTTTTTTTTTTTGTGCATATACGTACTATGTCCAT
The DNA here is from genome assembly GCA_964059195.1 of Ectobius pallidus. NCBI lineage: Eukaryota > Metazoa > Arthropoda > Insecta > Blattodea > Ectobiidae > Ectobius > Ectobius pallidus. Next base: position 142,235,166 of record CAXKWD010000008.1, read on the forward strand.
ATCTATCAATCCTAGAGAAAATTATTCCTTGTACAAAATTAAAAATAGATAAATTTTCCCAGAAAAGAAGATCTTAATTATTTTTGTCATAGAATTAATACTTTCAGTATTATAACACGTGCAGAATGGATGACGGAAATAAATTGTTAACAGCGTTCTTACGTCAAAATAGCTTTTAGTTAGAGCAAAAATGCCATAAAATGCCACAGGGAGCTGGCGGAAGCTTCGTGAATAAGGACCTTCCTTATGGAACTTCGAGGGTTTTGTAGGTTGGGCTTTGAATGCGTTCATGCTTCTAACTACTGCTATAGAGTAGAGTGGCACGATGCTGTCGTGTATGCATGTTCATGGGTTTCCCTCGCTGCCCCATATATATTACACATAATCTGCATTATGCATACATTCCATACCCTGCTCTTTTATTTGTATATTTCAAAATTTCAAAACGATCTATGGCAGTATTCACTTTGGAGCCCATCCCTTATAAACATTCAGATAGTAACTATCAATTGTTTTATAAATGCGTCTTTCATGATACTGCATAGCCCGTAAAGCACTAAGAATCTGTCATGAAGGAATATTATTAACTTTTACTTACTGTCAACTAGAAAATCTTCGCATTCCTTCGCAATTTCATCTTCTTTCTCCTTGTTATCTGCACACCTTATGGTACAGCAATTCTAAATCAAACAAAATTTCGTTAGATCTTAGTGTAGTGAATTTCTTTTGTCAGAAAGATAAGATTTATGTGCATATTCATTGAATTGTGGCAGGAAAAACAGGTTTGGAGTGCAAATGTTTCAAATACAGTATTTAACAAAAAGGTAGGAACGTTTTTTGAGGAAACATTCCTTGTATATAGAGGCTGAAAGCAATTTTTCCCCAAAGTTTTGAACTATCTTTACAACTTGGATATCTCTTTTACTTTCTTTCTGCTTAAAACTTTCGATTTCTTACGTTCGTAACCTTTTGAATCTTGCTTTAGATATCCCAACAATAAACGATTTACAAAATAAACTCTCTCGTTGACCAGTACTGTCTTCTTTAGAATACAGAACTTATCGCAAAATGATTTCGACGTTTCGTGTGTACTGAGATCCTCGAAGTAATCCAGAATAATTAGTTCTTTAATACTTTCCACACAGCCATCCAATGCACAACTGAATAACATTCCTTATCAATAGTTCCATGGCCTACCCTACTGTAGGCCTATATATAATCAGATCCCGAACTCCTGTTATGGCCTAGTACAGGCCTGTCCAACCCGCTGCCCTCGGGCCGCATGCGGCCCCCTCTCACAGTTTTTTGGCCCGCGGATACTTCTAATACGACAACCAATCCCGGTTTGAAATTTCGCGCTTTGACGCAGGGCGTTGCATATTACCGACTGTGGTGGAATATTTATTCAAGTTTATGATCACGAGAAACATCCAATCGGCCGTGTTCAGAGCGCCAGTATCGCTGCCGCGGAGGCCGAAATTTTTGTTTTTGATTGTTCAGAACAAGCCTGTTTCTAATTTATGTGCTTACGCGAGGTTGTGTACGCTTTTTTATTTGTTCGTGCAAATTGTTAGATAACAGTGTTGTTAGATAGAACGAGCAAACATGAGCAACATTAGCAAGAAAAGAAAAATACAAGAGGAAAATATAAGTTATAAAGATGCATGGGAATTGAATTACTTCGTCACAAATAATAAAGGCAAGTTGCAATGTGTTGTGTGCATGCAGATAATTTCTTCTTGTAAAGAGTACAATGTTAAGAGACACTACATTACTTCGCATGAAAAACAATTGAAGAAGCATGAGCGGGCTTCAAGAGCTGCGATTTTACAAGATTATAAGAAAAACCATCATCAGACAGGTATTTTTACACAAATGTCGTCTACGCAGATAGCTGCATTAACTGCGTCTTACGGTGTATCATTGGAACTTGTAAAAGGTAAAAAGCATTTAGTGATGGAGATATAGTTGCTATGGCAATTGCATTGGGTGAAAGCAATTTATCTGCAAAATTTGCAGCTGTTCCCCTCTCTCATCAAACAATCTCAAGACGAGTACAGAGTATGGGAGGACAAATAACAAAGAAATTAGAAGATATGGTTGGAAAATGCAGCTACTTTTCACTATGCTTGGATGACAGTGTCGACCAGACTGACACCAGTCAACTCTTGATTTTCATACGAATGATCAACAATGATTTTTCAACACAAGAAGAAATTCTTCAATTAGGTTCTTTACGTGGATAACCAAGGGTGAAGATATATTTAAAGCAGTAAATGAAACGGTGGGAAGTACTGGTTAGGATTAATTAGGAAAGCTGGGTTGTTTCCTCATGTTCCATTGCATAATTCACCAAGAGGCATTGTGTGGGAAGTCAGTGAAACAAAGCGATGCAATGGATATAGTGGTTACAGTTTCCAACAAGATAAGTGGTGGCAATAAGGCACAACTTCACTGCAGATTCCGGGAATTTTTGGATGAGCTACAAGCCCAATATAGAGATCTATCACTCCACGCAAATGTACGCTGGGTTCGACGGGTTGAAGATCCAGACTTTCTAAGGCATCTTGCTTTCATGACTGACCCGACACAATACTTGAATGAGTTGAACCAGAGACTTCAGGGCAAAAATCAAAGTGTTTGAGGGTTAGAGGTCATGTTAATGGTTTTAAAATTTCTGAAATCAACCTTATCAAGAAATGATTTAACACACTTTCCATGTTGTCAAGAGCTGTCAGAAAAAATTGAAGATGGTAATTTTTCTGAGTTTTGTGAAAATATTGAAGTTATTATTCAAGAATTCAATCCAAGATTGTCTGACTTTCAAAATATTAAAGGTAAACTGCTGCTTTTTAATGACCCTTTGAATATGGATATTGAGAATCAGTCATCCATGTATCAACTGGAGCTCTGCGATCTTCAGGCTGATCCTTTTCTTCAAACCAGGTCTGAGAGAGGGCTCAACTTTTTCAAGCTACTTCCAGAGGGCAGGTTTCCTCAGCTTAGAGATTGTGAGAGTGCTTTCTCCAACACGAAATTCATAAAAAATAAATATAGGAACTGTCTCACTGATGATTCCTTGTTACACCTACTAAAACTAAATGAATACTTCCACAGATTTAAGTTGACTGATGACCCTACATGCGTGTGTAGGAAAAAACACAAACAGTAGACCATATTCTATGGGAGTGTGAGATATTAAACAGCGAAAGAAACAATTTCAAGAAAGCTGTGCAACAGAGAGGCGGGAAATGGCCTATTAACAAACAGGAACTCATGGAAAAGCACCTAAAACCATTTCAAAACTATATAAATAATATAGACTTTGAACTCTTGCAAATAATTGGCAGAACGTAATTGAATAAGATCCAATAATCATTGTACAGAAATTTTATATTTATAATTAGTAGTACATAAGCATGTATTATTACGAAATGTAATGGAGCATGCTGTAATAAAATGATAAAAATGATAAAAATGATAAAAAAAACCTACTAAAACTGGCAGTTACTAACATAGAAGTGGACATCCATACTTTAGTGAAGCAGTCTGAAAACCCTCAGTGCTCACATTAAGTTCTAATTTCGGCCTACTGGTAATGAATCTTATTTCAACAATTTGGTCTGCTGTACCTTACTGTTATAGTTATGTGAGTGAAACTTTTAGTGTTTGGCCCTCAGCATCAATGGTCGAAATATTTTGGCCCCCAGTACTTATGAAGTTGGACAGGCCTGGCCTAGTAGCTAAAAGGGGTATAAACGCAGCTGAATTAAAAATAAGAAAATCCCTGAGGTAGATTTCGAAGTGCTTTTGGTTTAATTTATTGTCGCTGCGTAGCACTTCTTCTTCTTTAGCCTAGGCATGACAAACCCGCAATAATAACTGCAAAAAAGAGGAAAGAGCACTTTTTCAAATATTCAAATCTCGCCTTATATGAGAACTATCAAGAAACTAGTTATTGATTTGTAGAGTACTCATCAAGAGATTTTCAGGGATAACCCACAAGACGTAGTTTCAAAAATTTCGAATTTCCATCCCCCCACCCCTACTCGTACCCCCAAAACCCCCGAATCGTTGGTGTCACTGTGAACTCCATAGGGAGTACTCTAATTTATTCAAACAAAGTTTCCCTCTATACTTCATAGGGGCCGAGGTATAAGTTACATTTTTCAACATTTCAACCCCCTCCCCCGACCACCCCCTTGGGCCAATTTTGCTCATTAACGAACTTGTCCGAACTATTACGGCCGCTAGCGTGTAAAGATATATATATCACAAACATTTTTTTTTGAACAGGCGGTGGTTTCGTACTTAGAGAGGCATGAAACGTAAAGATATGAAAGAATTTTTCGATAGATATGACATGGTATCGATTGCAATAGGTAGATTTTTCTTCGAAATCTACCTGAAAAATCATAATTTATTTTGTAAATACCGTTAGCATGACACACTTCAGCTACGTGACAAATATGTTAAATGGAGAAAATTCATTATGCATATTTTACAATTCATGCTTCAAAGTTATTTTTCTCGCAGTAATAAAGAACTAAACCATAAAATTACGTATGTTTCAAGGCCCTATCTCTTTTAACCTTTAACCACGGAGAGGCTTATTCAGTAAAATTAACATGGACGTAAGTGCTGAGTGACCGCTCAGAGTTAAGGGGCCTTTAACAATGAAACATTTACAAAATGTGAATTTAATTATTATTCAAGCCAATTGATTTCTAAATGTTTAATTAACGAAGCATTATTCTTGCACCATCTTTTTAACAGGGTTTCCAAGGCACACATTTAGTTACTGAAACACAATTTCAATTAAATGGAAGGTTTCTATGATATGCTAATATTTTTCAAATTGGTAGTTAGATGGGAGGGTGAAGGTTCGATTCAGATAAAACACATATACCTATTTTACGTGAAAGGGACTAAGTACTTCATATCAATTTTACGTGAAAGGGACTAAGTACTTCATATCTATTTTACGTGAAAGGGACTAAGTACTTTATACATATAACATAATCTGTTCGAAAGCAGGGTGCTTAGGAAATTATTCAGACCGAAGAGAGATGAAAATTCGGGACTGGAGAAAACTGCTTAACGACGAGCTTCATAACTTGTACTCTTCTCCGATAATAAGGGTAATTAAATCACTGATGATGAAATGGGCTGGACAAGTTGCGCGCATGGGGAGGAAAGACATATCACAAAAGTATTGACTGAGAAACTCGAAGGGAAAAGACCACTTGGAAGACCTAGACGTAGGTGGGAGGACAATATTAGGATATATTTAAGGGAAGTAGGATTTGCGGGGGATGGTTTGATGAAGTTAGCATAGAATAGGGTTGAATGGTGGGCTCAGGTAAGCGGCAATGAACCTTCAGGTTCCATAAAATAGATAATACTCCTTTTGCTTGCTTAGGAATTGTCTATTGCCATTGAGTAATCAAGCAAGTAATAACTACTGTACACAAACTTTTATTTAGTATCATTCGCATCACACCTAGCCAGATATTGTTCACAGTATACCATTTTAAGTGGTTATGTTAAAAACTGCAGTACCTTAACTTACATATTCCCTTTAGAAATGGGACGGTAATTTTCTGAAAATGTTGACTGTTAAATCGCCGAAATAAGTCATCTTAACTGTCATCAGTCATCACGTACTAAAGTTAGACTCTCGGTCTAACAGTTTTATATGTCCCCGGCCGTTTACTCATTGTTATTTCAAAAATATTAGACTGAAAGAAACTTACGTGATCATGAACGTGATGTCTCACAGACCGCGCGTTTTAGGTTATAACACGGTTCCACTAACATTGAGGGGTAAGTGACATATATTAGGTAATAAAGAGTGTTGAGAAGGGAATATAATGGAGATAAACCACCTGTGAAGATAATATCCAGACAGTACCAGCGATTTATGTGTTTACTGCGGTCACACAGACCTCACGTATATGGTTAAGGGTTAATCCTCTGGTCAGAGGCAGTAGTTGCTACGAACATCTTCATTGCGCCCTTAATACGTAAATAAGAACCACAGTCAATAATAACCACTTAAGCATAAATTACTCTCATCGGGGGTTCTATTGCTCATGGTTTTTTAAAGACCAAAATTCAATTTTCTTGTTCTCCAAAGCTGTAGAATCCATTCTATAAGCATCTTTTTCTTTAAAGAATCGCTAAGAAAGTTCACGTCATTTAATCTGAAAACACGTCGCATAGAAACCCAGACATGAACCAATCTCCCTCTCACTTACAGGACAGACTTCAAAACTAGAGAATATTTCAGGTTTATACGTGGTCATCTGTTAGAAACTGCTTTGATGCAAATTAGTTTTTGTTTTCAGCAGGATCGAGATACTTACGTGAACTGTTTTAAAAAGAGTGTGTCCATTACCTTTAATCTTCTTATTATTTCATGCAGGTCACGTCTGTTTCTAGAGAGACTTGTTTTTTGGTGATTCAAGTCCATAAAGGTAGGATCCCGTAATTCTGTAAAAGATATATACTGCATTTAGAACTAAGGAAAACAATTCGTAGAAATAAAAGAATGCTTTCAACAAACAGTATTTCCGGTTTGTTATGAATGCATTACTTCTAAAACTGTAAACTTCTGCCTGCTTTGTACGCTGACGGCGGCTTAGAGCTTTTTTAAATATTATTTAGGAAGAAATTCCGGTATTTTACCAGTTTTGTTGTTTTATTTTGCTACGATGAGTTAGAGTGGATTTTATTCCCGTTCATGCCCTCTTGGTGGAAACTCTCGAACTTCCAATACCCAGTATCGGCATGTCATTTTCTACTTCCACGCAAGTATGTAATTAAATCAAAACTACTACATTTCGATATATTTGTTACTAGCTTAAAAGACCCGGCGTCGCCCGGTTTTTTTGTAATTTTTTTTGCCATTTTTATTTATTTATTTATTTTTTATTTACTATGAAAATTACAAATTATAAATTACAAATTAGAAAATACAAATTAATACAAAATTATTACAAATACAAATATAAATAATATAAACAAAATTATTACAATTACAAAAGAGCATTATTTACCCCGCATGAGCATAGCTCATGTTCGGGGTCAGTTCAGTTATACTAAAATTATATTTTGAACATTATATAAAAAGAAAACATACATATTTGGAAATTAACTTATGAAAGATTTTCGATTTTTAAATTCTAGGTCCTTATATAGGTATTTATAATTTGAAATAGGAAGAACGACTCAAACTATTCCCTCAGAAAACGCTTGATATAGTTTTTTATGGTTCATAGAGGATCTAGAATTTTGCATCCCATCGCTTGTACAGTGCACAGCAAGCCTGGTAGAGGTTCAAATAAGAAGAAACAGAAATTCCTGTAACATAAAATTGTAATATCGAGGCGGAAAATTTTATTTCCCACTCTCATGTTACCATAAAACTGTTTTGGGGATGAAATTAAACAGAAAGCAATATCACTTTCATACTTCTCTCTCCAAAAACCTGCGATACAATAATATACACATTACCATACCTCGTTTTGTTTTCTCTATGTCCAGGGTAGAGAAAGTTATGTAACTGCATTATTTTCGTGGATTTCATTCTGTAATATTTATTTATAACATGAATTATATTGATAACTTCTCTTATTTGTCAAACTAGCATTTCATTTTTTTTCCAAACCCATCTGATACCATTGGCAACAATATGTTCTGTGATTTGGATTTGATAATTCTGTGTAAAAAGGGATTAAGTATTCTCAAAAATATTTAATTTTTGGCATTTAAAATCGACATTTTGCAAAATCCTTTCTTAGTGAGCACCTAGATTATGAAACGACGGTACTATCAAAATTCCAAGTCTCTACCTGTTATAGTTTAGGCTCTACGTTGATTCCTTCAGTCAGTCAGTCAGTCAGGACAAAGCCTTTTATATATATAGAGATTGCAGATATGGAATACTGTATAATCAGATTGGTTAGTTGAAGTTTACAATTTCAATCTTCCAGTCTTCATTTCCTTTATATTTCCTAATACTGATTTGCAGTAAATCATCTGCAAGTTTGTCTCGGGATTTGTGACTGCTGCGCATGCGCTTAAGTAATCTATTTACTGATCGCCACCCAGAATACAATAAGAATACTTTTGAAGTTTGGTACAATACCAAAACCAACTAGAGAATCCCTCTTTGTAATTAATTTGTAAGGTCCGTAAATAGTGCTCTAATAGAAGACAACATATACTTGCAAATATGCTCTAAAATATGATCCGGAACCAATGAAGTATGCTCTATCATTTAAATAATTTTAATAAGTATCGCAGCTGAACATTAACATGTTTACATTGACAGCTTTACATTAACATGTTAGCTGAATTACATCATAAGTTACAAAATGTTTTTAAAAATAAGGTGAATACAACAAATCATAGTAAATTGAAAATAATGAAGTCCCATTATTATGCATTCAGTTCCGAAAACATTAGACTATGTACTACCAATTATTGTATAATAGGTTCTCAAAACATTCACTTTGAAAAATATCCAGCATAGGCCTATGTTTGAATAATTAAACGATATATGCCTATGCACAGATTTAAAATCTGTCAGACCGTTAAGAATGGGACTGTCCAGATTAAAAGAAGTGGATAAATACTTTAATATCAAGGAAAAAAGTACATAATTGGAAACCTAACAATATATGCTAAGTTATTTCTTCCATATCTTGTAACATTTTAATTCCAGCGTGTGATAGAGTCCTTTAATAAAAATATGGTTTATCATACAATTCCGGGTTCTTTAAATTAGGCCTACAATATTTCTGGCAGGAGTATTTTCACGTATTTTTGTTTTTTTCATTTGTAGAAACATATTATGCGAACATGTATGAGAACCGTTTAACGGAATTTCGGAAATAGAAACACTTGACTTCTCGTTTTTCTAACTTTTCCTCGATTCTGTTAAAAGACACGGGTATCACAAAATACTCAATATTTATACACTTTTAGTAAACTCGGCATGGAAGTTGGAAAATTTTAGAATTTCAAATTTAAAAAATATGACTGTTTTAACCCTTTCCCACTTACCTTGCATACTCTTGTCAGTCAAAAAATCTGCATCGGCCACTAAGATGAACAATGAAATAAATACTTGTGCAGTAAGGAGCATTTTGATTGTATCTGGGAACCCACAATATTAATACTTCCACAATCACTCGTGAACTGTTCGAATACGAAATTCCTTTAAATAGTAAGCACTTCGTGCAAATTGGAAATACATTAGCTAACAAATTCACATTGTACTCCTCGTTTCTTTTAAGTGTACTTCCCGTACGACACAATACTGTACATCCGGCAGAGGACAGAAGTTTCAATTGAACTGAACGTTTTCATAGGCTATTAGTCTATCATTATCAGTTTTTATTATATTTTTACATTCACATTTATCATATTTTTTGGCCCTTGTCCTTGATACCCTATATGCAGTAAAAGCTGTATACTTCAAATGTGTTTTCTTAACCATCTATTCATGCGAATGTTGAAACAAAATGTCAGCCTTCTCAATTTATTTAATTAATTTACGCATATTTTAATTCAGTAGAGTCTCAGTAATGTGGACTCGATGGGACCGATCTTGTCCAGTTCGCAGAAAGTGCGGATTAAACGGAATTTGCCTTCAAAGCACGCATTGTACTATGATACAAATTTTATATGGTGAAAATGTATTTATTTTTATTTAATTTATTGCACTGCAAGTGGGTCAATAACCCAGTGGCAGTGTTGCAATAAATACCAGCCATAAATATATACTAAAATGACACATTATACATACAGTTAAACATAAAATATCACAACAGCTATGTACATACCTGATAATTAAAATATATATATATGTGTATATATATATATATATATATATATATATATATATATATATATATCATCTCTTTCCATTCAAAACTGTAGCATATACAAATTACATACTGAGAATATTATAGGGGAAAAAAATATATTATACATTATCATATACCCTATTCAATATACTTTTATAAAGTTTGGCGTTAGCAGGAAACGTTTCGAAGATTTCTGTAGGTAAATCATTCCAATCCTGAACCCCTCTATTTCAAAAAGTAAATTGGGCAATATATGTTCTCTGAGATCTACCCCTTATTTTGTGTTTGTGGTCCTTCCTACTTTTGTAATCTGGTTCTTTAATTTTGCTGTGAAGCTCTTCCCATGCCGGTTGTTTCGTGTATACACAATACATACATTTTAATCTATTTATTTTCCTTCTAGATTCTAAAGATTTCCACCCTAGTGTTTTTAACATAGCCGTAACGCTGTCAGTTTGTTGGTGCTTATTCATAACAAATCTTGCAGCTTTTCTGTGCACCATTTCTGTGGTATTAGGCCTGCCTGATACGGATCCCATACACTTACAGCATATACCTTTATATAATTATATGAGAAAACATAGATTTTACGCTTTACGTAAATGAATTAATAAAATAAATATAAATGTGAATAAATTAATTAAAGATTCAAATTAACAATCAGAATTACCGATTTAGATAACTTCTCGGTTATCTGCCGTATTAAAATTATTTCAGCTTTCGGCCACTTTGACTGCGTGAATGTAATATAGGCCTATCTTTATTAAGATGAAGAGTCAAATTAGCCGAAAGCTTGAATTATATAACATTGATATGTCGGCGTGGGTGGCGCTGTCAGTATGGCGCTAACTTGCTGTGCCCAAAGACGTGGGTTCGATCCAGATCCAGATATCTTGTACATAAATGCAACAGTCCCATCTCTGTAGATTTATAGGCATGTGAAAACTCCTGCGGGACAAAATTCCAACACAGTGCCGTGAAAGCTTAACCATTTCACTGGTGCTAGCGTAAATATACGTCACCGAAAACATGGCATAAAAGTTGAGGTATTGAAGTAATAGAGTAATGCTCCATCTATATTAATAAAAGGAAGTGTCTGTCTGTCTGTCTGTCTGTCCGCGATGCCCAGCGAAATCTACTCAACGCACAGATCTGAAATTTTAATCATAGGTGAACTGAAGGGTCGGAAAATGCACCTCGAAGCCGGAATTTTAATTTTCGCTTTCGTTCTTGAGTTATGAGTGAAAAACGGGCAGAAAACGTGCATTTTTTGCGTTTTCGAAGCATCAGTTTTCAGTAATACATTTCAATGTCAAATCAATTACAGTTGGCTTTGGCTGTTTTCGTCATACCTTGGACATAAGAGCATCGCGATCGCTTGAATGTTGTAAGCTCACGCTGGTCGATTCATTTGTTTATAATGTCAAGGCACTCATATATCTGAAATTTTCAACGTAGACGGAAGAGGGATAATGAATAGCGTATAGGCCTAAATGGACAGACATTGATCAGTTTAGACGGAACTCACTATGCAGGGGTTTTCTGGGCCAGGGAACTCGATCGCTTGATTTTTTAAGTCCATCCTGGACGATTAATTTGTTTAGAATGTCAAGGCCGGTAGACATATGAAATTTTCAACCTACACGGAAGAGGCATAATCAATTATAGGCCTAAATATAGTCAAACTCACTATACAAGGGTTTTCTGGGACAAGGAACTAGAATCTGAGGTAGCTTTTACCAGGCGACGCTATCTAATCGTGGTATGTAGCCCACGTGATTTAGGTGTTAATAAATATAATTTAACTATTATGCTCTTAATTTTTAGTTTTTAATTTTTTAAATAATTATCGCGAGCGAAGACGCGGGCACATGCTAGTGTTAAAATATGAGGAATATTATCCACGCGTTAAAATTGTTGTTTATGAAAACCAGCTATTTCACTAAAATTATATTCGAACTTTTAAACCCGCTGATGCTAAATGATGAATGCTTATATTAATGAATGTTTAACTCTGATATGGCTATGGATATATGGGATGTGTTCCATGTATTCCATGTGATGGAATAACTTGAAATTACCGTACAAAAGCTTAATAAAGTTTTTGCACTCCTTAGCTAGTAAGTGTTACTTACGAAAGTTGTTTACATGGATCGTAACTTGACATTACCACACGCAATCTTGTTGCTAGGGGCGACGGGCGGAAAGTGACTTGTTGCTAGGGGCGACGGGTGGAAAGTTACTTTACCGCCCGCAAATGATTATTTGCGAGCAGAAATGACCAAGGCCTTCCCGCTTTATAAATATTCTGTTGCCATAAACAATAACAAATGCGAATCCCTTTCTGAAATAAGCACCATTCTTCAAGACTGTAGCCTATATACATAATATTTTCAGGTAATATCACAATTAATATAATTAAATTGATATAAGTAACCGTCGTGCAAAAAATAGCATGCAACACACGGACCGTAAAGGCATTTACGGGTCTCGAAAACTTAAAAACCCTCGGCTGCGCCTCGGGTTTTCAATCTGTTTCCTCGACCCGTAAACGTGCCTTTCCGCCCTTGTGTCGCAATATACTATTTCACACTTACCTTGTCTTACTTTCTATAGTCACTAATGTTGGATTTGAAAGGTAGTATTGTGTTTGTGACTAAAGTAACTCGTAGTACATTTTGTCAGTATCCGGAAGTCCTCCACAATGTTGTAAACTGATCACCAGGGCCTGGATTCTGATGACCTAAAATTGTTTGAAAAATGACCTATAAAATGACCCTAAATTTTAAAGAAAATGACTTAATAATTATAAAAAATGACCTAAAAACTGACATTTTATTTATAAAAAAATATTATTGTTCACACAAAGTTATAGACTAGTTTGTGCATAATTGTAAAAACTGTAATGTTGTGAATGTTCTTTTCTCACGGAAATTTATACTGGCACTGAGGCACAGGTGAGTCAAAATTCGGCACATCCTATTGTGGTCTGCCGGATTATATTGTTGTTTATTGAGAGAAAACAGTAGTTTGCACTCTCAGATCCAAGCAGGTGGCAGACTCTGGTGCCAAGTCAATGTAATAACAATAGTAATATAATACAAAATTTTGGAGTTTCTTTGATTCTCACTTCCGACTGAGACATGTCAACACATTAACGCCGAATTTTTCCTTCTCGCATTAAACAAACAACACTTCAAAGACACCACCGCTAGCGACGAAAAAGAGTTAATACACTCAATGTAAATACATGAAAATGACTAAATAAGGAAGCAAATGGCACGAAAATGACAAAATAATGACCTAGAATTGAAATAAATGCCCTAAAAATATAAAATTGCATAAAATGACAAAAAAAGACCTAGTAAAAATGTACTTCTATAATCTAGAGGCCATGATTAGGATTTATCCACAAGTTGGCAATGTCTATGCAGCATCAATAAAAAGATGACATGTCATTAAGGTAGAATCCGGGCCCTGCTGATCACATATGAATGTTATTTTAATAGTAGTATACACATCGTATTCTTAAAAATACATGATCTACTTTTATTTTGTAATTCGTATTGTATATTTTCTTGTATGTTAGAAATCCAAGAGTAACTTAATGCCTCATCTATGAGCATTCATATAATTTATATCTGGATGTTTTCTTAACATTCGAGGGTTGGAAGTATAATAGTGGCCACACATCTATAAAATCTGCTATTGCTAGATAGATATATAAGCATTCGTAAACCACAGATTAATATGTCTCTGTTGGACATTACATGAGAATATTATAGGAGAAAAATTCCTCCGACACTGGGCCTTGAACCCATTACCTTTGGCTATTTGCGCCAATGCTCTACCAGCTGAGCTAAGCCGGAGTTCAACTCACAGCGCCAGATGGAACCTCTCTCCTATAGGAACTCAGTCGCAGTTCAACTCACAGCGCCAGATGAAACCTCTCTCCTATAGGAACTCAGTCGCAGTTCAACTCACAGCGCCAGATGAAACCTCTCTCCTATAGGAACTCAGTCGCAGTTCAACTCAAAGCGCCACATGAAACCTCCCTCCTATAGGAGCTCAGTCGGAGTTCAACTCACAGCGCCAGATGAAACCTCTCTCCTATAGGAACTCAGTCGGAGTTCAACTCACAGCGCCAGATGGAACCTCTCTCCTATAGGAGCTCAGTTGGTAGAGCATTGGCGCGAATAGCCAAAGGTCCGGGGTTTAAGTCCCAGTGTCGGAGGAATTTTTCTCCTATAATATTCTCTGCTATTGCTAGCTCCCTCTCGAGTATGTAGCCGCTGCGGGGAAGTTCCCAGGCGCATTGTATTAATAATGACGAATCAAAACTGCACTAGCTTCCAGCCCTGACATTATAACATGCACATAATGACAGTGGCGTTTTAATGAGTAATACATCTTCCAGGGTTGAAAGTTCTCGAATAAAAAGAATGTTGAAAGTTCCCAAGATATCAAGAATCGAATAAAAGGTAAATGTGGAAATATACATAGGTAAAAAATTTAGGTGTTATTCATTAACACCATGTATAATTTTTCAAGGGTAGGGCTGGTTTGTTTGAATTTTATTGTTTCCTAGCTGTTGAGGGTAAGTGTGCAAAATTTCGTGTAAATTAGTCAAAAAAAGTTTTGTGTAAGGAATAAACATACATATCCACACACACATATATATATATATATATATATATATATTCACATATACATACATACATACATACATACATACATACATACATACATACATACATACATACATATGTGTACATACATATGTATACATACATCGAACTTGCAGACCAGCCAAGGATGCGGCATCAGACAACGCTCTAAATGGATGTTACAAGAAGATACCGAAAAGTGTAATATCCAGAAGAAAGCTTTTTTCTGTAGCAGAATGTCAGTTCAAGACTTTAAGTCTACAAAGAATCTTGAACAAGCCATTACAAAGAGAGAGAAAAATGTCACGAACGAATCATTGTCAATAAAAAATACAAAAAACTACTTGAATTATATTCACTGACTAGCTGACCCATCAAAGCTTCGCATTGTTAGATTTGTGTATATATAGGTTAAGTGAACACAATTTAAAGTCGATTTGATGTACTTCTATAAATCATCAGACGTCGAGCCAACAGTGAAAATATTTATATTAAACATATTCCTTCACTCGTAGTTTACTCTGATTATGTCTTAAAAAATGTAATTCTTCTGTTTCAATTTTGGAAAACATACAGTAAATAGCGGGCGTAGGGGATGCTTTCGCTCCTCTCATGCAGCGGGCTTCGGTTCGAATACTGGTCGGGACAAGTTACCTAGGTAAGGCTTTTTTCCGGGATTTTTCCTCACCTGTGAGACAAATGTCTGGTAACTTTAGGCTCTGGTAACTTTAGGCTCTGGTAACTTTAGGCCCTAGTGGTCCCCGGATATCATTTGGCAACCATTATCATCCTCATCCCATCCTCGCCTTGTTCAGAGTGAGTGCATGAACTACTTAACTTTACAACCCTATTTTGGCCCTTAGAGGCCCTTAGAAGACAAATATTTTGAAATCCTTTCTTAGTGCGTACCTAGAGCCTAGGAGCAATATGTGTACCAAGTTTCACGTTCCTATAATAATAATAATAATAATTTATTTGCCTATAGACTTTTACATAAAAAGTATCAAGCATCGTCAGAATTTAGTTGACAATAAAAAATAAAATTATTTACAAAAATACACTTATATACAAAAGAAACAATTTACAAAATTACAATTATTTAAAATTCATCTAGTCTATAAGGGCATTTTAAGATTAAATAATTTTTTACAGATGTAATAAATTGTCTACCCTTTTTTTCTTTTATTTCATGTGGTAACTTATTATATAATAGGCCACCCTTAAGTAATGGATCTTTACCGGTAGACGTTTTATTTGTAGACACCCTGTGATAGTCAAATTGACCTCTTGTACAGTGCTCATGAATATCATTATTTAGGGACAGAGGTTGCTTCAGGTTTCTAATACATAGGATTAATTTATATATGTACATGCCAACTACTGTTAATATTTTTTTACTTCTAAATACATCTCTACATGATTGCCTATTGTTTAAACCATAAATGCATCTTAAGCTCCTCTTTTGCAAAACCAAAACTCTATTTAAGTTACTGATTCCTGTAGCTCCCCAGATCTCAATACAATATTCTAAATGTGATTGTATCACCCCAAAGTAAATACACCGTAGTAGTTCAGGACATAAGAATGCACGGAGGTGTCTAATCAGGTAGATGTTAGAACTAAGTTTCTTACATATATTATCGACATGATTTTGATATGTTAGGTTTTGGTCAAGGTAAATACCTAAGAATTTGATGTTTGGAACCCATTCAATCTGATTGCCATTTAGGGTAATATTTAACCAGTTATTATTTTGTTTTTTACAGTGCTGAAATAATACTAATTTTGTTTTATCCACATTCAAATGTAGGTAATTGTGTGTGAGAAATGTAGATATATCATTTAATGAATTATTGATAGTTACTTCAAGTGTTGCAAAATCCCTACCAGTACATATCAGAGATGTGTCATCAGCATATGTTGTTAATTTATAATTTGGTGACTGTGGATAGTCATTAACATAAATGAGGAAAAGTAAGGGACCCAACACCGACCCTTGGGGTACCCCTGCTTTCACAATCTCATATCTAGATTTTATTGTATTCATACAGTTACCATCTTTCCAATATATTTCGCAACATTGTTTCCGGTTAATTAAGAAAGATTTTAAAATATCATGTATTTTTCCTCTAAGACCATAACACTCAAGTTTATCTAAAAGTAGTTCATGACATACGGTATCAAAAGCCTTACTCAAGTCTAAAAAGACACCGGCTGTTTTGTGGTCATTTTCGAGGTTAAGTAATAGTTCATGAATAAACTCAGTAACTGCAGTCGCAGTTGAAAATCCTTTACGAAAGCCATGTTGTGCATTTATAAGTATGTTGTTATAATTCAGGAAACAATTTATACGTGCTGTTAGAACTTTTTCAATAATCTTACCAAAGATAGATGTTAGGGTTATCGGTCTATAATTTGCTACATCAGACACACTACCTTTCTTAAAGACTGGTCTAACTATACTGATTTTCAGCACTTCAGGAAATATTCCCTCATGCAATGAGCAATTTATAAGGTAAACCAGTATGCTAACAAGTGAATTTATGCATTTTTTAAGCATAATGGTTGACATACCATCCCATCCACTCGAACTCTTATTTTTAAAACCCATAATTATATTTGTTATTTCACTGCTATTTGTATCCTGTAAGTATAGTGAATTAGCAATTTTATTTATTTTAGACCTCTCTGAATTTGTTGCTATATGAGTTTCTAAGTTTGTACTACAATTAATAAAGTGATTATTAAAAATGTTACTAATTTCAATCGGATTTTCTATTTTTCTCTCATCCTGATATAGAAGGATATTTTTTGTTTCCTTTTCTTGCCCCTTAGTCCCTGAATTTACAATTTTCCACATTTCTTTCGTTTTATTATCTGAGTTAGAAATTTTGCTTGAGCAAAGGTTAATTTTAACCTGTCTCAAGGCCTGTATGTACTGTTTCTTATATTGTTTATATAGCTTATTGTATATTTCAGACTTAGTACTATGGAAATATTCAAACATGTCCTTCATTTTATTACGTAGAACTCTAACCTGATATGGGATCTTAGGTTTCATAAAATTTTTATTTCTAACTGGCATCTTCACAATTGGACACGAGCTATCTATATTATGCATAACAGTCTGCAAGAATACCTTCCATTTGTCCTCACTATTAGTTGCACTATAGATTGTTTGCCAATCTTCTTGTGCCAGACATTCTTGTAGCTGGGCTAATCTACTATGCCTAGTATCCCTTCTAAGATTTATTACTTCATTCTTCTTTATATTAGAACAATTAAAAATATCAATCATTTGAGATGAGTGGTCTGATATATGGAAGTCCCTATTTATAGTTGAAAATTCTGTTCTTTCTAAGTTTGTTATAATATGGTCAATCGCCGAGCTACAATGACTAGTAATCCTAGTAGGCCCTAAGTCAACATCATACAAATTATATGAGTTTAAAAGATCATAAAACCCATCATTTTCAAAATTAATATTAAAATCACCTAAAATTACAGATTTATGATTGATTTTGGCATACCTTTTTAAAATTTTATCAAAATTTATAAAAAAATCAGCTGTTTTAGCATTTGGGGACCTGTAAACTCCCAATACTGTGATGAGGCCTAATTCAGTATGTACTCTAATACCAGCTGTTTCAATCAACATATCAATAGAAGAGCTTTCAACATTTTCCAATCTGTCACATTTTATTCCTAGCTTAGCAAGTATTAAAACACCTCCACTTTTATGAGTCTTACGACAATACCTAGATATTAATTTATAGCCATCCAAATCTAAATTAGGCCTACTCATTAATTGCTGTTCAGTCAAACCATGTTCAGTTAGAACAATGATGTCTGGATTTATATCACTAAGAACACTACCTATTATATCAATTTTATTTGAGATGTACTGGACATTCTGATGTAGCATTCTAAGCGTAGTTTTATTTACCTGTTTACTACTATCACAGGGGTCACTTGGTTTCCCAATGTATCATTTTCAGTTTGCATATCAGTTTCCAAATATCCTAGACCTATGATTATCTGACGTTTTCTCCTTTTAATGCAATTTATTTCAGAAGATATAGATATTGCCACTTGCTTTTTTCCACGATTATTCAGATGTTGTCCATGTTTTGTATGCAGATCACGATCTAGTCTTCCTACATCAACTACCGTTGTATTAGGGAAGAGAGAACACAGTTTCTTTATTTTCCTATTTGTCTTCCTAACTTCCACATTTACACACGACCAATATTCCTAGGCTGTATAGTTTTTGAGAAACTGTGATCAGTAGGGACCAAATTTTTAGGGTTTTAAAAACAATGTTTTAGGTTTTCCATTTGGTGAAATAGTTTTTTTTTAGGTTTTTTGCTCAAAATATCGTCTTCGGGTAGAATAATATTGGTTTAATGAATTTGAATGTGCTACATAGGAATCTATACATAATACTTGTAAAGTTTAACTTAACAAAATTGACTTAAATTTGTGTAAACTTGCTTTAGTACAATATTATACAATTGAAGAAAAAAAGCATAAACAATCAAAAGAAGCAGTGAAAATAAGATTGCCTCACATTTCCTGGTTACGGTATATCACTAAATATCTTTGAAGATTCTCAACTGTGAAGTTCTTCCTGTTATCTCTTAGTTAATAGTTAATACTGTATCTAGACACTACCCTTCTCAGGATTCGAATCCGATGCTTCTAATTTAGTGAGTAAAATACTTCATGGTTGGATGTGGATAATGTGAAACTGATTATTTTCCTTTCTTCGGTTGTTACGCATGCTAACCGCACAACAGATCAACTAGGGACGAAAACTTCCCCCCTTTTCTAGAAAGGTAAATAACACTTACGTGTTTCTGGCAGGCTTGACAAAATATTACTTTCCCATCTGTAGTGAAATTCAGATCGTCGCCAATCCACTAGTGCCGTAATAAACTCGATTTCATTTGTTTCGGCATAATTAACACATCTACTTAAAACTCACAGTGTGACCACTCAGTATGAATAACAGGGAAGTACTAAAGGCAAACAAGCGCTTTAAAACACAGAAATCTATATCCTTGTTCATACACGGCAACAATGGTTGTTTACGAATATTTTAAAAGGAATACGCGGTACTCTTACACTTCCTCTCTAGATACTGTCCATCCTAGACGACAATGGGTTGAACGAAACGCTGGTAGTATTAATTTCAACTCGACAAAAATTATTGTCTCTCCGCAAAATACCGATTTCTCAACCGACAAACAAAAAAGACAAAAATATAGCCTAAATTAGATATTTTAGGTTTTATATCCCGTTTAGGTATATTTAGGTTTTTACACCCCATTTAGGTATTTTTAGGTGCTACAGAATTAATGTGGGTGAATCCTATGGACATGATTCGAAAAAGTGTATGAGCGCTTTTTGTTTTGGAAGTAAGGAAAAAAATAGGTAAAAACCTAAGAATCCGGTCCCTAGTGATCAGTCAGTGAGTCAGTGGGTTTTGGATTTTATATATAGAGATAATCATAATGGAAAAACGACACCTTCTGGCAATGTACAACACGAAAAAAGTGTCAACAATTTCTTGTGTAATTTATTATAATGGATCTAACAAAACCTTCTGTTTCTTAGAATGCATGTAACATGACTAACACCACTTTGGCTTTAACCCTCTCATATATACATACATCCTTGCATAAATACATATATACCCATACACTTTATATTTTATATTATACTAGCTTAAAAGGCCCGGCGTCGCCCGGGTTTTTAATTTTGTAATTGGAAATTAACTTATGAAGGACTATGGATTTTATAAATTCTAGGTCCTAATATAGGTATTTATAATTTGAAATAGGAAGGACGACTTATCACACTCAAACTATTCCCTCAGAAAACGCTTGATATAGCTTTTTATGGCTCATAGAGGATGTAGAATATTGCATTTCATCGCTTGTACAGTACACAGCAAGTCTGGTAGGGGGTCAAATAAGAAGAAACAGAAATTCCGGTAACATAAAATTGTATTGTCTTTGCGGAATATTTATTTCTCACTCTCATGTTACCATAAAACCGTTTTGGGGATGAAATTAAACAGAAATGCAATATCACTTTCATACTTGTCTTCCCAAAACACATTTCCTTACCTCGTATTGTTTTCTCTATTTCCAGGCTAGAGAAAGTTATGTGACTGCATTATTTTCGTGGATTTGATTCTTTAATATTTATTTATAACATGAATTATATTGATACCTTCTCTAATTTATCAAACTTCCATTTCATTTAATTCCAAACCCATCTGATACCACTGGCAACTATATGTTCTGTGATTTTGTTTTGACTATTCCACTCATATGCCGCGTGTTTGATATTGACCAATAACGTTTAGCAAATCCTCGGATATAGACCAATCACGGCCGTTTATCTTACAATATTCTTGTAGGAATCGCGAGGATAGCATTTTATCGGGTTAAACACTGAACTGTAACAGTATCGGTATGCAGTGATACTAGATTACGTCATCCATTGTCGGCGCAAAATTGAAAACAGAAATGGCAGCCTCAAGTTTGGTAATGCATCTGTTGACGAAATTGACATTATTATAAAGGAAGCTAGGCCACAAAATACCGAAAGAAATAGAAAATGCATATGGATTCAGTTCCAAAAGTTTTGTGAGGAACATAAGTACGAATTGACTAAAGAAACTGAAATGCAACAGATTACTCATATATTAAAATTACGTTCTTGAATTAAAATGTGTCTTTATTTCGTATCTTGATTTTTAGGTTAACTACGGCATTTTATCAATATACGTTGGTAGTGCTTCACTACGGTATTTTGTCAATATACGTTGGTAGCATTGATTAGTATTCCATTATGGAGACTGTTCATTTATTTAGTATGCCGTGATCTGACAACTGACAGTATTAATTATTTCATTTTAAACTAACAAGAAGAAAGTAATTATTATTCATGTAATCTATTACATTTTATTCGTGAAATAGCCTTAATAAATCCAACTCGAGGTTACGAGTTTCATAAGATAAATTCGCTCCTGCTGCGCAGTCGCGAACCTATCGATAAACTCGTAACCTCTCGTGGGATTACCTATGATAATCCTGTGTAAAGGGATTAAGTATTCTCAAAAACATACAATTTTTGGGATTTAAAATCAAGATTTTTCAAAATCCTTTCTTAGTGAGCACCTACATTATGAAACGAAGGTACTGTCAAAATTCCAAGCCTCCACCTGTTATTGTTTAGGCTGTACGTTGGTTGATTCTCTGTCAGTCAGTCAGTCAGTCAGTCAGTCAGTCAGTCAGTCAGTCATTCAGTCAGTCAGGACAAAGCCTCATATATATATAGATTATTTTATTTTGTAGTCTTTCTGCACAACGCAGATTGCCTTGCAGACAAAGAATATCTTTCAACAAAGTATACACAAAAAATTACAAGCTTTCAGTTAGATCATAAACATAATGACAGGAAAATTCAAATAATCAGCAATAAAAACCATTAAACTAGAAAAAAAAAAGGAAATCTGTCCAGCTTAATTGTTGTTATTGTAAAGGTGGTTTCTTAAGATTTGGATGGATCCCTTAAGTGATAATAACGCCACTTCATTGTACAGATTTTGTGACAATGAGAAACGTTTACAGAAGGAAATAAAGAACAGGACAAAGTAAATTTGTCAAATGACAAGATTGGTATACCACTCATCTTATAAACTCGTGCTGGACTGCACAGAAAACATCTAATCAAATATTAGACCTAAAGTTTATTTCTTATACCTCATTCTGCAAATTTACAGGAAGCATACATTTTTATCATATTTTCTTTTCCGTCATATTATTACAAAGTTGAGACAAATTACTGTATAGGCCTATATACATTATCAATTTAAACGTTAAAATTATACTATTTTGGATCATATATAAATTTATTTAATCGTACCACCTCCATGAATAGCGTAGTGCATTTGTCTTAGTGCGTCTGTTACTCTTTACTTGAACTAGAAGCCTTATCGTCCTTTAAATCTTGTCTCGCTTCGAAGCATTCTTCAGCTGAAAATTAATAAAAAATAAATGTTAATGAACATGTATAACATTTGCTAACTCATATCCAATACTCAA
This sequence comes from Ectobius pallidus, assembly GCA_964059195.1. Lineage (NCBI taxonomy): Eukaryota > Metazoa > Arthropoda > Insecta > Blattodea > Ectobiidae > Ectobius > Ectobius pallidus. Next base: position 142,257,831 of record CAXKWD010000008.1, read on the forward strand.
ACGAGCTGTAATACATCCCAATTTATTTTATTATATAAAAACTAATGTGCTAAACATAATTGAGGCAGGAATAATATGCTCATTTATTATACTTACATTCCACTTGCGCTTCTTTAGGGCAGTACTGAAAAAACAAATTAAAATAAGTGGAAGTCATATCCTCTGAAGAACCTTCGTTTATGTGAACTGATCAAGTATTTATTTTACCTTCCGAATCATGAACATACAATTTATTATATTATATTTTCCCGGGCTACTAACCAGGTGGTGAAAAAAAATATATATATAATATATTACCAGCACCAGGAAAAATTCAAAGCACATTTCATACAATTTATTGTTCATTGGGCCCTATATTATGAGTGTAAACACTTGAAAATTGCAAAATGGCCACACAATTTTCTTTCTCTCTTAGATGTGGTTTTATCGCTCCGCTTTTCAGTAATTACGAGCCCATACACCGTAAAAGGGATAATCTCATCAAAACAGGGACATGGAGGGCCTCCCCGGGTTTGGCTCTACACCGGGGCCTACTCTGAGACAACAAGGACACCTAGGACCAAACATATAATTTTCACACGCATTCACTCTAAAGAAGGCGAGGCTGGGATGAAGATTTTAATGATATTGATGACCAAATGATATCCGCGGCCGGAAGGTCCTAAAGTTACCAGACATTTGTACCATAGGTGAGGAAAAACCCTGGAAAACCCATCTTCTATCAGTTCCAGATGTGTTGAGAAAAGAAGTAAACAGTAATTTTAACGGCAGAAAAATGCTGTTCACAAGCTACGAATACTCACGTTGAAATGTATAGAAACAAATAACACGAAGGGCTACTTTCAAAATTAATTATTTTAGTACTGATCATAACATTCACACAATACTTTCAAAATTATTTTTTGCACTCCTTAGCTAGTAAGTGTTACTTACGAAAGTTGTTTACATGGATCGTAACTTGACATTACCACACGAAATCTTGTTGCTAGGGGCGACGGGCAGAAAGTTACTTTACCGCCCGCAAACGCTTATTTGCGGGCTGTAATGACCAAGGCCTCCCCGCTTTATAAATATTCGGTTGCCATAAACAATAACAAATGCGAATCACTTTCTGAAATAAATATCAATCTTCAATAGTGTATATACATAATATTTTCAGGTAATATAGCAATTAATATAATTAAATTGATATAAGTAACCGTCGTGCAAGGCGCCTCGGGTTTTCAATCTGTTTCCTCGACCCGTAATAGTATATTGCGATACAAGTGCCGTAAGGCACGTTTACGGGTCGAGGAAACAGATTGAAAACCCGAGGCGCAGCCGAGGGTTTTTAAGTTTTCGAGACCCGTAAATGCCTTTACGGCCCGTGTGTTGCATGCTATTTTTTGCACGATGATTATTTATATCAATTTAATTATATTAATTGTGATATTACCTGAAAATATTATGTAAATACATTCTTGAAAATAGATGTTTATTTCAGAAAGTGATTCGCATGTGTTTGTTGTTATGGGAACCGAATATTTGTCCTGGGGGCCGTGCCCATAAAGGCTTGTATTATGAAGTGTATCGTAATGAATTATGACGTAGCGCTTGGACCGTAAGTAATTTAACCTCATCGCAACCGCCCTTAGCAACAGGACTGTGTGGGAATGTCAACTTACGATCCATGTAAACAACGTTCGTAAGTACCACTTACTAGCTAAGGAGTGCAAAAACGTGCTTTTCCGCCCTTGTGTCGCAATATACTATTTTTTATGCCTTTGATGTTAACGTATTCACTAATCACAAGGAAAATGTAGACCTGTGAACCGAAAGAATGTAAATTGTGTTTAAGGTTGCGGGGGGGGGGGGGCGTGTCTTAATGAGGTTGACCTCTCCTCAGTAGAGTGTGAACATTAAAGGCAAGATCACATATCTACGTTATCGATCCGCATCTTTGTTTCAAGACATCTGGAATGGACAGCAGGTAACTTGACCCAAGCAGGATTCGAACCTTGGTCCCCTGTTTGAGAGGAACAAACGTGTCCCCTGAGGCACAGCTTTGTATGGGGCATAATAATAGCTAAAAGTATTAAATTAACATTTTTAGAATTTCTTCCATGTAATGGCCAGGTGCAAGGTTTCTAATAATAATAAAATCACGCAAACTGATATAACAAAGTGTCAGAATATTTTTTTTTTTATTCAGTGATAATCAGGGCCCGGATTCTGATGAGTGATGACTTAAAGTTGTTTGAAAAATTTTAAAGAAAATGACTTAATAATTATAAAAAATGACCTAAAAATATTTTATTTATAAAAATTATTATTGTACACACAAAGTTATAGACAAGTTTGTACATAATTGTAAAAACTGTAATTAACTGTAATGTTGTGAATGTTCTTTTCTCATGGAAGTTTATACTGGCACTGAGGAACTGGTGAGTGAAAATTCGGCACATCCTTTTGTGGTCTGCCGGATTAAATTCTTGTTTATTGAGGGTAAACAATAGTTTGCACTCTCAAATCCAAGCAGGTGGCAATGCCAATTATATCGTAAGTTTTATGCAGTCCCAAAGCCTGATATTACACTGATATTACATATTGTTTCTCAACTGTTTGTTGACAGATGAATATGATGTGAATTTTATTTGATCAATTCAGTGCAATTTTCAGAAATTGTATAATGTTTCAAGGGAAGGAATGGTTTGTTTGGATTTTTATTATCAGCGATATTTCAAGGGTTAAACCATCAATATTTTACAGCATGTGCCCGCGGTTTCGCCCGCCATAGTTAATTGACTCCAGGATTTTTAAGAAATTTATACTGGCAGCTTATTAAAAACGTTCGTGGTTCAGAGCTATAAAAATTGTAAGTAAAAATAAAATTAGAATATTTGTTCATTATGTTCATTTCACTTAGGCCTTATATAATAAAGAAACGGTTTTCCTAATTTTGTACTCGTCGTGAAAGTTTACACTGCGAGAGACGAACATCGCCGAGTATACCCGATCAACACACGAAGCGGGCGAGCGAGTGAGCACGTTATTTAGGGCCGTTGAATTGTATAAGAGTAGATGTGACTGTTAATTACTCATTAATTGGGTACCGGGCAACTGATTTGGTCCAAATGCAATAGGCTTCTTCCCATGGACGTCATAAATGCGTTTACGATGTTTCTCGAAAATCCGGTAAAGCGTATTTGAGTTATCGCTCCTTTCTAATATCTTACCATAAAAATAGTCACTAAACTGGGCATTACTCCGGTACCGGTAAACCGACTTGGTCCAATATCAAGTGGCTTCTTCACATAGACGTTATAAATGGGCATACCAAGTTTCATGAAAATCCGATCAACCGTATTTGAGTTATTGCGATTACAGACACATGGACGGACAGACATTTTCCTGTCCCCACACACAATCCATAAAGTACCATACTGACACTTAATAAAATAAGGTAAATTGATATAACAAACTTCCGGAATGCTTTTGTTTAATCAGTGATAATTGCAATTAGGGGAGAGTATTGTTCCTTGAGCCATTTTTTAATGTGCTGCCTTTAACCCGAATTCTAATAGCATTTCCTTAGTTAGTCTCTTACCAATGTACTGTGCTTTCTTAACATATTGGCGTTTGTTTTAAGTATGTACTCCAGTAAAAAATAAGTGTAAGAAAATTAAATTATACTGCACAGTGGCTCAAGGTGCAACACCTTCATGTACCATGGACCATACTGCATAAGTGCATAATCAGAAATTTCCGGAGGCTGAAGCCTATGCGAAGTGTATGGGGGGGGGGGTGTTACTATCACTACACCAGCAGCTCTTGCCTTTTCCAGAGCGTCAATAGACGGATGTGTCTCGTGATTGTCCAAGATCAAGAGAACCCTATTTTCTTCAGTTAAGAAAATGGTCGAGAAACTTTAAAAATGTTGCTTCATTTGACCACCCAGATAGATTAGCAGCTCCTATACACCCTGGAAGGCCACCAAACAACATTCTGTCCTTGAAATGAACACGAGGGAATATGAACATAGGAGGTAGTTAGTTTCCAACAGCATTCACAGCTCCAGTCATAGTGACTAGTTGCCCTCTTTCGGTTGATGTTGCACTTCCAATCTGTTTTAGACTTTTAGGATCAATTATGTTTGACATCGTTAGGCTCAATAACTCAAATCGTTGACATTTCACCATTAGGCCAGTCTCGTCCAAGTTCCATATGTTTTCGAGAGGAATGGGGCAAAATCTGTTGTGAACATTTTTGATGTTATCGAAGAAACATTTTCTTCTCTGGATCATTCGAATTAATTTTCTTAAGAGCATTTTTCAAAACTCTTGCGGCAACATGCTCCTGGGTTTTACTACGAGTCATTGTTGTCCTGACAGCCATAATAGAACACATACAAATAAAATATAATGTAACCTCTTGCACCATGGTCCGCCGGCTCAAGGTACAAAACGCAGTTGTGGCTCAAGGTACACGATTGTTTGTTTTCACACAAATAGGGCTATTTGTGTATTTAAATAACAAAATGTATGGTCATTTTACTCATCAAATAATAATGAATCCAATGGATATTTGGAAAAACATCTTTATGCACAAGATAAAGTTCAATTATCAAGCAACTGGGGAGGAAAAATTTTAGTTTTCACCAGAGAAAAAAAAAACAACTTTTTGGTCTTGCACACGCAGATCTGAAGTAAACAAATCCAGACTTGCACAGAGAATGCCTGAGGCCACGAGAAGCATATAGTTCTACGATTAGCGCTCTAGATGTCAACAGTTCTCAGATATTAGAACTGGTCCAAGGTACACTATGATCTTGGTACAACACTCTCCCCTACGATATGCTGAAAATGAGTTATTTTTTAAACCTATTTCCGAGTAAAGCTCCAGATCGATTCATTATGCAGGGCTTACGGAAAAACAAAGGTCTCAAGTTTGATGAGCATGTATGAAGGATTATGTGGGTAGTGTTATATGTCAAAGCTAACTGAATTGCAACTTCCAAAGCCACTTATGAACACTGTAAAACAATATGTTGTTATGAGAACTGATTTGCGTTTGATAAGTTGTTTATAATATTTCACCATAAAATAGGCTTTAAATAGGGCATTACACCGGTACCGTTCAATCAATATAGTCCAATATCAATATGCTTCTTCCCATGGATGTTATAAATGTGTATACCAAGTTTCATGAAAATCCAATAAAGCGTATTTGAGGTATGAGGCGTACAGAAAGACGGACATTTTCCTGTCCACCACACAATCTCTGAAAGTACCAATACTACTACTACTACTTCTAATACTGATAATAATAATAATAATAATAATAACAACAAAATCAGGTAAACTGATGTAAAAAAGTGCCAGTATGTTTTTGTTTAATCAGTTATGACTGCAATTATGATATACAGAATATGTTTTTTTTTTAAATTGATTTCCAAGTTAAGCTCCAGATTTATTCATTAAGCAGGGCTTACGGAAGAAGAAAGGTCTACCATCTCGGCCACCTGGGTCATTTTAACGGTCTAGTTGGATAAGAGCATGTAAAACAATAGTGTTTTTTGTCATAGCTACCTGTATTTTAATTTCCAAGGCCTTATAAGATCACAGTAAAACAATAGGCTATGTTGTCAAGATAACTGATTTTCATTTTTTTTATAAATTCTTTCGAATACGTATATTGCCATAAAATAGGCACTAAATTGAGCATTACTCCGAAACAGATCATCCGATTTTATCCATTATGAAAAGACGTCTTCCCATGGACATTGTAAATGTGTATACCAAGATTCATAAAAATCCGGTAAAGCGTATTTGAGTTACCGCGTCTTTAAAATATACACTAAATTGGGTTTTACTCCGGTACCGGTCAACAGATTAGGTTCAAATTCAATAGGGCACTTCTCATGGACGTCATAAATTGGTATACCAAGTTTCATGAAAATCCGTTACAGCGTATTTGAGTGATGGCGCCTTTCTATGAGAAAGGCGCCATAATCTATTAAAATAGGCACTAAATTGGGCATTACTCCGGTACCGGTGAACCGATTTGGTTCAATATCAATAGGGTTCTTCCCATCGACATTATCAATGTTTATACCAAGTTTCATGAAAATCCGAAAAAGCGTACTTGAGTTAAGGTGCGTACAGACGCACGGACAGACATTTTTTCGTCCCCCACACAATCTCATAAAGTACCATACTGGCACTTAATAATAATAATAATAATAATAATAATAATAATAATAATAATAATAATAATAAAGTAGGGGTCCTAAGATGAAGACTGGGCGAGAGGTCCAACTTCATAAATCCCCCTTGTGGAGATACTTACCACTGAAAACATTATCCTAACGCAGTCTAAAACTCCCCTGAATATAGCTCGACAGGTGATTGATTCATCTTCCACAACTTTATACATGTCGTCTTCTGAAAACGGAGTAGAAGGAAGTTAGTAACTAAATCGTAACTAGTAACTAAACGCAGCAAACACCTATTCTTATGCGGTATGTTGTATTACCTGCAAAATCAGAGCAAAATTCAAAATGTTTCCCGGCTTCTGCTTTTCCCAATTTCGACTCATACATGCTCAAGACGTACTGACGAGCAGCGTCTTCGTTTACATTATGAAAAGAATCTATCTGCAAAAGTAATGTAAATGTTTATAACATAAGAAACGTTGTATCCTAATCCAGTATGTACTACAGCTATAGTTACCGAAATGTGTGTGTGCCAAGAATGTTCAAAATGTTGGGAAAAATTAAAACTAAAAATATGTTATAACAGTTAAATGCCTGTAAGAAAATATAAATGTGACCTTGCCAGGGAAACCCGACCATAATACCATAGGAAAAAAAAAACTGTCGGAGTATAAAATGTTGTTTTTAGATTTTGACATCTATTGGTTACATTCTCATACATTCTCATATCACAATCAACATAAAGACAGCATTGTCAACCTTAGGGTCTAGTATTTTCAGTTTGAAATGGGGTCTACACTTTAAGAAACCTATCCATAAGTCACAATGGAAATTTAACATGGTCCATAACGTTTTCTTTCTTACTTCTCATGACAGAAACACTTGCTATGGTTCTAGTTGGAAATTCTGTTAGTGTTGAGCATGGTATCACACAGGGACGTAGCCAGGATTTTGGTTCGGGAGGGACCCATCGGAGTATCCTGGTTTTTCTTTCTTTTTTTCTAAAGTGAAACCTTTAGATTTCATTTTATTGACTTCTTTCAGTTACAAACGTTTTTTTTTTAAATAAAGAACACACTCTTTACTGTTCCAAAATAATATTTGAATGAAAGGTATTAAAATGAAATTTGAAGGTGTGTTTACAACTGTTAGTAAGTTGGCTACTGTTAATATAACATAAAATGTCATGAGGTTCATAAAACGTGTTATTTAAGAATACTAAATGACAAGTCTGTACCTCAGAGCCAAAGGAACGTAACTCCAAATTTCATATTTTTTTGTTTTTTTTCATATTCTTTACTAACTTCTTGACCTCTATAGAACCAATTAATATTAAATCCATAATTTCATTAGAAACCAAGATATTGAGAGCCAAATAGTAGTAACTCCATTCCCCTTTATTGTTCATAATTTTGTTTTTCGCTCCTCCTGTAAAATTTAGTTTTTGGCAGTTACGCTCGTTTGGCTCTGAGGTACAGATAGTATATTTTTATTAGGTAAAATTTTCGTACGTTTTGTTATTTGGGTTCACTCCCTGGCTACGTCCCTGTTATCACAGTACTCTGAAATCATTGTTCAAGACACGGATGAGTTACTTATCTCTGGAGAAAAATTTATAATACTTTACTTTTTGAACAGTAAAGTGTCAAAGGTCGTAAAAACATCAATTTTTTAGCTGGAGGTATAATTTCTTTCGTAGAATTGTCAGAATTTTATGATGAAATTGAATCCATTCCCTGGCAGGGTCATAATTGTTCTATCACGTCAGATATGAGTCTCCTTAGTTCTCGTAGCTTCTTGCTTTGTTTTCTCAATCCTTAACTTAATAGACATGGTCCTTCCCATAATGATGTGACCTTTCATCATCCATCTGAGCAAAAGCGTTTATACTTACCAAACCCAGCTTTTGGTCTAGACACGCCCCCATACACTGCAAAGAGAGAACATGGTCAATAATATTTTTAAAATAAATCTATAATATTATATTATAAAATTTTATTATGTCGGTGAGCTATTATAGGTAGACATAGTAAAAAGTTGTGTACACAATTGCTTTGTAAAAGAAATATGACAATCAACATAATAAATATATAGAGCAATGGCAACAATAAAACATGTAAAAAATACTGAGTAAACTTAAATATAATAGTAAAATAATAATAAAATATAAAATTACAGAAACCCTGAAGTCATGACAAAAAATAATTAAAAGTGTCTTATTGAAAAAATAGCGTTTCAGTTTTCTTTTGAATGAGTTAAATTCTTCTTATTATTATTATTATTCTTATTATTATCGTGATGTAGGATGGCATCCTGTTTATTTCCCCTTTATTCCTCAGATGAGTCATGTGTACTGTCTTTCCATCTCGTAGCAGGTCTTCCTCTTAATCTTTTTCCGTCTGGTCTGCTTTCTTGAGCCTTTTTTGCTAGGCGATTGTTTTCCATTCTATCAACGTGTTCTTTCAAAAATTTTCTTCTGTCATTGGTAAATTTAGTTATGTCCTGAATTTGGCATTTGTACCTAATTTCTGTATTGTGTTAAATTCATTTAAATTCATTTACATTAATTATTTTTTATGGTAACTTATTAATAACAAGGCTAATCGTGTGCATATGCTGCTCTCTAACAAGTTATTTATGGTTTAAGGGTTAAAAACGTAATTTTATTTTGCGAGTAGTAATGATTACGAGAACAGCGTGGCAAATTGATGGTATTTTTAGGAAAAATTAATATTGTGAAATATTATTAAATATTATTCTAATGAATTACGCACCGCAGAGGCAGCCATGTTGCAGAGCGCAGACAGCTGACAGCTGTTTATGATTTCCTCTTGCACGGCTGCCAACATGAAAACATTTTTCACCCACAAAATATAACGACTTTTGCATTCTCCGTGTGACATTTCACATTTAAAAAGGCGTAGTGAATTTTATAATTAAGGAATCGCGCACAATGTGCATTATCTTAACCTAAGACTTAACCTACCCAGTCCTGAACCCGGGAAAGGGATTTTTCACTACTGAAAAATCCCGACCCGGCCGGGAATCGAACCCGGGCCGCCGGAGTGGAAGGCAGTGTCAGTTTTTTATCAAACTGACTCTATTTAATAATCATATGCAAATATTTTAAACTGAATTAGAATTTTCCATGCCACAGATACCAAAGTTGGTACGAGTTTAGTGGCATAAAGATTTTTTAATACTAGAGGGATCATGTGCAAATTTTACTTCGTGTGTCTTGTGCTAAGAGTTTTACCTTTAATTAAATTAGTCTAAAATAGTATATTGCGATACAAGGACCGTAAGGCATGATTACGGATCGAGGGAAAAGTTTGAAAACACGAGGCGCTCGCGCCGAGTGTTTTCAATTTTCCGAGATCCGTAATGCGCTTACGGCACGTGTATTGCATGCTATTTTTTGCACGATGATTATTTATATCAATTTAATTATATTAATTGTGATATTACCTGAAAATATTATGAATATACACTATTGAAGATTGATGTTTATTTCAGAAAGTGATTCGCATTTGTTATCGTTTATGGCAACCGAATATTTGTGATGCGATGGAGGCCTTGTTCATAACAGCCCGCAAACACTTACCGCCCTAGGGCCGTAAGCGTTTGTGGGCGGAAAAACACTTACCGCCCAAGGGCCGTAAGCGTTTGCCGGCGGAAAAGGTTAATCGCCCCTAGCAACAAGATTGCGTGTGGTAATGTCAACTTAAGATCCATGTCAACAACGTTCGTAAGTACCACTAATTAGCTAAGGAGTGCAAAAAAAAATACTTACCATGTATACTCCCTTTGGGTATGCTTGGCGTGCCTTAGCGAGATTTTCTTTTCCTCCGAGCCCTGAAATAATTGACAACAGCCTAAACGTCAATATATTCCTACATGCTACTCTCAGGAGGCAACAGTGAATAATTAAATAGAAATGGGGACTAAGTAGGCCTATACTATCCCACACTATTAGAAGTTAGTTCACTTAAAAGTGTCCTTACTACCTCTTTAGGGACCTGAATAGGCTATGGACAGATAACCTGAGTAATTGATAATTTCCGTTAAAAAATTTAAGCACATTACAAGATAGCATAAAGCAGTATTTTTAGAAATAGTACTACGATACTACGGCAAAAAAAAAATGGTTATTCGATTATTTTCCCACAAATTAAACTAGGTACCAAGAAGACTTCATAACAATAATTCTACAAATCCTAAAAAAAACCCATAGAACTTTCATCTGTGCAAGAAAATGAGACGGATAGGCCTAAAGCCCGAGGACAGAAGTAGAATTAGATGCTCCAACAGGTATTGTCCAGTGATCTAGCGAGACACCATAACATAGTTAGGCAAGCATGGAGTTAGATGAAGCCATCACATAGCCATAATGCCATCAATTTTTTGTACTTATAGCCTTGGAGCCTTCCTCTAATTGATTTATTAGAGCAACGTGCTATAGCCCAGCCAAATTTTAAAAACTCCCTGAGTTTTGACATCTGGCATGATTGTCCTTGGGTACCTACAGTACATCGTACCAAAAATACTGGTTGTTCGGGTGTGAGCGGAGTGAAGAAGCTGACTAAAGATGATATTTGTGTTTTTTTGGGGGGTGGGAAGTGAAACTTCTTTAGCCGCGGTAAGGGTAAATCCAGAGCTTTGTGTCACGCTCAAAAATCGTCACGAAATTAGTGAGGTGTGACGGAACGGACTGCACAGAAAACAATCAACTCAATGATTAGGCTTACCCAAAATTTAAAAAATTACAAAATTAAAAAAATCACAAAATTAAAAAATCGAAAATCCAAAATTAAAAAGTCCAAAATCCAAAATTTAAAAATCCAAAAAATAAAAAATTCAAAGATCCAAAATTTAAAAAATACAAAATTAAAAAAATACAAAATTCCTAAATTAAAAAATTTAAAGATCCAAAATTTAAAATATAAAAAATTTAAAATAAAATTCAAATATCTAAAATCTAAAAAATCAAAAAAATAAAAATTCAAAAAATTCAAATTTTAAAAATAAAAAATCCAAAACCATAAATCCAAAATTAGAAAATTAAAAAAATCCAAAATCCAACATTTAAAAATGAAAAAAATGAAAAATTTGAAGATCTAAAATTTAAAAAATCCAAAATTAAAAATTAAAAGATCAAAAATTTTTAAAATCCCAAATTTAAAAAGTCCAAAAACCCAATATTAAAAATTCCAACAATCCTAAATTGAAATATCAATAATCCAAAATTGAAATATCAATAAGCAAAATTGATAACATCCAAAAATTAAAACAAGTTTCACTTCTGTCGCGTGGCGTTCCACGCACACTTATTTTTTTTTTTTATATACGGTACTACATCGATATCTATCAATCCTAGCGAAAATTATTTCATATACAGAATTAAAGTAGATAAATTTTCCCCAAAAAAAAGGTATAATTTATTTTTGCCGTAGAATTAATACTTTGAATATTACACCACGTGCAGAATGATGTGAGAAGATGTGAAGACCGTTGTTACGTCAGATTAGCTTTTACTTAGTGAACATGCCAGAAAATTCCAAAGGGAGCTGGTGGAATCTTCGAGAGTAAGGACCTCCAATACCAAACTTCAAGGGTTTTATAGGTTGGGCTTTGCATGCTTTCATGCTTTAACTTCTGCAATACAGCATAGTGGAACGATGCCGTCGTGTGTGCATGTTTATAGGTGTCAGTTTCCTTCACTATCCCATATATATTACCCATAATCTGCATACATTCCATACCCTGCTAAAAGAGCAGGGTTTGGAATGTATATTTCAAAATTTCAAAACTATCTGTGTCGGTATTTACTTTAGAGCCCACCCCTTTTAAACATTCGGATATTAACTATCAATTGTTTTATAAATACTAAAGAAAGCGTTTTTCATGATACTACTTACTCCCTAAAGCACTAAGAAGGTGTAAACGAAGATTGTTATTAACTTTTACTTACTGTCAACTAGATAATCTTCGCATTCCTTCGCAACTTCATCTTCTTTCTCTTTGTTATCTGCACGCCTTACGTTACAGCAATTCTAAATCAAACAAAATTGCATTAGATCTTAGAGTAGTGGATTTCTTTTGTCAGGAAGGTGTTAAGATTACGTGCATATCATTAAACTACTCACTTTATGGCTGGAAAAACAGGTTTTGGAGTGCAAATTTTTCAAATACAGTGTACCTTAGAACAAAAATGTACGAGGGAGAATCAAATGATAACAGCAATTAATTTTTTTTCCACTGTTTTACTGCAGGAAGAATACTTGCTTGTACATTATTTTTCTACATAGTCCCCTCCCAGTTCAAGCACTTAGGCAAAATGATAGGAAGTGCTTCGATACCGCGTGAGAAAAATTATTTTGGTTGAAGCTGGAGCCACTCGTGCACAGCCGATTGGACGGCCTTCATCACATGAGACTTGAGCTAATGCCCTCCAAATTGCTCCTTGAATGGACCAAACATGTGGAAGTGTGATGTTACCAAAGCGAAAGGGATTGCTGAGTGCATGTGTTTTTCTTCTACATGATAATGCCCGTCCTCATGCTGCTCGTGAAACCATGAAAACCATCGATGACATTCGCTTCAGTTGTCTCCCACATCCGCCATACTCGCCAGATTTGTCACCACCAGATTTCCACATCTTTGGTCCATTAAAGGAGCACCTCGGATGGCAGAAGTTCTAGTCTGATTAAGACGTCCAATCGGAGGTGCACGAGTGGGTACAGCACCAACCAAAATAATTTTTCTCACGCGGTATCGAAGCACTTCCTATCCGAAGGTGTAAGAGTATTAAACTTGGAGAGGACTATGTAGAAAAATAATGTACAAGCAAGTATTCTTCCTTCAGTAAAATAGTGGAAAAAATTACTTGCGGTTTTCATTTGATTCCCTCTCGTAGGAAAAAGTTTTGGTTGAAGGTTCCTCACCGGGGGAAATCCTACAACCTCGGGCTCTGGTGTAGCACCCTGCAGTCGCATCTTCATCGCGCCCTTAATATGTACCGTATTTTACAGACCATAAGACTCACTTTTTTACCTTGTAAACAGAGCCTTGAAAATGGGTGCGTCTAATGGTCCGAAGTACACAAAAAAATTATTGCGAATATTCCAGAATACCATAGTTATAAACAAGGTATTATAGACGATAAAATAGTTACAAATTTTGGCACAGACTGTACATCAGTGCACTTGTCACAATCGTAAAATGAGGGTAGCTGGAAGCTAGGTATACAATGCTAAAAGAAAGGAATGTTGAGTTCTTTTATATGAAAGGAATTGTCTCCGCCAGGTGGTTTAAAAGAAGGCAATGACCTTTAAACAGCCTTGTCCCGTTACATTTACCGTATGGTGAATTGAGGGTTAGAGGGTGTAAAAGTATTTTCAGTCTTTCAAGAGAAATCAGTTCAGTTTTTTAAATTTACGCGATGCCACCTGTACAAAAGAGATTTTCGTACAACGCAGGTTTTAAGTTAGAAGGGATTTACACTGTTGCCATTGAACTAGGTTATAATTTGTTTATGCAATGAAGTATATTATTCCCTTTAAAATTATTCGTATGCATCGCTTACGGCACTTGTATCGCATAATACTATTTTTTTCCTTTCTTTCAGCAGGATGAGATATATACGTGAACTATATTAAGAAAAATGTGCCCATTACCTCCAATCTTTTCACTAAATCTAGAAAGTTTTTGTCATAGCGTCTGTTTCTAGAGAGACTTTTTTTTTGGTAATGCCAGTCCATAAAGGTAGGATCCCGTAATTCTGTAAGAGATAAATACCACATTTAGAATTAAAATAAACAATACATAAAAAGAAAAGAATGTTTTCAACAAGCTAGTGTTTTCGGTTTGTTATGAATGCATTTTTTCTGAAGCTATAAAATTCTGCCAGCTTTGAATGTTGAATGCGTCTTAGAATGTTTTTAAATATTATTTAGGATGAAATTCCAGTATTTTACCAATTTTGTTGTTTCTTTTTCTACGATAAGTTAGAGTGGATTTTATTTCCGTTCATGCCCTCATGGTGGAAACTCTCGAACTTCCAACGCCCATTGTCGGCATATCTTTTATTACTTACCATGCAGGTGTTTGATTAAATCAAACCCACTATATTTTGATATATTTGTTACTGCAGACATAGAATACTGTATAATCATATCAGTTAGTTCAAGTTTACAATTTCAATCTTTCAGTCTTTATTTCCTTTATATTTCCTAATACTGATTTGCAGTAAATCATCTGCAAGCTTGTCTCGGAATGTGTGACTTCTTGCGCATAATCGATTTACTGATCGCCACCCAGATTGCAATAAGAATAGCTTTGAAGTTTAGTACAATACCCAAACCAACTAGAGATAATAAGTTATATACAAAAATTATTAAAACCTTAAGGACAATTAAGATGTTTACATAAACATAAATATATTTACAAGATAGTACAGATAACAATATTTAGTTACACTTAAGGTACATTGGCTATATCAATATATTCCTTTGTAGATCTAATAAATTCACCTCGTATATCGATATTGGAATTAAAACTGTGATATCATAAAGTAAATGATAACAGTGCCTATTTTGTATTATACGTTCTAGATGTATTTAAAAATTAACAGTTGACTTGATGTTGAATGTTGATAATAATAATGGTTTTAATAATTTTTGTATATTTTGAAAAAAAACTGTGACTATTTAAATTTAAATTCATAACCAGTGTTAAATTAGGCTAACACATATTTAGCTATAAGTCCAAACCAGGGATTTCAAATAACATTTAGGCATATATAAATCCACTTGATATAAGACATTGTATATTCCCATAAATATTACTTCGGCAATAAATGAAAACAATATTATTAGCAACCGTGTATCTAGATAAAACTAGCCTATCTACAGTATTACGTTTGTGGTATAAGGTGGAATATATTTAACTAGCATGTGCCCGCGGCTTCGCCCGCGATAATTATTTCAAAAATTAAAAATTAAGAGCATAATAGTTAAATCATTATATTTATTAACACCTAAATCACGTGGACTACATACCACGATTAGATAGCATCGCCTGGTAAAAGTGACCTCAGATTCGAGTTCCTTGGTCCAGAAAACCCCTGTATAGTGAGTTTCGTCCAAATAAAACAATGTTTGACCATATTAGGGCTTACAACATTCAAGCGATCGCGAAAGTTTAATTTTCAAGGTATGACAAAAATAGACAAAGCCAACTGTAATTGTCAAACTTCCATTTAATTTAATTCCAAACCCATCTGAAACCCACTGGCAACAATATGTTTTAATGTCAAATGTGATTCGGATTCGATAATTCTTTGTAGAAAGGGATTAAGTATTCTCAAAAACACTTGATTTTTGGCATTTAAAATCAGAATTTTTCAGAATCCTTTCTTAGTGAGCAACTACATTATGAAACGAAGGTACTGTCAAAATTCCAAGTCTCTACCTGTTATAGTTTAGGCTGTACGTTGATTCCTGTCAGTCAGTCAGTCAGGACAAAGCCTTTTATATATATAGAGATATACACATAGACTTACGCTAAATGTAATGATTATTAAAAGAAGGCCGTTCCACCCATTCAACTGCAGAAACATACATTTATTATTTAAGAAACAAGTGGTTCCTTTCTAAACTAAACAAACTGCTGTTCTTTCAATCAGAATTTTGGTACTATAGTCTATATAAAAACGTCATACCCACGATTCCCCACCAATTTTTCTTAAAGCTTGTACGTCAACCACGATTCAACTTAAGATAAAGAGGACATTTTTCTGACTGGCTGTCTGGGAAAATAGCAGATACAAGGCACGTGATTTAAGGATTACTGGCGCCCGTGAACATACTTTTATTTTATAAATTTGTAATCCTTGACGATAAATTAATTGCCCACCTTAATTACATCAACGACCTAATCAACCGCACACCGCTATAAAATGGTCACCCAACATATCAGCTATAAAATGACTGCCCATCATGGAGCTTGAACGAGCGAGTATTTGATATAATTTAATAAAATTTAATAAGTTACGTATTTTACATTTCCAGGTCAGTTGAATTACACCACAAATTACAGCACGAAAACTTCAAGTTGTATAAACTTTATTACAATTTTTAAACAAGGTCAATACAAAAAATGTAATAAATCGAAAATAATGAAGGGTCACAAATATAAAATAGTTGATTTCTCGTTATTTCTAATTTTTCTCGATTCTTTTAAAACACACGTGCATCACAATATAGCCTACTGTTTTTACACCTTTTGTAAACTCGGCACGGAAGTTGGAAAATTGAGATATTTCACATTTCAAAAATATATCTGCTTGAACCCTTTTCCACTCACCTTGCATACTTTTGTGTGTCAAAAAATCTGCATCGGCCACTAAGATGAACACTGAAATAAGTACTTGTGCAGTAAGAAGCATCTTAATTGTATCTTGGAACCCAGAATATTAATACTTCCACAATCACTCGTGAACTGTTAGAATACGAAATTCCTTTAAATAGTAAAACTTCGTGCAAATTAGAAATACATTAGCTAACAAATTCACATTGTACTCCTCGTTTCTTTTAAGTGTATTTCCCGTACGACACAATACTGTACATCCGGCAGAGGACATTAGTTTCAATTGAACTGAAAGTTTTCGTAGACTGTTAGATTGCCATTACCAGTTCTTATTACATTTTTTTTTATTTTCATCAGTATACTACTGTTGGTCGTTCACCTTGATACCACTCTACGTAGTAAAAGCTTTATACTTCAAGTACGTTTTCTTAACTTCTCTATTCATTCGAAAGTTGAAACAAATGTTATCCTTTTTAATCTGTGTAATTAATTTAAACACTATTATATTTTAATACAGTAGAATCCCGCTAAAAGTTAAGAGAGACTTTCATGCTTTTGACTTTTCTGTAGACGTGTCATTTTTCCGATATCCAACTCGAAACATGAAGTAGGAAACCTAAAATTTCACTTTTTGGGAAAACAGGTCTATCTTTCAAAAGTATTATCGCGGTAACTATATAATTTACAAGAGATATTTTGATCTCATTTTGGGAAATTTAATTTACTTTAAAAAAGCTATAAAAGAGTTTTTTTTCCAACAATCACATCATCTTCTCCTTCTGTGGCGCTACAGCCCGATGTCGGCCCTTGGCCTCCCGGAATAAACCTCTCCATCCTTGTCTATCCAGAGCTGTCCTCCAATTTCTGAGTCCCATAAATTGTCTCACATCCCTCTCCACCGCATCCAGCCATCTATTTTTTGGTTTGCCAAAGGTCCGGGGTTTAAGTCCCAGTGTCGGAGGAATTTTTCTCCTATAATATTCTCTGCTATTGCTAGCTCCCTCTCGAGCATGTAGCTGCTGCGGGGAAGTTCCCTGGCGCATTATGTTAATAATGAAGAATCAAAACTGCACCATCTTCCAGTCCTGACATTATAATATGCACATAATGACAGTGGCTTTTAATGAAAGTTCCTCAGATATCAAAAATCGAATAAAAGGTAAATATGGAAATAGACATAGGCAAAATATTTTGGTGTTATTCATTAACACCCTGTATAATTTTTCAAGGGAAGGGGTGGTTTGTTTGAATTTTATTGTTTCCTAGCTGTTGAGGGTATGTGTTGAAAATTTCGTGTAAATTAGTCAAAAATAGTTTTGTGTAAGGAAGAAACATACATATCCACACACACACACACACATATATATATATACATACGTACATACATACATACATACATACAAGAAGACGAAGATTTGGGCCATCAGTAATGATTTTCAGAGCCCCCGACCATAGGCCACACTCTGTGTACAATCTGTTTGCATTTTTCAATCTCTTTGGTTCATTTGCTTTCTGTAATACTTTGATAGCTGGCAAATGTTATTAAGTGCCAGTATGGTACTTTATGAGATTGTGTGGGAGACAAAAAAATGTCTGTCCGTCTGTCCGTGCGTCTGTTCGCACCATAACTCAAGTACGCTTTTTCGCATTTTCATGAAACTTGGTATAAACATTCATAATGTCGATGGGAAGAACCCTATTGTTATTGAACCAAATCGGATTTCCATGAAACTTGTTATACTCATTTATGACGTTCATGAGAAGTGCCCTATTGAATTTGAACCTAATCTGTTGACTGGTACCGGAGTAAACCCCAATTTAGTGTCTACTTTAAAGGCGCAATAACTCAAATACGCTTTATCGTATAGCCTATATATGAAACTTCGTATACGCATTTATAATGTCCATGGGAAGACGTCTATTTATAATGGATAAAATCGGTTGACCTGTTTCGGAGTATTGCTCAATTTAGTGCCTATTTTATGGTAATACTACCTGAAAAGGCCCGGCGTCGCCCGGGCTTTGTATTTTTTAATTTGAAATTAGCTTATGGAGGACTTTCGATTTTTTTTATGTATTTAGAACTTGAAATGAAGAAAACGATTTATCAAACTATTCCATCAGAAAACGCTAGATATAGCTTTTTATGGCTCATAGAGGATGTCGAATGCTGCATTCCGTTGCTTCTACACATCATGCCTGGGATGGGTTGAAATAAGAAGAAACATAAATTACATAAGATTGTATTGGCTTGACGGAAAATTTTATTTCTCATTCTCATGTTACAACCGTTTCGGGGCTGAAATAAAAGAGAAATGCAGTATCACTTTCATACTTTCCTCCCCTAAAACCCAGGACATAATATACTGCGAGCATAGGACTCAAAATGTTCCATCCCATGCTTAGGGCCTATGATAAATCTCGACTAATACAAAGCCTATGGATAACGTATCAGCGGAAAGGATTATTTACAGACTTCTGATATAGCATACTCACACACTTAAGTTATCCCTGCAATACGACTTATTCTACATCAAATGTGAAGTGAGAAAATATTTCTTATGTCGAGGGTAGAGAAAGTTATGTGACTACATCACACTGTGCTTTATTTTCGTGGATTTCAATTTCAGTAATTATTTTCGCCAATATATTACATCAATGGAATCATAATTCGTTAAAGTCCAGCATTATATAGTCGCCAAGGCCCTATGTCATCACAGTAAACAATTCACTGCTGTCATGTGAACTAAACAACATTTCATTTTTTTCAGTATAAAATTCTCAGAAATTATATAATTTTCAAGGGAAGGAGTATTTTGTTTGAATTTTAATGTTGACCGCTATACTTCCCGGGCTTAACTGGGTATGTGTGCAAAATTCCGTGTAAATTGGTAAAGAAATGTAGATTTGTATAAGGAACAAACATACATACATACATACATACATACATACATACATACATACCCACATATCCACAAACACACATTCGACTTTATATATTAGATACGTATTCGAAAGAATTTATAAAAAAAATGAAAATCAGTTATCTTGACAACACTGCCTATTGTTTTACTGTGATCTTATAAGGCCTTGGAAATTAAAATACAGGTAGCTATGACAAAAAACACTATTGATTTACATGCGCTTATCCAACTAGACCGTTAAAATGACCCCGGTGGCCGAGATGGTAACGCTTTGGCCTCACATTCTGGAGTCCATGGTTCAAAACCCGAAACCGGCCAATTTGATTTTTTTTGGTATTTTTATGTGAGTGTGCGATTGTCATGATATCACAAATCTGTACAGTTCAGTTAATACTGGAAGATTTTAATCTAATTAAAAAAAAAAACTAGACCTTTGTTCTTCCGTAATCCCTGCTTAATGAATAAATCTGGAGCTTAACTTGGAAATCAATTTTAAAAAAATCATATTCTGCATATCATAATTGCAGTCATAACTGATTAAACAAAAACATACTGGCACTTTGTTACATCAGTTTACCTGATTTTATTTCTTCTCGATTAGTCTTTCTGGACATAATTTCAGCTCTCTGTTCTCTCTAGCTGACTTTTAGTTCTGAATTTCTTTCAATCTGTGCATACATACTTACATACATACATACATACATCCACAGATAGCGCTATATCAAGAGAGTTGATAAAGGAGAGCTTGATGATGTGGCAAATAGACTGGGACCAAACTAACAACGGTGCAATCACCAAGACATTCTTCCCAAATATACAAGACCGGTTAAAACTGAAAATAAATGTATCACCAAATTTTACTACGATAGTTACTGGGCACGGAAAACTCAGAACATATCATAAAAGGTTTAAAATTTCAGACGATTCTGAATGTGTGTGCAATAAAGGTGAACAAACTGTGGAACATTTGTTATTTCAGTTCGAAATTTTGAAAAGGGAAAGAGACTTATTAATAGCAGCTGTGTTAAAAAGTGAAATCTGGCTAATAGAGAAACACGAGATTATAAACAAATACCTTAAGAACTTCTTAAAATTCACGAACTCCATACCATTTGACAAACTATAAGTATAAATGTACATATATGCATGAAACCACAGTAATGCCTTAATTTGTTAAATGATTCAGATGTTATAACTCTAGATTTAATATAATATTGAATATAAATATGTTTAGACATTGCATGTAGTATTACGAATGTAATGGGACATGCAGGAATTAAATAAAATAGAAAAAAATACATACATACATACGTACATACATACACACACATACATACTTACATAAATACATATATAGTTATATACCCATACACTTTATATTTTATATTATACTAGCTGAAAAGGCCCGGCGTTGCCCGGGCTTTGTATTTTTTAATTTGAAATTAGCTTATGGAGGACTTTATGTATGTAGAACTTGAAATGAAGGAAAAGATTTATCACACTCAAACTGTTCCATCAGAAAATGCTAGATATAGCTTTTTATGGTTCATAGAGGATGTCGAATGCTGCATTCCGTTGCTTCTACACATCATGCCTGGGAGGGGTTGAAATAAGAAGAAACCTAAATTACATAAGATTGTATTGACTTGACGGAAAATTTTATTTCTCATTCTCATGTTACAACCGTTTCGGGGCTGAAATAAAATAGAAATGCAGTATCACTTTCATACTTTCCTCCCCTAAAACCCGGGACATAATATACTGCGAGCATAGGACTCAAAATGTTCCATACCATGCTTAGGGCCTATGATAAATCTCAACTAATACAAAGCCTATGGATAACGTATCAGCGGAAAGGATTATTTACAGACTTCTGATATAGCATACTCACACACTTAAGTTATCCCTGCAATACGACTTCTTATTCTACATCAAAATGTGAAGTGAGAAAATATTTCGTATGTCGAGATTAGAGAAAGTTATGTGACTACATCACACTGTGCTTTATTTTCGTGGATTTAAATTTCAGTGATTATTTTCGCCAATATATTACATCAATGGAATCATAATTCGTTAAAGTCCAGCATTATATAGTCGCCAAGGCCCTATGTCATCACAGTAAACAATTCACTGTTGTCATGTGAACTAAACAGCATTTCTTTTTTTTTCAGTATAAAATTCATAGAAATTATATAATTTTCAAGGGAAGGACTGATTTGATTCAATTTTAATGTTGACCGCTATACTTCCCGGGCTAAACAGGGTATGTGTGCAAAATGTCGTGTAAATTGGTAAAGAAATGTAGATTTGTATAAGGAACAAACATACCTACATACATACACACTTTCGATTTTATATATTAGATTAGTACAACAGGACAAAGTGAATTATTTTGTGAAATGAAGGGAATGGTATACCACTTAACTTTAAACTCGTGCAGAACTGTACAGAAAACATCTAATACAAATATTAGCCCTAAAGTTTATTTCTTTTACCTCATTCAGAAATTTTTACAAGAAACTTACATTTTTCTCATAATTGTTTTTCCGTCATATAATTACAAATTTGAGACAGATCAATTTAAACGTTAAATTATACTTTTTTATCATAGATAATATTATTCTATCATACCACCCCATGAATAGCGTGGTGCATTCCTATTAGTAAGACTTTTAACTAATAGCCTATCTCTCTTTCCCGTTTATTGAATCTATTTCGTCCTTTAAATCTTGTCTTGCTTCTTCGCATTCTTCAGCTGAAAATTAATAAAAATGAATGTTAATGAATATGTATAACATTAGCTAAATCATATCCGATACCCAAGCGAACTGTTAAAACATCCCATGTTATTTTACTATATAAAAACTAATGTGCTAAACATAATTGAGACAGTATTTTTATTTTTTATTTATTGAATTAATACAGCATGTTCCATTGCTTAAGTGCTGCAATACTACATGCTATGTCTCATTAAAAAAAAATTAAGTATATACAAGTATCTACAATGTTAGATACATTAAATCATTAAGTTAATAGTTTCTGA
The DNA here is from genome assembly GCA_964059195.1 of Ectobius pallidus. Lineage (NCBI taxonomy): Eukaryota > Metazoa > Arthropoda > Insecta > Blattodea > Ectobiidae > Ectobius > Ectobius pallidus. The sequence continues at coordinate 142,280,359 of CAXKWD010000008.1, forward strand.
GCAAATTCTAATAAATTACAATTTTCTTATAAAATTCTATCATTGTACAGCTGTGTTATCTAAACCTGTATTATTATTAACTATAATGAACTGAAGTCTATTGCGTGAGACAGTATTATTATGCTCATTTATTATACTTACTTTTCAATTGTTCTTCTTCACGGCAGGCCTGAAAAAAAACAAATTAATATAAGTGGAAGTCATATCTGAACGTTTTTTTGTTTACATTAGTTAAGGGAGCTCGGTCGCTGATTGACTGTCCGCGAGCCAATCAAAATGCTTCGGATTGTTGGAGAACGAAGCTTATATTATAATACAGTAGATGTGACAGTTAATATACTCGTTACTTGGGTACTAGTGAACTGATTTGGTCCAAAATAAATAGGCTTCTTACCATGGACGTCATAAATGCGTGTACCAAGTTTCATGAAAATCCGATATAGCCTACCATTTTTTAGTTATCGCGCGTACAGACACAAGGACAGACAGATGGACGGACAGACATTTTCACGTCCCCACACAAAGTCTCATAAAGTACCATACTGGCACTTAGTAAAATAAGGTAAACTGTTGGAACAAAATACCAGAACGCTTGTGTTTAATCAGTGATAATTGTAATCACGATATGAAATAAAATAAGTTTTTTTTAATCCATTTCCGAGTAAAGCTCCAGATCGATTCATTAAGCAGCCCTTATGGAAGAACAAAGGTCTACAGTATGATAAGCATATATGAAGGATTATCTGGGTAGTGTTATTTGTCAATGCTAACTTTATTGCAACTTCCAAAGCCACATATGAACACTGTAAAACAATATGTTGTCATGAGAACTGATTTGCATTTGATAAATTGTTTATGATATTTCACCATAAAGTAGGCTTTAAATTGGGCATTACTCCGGTACCGTAAAATCAATTTGGTCCAATATCAATATCCTTCTTCCCATCTACGTTATAAATGTGTATACAAAGTTTCATGAAAATCCGATAAAGCGTATTTGAGGTATGGCTCCTACAGACACACGGACCACAGACGGACATTTTCCCGTCTACCACACGATCTCAGAAAGTACCAATAGTGCACTTAATACTACTGACACGACTTCTATTACTACTACTACTACTACTACTACTACTACTAATAATAATAATAATAATAATAATAATAATAATAATAATAATTTTAATAATAATAATAATAATAATAATAATAATAATTATTATTATTATTATTATTATTATTATTATTATTATTAGTAGTAGTAGTAGTAGTAGTAATGTGGGTCCTAAAATGAAGACTGGCTTAGAGGTTTAGTCTTCATAAATCCTCCTGTTGGAGATACTTACTAACACACTCATCATCCTAACCCAATGGAAAATTCCTCTGAATAAACCTGGACAGCTGATTGATCTATCTTCCACAACTCTATACTCTTTCTTTGCTGAAAACAGAGTAGAAGGAAGTTAGTAACTGAATCGTCAAAAACGCAGCAAATACATTAATATTTCTTTTATTCTTATGCGACATGTTGTATTACCTAAATAAAAGTACTTTTCAAAATATTTCTTGGCTTTTGCTTTTCCCAGTTTCGACTCATACAAGCTCAATAAATACTGAAGAGCAGCGTCTTTCTTTATATTCAGAGAAGAATCTATCTGCAAAAGTAATGTAAATGTTTATAACATAAGAAACATTGTATCCTAATCCAATTTATTACTACAGATCGGAATCTAGTTAAAGAAATATGAATTTAATTAATTCATATCCTAATATTTGTATGTACCAAGGATATTCAAAATGTTGGGAAAAATTAAAACTAAAAACATGTTATAAACAGGGCCCGGATTCTAATGACATGTCATCTTTTTATTGATGCTGCATAGACATTGCCAGCTTCTAGATAAATCCTAATCATGACCTCTAGATTATAGAAATACATTTTTATTAGGTCATTTTATGCAATTTTATATTTTTAGGGCATTTATTTCACTTTTAGGTCATTATTTTGTCATTTTCATGTCATTTGCTTCCTTATTTAGTCATTTTCATGTATTTACATTGAGAGTATTAACTTTATTCGTCGCTTGCGTTGCTGTCTTTGATGTGTTGTTTGTTTAATCGAAGAAAGAAAAATTCGGCGTTAAAGTATTGTCAATGAGAATCAAAGAAACGCCAAATTTTGTATTATATTACTATTGTTATTAGATTTTCTTGGCACCAGAGTCTGCCACCTGCTTGGATTTGAGAGTGCAAATTACTGTTTACCCTCAATAAGCAACAATATAATCCGGCAGACCACAAAAGGAAATGCCGAATTTTGACTCACCAGTGCCTCAGTGCCAGTATAAATTTCCGTGAGAAAAGAACATTCACAACATTACAGTTATTTACAGTCTACATCTTAAGAGACCTATCCATAGGTCGGAATGGAAATTTAACTTGGTCCCTAATGTCTTCTTTGTTACTTCTCGTGATAGAAACATTAAGTATGAGCAACAGAAATAATTACTATGCTATGTACTTGTACATTCATTTAGTGTTGAGCATGGTATCACACAGGGATGTAGCCAGGATTTTGGTTCGGTGCGGACCCGTCGGAGGTACTCTCCTGATTTTTCTTTTTTTTCTAAAGTGAAACCTTCAGATTTCATTTGAACGACTTCTTTCAGTTACAAACAAAATAGTTTTTTTTTTTAAATACATACCACACTTCTTACTGTTCCCAACTAATAACATTTTGAAATGAAGGCATAATTAGACCACATTCTGCAGTAAGGAACCAACACTCAAATTTACATTCCCGGTAAGGTTTCTGGCATATAACATTTTTAATTTTTGCTTTCATTCGTGAGTTATGAGTGAAAACGGGCAGAAAACGTGTATTTTTTGCGTTTTCGAAGCATCAGTTTTCAGTAATACATTTCAATGTCAAATCAATTACAGTAGGCTTTGGCTATTTTTGTCATACCTTAGACATAAAACCATCGCGATCGCTTGAATGTTGTAGCTCACGCTGGTCATTCATTTGTTTATAATGTCAAGGCACGCAGACACATTAAATTTTCAACCTACACCGAAGAGGATTATTATTATTATTATTATTATTATTATTATTATTATTATTATTATTATTATTATTATTATTATTAATATTATTATTATTATTATTATTATTATTATTATTATTATTATTATTATTATTATAAGAGGGATAATCAATATAGGCCTAAATATGTATGGTCAAACGTTGTTCGATTTGGACGAAACTCACTATAAAGGGGTTTTCTGGGCCAAGGACCTCGAAACTGAGGTCGCTTTTACCAGGAGACGCTAACTAATCGTGGTATGTAATTCACGTGATTTAGGTGTTAATAAATATAATGATTTAACTATTATGCTCTTAATTTTTAATTTTTTAAATAATTATCGCGGGCGAAGCCGCGGGCACACGCTAGTACATAGGCGTAGCCAGGCCGACCATATGGGGGGGGTTATAACATCCGCGGGGTCTGGCGAGTATGGAAGGAGAGGGGGGTCCGGGGGCCCTCCCCCGGAAAATTTTAAAAATTAAGATGCAAAATAACGAGTTTTAAGCTTCCGGTGGTTCTCCCACGGAAAATTTTAAAAATTAAGATGCAAAATAACAAGTTTTAAGCTTCCGGGGGTCCTTCCCCGGAAAATTTTAAAAATTAAGACGCAAAATAACGAGTTTTAAGCTTCCCACGCTTTATACTTGTATTAAGCAATTTATGGGCAGACTTAAAAAAATTATACAATTTTCCTTTTTTTAATCAATGGGGGGGGTTCAAACCCCCAAAACCCCCCCCTCGCTACGCCTATGCGCTAGTATAATATAAAATGGCATGAGGGTGATAAAAAATCTTATTTAAGAATACTAAATGTGAAGTAGGTACTTTTTGATTTAGTAAAATTTTTTAAGTTTTTGTCATTTGGGTTCCCTCCCTGGCTACGTCCCTGGTATCGCAGTAGGCCTACTGTAAAATTGTTGTTTAAAATATGGAGAAGTTACTTACCTCTGGAGATCAATTTATAATATTTTACTTTTACAACGATAATGTGTTAGAAGCCAAAACATCGATTTCTTAGATTGAATCCATTCAAATAAAAATTATGGTCGGCTTTCGTTGGCAGGGTCAAAATTGTTCTTTCACGTCAGATATGAGTCTCCTTAGTTCGTAGCTTCTTCCTTCGTTTTCTCAAACATTAACATAATAGACATGGTACACTCCATTAATCAGGTGACGAAATACCTTTCATGATCCATCCGAACAAAAGCGTTTATACTTACCAAACCCAGCTTTTGATCCAAACACAACCCCTGACACTGCGAAGAGAGAGCATGGTCCATAAGCATGGTCAATAACATATTTAAACAAATCGATATTATTATATTATATAATGTAATATTATTATATTATATGATGTAATATTATTATATTATATAATTTAATATTATTATATTATATAATTTAATATTATGTTATGTTATTATATTATATAATATAATTTTATTACGTCAGTGAACTATAGCCTACAACGTATAGGTAGACATAGTGAAAATTAGTATACACAATTGTTTTGTAAAAACAATCTGACAATCAATATAATAAACATACAGAGCAATGATAACAATAAAACATGTACAAAATACTGAGTGTAGGCCCTACTTAAATATAATAGTAAAATATAGATATGAATACTGTTGTTTCCTCTGGTGTCATGGTTATGGATTTCATAGTTAATTATAAAACTGCATTTGTTTTTCCATGTATAACTTGGTAGCTTTATGTATTAAGATACCTGTTAATGTAAGCATCTTCTCTTAAAGGGTCTCTTTGCCCAAGATTAAAAATTATTCTCAAACTGACTCTATTTAATATAGTCATAGACTATGCAAATATTTTTAACTAAAAGAGTGTTTTCCATTTACCAATGTTGTTACAAGTTTTTGTAATAATAAAATTGTAGTAATTTGTTATAATTGTAATAAATTGTAATAGTTTGTAATAATAATAATAAATTATACTACTTAAGAAATCCAATTGATGAAGTAATTAATTGAAAGTGAAAAAAAAATTAGTGGTATTTTAGTCGCACACTAGTGCGATAATGTTCAAATTTTACATAATGTGTCTTGTGCTATAATTCTACTTTTAATTCACGCTGTCTAAAAATGAAGTTTATATTTACCACTTCAACCCCCACTGGGTATTCTTGGCGTGCTTTAGCGAGTTTTTCTTTTCCTCCGAGCTCTGAAAAAAAATTGACAATAGTCTACCGTTACTATACGTGCTACTATCAACAGGCAACCATGAATAAGTAAATAGAAATGGGGGCTAAGTGCCGTGCTTTTTTATTTGTATATTTCAAATTTTCAAAACTCTCTATGGGGTTATTTACGTTGGAGCTCATCCCTTATAAACATTCGGATAGTAACTATTAATTATCTCTATATATATAAAAGGCTTTGTCCTGACTGACTGACTGAATGAATGACTGACTGAATGACAGGAATCAACGTACAGCCTAAACTATAACAGGTAGAGACTTGGAATTTTGACAGTACCTTCGCTTCATAATGTAGGTGCTCACTAAGAAAGGATTTTGAAAAATTCTGATTCTAAATGCCAAAATTTAAATGTTTTTGAAAATACTTAATCCCTTTTTACATAGAATTATCAAAACAAATTCACAGAACGTATTGTTACCAGTGGTATCAGGTGGGCTTAGATTAAATTAAATGGATGTTTGACAAATTAGAGAAGGTATCATTATAATTCATATTATCTATATTAATAAAAGGAATTCTCCTCGATGTCCAGCGAAATCTACTGCACGCAGAGATCTGAAATTTTAAACATAGGTGGGCTGAAGGGTCGGAAAATGCACCTTGAAGCCGGAATTTTAATTTTAGTTTTCGTTCGTGAGTTATGAGTGAAAAACTGGCAAAAAACATGCATTTTTTGCGTTTTCAAAACATAAGTTTTCATTTATACATTTCAATGTCAAATCAATTACAGTTGGCTTTGGCTATTTTTGTCAAACCTTGAAAACAAAACTTTCGCGATCGCTTGAATGTTGTAAGCCCTAAATATGGTCAAACGTTGTTTTATTTGGACGAATCTCACTATACTTTGCCAAGAAACTCGAATCTGAGGTCGCTTTTACCAGACGATGCTATCTAATCGTGGTATGTAGTCCACGCGATTTAGGTGTCAATAAATGTAATGATTTAACTATTATGCTCTTAATTTTTAATTCTTGAAATAATTATCGCGGGCGAAGCCGCGGGCACATGCTAGTACTGTATAAATACTTCATGATACTACATAGTCCGTAAAGCACTAAGAAGTTTTAAGCGAGAATTGTTATTAACTTTTACTTACTGTCAACTAGAAAATCTTCGCATTCCTTCGCTTCTTCCGCTTCTTTCTTTTTGTAATCTGCACACCTTATGGTACAGCAATGCTAAATCAAACAAATCAGCATTAAATCTTAGTGTACTGAATTCCTTTTGTCTGCAAGGTTTTAAGATTACGTGCATATTCATTAAGCTATTCACTTTATGGTAGGAAAAACAGGTTTGGAGTGCAAATTTTTCAAATACAGAGTTCAGCAAAAATGTAGGAAAAGGGTTTGGTTGAAGGTTCATCACCGGGAGAAATCCTACAACCTCGTTCTCTTGTGTAGCACCGTTCCAGTTAGAGTAGGATTACTTCCACAAAGTCTCTGGCCTTGAAGACTAACCCAGCCAGCGAGCTACTGCTGAGCACAGAGTGAACATCATGCAGCACGTTGGCAGTCGTAGAAAATAATATAAGATCTGTTCGCAAAGCTAAATCTTGTACTGTCAAGTACCGCGACGCATGCGCACATTTTGAATATGCTGATATATGACATTCTGCGCATACGTTGCGCAGCGAGACAGACAATGTGCGCATGCGTCATAGTCCATGACAGTTAGGGATTTACTTTGCGAACAAACCTATAATAGTTGAGTGGAGGGATAATGCCGCGTCGAGACAGAGACAGACAACACGTGGAGTGGGATAGAAGATTTGAGCCAATCAGGGTGCAGCTACCTCCCCTAGGCAGGAACTCTATGAACGGTGAGACTCGCTCCTAAGGTATATACGTAAAAACCCAGAGACTTTGTGGAAGTAATCCTACTCTGAGCATCTTGATTGCCCCCTTAATACGTAAACAAGAACCACAGTCAAGAACAGCCACTTAAGCTTTAAGTAATAACTCTCACCGGGACTTCTATTGCTCATATATTTTCTTTTAATTGCCAAAATTCATCAATTTTATAAGCACCATCTCTTTAAGGAATCGCTAAGAAAGTTCACATGAAATTAACCTAAAATCTTGAAACCCCTCTCAAAGACATGAGCCATAATAGACCCTCTCACCTACAGGACCGACTTCAGAAGTAGAGATAATTTCAGGTTAATCTGTGCTAATTGTATGGTCATCTGTTAGAAACTGCTATGCTGCAAATTGTTTTTTTTTCTTTCTTTCTTTCTTTCAGCAGAAACATACGTGAACTATGTTAAGAAAAATGTGTCCATTACCTCCATTCTTTTTACTATATCTAAAAAGTTGTTGTTATCACGTCTGTTTCTAGAGAGACTTGTTTTTTGGTAATTCCATTCCATAAATGTAGGATCCCGTAATTCTGTAAAAGATAAATACCACATTTAGAATTAAAATAAAAATCAGGTAAACTGATGTAAAAAAGTGCCAGTATGTTTTTTTTAATCAGTTATGACTGCAATTATGATATGCAGAATATGTTTTTTTTTTTTTTTTTTTTTTTAAATTGATTTCCAAGTTAAACTCCAGATTTATTCATTAAGTAGGGCTTACGGAAGAAGAAAGGTCTACCATCTCGGCCACCTGGGTCATTTTAACGGTCTAGTTGGATAAGCGCATGTAAAACATTAGTGTTTTTTGTCATAGCTACCTGTATTTTAATTTCCAAGGCCTTATAAAATCACAGTAAAACAATAGGCTATGTTGTCAAGATAACTGATTTTCATTTTTTTTATAAATTCTTTCGAATACGTATATTGCCATAAAATAGGCACTAAATTGAGCATTACTCCGAAACAGATCAACCGATTTTATCCATTATGAATAGACGTCTTCCCATGGACATTGTAAATGTGTATACCAAGTTTCAAAAAAATCCGGTAAAGCGTATTTGAGTTACCGCGTCTTTAAAATATACACTAAATTGGGGTTTACTCCGGTACCGGTCAACAGATTAGGTTCAAATTCAATAGGGCACTTCTCATGGACGTCATAAATGGGTATACCAAGTTTCATGGAAATCCGTTACAGAGGCGCCATAATCTATTAAAATAGGCACTAAATTGGGCATTACTCCGGTACCGGTGAACCGATTTGATTCAATATCAATAGGGCTCTTCCCATCGACATTATGAATGTTTATACCAAGTTTCATGAAAATCCGAAAAAGCGTACTTGAGTTATGGTGCGTACAGACGCACGGACAGACGGACGGACGGACAGACGGACGGACGGACAGACAGACAGACAGACAGACAGACGGACAGACATTTTTTCGTCCCCCACACAATCTCATAAAGTACCATACTGGCACTTAATAAACAATACATAGAAACAAAAGAATGGTTTCAACAAGCCAGTATTTTCTGTTTGTTATGAATGCATTTCTTCTGAGACCATAACATTCTGCCAGCTTTGAATGTTGAAGGCGTCTTAGAATGTTTTTAAATATTATTTAGGATGAAATTCCAGTATTTTACCAATTTTCTTGGTTCTTTTTCTACGATAAGTTAGAGTGCATTTTATTCCCGTTCATGCCCTCATGGTGCAAACTCTCGAACTTCCAACGCCCAGTGTCGGCATATCTTTTATTACTTGCCACGCAGGTAGGCCTATGTAATTAAATCAAATCCACTATATTTTGATATATTTGTTACTGCAGACATAGAATAGTGTATAATCATATCAGTTAGTCGAAGTGTACTATTTCAATCTTAAGAATCTTTATTTCCTTCATATTTCCTAATACTAATTTACAGTAAATCATCTCCTAGTTTGTCTCGGGATTTGTGACTGCTGCGCATGCGCTTAAGTAATCGATTTACTGATCGCCACCCAGATTGCAATAAGAATAGCTTTGAGGTTTGGTGCAATACCCAAACCAACTAGAGAACCCCTCTTTCTAATTAATTTGTAAGGGTTGGATGTAATGCTCTATCAGAAGAGAAAATATGCATGCAAAATGCGCTAAAATATACTCCGAAACCAACGAAGTAAGCTCTGTCATTAAAAAAGTTTTAGTAGGTATTTGCCATGTTAGCTGAATTACATAATAAAATACAAAATAAAAAGTTGAAGTTGTGTAAATTTCAATACAATATTTTTAAACTAGGCCAATGCAACAAATTTTGGTAAATTGAAAATAATGAAGACTCAATATTCAGTTCCGAAAACATTAGGTTATGTACTGTCAATTATTGTACAATAGGTTCTCAATACATTCACTTGCCCAAATATCCTGTTTATGTTTGAATTAAACGATATTATGCACAATGTTTAAAATCTGTCAGGCCGTTAAGAATGTGACTGATCAGGTAATAAGATGTTCACAAATATTTTAATGTCAAGCAGATAGGCTATGGTGCATAATTCCAAAACAAACGAAATATGCAAAAATATTCATAATTAAACTATCAATTTTGTGTTATTTCTTCGATTTCTTGTACACATTTTAATTCTAGTGTGTGACAGAAAACTTTAATAAAGATATGAGTTTTCACAAACTTCCGGGCCCATATTTCTTATGGGAGTATTTTCACATATTTTTCACTTTTGTAGAAAAATATTATGCGGACATGTGTGAGAACTATGTAACAGAATCTCGGAAATAGAAAATAGTTGACTTCCCGTTTTTTTTCTAACTTTTCTCGATTCTCTTAAAACACACCTTTAGTCAACTTGGCACTGAATTTGGAAAACTTTAGTTTTTCACATTTTAAATAATGTAACTGCTTTAACCCCTTTTCCACTCACCTTGCATACTTTTGTCAGTCAAAAAATCTGCATCGGCCACTAAGATGAACAATGAAATAAGTACTTGTGCAGTAAGAAGCATTTTGATTGTATCTGGTACCCAAAATATTAATACTTCCACAAACACTGTTGTACTGTTAGAATACGAATCTCATTTAAATAGTAAACACTTCATGCATATTAGAAATGCATTAGCTAACAAATTCATATGTGTAATTCACCATCCCATACAACACAATACTGTACATCCGGCAGGGGACCGGAATTTCAATTGAACTGAAAGTTTTCGTAGACTATTAGATTGCCATTACCAGTTCTTATTACATTTTTTATTTTCATCAGTATACTACTGTTGGTCGTTGACCTTGATACCACTCTACGAAAATATTCAAAGATTTTTTTGGTCAGTCTATTTGGGTCCATACTGAGGATGTGTCCATAAAAATCAATTCTTTTCCTCATTGAGTCCGAGAATTTTTCAGTCTTTTGGTAGAGTGTTTCGTTTCTGATATGGATTAGTTTGTTGTTATGGAACTTAGGGCCTAGGATTTTCCTTAATATCTTTCTTTCTTTCTTTCTTTCTTTGATCTCAAGTCTTTCAATTGGACCAATTATTATTATTATTATTATTATTATTATTATTATTATTATTATTATTATTATTATTATTATTATTATTATTATTATTATCATTATTATTGTTATTATTATTGTTATTATTATTATTATTATTTTTATTATTAAACGTACTTCTCTGACGTCATGTTCAGGCAGCACATAATCAACAGCCAGTGGGTTGGAATCGCCTACAGTCATCACTGCCTTTGGAATCATATGAACGATATTAATAATTGTGGTGACGAGCAGCAGTGTAATATTTCACATTAGCCGTTTCATTGCGCCACCTGTGCAGAGATACGGAACGCACACGGAATTTTAAAACTCGGGGAATCTGCCAACTGCATATCGTGCATTCCAGCCTAGCTGGAAAATCATAGGCTGGAGCATAATACAACACAGGGGTGTGCAAACACATTAGTAGCAGACAAGATTTCCAGGCGTCCCGGATTTTAAGGGATAGTCCCATATTTGAGTAAAATGCCCTTATCTCCTTTCTTGGGACGTCAATTGTCCTTTCGGACGCACACAATGCAGAACATTGCAGACCACTCTTTATTAACTTAAAATGTTTAACAGTTATAAATCTCAACATTTACCATGTTTTGTTATATATAAAAAACAATATATCAGATTGTTATACCGGACAGAAAATTCATTCTCACAATACTAGGAACAACAAACTTATCAATATTCCATATCATAGATTATCTAAATCACTTAACAGTTATGAGGTATTAGGCCTAGAAATGTACAATAAGCTCCCATAAAAAATAACTCAGCTTCCGGTAAACATATTCAAAAGTAAGCTTTTTATTTTACTTGTTAGGAATCCATTTTATAGTATCCAAGAATTTTCTGAATGGGAATTATCTTGTTAATTGTGTGTATCATGGCATAACGACCTGATATAAAGGGTTGTGTACCACAATTAGTTCTAATTCAATCTTTGTAACCGTAGTCTGTATATGTACACTTGTATTTTTATTCTATTTTTAACTATACTGACTTTGTCTATTGCAATTCATTGCCAAATGACAATAAAATTGTATTATTATTATTATCTTTTATTCATTTATAAATCTCAGCTTTTAAGACTGGCACTAAGTGAGGTACGGGTCAACCAAGCACACTCACTTGCCCAAGAACTTCCTAACAATACGGGCGGTATTATTATTATTATTATTATTATTATTATTATTATTATTATTATATTTAAAATCCTATTCGTTGAACCGTTGAGTTTCATCATAATTATTCAGTACTTCAATCTCAACATTTTTTTTAATCGGCCTTGGTCTTTCGATCTCGCAAAATCATCTTCATGGCATCTTATTTTGTAGAGTTACATTTAAAAAGATTGAAGAGGTTTTATTAAAGGCGTCTTTTTAGATAAAATCACTAAAACTTAAAGAATATTAAAAAAGATAGGTAAAATTCATTTCTTTTTTCTTAGGTGTTGTGTGAACACATATGTCACAGGCATGTCACTGAGGAAAATGAGGGAGGGGATTTTGTATAGCATCCCGTAATACTCCACAAAGGGACTATAGCCTACCACTATCTTCCGACAAATTCGGGTTAACCCTTAAATGCAAAATTCATCTTATAGAATATAATAGTTTGTCTTAATTTGTAACTTAGTAAAGTAATGGAAAATAACTAGTCAGTGGCTCATTCCCTCTGATGTTAATCGGGATGTTTAGTCCTTTTCCGTCATGAATATCTTTGAGAATAGTCTAATGGCACATCTTCCCTCTTAGTAATGTGAGAGCTGTTTCGAAGAAAAGCAGATATATACGAGTTTAATCGTATAAAAGCACAAGTATTTAAAAAAGGAGCACTAAAATATTTTAATTTACATTTATTAGATTGTCCTTGGGTATAAATACACCATTTATAAATAAAGCACATACAACAAAAATTGCAACATATTTACAATCATTTTTATTTTTATTTTTATTCTTCAAGAGTAGAGTGACTTAGCCTATAGAATATATTACTTATTAATAGGGATGGGTCGATACCAGATTTTCTCGATACTCGATACCGATACATGATTTTTCCTCGATACTCGATACTTCGATACTCGATACCTTCAACATTTCCAGTTCCAATAAATAGGTACATTAAAAATTAAAATTTGAGGGAACTGTGTAACACCAACTAAATTAACTAAGTCTGCATATTTAAAGAGACAAAATTTAATATCATCAGTAGCCTATAATTATTTTTAAACTCTACATTAAAACTAAAATTAGTTTTTTGAACAGTCCACTTACAAATTTTTGTTAAAAAATACTAGCATTCTCACTTAATTGCAAAATTGCAGCATTAAAAAGGTATCGAAAAAGTATCGAGCGAGTTTTCTGAAGTATCGTTCGATGCCGATACCATGCAAGTATCGAGAGTATCGAGGTATCGAAAGTATCGAGGACCCATCCCTACTTATTAACCATTTGTAGGATGTGTTTTGAAAACCTCTGCTTGTTTTAGATTTTTATTTAATAACATGTTATAACTATGGGACCTTAAATATAAATATGAATGTACTGTTTTATTTCATGTAAATTTTGAAATCTTAATGCAAGAATTTCTTCCAATGTTGTATCCATGTACATCTTTTCGAGGATTATAATAATTCATTTTGGTGTGGACATGTTCCATGGACTCTAGTAAATATAAATTTATAATCGTTAAAATTTCATACTCAAAGAAGAGAGATGAGACCTTTTGGAATAATTTTTAAAAATGATTTTTGGGATACCAATATATCCAACTCTACTTGAACCTTCCCAAAATAACAGTATATATCTCCAATTTGCTGTTGGATACATTTTAGGATTAGAAAACCAGTTATGCAAAGAAAAATACGGATTAGCTATACAATGTGAAATGTGAGAGATAACCGAACTTCAAGTTTTGAAATCTTAAAATAAAAAACTATAAATTACCTTTTTGCACTCCTTAGCTAGTAAGTGGTACTTATGAACGTTGTTTACATAGATCGTAAGTTGACATTCCCACCCAGTCTTGTTGCTAAGGACGGTTGCGATGAGGTTAAATTACTTACGGTCCAAGCGCTACGTCATAGACCTAATTCATTACGATACACTTCATAATACAAGCCTTTATGGGCACGGCCCCCAGGACAAATATTCGGTTCCCATAACAACAAACACATGCGAATCACTTTCTGAAATAAAAATCTATTTTCAAGAATGTATTTACATAATATTTTCAGGTAATATCACAATTAATATAATTAAATTGATATGAATAATCATCGTGCAAAAAATAGCATGCAACACACGGGCCGTAAAGGCATTTACGGGTCTCGAAAACTTAAAAACCCTCGGCTGCGCCTCGGGTTTTCAATCTGTTTCCTCGACCCGTAAACCTGCCTTACGGCACTTGTATCGCAATATACTATTAGTGTATAGTGTGCGGATAATTAACCCGAAAGCATGTTCTATTCACTGGATTGGCGGATACGGGGGAGGGCCCGTAGGGGCCGCGACCCCATGCTTTTTCTTTATTATTGATTTTACTTTTTACTCGTCGAAAGTAATTGCTTAATAAAATAACATTCAAATTTAATAAACACAAAATAAAATGAAAGCATTTATGCACTCGCGCTATTTGAATAAGAGAATTGTAAAATGCAACTTGAATAGTATTTATAATAATGATTGTAAATCACAAAATATGCATTGGTATGCAACACTATCGTTCGGCACTCGTTTGAGTTAATGATTCTCTCTCCTTTCACACCACATTGCATGATACCTGTCGCACTTTTTTCCGCACCACAAACACTCACACTCCATTTCCTGGTTGGTGGTATTTTCTTATTTATACTCTTCGAAATGGAAGCCGTGCCTCACGAATCTGGTCTGTGTGTGTCGTAGATCGTATAGGGGTTTCGTCCAGTCTTTGTATATTAGTATAATGTATTTAAATTAAAAATAAATAAATTGTGGCTTGGTTCTAAAAGGGCCAATGACATAAAACTTGCTTTTGAGATAACTGACTTTGAAGCCATTGTAGAAGTAACATTTCTTACTGAGAACATCCAACATTGGCCTCTAAGGTTTCTGCATTATGTCTATTAATAGCAACATACATTGGCACTTTTATTAAACAAAAGATAAAGACTAGCCGGGCTCAATAATGCATGGATCTCATTTTTGCAAGAAATTGACATTGGCCCTTTCAGAACCAAATTCTACACTCCTTGCGTCAAATGCTTAGACTAGTTGTGGCAACCCACAAGACAGCAGTTCGAATTCCTTGCCTTTAATTGTAAGGATGACTGATTTCTTGTGAACTGTTTCAGACCAGTAGGCCTACTTATTTTAAGTTAAGGTAAAAAGTTGTTGGGCCTATTTGAGTAATGATTTTAATCTTTAAGTATTATGTAAAACTGACAAATTTACCAACAAAATTAAAACTCTGGACAAAAAGTTTCTGCTGAGAAATTCAGACGAATCACCCAAATGACCAGAAAACTCATCATTTTTCACTTCATTCATTAAAATTTCCGGGGCAGGACCCTTCTGAATTTTTGGGGATATGCCATCCCCCAAGAATTGCAAACTTTCGTTTATGTCGGTCCCTCGTCCCTGTTTAGGACTAAGGAACATCTTCCTAGTATATTATTTAGTTACTTTAAAGATCTCAAGTTCCACAGGAAGCCCTCTAAACACCCGCGTGCATTTCGTGACGAAATCATAATGAAAAACAGCACATCTGCCCTTCATGAAGGTGCTGCATACGTCATCAACACAGCTCTGAGTAACCAAACACATCGATGCACTTTCCGATCTATCTGTAGTATGTAATTCAATTCTGTACTTGTATCTGCTAGCGTTTTCTTTCGGGCCAACATACAGAACACAGCTGTAGAACAATGCATCCACCACTTTCGAACAATACAGAAACACCTCACCTAATGTAAAGATCGCTCTTCTGTAGGTATAGTTCGTGCAACAGATCAACTGCTTTCCATTTGCTTTCAACATCAATTCTTTGTGATCCGTTTTTATATGTTTTCGGACTTCTGATAATGTTCCGGACCAAGGGCATTTGTCGTAGGGCGTTTTCGCAAAAGGGCACGTTTGAGGACCGAAAGGACACTCTTTCTGATGCTGGATGACGTAGTCGTGGAAAGCGGTGAACTTGCACCCCAGTTTCCAGTTGGTGCATGGATACTGAATTTGCTTAGATAAGTTTTCTAAATAGATGTTTCTGGCAGTGATGAATGGAGACCGGCATGTTGGACACTTGCTGAGGATGCGACGGCAGTTGTGGCAAATGTTGTGTCTTAACTCGCACATGAAAATGTGGGAGGTCATATACTCCATGCAGACAGGACATTCCAGGTCACGTAATAACTCCTTGGAGGGAGGTTCCATTCTTGTGTGGCTCTGAAAAGAAAAAAAAAATCCCTTTGTGAGTGAACAACAATAACAATAAGCTCTACAGATGAGTGCGGCGCGTGACCCGGAGTTTTGGGTCACATGCCGCATAGCTTTCAAGGGTGACACGCCGCACAATAATAATAATTACACACCAGAATTATTTTTTCTGCTCTTTTCAGCAATAAATATGCCAACTAGGTATAGGGAAAGGGAGGGAACTAAACAACGTGGCCTATGGAATGACAGTAACCTACAAGAAGCTGTTCGCGAATTAAGGCAGGGGAAATTTCCATCCGGGAAGCCGAACGTTGCTGTCATACGCCAGAGAGGACTATTCGTAGGCGCATGGACACAGGAAATTGGGAAAACCCTCACTTGGGCCTGAAGGGGTTCTTGGTACAGAAAATGAAAAAATGCTAGTCCCCGATATTCTGATATTTTGCAGATAGGTTCTCTTCTCTTCTATACGTGCCTTTGATGCAAATTTAAACTGATATTATGAATGCGGCATGTCTCCCATAGGTGCGGCATAGCACCCTGCAACGCGGCATCTCTCCCGCTTTGCCTTTCAATTAATAATTGTATTTAAACTTTTAATTATTATTTTATAAATATTTCCGTTGCTGTAATACAGGGAGGGAAGATCATAGCTTGGAACCTCAAAAAGAGTTTTCAAAATATTCAATCCTATTTTGAGGTAGACGAATTTCCAGAAAAGTGCGGGGCGTCACCCGGTCTTGCCTTAATCTAAATAAAGTATAATTTAAGAAAGAGGGCGTAAAACATTAAACATTTTCCCCAAAAATCTGATACGTGGAGAAAGTTTTGATATTTCTCTCACGATAATAACTCTTGCTTCAATTGATTTATGGAAATATGACATTTTCCTCATGCAATAGAACATCTGTTAGTTCACATGAGATCATGTAGCAACTGTCGTGGGAAATTGCCATGTGCTGGAGTAGGCTATATCATATACACAGATAACTGCACAGATAGACTGAAGGTGTGTACCCCCCCCCCCTCTACTAGGTTTCTCACATTCTCACAGGGGGCTTAGCAAAATATTCGGGCCTAAGAGAGATGAAAATGGGCACTGGAGAATAACTGTGTAATGACGAACTTCATAATCGGTTCTCTTCACCGGATATAGTAAGGGTAATCAAATCACGGAGGATGGAGGGGGCTGGACATGTTGCCTGCATGGGGGAGGAAAAATATATCTAAAAAATATTGACTGAAAGACCCGAAGGGCAAAGACCACTACGAAGACCCAGACGTAGATGGGAGGACAGTATTAGAATATACTTCAGGGAAGTGTTATTCTGAGGGATGGTTGGATGGAATTAGCACAGTTAGTTTGGTGAATGGCGGGCTCATGTAAACGCGGAAATGATTCCATAAAACATAAAAACATAAAACAGATAATATTCCTTTAACTTGCTAAGGAATTGTCTGTTGCCGTTGAGTAAGTACTAAGGCCAGTACCTCATCGTTATGTGTAAGATGTTATGATCCTACATTACGTATTTTGGTATGTGTAATTATTTTTTAATATTATAAATATTAAAAATCAAACGATTTTTTTAAATATTCAACATTTTATGTAATTAATTAAAGTAAAATAAATTAACATACACACATATTTAACATACACACATAAATACACAAGATATAGAATACCCCGAATGAGAAAAACTCTTGCTCGGTGCAGTTCAGTAATGATTATATATATTGCCATGTCTTAGAGGTTACAAGAGAAAGTTGGAACAAGATTGTGTTGAAGCATCTTACATTTCGAGATTTAATTATACAAGAAGAAAAATAACAGGTAGAAGTTTCGTATAAATTAAAGTTATTATACAGTATAAATTGAATACATGTTGAATTTATTGTTATCATTGTTTTCTTTTTATGTAATTTCACAAGGACTGAACAGTGAAACATCTTCACACGTGTAACTTCTTTGATAAAGAAAAAGCAACCTTTGAACAGAGCGATTGGATATATACACTGCATATGAGCAAAAGAAGACATAAAATAGTATACAATTTGACTTGTTGTGAAACATTTTAAATCTCCGTAGGCCTACAATATTAATACTAGTCTGTGTACTAGTAAAGCAATTAGAGATAAAATAAAAAATAGTTAATTCTTGTGAAAGTTATTTTACCGGAAACAAATGAATTCAATAATATAGGATCCACATGCACTAGAATCAACAAACTAATCTTAACTTGGCTGGTCATTCTAAAATTTTGTTTAGAATGTTTGAAAGAATGTTTAGCTAAGAAAGAATATATATATTATATTTTAAAATATTTGTCCTTATGATAGCGTAATGTATTGGAGAATAACTCATATCGATTGAGAGTTTTTTTAGCTTCTCCTATTATAACCCTTAAATAAGAAATTGGCCCCGTAATTTTACAAATTATTTGTACAATTTATTGTTTTCATAAATTTTTAACACAAGAATGCAAGAAAACAGTAACTTAGATAGGCCCATGTTTATCTACCGTTAATGTTTCAATATCATCCTCGACAGGATTATTGAAATATATGCAAAATGTTGTGTCGCTGTACAGTTTTAAATTAATATATTTTGAGAAAAAAATTTTAAAGTTTGGTATGCTAATTCTAACGTTACCTAATGCTGTAAGTTTTCATGAAATCCTCTGAATGATTTTCATCTGTGACTATCAGGAAAGAAAAAAAAGGGTGCGTGGAACGCCACGCGACAGAAGTGAAACTTATGATTTTTAAATTTTGGATTTTTAAAATCTTGGATCTTTGAATTTTTTATGTTTTGGATTATTTAATTTGATATTTTCAATTTTTTTATTTTGGATTTTTAGATTTTTTAAATGATGGATTTTCGATTGTTTAATTTTTATTTTTTTTTATTTTTTAAATTTTGGATAAGCCTAAACATTGAGTTGATTGTTTTCTGTGCAGTCCGTTCCGTCACACCTCACTAATTTCGTGACGATTTTGAGTGTCCGTAACGCAAGATCTCGATTTACCCCTACCGCGGCTAAAGAAGTTTCACTTCAAAAATACTAAGATATGAAAAACATATTTTCAAAACCAAATTTTAATATGGGCTTGCTTTAATATAATTTGTGTGTTTTATAATCATTACATAATTATTGTGAAGATATAACAGTACCTTGATGGCTCCAGTAGCAAACGCAATGGCAAGCTTCAGTGTGAAAACGTGATTGGTTCTGAGTAACTCACACACCTGAGACATCACTGTGACTGCCGGACTGACAGCATACACCTGCATATAAAAATATCTTTATGCAAGAGGGGAAGGAGGAAACCCATTGTTATTCTCGTCACAGATAATAAACTACGCACTTGATGTCATTACTCATTATCAGGGCCCGGATTCTAATGACATGTCATCTTTTTATTGATGCTGCATAGACATTGCCAACTTGTGGACAAATCCTAATCATGACCTCTAGGTTGTAGAAATGCATTTTTATTAGGTCATTTTTTGTCATTTTATGCAATTTTATATTTTTAGGGCATTTATTTCAATTTTATTTTGTCATTTTCATGTAATTTGCTTCCTTATTTTGTCATTTTCATGTCTTTACATTGAGTGTATTAAATTTTTTCGTCGCTAGCGGTGCTGACTTTGAAGTGTTGTTTGTTATGGAAGAAGGAAAAATTCGGCGTTAAAGTGTTGACATGTCTCAGTCGGAAGTGAGAATCAAAGAAACGCCAAAATTTTGTATTATATTACTATTGTTATTAGATTGACTTGTCACCAGAGTCTGCCACCTGCTTGGATTTGAGAGTGCAAACTACTGTTTACCCTCAATTGAACAACAATATAATCCGGCAGACCACAAAAGGAAATGCCGAATTTTGACTCGCCAGTGCCTCAGTGCCAGTATAAATTTCCATGAGAAAATAACATTAACAACATTACAGTTATTTACAGTTTTTACAATTTTGTACAAACTACTTTATAACTTTGTGTGTACAATAATAATTTTTTATAAATAAAACATAAATTTTTTAGGCCATTTTTTATAATTATTAAGTCATTTTCTTTAAAATTTAGGGTCATTTTGTAGGTCATTTTTGAAACAATTTTAGGTTATCAGAACCCGGGCCCTGCTCATTATTAAGTGCTAGAATGTTATTTTATGAGACGGGAAAATGTCTGTCTGTCCGTCTGTCTGCCTGCCTGTCCGTATGTTTGTACGCGCGATAACTCAAATACGGTTTATCGGATTTCCATGAAACATTTATAACGACCATGGGGAAAAGCCTATTGATACTGGACCAAGTCGGTTGATCGGAACCGGAGTAATGCCCGATTTAATGCCTATATTATGGTATTAGAAAGAATTTATCATCAAATGCATATCGGTTCTCATGGCAACATATTCTTTTACACTGTTCATATACGGCTTTGGAAGTTGCAATACAGTTTACAGTTACTAATTTTTACAGGAGAGCGTTTTAAAGTTTTGTATTCTGAATATAAAAGTTGGATTTTATAAGAACATAAGTGCTCTGACGAAAATCAACTTAAATACAGGTATGGCCATCTTACAGCAAATAAATCTCATACAGTCCATTAGAAAACAGCAAAAACCCCAAAATTATTTTTTTTAGATGTGGCCCTATTATTCTCAGTGTGTGAAGTATAATTTACATTGACCGAAAGTGTATCTTTAATTATTGTGTATTAGCTAATCTTTACACTATACAAAGATATAATGCCACGTCAATAGAAACAAGATTCGTGCCAATAGTTATACAGTCTACTGGTATACCGAAAGATCCTAAACGCGAGATGTGAGGGTTATGAACTTAAGGCGTCTATAAATTAGATAAGAAAATTAATTTAAGTAAATAAATCAATACTTGAATTTATTAGTAGATTTTAAAACTTTTTCAGAGACTGTTATTGCTTGCAGATCCATTAGTTCTATGGTTAATATAATTAGAAGCTTAATACGAAGGCTAAATCGATGCCAAAACCCAGGTTCGATTCCCGCTGAAGAAACATTTACCTCTGTAGATTACAATATGTCATCGTTGAACACTGATTAACGGCGTATTGCATCCATTAACAGTATACAGATGTATCATACGTCAAAAACCAATGGGAATATACGTTACTGTTCTATATGCTTACGTCATCACATCGATTTTTGGTTATCGGATTTACGTATGAATGTGACGTCACACGGGATGACTGACCTTCATCACGTTTCACAGGTGACTTCGTCATCGCATATGATGACGTCAGGCGACATCTTTCTTTTCTCTGATGCTCTCGGTGTCATATTTCGTATGGGTATTCCCTAGATGCGTTGACCCTCGTGCGACATTTGATATGTGAAACAACTAACTGCTTTAGCATATTTCAGGCGTGCTTATTTCACTAATTTGATGATGAAAAAGCAAGAACAGCCGAAGATCCGAAATAATAAGAGGTTATAATAAACATGTGTAACACATTAATTCTCTTTTTATCTGTTCTGACTTTCTCCATGTAATATATAATTATATATATATATATATATGTGTGTGTGTGTGTGTGTGTGTTGATATAAATGCATTAAAAACCGCCAAATGTATTTAATACAAATACAGGATACAAATACAAATACAATAAATTTCAATAATAACAGGATCAAGCGAGGTGGCCGAGATGGTAACGTCTCGAACTCGTATTCGGGAGGACAAAGGTTAAAATCCCGTGGCCGGCCAGTTTGACGTGGGTTCTTTCTTTTTCAAGGTTTCCCCAGTCGTAAATGCAAATTTCGAATTGGATATTTACATACCATGAATCGTCCACACAATTTCATCCAGTATCATATCCATTTAAATTTATATCAGTTGAAATTTACTCCATAAAAATACACCAACAATAGAAATATTTGACAATAGTTCCATGGCCTACCCTACTGACTATACAGTACACAGATCCCGAACTCCTGATTTGGCGTCGCAGCTAAAAAGGGTATAAACACAGCCGAAATGAAAAAATAAAAATAATAATAATAATAATAATAATAACAACAGGAAGGAATTTTAAAAACAAGAAAGAAAGAAAAATGAAACTTGACAATTAAATTATCAGTAACAACATAGAACTATCGAGGACCGAAAACATAATTTTAATTCTATTCTTAGAACACTAATTTTTGCAGAGACGTCACATGAATTAATCCAATTTTTTGCCCCACCTTCCACCCCCGGATTACCTGAGCCATAGGCTATTTTCTCCGGTTAAACAACCGATTTCGCATTTGTTCTAAGATCGTCGCGTCACCTTCTCTTGGGAAAATGTTTGGTGAATTTACTCTGGCATTTTATTCAGTTAATGCCCGGTTTCTACAAACTTGTGAATTGTGGGTAAATTATCCATGAAGAAATTAGTTCCATTTCACCCACAATGATATAATGAGCAATGCCTTGGAGTTGTACAGTTAATTTAATTCATTGTTTAAATTATAATTGATCCTACAAAGAGGTTAAATTTTATCCAGCCATCCATGAAAGGATAAGTTAACCCGACGATTTACCCTTGGAAAGATCTAGCCCGAGTTTGTAGGAACATTTTTTCTGTCATTTTCATATTTACCCAGAGGACATTTATCTAGAAACTCGCCACAGGTGTATGTGATTGCTACCTTTAAATTATTTGTGTTTGTGTCTTGTGTAAATTCTGTCCATTGGATAATTTACCCATAGGTAATTCGCGAGTTTATAGAAACCGGCCATAAGTTTACTATTTATCTGTCTGTTGTCGCGGGGGGCGTGTCCCCGATCTGAATTCATCCAACGTAACGTACACTTCTGTCTCCAGCTTACGCAGTTCTCCGACCTGCTTAGCGCGTTCCAGGTGTACAAATTGGAGTAATTCATGTGGTATCTCTACAAAAATTAGTGTTCTAAGAATAGAATTAACTTCTACTTACTTTTTTTTTTTAATCTCACGCGTTAGGTCCTCGATAGTTCTATGTTGTGACTGGTAAGTATTTCAAATGGCGAAGTTACCATTTTCATGTTTAAGTGATGATAAGTTAGGTTATTTTTTAAACTGTAAATATGAGTTGTTTCTTAACTGTGTTATATTGTTATACAAGTAACGTCACGTCACTATATTTTTCAAACTGCAGTATAAGGAAATAATTTTCTGTTCTTTCCCGTAGAAAAACCTGCTGTGAACATCAATAGAACATGGAACTGTGGCCGGACTTCATTGGAGATAATGGTGGATCTTCTCCGGTGTGGTGAGTACAGACAAATTATATTCTACATTTGACAACCTGGAATTCAATATAAAATGAAGTGTTTATTTGTTTGGATACGATACCCAGCCAAATATACTGCACGCAGACATTAAGTATTTAAATTGGTGGGTGGAAGAGGGTCCGAATGCATGTCGAAGCTGGGATTTTAATTTTCTCTTTTCTTCGCGAATTATGAGCGAAGACCTGGTAGAAAACGTGATTGTTAGATTTTTAACAGAACACCAAATTGTCGGGCGCTTCGATTTTATTAGCACGCTCCACTTTATTAATTTGTTTATAATGTTCTCTATCTCTATATATATATAAAAGGCTTTGTCCTGACTGACAGGAATCAACGTAGAGCCTAAACTATAACAGGTAGAGACTTGGAATTTTGACAATACCTTCGTTTCATAATGTAGGTGCTCACTAAGAAAGGATTTTGAAAAATTATGATTCTAAATGCCAAAAATTAAATTTTTTTGAAAATACTTAATCCCTTAGTAGAAGCTTTGTCAGCGGCACCCTGCTCTCTACTGTCGTGCTTGAAGCGCCAAATCATTCTGACATCTTGAAGCGCCCGAAATAATTACCACTCAATTACTCGTAAACCATTCGAGATATGGGGCTGGAACTTCATTTGTATTAAAATTCAATTATTTCACTAAAACTTTCTCGCTTGAAGTTTTTTCGGGACACAAAAATACAAAAAATTGTCGCATAGTGAAATTTGCTTCTCCCTCCATGAATTTTGTGTAACGGGTGATGTTTATAAAATGAAATAAAAACATTTGTGTCCGCTTTTTTAAGGCTCTGTTTTAACCATCAGATGTGTGTGTGTAGATTATTTCTGTATAAATTTCACAGGAATCCGACCACGGGTTAATAAAAGGTTACGAGTTTAATCACGCGGTGTAAGATTTTCTAGACCGAGTAAAAACTGAAAATTGCGAGATCTGGAATCTTGTGACGTCACACACTCGCCTGCTCGCCGCAACCCCCTGTCCAATAAACTCGCCGGAATACGCTACCTCTGTAGTTTACAAGCCTTGGGTTTGGATTAAATGAAATGGATGTTTGACAAATTAGAGAAGATATCATTATAATTCAAAGGAATTGTCCTCGATGTCCAGCGAAATCTACTGAACGCAGAGATCTGAAATTTTAAACATAGGTTGGCTGAAGGGTCGGAAAATGCACCTCCAAGCCGGAATTTTAATTTTACTTTTCGTTCGTGAGTTATGAGTGAAAAACGGGCAAAAAACGTGCATTTTTTGCGTTTTCAAAACATAAGTTTTCAGTTATACATTTCAATGTCAAATCAATTAGGCTACAGTTGGCTTTGGCTATTTTTGTCATATCTTGAAAATGAAACTTTTGCGATCGCTTGAATGTTGTAAACCCTAAATATGGTCAAACGTTGTTTTATTTGGACGAATCTCACTATACAGAGGTTTTCTGGGCCAAGAAACTCGAATCTGAGGTCGCTTTTACCAGATGATGCTATCTAATCGTGGTATGTAGTCCACGTGATTTAGGTGTTATTAAATATAATGATTTTACTATTATGCTCTTAATTTTAATTTTTGAAATTCGCGGGGCACATGCTATTAACAAATAAGAGGAATTTGTTGTCTCTTTTGTTCGATGCCCAGCAAAGTCTACTGCACGTAGAAATCTGAACTTTTTTAAAATAGGTGAGCGGAAGGGGGATTCATGTATGTAAGCCTAAATGAGTAAACATTGATCGGTTTGGAAGAACCTCTCAATTGGGAGATTTCTAAAGTCTTTCTCTTTTCTCGGGCGACGCACTCCAAACGGATTTTTAGCTTTTTAATTATTAGTTGTTTTAATTAATTATGAATGAATTACGTGTAAGCGTAAGATTAATGAATTTGTGGTTCGTTTTAATTGTTTCAATTATTTACTTCTAAAATGTATTGATTTTAAACTAAACAAATAAAAAGGTAATGATTACTTACATAATCCGTTATTCATAGAATAGTCTTAACAAATCCCACCGGACATTACGAATTTCATCAGATGATTTGCTTGAACTTCGTCCTTAAGATCCATCGATAAACTCGTAATCTCTCCTGGGATTGCCTATGACAATTTCCCGGAGTACAAAGTTGTATAGCCTAACATATGACGCATACAGATAACCTTGAAATACCTTAATGGATGGCCTTGAAGGTGGCGTTTACAATAGAAACAATAACTAATCAAATGGCTGGACCCATGCATTGTACTTCTGATCACGTAGCCTATGTTCATTTTTATCCCCAATCTCTTCCGGCGTACTAACTTAGCACTTCACGATTTTCAACAACTCAGCAACTATACTTAGCAAGTCGGGATGTCATAATAATCGCTAGTATTATTACAATTCTATTTTAACAGTACTGAAATCATCACAACATACTAAATGCGCCCGGAGATGTGTGCCTGTTTATGTGCTTGCTTACTCCTCAGAGACCTTTTTTACCCAGAGGTCTAAATTTTCTCCATCCGTTCCCCATGATATGGGGAGTGTCTGTCTCAAATTTCATCCCAGTAGCACAGTCGGTTCGGTTAAAATTTAATTTTTAATTTTGATTACTGTTATTTTATATACTTTATGCACTCATGGTATGGACTGCATACAACGTACTCTTGCGGTCAGGTAAGTTATGGATTGCGTACAACGTAGGCCTATCTATCAGCGGTGTTGCTAAGTTGTAGCGTAGTGAGCGCATCGATCATTCCTATTTCGGAACCTCTGTGTTTTGTCATTATTTACACATAGTGAGTTTATTTACATCCAGAACTCAGTGTTGTGTCATTATTTTCACTAAGGGTGTACTTCACTTAATGCTGATAAAATAATATTGTCAGCCCGGGTAACGGGCTTAATTATGTAGTTTTGTTAGGCCTATATTATATAAACTAGGTAGGAATATCTTTACGTAATAATATCACTGTAGAAAGGTACAATATAACATTGAATTATAGGTCTACTTATATTTCCAAGTAGGAATGAGCATAGATAGTTAAAACATCGATATCTTTACGTAATAATATCACTGTAGAAAGGTACAGTATAACATTGAATTACAGTATAGGTCTACTTATATTTCCAAGTAGGAATGAGCATCGATAGTTAAAACATCGATATCTTTACGTAATAATATCACTGTAGAAAGGTACAGTATAACATTGAATTACAGTATAGGTCTACTTATATTTCCAAGTAGGAATGAGCATCGATAGTTAAAACATCGATATCTTTACGTAATAATATCACTGTAGAAAGGTACAGTATAACATTGAATTACAGTATAGGTCTACTTATATTTCCAAGTAGGAATGAGCATCGATAGTTAAAACATCGAAATTCACCATCGATTTTTAATCGACGGTAACCACCGATGTGACGATAATATGGACCTGAAAACATCGATGTATTTAGACAAAAAAATCGATGTATATTGAAAAAAAGTCATGGTTTCAGAAAATTAGACAAAATTCATAAATAAACTGAAATATTTCCTTGAAAACTATCGATGTAAAATATCGATGTTTTGGGAAATTATTATTCTGTAAATAAAATTATATTTTAGAATCAAGGTAGGCCTATTAATCTTTTTTATTATAAAAAACATTGATGTAGCAAAAACATCGGTTCTTTTCCATCGATGTAGAAAACATCGATCATCCACATGAAAACATAGATGTTTTGAAAACATCGGCCATCCACATGAAAAGATAGGCCATCGTTGCTGAACCCTATTTTTAAGATCCATCGGTATGACGTAGAGGGATAAGGTCGCTCTCCTCACGTAGCGGGCCCGGGCCCGTTTTCTAATCGGGACAATGATTTTTTTGAAGATGTTAATAGTGACTGTGTTATATCTGTTTATGCCGGGTGATCGAGTAGTCTGCGATTTTAAACTACTGTGTGACCTCCCTACCACATGGAACTTTGCTAATGCTCTTCATCCGGAAGGCCGCCAGAGTTTCTTCGCTTCAGTAATGAAATTAATTAACTTTCTTGTAAAATTATTGGAGTATAGAAGCCATTAATCAGCACGAAATTGCAGAAATTCTGTTCTTGATTGGATTACGCACTGATTTGCATTCCAGAAAATGTTGGTTCGATCAGAAGTGCTAATTATAGCAAGCGTAGTTCACACGAAGAAAAATTCGATGCATGCTAAATTTAACAGAGGTACATTAAAACAGTATTAAGAATAAAATAACAAGAACATAATACGTATAGGCCTACTTAGGCCGTGCTGCTTTGAAATAGTATTGACAAAAAGACTAAGAAGGGAAAAAAACACAAACAACAATTCAGACATAATCTCCAAATCAATCAGCTGACTAATGAACTAATAATATTACTGAAGAGATTTTATGAGTAGTGTTCATATCTCTATAAAACAAGATTTTGATAACTATTAACAGGGCCCGGATTCTGATGACCTAAAGTTGTTTGAAAAATGACCTATAAAATGGCCCTAAATGTTAAAGAAAATGACTTAATAATTATAAAAAATTACCTAAAAACTGATATTTTATTTATAAAAAAATTATTATTGTACACACAAAGTTGTAGACTAGTTTGTACATAGTTGTAAAAACTGTAAATAACTGTAATGTTGCGAATGTTCTTTTCTCACGGAAATTTATACTGGCACTGAGGCACTGGCGAGTCAAAATTCGGCATTTCCTTTTGTGGTCTACCGGATTATATTGTTGTTTATTGAGGGTAAACAGTATTTTGCACTCTCAGATCCAAGCAGGTGGCAGACTCTGGTGTCAAGTCAATCTTATAACAATAGTAATATAATACAAAATTTTGGCGTTTCTTTGATTATCATTTTCGACTGACACATGACAACATTTAACGCCAAATTTTTCCTTATTGCATTAAACAAACAACACTTCAAAGACAGCAGCGCTAGCGGCGGAAAAAAAAGTTAATACACTCAATGTAAATACATGAAAATTACTAAATAAGGAAGCATATCACACGAAAATGACAAAATAATGACCTAAAATTGAAATAAATGCCCTAAAAATATAAAATTGCATAAAATGACGAAAAATTACCTAATAAAAATTCATTTCTGTAAACTAGAGGCCATGTTTGTCCGCCTGCGTGGTCTTGTGGTTAGCGTCGCTGACTACAGATCCGTCGGCCCGGGTTCGATTCCCGGTACCTCCTCGGATTTTTCTGAGGTAGGGAGGTCTGGTAGGGGTGCACTCAGCCTCGTGATTCCAAATTGAGGAGCTACTTGATAGCAAGCAAATTGAGGATGCTGACCACATGCCCCCCCAATCCTGCCATCTGCGTACGGGAGATGATGCAGCGGTCGGGTGGTAGGCCAAGTCCCTCCAGGGATGTAGCGCCACGGAGTTTAGTTTAGTTTTTTAGAGGCCATGTTTAGGATTTATCTACAAGTTGCCAATGTCTATGCAGCATCAATAAAAAGATGACATGTCATTAGAATCCGGGCCCTGCTAATAAATAATACTATGAGTTCTAATATTATTAACTAATATTATTAGCAAGTTCTATGAAACACGGCCCTGGTCCCGGTCTAGGAGCACTTGCTCATGTCACTTTCGAGTGCAAATGGGCTAGTGTACATTTTAGGTTGTATCGGGTGAAAGATAACCATGCAACCAACTGAGCCACCAACTGAGTATACTGTAGTCAGAACATGTGCGTTCCGTTGTTATTTTTGTTGCCAGTGACATAAGATATATTTACAAGCATACGTCCTCCTTTCCAATTGATGTTAATACAGTGACAAGATGACACTTCCAAATGTATATTTGATCGCAGGTAGTAAATACATATTAGCATTGCCTAGGGGCACGCCTTCCAGTCAAAGCATTCACACTGGACGCTGATGTGGGTGGGATGATACAGGAAAAAACAACTGCCATATTTAAATTACAATGTTGTCCTTTAGTAGGAGCGATTAATTGGTTAGATCCATACCGTAAGTATACATTATGTCTTCGTACTTGAATGTAAATACCCTGTTTATATCATACAAACACTCATGAAGTTTTTTATGCTCCTACCTTTTAAATGTGACAGATTTTGTAGCTTATTTTGCAGGTGGACCATGCTTATGTAACTTATTAAAAGAATATCGCACGCGAAGATATGAGGGTTTCTTAATTTTCTCTCGCGAGTGATGAGCGAAAAGCTGGTGAAAAACTGGATTGTTAACAGAACGCTTCAATTTGTCCATTGCTTTGATTTTGTTACCATGCTCCGCTTGATTAATCTATTTACAATGTTCTATGTAACAATACATCACTTTGTATTTCTTCCGGTTTTTATTTAGCACCGCCTGCGTGGTCTCGTGGTTAGCGTTGCTGGCTACAGATTCGCAGCCCCGGGTTCGATCCACGGTACCTTCTCGCATTTTTCTGAGGTAGGGAGTCTGAAACAGGGTGCACTCAGCCTTGGTATTGCTGAGTGCAGGTGTTTTGCCTCAACATGATAATGCCCGTCCTCATGCTGCTCGTCCAACCATGAAAACCATCGATGACATTCGCTTTAAGTGCCTTCCACATCCGCCATATTCGCGAGATTTGTCACCATCAGATTTCCACATCTTTGGTCCATTAAAGGAGCTCCGTGGAGGGCAGAGGTTCAAGTTTGACGAAGACGTCAATAGGCGGTGCACGAGTGGCTACAGCATCAGCCAAAATAATGTTTCTCACGCGGTATCAAAGCACTTCCTATCCGAAGGCGCAAGTGCATTGAACTGGGTGGGGACTATGTGGAAAAATAATATGCAAGCAAGCATTCTTCCTGCAGTAAAATAGTGGGGAAAAATAATTGCGGTTTTCATTTGATTCTTCCTCGTATGTACTTATTAAAGTACGTGTGTACACCTACTATGTACGTATGTTCAGGATGTCTCAAAAAAATGTACTAACACTTTGAATGAGTATAAAAACATTATTTATGAACATAGAGACAAGTTTAAAGGCTTGAATTACAAATCTACAGATTACAGATTACACTACCATCGAGATGTAAGAGCTCACCTCCATGCAGCTTATCCAAACACATGGATTGGGCGAAGGGGTAGCATTGAATACCCTGCGCGTTCCCCAGACCTCACGCCAATAGACTTCTTTTTATGGGGATACCTCAAGGACAGAGTTTATCGCACAAAACCAAGAACAATTGATGCATTGAAATTGGAAATTGAAAGACAATGTCGCGAAATTCCAAATGAACTGTATTGTGACGTTTGTATTATCAGCTTTGTCTGGACAATGATGGTCATCAATTTGAACATTTGCGAACATGATTCTTTAATTACATGTTTCTTCTGTAATTCAAGCCTTTAAGCTTGTCTCTATGTTCATAAATAATGTTTTTATACTCATTCAAAGTGTTAGTACATTTTTTTGAGACACCCTGTATGTATGTATGTTATGTATGTACGTATGTACGTACGTACGTACGGAACCCCACAAAGGGAGGAGAGGCGGTTTGAGAGCGACGGTTAACTGCCTCGTAATTTGTAACCAACTTATAAAATCAGGTCTACTTCTGAATTCAGATATGCTGTAGAGAATTGTTGGTGTTGTGTTTATTAAGCAGGGTTTGTTATACGCAAGAGAGCTCGGTAGTTAACGTAACTCTTCCTTCTGAGAGCGCTAAATGATTCCGCAGCTAATTAGTGTTGCTAATAGGAACGAGAGTCTTTGCAGCAGAATTAGCTAGAAAGAGATTAAATATTGATTACTCTCTGTGTACTAGGTTAAAATAAAGTGATTGGCAAATTTATCTGCTCTTTCTCTCTCAAACACCCCGCATGGAACTCTATTTGCACAGGCTTCCACAACCACAAAGAGAGCGCTTTCTAAAACTTCTAGGCTTCCTCTGCTTAATAATGTATACGCAGTTTCATGCGTTTCGCTTGGAATTATATAAATGTTTGGTTTTAAATATTAAAATAGCTATCTATCTAAGGTTTACATTATGTAATAAGTGTATCCGAATTGCTCTATAATTAATTAATATACACAGTAGAATATGACTTCAATGGATTATTCAGTAACAAACTTAACTATCAAAGAGGAATTCTGCTTAAATTTTCTGGCATACGCCTTTTTAAATTGATATTACTGAATTCCTAGACGATGCAAGATTTGTAACTTTGTAAATAAACTATTCAAAATGTGTTACACAAACTTTCTCATTAAACAGGCCTGGAATAGGGCAGGCCTAAGTTAAATTTATTTATCACTTACTGATTGTATTGAATTAGTAACACTACATCAATCATAAAATTGTCCCCCCTTCTGATGTAATTTGACACTACATCAACCATAAAATTGTCTTCTGACGTAATGTTGACATTTCCGTAAAATAGCCTAGACTCGTTTGGATTAATTCATCAAGTTACTCAATTAATCGCATTACTAAGCAGTAATTTCCCCAATCAAATTTTAATATCACGAAAGATTTACAGTTTAATCAGTTTAATTCAGTCATTTAGAAAATATAGTGTATCCGAACATGTGTTCCGGTCAAAAGTGCACCATGACTTTACGTTTACGGACACACGGTATATGTACGGATTACTTTGCATTAGTAATTTCATTTTATTTAAATTTGTGATCAAGTTTTTCCAACTTGGAACTAGCAGTCTATAACCATTATTCGTTGAGGTTCTAAAATTATAAGTTCTGTAAAACCCATTGAGGTCCATTTTCCAGTTAATAACCTAGTCAAATAAGACAAACCTATGATATTTCCATTTCCGGGCTGTATGGCCGTGGTCTGCCCGTTAATACTGTCCGTTAGCAGTATTAACGGACAGACCACGGCCATACAGCCCGGAATTTAAAAACTAGATTTGTCTTGTATAACTACTAAGGCTTTCACGGCCGGTGTTTAATGAACGGACAGTATTAACGGACAGACCACGGCCATACAGCCCGAAAATGGAAATATCATTAAACGCCGGCCGTGAAAGCCTTAGTAGTTATATAAGACAAATCTAGTTTTTAAATTTGGAATGGTTGTTCGTTGGTACCTACAGAGCATTATACTAAAAATCCTGAAGGGTGGGGTATCAGCGAGGAGTTGGGAAGCTTTTGGAAGCTACATGTTGTACGTTTCTTGCATATTTTTCCTTAACTATCAATCTTAGCGAAAATTGTCTCATATGCAAAGTAAAGTAAATAACATTTCCTACAAAAAAAGGTATTTGTCGTAGGTTTAATAGGCTACTTTCAACGTTATAGAGTAGAAAATTTATTTTTAAAAACTCGTCATTTATTGGAAATTCATCATTACAGTTAAAGAAAATTACATTTATTTATGTTCATTATCTTCATCATCATCATCATCGATTTTTTAATGTATACCCGTATCTATATCTTCCGTATTCTCAATCTCCAAGCCTCTCTACCCTCCCATAGATTCTCAGGAGTGTTTTTCTTCTTCATGTCTTCTTGTATCCCATTAATCCATGTGTTCTTTGGTCTACCGCTCTTCTTTCTGCCCATCTGAAGATTTTCTTTGGCAATCTCTCATCCCCCATGTTCATTATCTTAATAGGCAACATTCGACGGGTTTTTTACGCAAATATATGTTTCTGAGGTACCCTGAATCCAGAAAAACTACTTTCGGAAACACGTTTATGACGAGAACGAAAAATCGTGTAAAAACAGAATTTTATATTTTGGTTGGTAACTTCCGGAGTTGTGACAAGAAGATTGGCGAAGACTCTCTTTTACTTTTAACGCCAGTTTACACGAGGAAAAATTTATTTTTCGCAATTTTCTCTAAAACGCCTCTAACGATTTTCTTTAAATTTATGTACATGGGATGCTTAAACTAAAATCTAACCTTTATTTGAAACTTTTTTACGCAAAAATTCTCTGAAGGGTAGGTTTAGCCTATGCCAGACACTGTTTGTAAAACCTCAGTCTTGCCTGGTGAACAATAAATTTTCGCATCAAGTTGAAACAAATGAATATTCGCTCTTTGCAACAAGGCCTCATACTCCATATCAGAGTGTGAAGAGAGAAAGGAGAATTGCCTTTGCTTA
Organism: Ectobius pallidus; assembly: GCA_964059195.1. Lineage (NCBI taxonomy): Eukaryota > Metazoa > Arthropoda > Insecta > Blattodea > Ectobiidae > Ectobius > Ectobius pallidus. The sequence continues at coordinate 142,313,854 of CAXKWD010000008.1, forward strand.
GGGTACCGAAATAAGTTAAATCAGTACATTTCAACAGATTTTATTTGGGTTGTGAGTCCTTCAGGGGTGCGATTCGAAACGTGGCAATTATTTTCTCTCCATTTTTACAATAACTTTAAATGAATAGAATGTCATTTTTTCATTTTTATCGAAAATGGCTTAATGGATTTGTTTAAATTTCTACACCAATTCCATAAGGCCTTTTCTTCCACTGCACCAGTAAAACTTATAACTCAAACATTTATTGACATATTGCAGTGAAATTTTGCATGCAAGTATATTCGATATTATTGAACAACACTGTCTAGAATCATGGATGTAACTTTAATAGTTTTTTTAAAATATTTCTGAAGTAAAAATTTCTAAAAAAAATAAATAAATAAAAAAAGTAAGTGATTAATTAATTATTTTAAAAGAAATTATACTGCAGATAATTCAAAGATCCTACATTATGTTGTTCATATGATATTTACAAATAGATAGACAAAAAAATCACTCAGAAATATTGGTACTTATGAAAATTATGAGGAAACGGCACTTCAGTGCACAAGATTTGGCTGCCATTTTGTAATGATAACTACCCATTAACTGTAATAGTTAAATTAATTCTGACAATATTATGTAATTCTAGAACTAGCTAATATAGATCATGCCATATTGCAAGGCTACAAAACAATTCATTGCTGAGAAAAAAATTAAACTTCACCTATTTTTCAGCATGGAAAGTTGTAGGCCTATGTCCCCCCTTAAATTGATCTTGAACAACTTATTATTTTAATATCATTTGCGTAAATTTTATCTGTGCGTTATCTTGAATGAATATCTAACAACCTTGCAGTGTGAAAGCATTAGATATTATTGTAAAACAATTTGTAATGCAGTGAACTGAGTCTGGTGTAATAATATGTGCTTTGTTCTGAATTCTGTTCCTTGTCCTGATTTTTCTATCGTTATTGTTTACGTTGCATCCTTCTCTGATGTCACATCACGTGTCACTGCGTGTTGGATAATGACAACTGATAGGCAGGATTGATATAAAGTTACTGTCATTCACTTCACCTGTATTACAATGGAATCACTGCCGTCATGAATGATGAAATAGAATTCAATCCTGCCCTATGGCGGCTTCATCCCAAACTACGGATATGTTAATCCCAGCGTAGACCATGTCAACATTCCCCCACTTTCCACCTGATCAAGGATTGGGCCCACGTCACCTATGTAATGAACCCCTTGGGTTATTAGGGACCAGGGTTATGTTTCTTTTATATCTTTTTAAGTTCTCCTCAGGTGAATTATTTTAAAAATCTTTAAAAGCTCTGATTGCGATACAGGTCTTAAAGCCATAGTTTTGGTTTAGTACATACTGAGATAATTGTAAATATTGTTTTACATTTTAAAAACATAGAAATAAAAATAATCCTTATTCGGGCTATTGAATTAAAATGTATACATTTCATCTGAATAGATCTAAACAACAGGGTTTGAAACATTCGCAGTGATTCCTTTAAAATTGCAAAATGCTCTTAGTTAAAAATTGATAATCCTTTCGTCAATAGGACCATAAATTAAAGTTCTAAGTTTTAAAGTTTTGCACAAATATTTGTTGTACTCAGTTGCATCCTTTGAAAAATGGCAAATGATACGTGCCGAAATGAGAAAAGAATCCGTTTCAAATTTTGTTCAAATCTTTCAAGAAAATTGATATGTGCCCTATCACCTAAACCGATAACTGTAACAACGTGATATATGTGGCAGAATTTTTTGCTAAATTTAGGCCACATTTAATTGCACATTCATATATTCAAATTACAGACTGTAAGTAGGTGGTGGTTTTTTTCTTCTTTTTTTCTTTGTGCTCGTGGAGTGGTCACGAAATTTACTGTTAATCTGTTCCTCGGGTTTGGATTGCAACTGGACATTTTGGAAGGCATTGTACTACATATTCGTGTGTCATTTAAGATTCTAAACAATCATTGTGCACAACATTCACTTGTTAAATTAATTAATTCTATTTGGCCGACTATCCTATTTCCTAAATGTTGTGTTCTCTTTTGTATTCTTTCTGTCCTTCATAGTTTAGTTTGTAATATTTTATTTTAGTTTTGCTTATTATTCAAAATTGTCTTTTTTATTTATTGGTAGGCTATGTCTATATGACAATCCTAAAATGGGAGAGATATCCAAAACTTGGATTATCTGTCCCTAATGTCACATAATTACATCTTTAGTACATAATATAAAACATTTCCTTGGTGGTGACATAGAACAGATAATACAGTTCATGGAAATAAATCACTTTGATTAGCTGATATCAAACAAATTCTTACACGTTATTGGTCCAAATGAAACCAGTGATACTGGAAACAGCATATACCAGATTTTAATATTTAACATTTTTACTGTTACTGACATAAATATTGAACTGAGGAATATATAATAATAATACACTATTTTTTGTGTAATATATGAGGACTTTCTTTGTCTTGTACCAGCTCTTTTACTAAAAATGTCCTATTCCATCCTAAGGTGAGAGCCCCCTGATGATTTTACTTGATGATTGCCTACATAAATGTACAAATTCACCCCTTAAAGGGTTATAACTTATACTTGCATATTTACACATTGACAATAGACAATTCCTCAGCAAGCTAAAGGAATGTTATCTATTTTATGGAACCAGAAGGTTCATTGCCGCACTAACCTGAGCCCGCCATTCAACTCTATTCTGTGCTAACTCTATCAAACTATCCCTTGCAAATCCTATTCTCTTAAATCTATCCTAATGTCTTCCCACCTATGTGTAGGTCTTCCAAGCTGTTTTCCCCTTCGGGTCTCCCGGTCAATACTTTTGAGACAGTCTTTCCTCCCCCATGCGCGCAACATGTCCAGCCCATTTCATCCTCCGTGATTTAATTACTCTTACTATATCCTGCAAAGCGTACAGGTTATGGAGCTCGTTGTTATGCAGTTTATACTTAGCGATATTTATTATATTTTTGCACGACGTAACTAATTAGTGGTACTTACGAATATTGTTGCCGTGGATCGTAACTTGACATTCCCGCACGCAATCTGGTTGCTATGAAAACAAAAGAAATCTCAGTGCTGTAAAAATTACAAAAAGCCGTAAGTAAAACCATCATAATACAAGCCTTTATCGAAGGCCGGAACCAAGACCCCCAGTTTGTGACGGCGACAAATATTCCGTCTCCATAACAACCAAGACATGTGAATCGCTTTCTAAAATATAACATCTATCTTTAATAATGTATATACATAATATTTTCAGCTAATATCTCAATTAATATCATTAAATTGATATAAATAATCATCGTGCAAAAAATAGCATGCAATACTCGTTCCGTAAGCGCACAACGGATTTAGTTACGGCATTCTTACAACTGTTTCATGGGGACTCAGTTTTCATTCGAGCAATTTCGTGATAGAATTCCTTTCTGTTTTTACAGAAACCCTACAATCCACAGTGTATTCTGTAATTGAGAGATATATGTGGTTATGTGAAAGTCTTTATTAGTGAGCAATGTGAGCATTCCAAATGACCACACCAGCAATCCCTAGCATTCCTACGGGAGGTTGCATATCTGCGGCTGCTTTCATCATAGTGAATCATCATTCACATACCTGGCAGGTTCATCAGAAGCTGTTACATGGTATTGGTAATTATGGGTTATGTTATATACTCAGTCCATGGGATTATGGTAAAATGGTTCACTGCCGCGCTTACCTGAACCCGCCATTCAACCCTGTTCTGTGGTAACTCCATCCAATCATCCCTCGCAAAACCTACTCCCCTAAATCCTAATGTTGTCTTCCCACCTACGTCTAGGTCTTCCAAGTGGTCTTTTCCTTTCGGGTCTCTCAGTCAATATTTTTGAGATGTCTTTCTTCCTCCATGCGTGCAACATGTCCAGCCAATTTCATCCTCCGTGATTTAATTACCCTTACTGTATCCGGTGAAGAGTACACGTTAATACTTAGCGATGTATAATGCATAATGTGTATGCGCTGTATGTAGAGTAATTTGCTCTAAATATTTTGTTTGTAATTCCAATAGTCATTATATATTTTCTGTTACTGTATTGAACTGTGCCCGAGCACGAGCTTCTGCTCATTCGGGCACTAGTAATGATTGCATTATCTTTTACGAAGGTAAAGTAAAAAATTTAAATTAAAAAAAAATCGGGTGCGTGGAACGCCACGCGACAGAAGTAAAACTTGGATTTTTTAATTTTTCGATTTTTTCAATTTTGGATGATTGATTTTTTTTTCAATTTTGGATTGTTGGACTTTTTAGTTTTGGATTTATGGACTTTTTAAATTTTGGATCTTTGACTTTTTATTTTTTGGATTTTTAAATTTTGGATTTTTCATTTTGGATTTTTGAATTTTTGTAAATTCATTGAGTTGATTTTTTTCTGTGCAGTCAGTCACAGCCCCGCTACTTTCGTGACGATTTTGTTCGTAACGCAAGTTTTGGTTAGCTCTCGATTTACCCCTAGCGCGCCTAAAGAAGTTTCACGTTAAAAAAAAAACTCCTGTTGTATAGGAACTCCTTTTAAATGCACCAACTCGGTCTAGATGATTGAAACCTGAAATAAACAAAAGCCAGTAAGTATGCCTTACTCTTACGTCTTACGAATAATGTGTTAGAGCTGGCCTCTCGATCAGTACTTCGAAAGTGTGAAATTATTCCCTACTCCCCCTACATTCGTGACCCTAAAGCGATTGGTTCAGTATCGCAACTGCTCGACAGGCCTATGTTAAGAGTGAGGCTGGCATAGTGGTTTTTGTTTACTTAGGTTTTATTCTTAGATTGGTCAAACTACAACTAGAGCTGCAACAAATAGCTAGATAAAGATCAATTGCACAAACAGTTAATTGCAGAAGAGATAAAACTGGGCCCCTGAATTGAATTGGTCATTCGATGTGTTCATTGAGTGCTATTGCTAAATATTAATACCTCAGGAGAACAAAATTAAATTTCTATACTCTACTATTAAAAACATTAATGAACTTCATTCTGAAGCTTGAGAGATTTCTACTAGTACAACGTTGTAATAAAATTTAATTTAATTTTCCCCCCTCTGTACTAGTATGTATTCAATACAACACACGACGTATTATGCCAAATATGAGAGACTTGGAATATAAACAATTGAAATAACTTTGGTATACTCTGTTTTTGAACTAGTTCCTGTCAAGCTCGTGAATGTAATCGTCATTATGTATTAGTAATATGGCAAATGAACATTTTAACAAGCTTATATTTTACAAAATTTGTAACTATTATTATATGTATGTTTTGCTAGTGCATAGTACAAGTCATAAATAAAAGTTATAGTCTGTTTACATTCCAAGTCTCTCATATTTGGCATAATACGTCGTGTGTTGTGTTGAATAGGCCTATATACTAGTACAGAGGCGGAAAATTAAATTAAATTTTATCTACTAGTAAAGATATTTGCCTGTGCTGGAAGCATACTATTGCTAATAAATTATTGACGACTAATCGTTTTCGGAAATCAATTTATTGGAAATTTATTAACATGCTAGAATGTGGCACAACTTAATTTTCATATATTACTTCGGGTAATGAAAATTGTAATTAATACGACACGTGTTCATAAACTTATTACATTTACAATCTCGTCGGCTTACTCTATAGCCCTATTAATGAACTTCGATATTAGCTCGTCAGTCATTTTGGTACTGTAAAGCAGAAAAATGTAGGAACATAAAGCACTAAGAACAGCAACAATATTAACAATAATAATATAAATAACAATTATAGCCCAATAACACTGGTCTACAAAATAAAACTAATTTTCATCGTCAGAAATAAAATTATACTTTTCTAGACCAACTGTTCATGCCGTTTTTTCATACCACGTACATAATTAGGGCAAGGCATTTACTGACCATAAAATAGTAAAAAAAAGGACCAATAAATTTACCAATATTACTTATAATAATTTTTTTAAGTAATGAATTGCGAAAAACAATTTATGACAGTGAGTTATGTATGAATTTACATTATAAAACACACTTATTTTGTTACTAAACAACTATTTCTTATATACTACTTAGACACCCTTAGCAAAAAAGAAATTCTTTCTGAACTGCCATCAAATTGTCCCTAGCAAATATGTGCTATTTAAAAAGAAAGAATAAAATCTTTATTGCTACAAGACAAACTGCTGTGGTGTTTTCAATAAACTTGAATTAAAATGAACTATGAACACTTGGCGGAGATTCTCAAATAAAAACGATTGTCTGTTGTCTGAAAGTAACGATTTGTACATGCAAAAGCTCCTCTCTACCTCCACTGAAACATCGCCTAAAATGCCGAAAATGACTAAAAATGCCGAAAATTACCTGATTATTGCCAAAAAATGACCTATCTCTTGCAAAAGATGATAAGTGCCAAATAAAGCAAAATAACACAAGAACAAATTTCCCCTTATTCAATCAATTATTTCAGGATGCATATTTATATATATTTGAGTTATCATTTAACCTCCATATAAAAAATATGTAAAATCATCAAATGCTTTTCCCTACATATAATACATTACCTTCACAGTAATAGATTTCCATTTAAGTATGTGGCAGTATGCCATGCATGTTTTCACCTATTGCTCTACCCTAGCGTTTCTCAACCTATGGTCCGCGGACCACTGGTGGTCCGCGAAGATGGTGCAGATGGTCCGCAGACATAATTAAAAAGTATCATAAAGCAAGTGGAAAGTAAAGAAGTAAAGATTTTCCACATATTTCGTTATAATGACCTATAATTAACACTCAAAATATTTAGTATATAGGTCTTCTTTTAAAAATGGGATGTAAAATTAGGGGTCCGTAAGATTTTTTTAAACATTTTAGTGGTCCTCGGGTTCAAAAAGGTTGAGAAACGCTGCTCTACCCTTACAAAAAAGCTATGCGGGTTTTCTAGTCGTAAGTTGCAGGCGTTCTCGACTTCCCATGCCAAAATAAGTGAAGATTCCAGGAAACTCACCGTAGATGTTTATTGTAGCAAAATACCTTGGGTAGTGTAGGGTTAATCAGGGCATTCGTTAAACCTATCAACTTACTACCCAGTTTGTACGGACCAATGTAATTTAACTGTCCTTGCCTTTGTGTCTTTGTGACTATTCCTCCTTGTAGAGTACTTCAGTAAGTGGAAAGAACTCAGTGGTAATTGTAGACCTAACATTCTAAAGGGGTTAAGCGCCGATTTTCAGGTTTAATTTTATTAGATCTATTGGTGGTACATACGCATATGTATGTCATATTTAAATGACTGTGTCGTAGGTCAGCTGCAAGTGACTCTTTCATATGCCGATAGATGGTGCTTAAGCATTGTTCTTATGGAGCTTTGGTAGGGTTTTTCATAATTAAGGGAATGCACCACTGAGATTTGTTAAAAATTGTGAAAAAAAGTCATTTTTCATTTTTGTACTGATAAAATTCTACAAACATTCTAGTTTCAGAATCTATTTTCGTTTATGACATTCTGCGTGTTTAAAGGGCGTCAGGTGACTTTTAAATGGCCTTGCGCACGTTCCTGACTGCTACCTGCCTGCCCTTAAAGATCGTTTATCTAACTATTTTTTTTCATCATTTTTCATAATTTAAAACACTCCACACGATGAAGCCTTTATGCAATTTCTCTCAAATTTTCAGCACGTGTTCTTAAGGTGTAGTTATAAAAATCTGTCATATGAATTTTTGAAATTATGAATATTTTATTAGTTATGAATTTTCAAAATAAATATATATTTGAAATTTTGAAATATAAATATATATAACTTACACTTTTTTTTATCTCAGGAACCATAAACCTTAGAAAAAAATCATATGACAAATATTTTCTTCATAGTTAGATAAATAAAGTGCATTTGTAAAAAAATTAATTTTTGAAAATTTTCATCGTGTGGAGTATTTTGAAAATCGCTCTACTTTTATACTATGAAAATTAATAACTCAAAAACTTATCAAGATATTAGGATGAAATTTTAAACCATAAAATAAATGCATGAGACAAGTGTATGGTAAAATTTTGAGCTATATTGCTTGAAAACTTTCGATTTTAGTAATTTCAGTGGTGCATTCCCCTCTGAAAGTAGTTTTTGACGCTTAGCCCTTTTAGATGTTGGTCTACAATATTATAGAGGGAGAAAAGAAAAAAATTACTATTAAAGATGGCGTTATGGCCTAAAGATAACCTGGAAAGAGAGGGTAACAAATAAAGTATTCGGAAGAGAAAACAAGGAGATAATTTTTTTTCAAGATATTAAAAACAATATGATCTTAATTAATGACAGATTTATACTTCTACATGATGGCTCAGCGAAGACACTAATCGAAGGGCAAGTTTAAGGGAGACATTGCAGGGGACGACCTCGTTTGAAGTAAGTATAAAACATAATGAAATAATATGTAATATGAATCAATGTGGTTTCTACCGCCATCTGAAGAGGAAAACACAAACAGAAGAGTGGTGAGGTGCTAACTGCCTTATCGGGTGCTATACTAGAAGAAGAAGAAGAAGAAGAAGAAGAAGAAGAAGAAGAAGAAAGAAGAAGAAAGAAATAAGAAAAAAGAAAGAAAGAAAGAAAGAAAAAAAGAAAAAAAAGAAAGAAAAAGAAGAAGAAAGAAAAAGAAGAATTTCGAAAGGACTATTTACATTTCTTATGATAATTTATGCTAGATAGTTTTAGCGGATAGCTTAGCAAAAATAACTTGGAAACCATGGAAACTTGGAAAATTTAATGTCAGATAACTTATCCATGCGTTAGTAACGAACTTCCAGAAATCAGACCTTAGTGCAGTAACTTTTCACGTTCATAAAAATATTCTGTGGCTTTGTTCTAAAAGGGCCAATGTCATAAAACTTGCATTTGAGATAGGCCTAGTTGAAGCCTTTGTAAAAGTAACATTTTTTGCTGAGAACTTCTGATATTGGCCTCTTAAGGTTTCTGTATTGTGTCTATTAACAGCAACTTAAATTGGTACTTTTATTAAACGAAATATAAAGACCAGCCGATATCAATAATGCATAGATCTCATTTTTGCAAGAAATTGACATTGGCCCTTTTAGAACCAAGCCACAGAAATTTGTGTGTACCTTTTCTCGCTGTAGATCGTTGTATTAGAAATTACATAAATTTAATAGTAATTGATCTTGATAGCACGAATGTTCCAATGTGCTGTGCTTACGTCGCTCTAGCACTAATATAAGTGGAGCACATATGCTCAGTGGCGTGGACCTGATAATTGCCTTTCTAATGAGCAATCAATCGATTATCGCACCACCATGCCGTGCTGGGGGCGATGACGTATTAATTTCATGTTATTAGTCACAAACTTGATAAATGGCGTTTGGCACTATTTCTGGAATGAACTAATTTGGGTTACAAGTACCTACATGCTATCATAATTTTAAAGGCAACCTGAAGGCAGTATTTCGGAAATAAAACATAAGTTATCATATTAATCAAATGAGTGATGTCAGCGTCGGGAGCTAGTTTCTTTTGCCCGCATGGAATTATTGTGGATCAAGAATAATTTTAAGATTTTGGATTATTTTTAATCGTTGGCTATCTGTCAGATCCAAAATTCATTTTAGACCGGTTGTTCTGGATACTGTGAAGGCATTCGTAGTGTTAGAAGGCTCCTATTTGCTCTGAAGTATGCTGGATATACAACCAACATCCAACAAAAGCTATTTGAACTTCCTGTAATTCACCTTGATTTGATAGATGTATTGCCACTATTAAATTAAACAGAAGATAATCTGAGAGTGTTCGAAAACAGGGTGCTTAGGAAATTATTTGGGCCTAAGAGAGATGAAAATGGGGACTGGAGAAAACTGCATAACGACGAGCTTCATAACCTGTACTCGTCACCGGTTATAGTAAGGGTAATTAAATCACGGAGGATGAAATGGGCTGAACACGTTGCACGCAACGGGGAGGAAATCTCAAAAGTATTGACTGGGCCGAAGGGAAAAGACCACGTGGAAGACCTATACGTAGGTGGGAGGACAATATTAGGATAGATTTAAGCGAAGTAGGATTTGCGAGGGATGATTGGATGGAGTTAGCACAGAATAGGGTTGAATGCCGGGCTCAGGTAAAGCGCGACAATGAACCTTCGGGTTCCATAAAATAGATAATAATCCTTTAGCTTCCTGAGGAATTGTCTAATGCCATTGAGTAAGTAAATAATGCATTTCGCCATAGCAACTTTTATGCCATCTTCATCTCCTGTTTATGAGAACTGCCTTGCCTGTGAGAATTTATTGTACTGACCTTCAAAAGTAAATATGAAATTTATAAAATTATTATTATTTTTTTTTACGCTGAGATAGCATTGTGATTTTACAATGTTGCCTATTTGTCGTCCAACACTGACTTCATTCCGCGAGTCTGTATTTTAAAGCAAGATAATTAATTGTTTATTAAACTGCTGTGGTAGAATTCATTCTACGCTATATAAAACTGTGTGTATTGCCACTAGTATACAGATATAATGAGTGTTTATTGCACTTTGTAACCATGCGAAAGGAATTTTGTATTTTAATGAGGCTTTATACAAGTTTGTAATTGAAATAAATGTGTAAAGAGAAGACCGTAGCTCCCACAACAATTCATGTGCTGCTGCGGTTAAATGTAATATCAAATTCCAAACTTGCACAATGGCCTGTAATGAAGATACACTTTGCATGATATCGGTAAACTGGGTTGGAATGTAAATCCTATGTTTTCAGAGGCGGCCCTGCAATGAAGCATAAAAAAATGCAGCCTCGTCCAAATGGCTTATAATTCCATTGTCTGACTTTTGCTGTAATATTCCACTGTCCTGAAGCACGAGGCTGTAGGCCATACAGTATCAGCCCATGAAAATAACACTGTACAATAAATTTGAATTTTTTCTGACCTTTATATGAAAGTATGAGATTCTATATAACTATGAGATTCTTGATCCATATATCGAAACCAAAATCGTCCATCACGTACTGTTTTTGTAGGAGACACCTTCTCATATTCACGTAAAAAGCAAAAATGTAGGTTTTTGGGAAAGTGATGCGTGGTAAACAGAACATAATTACAGATTCGTTATTTTCAGCCAAAAATATACAAAAAACACATATTTTCATCTAAAGGACATTTTTCATGTTGTACAAGTGACAACAAATTTGATTTTTTTCAGTTCTTTATATGAAACTATGTGATTCTGTATAAACAAAACGTTGTTGATCCATATATCATCAAAATGGCCCTCCACGTACCGTTTTTGTGGGAGACACCTTCTCATATTTACGTAAAAAGCAAAAATGTGGCTTTTTGGAAAATGGGTACGTGGTAAACAAAACATTATTACAGATTCGTTATTTTCAGCCAAAAATATCCAAGAAACACATTTTCATCTAGAGGGCATTTTCCATCTTGTACAGTGTAATCGGTGCAAAATAAGTTGTACAAACTTTTTCATATATACATATTAAGATTTATTATATCGAGAATTCAAGGTTCACGAAAGAAACCAGTTGTACTGTTCATAAATTAAGTTCTGCATTTGCCTTTGCGAATGAGGAAACCATGAAAAACCCAATTCAATTTTGGCCGGCCACAAGGTTCGAGATTTGAACCCAGGATCTCTTACCTATACCACCTCTCTATGATTGGTTGAATGTTACCATGGGAAACAGATGGAAATGAATCAGATTTTAATTGATGAGTTCTGACATTTTGTGTAAGTCGTAAGCCCTACTTATTTCATTTTTATCTTGGTACCCATTAATTTTGTAAAGAAATGCATTTGACAAGAAGCGTTCTCTAAATCTTGACTATGCTAGGTTTAAAATATCGCCTACTGTAATGGAGATATCCTACAAAAATCGAAAATAGATACGAGTAAAGTACCCCTCTGAGTAATTGTTAGAGAAAAACAATATCTCCATTTTATTATTCTTACATGTTTCAAAATCTACATTTTCACTGAAATTGATAAAGCCATTTTTTTTAAGTTTTCATGAAAAGTCCCCATAAATTTCAGTTATAAGAACAAACTTCGAGGCGATTTGATAAAAAAGTCCTTAATTAAAAAAAAAAGTAAATACAACGAACCGTTTACCTGCTTTGTTTTTCCACAGACAAACGGATAGATACCAATCTAAAAACGCTTATTTTCGGTTTGTAGCCTAGGCCTATGCATCGTGAAACATGTTTTCACGGTGTTAGCCTATCTAGATTTTTTTACGATCTATGTCTATCCCCGGGAAAGCAAATAGGGTTGAGTCAAAGATCATTAATATTATATTTTAACCTTTTCATTGCTACTAGCGTATAAATTTATTACTTCAAAAATTGTGTAAAAGCAGAGATATACAATTCATAGAATATTTCTTTGTATAAAATATAGGGACCTTTTATCCATAAGTTAGGGTTAACATCTGCGGAAACCAGCTATTCCGTTGAAATTTTCCTCATTGATTTCAAACTTAGAGCCCACTGATGATTTTTCGTAACGATTACATATACTTAAAAAGAAATTGAGATCTGAAAGATTGAGAAAGTGAGTCTCAAGAAAGAGGATTTTTTAGTTGTTGTAACTCATACCATTCAGCCTTCATTGACTCTAGGGATGAGTATCTATAGTTAAATCATCGATGCATATTACAAAAAGGTCATGGTTTCAGAAAATTAGGCAAAATTTATAAATAAACTGAAATATTTCCATGAAAACTATCGATCTTTTAGGAAATTAGGCTGCTGTAAATAAAATTATATCTTAGAACCAAAGTAGGCCTATTAATCTTATTTTAGTACTGTAAATATTTTAAAACACCGATGTAAACTTCGCCCTTCGATGCTCAATCCTAACTCATACCATTGCATCTTTCATTGACTCCCTCATCACTTTATTTCCCCTCCCCAATTCTCTGTAGGAATAAATGTTATAATATCCAATTAAATTCAAACATTCAGACTAACTACACGGACAATAAATGGTTATAGATTGAGTGCCACTTTTTAAAGTATCTTTTTCCAAGAACTTCCCCTATCTGCCGCCATCCACTCAAACAGTCAATAGAAAGGTAATTAGGCGCATTCACTTTATGGATGCGCTTTGTACATACTAAAGCCAATACAATGTTTAATCATTTCTACCATATGACTCTTATTATGCTCCTGTAAATAAATTTAAAAGTGTTTTATGTATCTGACTCTCCAAACTTCCCTCTTATAGTATTGATGACTTTTTTTGAATTACCGGTAGGCCTACCTATAATAAATAGGCCTACATCGTTCTGGTGTTTTCAGCAGGGTTGCCAGATCAGAAACGTAGAACAGTCGTACCAATATTCGAAAATAGTCGTATGCTAGTTAAAACTGTCGTATACTTTGTGATTTTTCAGTGTAATTAATGTATTGCGTTAATAATAATAATAATAATAATAATAATAATAATAATAATAATAATAATAATAATAATAATAATAATAATAATAACAATAATAATAATAAATGGGTATCATACACCTTACATATGTCATGTAATTGTTAATAAATCATCTTATTTGTAAATGATTAGGCGTGTTTCATTATCTTCCGATGTGCTAAATTTGATGAAATACAAGAAAATTAAATAAACTGTAATTGCCACAGTGTTATTATTAGCAACATGCTTACAACAAAAACCATGAGAAAACAAAGAGCTGGATACATTGGCCTATATCAAAATTTAAAATTCGTCAGTAGAATGATTAAAAAAATATAAAACGCTATGTTAAAAATAGTCGTACAAATAGGCGTACGACTCATTGTTGCGTCGCACGTCGTACAAATGTATGAAATAGTCGTATGTGTACGACTATAGTCGTACGTATGGCAACCCTGGTTTTCAGCATAGTATTTATCTACACTGATCTTATAGCCTCGTTCCTGTTGGGTTATACTTAGCCTGCAGCATCATACCACGACATTAATATAAGTAGCCTGAATAAATAAACAGCAGGTCGCTTGACATGTGATTAAAGTTTAAAAATTACAACTTAAAAAAGGGGGAAAAACTAGTTCTTGTTAATCTCTCGTTTTCCCTTTCTGAGCTGAATTCAGGTATTGATATAAGCAATAATCAAGTGAAATCGTCAGTGGACTCTAAGTTTGAAGTCAGTGAGAAGAATTCTGCTGGAGTAGATGGTTTTTATGAATAAAAGATTAAAAAGAGGATAGAAATCCTCACATTTTACATAAATTGTTACTCTATTAGTGTTATACCCCTGATTTTTACAATTTTTTGAGGTGACGAATTTATTCGTCAGTAACACTGAAAAGGGTGCACTCTTTAACAACTGATTCGCAACCGTCATCACAACAGCCGCCTCTGCTCTCTATTTATTCTAATTCAGAGGAATAGCAAACGTTATTATTTCCTGGTGTTTCATATTGCAAGATTAGGACCACCCCAGAAGCCATAAAATGCACGTGGGAGGTATGGTGATGCTGTATTTTACCACCTTCGTTTTATGGTTGCTGTTTAAACAGCGCAGTATGTACACCTTCAAGGTTGCTATGACAATTGGCACGTCCCATGCATTGTGTTTAGCTGGCGCCGTGTTGTATTGAATTCTGTGAGCACAGCCTCTTCACAAACTGTAACACTGAAACCTTCGATTGGGAGGCTTTGCCACCTAATCTAGTGCATAAGTACATTGTGATATGACTCCCAGACGTCCCGGTTTGGCTGGGACAGTCCCGAATTTGCAGCATCAGTCCCCATGTCCCGAAAGAATGTGATCGGCTTTCCTCCATAACTTGGTGCTACCACAGTATTAATACTTCTACTATGGTGCTACCTTGTGCAATATGTAACATTTCCCACTTTTATTGCCAATCGATATTCAACTGGTAGTAATTCTCTACTCTCTGCCATCCAGCTAGAACGTGTATCTTTACAATGTGCCTAGATTAATTTTACTACAAAGTTGGCCATACTGATTGTGGTGTACAATGCTATTAATGTGCTGGGGACTGGAGAAAAATGCACAACGATGAGCTTCATAACCAGGCTTTAAAACTTAGTGCCCGATCGAATATGTTAACAGCAACCGAACTGTACAGACTTTGCTCGGCGTATGCCCTAGCTACCATATGCTAGTTCACGTGATAGTAAACAAACCTTGAATACAGATATAGGAAGACCACAAAATAACTTCTCATTATCTAAACTCACATTACAAGCACGCAAAACGATACTTTCTCCTGTTTGTCCCTCCCAAATGTTTCAATAATATGTTTGCGTTTTAGAACATTTTACTTTGGGCATGCCGAACACGTATTATAAAATTAAACACGCACAATGACAAGGTACACTGTTGACCAATTTGAGAGGCACCATACTACGAGCGCATTCCCTTCTCGGTACTTCTATCAATGACTGTCTTATCAGCCTACGCAATCACCCTCCACCCCCTATACTCAGGTTGTTGGTAACCGGAATCAACTCCCTCTGTGGGTTCGGGCACTACGTTTTAAAGCCTGTTCATAACCTGTACTCTTCACTGAATAGGCTATAGTAAGGTTAATTAAATCACGGAGGTTGAAATGGGCTGGACATGTTGCGCACATGGGGGAGGAAAGACATGCCTCAAAAGTATTGACTGGGAGACCCGAAGGGAAAAGACCACTTGGAAGACCTAGACGCAGGTGGGAGGACAATATTAGGATATATTTAAGGGAAGTAGGATTTGCGAGAGATGGTTGGATGGAGTTAGCACAGAATAGGGTTGAATGGCGGGGTCATGTAAGTGCGACAATGTACAGGTAGGGGGAAAAAAAGCGGACCGACTAAAATATATAAGTTATGAGCCACTGCGCATGCCTAGCGGCATTCACAGAATAGCGGGGAATGTATTGAAATTTGTTCTAGTGTCGATAAATTGCTTGAATTGAGAAAATAATTTCACTTAATTTGCATTACTTGTGAAAACAAACGTTTCCGTTACATCTCTTACATTTATTTACATATCACAAGGCTCTGAAATCAGCTACAAGAATCGGTCCGCTTTTCTTCCCCCTACCTGTACCTCCGGATTCCATAAAATAGATAATATTCCTTTAGCTTGCTTAGGAATATGCCATTGAGTAAGTAAGTAAACTTAATTTATTGTTTGGTTGAAGGAATTAACAGCACTGTGGAAAAAACCTATGGAAATTATTAAGTGCCAGTATGGTACTTTATGAGATTGTGTGGGGGACGAAAAATGTCTGTCCGTCTGTCCGTCCGTCCGTCCGTCCGTCCGTGTGTCTGTACGCGCTCTAACTCAAATACGCTTTATCGAATTTTAATGAAACTTGGTATAGGCTACGCGTTTATAATGTCCATGGGAAGAACCCTATTGAAATTGGACCAAATCGGTTCACCGGTACCGGAGTAAACCCCAATTTAGTGTATATTTTAAAGGCGCCATAACTCACATACGCTTTATCGGATTTTCATGAAACTTGGAATACCTATTTATAATGTCCATGGGAAGATGTCTATTGATATTGGACCAGATCGGTTGGGCGGTACCGGAATAATGCCCAATTTATTGCCTTTTTATGGTAATATATCACAAAGGCGTGGATAACTCAAATACGCTTTATCGGATTTTCTTGAAACTTGGTATACGAATTTATGACGTTTTTGGGTACAAGCCTATTGAATTAGGGCCAAATCGGTTGATCGGTACCGAAGTAACGCGTATATCAATATTAATTTTGTAATCAATATTCTTTCAAGGCCCACAATGTATTAAAAAAACTTAACAAATTGCCAATCGTTTATTCATATTGTTAGCAGCCTTCATTGATTTGTTTCTTCATAACGATGTCAGTGTGGCTAAATAATAACTTAAATAAACGATTTATAACAACTAGCCGTTGAATATTGATATTATAATGTGTATTCTATGGTTATGTAGACTACCGATATTTACATTAGGCTATATTTTACTGTGAGTATTTTTCTTATCGTTCCTGTGCAGCAATATACCTAATGTAATTCCTGACAGATAGATTTCATATGCTTATTATTCATTCATAACCTTTAAGGCTGCTTTAAATTGAAGCAGAGATATCAGCGAATCGTAGGTCTATTGCATCATTATTATTATTGCCGGCACATTTTGTTTTTGGAGTTAACTCGGACATCTATTACAAAAATAACTTTTATGCATGGGCCTATCATAATTGCGTGTATCACTGATTAAAAAAAAAACATACTGGCACTTGGTTATATCAGTTTACCTGATTTTATTATTATTGACATTATTATTATTAGCTGTATTATTATTATTATTATTATTATTACTATTATTATTATTATTATTATTATTATTATTATTATTATTATTATTATTATTATTGACATTAAGAGGAACGCAATTAAAATTAGGTGAAGACGTTTTAATTGGCAAGGGAGGATGTTTGCTAAGGAGATGCAGAAGAGGTGGAATAATTACTGCCTGTTGGAATAATGGCTCTCCAACTCCACAGCTGTGAAGGGGTCGGACCGGCTTCCGTTTTCAATTTGAGTCTCGATCATTGCGAGCCTACACTGGTTAATTCTGCAACTTAATTATGTCTGCGAGCAGGTGTCGTACTAATCACTTTACTTATGAGACTGTGGTACAATCAATCCGGAAAACATCTGCTTTACGCGATTTATATTCCAGTTTCCTTGGAATGTAATGAACAGGGCCCGGATTCTAATGACATGTCATCTTTTTATTGATGCTGCATAGACATTGCCAACTTGTAGATAAATCCTAATCATGGCCTCTAGATTACAGAAATGCATTTTTATTAGGTCATTTTTTGTCATTTTATGCCATTTTATATTTTTAGGGCATTTATTTCAATTTTAGGTCATTATTTTGTCATTTTCATGTCATTTTCTTCCTTATTTTGTCATTTTCGTGCATTTACATTGAGTATATTAACTTTTTGTCGTCTTTTTTTTTCTCATAGGGTAATATTTTTAAAAAATTACTAGGTTAGCATAATGGAATATTTTTTATAGGATCTATTTTAAAAACTACTTTCTTATTTTTCCCCTCAAATGCTCCAAAAACAAAGAACAAAGTTTTTAGACCAACAACATCCTTTCTACATTTACAGTTTTTACAATTATGTACAAATTAGTGTATACCTTTGTATACAATAATATTTTTTTATAAATAAAATATCAGTTTTTAGGTCATTTTTTATAATTATTAAGTCATTTTCTTTAAAATTTAGGGTCATTTTATAGGTCATTTTTCAAACAATTTTAGGTCATCAGAATCCGGGCCCTGGTAATGAAGATTGGATAATGGCACATGAGGTAAAGGCATTTTTTTTGCACAACGTAACTAATTAGTGGTACTTACGAATATTGTTGCCATGGATCGTAACTTTACATTCCCGCACGCAATCTGGTTGCTATGAAAACAAAAGAAATCTCCGTGCGGTAAAAATTACAAAAAGCACAAGTGCCGTAAGTAAAACCATCATAATACAAGCCTTTATGGAAGACCGGAACCAAGGACCCCCGGTTTGTGGCGACTTTAACAGGACAAATATTCGGTTCACATAACAACCAACACAAGCGAATCACTTTCTGAAATATGACATCCATCTTCAATAGTGTATAAACATATTATTTTCAGCTAATATCTCAATTAATATAAATAAATTGATATAAATTATCATCGTGCAAAAATTAACATGCAATACTCGTGCCGTAAGCGCCTTGTTTTTTTGAAACTCTTTCCTCGATCCGTATACATCGCTTACGGCACTTGTATCGCAATATACTATTTAGATAGTAATAGAACGCTTTCAACGGAAAGATCTGGTTTCCTATATCCCCTATGTAGGGGCAAAACGTCTCCAAGTGGAGATTTCTGTTACCTATGTGAATTTTGTTACGATTATTGTCCGTAAGCCCATTGTAGTAAGCCCATCGCCTCTCAACTCCCTCCGGAAACTAAGTTATTAGTTGTACATGAAAGGGCCTAGAATTTTTTTTTCCAGAGGCTCTAATTTAGGCAACGGAAAATTATTATGAATTAAAAGGAGAAGATTATGGCACTGAGTGGTATAATATTATAACACTCCATGGTAACCAACTTTGGTATCCGTCACACTGCTATCCGTCATATTGTTGCATATGACTGTTAATAGACTCTGTTTGATAGAAAATGAAAATTTCGTAGTTCACTACGCCTTTTTAAGTGTGAAATATCTCACGGTGATTGAAAAAATCGTCATACTTGGTGGGTGAATGGTTTTGTCATCATGCTGGCAGGAGTGTACGAGAAAATCAATGACAGCTGTCCGCGCTGCAATATGGTACGGTGCATAATTCATTACAATAATATTTATTATCACTTCACACATTTTAACGACTGTTTAAAAAATATTACGATTCACATGGTAAAATGATTTTATTTTGCTCATAGGAACATACCTACTCGCAAAATAAAATACTTTTTTAACCCTTTATAAAAATAATAATAATAAAATCTGGTAAACTGGTCAGTGATAAATGCAATTAATCATGATATGCAGAAAATAAGTTATTTTTGTAATCTTTCTCAGAGTTAAGCTCCACATCGGTTCATTAAGCAGGGCTTACGAAAGAACAAAGGTTTAGTTTGATAAGCATATATTAAGGAATATGTGGGTAGTGTTATTTGTCAAAGCTAGCTACATTGCAACCCCTGTATATGAATACTGTAAAACAATATGTTGCAATGAGAACTGATTTGCATTTGGTAAATTCTTTCTAATATATTACCATAAAATAGGCACTAAATTGGGCATTACTCCGGTACCGGTCAACCGTTTTGGTACAATATCAATAGGCTTCTTCCCATGGACGTTATAAATGCGTAGGCTATACCAAGTTTCATGATAATCCGATAAAGAGTATTTGAGTTATCGCGCGTACAGACACACAGACAGATGGACAGACATTTTCCCGTTCACCACACAATCTCAGATAATAAACGAACCTTAATTCAATACACAGTTGAAGGTTTCTTGCTGGGAGTTGTACTTTGTAGAGAAACCTGTTGACTGGGCTGAAGTAATACCGGAAGGGTAGTAAGAAGGAAGGTGGGTGTGTCAGGGGCGCCTGAGGAGAATGAGGAATTCACAGTAAACAGAACTTCTCTTGTAATTAGCAGGAAGAGACTAACGTCCTGATATAAAACACTCTTTGAGATTTTTACTCGTGAAGAGACTTGCAAAGGTAATGTCTCCATTACAGATAATCTCAGGGCTTCTTCCGTAACACTAGAAATACTGCAACTAGAATTATATTAACTTGGTAGCGAGTGAAGATACGAGAGAGAATCGAATGAAAACCGCAATTAATTCCTTTTTGCACGACTTAACTAATTAATGGTACTTACGAATATTGTTGCCGTGGATCGTAAGCTGACATTCCCGCACGCAATCTTGTTGCTATGGAAACAAAACAAATTTTCGTGCGGTAAGAGTTTCCGTGCGGTAAGAATTTACTTACGCCATACATCATAATACAATCTTTTATGGACAAGGCCCCCCAGAACAAATATTCGGTTCCCATAACAACAAACACATGCGAATCACTTTCTGAAATAAACATCTATCTTCAATAATGTATATACATAATATTTTCAGGTAATATCTCAATTAATTTTATTAAATTGATATAAATAATCATCGTGCAAAAAATAGCATGCAATACTCGTGCCGTAAGCGCATAACGGATCTCGGAAAATTGAAAAAACTCGGCGCAAGTGCCTCGTTTTTTCAAACTCTTTTCTCGATCCGTATGCATCGCTTACGGCACTTGTATCGCAATATACTATTCCTCTATTTTACTGCAGGAAGAATGCTTGCTTGCACATTATTATTCCACATAGTCCCCTCCCAGTTCAATGCATTTACGCCATCGGATAGGAAGTGCTTCGATACCGCGTGAGAAAAATTATTTTGGATCACGCTGTAACCACTCGTACCCCTCCGAATGAAACTCTTAATAAAATTTGAACCTTTGCCCTCCAAGTGCTCCCTAATGGACCAAAGATGTGGAAGTCTGATGGTGCCAAAGCAAATGGGATTGCTGAGTGCAGGTGTTTTGCTTCAACATGATAATGCCCGTCCTCATGCTGCTGGTGCAACCATGAAAACCATCGATGAAATTCGCGTCAAGTGCCTCCCACATCCGCCATACTCGCCAGATTTATCACCATCGTCTGGCCGTCATTATCTTCTCCATCCCCATCCTCGCCTTGGTCGAAGTGTGTGTAAGGTGTGTCTCGTCCTATGTGTTTGTGTTGTCTCGGAGGTGGCCCCGGCATTGAGCTGATCACTCATCCGGGGAGGCCCTCCATGTCCTTGTCTGGTCAACAAAGTATGTCTGTGTTGTGATCCACAGTTCATTCCTCTCCCGACTGGTAGCAGCCCGGTAAGGCCCGGGCGGCCCAGGCCGCATAAAGGTCCCTACATGGGAGAGGTAAAACTACGAAAGAGAGTAAAAAAAAAAACTTAGTTATGGCCATGGGAGAAAATTCTTGCATATAAATAAATTATGTAGAAGGAAATTTTTGAATATTTATTTTGGAAGAGAATATCACTTCGCTGGTTTATAAAAAAAAATAATGTTATATAATTGTATATTATTTTAGATTTTAAAGTGCACACAAATATTCACGTCTCTACCTATATGTCTAAATTCTGACTTACACATACAGTTGCCCGTAAGATAAATAAAAATTCGCTGGTTTATAAAAAAAATATGGGTCACGTAAGTTGAGAAACTTTGTTAGTTTACTTTCACAACTAGAGGACAATCAATTTCTGCCACATTAGTGATATATGAGCAAGAAACTTCAGAGACAACTTATCTGTTTCACCCTTTTACACCAAAGAAGTTAGAGGAGAAGCAAAAAATCTTAAGTTCAAACAATTAATATACGTCAGATGTCAGAGTTGGAAGTGTTTCTCAGAGAGAAAATAGAGAATAAACTTCGCAGAGGATATAAGAGAGCCTCATTAACATATACTTGTCTGTTGAAATGTATTCAAGCCCCTTATAAACGTTATAGAGAAACGCCCCATGGTTTAAAGAGAAAGTAAGACTATATCTTTCCTAACCGCCTCTCCCAACTCCGTGGGGTTTCAACAATATCTTGAAGTGATAAAAGCAAATACTATAGAGGACAATACCGGACGCTCACTGCTTTGACAATGGAAAAATGGGGGACAGATTTTGCAGCACTCCTGGTGGAACAACCTGCAAATTTGGGGGCAAATTAAAATATTCAAAACACATATAAACTGTAATGTTTTATCGTTTCACCAAACACTAAGGACCAAAACACTGTGAATAATAATGAGCAAACAAAACACAGAACTTCCGAAATAGTTATCAAAATATAGGCTAAACGAAAACACAAATATTTCAACTTAGCGGTTGCTAACAACAACAACTTTCTCTTTTTTTCAATGTTGCTTTTTTATTTTTTTAGGTCATTTACTTCCAAACCAGCATTTTTTCTGGACCACAGATAGACAGAAAAATCATATGCCTTATAGGCTACATAACATGCCGAGGTTGGCTACTTCGGCTCCTCTAATAAAAATTGGTTGATATCTTTGTATCTAGTTACTGCATCTGTATTCAGTAGTAGCAGGTTGGGCCGCTAGATGGTGCTCAAGGTATTGTCCCTCGATATATCGCAAAGTGTCCGGTATTGTCCTTCTATAGTATTTGATAAAAGTCAATTTTAATTTTTGTAGAACCTGTATTACGGGCAGCGGCGAATCCAGGGTGAGGGCCGTAAGAGCCGGCCCTTCCCATTGTTTCTCTTTTACGTTGATTTGACATTTTAGAATTAGAACTAGAATTGTTTTATTTTACCTGGTGGAATTAAAGCCATTAGGCCTTCTCTTCCACTCAACCAGGATTATTACAACTAAACTTTACAATAATAAAATAGTGAGTAGGCCTATGATATGAGTACAATGTAGTTACAGATACACAGAAACACGATTATACTATTATCGTTTAAGGCTTAAAAACTAATTCTCTAGAGATAACACAATACTCAAAAACCAATATGTTAAATAGTTTACTACTTACTGATATTTAAACTATTACTAAAATTTTAACTATTACTGAGAAATGTAAAATGCAAGAAAAATGAAAATAAATTTTGGATAGTTGGAAACTCTTACAGTAGTTAGATATGTGATGAATTATTGTTATTATTAATGTGTAACCAAGTCTCTAACTACAACTTCCATTTTGTATTCATCGAAAAAATTCCTAATAATATATCATTCAAATTTAATTAAATAGAAAACAAGTGAAGGTATTTATGTACTTGATCTATTTCAATCTGAGGATTGCAGACATCATTGCAATAGACAAAAACCGATCAACTGGTTTAATAGTAGACCCTACAGTCCGCTTTGAGACTGAAGAAGATCAACCTGCAGCAGTTGATACTGAAAAAAAAGAAGATATACGAACCAACCATTGAGTACTTCAAGAACAAATATGATTTGAAAAATGTTGAAGTCATTGGACTAATGGTTGGTAGTAGGGGAACAATAACAAAGTTCTTCATTTCCTTCTGTAAACGTTTCTCATTGTCACAAAATCTGTACAATGAAGTGGCGTTATTGTCACTTAAGGGATCCATCTAAATCTTAAGAAACCACCTGTACAATAACAACAATTAAGCTGGACAGATTTACATTTTTTTTTTCAAGTTTAATGGTTTTGCAACTGATTATTTGAATTTTCCTGTTATTATGTTCATGATCTAACTGAAAGCTTGTAATTTTTGTGTAGTGTATACTTTGTTGAAAGATATTCTTTGTCTGCAAGACAATCTGCGTTGTGCAGAAAGACTACAAAATAAAAATAGTCTAGACGCCTTGTGTGAGATGCGTTGTGACAATCCACAAGACAGCAGTTGTTTAAGTTTCTTATCTTTAATTATTATTTAAAACAGGTGAGATGGAGAAGGCTGAAGATCGACTAGTGAAAGGCATGATGCACAAAAAGTGTTTGAAATATCTGTAACAAAAAATGCCGAAGAATTCTCTTTGTTATGTAAATTATTAATTGGTTTCCTATGAACTATTTCAGACCAGTTCTTACTTAAATTTAAAGGTAAAAAGTTTGATATTTGATTAATTATTTAAATTTTTATGTAGGCCTAATATGTAAAAATCACAAATGCCTCAATAGGACTAAAACTCTGGGCAAGAAAAATTGTAGTCTGCTGAGAAATTTGGAGGAATTTCGCAGAGGACCTACAGAAATCTTTATTTTGCACTTCGTTTTCAAAGATATCCGGTGGAGCAACCCTCTTTTTGGGGATGTTCCATGCCCAATAATTTAAAACTTTTCTTTTCTTTTCTGGTTACCTTAATAATTCTTGGAATTATTAAGGTTAGAAGAAATTATGTGTTTCACAATTTTAGGTAGATTGCAATCGATACCATGTCATGACTTTCGTTTCATGCCTCCCCTATGTACGAAACCACCGCCCGTTCAAAAAAATTGTTTGTGATATTTATATCTTTACACGCTAGTAGCCGTAATTTTGAAGATATTTGAACCAAATTTTATTGTGTTATTTCTAGGCCCAATAGTTCGGACAAGTTCGTTAATGAGCAAAATTGACCCAAGGGGGGTCGGGGGTTGAAATTAAAAAAAAAAAAAAATCTCGGCCCCTATGAAGTATAGAGGGAAACTTTGTTTGAATAAATCAGAGTACTCCCTATGGAGCTCACAGTGACACCAACGATTCGGGAGTTTTTTGGGTACGAGTGGGGGTGGGGAAATGGAAATTCGAAATTTTTTAAACCACGTCTTGTGGGGTATCGTTGAAAAGCTCTTGATGAGTACTCTACAAATCAATAACTAGTTTTTTGATAGTTATCATATAAGGCGATGTTTGAATGTTTGAAAAAAATGCTCTTTCCTCTTTTTTGCAGTTATTATTGCGGGTTTGTCATGCTAAGGCTAAAGAAGAAGAAATAAATTAAACTACAAGCACTTCGAAATCTACCTCAGCCTGTAGTCTTGCCTAAAGGGATTTTTCATATCGTACTGTTTCAAATTTTAATAGAAGCCATAAGCCATATACATATCAGAGCGTACTGAGTAAGGAAGATGTTTACCTGAAAACAGTGTAAACGTGAAATTGTTTCCATTTCTGCTCCAAGAAGTTGCACTTCCAAGATATATATGATTCTGTTTACACTGAGGCGAATGCAAATGAAGAGACGGGAGTTGAAATCGCGTCAGAGATCATGAGGCATCCGGTCCTTTGTGTCGTATTAGTCGTTCTGAACACTGATAATGCATTACGACGTACTTGTAACTTTATCAGACAAATGCGCACTTAATGACTCCTCCCCAAGTTTATGTGTGCTCCCAAGTTAACTCATGCTTCATAACGCGGCTGTCTGGATGACTGCTCGGCGCTTGGCACCCCCCATAAAACGTTATATACATACTTCCCAGTTCACACAACTATTCAAACTAATGATACAAGGCAGATATTTGCAAACATAATTCGCAGTAAGGCCACCCTTCTGTGGCCAGGACCCTATTTCACGGACTTTGCACCCTGGGTAAAGATTTATATAACCGCCCTTTGCATTAAAAAAAAAAAAATTACCCCCACCAATAGTTGATAATAGCTTGATAGGTATTTTTTTTAAAAATCTATCCATTGAATTAACTGAGTATATGAAGATATTCTTCTCGGGTTTGCAGCAAACTTCAGTTTCCCTGAGGATGGAGGCGGCATCCGCCTCTGAAACGTTGGATCTCGACAAAGCTCTTACCTGGCTGCAAACCCGAGAAGAATATCTTCATATTTTACGCCAGGAAAATCTCAAATCGTTTAACTGAGTATATGGTCATGAAACGTCAAAGTATTGCCCTACAAAATATTAGTTATTGTTTTGGTATTAAGTTTGGTTTTACCTAAGAATCGACCAATAGTATTCCGATGAAACTAAACTCCGTGGCGATACATCCCGGGAGGGACTTGGCCTACCACTCGACAGCTGCGTCAGATGGCAGGATTGAGGGCATGTGGTCAGCATGCCGACACCCACGGCCGTTAATGGTGGTTTTCATGACTGGTAGTATTCCGATAGCATTTCATTATTACGAGTAATCCAATCACTACTTAGATTACACAACAAAAATTTAAAATATATTTTTTCTAAAGTAAAAGTAATTATGTTTTGCCGAAAAATGCATGATTGCTATTGTATTTTAATTTTAAAAAATATTCCTGAAAGCTCTAAAAGTATTTGTAATAATATGTAATATTACCAATCTTTCAAATTTTACAAAATATTTTATATATTTAATAATTTTAAAACATATGCTAAGTTATACTTACATATGTTTATAAAAATATGTATTATAGATATATTAAAAACCAATATTTTTATTTCAATATAACGCATTGAATTATCGTTCGCTTCGATTTTATTAGTCCGCTCTGCTTGATTCATGATTTTTCCTAAGATTACGTCAGGAGGGATCTGAATTTTTTTTAAATAGGTCTAGGTGAACGGAAGGGGGTTTATGTAGGTATAAATTGCAAAACTTCTATAGATTTGTGCGAAACTCACTATGTGGGTTTTTTGTGCTAGGGAACTTTAATCTAAGGTAGTTTTTTCCTGACCCTTTCTAGTCGTGAAATGCATCTCGAAGCCCGATTTATAGGTTTTTCATTATCAATCGTTTTAATTGTTAAAGAATTATTTAAGTGTAAGTATTAGTAAATACTCGTACAAGGTTTAAATTAGTTTGATGTTATACCCTTAGCAACCAAGGAAGGCGGTTGAGGCCAGGTAGGTTCCTTCACCGCGTGGACCCTCACATTTACAAAGGCAGGAGATTTAGGACCAACCGTAATTTCCTCCCCATGAGTCACCTAGTCTACTTCAATCAATCAATCTTAGATTTTTTTAATATGTCATTTTATCTTAAAATGTTGGTTATATATCAATTCTACACATAATTACAAGAAAAATGACACCAAACAATGTATAATTTACTTTAATAGGAACATTTCTAACAAATACATAAATCAAAGTTACGAGAAATCTGCTTTCAAGTCCTATGTTCCTATTAAAATAAATTATACATTGTTTGGTGTCATTTTTCTTGTAATTAAGTGTAGAATTGATATATAACAAATATTTTAACATGAAATGACATATTAAAAAAATCTAAGATTGACTGATTGAAGTAGACTAGGTGACTCATGGGGATAAAATTACGGTTGATCCTAATTCCCTCTGCTTGTAAATGTGAGGCTGCTAGCGGGTAAAGGAACCTACCTGGCCTCAACCGCCTTCCCTGGTTGCTAAGGGTATAAGTGATTAAAACAACTAGCTATTGAATTAATAAACGCGGGCGAAGCAGCGGACACCTGCTAGTAAAAGTGAGAAACTTCTGGCATATGCAATTAGCATAATATTTTCAGCTTGCAGGGAACAAAAACGAATGGCTCACATTCAGTCCAGGTAAACCAACATCCAGGGTTGTGAGATACGAGGAGGGGTAGAAATTATGTCACCACCAGCAGGTAGAAGCAAATGAGTTAGAGTAACTTGGGGGAGTAAGTTTGTGTTCTGCTCGGAGTTGGAATTCTTCTTCATAGAGTTCAGGGGATTATTAAATAGTATTCTAGACTGCATTTAGCTGTAATCCAGTTTATGAGGTAGAGTACAAATTCCACATCTCAGACTCTCACTATTGCATTTCCTATCTTCGAATAGTTGCTACATACCTCTCGGCGTATACCCTATACCAGCGTTTCTCAAACTTTTTTAACCCGAGGACCTCTAAAATGTCTAAAAAAATTTTACGGACCCCTAGTTTAACATCGCATTTTTGAAAGAAAGCCTATATTCTTAATATTTGGGGTATTAAATATAGGTAATTATAACGAAATATGTGAAAAAATTTACTTATTTAATTTCCACTTGCTTTATGATATTTTTTAATTATGTCTGTAGACCATCTACACCATCTTCGCGGACCACCAGTGGTCCGCGGACCATAGGTTGAGAAACGCTGCCCTATACCATAGATAGTTTTATAACTTGCTTTAGATTAATCCCTTGAACTAGTACATCGTGTATACTTATGATACTCTTATAGTAAAAATTAGAATGTGATAACTAGGGGCGGATTTCTGTGACATCCATATTTTTCCCCTTTGCATTATTTCAGGTTTCCGACTAATTTAAACCCGATTCCAAGCATCCTGGTGAAAATGGAATGGCTTTTATTGTGCATATAACTGCATATTTAGGAAATTTTCAACTATTCTAGCATATTTAGTATGAATATGCATATTTAGGTGATATTTTTGGCATATTTTTGTGCATATGAAAGAAATCTTGAAGTTTCATATCATATTTTGTAAATTTTGCATTATAGTGATACTTTTTGAGAATTTACAGATATTATAAATAATTAACACTATATTTTAATAAAATGTATTGTAATGAGACTTTTAAAAAATATACTCAGTAGTAAAGTCATATTTTAAATTTTATTGGTCATATTTTAATGTTTTCTAGGTCATAAATGCATGCATATATCCTATTTTTTGGTCATAAAAATCCGCCCCCTTCTGATAACTTACTTTAATGCTGCGAAGCCCAAGATCTCGTCGTTGCTTTCGAGAATGCAATGAGGCTAGACATCTTACCGGTATACCGGTATGTACAGTCGAATGTACGAAATCTTTCCGGTATAATGTGCAGCAGAGGCTTATCCTCCATTTAATGTTTTCCATATTCCCCTCGCTTCTTCACTCCTGAACCTGAAACCGACCTGTGTCCATAGGTTAATGTTTGAGTACCAGACTTCTAACACCAAACCAATACGAGTCGGACTCATCCGGGAGCTGGTGTAGACATTCGTTGTGCGGCATTCCCTCCAACCACTGAAATGAAGTGTTCCCCATTTCACCGCTCACTTAGGTCTGAGCGTTGTTCGTAGGCTAATCCATGTGTTCGGGCTTGAATTCAAACAAATAAGAGGTTGGCTGTGTTGTGGAACGCAGATGGTAAGAGTTAATGCCAACTTTCAATAAAGAAAAAAAACTAGAAGAAACCAGAAGCAAGTAAAATCGTCCGTGCAGTCGATAGGACATACCTTTACTGTATCATAATCTTTGCTATAAAAGAAAATGTCTAGATGGAATTATTTTTATTTCGCATTGAATTGTCTGTGTAGAGAAAATATATCTCTTGTGTTGAGTTTTACTCTGGTTTGAGCTTCACTAATATTTCTTGTTATGTCGAGACACGTCATGTTAACCTGTGAACCAAGCATTTTCTTTCTTTTCTTGTTAGGCTATTTATTCTGGCAGAGCTAAGGCCATTTGGCCTTCTCTTCCGCTCTACCAGTCAAAAACTACATTACAATTATGTAATACATATACATATTATAGACAATTAATTAATACTTAATACTTAAATACAAAACAGTAACATAGCTATTAAAAATATGTAGGCCTAAGCCTAAAGACTCTACAAGTTTGTTATATGCCCAATGTAAATTTAAGATTGATTTATAAATTAATTACAATGTCTAGAGTGCTATCAAACATTAAATTACAAAAATAATAATACTAAAGAAAATAAATAGGATTACAGCATAAGATATTTAAAATTATACTAACGAATTATAAAGAGAAATACGTATAGTTACAAGAAGTTAGGCTACGGGTTACAAGTATCAAAAAGAGCTTCAGTTAGTTCATACTGGAGACTAGGCGTATTATTAAGGGGATGTACCGTATCTTAATCGCATTTTATACTTCCAATTGAAAGAAATCTCAAAGTGGAATTTTTTCTTCGCGTGGAATTATCTAGCCGAATGCCGCGTATATTTAGCTTTACGTGGACAATAAGCTAAGTTTCTACGCCTCGCCATTGCTTGTGACGCTGTTTCTCACAGTTCCTATATCTAAATTGTTAAGCTGGTTTTGAAACACCCTGCTTGATTGATCGAGACTTTTAAGATTAATGCCGTCTCGGTATTGCAGACGCAGGTAGAAAAACGCCTGCACAAGTGAAGTCAGACTGACCCGCCCTACTAATCTGTTAGTTCGTCTGTCGAATTGGCTGGATTTAACATTGATCAATTTCGTTTCATTCTTCTGTTACTTCATTTCTCTTTTGGATTTTGCCTCCACAGCCCATTGTGAGGTCTATACTTGAAATCCTTCTTTTCCTTTATTACCCCCCTCTTCATAAGTTCTGTGAACAGTAGACCTCGCATTAAAAAAAATCCCTTTAGGCAAGCCTACAGGCTGAGGTAGATTTCGAAGTGCTTTTGGTTTAATTTATTGTCGCTGCGTAGCACTCTTCTTCTTTAGCCTTGGCGTGACAAACCCGCAATAATAACTGCAAAAAAGAGGAAAGAGCACTTTCTCAAACATTCAAATCTCGCCTTATATGAGAACTATCAAGAAACTAGTTATTGATTTGTAGAGTACTCATCAAGAGCTTTTCAACGATACCCCACAAGACGTAGTTTAAAAAAAATTCGAATTTCCATCCCCCACCCCGTACCCCCAAAACCCCTGAATCGTTGGTGTCACTGTGAACTCCATACGGAGTACTCTAATTTATTCAAACAAAGTTTCCCTCTATACTTCATAGGGGCCGAGATATAAATGTTTTAAAATTTCAACCCCCTCCCCCGACCCCCCTTGGGCCAATTTTTCCCATTAACGAACTTGTCCGAACTATTGGGCCTAGAAATAACGTAATAAAATTTGGTTCAAATATCTTCAAAATTACGCCCGCTAGCGTGTAAAGATATATATATATATATATATATATATATATTTTTTTTTTTTGAACAGGCCGTGGTTTCGTACTTAGGGAGGCATGAAACATAAAGATATGAAAGAATTTGTCGAAAGTCATGACATGGTATCGATTGCAATAGGTAGATTTTTCTTCGAAATCTACCTAAGAAATTCTGCTCTTCATCCCGATCTTTAAAGGCTTTACCAGTGTTGTGAAGACAATATTCTTTCCAGGGGAACCTTTTGAAAAGAATCGTTAAAATAAGTTTGAACATTCCTTGAAGCATGATCATTAAAACGACCACCATCTTGAATCGGATTTAAAATCATCATCTACTTTCATGGTTTAGACCATTTCTGATCTCCTCCGGCTCCATCCTTTTACTGGTCGTCCTCGAGTTCTATGTCCTTGAGGGTTATAATTTAAAATCATACGAGGCAGCCTTGCCTCATTCATTCTATTGACCATTTCACATGTTTCACATCCTTATAATAAGTTACAACCAGCAGGATAATCTCTATCTCTTCTCTATATATATAAAAGGCTTTGTCCTGACTGACAGGAATCAACGTACAGCCTAAACTATAACAGGTAGAGGCTTGGAATGTTGATAGTACCTTCGTTTCATAATGTAGATGCTCACTAAGAAGGGATTTTGAAAAATTCTGATTCTAAATGCCAAAAATTAAATGTTTTTGAAAATACTTAATCCCTTTTTGCATAGAATTATCGAAACAAATTCACAGAACATATTGTTGCCAATGGTATAGGTGGGTTTGGATTAAATTAAATGGATGTTTGACAAATTAGAGAAGGTATCATTATAATTCATATTATCTATATTAATAAAAGGAACTGTCCTCGATGTCCAGGGAAATCTACTGAACGCAGAGATCTGAAATTTTAAACATAGGTGGGCTGAAGGGTCGGAAAATGCACCGCGAAGCCGGAATTTTAATTTTAGTTTCCTTTCGTGAGTTATGAGTGAAAAACGGGCAAAAAACGTGCATTTTTTGCGTTTTCAAAACATAAGTTTTCAGTTATACATTTCAATGTCAAATCAATTACAGTTGGCTTTGGCTATTTTTGTCACATCTTGAAAATAAAACTTTCGCGATCGCTTGAATGTTGTAAGGCCTAAATATGGTCAAACGTTGTTTTATTTGGACGAATCTCACTATACAGAGGTTTTCTGGGCCAAGAAACTCGAATCTGAGGTCGCTTTTACCAGACGATGCTATCTACTCGTGGTATGTAGTCCACGTGATTTAGGAGTTAATAAATATTATGATTTTACTATTATGTTCTTAATTTTTAATTTTTGAAATAATTATCGCAGGCGAAGCCGCGGGCACATGCTAGTTGTATTATAAATTATGTTCTCGACACTAGACGAGAAGATAAATTGTTCTGTACTGCATAAAACAAGGATTTCCTGATTTCAGTCTACACTTAACATCTACCTTAATATTATATGTATCTGTAATTAATATCCCAGATATTTGAGTTTGTGTTCTTGTTGAAATGATTTACCGGCTACTCTAATAATTTACGGCGCTTTATTTTGACGTTTCGTGACCATATCCTTAGTTTTTTCTCTATTAATTTCCAATCCGGCAAAGAAACGAAATGCTGGCATTCGCTCGGTCAATAAATATATGTAAATCGTGAAGAAATTTATGCTTTCTCACTTAGCTTTATATTCAGAAAACATTGATCGTGGAAAAAAATCGAAAACCAGATAACTAGAAAAAAATATTTTATGACCCGTCCTCACCTATTAGATTTCTATAGTCAGAAATATGATGTTAAAAATTTAACAAATTAATAATATATGGACACATTTTTAATATCAAGCAAATATGAAGCATTGTCGCAAAACTAACAGGCGACAATATATAAAATATTATTTATTTCATGTCTTGTAAATATTAACAGTAGCATATACTGCAATGCATAATTAAAATAAACTTCCGGGCCCTTTTAATGATGATGATGATGATGATTTTTAATCGAAGAGAATCCTTCGGACTACGCGCATGAAGCAGGTTTATTTTGCCGAAAGCTAATTTAATTGTGTTTATTTTCCTACAGAAGACAAAATGACAGTTGGTAAGCCTATTACCTCCATCTAGTAGAAAAAAAGGTATACTTGTGATCCGGGAAATTTGGTCCAGATGCTCTTAATTAGGCTTTGAGCTCTTTAGCTTTCCGTAAATCAAGATAAGTACGAAAGTTTGTGCGAATTTACCAGTTATAAATAAACAAAAATGTTTGTCTTACCTGTTTGCAAGTTTCATAATGTGTTTGCTTATCATGGATATAGTAAGAAGCCTGAAATGGGATATACATTATTCAGGGACGGCTATATTGATGTTGGTTGGTGCAGCAGAAATACCTGTGTCTCATACATACGTCATCCCAGATAACCCCTGGCTCATTCTCTACAGCAGCAGCTCAGGAATGTTTTCTATTTTTCTCCAGCACAGCATACTGCACTTTCATCTTCGCGTCTCGGAAAGAAAGGCGGATGAGAGAGGCTGTTTAGTCTCTTAGGCATGTCGCACACTGCATGCAAACTTCTTGCCACAGCTTGTAATAAATTTCGATCACCTATTCTAATTTTTGGTTACCACAATGAGAAATTAATTTACCGAATCTTTAAGTTTATAAATAAAGTATTTGAGGTCACCTTGTAATCCGCGAGAGAGATTGAGTAGAGTTGGATTATTCCCACAAAGTCTCTGGCCTTGAAGAGTAACCCAGCCAGCGAGCTTCTCGTTACGTCTCGTTACCAAGATGCGCGAATTCGGTGCGCGTAAGATCAGTAAGCTACCGCTGGGCAGAGAGTGAACATCATGCAGAAAATACTATAATAGTTGAGTGGAGGGATAATGCGCAGCGAGAGAGACAGACAACATGTGGAGTGGGATAGGAGAGCTGAGCCAATCAGGGTGCAGCTACCTCCCCTAGCCAGGAACTCTACGAGCGGTGAGACTCGCTCCTAAGGTATATACGTAAAACCCCAGAGACGTTGTGGAGGTAATCCTACTCTACTTATTCGTCTCCTTTATTTCCCGCAATTTATTATTCTATGTCCCATAATTGTTTGGAATTTTGGTAGCGAATGTCAGCTGCCGTCTGTTATCATGTATATTGTGAACGAAAATATTATTACTTCCTCTGCCCGTACCATGGGTACTATAGGTAGAGGAAGTATTGTTTTCGACCCTAAAATTCGAAGTTGAGTTTTTAGCATATATATACGTTTCAAGGCCCCCTGAATCCAAAAATACTATTTTTGGAAACATGTCTGTGTGTCCGTGTGTCCGTGTGTGTGTCTGTCTGTCTGTGTGGAAGTTTGTGAACAGGCTAGCTCCGAAACAGAGAATCGTATGAAAACAAAATTTCGCATTTGGGTCAGGTACCTTCTGAAGATGTGATTCGAAGATTGGCGACAAATTTCCCTTATTTTTAAGGGGACTTTACATGAAGAAATTTTCGTTTTTCGCGATTTTCTCGAAAACGGCTCTAACGATTTTCTTTAAATTTTGCGCATGGATTGCTTGTGCCAAGAGCTAAAACTTTTATTTGAAACATTTTTTCGAACAAATTCTCTGAAGGGTAGTTATAAGCAACCCATTGTGAATACGTGCTTTTTGCAATACGGCTTCTTGTAAATCGTACGAAAACAAAATTTTGTATTTGAGTTAGGTACCTTCTGAGGCTGTGAAGATGGCGACAACCTTCTCTTATATTTAAGGGAACTTTATATGAAGAAAATTTTGTTTTTTGCGATTTTCTCATAAACGGCTCTAACAATTTGCTTTAAATTTTGTACATGGATTGCTTTTACCATTTCAAAAACATTCTGTGAAGGGTGGTTGTAAGCTACCCACTTGCCTGGTGAACAACTCAATACGCGGGCATTTAAGGATTTTATTCTATATAAGCACGTGAAGTGAGAAAAATGTATTGTTGGCCCTGCTTACAGTAAAGAAATATCTGAGGGGAATATTTGATAAATTTCGGAAATTATTCTTAACAGCGGAAAGTTCAATAAAAGTTTGCAGTCACTTTCTTCTTATTCTTCTTCTTATTTTTTGTCCATATTCTGCGTTTTTAGTTGCAGCATTCAAAGAAAGGGCTATAAGACATTTATAGCTTAATTAGCGTAAAATTGTGTCTTGCGATTCTGTACAAGGATATGTGAATGCTCCTCACTTTTATTTGGGCAGAGGAAGTTATGTGACTTTCACATCAGATTTTTTTTACTAAGTAATATCATGATATCTACTGTTTTAAATTTACTATTGTGCAAAACTGACTCTTTGGGAATAACATAATCTGAGAGTGTTTCAAAACAGAGTTATTAGGAAAATATTCTGGCCTAAGAGAGATGAAAATGGGGACTGGAGGAAACTGCATAACAGCCATTCCAGGGAAAGTGAGCCTGAAGTGTCCAGACCGTAACAACCTTTTAATATTAATCTCTATATATATAAAAGGCTTTGTACTGACTGACTGAATGAATGACTGACTGATTGACTGAATGACAGGAATCAACGTACAGCCTAAACTATAACAGGTAGAGACTTGGAATTTTGACAGTACCTTCGTTTCATAATGTAGGTGCTCACTAAGAAAGGATTTTGAAAAATTCTGATTCTAAATGCCAAAAATTAAATGATTTTGAAAATACTTAATCCCTTTTTACATAGAATTATCAATTCCAAATCACAGAATAATTATATTGTTGCCAAATGGTATCAGGTGGGCTTGGAAGAAACAAATGAAATGCACTTTTGACAAATAAGAGAAGTTATCAAAATAATTCATGTTATAAATAAATATTACAGAATGAAATCCACTAAAATAATGGAATCACATAACTTTCTCTACCCTGGACATAGAGAAAACAAAACGAGGTATGGTAATGTGTATATTATTATATTATATCGCAGGTTTTTGGAGAGAAAAGTATGAAGGCTTTATGGTAACATAAGAGTGGGAAATTTCCCGCCTCGATATTACAATTTTATGTTACAGGAATTTCTGTTTCTTCTTATTTAAACCTCTACCAGGCTTGCTGTGCACTGTACAAGCGATGGGATGCAAAATTCTAGATCCTCTATGAGCCATAAAAAACTATAACAAGCGTTTTATGAGGGAATAGTTTGAGTGTATTAAGTCGTTCTTCCTATTTCAAATTATAAATGCCTATATAAGGACCTAGATTTTAAAATTGAAAATCCTTCATAAGCTAATTTCCAATTACAAAATACAAAACCCGGGCGACGACGGGTCTTTTAACCTAGTTTAAAATATACGTCATCATTGAAAAATTATGAAATTAATTTTGAGAATTAGTTCTTCAGTAGACTAGTACTGAAAATTAATTTAATAATTTTCCAATGATGACATATATTTTAAATTAATATTAAAAGGTTGTTACGGTCTGGACACTTCAGGCTCACTTTCCCTGGAATGGCTGATAACGACGAACTTCATAACCTGTACTCTTCACCGGATATAGTAAGGGTAATTAAATCACGGAGGATGAAATGGCTGGACATGGGGGAGGAAAGACATAACTAAAAAATATTGGTTGGGAGACCTGAAGGCAAAAGACCACTTGGAAGACCTAGATGTAGGATAGATTGAAAGGGATTGGGATTTGCGAGGGATGGTTGGATGGAGATAGCACAGAATAGGGTTGAATGGCGGGCTCAGGTAAGCGCGGTAATGAACCTCCGGGTTCCATAAAATATATAATACTCCTTTAGCTTAGGAATTACATACTCGTATTGCCAATGAGTAAGTAAAAAAGTAAGTCTGTAAAATGTTATCCTGTTTGGACTCATGAAAGATGTTGTTGAAGCCATATTTAAAGTACTCTGAGCTTTAAACTTCCAGTGAATGCAAACTTGAAGAACTTATTTTCTCAGTTTAATTGTTCATGTTAATTAGTCATATTGAAATATTTCTTCTCCCAAACTGCTCTGAACTTTTTTAACAATGTACTTCACAACGTATACAATAAAAATTTAAAAATATAAAAATTAACACCGAGCGAGGTGACCGA
Organism: Ectobius pallidus; assembly: GCA_964059195.1. Classification (NCBI taxonomy): domain Eukaryota; kingdom Metazoa; phylum Arthropoda; class Insecta; order Blattodea; family Ectobiidae; genus Ectobius; species Ectobius pallidus. Next base: position 142,350,877 of record CAXKWD010000008.1, read on the forward strand.
GATGGTACCGTCATTGACTCGCATTCGGGAGGTTCTTATCCAGTGGCCGGCCAATTTGACACAGGTTTTTTCATGGTTTCCTCAGTCGCAAAGGCAAATGCCGAATTGGATATTTACATATCATGACTCATCCTCACTATTTCATCCTGTTTCATATTCATCTAAATTAAAATCAGTTGAAATTTACTCCTTTAAAATACATCGACAATAGAAACAATTGACAAGCAATAGTTCATTGGCCCACCCTACTGTACAGACACACATTTCGAACTTGTGGTATAGCCTCGAAGCTAAAAGGAGTATAAACACAGCTGAAATATAAAAAAATATATATTAATAAGATTTTTTGTATAGGCCTTAGTTAATTAAAAAATACATTTACTTCCATCACACGTAAGTTTTTTCAAACCTTTTGCTTTCCTATGTAACACATTTGTTAAACAAAGGAATAAATAAGATATTACCGTCAGTAATTCTGTAAAGCAAGCAATAAGTCAGGTTCATATTTTAATATTTGTCGGAGGATACAGACTTCAATATTTATTTTTTAATAGTATATTGCGATACAAGTTCCGTAAGGCACGTTTACGGGTGGAGGAAACAGATTGAAAACCCTAGGCTCAGTTTTGCACGATGATTATTTATATCAATTTAATTATATTAATCGTGATATTACCTGAAAATATTATGTAAATACATTCTTGAAAATAGATGTTTATTTCAGAAAGTGATTCGCATGTGTTTGTTGTTATGGGAACCAAATATTTGTCCTGGGGGCCGTGTCCATAAAGGCTTGTATTATGAAGTGTATCGTAATGAATTATGACGTAGCGCTTGGACCGTAAGTGTTTTAACCTCATCGCAACCGGCCTTAGCAACAAGACTGTGTGGGAATGTCAACTTACGATCCATGTAAACAAAGTTCGTAAGTACCACTTACTAGCTAAGGAGTGCAAAAAAGCTATTAAATTAATAACTCACATTACACTGTAATTTCTTTTCAGGTTTTTTAGTTAAGTGTGTCAAATATCAAGTTTAAAGCACGAATAGTTAAGAAAGTCACTCTCATCACTTCGATCGTGCCTTAAAGAACTTTTTTCAACCCTCCTTTCATTGAACGAATTTCTCACGCTCACCTTCTTTCTTTTCTTCGCAAAAATCTCTGTATATATAAGAGGCTTTGTCCTGACTGACTGACTGACTGACTGAATGAATGACTGACTGACTGACTGAATGACAGGAATCAACGTACAGCCTAAACTATAACAGGTAGAGACTTGGAATTTTGACAGTACCTTCGTTGCATAATGTAGGTGCTCACTAAGAAAGGATCTTGAAAAATTCTGATTCTAAATGCCAAAAATTAAATGTTTTTGAAAATACTTAATCCCTTTTTACATAGAATTATCAATTCCAAATCACAGAATATATTGTTGCCAAATGGAATCAGGTGGGCTTGGAAAAAACAAATGAAATGCACTTTTGACAAATAAGAGAAGTTATCAAAATAATTCATGTTATAAATAAATATTACAGAATGAAATCCACTAAAATAATGGAATCACATAACTTTCTCTACCCTGGACATAGGCTAGAGAAAACAAAACGAGGTATGGTAATGTGTATATTATTATATTATATCACAGGTTTTTGGAGAGAAAAGTATGAAAGTGATAATGCTTTCTGTTTAAGTTCATCCCCAAAACGACTTTATGGTAACATAAGAGTGGGAAATTTCCCGCCTCGATATTACAATTTTATGTTACAGGAATTTCTGTTTCTTCTTATTTAAACCTCTACCAGGCTTGCTGTGCACTGTACAAGCGATGGGATGCAAAATTCTAGATCCTCTATGAGCCATAAAAAACTATATCAAGCGTTTTCTGAAGGAATAGTTTGAGTGTAATAAGTCGTTCTTCCTATTTCAAATTATAAATGCCTATTTAAGGACCTAGAATTTAAAATTGAAAATCCTTCATAAGTTAATTTACAATTACAAAATACAAAACCCGGGCGACGCCGGGTCTTTTAAGCTAGTTGTTCTATGTGGCGTGCGTCCCGCTTTATTATAGGAAAGCAGAGGAAAGAAGGGAGCAGAGAAGCTATCTACGAGCCCTAATCTGAACTAATAGCATGCACATTAAAATGCACTTCGTTAATTAGGTTGACAATATTTAAGTAAATTATGTCACTTGGGCCTTTGTAGCGCCCATCTCAGGGGAGAGTCTGTCGCGATGCCGGGAGTAAGATTAATGGTCCATTATCTTGATCTTTTCCGTCTCTTCTTTCCTCTATTTCTTACTCACACCTTTTACTAATCCTATGCTTCTTTTTTGTTCATCATTAATCTTTAGTTGTAGAGAATAGAAAAGAAAAGAGAAAAACTTTGCGAACTATCATCCATTTTTTTCATTTTCCATGCAAACAGCCATTTCATTACGGGTTGCTGAGTATCCAGAGCCTTGTTAATGATGAGTATCTTCAGCATGTATCTTCATACTACTTAGAAGAGTTTCACATTAATTGATTGTTTCGTAACCTAGATAAAGTATCTTCTCATCTACTGATATACCGTCGTTGAAGGCAATCTCATCCGTTAAACAGTTTAGCTTCATATTCCTTGTTTCTTCTTTTTATATATTTCCTGTTTCTACCGATTCCTCTATTTTTTCTCAAGAAGTGGAACAGGAATTTTTGGCACTTCGAAATTATGAATTTTTATTTTAAGATTTCGTCCGTTTTATCAGTTTCACATTTACCATAATAATATTACTATTGCGGAGTGAGGAGGCCGAGATGGTAAAGTCTTGAACTCTCATTCGGGAGGTTCCAGGTTCAAATCCCGTGGCCGCCCAATTTGACATGGGTTTTTTCTTGTTTTCCCCAGTGGTAAAGGCAAATACCGAAATGGATACTTACATACCTTGAATCATTCTCGCTTTTCACCTTTATCATATCTTTTTTTAAATTAATATCAGTTGAAAGTCACTATAAAAATACATAATAGAAACAATTGACAGTCAATAGTTCCATGGCCTACTGTGTAGATACAGATATGGCCTCGCAGCTAAAAGGAGTACGAATACAGCTGAATTAAATATATATATACATATATATATATATATATATATTACTATTAACCCATGCGTAATTTCACACATTCTACCTTCACCAAAAAATAATAATAATAATAATAAAAATAATAATAATAGTAAATAATAATAAATAATAATAATAATATAATAATAATAATAATAATAAGAAGAAGAAGAAAATGATTTAGGCTTCTGTTGGGTTGTTGAAATTAAATACCTAGCGAGGTTTATACACAAAATATAAGGTTGTGACACACAGTTGTAACTAAATCATTCATATAAAAGTTTCCTTCAAAATGCATTACTTAATATCTGAAAAGATAAATGATAGCCTTTTAATTTTCTGGTGTATGAACTCTCCTTACAAAACAAAAACCGTAGTATATAAAAAGTTGAATGGCTACATCACCAGCAAGCAGTTAATGTTTGGCAGTGCACGAACGGCAGTCGAAAGTGATTGCAGAATTTGACCCACATGAAACGGAAATAAATATCAGTAGGCCTAAGCCAAAAATGAGTTTTATCAGATTTATTTTAAGTCCCTGGATTATGTTTTCGTTAAAGCTCTAGAAAGTTACATACTATGACAACATAGCTAAAAGTTGTAAGTTGATTTATTGTCTTGAATAACTGTTATTATAAAATAAGACGCTACCCGAATCAGCTTGTGGTCGGTTTCTGTTCAGAAATGCTTATAAATAAATTAAATAAAAATACAAATTATTTTAAACAAAACAGTAGAAATAGAAAGGTAATTTTAAAATGAAGAAAGAAATATTAAAAATAAATATGTATTTAATAATCAATTATTTTCTTAAGTATGAAGCTGTTCAGATTAATTTTATTCTTTGTCCAAATCCTTTGTTTGTATTATTGCTGGGTGCCTATATTCCATTAAGTGGTTTCCATAGAAATTCAACTAGGTAGAATCATGTATTGTATTGGCATCAGTTCTTTACAGACATCGGCTTCCATTTGAAGATGGATTACAAGCGGAGCCATTCAACAAAACCGATTTATTTGTTCAATTCCACGCTATTTAGTAAATAGTTTCATGCGGCTTACTGTTGTTAATGGAAAATTGGCTACAGCGCTTAACAAATAATGCTGAATGGGCTATATTTGCAGTTTAAATAGGATGAGAGTTGGCAAACACTGTGTTTCTATTAAGTTCTGCAATAGAAAGGAGACAAAACACTACAAAAGAGCACAATTGAATGGGTAATAAAATTAGCACATACAATGCTTTATTGTTCATAAAGTAATTGCTCTGTTCATCATTTTGTCGTTAATTTTCCTTTTAATTTAACTGTAAAATAGAAGGAATTTTAAGGTAGTAACGCTTTGAAGATACTTTTTGCTTTAGTGAGCATTCACACACCGAAATAGCATAAGTTAGCATGCAAAAGTCGGCTACCTGGATGCAGACTGCACATCGAATAGCATAGCTCACAGCATTTATACCGAAGTAACATATCCGACCTGCTGTTTAAAGTCTCATGTTATCTGTTCACCATCTTTAAAAAAAATAATAATAATAAAAATATTAAAAAAACCTGAAAAATCGAAAATAATGAAATGAAGGGGCTAGTTCCATAAGTGCGTAAGGCACAAGAGCAAAGTTTTGAGAAATCTTAATGTTTTTAAACAATGTTACCACTCAGAAGCACAGGTCTTTTCTTGTGACTGAGCAGAGGTTTAAGGCACAAGTATAAATTGTTCACTGAGTATTTAAGAGATATGAGGAGAAGGCATAAATGTTAAAAGCTCAAAATTCAAGATGTGCCTTACGCCCTTATGGAACTAGTCCCTTCAAATTTACTTGTAGAGAATAAAGTGTCAGAAATCCAAATCCAGTAATTTTTCCTGCTCGTTTCGATTACTGTACAGTCGGCGCACAAATGTTTTAGACAGCGGGGTGGGTAGGTGTTGTCTGCTATAGAACCGGTCATAAGTAATCAAGTATATTTGTAAACATGGGTAATATGTTAGAGTGAGTCAGACAGACTTGTTTACCCCAGGGCCGGTTTTAGAGCGGACAGAATCTAACCATTTCACTGTCTAAAACATTTGCGCGCCGAATATACTCTTTCCATGTCATATTGTACAGGCATATATACTTTTCCACAGTTTGTACAAATTCTATGTTAAATTTCTCATTTTCCGGCAGTTTTCATGCAATCTTTGCCAAAATCTACAGCTACATCAAGTTAATGCACGCTGATTCTTCTTAACAATTATAAAACAGTTGAAAAGGCATCAATACACAGGCGTCGTCCCGAGTCGCGTTGCATAAAATAAGTCCAGATTTATTTGAAGACATGAATGTTACACACTGTGACCTACATTATTGGTACACTACCTCAGTGTGAAGTCTTCAACTTGTTTATTTGGTATTTTAAATGAGCAGCCTGCATCCATGGAGCACGTCGCACGTGGCATGCTACGTCGGTGTAAATGATCCCTTACTTTAGGAATTTTGTTTCTTTCAACTAGCATTGTAAACATGGTCAGAGAGGCCAATTTATCTTATAACAATTTGAAATAAACAGTCTCACTAATAATCCATAAAGATTTATACCAGGAGTGTACCGGTACAACAAATCTCCGTGGCATTGCATCCCTTGTAGGACAGGGCCTACCATCCGACCTTGTCTACCTTATCTACCTTGCCCAGATAGCAGGACTGGGGACGTGAGGTCAGCATGCTGACTTGTTTGCTTAATAGTCATAATATATAATAATATGTGGTGCAACTTATTAAATATTTCTTATGTAAAGAGCTAAAACTTTTATTTGAAACATTTTTTTTTTCAAATAAATTTTCTTAAGGGTAAAAAATATACAGAAACTAAGCTCTCTTACTTTCTGAATAATGCGACTGTAATTAGGCTGAGACAAATGAATGCGTTCTTCTGCAATGCAGCCCTATATTCATAGTTGGAATATATTAAGGATAGGGGAAGTAATGTGTTTCACATAAACGTTTTACTTAAGGGGGCAACAAAATGCATATTTCCTTGTATTAGTTCAGAAACAACTTCAACTCTTACAATTTCATACCTAGGTGTAGGCCTATGATGGGTTTTATGTTATTTTAGACGGTAAACATTGTTTTTAACAGAGCCATCTGCGTCTATGTAAAGTTTCATTTTACGGGCTGAGCTCGTTAAGGTAAAAAATGGTGCTAGCACGTTATATAGATTGTAGATAATATCCCCAGATATCGCTGTCGTTCTCTTCTCTTCTCTTTCGTATAAATGTCTACAGTAATTTTCAAATGGGAAGCGTTTTCCTTCACCGCCAATCACGTGTACGAGCTAAAGAAGTACCGCTATCAGGAAGGGTCTTCCTTCCGTCTCGCCGTCTCTGATTGGACCGCGTATCTAAGCAAGGAGAAGAACAAAACGCTTCCCATTTGAAAAAAGTTTTAATTATCCATTTCCTTCATTTTAATAACGAAAAATAGGCCTACTACTACTATTGTTATTGTGTACCTACAATCATTTAAAAATCAAAATAACAAACGACTATTTCAGAAATAAAAATTTGGTCCATAAACTATCTAACCGGCAGAATGACAAAACACAAACATAAATCGACAAAATATTTAGTTTCGCTCAAAACATTGCTTACAACCTTCACTTCTCCCCATTCATTCAGAGTCTGCAATTCCTTATCATACCAAAGGAATTGTCAATATAGTTCCTTATTGCTTTTTCTATAACTTCAAGTGAGATATAAATTTCTTTAAAAATAGGTGAATCTTTAACACAATTGTTTCTGCGATGTTCAACTGCGTCAAACAGTGATTTGTTTTAAAACAAATAATTGCGAACAAAAAGAGCCTCAATTCCGCTACGTACGAAATCAGCAAAACTTTTTTTTATTACTAATCTAAGCCCAAGCAAACTGAAATTGTTTTCCTTTTAAAATTTTGTTATTCTGAATCCAATCGTACACTCGTTTTGTTAACTTCGTGCTTGTCTATTAAGTTCTATGTACCGGTCTTACATCGTAAATGACTATATTCAATGTTAAAATCTAGTGCGGTTCGAGAAATGTTTGCACAACTTCTGATTGTTATTCAGCTGTGAAATGCAGTAGGATTTTACCTGTGTCCAATAACATACTCGCCTGAGGAATTCTGAATGCAGCTTTATTTTTACAGAATCGTTGAATCTCGCTCTCATCAGGACGGATGAAACGTTCTGTCAACAAACATTCCCGTTCGTCCGCCCAACAAGTGCCACGATAGTCCAGGGATTATCGGAAAATACTTACAGCAGCGAGAGGAACAATCTCTCCGCATTTTGAAGATTAAAAACGTTTCATAAAGTACGTGTTTTCCAGAAAAACTACATAATTTCCAGCATTTCTCTCTCACACATGAAGAAAGGAGCTCAAATCGATTCGCTGTGACGTCAGAGAGGGTTTTTAAAGTGGTAGCATACTGTGGAACAGACACACACACACACACACACAGAAGTATATAACAGTCCAGTAGTAACGGAGTTTACTCACACCGGATGTGGGACAGGATATAAAAAAAAGCTGTTTTTCAGAGCTCCTCTTTATTTGTGAAGCAATTGAGTGTGGTCCATCCCACAACGTCACTTGTTGCAATCTGCTTCCGAATAATGGGTGTTCCCAAAAATAATTACTATTAAAAAAAACAATATAATTTCCATTATGAAGGGAACTTCAATATTTCTCATTACGTTCAAGCCATTTCAAATCCCCACTAAAATATTTACTTTAGTGCAAGTTGTCAAAATTACATTATATTCAGTATACCCAGGGCCCTGTTTCATAGAACTTACTAAGAATATTAATTTGGAAAATCAATTTTTAAAGACTGTAAAATAGGGATGATAGTTAAAACATCGATCTTAAAATCGGCGGTAACCATCGATGTGATGATAATATCGACCTGAAAACATAGATGTATTTAGACAAAAAACATCGATTGGTTTGGTCATGGTTTCAGAAAATTAGGCAAAATTCATAAATGAACTGAAATATTTCCATGAAAACTATCGCTGTAAAAAATCTATGTTTTGGGAAATTAGGCTCCTGTAAATAAAATTATATCTTAGCACCAAGGTAGGCCTATTAATCTTTTTTATTATAAAAACATCAATGTCGGGGAGAAACATTGATGCAGCAAAAACATCGTTTATTTTCCATCGATGTAGTAAACATCGATCATCGATATGAAAACATCGGCCATCGATGATCAACTCTACTGTAAACGTTTTCTTGAAGTCGGAACGAAGCATGTATCTGACAATTATGTCAGAGCCTCATACTTCTTTTTTTTTCAGAGTATACTTGTATATGGTATCATTCTGTGGGGTAATTCTAGTCATGTTGGGGATATTTTGCGGTTGCAAAAGAGGGCCATCAGGATTATTACTGGGTCATCATATATGACTCATTGTAAACCACTGTTCTCTCAAAGTAAAATTTTTGACTGTGATAAATTTGTATATTTTTTATGTATTAATCTATACAAGGAAATATTTGCCTACATTACAGCTCAGATAAAACATACATGTATATAATACTAGGAGTCGCGGGCAAATATATATACCTCACCAAAGACTTTCAAAAACACTCAATAGCTATGAGACAATTGGACATAAATTATATAACAAGCTTCCACCAAAGTTACAAATTCAAGATAAACCCTTATCCATTTTTAAACGTACTCTGTTTGAATGGTTGTCCGCCGGCGTGGTCTTGTGGTTAGCGTCGCTGACTACAGATCCGTCGGCCCGGGTTCGATTCCCGGTACCTCCTCGGATTTTTCAGAGGTAGGGAGGTCTGGTAGGGGTGCACTCAGCCTCGTGATTCCAAATTGAGGAGCTACTTGATAGAGAAGTAGCGGCTCCGGTCATGAAAACCACCAATAACGGCCGTGGGTGTCGGCATGCTGACCACATGCCCCCCAATCCTGCCATCTACCTACGGGAGATGACGCAGCGGTCGGGTGGTAGGCCAAGTCCCTCCAGGGATGTAGCGCCACGGAGTTTAGTTTTTAGTTTGAATGGTTAGTTAAGTATCCATTCTATGAATTGAAGGAATTTTATGATAGTATAAATAAATGATTGGTCTGCTACATTTTAATGTAAGTGGTGCAATAGTCTAATCTATTTATTGTACAGTGTATTGTATATTTTTATTTGTCTTATAATTTGACTTTGCCTATTGTTAAAACGACCTAATGGCAATAAACTTTATTATAATTATTATTATTATTATTATTATTATTATTTTAAGGCCAAATCGTGAAGTAGTTGTTTTTGTTGTTGATGATGATGACGATGTTGATGATGATACGTGAGTAGGAAAGGAGCAGCACGTTCGTTCCTACTGTACGGCCGCTTATACGGTCAAAATGTTAAATAAGATAATCGTAATGGTAGCTTTGTGTTGAGAAATTCATGTGTGACTTGAGATTTTTAAACTGAAAATGCTATTTTATTTAATACATTAATACTGAATGGCCCCTATCCTGGATTCCTATCAGAGGCCTCTATATGCACTACACAAATTGTACTTATTAATTTATAATTACATAGGTTATCTAAATTATTTATATCTTAATCTAAAGAATATAAATATATATATATATATATATATATATATATATACACACACACACACCCACACACACACACACACATAAAGAAAGATAAAAAATTAACTATTTAAGGAAAAATAGAAAAGAAACTTTAAAAATATTGATAATACTGTAACTTCCCAGTCACTGACGTCACAATAGAAACCATCGCAACACAATTTGGCGATCAACTAGCTTGAGGCTTTGCAAAATGAAAGCGACCATATTGTGATGGTGGCCATCTGCAGTCAGTTTGCGGCAGCAAGAAATGAGCATGACGTCACAATGCTCTTGTTTGTGGACGACATAGCGAAGTGGGATGTGGTTACCCATACCCTTGCAGTCCCGTTTTCATTACGTTGATATAAAGGAAACACAATAACATACATGTAATTAATTACTGTCTGAACCTCCAAGGGCTGATGTCTGCTTCATTAATGAGCTTCCATGGTGAACGTAATAATTGATTCCAGCGTTGTTCTCTTTATACATTAATTTACAAAATATAAATAATTGAACTAGTTTACATATTAAACGTGTGAGGTAACAACGGATAGGAAAAAAAACTCAAGCCGGTTGTCGACCAAGAGCTAAACTAAGTTACCTTAGCTTAACTCACATACTATGGGGGATTTCATATGTAGTTGTGTCGGGAGAACTACATATGAAATCCTCCATAGTATGTGAGCTAAGCTAAGCTAACTTAGCTTAGCTCTTGGTCGACAACCGGCTTCAAAGTTTGCTTACATTACAAAGATTCACAAACATCCAATATGGGAACCCCATGTCACACGGTAAATGTCCAGAAAATAGTCAAGTTCTTGCCATACACGGGCTAGCATGTTCACATCTATGGATTCGATGGCAGTATTAATATGCCGTCGTAGCTCCGGCAGATTTTGTGGCAGGGGCGGCACATGAAGAGGATCCTTCACTTACCCTCACAGAAAAATATTACAGGGAGTAAGGTCAGGCGACCTGGGTGGCCAATGCGAAATTGTTTGTTATTAGCAGTAGGACGGCGAGGCAGATGTTCTTTCAAACGATGCCTGATTTCATTGTGATAATGGGATTGTCCTTTATCATGTTGGTATAAGTAGTTGTCAACAACATATGATATATATGAATTTATATGAGAAATAAATATACACACTACAAACACTCCGGACGTACTGTACCTCACGTCCTGAGACTTTCATATGTCTTTTCTATGACCATTACGTTGGAGTCAAGTTCCGTTATTAATTCCTGGATGCAATTCCTATAATAATTACACGTTGTACAAAGAAGATGCTTCATGTTGGATTCCCGCTCATCAACATAATTACCCATACCCTCTTCTATGTATGACGTGCACTCTATAATCATGAACCATTCGTTGTAATTACAACACCCTGTATATGATGTCGGCTTTGAGCTTCATATTGTATTCAGCTGCGCGCACTAAGTCGCCGTGCAATGCTGATTGCTTCAATCTTCCTCACACCCCCTCGGCACTTGAGGGCTCTTCTCTTTCATCAGTATGTCTCTAATCCACTGCTGCTCGCTTTCTTTCCTGTGACACACGTTTCTGTCAGTTCAGCTGCAATGAACTTTTCTCCTGACAACAACAACTCCTTTTTCGCTGAGTTCTTAATATACTAGCAACTTCTTTCTTAATTTCCAACGTTTCTTTTAAATATTTATAAATACCGGTAGTTAATTTCTTAAACTTGGTATAGGCCTATGCTAGTAAGAACTGATATTTATTGAATATAATAATGTGTTTGCAATACATTAATACATTTTAAATTCAATACATTTTTGTATTTTTGTACTTCATCGCTCCTCTTACTAAACTAAACTCCGTGGCGCTACATCCCTGAAGGGACTAGACCTACCACCCGACCGCTGCGTCATCTACCATGTTCAGATGGCAGGATTGGGGGGAATGTGGTCAGCATGCCGACACCCACGACCGTTAATGGTGGTTTCCGTGACCGTCATCGTACCTCTTGCATCGTGAAATCAGGAGAATAGTTGGGAGAGATAAGTACAAATATAAAGAAACTATATATCTAACATGACATATCAGTTCTGTAGACCAGTATTCCCAAGGTGTGATATCATTCCCTACTTCCCCTACCTTCGTAACCTCCAAAGCTTTAGAGGTCACGAAGGTAGGGGAAGTAAGGGAATAACATCACACCTTGGGAGTACTGTTCTACAGGCCAGTGATATATCATACCAGTCATATTTTTCTGGCTTTGTTATACATGTAATAGTTTCATATTTTTCAAAAAATAATTGATGATTCTTGCAATCTATTACCCTCGTCAGATCACTTAGTGTTCATGTGATAAAAAATATCCTTACCACATTACCATTGTGGCTAGGAAGGCAAACATTCTCTGCTAATTTCACTAATTCTGAAAACTGCTCCAGAGGTGTGAACTTTTCACCGTCTTACTTATTTTGTTGTACGTTTAATTTTATATGTTCAAGTGTTATTCTATTTATTGTCGCCCTGTAGGAAAGGGAAACCGGGTGATTGATATTATATGATTTAGTTGTAGATTTTTAGAGGTAAGAACAATTCAAACAATTAGTATTTATTGTTCTTGTATTGATCATTTACAGTAACCTTTAGATTTGAGATTTTTATAATTCTTATAAATTTTTGGCGGGTCATTTTTCTTAGCACTTTTTCGACACGTTTGGCAATTCTAATTTTATTCAGTTAGGCCTATTTGTTTCATGATTGATTAAAAATAATTGTAAATTTCAATTCAGGGCCCCTGGGTCATTTACTGATAATCTGTAAGCTGAAAAAGCCTAAAAAATGTTTTAAGGTAAAAAATGCTTTTTCTAGGAAATCTGTGAAGGCAAAAAATATATTATGAAAGTCATATACAGCCTACATGTTATATGTGGGTCTTGATTGCTTGTTCTTTGCCCGAGTCCTCGAGTTCGATCCCGGCCCAGGTCGACGGCATATAAGTGTGAGTAAACATCATAGGCCCATATCTGTAGAATTGAAGCATGTAAATGAGCTCTTGATTGACAAAATTCTGGCACACCGGCGACGGTCACAGACCTAAATATCAGTAGAAACCAGGCGTTATAGAACCATAATACCAACTTGCATGTTATGTATATTAGTTAGAATTTATTCGATAAGTTTACTCAGTTTTTGCTTTCTGAAGCAAGTCAAAGTTATTGAAACTTAAACAGTTTGTGGTAATTTGTGAAAACTAGTATCTAAACACCGTTTTGTAGCAATTGGCTCTTGAAATTATAAAATGGTTAATGATTTTTGATACTTTCGTAATGTTATTGATCTTACTAACTGCAAGTACAGATTCCGCCTGCACAGTTCAGTTCAGGCTATGCCCGCATCACAGCTGTCGGAGAAGTTGTCTACCTGCATAGGCGTTGTAAATCTGGTCGGTAATAATGCTTACTAACGTTCTTAGGCTAGTTATTTTCTTCCACATTTGACGGGACGATAATTCTTTCAGACACAGTTTACAGAAACTACTCTGTGGGCATGCTTGATTGTGCAAAGAGCAAAAAATCATATGATAGACTATTCGTAGGGAGAGAATTCACAAAAGGACGTGATCTTAAGTGAAAGATAAGTTCATAAGTGCCCATTCTTCAGTTATGTTAAAAACATTAAGAATTAATATATTACTTAAAATGCGCTTTTGTATTACAAAATAATTTATCATACTTATGACTGACATGTTAGGCTATTATTATTATTATTATTATTATTATTATTATTATTATTATTATTATTTATATTATTATTATTATTATTATTATTATTTTATTTTATATTTTATTTTGCAAAATTTAATATGTGTTTAAATGTTGGACTATATCGTCTATAGATAAGTTAAATATAATCCTGTTATTTTATATATAATATATTTAAAATTATATTTTACGGTATATAATCGTTGTACTAACTGTTTTCTTTGCAGTCCGGAATGGGTTTATATTGAGAAATTGAATCTAACGCATTTAAACACATACCGGTAGGTGTAATGTCCTTTTGGCATCGTGATTAGGCAATTAACTTCCTATTGTGTAACTTTTTCTGTTTATCGTTGTTAATATTCTTGTCTAGATAGTGAGCTTTGTCTTTTCGGCAGCCTTGTACCAAGGAAGAATTTTAAAATAAAATTCAAATTGACACTGACTTTAAAATAATATACTCGGACAAAGTACGCAGAGAGCAATTATGTTTGCTTATAGTACACATTTATTAAACGGTCGACCGTACATACAATTAATTATAAACATACAAAAATTAACCCTTAAATTCATAATGTTTCCTATCCTTAAATTTTTAATAACATAAAAGGAAATAACTCTGAAGTATATTATAAAACTCGTGTATTTTATTTCAGTGAATTTCCTCTATATCCACAGGCTGCCGAAGTGGAAAAGAATGCCGGCTTACGATATTAATTTTGCATAGCATAAATGAGAACCGTTTTGACAACACTCAACTCCATTTTTTTGCCAAATTCGTTTCTTAATGGTTTTAGGTGCTTTGAAATGAAATCTTTAAGATAGTGACAAAAAAAAACATAAGAAAAGTCAACATAACCAATTCATTTTGAAGCCTCAATATGCAAGGTTTCTATCTTCTATATGTTAATAAAAACTAAGGAAATCCTTTCCTGAACAATTTATGTTTTGGCACATGTAGATTTTTTTTTAACGGTCCTCAATTATAGTGTTAATAATAATAATAATAATAATTTATTATACCGTTCAGCATACAATGCAATGGGTAACGTCAATGAGCCATTAAAACAATATATCTATGTTCAGGTATTCCTGTACAGTGTAAAAATTATATCTTTTCAACATACATTTAATTCTATTTTTAAAAATACTTGTATCTCTAATCTGTCTGAAAGATAACGGTAACTTATTATATAATTTTTTCCCAAGATACAAATGAGAATCAAGGGATTTCTGTAAACGAAATTTAGGTAACACCATATTATTTCTTCCCCTTGTATCATAACTGTGTACATCAGAAAACAATACCTCATTCTTATTTTGATGGTGAACAAAATTCAAACATGCAAATACATACAATGATGCCAAAGTTAAAATTCCAAATTCCTGAAAAATTGGTCTACAATGTTGGCGAGAATCGCAATTCTTTATTATTCTGATAGCCTTCTTTTGGAGCAAGAAAACCTGATTGGCTTCCCTGCTATTGCCCCAGAGCAAAATACCATAGTTAAGATGGCAATGGAATATACTATAATAAACACTTAATAAGATGCCCACTGATACACATAATTTAAGTCTTCTTAAGAGAAACAAGGCGTTTGACAATTTTTTACTTGTTACAGTTATATGATGTTTCCAGGAAAGCTTGCTGTCCAGCCATATTCCAAGTAGTTTAACTTGTTGCTCTGTGTCTTGTTTGTCTTTTATAGTGAATAGGATGGTTTGTGTTTTCTCCTTATTCATATGTAAACCATTTGCCCCAAACCATTTGTTGTCGGTTGATATTAATTAACAATGTTTTGTTTAAATACATAATATATGGTCTGTATAATATATCTTTCATGAAACAAAAATGACATCTCCCTTACAGTTCAGGTGGTCATAGAGGTCCAAAATAGAAAACAAGAGAGATATTCTTAACAATATTTAGTCGTGATTTTTTATGTAACCAAATCTAACCTAAGAAAACAAAGATTTCAGACATTAAAAAATAGAACTGGCAATACAAATGAATATTTAATATATATATATATATATTGAGTCCTTTAAAATGCGTATAGAGATATCCTATATATCACTGCACAAGAGGCCCACACTTTTAGTATTCTTGGAATAATATGGTGCAAGACTTAAGCTATAAGCCAAATCGTTGTGCTAACTGTTTTCTTTGCAGTCCGGAATGGGTTTATATTGAGAAATTGAATCTAACGCTTTTAAACATAGCCTATGTAATTTAATAGGTCTTCTAATGCCCGGTTTCTACAAACTTGTGAATTACCTATGGGTAAATTACCCATGGACAAATTAGTTCCATTTAACCTACAATGGTATAATGAGCAAGGCCTTGGAGTTGTACAGTTAATTTAATTCAGAAGGCTTTGATTCTCATTGTTATTGATCCTATGAAAGGTTAAATTTTATCCAGCCATCCATGAAAGGACAAATTAACCCAAAGATTCACCCTTGGACAGATCTAGCCCGAGTTTGTAGGAACATTTTTTCTGTCATTTTCATATTTACCTAGAGGACATTTATCTAGAAACTCGCCACAAGTGTAAGTGATTGCTATCTTTAAATTATTTGTGTTTGTGTGGTGTTATTCTTGTGTAAATTGTGTAAATTCTGTGCATTAGATAATTTACCCATAGGCAATTCGCGAGTTTATAGAAACCGGCCATAGGTCTTCTAGATATAACTAGATATAAAAGCTGTGAACTTAAGTGAAAGACAGGTTCATCTCATTATTGCGCCATCCCTTGTATAATTGATTTTATGAATATTATGCATTATTTAATTCTATTATAATGATACAATTCTTGAATTAGTAATATCTGGTATACCTATAAGTTTAATTTAAATTTTTTCTCAAACTATACAATGTAGTGTCATTCTTTGCTGTTAATAAAAGCATAGTAAGCTTTGTCGTTTAGGCAATCTTGTAATCAAAAAAACAAATAAAATAATATTATCCACCGAGTGAGGTGGCCGAGATAGTAATGTCTTGGACTCGCATTTGGGAGGCCGCAGGTTCAATCTCGTGGCCGGCCAATTCGATTTTTTTTTCATGTTTTCCCCAGTGATCAAGGCAAATGCCGAATTGGTTATTTACAAACCATGAATCATTCTCGCTATTTCATTTTATATCATATCCATTTAAATTAATATCAGTTGAAATTACTACATAAAATACACCAACAATAGAAAATAAATGATAATAATGTCATGGCCTACTGTATAGACACAGATCCTGACTCCTGATATGGCTTCGTAGCTGAAAGGAGTACAAATACAGCTTAATAAAAAATATACATCCATACAGGAATATTTGAATTTTACAGTAAGGCCTAAATATCACCTCTATTTTGTTAAAAGGGGCAAAGAAACATCATCCATTAGTCAGTCAGACATATAGAACCGGTTTTTCGCTATTGTAGAACGCTAAGTGAGACCACCACTGTAGGCTATGTACATTAAACAGTTTTCCTGATCATAATTTTTCTGCGACCTTAGGTATAAAAATAGATGCCCATCTGCTTCTTTATAAATCTTCCGTTCTTAGAAGCTTAATCATAAATATTCAGTATGTGAGGCAAAAAATGAATGTTTAATATAACCTACTTCCCTACTGCAGTAAAAACGAAATTTTCCATGTGTAGGCCTATCATACACTAATTTTTTGTCAGCTGTTGATATTTTGTGAAGGAATAATCTTATTGCGTACTTCGCAGCTTTTTTGGGAACATTCCAGGTGTCTTGCCACCTAGTATGCACTAGTAGAGGCTATCGATTTTCTGGTGCAAGGCTGCCAACATATGGAATGGAATGGACCATGCTTTTCAGCCATCAGGTGACTATTTTTTTGCGACTTTCGTGAGAAATTTTTCATTTAAAAAGGTCTAATGAATTTTTAAATTTTTAATTTTGATTCTATTTAATAATCATATATAAATATTTTTATCTAAAAGAGTATTTTCCATGTGACCGAAATCATAGTTGGTGTCATTGGAGTGACATAAAGATTTTATAGACCTAGTAGGCCTACGATAATGAGCAACTTTTACTCGTGTGTCTTGTGTTAAAAGTTATAGGCTACCTTTAATTCAAGGTGTCTGATAATGAATGTTAAAAACGTTTTTTTCCTTGAAATTAGTGTATTAAGTGCCAGAATTGTACTTTCTGAGACTGTGTGGTGGACGGGAAAATGTCCGTCCGTCCGTCTCTGTCCGTGTGTCTGTACGCGCGATAACTCAAATAACTTAGTATACGCATTTATAACGTCCATGGGAAGAAGACTATTGATATTGGACCAAATCGGTTCACCGGTACCGGAGTAATGCCCAATTCAGTGCCTATTTTTATGGTAATATATTAGAAAGGCGCGATAACTCAAATCCGCTTTATCGGATTTTCATGAAATTTGGTATACGCATTTACAACGTCCCTGGGAAGCAGCCTACTGTTTTTGGATTAAATCAGTTGACCAGTACCGGAGTCATGCTCAATTATTTTATGGTAATATATTAGACAGAATTTATCAAATGCAAATCAGTTCTCATGGCAACATATAGTTTTACAGTGTTCATATACGGCTTTGGAAGTTACACTACAATTATAGAGTGATAGCGGAAAAGCAAATAAGTCAAAATTCCAAAGTTTGAGGAATGACAAAAAACAATTTATTTCCACAGCATTTTTACAATATTTAGATCCGTCCACCCAGATATTTTTACACAGTATAAGATACTGTGTAAAAATATCTGGGTGGACGGACGGACGGACGGGTGCTGTGAAAATAAATTATTATTTGTCTCTTCTAAAACTTTGGAATTTTGACTTATTCGCTTTTTCCCTATCACTCTAGAATTAACTTTGACAAATAACACTAACCACATATTCCTTCAAATATTATGCTTATCAAACTAGAACTTCGCGCTTCCGTAAGCCCTGCTTAATGAATCGATCTGGGGCTTAACTCGGAGATCAATTACAAAAATAACTTATTTTCTGCTTTTCATAATTGCAATTATCACTGATTAAACAAAAGCATTCTTGCCCTTTGTTACATCAGTTTACCTGATTTTATTTATTCGTTCAATCATTCCCTCTCTCTGAGAGGATTCTATATTATACTTGCTGAATCTGCAAAATCGACTTCTGCACTGCGTGCGGGGAGAAAATGATGTACATTGGTTGAAGCTGCATATATATATTGAAGGGTGCTCGGCTTGAAAGGTGGTACACCGCTGGAATATTAAGTAGAGAGACTGATGGAGAGAAACAATTGAATAGCTGTTACGGATCAGCAGGCAGGCAGAAGAGAAGTACCTCCCGGGAATTTAGAATTCCTCACATTGCCCACGTTTGATTGATGAGTGGACCGCACATAGAATCCAGTGTTTTTTGTACTCTTTCTGTATGTCTTACATCCATTCAGCTTTCCTTTAACACCGGCATCCAATATTTGAAACATAACCTCGCCTTTCTGAACAGAATAGCGCCATGAAAAGTCTGTTCTGGCAAAATTTACACAATGGAAGGTATGACTGCTGACTACGTTGATATTTTAGAAGTCTCTCTCTGTTTGCCCGGTGGTCTGAGTTGAAATGATGGTCAGATGTATAGTCCTAATACAGGATGATTCAAGAGGTATTGGCAATATTATTTTTTGCACGACGTAACTAATTAGTGGTAGGCTACTTACGAATATTGTTGCCGTGGATCGTAAGTTGACATTCCCGTAATATGGAAACAAAACAAATTTCCGTGCGGTAAAAATTACAAAAAAGCACAAGTGGCCTAAGTAATAGTATATTGCGATACAAGTGCCGTAAGGCACGTTTACGGGTCGAGGAAACAGATTGAGAGTTTTCGAGACCCGTAAATGTTGCATGCTATTTTTTGCACGATGATTATTTATACCAATTTAATTATATTAATTGTGATATTACCTGAAAATATTATGTAAATACATTCTTGAAAATAGATGTTTATTTCAGAAAGTGATTCGCATGTGTTTGTTGTTATGGGAACCGAATATTTGTCCTGAGGGCCGTGTCCATAAAGGCTTGTATTATGAAGTGTATCGTAATGAATTATGACGTGGCGCTTGGACCGTAAGTAATTTAACCTCATCGCAACGCCCTTAGCAACACGATTGTGTGGGAATGTCAACTTACGATCCATGTAAACAACTTTCGTAAGTAACACTTACTAGCTAAGGAGTGCAAAAAATCACTATAATACAAGCCTTTATGGATCAAGGCCCCCCAGTTTGTGGCGACTTTAACAGGACAAATATTCGGTTCCCATAACAACAAACACATGTGAATCACTTTCTGAAATATAACATCCATCTTCAATAGTGTATGTACATAATATTTTCAGCTGATATCTCAATTAATATAAATAAATTGATATAAATAATCATCGTGCAAAAAATAGCATGCAATACTCGTGCCGTAAGCGCATAACGGATCTCGGAAATTGAAAAAACGAGGCGCTCTTTCCTCGATCCGTATGCACCGCTTACGGCACTTGTATCGCAATATAGGCCTACTATAACTCCCTCAATCCCTAGAAGAAGTATTTATTGCAGCACGAATTTTGATATTGAAGTAATCCTACGTGTTTCTCAGACCATTAAATTATGTTATGTTATTTTTAATCGTAAAGGTTAACAGAAAACTCTCTCACTCTCGTCTACGGTAAAGTTCCATTTTACGGGCTGAGTTGTTAAAAAAAAAAGGTACTAGGCCGTTAAGTGTAAAGAAAAAGCTACTAGCCCGTTATGATACTTATTGAGGATAGCATCAGATGTCACTGTCTTTCTCTTCCTTTTCGTACAAGTAAATTAATATATAATTTCCTTAATGTTAACCACTACAGATACTATTATTCCTAGCACTACTGCTATCGAGTACCAGCATCTACTCATAATTTACACTTCAAAATAATATGAAATAGTTGTTTCAGTATTGAGAATTTTGTCCGTAAACTAGATGGTTTAAATGTTTGACAAAACACAAACTTAAAACCAATACAAAAGTTTCGTTTTAAAGTACTTACGACCTTTTTTCTCTCCACTTATTAATCGCCTGCAACTCCTTTGTTTTTTCAGTAACTTTAAGAGAGATAGCCATCTTTATACAATTAATTCTTTTCCGCAAAAGTGTCTTGGTACTTTCAACTGTTTTCATATAGTATTTTGTTTTCAAACAAATTGTTGTCAATCAAAAGAGCCTGAATTCCACTACAATACGAAATTATTAGAAAGTTTTTCGATGACTATTGTAAGCACAAGCAAATTTCAATTATTTTGTTTTTAAAATTTACGACTCAAAATAACATAAAAGTCCCGTTTTACTAACTTCGTGTTCGCTTGTTAAGTTGTATATAGGGCAAAACCGGGTGACGCGCCGCACCTTGATAGATGCCGCACCCCCTCTAACTCAGACATTTGACACTAGGTACCGCTAGTTCCCTCTCTAGAGTAATTGGATCGCGTAAGTTCATTGTTTGTGGTGTTTATTTCATTGTTGTAGCGACATTTATCAGGTAAGTGCACTAGTTTCACTGCGAAACTTTTTTGGACTCATTACTTGATTCTTTCCTGATCTGTATTTGTTCCATTTTTTCTGCGTGTACTACTTTTAATAGACTATTTAGAGGTTGTAAAGATATTGTGAGTGAAGTTAGCCATAACAACAATAACAATAAGCTCTACAGATGAGTGCGGCGCGTGTCCCTGAGTTTTGGGTCACATGCCGCACAGCTTTCAAGGGTGACACGCCGCACAATGTCTTGCAGTATAATTACCCCCAAAATTATTTTTTCTGCTCTTTTCAACAATAAACATGTCAACTAGATATAGGGGAAGGGAAGGAGCTAAACATTGTGGCCTATGGAATGACAATGACCTACAAGAAGCTGTTCGGCGAATTAAGGCATGGGAAATTTAGATTCGGGAAGCTGAACGTTGCTATCTTATGCCAGAGAGGACTATTCGTAGGCGCATGGACACAGGAAATTGGGAAAACCCTCACTTGGGCCTGAAGGATTATTTGATACAGAAAATGAAAAAAGGCTAGTCACCCATGTCCAGAGATTGTGTAGATAGGTTCTCTTTTGTTTTACACGTGCCTTTGATGTAAATTTAGACTGTTATAATGAATGCGGCATGTCTCCCATACGTGCGGCATAGCACCCTGTAAAGCGGCATCTCTCCCGCTTTGTCTTTCAATTTAATAATTGTATTTAGGCTACACAGTTAATTATTATTTTATAAATATTTTCGTTGCTGAAATAAAGGGAGGGAAGATCATAGCTTGGAATCTCAAAAAGAGTTTTCAGAATATTCAATCCTGTTTTGAGGTAGACGAATTTACACAAAAGTGCGGCGCGTCACCCGGTTTTGCCCTAACGGTTTTACATTTAAATAACTATGAAGAAATGTGGTGTTATTTTTCGTTAAATACCGATATCTTCAGAGAATGTGACGATATGAAGCATTGTCACCCTTCCCAGACGAAACTCTTCATTTGTTTTAAGTGTATTTCTATCTCCAGTATGATTGATTGTCCGTCGGCGTGGTCTTGTGGTTAGCCTCGCTGACTACAGATCCGTCGGCCCGGGTTCGATTCCCGGTATCTCCTCGGATTTTTCTGAGGTAGGGAGGTCTGGTAGGGGTGCACTCAGCCTCGTGATTCAAACTGAGGAGCTACTTGATAGAGAAGTAGCGGCTCCGGTCAAGAAAACCACCATTAACGGCCGTGGGTGTCGGTATGCTGACCACATGCCCCCCAATCCTGCCATCTGCTTACGGGAGATGACGCAGCGGTCGGGTGGTAGGCCAAGTCCCGCCAGGGATGTAGCGCCACGGAGTTTAGTTTAGTTTAGTATGATTGATTGCCAGTAAGAACTGAAGAGATTCATTTTCTTCGATCTCTTTCCCACATAGTAAGAAATCTTTTGCTTTCCGACCAATCCAATTCGTTATATTGCAACTAAAAATGAGAGGGTAAGAAATTAGCTTTATTCATCTACCCCCCACTTCCTGTGGACCGAAGGGAATTTCTAATATCTCTATTTTTCGCCCTATTTTATTGTTTTTGATGCAGGAGCACCCTCTGTATAAAAAAAATCCCATTTCCTATATTGAGGGTTGAATACACAGAGGTGGGAATGAAAGATGGAGTAAAGGGAAAGGAGAACGCGCTAATATCGGCTGCTTCTCTTCAATCTTTGCCGTCCCGAGATGGTAGTGTGGGGTCACAATGAGAAATCACGAGATATTTCTTCTCGGGAATTGAGGTTCTCATTATTAGATTTTCTTTTTTCTTTTCTTTTAGCTGCCTATAAATGATGTTTTAAGCCTTCTCTTGTTAAACTGAGACGTGAGGTAGGTAAAGGTAGTCATTTAAACAGTGAAGACCCATTAAAGGACGAGGCTCAATGGATCGAAGAATCGAGGCTTCACCTTTTAACTTGGAGAATTCTAGCTAGTGGATCTGAAACCATTATTACAGTAAATTGTTAGTCTTGAAGGAAAATTTCTGCAAGCCTACTCTTCTTTCTGCCCAGATCAGTGTTAAAGAGGAAGAGATTGAATTAGTTTTGAAAATTATCTCTGTCTTTTTCTCAATCTCTCGTGCATCCTTACTTTCTTTCCTAGTTGTTCTCAATTCCTTTTCGTTCCTTCCTTTCTCTCTTTGTGTCTTTCTTTCCTTGTTTCTTTCTTTGTATCTTTCTTTGCTTGTTTCTTTCTCTGTATTTTTCTTTCTTTGTTTATTTCTTCCTTCCTTCCATGCAATCTTTATCTACATCTCTCATTCTCTATTGTTTGTTCTTCTGTTAATTATTTTCTTATGTTTATTTGTCACTTAGTAGGTGCTCGGAAATTCCCTTATAAACTCCTAAGTCTAGTAGAAGGGATTGTCTCAAAGGACACACGTTACTTTATCGCCTTACAAAAATTTTTCATCCTAAATTAACCAAACTTTTTTTTATCTGTACTTCAAATGTTGGTTGAGTGTTTGTATTCGTAATATGTTAGTAACTGAGTCATAAATCATCAAATCACTATCGCTTTATCCCCGCCAGCAGCGATAGATTTAAACACCTAGTTTGAATTTGTTGCATCTGTAGCAAATAATTGGAAATATTCTCTACTCAGCCCCCTCCACAAACTCTTGGAGTTTTTAAGGAGAATTTCTGAGACTGCAGCCTATATATTTTTCTTCATTTATTTCTTTCTTTCCATCTCTCTCTCTCTCTCTCTCTCTCTCTCTCTCTCTCTCTCTCTCTCTCTTTCTCTCTATCTTTCATTCATTCATTTATTCATTCTGTCTAATCTTCTTCTTCCATATATTCTTGTTGTTTCTTGCTTACGTCTTCACTTCCTCACTTAGCTATTTACTTATATTATATTATTCTTACTTGCATGTGTTACTCCATTCTTCAAATTTTCTATTACGCTTTATTGCGTTTTTTCTGTTTCTTGTGCTGGAATCATCATGATCTTCTTTGTCACTCTCCCGCCATCAATAATATTAGTGAATGGCCTTAGCTCATGAAGTATCAAGACGTAGGCCTACCTTAACTAACATTGTTTAATCATTCTTACAGGCGTCCTGCTACAGAGCATGTTAGGAAACTTGCTGTTAATCGAGACCCCAGAAGTATCTTGCAAATATCTATTCTCATTGCCCACTGAAATCTACCAATTACTGCTGTGATATAAGAATAAAGATGCACCTTACCATACCATACCATACCATTTTTTTTCAATCAATGCCCCCTTCCTTCCACTTGCCAAAGCTTAGACAACACTAATGAAGGCCTATGTTACTCATTCTGCCCCTATCATTATTCGTGCGAAATATATTCCTAAAATTAAACTTACGAAACTCAAATTTGTTTTTATATGCGGCTTTGTTTTCTCAATTTTCCAATACTTTTGCTTTATTTATACTATACTTTCGCACCTATGCTCGTGCTCCTGTTTATCATCTACCTTTCTTCAAGCCCGTTGGAGGATTTCCTTTTTTCCAAATTGGCAAAAATAATTTTAGCACACACAGAAAACGTATATCTACTATTTTTGACAGGCAAAGAAAATATAGTGTGCCGTTTGTTTTACATAATCTACAATTTTACAAAGCCAATAATAATATTAATTTATTACATCATAATTTAAGAATTATTTAGGATACTAACTTGTAATTTAATTTTCCATGCGTCTGCACTTTAGCAATAAAATATACTATTATTTTCTGGCCCATTTTATTTATCATAATAATTTCTAACTTCTATTGCCTTCTCCTTCCCCCAAATAAAATTAGATATGACAATGATTCCGGTACAATTAATTTAACTAGGGATTAATAAAAATTCCGAATTAAGATTTAGTGCGTAAATCATGTACCTGTAATTAAACATGATAGCATATAAAAGCTGTCAATCAATGTGGCATTTAAATAATTCCTACAGGGTTAAAAAAAAAAACATATTTTAAAAATATAAATAATATGTGAATAGCATGAGTTTAATAAAATAATTCTTTTTCGATAGATCTGCATAATCTTGAAATAAAATATATTAAAGTTATCTTTACGCCTCCCATCATAATTCTTAACACTCACTTAACTTTTACTATCAGTTTTCTTATAAATTAGCTTATAATTTTGTGAGGATTTTTTTTCTGAACATTAGCCCATTCCACTTGTAAACAGTGTTCTCTCCCTTTAATATCGACAAAAGTGTCTAATGTAATACAGACGTTTATTTGCTATGTGAATCAAGTTACTTGATCGAAGTGTTGTGCTGCCTTCTCGCTAGATGACTCTTGTCTCGCTGCCTGGTAGTGGTAGACAGTTGAGCAGATAACATTCAGAAGTTGACTTGCTCCCTCATTGTACCAGCAGGTTGCCCGATAATGTCATAATAAAGTTGTTGTTACACAGAATATAATATACCTCACTACTGAATGGCGTAATTGGTTCCGTTCCTGCAACAAGGATATAAGTAAGAATTATTATTCAAGAAGTATCAGAACACATTTTCGCACAGTTACAAAATGTGTCACTTGTTAAAATAAATTAATCTGATTCAAAACACACCACTTTCTCTACTCAAGCATAAATGTGTTAATGTCCCTCACTTGTCAATTTAGCAAGTGACAGTTTTCGGTTTCAATCTCTCACAAATCTATGTGGACAGACAGAACCTGAAATCTAGGTTTGTGGAAGAAATTATTAGCTCAAAAGTAACAATTTGTTTATACTTGAAGCTTTGTTGTTTTAAAAAATTAATCTTAATAATTTTTATCTAAGCCCGGATGACATTCATACATATGACACAAGACATAGCAACCACATTCATATACCTTTTACTAGATTGTCTAAAACCAAATCCACACATGTCTTTATAGCAATATCCGTTTTTAATAAACTTCCTGACAATGCAAAATTGCTTAATTTTAGACAGTTCAAGTTCAAAATCCAGACCTGTCTGAAAAATAACCCATTTTATAGTCTTGACGAATGTATCGATTTTAATTATGCTGATATTAATGTGTAGCCATTGAATTGTGTGTAGTATGTAGGTATTTTAGTATTGTATAATGAATTATATACACTTTTAATGACATAGAGTCGGCCGCGGTGGTCTAGAGGTAGCGTGCCCGCCTCTAGATCCGCAGGGCGCGGGATCAAACCCGGCCGCGGTCGATGGATTTTTCAGGACGTAAAAATCCTGGGCACGGAGTCCTCCGGGAGGGACTTTAAGCTGGGGGTCCCGTGTCGTAGATTTACGGCACGTAAAAGAACTCCAAGCCTAAATTAGAGCCTCTGCACAAAATTTCTCGGCCCTTTCACGTCCAAGAAATACTTAGTTTCCAGAGGGGGGTTGCGAGGCGATGGGCTTACCACCTGTCCCTCTACCCTCTCTCGGAAAATAAGCATATCAAAATTAGTATAGGTAATGAAACCTCCATTGGAGGCCCCTTCGCCCCACCTGGGGATCATAGGGTACCAGATTAATGACATAGCCTATTGTATTTTATACTCAAAGGCGATAATAAATTGAATTGAATTGAATTGAATTGAATTGAATCTTCTGTACAATTCTACAATATTTCTTATTACAAGCAATAAAATGTACAAAATGTGAACAAAATAGTTAGACCATTTTTGAGAAAATTCAGAAATTCTTAATTTGTTTCGTGTAAAAGATTACAGAAGTAAGAGAGTCAGCTATTTTTTTAAAATTATATTCCTTGCTGATCGAATTTCGTTTACTATGTCCACCCTTTCCGTAATAATATTAATAATAATAATAATAAACTGTCATAACAAAGGTGTGGTATTTGAAATATTTCTTAAGTATCCCATTTGAGGAATACGTAACTCTTGAAAGAAACATATTTGGGAATTTTTTGTTGCGATAGTGATCCTTAAGGTTCTCTTATACTTATGGTCCCCTCAAATGGTGGAAATATGTCGTGTACAAAAACGTGAAGAATTGTGTTCATCTAAAGACGGAAATACGTCCTCCTAACATTTTCTTCCCCCTTATGGTAACCGAAATAAAAGAAGCGCGAATGTGCTGCCATCTTGGGTGGTAGATCCGAACAAATACATAGAGGAGTCGTAACAAATGCTAGCTGCAACAAAGGTGTAGCGGGGGGGGGGAGAAGAAGGAAGAAGAAATTGTTTCGCGAGATATAAAGAAAAGAGAGGATAAAAGGAAAGAAGGCATGGACGGGGTGGAATGGAACGTGTGTGTCTGATAGAGTGAAACGTACAGGAATGGTTCAGTCAGAAGAATATTTCAGCGTCCTTCGTTATTAAACCGTTTTATCTTCAAAATGAAGTTTTATAAAGAAGATCGTCATGTCACTTTCAGCCCCAGGTATAGTGAAAACTCTGTTATGATTAGGGCCCTGGGGTTTAGCCACAAAAACATTACATCAGGTTAGTGGTGACTGGGTTATTGCCCTACTCTACCTGTATCTTGTAAACATGAGGGAAGGGGGCGCACTTTAATATGTACTCGTAAATTCAAGTTCAAGGGCGGTGTAGCTAGTCTAGTGAAATGGACACAGCGTCATAGAATAATTTGTACATTTACTTCTTATTAACCATGTGCTGTTTGCGTCTTTCATTGGACCGTATATTCGCCTTAATACTTTTCTTTCGAATAATGGAAGTTTATTATTATTATTATTATTATTACTATTATTATTATTATTATTATTATTATTATTATTATTATTATTTCACAGACCAACAGCCATTTTGGTGCCTTAGAATTTATACCTATTCTTGAGTATATTTAGGTCGCTGATGCCAAATGTGCCATTAGTTTTGCCCTATCAGCTTTAGTTTTGTGAGATATGGTATTACCATTATGCATATTATCCCATTTTACGTTTGGTATAAATAAAAAAAACAGTGCCTATTTTTAGCTTGTAAATCACGTGAAGAAAAAAGCAACACACTAACATTACATTAACATTATAAC
The DNA here is from genome assembly GCA_964059195.1 of Ectobius pallidus. Lineage (NCBI taxonomy): Eukaryota > Metazoa > Arthropoda > Insecta > Blattodea > Ectobiidae > Ectobius > Ectobius pallidus. The sequence continues at coordinate 142,378,864 of CAXKWD010000008.1, forward strand.
ATGGGGTCTTTAAAAAAAATTGATATTATCACATATTGTACGGTCGTTTATGACTTATGAGCTGTCAATTTGAGGGCCAAAAAATAATCCAGCTTTTAGTTTTTCGGTACTTCGTACAGTTTTCGTCCTACGGGTCCAAAGTAAGGTCAAGAACCTTCACTAGCTATATTATCAAGCAAGATTTTGTTTCGCGAAAGAGGTTATAAGTTAATGGCACTTTATATAAAAATAGAGCTGGTAGAAAAGAACTGTTTACTTATTTGGAATAAGCACACTAAGTAGAGCCAAAATCAGGTAAAACATCTGAGACACCAAACAGAAAGTTATTTTTTGTTGGGCTGTGTTATTATTAGGCTAGTACTTCCCTATGCAAAGCACGTTTCATTCCAACATTTCTGAGTAATGTATTTCTTACAACGTCTCTGCAAAAGGACTTCAAAGAATTCAATGAGTGGATTTGATAATATCAATAGTTAAACAGAAGAAACGAAAAGTACTTGGATATAAAGAGCTATTGAAACTCCATTTGAATCCATTTTCCAGAAAGCAATTTGTTCTTTAGCATACTCCTTTACAGATGCAATATGATTTCTTGAACATAAGTGGAGACTACATTATTCATATTAAATACTTCAAACCATTCCATTTGATGATGAAAACTGAAAGAGTTAATATTAGATTATTGGAGAAGTTATATTAGGATGGTATAAAATGTAATATAGTAGGCTTAGAGATGACAAGGAGATAAAACGAACACATTTTTCCTACATCTGAGAAATGTACTATTTTTCCAACAAGACTTCTTAACTTGCCCAAGCAAATGGAAATTACGCAAAGTTACACAGTCTCGAGTCGACGAGTTTCATCAGATAAATTCGATCCTGCTGCGCAGTTCAGAATCTATCGATAAACTCGTCAACTCTCGTGGGATTACCTGTGATAAATTCACGATGTAAGGAATTGCTCTTGGATTTATCTTGAGAGAATCCGGAGCCTCGAGTTACATTTATTGTGGCTACTTAGCGAATACTCACCTAATCAAGCATATAATGAAACATATTAAGACCCCAAAATTAATAAAATAAATAGTATTTGTGCCATTGTACGTGAGATAGCCTGTGGCATAACAATCGATATATTATGTTGAAGAATAGCTGAACACTTGCTATATCTGTTGCAATAAATATTTCCATGAAATTTTGTTTTGTTTGTATAAACGGCCGTAGGGAAACCGAATCTGTGGACGGCCCTCGTATTTCAGTTTTGATAATTTGGTTCATAAAGTAGATGGTTTCTGACAAGCCAAAAATTTAAGCCAAAACAATATTTAGTTTCGCTTAAAACATTAGTAATGAACTTCAGTTTTCTCCATGCATTAAAAATCTCCACCTCCCCTATCGCACCGAAGGATTTTTCCATATTATTTGGTAACTTCAAGAGAGATATAAATTTCTTTACAAATAGTTCACGATTCAGTATTTTCAGCAAATCGTTCCGTTATGTTCAACTGTTTTCCTATGCGATTAGTTTGAAACAAATTGTTACCAACCAAAACAGCCTGAATTCCGCTACATACGAAATTACCTAAATTTTTTTTCCGATTACTAATCAAAGCACAGGCGAAATGAAGTTATTCCCATTTTAAAATTTACGATTCATAATAACATAAAACGTCGTACGATGGTCGACCGTTATAACTAAGAACTCAACAGGCTTAAACGAAAGTTAACGGCCTTTATTACAGCTCAGTGCCTCCTGTTATATTAAAATGAGTTCTATCGTATTTTAGTGAATAACCATTCCAGTTTCATTGTAACCCCTAGTAACGAAGTAAAAGGTTAAAATAAAATACGAGGGAGAAACAAATGAAAACAGCAATTTTTCCCCCCACTATTTTACTGCAGGAAGAATGTTTGCTTGTACATTATTTTTCTACATAGTCCTCTCCCAGTTCAATGCACTTACGCCATTGGATAGGAAGAGCTTCGATACCGCACGAGAAAAATTAGTTTGGTTGACGCTGTAGCCACTCCTGCACCATCGATTGGACGTCTTCAGCAGATTTGAACTTCTGCCCTCCAAGCGCATAGGCGTACCGAGGGGGGGGGGTTTGGGGGTTTCAACCCCCCCCCCCATTGATTAAAAAAAGGAAAATTGTATAATTTTTTTAAGTCTGCCCATAAATTACTTAATATAAGTATAAAGCGTGGGAAGCTTAAAACTCGTTATTTTCCGTCTTAATTTTTTAAATTTTCCGGGGGAGGTCCCCCGGAAGCTTAAAACTCGTTATTTTGCATCTTAATTTTTTTAATTTTCCGGGGGTGGACCCCCGGACCCCCCTCTCCATGGGGGGTATTCCATACCCCCAGACCCCGCGGATGTTATAACCCCCCCTATATGGTCGGCCTGGTTACGCCTAGTCCAAGGAGATACTTTAACGGACCAAAGAATTGGAAATATGGTGGTGACAAAGCGAAGGGGGTTGCTAAGAGCAGGTGTTTTGCTTTAACGTGATAACGCCCGTTCTTATGCTGCTCGAGCAACCATGAAAACCATCCACGATATATGCTTCAAGTGCTTCCCACGTCTGCCATACTTGCCAGGTTTGGCACCATCAGATTTCCACATCTTTAGTTAAATTAAAGGAGCTCCTTGCAGGGCGGAAGTTCAAGCCTGATGAAGACATCCAATCGGCGGTGCATGAGTGTCTACGGTGTCAACCAGAATAATTTTTCTCATGCGGTATCGAAGCACTTCCTTTCTGATGGCATAAGTACATTGAACTGGGAGGGGACTATGTAGAAAAATTATTTACAAGCAAACATTCTTCCTGTAGGAAAATAGTGGAAAAAAAATTAATTGCTGTTTTCATTTGATTCTTCCTCGTACGTCCGTTTTATAACAGATCGTTCCTTGTATCACTTTAACACGGATTCTTGGCGGTATAACATAGAAAGAGGCCTGTTGACTTTTCGTTATGGATACAAACACAATACAACTCCAGTTGGGCGGATATTCAACCAACACGCCTAATGATTCAATACCTATAACAACCCTCAAATAAACAGTAGCAAATTTTCCGTTCTATTGTACTCTAAAGAAGATTACATTTCTCTCGACAATACTGTAGCCTCGGTTTCAGATAATAATTCAGTAACAGTAAGCTCTCAGTAAAACAACGTTTCATTATGCTGTAATACTATTCAGGATTAGACACTCATTGTTCTGTTTCGTGCTCAAGTAATATCAATGATAAGGACTTCGCTTACTCTCTGAAACACAAGTATTGCTTCTGAATTTAATAAAATAATAGAGCTTCGAATTAGTGATAGGATATTAAATGCCAGTTCCTTTCTTTCTTTCTTTATCGTAGTTTCACCTCTCCCTTTTAGGATTTAAGCGACCCAAGCCGCCCGGGCCTTACAGGGCCGCGACCTGTCGGGAGAGGGATTATCTTTGGATCACATACATACTTTTTTGACCAGACAAGGACATGGAGGGCCTCCCCGGATGAGTGATCAGCCCAATGCCGGGGCCACCTCCGAGACAACACGAACACATAGGACGAGACACACCATTCACATACACACTCACTCCAAACAAAGCGAGGATGGGATGAAGATGATAATGACGGCCAGATGATATCTGGGGACCACAAGGGCCTAAAGTTACCCGACATTTGTCTCAAAGGTGAGGAAAAACCCCAGAAAAAACCTCACCTAGGTAACTTGTCCCGACCAGGAATCGAACCCGGGCCCGCTGCGTGAGAGGATTGAACGCATCCCCTGAGCCACAGCGGTGGACAAATGCCAGTTCCTGCAATTCAAAATTCTCAGGAGATGGAAAGTGGAGTTTTTCTATAGGCCTACTGTTAGTTGGTTGACTGCCCTCCATTTTAATAATAATAATAACTAGGGGCGGATTTCTATGACCTAAAAAAATAGGATATATGCATGCATTTATGACCTAAAATACATTAAAATATGACCAATAAAATTTAAAATATTACTTTAAAACGTACACAATGTGTATATATTTTTTTTTAAGTTTCATTAAATTCATTTTATTAAAATATAATCTTAATTATTTAAAATATCAGTAAATTCTCAAAAAGTATCATTATAATGCAAAATTTACAAAATATGATATGAAACTTCAACATTTCTTTAATATGCACACAAATATGCCAAAAATATGACCTAAATATGCATATTCATACTAAATATGCTACAATAGTTGAAAATTTCCTAAATATGCAGTTATATGCACATTAAAAGCCGTACCATTTTCACCAGGATGCTTGGAATAGGGTTTAAATTAGTTTGAAACCTGAAATAATGCAAAGGGGAAAAATATGACGTGTCATAGAAATCCGCCACCTAGTAATAAATAATAGAGCTTCGAATTAGTGATAGGATATTAAATGCCAGTTCCTGTAATTTAAAGTTGTCAGGAGATGGAAAATGAAGCTTCTGTATACCGTTAGTTGGTTGGATACCCTCCATTTTCTCTCGTAGTGAGTTGTCATAAGTAAGCCCACGATATCGATATATTTGCGAGAACGAATTTCTAGTAAATTTATCTTATGAAGCTCGTAATCTCGTGTTGGATTTATTAATATTATACCATGAATAAAATGTAACATACTAGAAAATAGCCCGTGGCTTTGCCACGGTTAAAATGATGCTTAAATACGAAACTTAGAGGTCTACAATCCTGAAGGCACTGACAATACATATTTTACAAAAGTCAGCGCTGGCTTCATCAATTTTTATTTAAAATATCTCATCGTATACTACATTTTTTGTGAAAACTGCATGAGATATCTGGATATCTTACGCTTTTTCCTTCAAAATACGTTCCTATCAGTATGTAGATTACAGAAATTAATTATATCGTAAGTTTCAAGCAGTCTCAAAGCCACCTGTAAACACTGATAATACGTATTGTTTCTCAACTGTTTGTTGACAGATGAATATGATGTGAATTTCATTTGATCAATTCAGTGCAATTTTCAGAAATTATATACGGTAATGTTTCAAGGGAAGGAATGGTTCGTTTGGATTTTTATTATCAGCGATATTTAAAGGGTTAAACCATCAATATTTTACAGCATGTGCCCGCGGTTTCGCCCGCCATTATTAAATGACTCCAGGATTTTTAAGAAATTTATACTGGCAGCGTATTAAAAATGTTTGTGGTTCAGAGCTATGAAAATTGTAAGTAAAAATAAAATTAGAATATTTGTTCATTGTGTTCATTTCACTTAGGCCTTATAAAATAAAGAAATGGTTTTCCTAATTTTGTTCTCGTCGTGAAAGTTTACACTGCGAGAGACGAACATCGCCGAGTATACCCGATGAACTCACGAAGCGGGCGAGTGAGCACGCAATTTAGGGCCGTTGAATTGTATAAGAGTAGATAATTTATTTTCTTATTTCGCTATCAATACTCTGTCATCCGTAAGATCACGGCATACTAGATGAATGAACAGTCCACGAATCGATTCGATGAATCGATCCGAGTTCCCAATGGTACCAGTAGTGGGCAACACAAGATTGAGGGCGTCGTGGTAGTTGCTTACAACAAAAGCTATAAAAACACAAGAACTGGCTTGCACCGAATCGAAACTGTGTTTTTAATTGAAGGGCTGGTAATAATTGATACAATTGAGAAAACTTCTCGAATATATTTATTACAATATTCCGCCTTCACCCTTAACATTTAACACACAACTTATCTTGAAAGCCCTACATATCTGTGATAAGGGTGTTAGACTTAATATATTGGAAAACTTTCAAATTTATAAGAATAAGAGTAACATCCTTAATGAAAAAATAATTGACCAAAATCATTTATTTGACTTGACTACAACGGTGACCTAAGTTACCAAATAACAAATTTTATAAACAACATTATTTCAGAAGAATTGTGGTGTTCATTACATCTTATATGAACTGAAGATGGCGCAGCATACGCCGAAATGCATTTTCAAGATAAGTTGTGTGTTAAATGTTAAGGGTTAAGGCGGAATATTGTAATAAATATATTTAATATTAACCCTTATTTGTTGGAAATGAGTTATTTTAATTTTTTTAAGACTTCTCGAGTTATGTAATTATATTTATTCGTACTACACAAACTATCGTGACTATTCCGTCGTATTTTATACAAGAATCTAAAGAGGAAACAAAAGAAGGAAAACAGAACACTATCAGGGTGAATTCCATTATGCATGTCAGAGGTAGCATGTGAAGTTTTTACCACCACACGTTGGTGCCTTACGTGTCCAGTAACGAGCTGACGTTTAATCAGATAAAATTGCATCGAAACGTTATTGGTCAATATCAGACACGCGGTGTATTAGTGGAATAATCCATATAATTAACTTAACTAAATAGTTTTTTTACTACACAATTTTCATACGTGCTTCTGCATAAAACGATAATAATATACTAGTATGTGTTGAACAGAACCGGTAGCTGATACGAATACATTTTATACCAGTCAATTTTTATGAGTACAGTTTTAATACCGGATAACTAGGCATTGTTTTCATATATAGTTCACTGTGTGTCTATTTTTATATCTACAGGATACACACCTTCCAAACATGCATGTAATGTGCTTTGTAGTTTTATCTTGCCATCACAATACTTTGCAACGGTCCAATTACATTATTAGTTACTAGCCGGATTGATTCACCATAAGAGAGATTGCCTGTCCTATCGTCCTGCTCATCGCAAAATGCCTGTAAGACAAAGAATACTATACCCGAGACGAGCTAACAAGGAAACATAAAGTAAACAAAAACCGGTACGTCTGTCTCACTCTTAGGTTATTAGAGTAATGTGCTAGAGTGAGACAGATGTACTGGTTTTTGTTTACTTCAGGTTTCCTTCTTAGAACGGCCATACTTTAGTAGCCTACATTTTTTCTACACAAAATTACTTGAACTTTCATTTAATAATTAAGAATAACAAGTAAGTCAGACTTTGCAGGTAAAATAAGTTCAGCTTAATTTGCGGCATTTTATAAGTGGTTCCTCGAAATTTATACAGAGCTCTTAAGTAACATTAATGTGGTCATCTGGGTAGGACATATGATCCCTAGATTAACCCTAGATTTTTTGAAGGGGTGGGAAAATTGATGTAAAAAAATAATTATAGCTTAGGATGGAACTGACCTAGGGGGTGGTAGAGAGGTTATATGGGGGGTATTTAATTGTAGTTCTGCAGATGTCAGCTTTAAATAGGGTGGTGTGTCTAATATCTCTACTGCATAATTATGTTTGTGTGATTAGATGTTTTGTTGGTGTGTCATCTGGTTTTCGTGGTGTGTTTGAAAGTTTTGTATGTATGTTTCTTAGTTTTAATTGTTTTCCTTGTCCACTGATCGCAAGGACAGCGTAATGGTTCGTGCACAGAATAATGTATTAAATTATATTACTCTTGTTGTACGGTATCAACAAAAGCTCTTCATTAATTAATTATCTTCGAGATACAAAACGTTTGGCAATTAAAAATGTTTACAAAAATATAAAGAACTTGGTTATGGAACCACACCCCAATCATTAGAACTATGACTAGTAAAATTTGTTTTTGGAATTTTCTACTGTTCTTCGTAGCTTATATTGGTCTCTTTTCTTTATTACTGAAGTTTGATCTTCGTCAGTTTCATAGCGGACTGTAGGGTCTACTGTAAAATCCAATATTTAGTTTTGTCCATTGCAATGATATCTATTCTTCGTATTCCTCTTCCATGGCAATGCAGTTCACCTTCTCATAGACGTCGTAATTCTACAGCTTCAAAGAAGTTGGTGAATGTTCATCAGAAGTTTCCCGTTCAGGTCATTTAATGCCTACTTTCAAAAATACAAATTTCAACGTCAGGTGCAATTGTAACTTGTAATTATTGCAGCCAGAGATACACAGTTCTATTAGTGCTGAATTAAACAGCTGGCTAAAAACACATTACCCACAAGCGTAAAGTACACAAGAGCGAAAAGTAAAGCAATAGAACACAAGCCCGTACTTCTTAAAAATCCAAGATCAAATTACTGGTAGCGGTGCTCTCTTTTCTGTGAATACTGGCTTGGACATGGCAATTCGTGATCTGATTTCCTTAGTGCAGTTGGCGTCATTCTTCAGCAGAGCTCAATGGCAATAGACAATTCCTCAACAAGCTAAAGGAATATTATCTATTTTATGGAACCCGAAGGTTCATAGTCGCGCTTACCTGAGCCCGCCATTCAACCCTATTCTGTGCTACCTCTATCCAATCATCCCTCGCAAATCCTACTTCCCTTCACTCTATCCTAATATTGTCCTCCCACCTACGTCTAGGTCTTCCACGTGGTCTTTTCCCTTCGGGACTCCCAGTCAATACTTATGAGTTACAGTATGTCTTCCCCCCCATGCGCGCAACATGTCCAGCCCTTTTCATCCTCCGATATTTTAGCACCCTTACTAAATCCAATGAAGAGTACAGGTTATGAAGCTAGTCGTTATGCAGTTTTCTCCAGTCCCCATTTTCATCTCTCTTAGGCCCAAATGTACATTTATAATTTTAACTGAAAAGATGATTTGTATTATAATGCGTGTAATAGTCATTCCCTTATCATTAGAGCAATCAGCACTAAATACAATAATTTTAATTTGACCATTGTTATTATAATTACGTTATGATGACATAATGGCGATGACGAACACACTGGAACCTTGAAGTGGCCTTTACGCCGGTGTTGCATGAAGTGATTTGTCTGAGAACTTAGCATATCTTGCAGATCATCGTCCTTCCACAAAGAGAAGATAGAAGTGTTTGAAGAATGAAGAGGAGCACGGACGGAAATCCGGAACACTGGGCCGTATTCTTGTTTCCGCTCGGCAGGTTTCGTACGCTCGCCTGACCGCTGCAACAGAGTCATCAAGTTCATCTTTCAGGCCTGTCCAGTCATGACTCGGCGTATGCAGTTCCTCATCACAAGGAACACTTCCTCTGCTCGTACCATAGGTAGGCCTGCTATAGGTGGAGGAAGCATTGTGTTCGAAACCGAAATTCAAAATTGAGTTTATAAATACATGTTTTGAGATTTCCTCGCAGAGGTCAAAGTAAGGGCCAAGGGGTCCGGACTCTTCACGAAATCAAAATCTAAAATTCTGAAATTCTAAATGTAAACCAATATTTCCACTCTTTCATGTGTTATTTGATTTGTCTTGTAAATAGTAATAAGTGTTGTACCTTAGGTAGGCTAATGATTTCTTGTTTAAGTTGGCATATCCGAGCAGTGGTTCCCAACATTTTTCAGCTGGCGACCCACCTTTCCTTATCGGAATACCTCCACGGTCCATCTGGGAGGGATGTAGTGGTTCTGTTGTCTGCCCCCGATGCCAAAAATCAAGAACCAAGAAAACAATCAAAACACAATTTGATTTGTTTCGATTTTCTTATATTTATGATGGTTTATTCCATATATGGGCAACGCCCGGCCCGCGGGCCAAATGTGGCCCGCCCCGACTTTAGATCCGGCCCGCGGAACATTTTAAAATCGCGCTCGAAAAAGTAAATATTTTCGGTTCTCGCTAACTAGAGAGTGAGAGGGGGAAACAAAAGCCTGAACTACAAGGGTGTTCCTTTCCGGTCAGCGCTAGAAAAATGTTGCAATAAGCCTAAATCAAAGTATCGAACCAGACTTACAGATGAAAATTTGGAAAACACACTGCACTTGTGTATTAGTGGGATTGATGCCAACATTGAATATCTTGTTTCTCAAGTTCAAGCTCAAGGTTCTCATTAATTTCTGGTGATTGTAAGTAAATGCCTAATCAGTTCGATATTGTTCTCATTCATGTATCTTTAACATTATATCTTATAAATATAAAAAACCGTATCATGATTCTTTTTTCACAACTACCTATTATCTACGGCCCGCGACTTCATAAATATCGTACAGTTTAGCCCGCATCTTTCCAAAGGTTGCCCATACCTGGTTTATTCGATGGTTTCTGATAGTTTTAGGATCGAATCGCGACCCACCGGTTGGGAACCGGTGTCTTAGAGTAAGTAAACAAATTTGCACACTAGGTTTTCAGTGCTAAAATAGCGTAAAATATGATTTTATTAGTTCAATAATTAAAAATTTTCCGGGGATGAGCCCCGAACTCCCCTTTCTGTGGTGTATGGAATACTCCCCAAACCCCCCGGCATTTTCTCCCCTCCTCGAATCCTGAATCTAAAAATAGGCTACCATTTTCAGAAACACATGTGTTACAAATTACCATTTGTATAATGTGTGTCTGTGTAGTCTAGCTCCAGAACAAATTTTTTTATAAAAACAAGATTTTGTATTTGGTTAGGTACCGATTGGGGATGTGACAGGAAGATTGGCTTCGACGTCCTCTTATTACTTCCTCTGCCCGTACCATAGGTACTACAGTTAGGGGAAGTATTGTGTTCGACCCCGAAATTCAAAGTTGAGTATTTAACACAAATACTCGTTTTGAGGCCCCCTGAATAAAAAAGAGTGCGTGGAACGCCACGCGACAGAAGTAAAACTTTATTTTATTTTTTTATTTTTTTCCATTTTTGATTATTGGATTTTTTTAAATTTTGCATTATTGGACTTTTTAATATTGGGGTTTTGGACTTTTTAAATTTTGGATTTTGGACTTTTTAATTTTGGATCTTTGAATTTTTAATTTTGGATTTTTTAAATTTTCGATCTTTGAATTGTTTATTTTTTATTTTTTTTTATTTTTTTATTTTTAAATTTTTTATTTTATTATTTATTAAATTTTGGTTTTTTGGATGTTATAATTTTTAATTTTGTTTTTTTTAATTTTGGAAATTTGTATTTTTAATTTTGGATTTTTAATTTTGGATTTGCGCGGTAATGAACCTCCGTGTTCCATAAAATAAATAATATACCTTTAGATTGCTTAGGAATTGTCTATTGCCATTGATGAAGTAAGGTCTGAAAAATTTCCTTTGATTACTCCTAATCATTGAGTTGATTGTTTTCTGTGCATTCCGCACCGAAACAAGTAAGAGTGTGACTGATTTCGTGACTGATTGTGACTGATTTCGTGACGGTTTTAGTGTGACTGATTTTCCAGATTTACCCTCTACCACCACTAAAGAAGTTTTACTTTAAAAAAAAATACTATTTTCAGAAAATTGTCTGTGTGTGTGTCTATGAACAGCTTAGCTCCAGAACGAAAAATTGTATGCAAACGAAATTTTATACTGGAGTTAGATATTTTCTGGGGATGTGACTACGTTTTGTTACTTTCACCACCACTTTACATTAATTTAAATTTAAATTTTCACGATTTTTTTCGAAAACGGCTCTAACGATTTTCTTTAAATTTTGTATGTGAGGTGTGTTAACTAACACCTAAATCTTTTAATTGTAACATTCTTTTGCCAAAATCCTCTGAAGGGTAGTGAAAGTAGTCTTCAATCTGCGTTTCACACCCCCAAAAGATATCTAACCAAATATTGTTTTATTTTTATGCAATTTTTCGTTTTCGGGCTTTGCCTTTCACACACCCACACAGACACAAGAGACAAACACACACCTAGACAGATAGGCCTACATATACAGACAATATATATTATTATAGCATTGTAATATTACTAGCAGGTGCCCGCGGCTTCGCCCACGATAATTAATTTAAAAATTAAAAATTAAGAGTATAATAAATATTAAAGCATTATATTTATTAACACTTGCATGCGAATCATTCATAAACTAAGCCATTAATATTAATGAGACAGCTAAAATTCCTGCTTTAGAGTACATTCCACGATATGAAAGCGCCACTTGGGAAAACGATCTCAGATTCGATAATGCAGTTCCAAAGCGACCTGTTAACACTGCTAATACGCGTTGTTTCTCAACTGTTTGTTGACAGATGAATATGATGTGAATTTTATTTGATAAATTCAGTGTAATTTTCAGAAATTATATAATTTTTCAAGGGAAGGACTTATTTTGTTTGGATTTTTATTGTCCGCGATACTGCCCGCGGCTTCGCCCGCCATTATTAATTGACTCCAGGATTTTTAAGAAATTTACACTGGCAGTATATTAAAAATGTTTGTGGTTCAGAGCTATGAAAATTGTAAGTAAAAATAAAATTAGAATATTTGTTCATTGTGTTCATTTCACTTAGACTTTATATAATAAAGAAACGGTTTTCCTAATTTTGTACTCTTCGTGAAAGTTTAGACGAACATCGCCGAGTATACCCGATGTTTCACGAAGTGGGCGAGCGAGTGAGCACGCTATTTAGGGCCGTTGAATTGTATAAGAGTAGATAGCAGGAAAATAGCATTGTTCGGCAGCTTGAATAACAAGTACAACTTCTAACACACTGTAAAAATAAAAAAAATGACCCAAAAACTAAAAAGAGAGACCCAAAAATGTGTACGTAAATACTAGTTTATTCATCAGAATTGTGCCGAATCTACATCCTTATAAGCTTGTAATTAGTTATTTACATAATATGATTAATTGCAAACAGCAAACACCATCTTTCTATATAGGCCTACAAATTAATTATAACAAGATCTATTTATGCTTATTTAGAGTTCCGATAGTAGACAATTGAATGTATGAAAGTTCACAGACACTCTATATAATTCAAGGTGCAACACAAAATGAGAAAATAATTACTTTAGATTTTTTTAAATGATCTAAATGTATGAAATGAAGGAAAAAATACCATAAAATGACCAAAAATGACCGTATAAAGCCGTTGATTTTTTAAAAAATGCCATAAAAATAATAAATGGGGAAAAATAACCCTAAAATTTACCATTTTTATAATCTAGGAGTCATAATCAGAATATCTGCACTAGTGGGCAACGTCCATGATGTACCAGTTAAAAGATGATATTTCATCAAAATCCGGGCCCTGATCATGGCGAAGTTGTAAAAATCCCATAAACATTTGACATATCCAAAACTAACAGTTCTTCCAACGATGAAAAGTGCGATGGTTTCTGCTAACATAGGGTTCACGTGAGTGATATCGTTATTGATGCTTCCATAGGCCTCCTCTTAACTACCACACGGTTTTACTGATATAGGATGTGACAAATGTACACGAAGCCACACTGCAGCGAATGGGTGTTTCTACTTGATAAATTGCAGCTCCTGAATACGTTTTATCAAATCGGGCCCATATGTCAGTTTCTTGCACTGGCATTAATAACCGTCTCGCGGATTGGAAAGATTAAACGGTTGCCAGCACTGCAGTGCAGTAAGAAAACGCATTGCTGATTTTGGTTTGGTTAAGTTCAAATTTATGTTTTTGGATCTTGTCGCTTGGTGTTGCCAACTTCGCCGTAGAAAATGACAGCTGTGTGTTGGTAAGTTGTGACTAAGAGGCCGGATTTCTAAGCAAAATGCGTAACTTATTTATTTTTAGTCTCCTAAACATAAGCAGAAATGTTATACTTCGTAACACAATCCTTTGCTAGCAATTTTAACTTTATTTGGTAGTAATAAAGTATTCCCTATACAGGCCATGGAGGCTCAGAGGGTTCCAGGAGGTTGAGGCTTCCAGATTGTTATACATTCGAAACATAATGGTGGTAAGGTTGTCAGCCTTACGCACCGACCGCTTTTACCCCGAGGATTGCTCCTGGTACTCATTTCTGTTAGAGACTGAGTCGACCCCAGGGCCATAGTGCCACCAGAAGGATTAGGCCAATTGAAAAACCCCAACGACCTCATCGGGGATAAACCCGCGACCTTCCAGTTTGTATCGCAGCGTTATTTTGGTAGTGCATATCTATATTATATTTTCGGATGTTCGCCACTTTAATGTGAGTAGCCTATGTTTCATTTTAAACACTCCTTACTTATGTATGTGCCAGTAGCCTATTAATGTATTCGCAGTACATGTAGTGTTAAAGTTACGGTATAACCGACATATTCATAATGTTCTGGTACTACAGAAGAAAGCGGTTAGAATATTATCTGGAGCAAAATATGATGACCACTGTAGGCCTTTATTTAAGAAAGAAAGAAGTTTAACAGTAATTAATATGTATATATTTTATACTCTTATTATGATTAAGTTAAACCCGGCCGAGTATGGTTATAGATCAGAGAAGCACCACTACTCTACGAGATTTAATTATTTTCTTGAAGTGCCTCATGTGAGACTTGCCAAATCAAAAAACTGGTGTAAAAATTTAGGAGTATCCATGTTTAATAAGTTGCCCCAAGTGGCTCACAATGTAGATTTTAAGCAATTCAAATGTTGGCTGCTTGACAATCCATTTTATGGTGTGCAAGAGTTTTTTGAGGCTCAAATCAATATAACATTCTAGTCTGGGTTTCCTGATTTATTGTTTTACCTACTTATGTATAGTATTCATTTTATTTAATTGACGATGTCTATAGCAGAACAGTGTTGCTAACGACTAATTAGAAAATTAAATTAAAAATTATGAAGTGAATCGTATACAAACATCATAAACTGCCAGTGCATTTTGTAAAATCGGCGAATATTTTTACGCATATGTTATGTGATTATAAACGACTGTATGACAGTGAACCTAATTATTTAGGTAAATTCCTTATTTTCTGGCATTCGTCAAGTTTTGTCGAGTTTCTTGCTCTGCTAACACTAAACTCAGACCAAAATTATGAATAGTCGTAAACTATAATCAAATGGCGGTAACAACGAAGACATCTGTCCAAAATAAGCTTAAAGAACTGATATTTATACCAATATACATAAATACTAAGATCACAGTTTATATGAGTAGGCCTACATAGGCTTCCGCGGCCAGTCTCGCATAAATTTGTTACTGTGGCTACAGTATGTAGGCTATCTAGGTTGGGATTTTTTCAGATCACTAGTTAAATTGTGTGTCACATACCAGTACATTATCCGTTGGTAATATCATTTCATGAAATTATAAGCTATTAATATTTCTTTTACAGGTTCTTGATGGTCTGCTGAAGACGTGTGCTGATGTGAACATCTGGTGAGTCAAATTTGTGATTATTATACTAAATCCTGGTATGTAAATGTTTAGCCACATGTAAGATACGTTATATTATAATCTACATTAGAAATTATCGTTATAAATAGAAGTATATAGGCCTACTGAATGAGTGGTACGGTAGGCCTATATTGTGGAGAAATTTAATTAAGTCTATGCAACTACAAACTCATTCACTCACTGATAAAATTTACCCGCTTCCAGATGAATCAGAAACTTTAAATTTGACAGACATAGCTTTCAACCTGTAACTTATGGGAAAATTTAACTAATTACATATTTTTATGTTTTACTCTGTAAAATTGTTTAAAGTCGGTGCAGATCTTCCCTTTTTGAGATTTATTATGGCTAAACGGAAGACTACGGCAGTCTAAATGCAGAAGCTATCTCCGATACAAGTTCTTATGAACTGACCCTGTACCTTGAACCTCACTGGGGATTTGGCGGCTGAACCCCCCACGAGCGAAGCCATTTTTATTATGGAACTGAAGTTTTAATCTTACCGTCTGTCGTTATTTACACCACACTTATGTTGCTTCTTTCCTTTTTTGCTTTTGTGTGCCTTGTAATTTGTAATTCTAGAGTGATAAGGGAAAAGCGATTAAGTCAAAATAACAGAGTTTTAGGAGAGATAAATAACGATTTATTTCACAGCATTTTTACAATATTTAGATCAGTCCACCCAGATAGTTTTACATAGTATAAGATACTGTGTAAAAATATCTGGTGGACTGAACTAAATAGTGTGACAATGCTGTGGAAATAAATTGTGTTTTGTCATTTCTGAAACTTTGGAATTTTGACTTATTCGCTTTCTCCCTATCACTCTAATTGTTTTCAAGAAAAAAAAAATGGTTCATTCCGAGAAATTCCTGGTATTTCTTAATTCGAGGTGCTTCTAAACTTTCGGCTAAAAAATTATCCGTATTTTGTTCGCCCCCCCACTACCCGGCTGCCTCCATTAGTCATAGACCTGTAGGCATAGACATAATATTATACTTTAGTTTTAAATTATTGTCCTCACTTTCCTCCTCAATAAAACCGTACTCATCATTCATCATACGTGTGTTCTTGCGCACAAACGAATTTGTTTTATCGTCGATTACGTCTAACTATGAACGACGAAGAACTTAAGGCCATTTATCCAGTCCTTTCTTTGCTTCCTGGTACGTCTTCATCAGCGACGAACAGCCGGCGCCTATTTTTAACATTCTTGGTTTTAGATATGCTTTCCGATAATAACTAAAAACATGATTCACCGCTGTGGCGTAGGGGATGCGTTCACTCTCCTCTCGCAGCGAGCCCGGGTTTGATTCCTGGTCGGGACAAGTTTTCTAGGTGGGCTTTTTCCGGGGTTTCTCCTCACTGTGAGACGAATGTTGGGAAACTTCAGGTACTGTTCTCCCCGCATATCATTTGACCTCACTATCACCTTCATTCATCGTTTTGTTCAAAATGAGTGTGTGTGTGTGAGAGAGATAGAGAGAGAGAGAGAGAGAGAGAGACTGGTGTGTATCGTCCTATGTGATCGTGTTAACTCAGAAGTAGCTCCAGCATTGGCTGATCACTCGTCTGAGGAGGTCAAAAAATGTGCATATGATCCATAGAAACCTTTCCCCCGACGGTTCGCGGTCCTGTAAGGCCCGGGCGGCTTGGGTCCCGTAAATGTACCTATGAGGAGGAGGTAAAACTGTGGGAAAGGAGAATAAGAAACACAAATTTTAGTAATTTTGTAAATGTATTTTGATGTAGTGTAGTTACTTGCTGTTTGTGTTTTCAATTCTTAATCGTTCACCATTAGAGATTTCGCTGGGTTTCAACATTTCCATTTATCAGATTGTTCTGTAAATGCTCACTTGCTATACTCAAAGCAATGTATACTGAATAGCAAATGAAAGTGTTTTAGCTTCTGTACAGACAGTAAAGCTCTCAAGCACGAATCCATTACAACTTCATCCACTTAAGCATACACATTACGCGAAGAAAAGTTACCTGAACTGCGAGTACTCAGGGTTTAATGATAACCTGTGTTAAGAGCTCTACTAAAATACATTTATTGCCTTATTCATACTTACTGAGGGACTGCTCCCTTTGCCCCTGAGGCATAGACCATCAGTTTTCTGATTTTAATGAATTCAACATAAAATTCTGAGCAGCTCATCTGATAATATTAACCGATTGATAATAGTAGCCGAAAGAGTTAATTGAAGGTTATTTATTCATATATGATATAATACACTACAAAACAGAATTAAAAGCTAATTTATTCAAAAATAATACGCAACTGTAAATCATTGAACTGCTCACAATACAGTAATAGACTACAAACTATTTTTCAACTAGTAACAAAGTTTTAATTGTTTTTATTTTGCTTTAGGAGTCCATTAACCAATACTCCATACTCAGTTACTAGTGTTTTTAGAACTCTATACTGATTTCTGGTGAACACCGCGTAGCAAAACATCTAACGCTTGTCTGGTCAAGATTTTTCATTTTACACTAGCCATCACTGTATGTCAACATTGGTAACATTTTCCGTGATTACACTAAGCGGCGTTCACTGTATATATATATATATATATATATATATATATATATATATATATATATACCTATACCGCTAGTTCAAAAATGTATGTTTATATTACTTATGAAACTTTGTTGTTCAAATATATATTTTACGGCTATTGTTCGCAAAGATAAAAAGAACTTTCCCGTGTTTAAACATTACTTTCAGAATACTGCGATCCCATAATCAAAGTCTGTCACACACTAACAGAATGTCCAACTATGTTATTACAGAAAGGTGAAAAAAAAGGTGCAATTAATAAATTGTCGGCATTTATCTTTCGTCCACCTAAATAATCAACAACGAATCACATTCTCCTCGCTTGGAGAAGTTCTGTCCCCAGCAGTCCTCGAAATGAAATGACCCCCCAGCGTTGCCAACATACGCTCGCTCGAACGCTTGGATGTATTATTAAGTGTGACATTTCCAATTGTTTATCTTCTCTCTGGGCTGGGATGAAGTGTTCGGATATTTTTTTTGCAAATCATGAAACTGATTTAGAATACGATAATGCCGGATATGAGATTAAGTTGAAGTGCTCCTCTTTTTTTGAAAGTGGTTAAACGACCTTCACATGCGAGATTAGGACTGGTGTTATCTGTAACATTAGGATAAAGGATTCCACACGTTTCCCTTGTCAATATCACGGCGGAAACCTACGCAATTTCTATCGCCAGTATTGCGCCTTTATTTATCTTCATAGGTTGTAGACAAATTGAGGCCCTCCATGTCCTTGTCTGCTCAAAAAAGTATGTATGAGATCCATAGATAATCCCTCTCCCGACAGGTCAAGACCCTCTCTATTAAATATTAAGAATGGAATAAGCCTACTGAGATCGTGGTTTCTTCATGCATTTGTCCAGACTTGAAGTATTTCCGTTTCATGCTGTTTTAGCAAGTGACCACCTTCCAAAGGTCGATTTTAAAGACATTTTCACTTCAAAATTCAATAGGCTACAAGAATCAACAATATAGAATGTTTTCAATGCATTGAATGTCCAAAGATTAAGGCATATTGTAGACCTCGTCCAAAACAATCGTCTATTTACAAAAGAATATAATAGCATTGTTCCCTAATCATAAAATCTGCACTTACACAGACACCGATACCGAAAAAGAGCAGATGCTAACTTCCTGAATATATCTTTCTTGAAATAAATCTCGTTACTAACTTCAGAAGAAAATGTACTGCTACTTTGAAGCATTTTAATAGTAAAGGTAAAATTACCCCTATACAGACCATGGAGGCCCAGAGGGTTCCAGGAGGTTGAGGCTCACAGATTTTAGACATTCCGCACATGAAGGTGGTAAGGTTGTCAGCATTACGCACCGGCCGTCTTTACCCCCAGGATTGCTCCTGGCACTCATTTCTGTTAGAGGCTGAGTCGACCCCAGGACCATAGTGCCACCAGAAGGATTAATCGAAAATCGTACCCGTTTGTAGCGCAGCGCCTCAACCACTACGCTACGGCGTACCCCGAAGTCTTTTAATGGGGAACATAATTTTAAAATTCGATACGAATTTAGTTATTTATCGCTCAACGGTCGAACATCGTACAAAGTTTTATATTGTTTTGAATCGTATACTATTTTTAAACTGAAGTAATTTCATTTCGCGTGTGCTCGAAAAACGTTTTGGCAATTTCGAATTGTAGCGGAATGCAGGCTTTTCTGGTTGGCAATATGAAAATGTAAAAAAAAGTCTGTCTCTCTTGAAGTTTTACGAAAGGCCTGCCTTCCACTCCGGCGGCCCGGGTTCGATTCCCGGCCGGGTGGGGGATTTTTCAGTAGTGAAAGATCCCCTCCCCGGGTCCAGGACTGGGTAGGTTAAGTCTTAGGTTAAGATAATGCACATTGTGCGCGATTCCTTAATTATTATAATATTTAAAATTCCCTCACTATGATAAGGAATTGTAGACTTTGAATGAATGTAGAGAAATAAAACTCGTAAATAATGTTTTGAACGAAACTAAGTATTGTGTTGACTTACGTTTGTGATTTGTCAGAAACATAACTGCCAGTATCTACGGTGTGAATCAAATTTTTGTTGCCGAAAATGAGTTATCTATGTTATTTTGAATATTGTAAATGGTTAATAGGTCACGATAATATTAGTAGTAATACGAATAATAATAGGCTATTTATAATGGTTAAAATTTAGGAAATCGATAATTATTAATTTGTACAAAAGGGATGAGAACAGTGACATCTGGGACATAGGCGTACCGAGGGGGGGGGGGTTTTGGGGGTTTGAACCCCCCCCCCATTGATTAAAAAAAGGAAAATTGTATAATTTTGTTGCCCGTAAATTACTTAATACAAATATGAAGCGTGGGAAGCTTAAAACTCGTTATTTTTGGTCTTAATTTTTAAAATTTTCCGGGGGCGGACCCCCGGAAGCTTAAAACTTGTTATTTTGCGTCTTCATTTTTAAAATTTTCCGGGGGAGGACCCCCGGAAGCTTAAAACTCGTTATTTTGCATCTTAATTTTTAAAATTTTCCAGGGGAGGACCCCCGGACCCCCCTCTCCATGGGGGTATTCCATACCCCCCAGACCCCGCGGATGTTATAACCCCCCCCCATATGGTCGGCCTGGTTACGCTTATGATCTGGGAATATTCTCTGTAACGTGCTTGCACCTTATTTTTTTACCTTAACAGACTCGGGCCGTAAAGTGAAACTTTACATAGAATAGAGTAGGCCTACTGTCAAACAATGTTTACGATTCAAAATAACATAAAAGTAATGGTGATCCCTTGTCGTAGGTTTATAGCTCGTTAAAGAAGCTGGAATTTGAGCCTCTGGACACGGTTTCATAGACCAATAATAATCTATTAGCTAATAATTTTATAACTCGTAATATTATTTATTAGTTAATAAAATATTGTTCCATATAGATATGTAAGCACTCATAAAATAATTTCAATAATATAATTATTTCATTAGTCCGCTAGTTGATTTGGAGTTTAAACACAGTATACGTATTAATCTCTATATATATAAAAGGCTTTGTCCTGACTGACTGAATGAATGACTGACTGACTGAATGACAGGAATCAACGTACAGCCTAAACTATAACAGGTAGAGACTTGGAATTTTGACAGTGCCTTCGTTTCCTAATGTAGATGCTCACTAAGAAAGGATTTTGAAAAATTCTGATTCTAAATGCCAAAAATGAGTGAAAAACGGGCAGAAAACGTGCATTTTTTGCGTTTCCGAAGCGTAATATATTTCAATGTCAAATCAATTACAGCTGGCTTTGGCTATTTTTGTCAAACCTTGGAAATGAAACTTTCGCGATCGCTTGAATGTTGTAGCTCACGCTGGTCGATTCATTTGTTTTTAATGTCAAGGCACGCATACATATGAAATTTTCAACCTAATCCCGAAGAGGATTCTTCTTCTTCTTCTTCTTCTTCTTCTTCTTCTTATTATTATTATTATTATTATTATTATTATTATTATAAGTGGGATAATCAACATAGGCCTAAATATGGTCAAACGTTGTTCGATTTGGACGAAACTCACTGTACAGGGGTTTTCTGGGCCAAGGACCTCGAATCTGAGGACGCTTTTACCAGACGATACTATCTAATCGTGGTATGTAGTCCACGTGATTAAGGAGTTAATAAATATAATGATATAACTATTATGCTCTTGATTTTTAATTTTTGAAATAATTATCGCGGGCGAAGCCGCGGGCACATGCTAGTAACTTATACTGTGGTTTAAACTAGAAACAAGAAAACGGGAAAGGCGTGTATTTTGTTTCTCCTTATTCTTCTTTTCTGTACTAGGCCTACTTTAATCTCAAATTGTAAAATCTCGTGATTTTATTCATTTCTTATATACCTTCGACGGGGACATAAACTTAAAATCCTAGTGCATAGGCCTACCTTGAGTAACCTATGTGGTTTTAATATCAAAAATAAAATAATGTTCACTTTTGTATATCCCGTTAATTTTCATGGAAACCTTAATAATACTAGGATCGAGTCAACATTTAACACAAATTAATACGAAAAGCAATTTTTGTGGTAAAGACAGCCAATGCATAAGGCAAACAACCTAAGTTATTTGATTTTATGATCACTATGTTCCTTTCTTTCTAAAAATCCGGTAACTCCAGCCTAGCACTGGGTTTAAGCTTTCGTGTAAAAATCAGTCAAGTACTATGGAAAGAATTCCAAGGGTTTTTTTTTTCCTGTTGAAATTTACGCCGGCCATTGTATAATTAATTACAAGCTTCGCAGAACCCGATGGGTGTTGCAGAAGAATTTATCTAACATCCGTACACAATAGGATAACCCTGACTAGATAGGCCTACTGGACCATGGACAAGGCCTCTTAGGAGTACTGATGGCCTGCTCATTTCCTTGAAATTTATATTACCATTATTCCTTTTTAATTACCCACTGTTTTTTCCTCACCTTGAATAATAAATAAGGGTGTAGTCTACACTGTTCAGACAACTCTTATCTGCAGGCTATTCATATTGCCTATCAGCTGTTTTCAAAAAGAAAGCTTGCACGGTTCACAGAGTCTGATGAAAACGGTCTTTGTATCAGTTATTAATTAACAAGTCCTGTTATCAAGAAAACGTGTAAAATACATTAAACGGAAATGAATGTTATACAAAGTGGCAACCTCGGGAAAAAATGTTTTTGCTGATGGTGTCGATTTAAAAAACAAATAGAAGTCCTTCTACAAAATGATAAGTAAAGCATGGCAAATCTCTCAGAAAATTTAGCATTAATCCCTGTATACAGGGTGTAAGAAAAAGGTAGGCCTCAACTGTGGGGAAACATTCTTTACATCTAGAGGGTGAAATTATGTTAGCCTATATGAACGTGGGTTCCCAAATGCTTTATTTCCTTGTTAGAGCCCTTTCCCTACACATTTCCTACGGAATTTTCAGGTGGGCGACAAGATAAGTGTGTCAATCCCTCGCTTTTGGAATTCGTTGCCTTGTCATATCAGAGACTGTCGAAATGTACCACAATTTATAAATAAATTTAATACACATTTTATTAGTCATTGATTTTGTTTTAACTTAGTTCATCATATTAAGTTGAATCTTTGTAATTTTTGTCTGTAGCATTTTAGTTTTAATTTCTAATTTCTCAAATCTTATACCGGTATACAAATCTTATCAAATATATATATATATATCAAATCTTAACTTCACCAGAGTAAATAAATATTAAATAAATAAATTCAATTTTGAAAACCTTATTTTCTGTTTGCTTGAGAAACAATATCGAATACTCGACAACAGTAGACTGCCGTAGAAAACAGAAAATCTGATGAAATGGTATTAAAAAACAGAACTTTGGGTAACAGAACATCAAACGAAATGTTAAAAATGCTCTCCATTTAGCACGGATACATCCGTCAACCCAGACTCGTGGACACCCCTGGTGTATCTCGTATTATCTGATAGCCTTGCAGAATACGAGCACGGAGACTCTCTACATCTTGCACAGATGTTGCATACACAAGAGATCTTTAATGCCCCACAAAGTGGATTCAGGTCAGGTGAGCGTGGAGGCCGAGAAATTGGTCCACCTCTTCCTATCCAATTATCATGGAGCCTCTTGTTCAGAAACTAACAAACAGAGAGGCTAAAATGAACAGGAGCTCCATCGTGCATGAAGTACATACCTCGTCATATTCGTAATGGTACATGTTCCAAAAGAACAGTTAATAGGCTTTTGAAAATTCTATGTATCTTCGTCCACAGAGATGTTGTGGCAGTGCATACGGTCCCACCAAACAGTTACCAATAATGCCGGCCCAGAGTTGTA
Organism: Ectobius pallidus; assembly: GCA_964059195.1. Lineage (NCBI taxonomy): Eukaryota > Metazoa > Arthropoda > Insecta > Blattodea > Ectobiidae > Ectobius > Ectobius pallidus. Next base: position 142,402,269 of record CAXKWD010000008.1, read on the forward strand.
GACAATGGTCTATAACCAGTAATTAAGACGTTTTCTGGCCCATGTTCATATAACATAATTTCACTCTCTGCATTCAAGGAATGTTTCCCCCAAAGTTTTGGCCTACCCTTTTGTTACACCCTGTAGTTACAATTTATTGAATCGATTCATGGACTGTTCATTCATTTAGTAATTCGTGATCTTGCGGCTGACAGAATATTGTCAACAAAATGTGAAAATGTTCTTTAGCTCTTTTACATTCTGCAATATCTACTTTTTTTATATATAATTAGATTTTTTAACTGAACTACACCCGCGTCCAAGTGTTTTGTTCTTTTGGGTGTACCGGTACTTCATTTTTATTAACTTGAAACTTGTAAATATTATTATAATTTGTATTGTATACATATTTGTGTTCTTTTAAAAATGCAATTTTCACTTTCACTTTAAAAGAAGTTATGTTAGTTAGTTAGTTAGTTAGTTAGTTAGTTAGTTTATTTTCTTACACAGTAGGCCTACAGTGTTTTTCGTTATCCTATACCTATAAGTTTACATATACTTATAAACTACTTTTTTTTAAGTTTAACACATATACCTTTACAAATTAATCATTTACATACAAATATTCGATACATGTACAATAATATGAATATTACATTATTTTTAACATACTACATTTTATTTATGTTTCATTAGCACTATATTATACATTTTAATATTATTTCTAACTCTATTTTTACATTATTTGGAAAATGAATTATACAAATTGAATGATAAATTTAAGAATACAGTATAAACACACTTACAAAGAAAAAAGATCACTTATATTATAAAAAAAAGTTTGATAAAAGAAAGGATTTGAACATTTTCTTCAATGAAATTTCCGTTTTTTGTGATTCTGGAAGAAACAGGGTAGGCCTACAAGAATTTGGTGTACCTTAACCAACTATAATAAGAGATTGGATGTACAGAATTTGTTCAGCACATCTGTAGAATCGTTCCCGATGTTATCTTTCATTTTTTTTATTTTTCGGTGCCAAGTTTTCAAGCCCACCTATTTGGAGCAGATCCCTTTAATAGAGAAGGCCTTGCACGTGACGTATCGGCAGTGGAAGGGGGGGGGGAGTTCGAGTGAATGTAGTAGATTAATGGACAAGATAGATCCACCATTCAGGACCACCAATGCTATTTACTGGTATCAAAGGTCGGTAATACAGCGGTCTGTAACACCATTTATACAAGGGCAATAGAGCGTCTAAGTTATATCCTCTCTCCTCTGATGCTGTAGAAATGCCTGGCTCCTTTCATCCCTTGATCCACTCCCGTCCGCAATCTGGCTGATCTGGCTGACTATTGGATTGGATTTGATATGACCGAACACAGAAGCATTTTTGTCAAAATAATGCAATTACGTAACATCACGAACCTTATGAATAATGTCCCAACTAAAAGAGCCCCACAGTTTAAAACTACATTATCATAGGTACTCGAATTAAATTTATTAAGAGTATTCCATGAATAAAATAAAGGGATTTTGTAAATAACATTTTTTTTTTCTTACTACGTTGTCAATAGTCTGTCCGCTGTGACATCACGGCATTCTAAATGAATGAACAGTCCATGTATCGATTTGATGAATCAATACGAGTTACCAGTGCTACCAACAGCAATGTGTATCACAAGATGGAGAACGTCATCGTAGATTGCTAATATCAGAACGCAATAAAAACAGTCGAAATGGCTTACACCTAATCGAAATTGTGTTTTTAATCTATGAACATTCACATTATTTCAAATTCTAAGCAAGTTATGTTATATAAAGAGATGTGTTTTCTTTCTGTTCACTGGCAGTATGTGGGGAATTAATCACTGCACGTGGATATCTTACGTGTCCAGTAACGAGCTGACTTTTATCAGATAAAATTGCATCTTTTCGGCCCTAGAGAGTATATTAGCCTATACGATAAACGATCGTGATTGGTCTGTATCCGAGGAATTGCTGAACGTTATTGGTCAGTATCAAACACGCATCATACGAATGATATATAGTCTTCATAAAACACCTAAAATCACAAGTATTTCGTTTTGAGGACAGGAGATGTTGTTTTGACGCATGATTTGGTTCAGCCCTCTGGCCCATCCTGAATGATGCACTTTATTTATGTCACAATCTGGCTGAAAGTGGCCGTATTTACTTCCCAGAACCGATAAGAAATTCATTATTGAATGTTGGTGGAGTGGCGTCACATAGAGAGAATGCTGGGTAACAGAGTGACGAACAGAAGTAAAGATGCCATAAGCAAGTTTAAGTTAATTCCTTTCTTATTTTCTTTAAGGGGACCTACTTGTGAAATTTTTCACAAAGGGTACACAATTTTTTTTTTTGCATAAGTTATTAATTAACACCAATTCTTGGCTAATCAAAGAATGCAACACATTTCAGCTAAGGTGCATTTAAATGCCCGTAATGTGACTTTTAAGGTTTTGCGCACCTGTTGTCTGTTGATTATAATTTTTTCCTGTTATAAAACACATTATTTTCTCAGTAGATATTTAAAATCATAATTTTAGTAAATTTCAGAATAATGCGAGAACGGAATTCTTGCATTTGCCAGCCTATTATTCTAAGGAAATACGTAGTTTTTTTGGCGTATATAAGGAACAGGACATTTTTAAAGGCAAAAATTGTGTCTGAATTTTAAAGTTGATTTTCTCAACATTTTTTCCGCATATTTCAGTATTCAAATTGCTCCTTTCTTACCAATTTTTAATCAATTACTTTGAAATTTTCAACAGAGCCCATAGACATTAGGAAATAAAACTTACTAAATTAACCCCTAATTAAAAAAAAAAAATTGTGCCCTATAACTTAGAGATTAAGTACAGTAATATAATGTGTAACTATTTTTTTCTAAAAGAAATAGTTCTGTTACAAAGTAAGTAATAACTTCTGTATTTTGTTTGAAGGGTCTAATCTGCAATTTGGTTTCGAAAATCTGAAAAATGCACCTCAAGGATCTTTTGCCATGAAACAATTTAAAAGTCACAATTTTTTCTCAAGATCTAATAAATTTGCAGCTGTAAAAGTTTTAGGGTGTAATGTTATAAATGCTTCCAGAGTCGGTTACATGAAAAATGTAGAATGTCTAAATTGCACAGGTCCCCTAATAGAAATATATTTTAGATAAGGCTATAGCTGCCATTGACTTTTATTCTCCTTGACTCTTTCTGCTGAACTCTTTTTGCACGTATTTTTTACTTCCTTTCTTAACCCCCTGGTACCTAGAAATTGTGATAAATATAGTTAAGGAATTGCGGTGCGCTTTTCAGTTCGTTTCTTTTCTCTGCTCCGCCGTTGTTTGCGGTCACCCCTGCCCCCAGGGACACACCTCAGCATTCTGTGCACCTTATCTAATTTATTGGCTGCCCTTCTTCACTCTGGGGAGCTGCGCTCTCAAGTGGCCTTATCTTCAAGAGGACATTTTCACGGCTTCTGAATTTGATTCTATCTGAAAAAGCTACCATTCACAAGTATTCTTCTGTTTTACATTACAGTGATTCCGTGTTCTTTAATAGTATATTATGCAACGAGCATAATAATGCTATTCATTAAGACACGGGTTTCATAGGAATGTCTCAATTACCAGTATAGCAAGTTGCATGCTACTGTTTTTGTTCAGCGCATAAACAATTTTCTAAGTTTTGGGTTTTTACATTCATAAAACAAACGAGTCTAGTATTTTACGATAGATGGCAGGTGACGGCGTGTAGGGAACTCAAATCTTCTTTTAACGTTTTAACCTCAAAACAACTCACATTAAAACACAAGAACTGAATTCAATTTAGTATAATAATAAAATTAACATGAACAGAAATTATTTTATTTGAAATACAAGTTGTTTATTGTGCAGTTTGAATTGTTGCTTTCAAGGTTTTTTATTCAATCAACTATTCTGTCACAAACATGTGACCTACTCTGTAGGCCTATCTTCCAACATAAAACCTGCCTGAACTTCATGTTCTATGTTTTAAATTCTTCTGCGAAATAATATTTAATTATTTTTCATATAAAAGTAAAGTATTCCCTATACAGGCCGTGGAGGCCCAGAGCGTTCCAGGAGGTTGAAGCTCCCAGATTATTAGACATTCGGCACATGAAGGTGGTAAGGTTGTCAGCCTTACGCACCGGCCGCCTTTACCCCCAGGATTGCTCCTGGTACTCATTTCTGTTAGAGGCTGAGTCGACCCCGGGGCCATAGTGCCACCAGAAAGATTAGGCCAATTGAAAAACTCCGACCTCATAGGGAATCGAACCCGCGACCTTCCGGTTTGTAGAGCAGCGTCTTAACCACTACGCAACGGTGTACCCCCATTTTTCATATAGTGATTAATTATTATTATTATTATTATTATTATTAAGGAATATTCCACAAAACAATGGTTTTCCTTCATCCCACAACAACCTTTTGCCTCCATAATTCCCTGCCCATAGCATCTTCTTCACTCAATCCTTTTCTCGCCATATTCCTTTTCACCACATTTATACAGCACTCTTTATCCTTCTACTTTCCAATCCAATATTTTCTTGGGTATTCTATCCTCTGTCATTCTGAGTACATTAATAACAGTAATTAATAATAATATGACATGAAAAACTATTATAATGATTTTAAACACGATTACTCTTCTTCCGCTGACACTCTTTATGACAGGATATAATTTAAATAATTCGAGGGACGTATAAATATGTATGAGACAACAAAAAATATTTATTTTTATATTTGAGTAGGGAAGTGGTTCCGCCACTGATTCTGATGATCACTTCTTGCTAATTCGCTTGAGCAAAGTGAACGCCTCTCGACAAGTTACCTTGATCTTTAACAAAGGCTGTGTTCACACTAATTTAAATTCCGTGAAAATTAGCTTCTGTGTCATTTTGTGAGTAGCATAGGCCGATAATATCTTAACATAATTACCTGAGATTTATTCCGCGTAGAGCTATGCTCGTTAAAATGAGATTAGCCTATATTATTCTCTCTTAATCCATGAGTATGTTATGCATGTGAGCTAGTTAGTTATCAGCAGGGCCCGGATTCTGATGATCTAACATTGTTTGAAAAATGACCCTAAATTTTAAACAAAATGACTTAATAGTTATAAAAAATGACCTAAAAACTGATATTTTATTTATGCTATAAAAAATTATTATTGTACATACAAAGTTATAGACTAGTTTGTACATAACTAGGATGTGCCCGCGGCTTCGCCCACGATAATTAATTGAAAAATTAGAAATTAATAGTATAATAATTATTAAAGCATTATATTTATTAACACTTGCACGCGAATCATTCTTAAACTAAACCAATAATAATTAATGAAACAGCTAAAATTCCGGCTTTAGAGTACATTCCACGATTAGAAATTTCCACCTGGGAAAACGATCTCAGATTCGATTATGTAGTTCCAAAGATAACTGTGATCAACTGCCTTCTAAACTGTATAGGCTAATTCTCGTGCGTAATTCTCGAGACGGCGGTGGATAATGGCGTTTCTCAACTGTTTGTTGACAGATGAATGAGATGTGAATTTTATTTGATAAATTCAGTGTAATTTTAAGAAATTATATAATTTTTAAAGAGAAGGTGTGATTGATTTGGATTATTATTATCAGCGATATTTCAAGAGTTAAATCATCAATATTTTACTGCTGGTGACCCCCAAGGCTTGTAAACTACAGTTTACTGATCTTGGGTGCCCCCGGCTTCGCCCGCCACTATTCATTGACTCCAGGATTTTTAAGAAATTTACACTGGTAGATTATTAAAAATGTTTGTGGTTCAGAGCTATGAAAACTGTAAGTAAAAATAAAATTAGAATATTTGTTCATTGAGTTCATTTCACTTAGGCCTTATATAATAAAGAAATGGTTTTCCTAATCTTGTAGTCGTCATGAAAGTTTAGACTGAGAGATACGAACATCGCCGAGTATACCCGATGTCTCACGAAGCGGGCGAGCAAGCACGCTATTTAGGGCCGTTGAATTGTATAAGAGTAGATGGTAAAAACCGTAAATAATTGTAATGTTGTGAATATTCTTTTTTCATGGAAATTTATACTGGCACTGAGGCAATGGAGAGTCAAAATTCGGCACCTCCTTTTGTGGTCTGCCGGATTATATTGTTGTTTATTGAGGGTAAAAAGTAGTTTGCACTCTCAAATCCAAGCAGGTGGCAGACTCTGTTGCCAAGTCAATCTATAACAATAGTAATATAATACAAAATTTTGGTGTTTCTTTGATTCTCATTTAGGAATGAGACATGACAACAACGAATTTTTCTTTCTTGCATTAAACAAACAAGACTTCAAAGACAGCACCGCTAGCGACGAAAAAAAGTTAATACACTCCACGTAAATACATGAAAATGACTAATTAAGGAAGCAAATGACACGAAAATGACAAAATAATTACCTAAAATTGAAATAAATGCCCTAAAAATATAAAATTGCATAAAATGACAAAAAATGACCTAATAAAATTGTAATTCTATAATCTAGAGGCCATGATTAGGACTTATCTACAAATTTGCAATGTCTATGCAGCATCAATAAAAAGATGACATGTCATTAGAATCCGGGCCCTGGTTATCAGCCTGAATCATATCCTGCAATAAGACCGGTAAAGAAAGAACTTTAAGTTGTCAGAAATCTATTGTAAATATTTAAAGATATAATATCAAAACTATTTTGTGTTTTACTATATTTGCATTTGGGAACATAAAGAAGACCTCGTCCCTAACCATCGTCTATCTACAAAAGACTATAATAGCATTCTTCCCTAATCCGAAAATATTAATCGACACCGACACCGACAAAGAATAGGTGCTCTTGTAGTCGCGCGGATTTCGCCATTGTTTCCGCTGTCATTCACCACTTCTCAAGTGAAGTAAACGTGTTGTGGTATAGTCGGTCAAATAAAAACGTCTGGCGTTATTTGATAAAGTATCACGAACGAGCATATGCGCATGTACAGGAAGACTTACGGTTAGGTTCACACCTACCTCTTGTCTATCCATGTATTTTCTTGATTATTTATTCAGTTTTGTTCCAAAACGAACATAGCCTATAATGAATTAAAATTATTAAACGTAGTTACAATAAATTGTAATTATGTATTGGTTTAATGTATCATGCCAAACATTCTCCTCACTCTTTCTTTCTTATCCTAAATGCTTTTTATTCACAAAGGCGTTATGTAGGCTACTGTGTTCAGAGAAGAAACCTGGCAACTGCTGGAACTCAGAAGTGGCTAGGAATTCCTTTTTCTTTTTATTAAATTGCAGTAAATAAATAAAATCAGGTAAACTGATGTAAAAAAGTGCCAGTATGTTTTTGTTTAATCAGTTATGACTGCAATTATGATATGCAGAATATGTTTTTTTTTTTTTTTAAATTGATTTCCAAGTTAAGCTCCAGATTTATTCATTAAGCAGGGCTTACGGAAGAAGAAAGGTCTACCATCTCGGCCACCTGGGTCATTTTAACGGTCTAGTTGGATAAGCGCATGTAAAATAATAATGTTTTTTGTCATAGCTACCTGTATTTTAATTTCCAAGGCCTTATAAGATCACAGTAAAACAATAGGCGATGTTGTCAAGATAACTGATTTTCATTTTTTTTATAAATTCTTTCGAATACGTGTATTGCCATAAAATAGGCACTAAATTGAGCATTACTCCGAAACAGATCAACCGATTTTATCCATTATGAATAGACGTCTTCCCACGGACATTGTAAATGTGTATACCAAGTTTCATAAAAATCCGGTAAAGCGTATTTGAGTTACCGCGTCTTTAAAATATACACTAAATTGGGTTTTACTCCGGTACCGGTCAACAGATTAGGTTCAAATTCAATAGGGCACTTCTCATGGACGTCATAAATGGGTATACCAAGTTTCATGGAAATCCGCTACAGCGTATTTGAGTGATGGCGCCTTTCAATGAGAAAGGCGCCATAATCTATTAAAATAGGCACTAAATTGGGCATTACTCCGGTACCGGTGAACCGATTTGGTTCAATATCAATAGGGTTCTTCCCATCGACATTATGAATGTTTATACCAAGTTTCATGAACATCCGAAAAAGCGTACTTGAGTTATGGTGCGTACAGACGCACGGACAGACGGAAGGACGGACAGACAGACAGACGGACAGACATTTTTTCGTCCCCCACACAATCTCATAAAGTACCATACTGGCACTTAATAAATAATTGAAACATTTAAGTAACATAGCCTATGTTCACAATCGGAAATCAATAATCTTACTAGGTAATGATATTACGGAAAGTCGGATCATGCTCATATCATCGTGTAAATGGACTCATGTCCACACAACAAACTGACCCGAGAGAAGAATAAAATAATCTTACAAACGCAGACATTGTAGTACAAGAATTCAAGAGCTCTTTATCCTTCTTGAATGACGTCATGAATGACGTAAGATTTATTTCTGAAGAATAGGCTATTAATATTTATTACGAATGAAAACGGAAATGGTTCTTAATTTAACGAACTTTTAAGTGCTTCTGTCTACTTGAAAGTAAATAATTTGTTCCGTTGGAACGGACAAGGAAGCCAATCGTGAGCAAACGAATTACTTACATTTTCTAACCTTGAACTTTTATTCACACACATTTACAATGCGCTTGTCCATTGTCCTTTGTGCAAATTCATTATTACGGTTTCCAACATAAAAATGTCAAGGCAGGCATATTTATAAACTAGCAGATCCCCGCGGCTTCCAAAATCCAAGCGATCGCAGGTGTTTTATTTCCAAGGTATGACAAAAATAGGCAAAGCCACCTGCAATTGATTTAACAGTTGAAATGCATTACTGAAAGCTGATGCTTCGATAGAAAAAAAATGCACGTTTTCTGCCCGTTTTTCACTCATAACTCGCAGTACCTAAAGCCGATGTCCCACGATCCAATTTTTGGTCCAAATGTCTACAAACAGTCGGATTGGATCGTGTGACATGGCCGACTGCCATTGCACACAATTTCATCCTATATTTTTCATACAATTATTTTGCATGCAACGGAATAGAAACGTTTCTATTTTTCCATCCAAAAATATGAAATCAACCAATGAGCGTCATTCTATCCCCGCGTGACGTGCATGACGTAGAAACATGGCTTCTTCCTCCGTACAGCTGATTCTCGCCGCTGCCAGCGCTCGCTTGACCAGCCAACATAACCAAAAAGATAAAATGTTACAACATTAAAGTCAAGAAGATTAACGGATGCTAAGACTTTGAATTTAACAATATTAACAATAATTATTATTACAACCAGCATAAAAGCTGAGGTGCTCTGGAAATTATGATAAAGATTCCGTAAAAAATGTTACTTGTGTAGCCTAAGGTGCGTATATATCGACCGCCATGTCGATTGTAGTAGTCATCGATTTTAGTTTCGGGAGAACAGCTGGCGCTGGATATTGGACCAAAACGCACTCTCGTGTGCACAGCCAGAAATAATTGTATAGAAATGCTACTTGATACATTTTCAACCAACAAATTGGATCGTGGGACATCGGCTTTAAGGGCGAAACGTCGCAATTCCTTAAACTGTTTAAGAAGGAAAAAATACTATACTTGATCCAAGACGTGTACGGAGCAAACGTAAACAACAGACTTGGCTTTACTAACTGTGTCCTGTCGTTTCATTGGTTAATCCCACCAGCGCATACTTCACGATAGTGCGACAAGCTCAGTCAGATATTTACTTCCATTCCGCACACATCGCATAATTATTTATGTCTTACGTATTTGTGAAAACATAGTTCTGTTAAGTGAGTTGCTTGCTTTCCTATTTATAGCACAGGCCTACATGTTTTACAACATAGGCCTATATCTAGAAAACATAATTTCACTTGTTTTATCGTTGCCTTGACAAATTTGTTGATTCTGAAAAAAAAGTTAAATGAAACACTAAATACAAGTCGTATTTTATAACATAATTAATTAATTCGTTGTTTTTTTTTCATTTATATAATTTGTGGTGAAGTACACCACATATTGTAAGTAAAAGTAACAGGCATAACTCTATTAAAAAATTGTATTATACCAGAAAATTGCGAGCCAGCTCCTTCAGAACTTAATCACCAATAAATAAACCTGTGAGGAAAAGAATTGTCCAGCGGCGGGAAGATACAGATTGTAAATATAAACAAATCGTTAAAAGAAAACTCTGAAGCATCTGTGCAAGATGTAGAAGTGAAAGTGCCATCATCCGTGGGAATAGTTTCAAGTAAGGTTTTCAGAGTCCTAAAAGAATACAGGTCAACAGGAGATATCAAGTCACAGGTCAAAATTAAACCAAAATGAAAGACAAAAAATAACATGGCGGAATTGGGAATCGACCCTTTGCGCTTAATATAAAAAAAGAAAGTTCAATTTACATTACTGTATGCAATCGACTACACAGTCTCAAAAACGAACCCTTGTGAACTGTGCTTTGTACTTTCACACTCGGTTGTTGGATCATATCAGCTATATCAAGCATAGAGAAAGGTGGAAAATATAAGCACAGTTTTTCTTATACTTTGGATATTCCAAGGCCCCCGAATATTATCTTCAGCTCACCACTGAACTAGACTACTATATTTCTATTTTAGTCCTCTAGACATTGTTACGTAATCGGAAGTCATGACTGCACACGAATGTTGTTATGGAAGCGAGAAATTAATAATGATAAATGAGAGTTGCGTGACGTCATGTACTTAATAATGTGAGGAAGAATGAAATGAGATTTAAAACAAGAGTATAGCACCCTGATGATGATGATGATGATACAGTCAGCACTGCTGTCTCATCCATTTTCTTGCTATTGTTATAGAGAAACTCCAGATAGAGCATTACGATAGAAGCCAAGATCGCTAAGAACAAAAGAGGCACAACTCAACTTTAAAATCATTTTTAAAAATGTTTATCAAGGTATTACTCGCTTTTAAAACGGAAAATCGGTGTTTTCTTGGGAACTTCTATAAGATGCTCAAACAGCGTTTAAGTTTTAAGCGTACAATTTGATTGCTTCTAATTAAGTAATTAATAATCAGGGCCCGGATTCCAATGACATGTCATCTTTTTATTGATGCTGCATAGACATTGCCAACTTGTGGATAAATCCTTATCATGGTCTCTAGATTATAGAAATTAATTTTTAATAGGTCATTTTTTGTCATTTTATGCAATTTTATATTTTTAGGGCATTTATTTCAATTTTAGGTCATTATTTAGTCATTTTCGTGTCATTTGCGTTGAGTGTATTAACTCTTTTCGTCGCTAGCGGTGCTGTCTTTGAAGTGTTGTTTGTTTATTGCAAATGAAATGAGAATCAAAGAAACGCCAACATTTTGTATAGATTGACTTGTCACCAGAGTCTGCCACCCGCTTGGATTTGAGAGTGCAAACTACTGTTTACCCTCAATAAATAATAATATAATCCGGCAGACCACAAAAGGATGTGCCGAATTTTGACTCACCGTCACCAGTGCCTCAGTGCCAGTATAAATTTCCTTGAGAAAAGAACATTCACAAGATTACAGTTATTTACAGTTTTTACAATTATGTACAAACTAGACTATAACTTTGTTTGTACAATAATCATTTTTTATAAATAAAATAAAACTAGTCTATAACTTTGTGTGTACAATAATATTTTTTTTTAAATAAAGTATAAGTTTTTAGGTCATTTTTTAAAATTATTAAGTAATTTTCTTTAAAATTTAGGGTCATTTTATAGGTAATTTTTCAAACAATTTTAAGTCATCAGAATAAGCAATATTATGTTGAGAGTTTAGGTGCTTAACGTCGCATCTTATTACGTAAAACACATTCTTAAGAATTTCAAGCACTTATTAAGCACATATCCTTCTCTTACTCAATTTATATTTTTTCTGTTTTATTCTTTGAGTCATTTTTAAATGTTCTTTATCTATTCTTTCCTTCATTTTTATTCTTCTTCATTCTTCAACTTGAAATTATCACTTTCATGTTCCACATTTTTTCTTCTTTCCTTCCTTTTTTACATCTTTCTGTTGTATTCTAAAATGTATTTATATTATAAAATTTATTTAAATCCTTAATGTATTATCTATTATTTTCTATTTCTTGCTTGTTCATAGTATAAGACGAAGTATAGCATTGCATTTTGTAATTTTGTCCTCATTGTGCCGGTAAAGGAAATCGTTTGAACCGAAATCCCCGGTTTCTTAAGGAAAAAAATTAAAGGTATTCCTAAGACTCTTACACTTGCAGTCTATTCACAGTTTTTCTCCAACAAGACGCCGAAAATAAGGTATTCTAAAGGTTGATTGATTAAATGAAAAAGTTGTTGAGTTGGAAATGACAGGAGTAATTACATAATGAAGCAAATAAGTATTCCAATAGTTTTGTGGTTCAGAACCATGGAAGTTAAGTAACAAAAAATATCAATTAATTTTTTTAGTGTGTTTATTGTACATAGGCCTATTAAAACGAAACTAAAAAAGAAATGCCTGAAAATGGTAAAAAATAAAGGTATATTAAATAAGTTGAAAAAACTGAAATAGACTTTATGAATTAATCAATTTCATGTTTCCAGTGGTATAAATTATAATATTATTAGAATGTATAATATATCCGCCTGTATACCACTAAATGAAGCAACAGATGAAGCAGATCAGGAAATATAAATATAATTGAATTGAAAACACACTTTTTTGCATGATAATTTTTATTATATTATCTGTTAGATTTGGTGGCTAAATATAATTGTGTCTTATGAACGCAATTTTTGTGCCCAGGTTAAGGCTATATCATAGGCATAACCAGGCCGACCATATGGGGGGGGGGTTATAACATCCGCGGGGTCTGGGGAGTATGGAATACCCCCCAGGGAGAGGGGGGTTCGGGGTTCTCCCCCGGAAAATTTTAAAAATGAAGATGCACAATATCGAGTTTTAAGCTTCCGGGGGTCCTCCCCCGAAAATTTTGAAAATTAAGACGCACAATAACGAGTTTTAAGCTTCCCACGCTTTATACTTGTATTAAGTAATTTATAAGCAGACTTAAACAAATTATACAATTTTCTTTTTTTTAATCAATGGGGGGGGGGTTCAAACCCCCCCCCCTCGTTACGCCTCTGGGCTATATTGAAAATAATAGTGAGCTGAGTTATTATTTCCAGTTGAAATAATAGGTTTATGAAACCTAAAAATGCGAACCCTAATTATGATACTGTGCATTTTTTTTTAAATCCATTGTTTCGATATTGTCACAATTTTCGAAATCCTACACTCACTCTTAGGAGTTAGTTCTGATGGATCTGCTAAGTTAGGTGAAAGTGGGGGGAATTTGCATGTGTAATTGGGGCCTTGATTCACATCCATCACCTGCTGACCCTTGTGCGTGGTCACTCGGAACCGGGTCAAGGTTTGTACCCACAGCGCCCACTGAGTTAACTAGACATAGATGCAGAATTTTAAAATGTTATGGCTAATCCACCAATTTTTGCTAGCATTATTTGGTGACAAACTCTCAAATTCATCAATATTTTGAAGTTGAGGTCGGTCCTGCCGTAATTACATTAGCTGAGTGAACCAATGATCGTACTAGGCAGTAATCTCTAAAATCGTCAAGAAAAACAATTATTATTATTATTGTTGTTGTTATTATTATTATTATTATTATTGTTTCAGTTTTTTTATTTCAGCTGTGTTTATACTCCTTTTAGCTACGAGGCCATATCAGGAGTTTGGGATGTGTGTCTATACAGTAGGGTAGGTCATGGAACTATTGATTGTCAATTTTTTCTATTGTTACTTTGTTTTTATGGAGTAAATTTTAATTGATATTAATTTAATTAAATATGATGCAGGATGGTATGTAAATATCCAATTCGGCGTTTGTCTTTACGACTGGGGAAACCATGAAAAAAAAAATGTCAAATTGGCCGGATACGGCATTTGAATGCGAGTCCAAGACGTTTCCATCTCGGCCACCTCATTGGGTATCAATATTTTATGGCTACGCTTATTGAGTAAAATAATTTGTTGAAACAGTTTGTGAATTTATTAAGATGCGCAAACCACACATTTTTTTCACTATTGTAGTAGCCTATCCCTGAAAATTATATTATCAATGAAAATTTTAACCCTACTTCGCTTAATTATTGAATTATGAGCACCAAATTGTAATGATTTTAATGTCCTGTAGCATTATATTTTTTGCACGACTCAACTAATTATTAGTGGTACTTACGAATATTGTTGCCGTGGATCGTAAGTTGACATTCCCGCACGCAATCTTCTTGCTATAATGGAAACAAAACAAATTTCCGTGCGGTAAGAATTTACTTACCGCGCTCATCATAATACAAGCCTTTATGGACAAATATTCGGTTCCCAAAACAATAAACACATGCGAATCACTTTCTGAAATATAACATCCATCTTCAATAGTGTATACTGTATACATAATATTTTCAGCTAATATCTCAATTAATATAATTAAATTGATATAAATAATCATCGTGCAAAAAATAGCATGCAATACTCGTGCCGTAAGCACATAACGGATCTCGGAAATTGAAAAAAACTCTGCGCAAGCGCCACGTTTTTTCAAACTCTTTCCTCGATCCGTATGCACCGCTTACGGCACTTGTATCGCAATATAGGCTACTATTACGTCATAGAGCAAAACTCTCCTAATAAAAGTTGCTTGTCTATGTCCCCTCTATAGGCCTACACAGGTAAAATTTACAATTTATTACTCCAAAGTACACGAAAAATATATACAAAAGTTGATACACCCCCCGAAGAAGCAGAGCTTGTGTTCGGGGGTGGTTCAGTTATATATTAGAAATACTTATACTAAACAATTACTTTTAAAAAAATGCATAATTTGGAGAAGTATGACAAAATGTTATGTATGAAAGGTTAGAACATGTTCTATTTACAATACAAAGGTACGAAGCAATACAACAATAATACATAACAATTTATTTGTTCAAATTTTAGTAAAAAACAAAGAAATTAAGTTCTATCCAAATTTTAAAGTTTAATGTGAAAAATGTTATAACAGTAATAGTCGATAACAGAAGTAATAATTATATAAATTTTCTAATTTTAGACCTAAATTGTTTGTTGTTTAAGCTATTTAGATCAGGATGGTTGGTAATAAATTAATTGAATAGTCTTGGGCCAAAACTTGAACAGTGCTTAGCTCCAGCAGTTGTAACATCTTCGGTGTTGTAACATTTGTAACATCACAGCAGTTGTAACATCACCGAAAAATATTTCGGTGTTTTCATTAACACCCTGTATATAGTACATATGGTGCAAATGATATGGTACTATTGTAAATATCTCTCTTGAAATTATAATTTCTCCTTGCTTCTTCCATGCCAGGAACCTATCATTCTGTCATATAACTTAACTTGCGTGCTTTAGAAGTTGGCTTCTACAGTTTTAAGATATTATCCACTATTAGATTGCGTAAAGTAGTAGAAAGACATTGCGATAGTGAGTTTGAAGACAAATGGCTGCGGAGATAAATTAAGCATGAAGTGTAGAGTCGCAGGAAGCAGTGCCCCTAGGAGGCAAGTTTAAACAATGCGAACCTCAGTGACACACTTCCAAACACTTGCCAGTTATGCAATATTCCGCGTAAACTTAATTTCACGAACTGTTCCTTCGCACAGGATGTTCCCGCGCGTGACTGGTTCCAATATTCTGTGTATTTACCGTAGGAAAGTGTTTTAGATCAGGGGTTTCCAAAATCAAGATATCCCAAGGCTAATATTATGTCCAGGAGATGATTTTCGGGTCGTACAAATTTTGGGAGAGTATACAGTCCATTCATTCGTATTTTAAATTGACCATTCAAGTTCTTCAAATTCATAGGCGTAACCAGGCCGACCATATGGGGGGGTTATAACGTCACAGTAATGAAATATATTGTACAATTTTCCTTTTTTTAATAAATGGGGGCTCAATTTTCCTTTTTTTTAAATCAATGGGGCCGTTACGCCTCTGTCTTCAATACCTTGAATGTCTACAAACGACCTTGGTCTATCTTGTACTGTATATGCTTGTTTTATCATAGGCAATCCCACGAGAGATTACGAGTTTATCTGATGAAACTCTCGTGGGATTTATTAAGACTACTCCATGAATAGGAATGTAACGGATTATACAGATAATAATTACTATCGTGCTTATAAAAACAAAACTAACATCTGCAAGATCACGGCATCCTTTGAATCAACCATCCATGAATCGATTCGAGTTACCATGTTGTGACCAATGCTACCAGTGATGCATATGAGACATGATTAACAGCAGAACAGAATAAAAGCACACAAAGTGGCTTGCACTGAATCAAAAATGTGTTTTTAATCAATGGACATTTATATTATTTCAATTTTCAAACAAGTTATGTTGTATAAAATAATCTGTTTTCGTGCTGCTTAATGGCAGCATGTGACGTATGAATCACCGCACGTTGATGCCTTACGTGTCCAGTAACGAGCATACGTTTTTGCCATCCGAGGAAGAATATTATAAAATAAACGTGGAGAATGGAGGTCAGGATAAAAATACGACATCTCATAAACATCCGAACCCTACATATTACAAATATATTATATGTAATATTAATATTACATATTACAAATAGTTTTACGCAATTTTTTTAAAACTAAATTACAATAGAAATCATGAATTTTCTCCAAAATGTTATTTTTATTTTAGAAATTTCTTTTGTTTAGCCTAGATTACTCGCAGTAATAAATCGGAATACAATTGGTTGATACTTGGGTAAAATTGAAACTTATTTACTAAAGCAATAACTTTGGGGTAGGGGTGGGTAGATGGGGAGAAGTGAAAAATGAAAGGGGCAGTTATGCAAGCATTGTCCAGGGCGAAAAGTCTCTGAAATCAGGGCCTGTTCACTCCATGACGTAGAAGAGAGAGAAGATTTTAGTGTGCTATATGAAAAAAATTATTGGTTTCAATATACCTCTAACACACATCTTTTATGAACATGATTAAATATAATTTAGGACGTAGGCCTATATTTGAAAATTACCAAAATATTATAAATGTATTGTAAAATTTCAAATTTCAGAGATTGACAACATTAAATATTACAAATATTTTTATAGTTTTATGCAAATTTTTAAAATCTAAATTACAATAGAAGTCATGAATTTTTGAAAAAAATGTTATTTTTATTTTAGAAAAAAAATTTCTTGTGTAGCTTAGATTACTCGCTATAATAAATCGGAATGATTGATATTTGGGTAAAATTTAAACTTGGGGTGGGTAGATGGGGGAGAAGGGGCAGTTACACGAATCTGTATACAGGGTGAAAAGTACCTGAAATCAGGGTCTTTTCACTCTGTGACGTACAGAGGCGCTGACTTGGTAATATTTCTGGGGGGGGGGGGGGGCAAGAACTGGATTTTCAGTAGCTATACATAGGCCTTACATGATAAAATCTTAAGTCTTTGGGGGGCAGAAAGTACCTTGCCCCCCCAAAGTCGGCGCCTATGGTGACGTAGAAGAAAGAAGATTTTAGTGTGTGCTATACGAACAAAAAAGTATTTCATTGACTGTATTCAGTTTAATTACCATGTATAATGCATTGCGATCATGGCGGAGATGTGCTATTATGTGGGTAAGTGAGACATGGCGCAACACTACGGGCATTGTCTCGCCCCGTACAATGCGTGTATCAGTATTGGGTCAGGGGGTTGCCCACCGGATGGGCTGAATATAGGCGCCCTCCTCATCCATCACGCAGCTAATTGCAATCGTCAGGCCCGTCATCTCCATTACATAACCTCACTTCTTATTACTGATACTTCTCCATGACCCACTTTAACCTATCTCTAGTTACCAACTTCTGATAAAGGTACCAAGGTAAATACAGCTTGGATTATATTAGGTTTTAAATTACATGTTGTATACCGTTGAACTCGATCAATAAAGTAAAATAGAATTAATACCAGCAACTTAACAATATTTTATTTTAATATTTGCGTAGGCGTTTCGGCGTATTTCCGCCATCTTCAGACACACATGGAAGAATCCACAGGAGGGTGATATAGCTGAGGACGATTCAGTGTTAGTGTTTTTATAAAGCCTTTAGATATTTTGATTTTAAGATGTAAGACAGTGCAGTTTTGGCATCTAAACCCTGAAGATGGCGGAAATACGCCGAAAGGCCTATACCCTTAGCAAACAGTGATGGCGTTTGGGGCCAGGTAGGTTCCTTCACCAACAGGCACCCTTACGTTTACAAGCACAGAGAATTAGGACCCACCGTAATTTCCGCCCCATGAGTCACCTAGTCTACTTCAATCAATCAATCTTAGATTTTTTTAATATGTGATTTTATCTTAAAATGTTTGTTATATATCAACTCTACACATAATTACAAGAAAAATGACACCAAACAATGTATTATTTACTTTAATAAGAACATTTCTAACAAATGATGAAGTTTTATAGTGACTTACTTCATCATTTGTTAGAAATGTTCCTATTAAAGTAAATTATACATTGTTTGGTGTTATTTTTCTTGTAATTATGTGTAGAGTTGACATATAATAAAAATTTTAAGATAAAATGGCATATTAAAAAAATCTAAGATTCATTGATTGAAGTAGACTAGGTTACTCATGGGACGGAAATTACGGTCGGCCTTAATTCCCTGCGCTTGTAAATGTAAGGGTGCCTGCGGGTGAAGGAACCTACCTGGCCCCAAACGCCATCACTGTTTGCTAGGGGTATAGGAAAATATTTAAAAAAGCGATTTTATTTTATATTAACTTAGGTTGTTATCAACAATTTTTCGGTTATATCACTTAAATCCCTCCGAGTACAATTACAATGTAATATTTAACTCTTCATCATTGACAAGAGGTCTGTGTGACCGCAGCAAAAAGTATCCTCTTCGCAAATGTATGATTTACACATGGTAGGGTAAATCATACATTTGCGAAGAAGATATTATGCTGTAACAGGAAAAATTGAATCCATAGAGCAAAATTCTCCTAATAAAAGTTGCTTTTCTATTTCTCCTCTACACACAGGTAAAATATTTCGGTGTTATTCATTAACATCCTGTATATGCCCACAGATATTGCTTCTTTGGACTTTGCATCAGAGTATTCTTTATAACGGAAGTTTCTTTAAGATGAAAACGGAATATGATGACATATATCCTACAGAAGTTGGTTACGCTTATTTGGAGTACAATTTTGATAGCATAGTACTACATCGATTTAAAGCGCTTTCATAACAACGGATGTTTCAGTTCATCTAGTGCTTGGATGTGCTTCAGTTCCCGCAGACAAATCGCTGTTTACTCGCGGAAAACGAAGGCGTTGGACATGTAACTGAACTTGACATTCAAACAGGTTGGCGACCTACGCAAGTCACGAGACTAGCGGAACCGGAAGGAACTTCGTGTCTTGTCTCCCAGATGACAAATGACAGGCAAGCCCGTCGTTAAAAAAGTCACGTTCTCAATTAATGGTAAATGATAGTTTTTTCCGTGCTTTTTTAATCTCGTGTTAGGTTACTTGCACTCAATTGGGGTAAATAATCTGAGCATAAAAATTTAATGAGCAGAGACAAAAAGGTAATTAAAAACCACTAAGAGAACTATCCAGTTGAGACATTATTTTTTAGAATCCCAGGATATTTCACATAGCGCAGAAATGCTGGGAAGGATCCTCTAAAGTCGAAGCTTCTGGTTTCTTCTGGTGTTCTTCTTCATCTAAAGTTGGCATTGAATTTCCCTATCATCTGTGTTCCACATCTGCCCTATGTGAGCCAGTCTCTTATTGGTTTGAATTCAAGTCCGAATAAACGCACTAGCCTATGAATAACGCTCAGGCCTAGGTGAACGGCGAAATGGGTGGAGTATGGACACATTTCATTTGAGTGGTCAGAAGCCGTGTCTAGCCCCTGGATAAGTCCAACTCATATTGGTTTGATGTCAAAAGTCTGGCACTTATGCTTTACCCTATAATCATATGTCAGTGCCCGGTTCAGGAGCGAAGGAGGGAGAGGAATAAGACAAACGTTAAATGGGTTAGCTTCTGCTGCGTATCCGCCAACGCGAAAATATGGTATGCGCAGGGGTGGAGAGCGGGAATGGCGGAGCTGGTTATGTATTTCCTTACAAACATAAACTGTATCATATTATATTGGAAAGAACCCATGTACCTAATAACTTTGGTTTAAATCTAACCATTGGACATTTTATTATAATCTCATTTCGTTATAGGTTCTTGGCAATCATACGATTGCCATTAAAGTACCTTATCCAATCTTGTCGCCACACAGTGCGAAATTTCAGCAATCTACCGGAACTTTAATAAATTCGGAAAGTTATTGATAAAGGCAAATGGAAGCGCAATGTTGTAAGATCATTATCCTCTTGCATTTCATGTAAAGTGAAGCATATGGGAAGCCCACTGTAAAGTGGAGTCCACTTTAAGTTGTAGGTCCCATCTAGTGTAAAAACAGCAACAGTTATCCAAGCATGAAGGCGGGATTTCTCAATTCTCTAGGGCCCACCTAACCATTCATGAATTCGCTACTGGTCCGCCACGAAATTAAGAAACCATATTTCTGAAAAATAAAGCATGGTTTACGAGATGAGCGAAGTGGTGATAATGATTTTCTAAACCATTTTGTCCTAGAAAGTTGAAATTTTAGCACTTAAAACATAAAACGAAGTTTAAAATTTAATTTTAATATCTCAATTTCTTTTTGAGAAATGGATCAAATATTTTTTTAACCAAAATTGAAATCAATAGGTATTGAAATATCAACCGGAATTTTACAAATTTTATGATGGGTTTTTGATATCGAATATACTTTTGTTTAACAAATATTTTACCCAGAAATGAAAAATATTTTAAAAACTGACTTCTAATTTATACAATCTCTTCTTAAAGATCCAAGGCCTATATATATAATCTGATTAGACTAGGTATATTACTCACATTGTAAAGTGCATTGTTTCACGGCTGTATGCACTGGCAGTTGGAAGCGCACCGAGTTTTGAAAACGATGTCAGCATCATGCTTTCAAACAGCATTATATTTTGCACAGTAATACTTTAGGGCAGCGTTTCTCAACCTTTTTAAACGCGAGGACCCCTAAAATGTCTAATAGTATATTGCGACACAAGGGCGGAAAGGCACGTTTACGGGTCGAGGAAACAGATTGAAAACCCGAGGCGCAGCCTCGGGTTTTTAAGTTTTCGAGACCCGTAAATGCCTTTACGGCCCGTGTGTTGCATGCTATTTTTTGCACGACGGTTACTTATATCAATTTAATTATATTAATTGTGATATTACCTGAAAATATTATGTATATACAGTCTTGAAGAATGGTGCTTATTTCAGAAAGGGATTCGCATTTGTTATTGTTTATGGCAACCGAATATTTATAAAGCGGGGAGGCCTTGGTCATTTCTGCTCGCAAATAAGTATTTGCGGGCGGTAAAGTAACTTTCCGCCCGTCGCCCCTAGCAACAAGCCACTTTCCGCCCGTCGCCCCTAGCAACAAGATTGCGTGTGGTAATATCAAGTTACGATCCATGTAAACAACTTTCGTAAGTAACACTTACTAGCTAAGGAGTGCAAAAAATGTTTTACGGACCCCCAATTTTACATCTCATTTTTAAAAGTATGCTATAGGCCTATGTAGGCCTATATTCTCAATATTTGGGGTATTAATTATAGGTCATTATAACGAAATAGATCTAAATACATTTTTTTTTAATTCGACGGAAAAACAATTATTGAATTGGAAGCAATCTATTGACAGTAAAATTATATTTTGAACAGACTTTAATATTTATTACCAATTTGATAATATAATCAGGAATTATAACACAGGTTTACCGGTATCAGACACGCGGGCACCTCCAACAATAAAACCCTTATTAAGAGAGCACCTCTAATAACAAATTCCAACAAAGTCTTATTTTTTAGGGTTTTGAATGAAAGAGGGAACCATAGACGTCAGTGCATCAGGGATTTCAAACTGTGGTTTGTAACTGCAAAAGTAAGGAAACTTGCAATAGGACCTATATTTTCGAAGATTTTAAAAACTAGTGTCCATTTTATGTGAAACTTTTTTATTTGTTTACTTTCCACTTGCTTTATGATATTTTTCAATTATATCTGCGGACCATCTGCACTATCTTCGCGGACCATCAGTGGTCCGCGGACCATAGGTTGAGAAACGCTGCTTTAGGGTATGCTTGAATTTTTTACACTGAAATTTTAAAAAATCGATCTATTTGACCAAATACTTCTGTCGTCTCTTAAAACAGTCTATACGACACTGCAATGCTGTCGGTTACCGTCGTATTTACCCTATCTTCCTTTAACTCAATACAGAGTTAATTAAGGCACTGTTGACACCTCTCGTAGGATGTGGAAGAGACGAGACCGATCACGGGAAGGAGAGACAGGGCTGCAGATCTTCAACCGGCTCCATTATATGATGCCATCACCACATTAATGGAACGCTTTGTTGCTTTTTTCTGCACTTTCCTTCCCTTTCCATCACCTGTCTCCTATCAATTTCTTATTGACAGTTTGGTACATAGCATCATGTAACGTCTGACGGTACTTCTAGAACAGGGCTTTCCAACTTCAACAGTTCCGAGCGCCAATGTTATTTCTAGGAGTTGATTGACTGGCTGCACGATTTCTCGGGGATAAAAATAGACAAATTGTAGGCTAAAAGAAATCAGGTAAACTGATGTTAACAAAGTGCCGGAATATTTTTGCTTAATCAGTGATAATTGCAATTATGCTATGAAGAAAATAAGTTATTTTTTAATCGATTTCCGAGTTAAGCTCCAGATCGATTCATTAAGCAGGGTTTACGGAAGAACAAAGGTCTTAAGTTTGATAAGCATATGTGAAGGAATACGTGGGTAGTGTTATTTGTCAAAGCTAACTGTATTGCAACTTCCAAAGCCATGTATGAACACTGTAAAACAATATATTGTCCTGAGAACTGATTTGTATTGGACAAATTCTGTCTAATATATTACATAAAATATGCAATAAGTTTGGCTCTACTCCGATACCGGTCAACCGATTTGTTCCAAAATAAATATGCTTTGACTCATGGACGATATAAATGCTATACCAAGTTTCGTGAAAATCCGACAAAGCGTATTTGATTTATCGCGCATACAGACAGACAGACTTTTTCCCGTCCACCACAAAATCTCAGAAAGTACCATTCTGGCACTTAATAATGAGCTGAAAGTAAAGTAAAATTTATACGCTATTTTCTTGCAAAAGGGCTCAATCTTCACAGTTTACGTACTCATTGCTTGCTTTAGGATAGTGATGAGGAAAGTACGGTCCGCGGGCCAGATGCGGCCCTCAGACAGGTGCGGCCCCCGGCAGGAAAGGAGGAGGAAAATATATATTATTCGGCTCCTTTTCCTTCTATTGCATGACTCCATGCTGAATTTTAACAGACCTTCAAGGCATTTAGAAATGAACAAGCGTTGGATATTTTCATTATTCCATTTAGGCCTACTGTGGACTGCAAACAGTAAAACTGGGCATTCAGCACAAAAATATACATAACAGACAAAATAGTTCTCAAAATAGCATTCTTTGAGCATTTCAATAAAGAATTTCGGCTCGCCTTGTGAAATTTTTCTGTCATTTGGCCCGCTCCCAGAGAGGTTTGCCCATCACTGCACTAGGACTTGACACTTTTACTTGAAATATTTTTGAAAAACGAATTGCCTGAAGAGTGGGTACTTAAAAGGTATCCATGTCTTCAATAAGCATATTTGTCCCGCCTTATGAAAAACACAGCTTTACATAAACTTTGGTCACCTCAATGCACGCCGACGCAATTAGAAGCAATGCACATCTGTGCTTAGGATAGAAAATCATGTGAGTGTTCCACATCATTTTAAATCAGTTTTTCGAGATTTCCGTTTTCTGAACGATTGTTTAATACATTTTAATTAATTTCTTTCCAAATCTATTGTGAGGTTTGTATTATTATTCGGACCCCCAAAGTTTATGAAAGATCATATTTTTAATAATGCACTCCATTAGATGCTAGTGTTAAAATGTGTACAAGCATGAAATAAATAACAGAAAAACTGTTTAATTTTGCATATTGTTGCATATGTGAATTAGTGAATTATATTTGCTTGATATTTTTAATATTTTTGCACACTTTTAACAGCATATTTATGACATATTTTAAATAGTTCAAACATTTACATCATATCTGGCTAAGTAAATGTTTTGAGAACCGACTGTACAGTAACTGACAGTATACAGAATATATTTTGTTTTGTTTGGAACTGACCTAATAGTGTGACCTAAAGTGACGGTTCATTTCATTAGTTTTCTATTTACTAAAATTTGTTGCTTTGACCTTGATTTTTAATAAGTTTTCTAATGTATTTTATAAAACTTCTATTTTTTGTAATTGACAAGCGATACGGCTAACAAGAGAACGTAAAGTATTAAAATTACTTAAATAATAGAGTATATTTCATATGTTCAGGAGCATATTTTACAGGTGTTGTAGCATATTTCGTCTTCTGATAAGTGCATTAACTTCCGGGCCTAATCATTATAACAGGTCAGTTTTATCAAAGTTGGCGTAAAACATACTTCTTACACCACTCATGCTCCGATGGTTTCAAGATGCATTCACCTCAGTAAAGTACACAGTGTGTGTGTGTCTTTTGTTTCGATCGCCATGACAGTGTGACGTAGGTCATTCACGTCATCAGAAGCAAAGAGTTTTCCTTGCCTGCTCATCAGTCATACCATGTCAGCATGCAACATTACCTTTATTTATGAGCGTTAGCGAGAAAATGTCCATTTCATGCCTCATAGCACATAAAACATGCCCCCCAAGCATGTCACAATACTTTTTCCTCTCTATTCATTTATCTGTTATTAATTAATAAAATCTGTGTTACGCTTCATGAGCATCCGTTCGGTTTTACATTCATGTATCTGTAATTAATTCGTTCACTTCTGTTACGAATCATGAGCAATAGTGCGGTGTGTGTTATTACATTTCATA
Organism: Ectobius pallidus; assembly: GCA_964059195.1. Taxonomy (NCBI): domain Eukaryota; kingdom Metazoa; phylum Arthropoda; class Insecta; order Blattodea; family Ectobiidae; genus Ectobius; species Ectobius pallidus. The sequence goes on from CAXKWD010000008.1 coordinate 142,427,420, forward strand.
CCAGCAGGTGCCCGCGGCTTCGCCCGCGATTATGTGATATACAGAAAAAAATTATCTTTTAAATCGACTTTCGATTTAAGTCCAGATCGATTCATTAAGCAGGGCTTACGGAAGGACAAAGTTCTAAAGTTTGATAAGCAATGTGAAGTAATATGTGGGTAGTGTTATTTGTCAAAGCTGTCTGTAGACCTATTGCAACTTCCAAAGCCGTATATGAATACTGTAAAACAGTATGTTGTCATGATAACTGATTTTCATTTGATAAATTCTTTCTACTATCATCATCAACAACAACAGGAAGTTTTAGAGTTTTCAGTCTGTTCCGGATCCTAAAAATTGCTCAGTCCATCATCTTAGGGTCTTCCCACGTTTCTTCTCCCTTTTGGCTTATAGTTAATAGCCATTCTATTTATTCTTTGCTCGAACATACTTATTACATGATTTTTTTCATTTTTCTCTATACTCTTTAACAATTTCATTTAGCCTATGCTTAAAACGTTTAATTGACTCCTAATTTCTTCATTTCTAATGTGATCTAGAAGTATGTATCCAGCTTTCTAATATATTACCATAAAATAGGCACTAAATTGGACATCTCTCCGGTATCGGACATCACTCCGAAACTATGTTCCTTGCTATCTCTGCTCTTCTGGCATTTGCTGTCTGAAATTTCCCTTACCTGAAATAAGAAACACACATATGTTAACCAAAAAATACAGGGTATTAACAAATAACACCGAATTATTTTACCTGTGTATAGAGGGGACATAGACAAGCAACTTTTATTAGGAGATTTTTGCTCTATGACGTCAAGTGTGTATGCTACAGGGCATTAAAGTCATTACAGTTTGGTACTCATAAGTCAATAATTAAGCGAAATAGGGTTAAAATTTTCATTAAATTGACTTCAAGCCCTCTTATTAATCGATAAAAACCTTATCCTTTATCATTCATCAACTGCTATAGACTATCATAATTTAGAGTTTTCAAAATCTGCAAAATTTATTGACTAATCACATGACTGGCCTCCAAGTGCATTAGTTCTTTTATCCATAACTACAGTGTTAACAACGAAGTGCCTATGTTTTGGACTTTTTTCAAATGTTAGAAGTCAGTGGCGGCCATGGCCTGGGAGATATTATGCTGTAACAGGAAAATTTGAATCCATAGAGCTTAAATCTCCTAATAAAAGTTGCTTGTCTATGCCCTCTCTATGCACAGGCAAAATATTTCGGTCTTATTCTTTAACACCCTGTATATATAAAAAAATATCACAATAAAGCATGTTTCGATTTGGTCAAATATCAATAGTCTCCTTCCGATGGAAGTTATAAATGCGTATACCAAAATTCATGAAAATCCGATAAAGCGTATTTGAGTTATTGCAGACAGACAGGCGGAGAGATATTTTCTTGTATCCCACACAATCTCATAAAGTACCATTCTGGCACTTAATAATAATAAATTCTAGAAAAAATTTGGGGAATTAACTAACATACTTTGGATGTTCCCGTTTTCAGCTCAAAATATAAATATTATGGTCTCCTAAACTCTTGAAGATAAGAACGTAATGAAATGAGTTCACCCCACATCGTAACAAGGAATGTGAACAGTCTCCTTGGTTTTGTCTGCACGCTCTTGACATCAGTCATGCATGTTTCCTCTTGAGCAGTGAGTGAGTGGTCATTGCTTCAAGACACGCCTAGCAGCTACTGTCTTTTATGACCAGGTCCGAGAGTTTTAGGTCTGCTAACCTTTCTTTTACTATATAATGTACAAAGGATCCACCAATTAACTGAATCACTTCTGGTATATTTCCTTGGCTATTCCACTCATATGCCGCGTGTTTGATATTGACCAATAACGTTTAGAAATTCGTCGGATGTAGACCAATCACGATCGTTTATCTTATAAAATGCTTGATATTAATATGATGAAGTCATTTTGTCTGAGGTCCCAGGTTCAAATCCCGTGGCCAGAAAATTTGACATGGTTTTTTTCATAGTTTCCCCAGTCGTAAAGGCAAATGCCGAATTGGATATTTTCATACCATGAATCATCCTCACCATTTCATCAAGTATCATATCTATTTAAATTAATATCAGTTGAAATTCACCAATAATAGAAATAATTGACAATCAATAGTTCCATGGTTTACCCCTATTGTATAGACACAGATCCCTAACTCCTGATATGGCCTCGTAGCTAAAAGGAGTATAATCACAGCTGAAATAAAAGAAAACCTATTTAAGGCATAATGCAAGTATAAGTTAAATTTTTTATCTTCCAACACTGAAATTAAAATTTATATTCATTACTAAATAAAGTTTTATAATAATTTTGGTCGCGTTTCTCACTGATTTTATTAGAGTATTAATCTAGATATAGGAGTAAATTTTTCAAGTTAAAACAGTAGTGTATAAAATAACTTATTTCGCGAAAAAAAAACTACCTAGACGATAGTTTAGCACCAAAATCATCCGGTATATTTCACAAGAAAATAGTCTAGGCCTACTACCGATAACCCAGCTGAAGGGTTGAAAGGTTGGCGCCTCTGTATTAAAATAGATACCAATCAAAATGCCTCTGTACTTGGTATGGCAAGCCGAAAGCAAATCATACTGAAAATGCGAAATAAAAATATAAATATTCTCTATTTTAATAAATTCGTCTCCAAATATAAAACATTTCATTCCATTTCGCTGTGAATGTCACATGACTGCTGTTAGAATAATTTGAAACTTTGTTAATAAAATCACGACATATCCGGAATTCATAAATGTAACTAAGTGAATTACAATAATAAACTTTTCCCGGTAATAAAGTTTTGCAGCGTTTTGACATGCACGGTTGAGGACAACCAATTTATGAAATATCAATGCTGTCAGTTGCTAGAAAAGCCCATGTGAGTTATTTTTACTGTGAAAACATCACAACTATGTCGCGTCAATCTGACGAGTGCATTTTAGTCACTCAAATTTAAGTGTCACTTCACGTATCTATTGTTAGTCTGTTAAATATTTCATAAAACTCGTTCCCATAACAATAACAATAATAATTTACTTCAGCTAACAATATGTTGTAATAAAATCAGGTAAACTTATATAACTAAGTGCCAGTAATACTTTTGTTTAATCAGTGATAATTGCAATTATCATATGTATAAAATAAGTTATTTTGTAATCGATTTCCGATTTAAGCTCCAGATCGATTCATTAAGCAGAGCTTGCGGAAAAACAAAGGTCTAAAGCAGCGTTTCTCAACCTTTTTGAACCCAAGGACCTCTAAAATGTCTAAAAAAATTTACGGACCCCTAATTTTACATCCCATTTTTAAAAGAAGGCCTATATTCTTAATATTTGGGGTATTAATTATAGGTCATTAGAACGAAATATGTGAAAAAATTTTACTTCTTTACTTTCCGCTTGCTTTATGATATTTTTAAATTATGTCTGAGGACCATCTGCACCATCTTCGCGGACCATAGGTCATACGTGAAGGAAAGTGTGGGTAGTGTCATTTGTCAAAGCTAGCTATACTGCAACTTCCAAAGCCGTATATGAACACTGTAAAACAATATGTTGCCATGAGAACTGATTTGCATTTGATAAATTCTGTATAATGTTATATTAGCATAAAATAGGCGCTAAATTGGGCTTTACCCCGGCACAAGTGAACCGGTTTGGTCCAAAATCAATAGGCTTCGTCCCATGGACGTTATAAATGCGTATACCAAGTTTAATTAAAGTCCGATAAAGCGTATTTGAATTTTCTGGTATATGCCTAGCCTCAAAGCTTGGTGACTACGTAGAAAATATGTACATTCTTCTTGCAGTAAAATAGTGGAAAAAAATTAACTGCTGTTTTCATTTGATTTTTCCTCGTATTTATTCGAATAAAAACCTCGTGTGTCATCTTCCCATTAAACGTACCGCAGACTATTACGAAACCTTAAAACAGATAATGACTACTTATTTAATTATATTAAAGTTATTATTGACAAACTGATAAGATTGACAAAAGTGAATCCCTACAGTGAGGTGTTTGTTTAGCCATATCAAGATGTCGAGGATTGGAAGAAGATTGACAGGTGCCGCAGGTACCTAACCCAAATATAAGATTTCGTTTTATACGATTTTTCATTATCGAACTAGGTTGTTCACAGACACGAAGACATGTTTCTGATAATAGTAATTTTGGATTTAGGACACCTCAAAATGCTGCATTTAAACAGAAAATCGAATAAAAAAATATAGAAAGCTTACGTTTTAGGCCTCAGCTATCAGTCATATAGGCTAATTGTGTTTGGATAGTGTCACAAATAAATATTATGTTACACAGTTTCTGTGTATGTTGCTGAGACATTTCTGCTCTTTCAAGTTAATTAACCATTGCCTATCTGCAAATCAAGGGCTGATGTTCTAATTGCCTCTATTTCATTTCTGCTGGTTGTTCAGTCCAAACAATTAAACTTAATTGGTTTCTCAGCTCCATTTACACCTGCAAAGGATGTCATAGCTTCAGATAGGACCCCAATTTGTGCCCGTTCCTTGTCTTGAAGAAGAAGTAGGTTACTTCAGTAAAAGGAGAGCTTGTATAAAAATGGAACTTCTAACAATCTAACACAAAACACAAGCAGTACTAGTGTTACAAATCCATTGCATTAATAATGATTTCGCTGGCTATAAGCTGAGTGAAGGGATAGGCTTTGGGTATATTGAGCATATCAGATTACAATTATTGCTTGATGATAAAAAATTAACTCCATTAATTTTTAGAACTGAAACCTATTTGTATCACTCAGGGAATGTGTAAAAATAATAGCATACAGAACAAATTATAACAAATATGTAGTTTTATTTCATTTCACACAAAATATATGTACATCAGTCAAATATGTAAAAATATAGTCCTGTAAACCATAATACCATTAGTGAATACAGTATATAGAAGAGCTCACTACATTTCACATATCATATACGTTGAGCAGGATTAAATTTATTTATTGAATAAACCCCCAGGCCATATCTTTTGAGTTTACAAGTCGTAGATTGGAGTATACATTATAAGAATAATCACATTTAGACATAGCTTGGTTCCACTGAAGACCAGCAGAACAAGGCATGCAGTAAGGAGTTCCGTTAGAGCAGCGTTTCTCAACCTATGGTCCGCGGACCACTGGTGGTCCCCGAAGATTGTGCTGATGGTCCGCAGACATAATTTAAAAATATCATAAAGCAAGTGGAAAGTAAAGAAATAAAACTCCGGTTTTAATATTTTTCCAATTCAATAACTGTGTTTCCGTCAAATTAAAAAAACAATTTATTTGGATGTAGGCCTATTTCGTTATAATGACCTATAATTAATTCCAAAAATATTAAGAATATATGCCTACATATAGCCTACTTTTAAAAGTGGGATTAAAATTAGGGGTCCGTAATTTCTTTAATAAATTTTAGAGGTCCTTGGGTTCAAAAAAGGTTGAGAAACGCTGCGTTAGAGCATTGGAAGAAATGATTGGGATGTGCAAAGTAAATTCTACGCCAGATGTTGCCGGTAAAGATCCATTTGGTTGTCCTGATCGACAGTTTCCTGAAGGGGGTGCAGGAGTGGTAGTGGATCGGTTATGGATTGGTTGAAATGAGGGGCAATTTTGGTGTACGAATTGAGGAACATCCTGCATTGCATGGGTAATCACAAGTGCTCAAAGCAGCATTGAAGTGTAAGCCATCTGGACATTTCTGAAGGACATACTTACTGCCATCACATTGGTAGTAAAATGAGCATTCGTAATGACTCGCTCTCTTCAACAGGCAATTGCAACTTGGACAGTTTGGATGATCTCCTGGACAGACAGGATCTTCTGTTGTTGGTGGATTAGTGGCTGCAGTAGTGGTTGTAGGAACTGCTGATGTTGGTGGAGCAGTTGTAGGAACAGCTGTTGTTTCAGCAGCTCCTGGTTGGCATTTGGCATTTTCAGGATAGTCACAGTTCTTAGTCTCGTTATTGAAATGAAGACCAGCAGGACATATCTTACAAACTGGTAGTCCACCAGCATCGCAGTGAATCCAGTAGTGGCAGTCAGTGGGATGTGGAAGTTTCTCGTCCCACTCTGGTGGATTGGTGCATACTGGTTCTGGGCCTGGTGGGCAAGTTGCTTCGGATCCGTGGGGCCATGCTAGGGCTCCAGGTGCGAGCAAATACACAACACCAAGTATTGCAGTGATAGCTGTAATTTAAACACGATTTCAATATAAATTGTGCATAAGGTTTTTTTTTCTTCTTTTTCTTTTTCAAAGAAAGTCTTTAAGACTAGAGATGAAAATAAGTTCGTAGGCTTCCACGGCTAGTGTCATATATAAACTGACTGCATTGGCTATCCGGGTTGGGCAGCGTCGTGTTTTTAGCGTCTAACGTTTCGGACATCTCCGAAGAAGGACACGACAGGATGTCCGAAATGTTAGACGCTAACACACGACGCGGTCCAACCCGGCTAGCCAATGCAGTCAGTTTATAGAGATGAAAATATATGCTAGTAGAGATACTCTTATACAGGTTGTCGACCAAGAGCTAAGCTAGGTTAGTTTAGCTTAGCTCACATACATGTAGTTGTGCCGACAAAACTACATATGAAATCCGGCACAACTATATATGAAATCCCTCACTGTATGTGAGCTAAGCTAAGCTAAGTTAGCTTAGTTCTTGGTCGACAACCGGCATAACTGCTGGGTGAGATAATCTTATGCAGGTTTGATATTCTGTAAGACCCACGCCAAGTTTTGTATTAATTTGAATTATTCAACTGATCAGGTCGTGGAATATACGATACATTTTTTATTTTAATTTCATTAAAATACACGTTTGAACATTGAGGTCATATAACTTGTTAAGTGGTGTGGTTATATCAGTGGCCGTGCAAGTTTATTTATTTTTTCTATTATTGATGTGTTATGACACCTGATAAATTTAACTGATATTCGGTTTTGATGGCTTATATAGGGTGAAATAGCAGATTTTTTTTTATTTTGGGTAATGCTGCTAGTATGGGATACTACGAGAAACATTCTGTATGTAGTATATTTTTGTGCTTTGTGAAAAACATAACTGACAGAATCTGTCATGAACCGTATTTGTACGGTTAATTATGATTTCGTTGCAAATATTATTTGCGATGTAATACCGTCATATAGAACTTAACAGTAAGCATAAACTTAACAAATCGAGCGCTAGCCGGTTAAGTTCTTATAACGGTCGAACAATTTACAACGTTTTATCACAGTATAAGTATTAATACAGTACAGAAACTCAGCCCGTTTTTCTGCCAGCCAAGCATGCGCGCGCATTTACTAGCGATCGTAGCGGCCATATAGTAAGACTACAGAAACTACTCCGGGAAGTATGTAAATAATAGGAGTGTTGTATTTATTAGAACACGCTATATTCGAAAGGACCTTATTATTCTGCTGTAAATATCAGTAATAATAAAAGACAAAATCCTGAATTGCATTTCTTCACTTTCTTGAAACATCCAGAAAGGTAAGAACGAAAATAAGTAATATTTATTGTAGGTCTACTGGCTTACTCGTGATTCTGGTGTGGTTATGTTTCAAGTTACTTTAATGCAATATTTTTATATTTATTCTGTTGTAATGATTTCTGGTGTATAAAATAGGCCATCGACAAGAAAACCTAGTAACAAAATATGTAAAATATTTGAGTGAAAATTACCGTCTGTTTTATGTTATCTTACGCCATGAATTTTAAAAGGAAAATAATTTCAGTTTGCTTGTGCTTGGAATAGTAATCAAAATATTTTTGTTAATCTCGTATGTAGCGGAATTCAGGATCTTTTGTTTGGCAACTTTTTTTTTAACAAATGACTGACAAATGACATACCAGAAACAGAAACGTATCCGAGTACGGAATGTGATCTATTTCTAAAGACATATTTTATATCTCTTTAGAAGTTAATACTACGAAAGACAAATAAGGAATTAATATTAAAAAATTCTTTACTGCGATAAGGAGTTGCAGACTTTGAATGAAATAAGAAAATGAATTTCATAAGTAATGTAAGTACGAAGTTACGACAGAACAGGTGAAAACGCCTTACCTGAGAAACGGTCCATTTAAAGTTAAATTCAAATAAAGAATGCATTTTTATTAACATTATGACATGCTATTAAAATACAGTGGAAGCTCATTTAATTCAAATATAGGCTATACTTGATCGAAGATGTGTACGGAGCAAAAGTAAACAAATGACTTACCTTGACTTAACTATGACCTGTCGTTTCATTGATTAATCGCACCAGCGCATACTTCACGAAACATAAAATTATTTATATCTTATGTAATTGTGAAAACATTAATTCTGTCAAGTGAGTTGCTTGCTTTGTATTTATATCAAAGGCTTACACGTTTTACAACATAGGCCTATATCTAGCAAACAAGAGTTCAATTGTTTTTATCGTTGCCTTGGAAAATTTGTTGTTCTGAAGAAAAACAAGTGACATAAGTTACCAAATACAAAATACGTATTTTATAACATAATTAATTAATTCGTTGTTCTTTTCATTTACATAATGTGTGATGAAATATACCACATATTGTAGCCTAAATAAAAGCAATAGGCATGACCTCTAGTAACTTTGTATTTTAGAAGAAAATTGCGAGCCAGGGCCTTCAAAACTTACTTCACCAATAAAGAAATGTGCCAGGAAAAGCTTTGTCCAGCAGCTAGCAGATACGGAATGTAAATATATACAATACACTTGGAATCGAACCCGGGATCCTTGGCGCTTAATCTAAAAAAAGAAAGTTCATTTGACTTTACTGTATGTATTCGACTAAACAGTCTCAAAAACGAACTCTTGTGAACTGTGCTTTGCACTTTCACATTAGGTTGTTTATTTTTGCTCCGTACATATCTTGGATCAAGTAGGCCTATAGTTTATGATTTTACTACAAGCCTATCAGGTAAGTGAATTCGCCTGGCAATATAGAAAGTAAATCTGGTTATGCCCTTCTATGTTAAATAGAAATTGATAAAGTATAAAGCCTTACCCTGGAAGTTCTTCATGGTTGATGTTGGAAAGGGCTTACAGCTTTCTCCTTCTGCTGAGATTTGGTATAATTCTGGCCTTATATACGGTCAATCTCAAGATCATCAATGGAGTTTAGATTTTCTTCTATGACGTAGAAAAGATAACTTTTAAAACTTTTATCAATTACAATAGATATGTTAATCCGGTAATCCTAAATTTCCTACTCTTGTTATTCTGATGAGCTTTATCAACGGCTTAACTTGAAGAGTATACTCAACCCTGACACAGAAATAAACTAGTGATTAAATAATTAATTTGTTATCTCATTTGTAATTTTCATATCTTTTTCCTCATCATTGTCCAGCACTTGAAAAAATGCAATGTATTTTTTTTTTCGGAATTACGACACTTGCTCTAAGTCCATTCGTAATAAACTCAAAATTTAAGAATATAACTTACAGAATGGAAAAATACATTATATAGTTCCGTTGAGCTTGATCAGTAAACTAAAATAAAATAAAATATATAATAAAAATTTTCAGCTCAACAACCTTTATATTATGCTGCTTTTTGACATTTTATATGTCTTCTTCAAGGCATCTTGCCGAACTGGTGTAGATTAATTAAAATGGCATTATCTTGTAGTCCTTTCATAATAATAAAATTAATAAAATCCTGTTTCATTTTGACAGTGGGGAAGAATAAAGAATTAGCAGGAAGTTGAAAAATGTATCAGTAATAGTTTTTATTAAAACGTTTAGAACATTTTGTGAATTCCCAAGGTTTTTGGAGTAAATTTAAATTTTTTCATGTAACTACATTAAATTTTAACTTTAATTTATATATTCTCATTTGTATATAGTGTTTCTTGCTCTTTAGTTTGTGTGTTCATGTGTAGTTATATTTACAACTCTTATATGTGTGTATATATATGAGAATAAACAAGGTTCTCTCTAAAGATAAATAATAATAATAATAATAATAAATAACTTAATATACACTATTATAATATTTGTACACTTAGCTAAACTCTGTAATTAGATCATACTTTTGTTAGGAGATTTAAACAAAATTGTGGAAAACAAAACGTCATACAATTTTTTTAGTTTGACTGAACTTCTGTTCTTTCAAAGTATGTTCTCTTTGCCTATGTTTTTCAAATATTCTGTTGTTACTATCAACAATTTCATTGGTAAACTAGAAACAAAAATTGGAGCTACCTCTTTTTTTCACTAAAATCTCACTAATCACAAGTGAACCAATAGTGACAAATGAACTGCATCATTAGATTATTTTATTATTGTTATTTTTGCTGTAACATTGAACAGAGTGTTAGAACTGAGCAAATTTGCACTGAATACACCTTTGCTCTTCGAATATCATTAACTACCATACATGAAATTGGAGGATAAACTATTTAATTAATATCGGTAAATTAATATAGCCCTGGGGTACGCCGTAGCGTAGTGGTTGAGGCGCTGCGCTCCAAGCCGGAAGGTCACGGGTTCGATCCCCGATGAGATCGTTGGAGTTTTTCAATTGACCTAATCCTTCTGGTGGCACTATGGCGACTCAGCCTCTAACAGAAATAAGTACCAGGAGCAACCCTGGGGGTAAAGGCGGCCGGTGCGTAAGGCTGACAACATTACCATTTTAATGTGCCGAATGTCTAAAATCTGGTAGCCTCAACCTACTGGAACCTTCTGGGCCTCCATGGCCTGTATAGGGATCAATTTACCTAATATAGCCCTAGCTTATAAATTTACTTAAACAACTTTTTTTCAACCAGTCTCTTCCTTTTCCCCTTCGGAAGTTGTGTCTAGGTTTTCATGTATTTTCTATCTTAATTGAGAAAGCCTAGAAAAATCGAAAATGGACACGGGTAAAGTACACCTTAAGTAACTTTTAAAGAAACACGAATATAGGTTTTTTGTTACTCAAAGATAGAAGTTTTGAAATTAATATTTTCATTAAAATAATCAGAGTCGTTTTTGCTGAAATCACAATTTTGTTAATGTTTTCATGAAAAGTCTCCAATTTCAGTTCTAGAAACCAAACTCTATGTGAAGTCAGTTGGAAGTTACCTTTGATCGGGGCTTCTCAAATATGGAATGAAAATAATGAAGCTCAAATCAGATTATAATGTACCCAATAGTATATTGCGATACACGTGCCGTATGGCACGTTTACGGGTCGAGGAAACAGATTGAAAACCCGAGGCGCAGCCGAGGGTTTTTAAGTTTTCGAGACCCGTAAATGCCTTTACGACCCGTGTGTTGCATGCTATTTTTTGCACGATGATTATTTATATCAATTTAATTATATTAATTGTGATATCACCTGAAAATATTATGTAAATACATTCTTGAAAATAGATGTTTATTTCAGAAAGTGATTCGCATGTGTTTGTTGTTATGGGAACCGAATATTTGTCCTGGGGGCCGTGGCCATAAAGGCTTGTATTATGAAGTGTATCGTAATGAATTATGACGTGGCGCTTGGACCGTAAGTAATTTAACCTCATCGCAACGCCCTTAGCAACACGACTGTGTGGGAATGTCAACTTACGATCCATGTAAACAACTTTCGTAAGTAACACTTACTAGCTAAGGAGTGCAAAAATTGTAAATTCGAAATATTGGGAGCCGATTCTGTTGAAGCCTTCACTTTGATAGGAGTGTTTAAGAATATTATTGGAAAAACAATTAATCATAAAAGCTTGCAACAGACGACATATTTGAGAACACCTTGAACATTGTAAAGTCCATTGTGTAAGTGTTGACTTGCAGTAGAAGAATTGTTTTATCAGTAATAAAGACACGAGATTTATCAGTCTTATCAAGGATGCGCTTGCTCTTGAATGCACGATAAAAATACAACGATTAATTATTGTTTTATATTATCATAGGTAGTTCTACGAAATATTAAGATTTTATCTATATGCTTGCGATAACGAAGTTCGAGGAAATTTATCTGATGAAACTCATAATGTCTGATAGGATTTATTAAGACTACTCGACGAATAAAATGTAATGGGATTTATAAAACGGAATGAGAATGTGTCCCATATGTAAGGGGGAAGAATCATGGATTCATATTTTGTAGGTTTGGAAAATTGGAGGGAAAAATATCTCCCAGTATCTTTTATGGATTCAAATAGGGAGCAACGAAAATGCTTGGTGTTACTGATGGGAGCATTGCAAACCATTATTTATTGAATTAGAAATTTTAACTGTTGTAAATCTGTATTTATTAGATTTTCTAGTTCATGTACATAATAATATAGATAACTATAATTTTAGAAAGGATGTACATGTGTATCAAACAATGAAGACAATAAACCAATGAATTGAGTCTACCTAAATTTAGGTTAAGTAAAACAATGAATTCTCATTTATATTTAGGACCTAAATGCTACAACAAGTTCCCCGCCCAAGTTAGAAACTATACAACAAATAAATTTTCAAAAGAAGTGTACAACTGACTGAAAAAGAATCCCTTTCATTGTATTGAGGAGTTTTTAAAGCTTAGTTCACAGGAGATTGTATTTTAACTTATTTTCATCTTTTAATGTATTTAAGACAATGTAGTTTCTACAGATTTTTTGACACTGTGAATGCCAATATCTGTGGCTAACGACAAAGAAAGATTATTATTATTATTATTAAAAATGTTGACGAAAGCATTGGGAAGTTTTTAATGAAGGCGAGACAGCTCAGGTTTGAAAAAGCGGCAAATTGGAGAGCGGGTTTGGAGGGTGAGGAATAGATTTAGTTTGTTTGTGTTATTTTGTATTTTATATTATTTGCTCTATTTCTTTTTGTTGTGTTTTGAAAAAAGAATGCACGCTCCTTGCGGACCCAATGCGCCCGTTTGCATTGGAATTTGTAAAAAGCTAATTATTGTAATATATTTACTTTGTTGTCAATATCCTGCCAAATGAGAGATCACGGCATACTAAATGAATGGAGAATCTATTGGAGTTGCCAATGTTACTAATAGTACGTACCCCAAGATAGAGATCGTCATCATAGATTTCTAACATTAAAACGCAATAAGAGCACACGAACTGGCCTGCACCGATTGAAATTGTGTTACTAATCAATCCGCATTTACATTTTAATTTCTAAAAAGTTATGTTGTATAAAATGATGTGTTTTCATTCTGTTCACTGGCAGTATGTGACGTATTAATCACTGAACGTCTGATGCCTTACGTGTAGAGTAACAAGTTGACGTTTTATCAGATAAAATTGCATCCTTGTGACCCTAGGAAGCATATTATAACATAAACGCTCGTGATTGATCTACCTGTATATTCGAGGAATTACTAAAGTTATTGGTCAATATCAAACACGCGGTTTATGTATGGAAGAGTCTATAATCTAGTTTTTTTTATGTTTTCCTCGCAGTTATTTTTTTTAGGCAAATTCAAAGCACAAAATCTGAAATATTCATTCGTACGATGCAAAGAGTGACTGGGATGTAGGCCTACGCAAACAATCCTAGAAGCTGAGATTTATTTTGTCCATTACTTACTTAGGCCTACTCAATGGTAATTAACAATATGATCAATTTATGGAACACGGAGGTTCATTGCCGCGCTTACCTGAGCCCGCCATTCAGCCCTATTATGTACTAACTCCTTCCAACCATCCCTCGCAAAGTCTACTTCCCTTAAATCTATCCTAATATTGTCCTCCCACCGACATCTAGGTCTTCTAAGTGGTCTTTTCCCTTCGGGACTCCCAGTCAATATTTTATAGATATGTCTTTTCCCCCTCATGCGTGCAACATGTCCAGCCCATTTCATCCTCCGTGATTTAATTACCCTTTCTAAATCCGATGAAGAGTACTGGTTATGAAGCTCGTCGTTATTCAGTTTTCTCCAGTCCCCATTTTCATCTCTCTCAGGCCCAAATATTTTCCTAAGCACCCTGTTTTCGAACACACTCAGATGTACTCAGAGTACATGCAAGACTAGAAGCAAGGGGAGGACATTTCGAGCATTTGTTATGAGATTTGTGTGTTGACGTGTTATGAGTGTACCAATGTTTTGAACAGTTCCTAACGAGAAAACAAGGACTATGGGACAAATGTTCATATTAACTTTTTTCTTCTTTTGGTGTAAGGAACACATGCCCGAAGTTTGTAAAAGTATTTTTGAAACACTCTGTATATCAGGGTTGTAGATATAACTGAATAATACGAACACTAAAACTATATAAAAATACGAAGTACGGAATAAAAATATAAGTCAATACTAAAATGTTACGCTTTAGGAAAATGTTTACAGAAGAGTAAAAAATTCCTTTACATTAAAAAATTGAGTAATTTGAGTAATCTTGACGATGGTATCAGCATTGTTTTGTTAATCTAATGATTTGTGATTGACATCGACATTACATGCTGATTGACATTGACACTGAGATGTTTAATTTATTCTTATCCATTCACCTGGTGCATATTCTAGATAGCAATACTCCCGCACAACTATTTAAGTAACGGAACTTCTTCGCACAGCATCAATTCGTTAGCGTTTCATCCTACAGATCTACTCTTCATTTGCATGGCAGTCTCAGGTAATAATATGTAAAGGAATAATTGTCTTTATACAACATTTCGAGTGCACAAAGGAATAAAACGCTGTCTGTGATCTGTTAGTTGTTGCAGAATTGGTTTCTGGACCAGGGATTTCGTACTCTGTAATGCTTTTATTTTTTTAATGCGTTCCTTCTGTAGCTACTTCCAACTTTCTTTCCTTAGCCGGCTGATAATTTTTTTTTACTTTTTATGCCAAATTAAGTTTTTATGACAGAATTCGCTAGAAGCATACTGTTTCGAATATAAGCTAGTTATAATGGCGCAAAAGCAAATCTCAATAAGACTTTTGACTCAAATCCATGATGTCCAGCCAATACGAGGGTTGATTCTGACTGCAAATTGTACATTATGCTATGAACTCTAATGACATTTATTATTTATATAGGAGTACCGTATGTCTATGAAAAGAGCGAAGCAAGTGTCTTATTTGCCATCATAGGCAAGTTAAATATGACTGTTTTTGTTCGACCATAATTCAATGACTTATGATGTTACAATATCTCGTAATTCCTCAACCAAACAATTCTGCTGACCTCAGCGATCAGCTATTAGTAGGTTATCGTCTTTGCGATAAATGGCAGGTGACGGCATGCAGGGAACTCAAAGCTTCACTTGGCGTTTTAACTTCAAACCAACGCACACGCACACACGAAATTAACTAGATTAGTATAATATTAAAATTAAGATGAACAGAATTAGTTTTTTTTTTAATACAGGTTGCTTATTCTGCAGTTTGAATTGCCGCTTTCAAGACTTCAAGACTGTTCTGTGTACGATATTAACACATAGGCTATAGTTGGACAAAGCGTTATGATGAAATACTGAAGGAATGTAATTATGAAATTGTTACGTCACATACACGGTGTTAATAAATAACACCGAAGTATTTTACCTGTGTATAGAGGGGACAAAGACAAGCAACTTTTATTGGGAGATTTTTGCTCAATGACGTTAAATGTGTATGTTACAGGGCATTAAAGTCATTACAATTTGGTACTCATAAGTGATTAATGAAGCGAAATAGGGTTAAAATTTGCATTAAATTGCCTTCTTAGTGATCGATAAAACCTGATCCTTAATCATTCATCAACATCTGTATCATAATTTAGGTTTCCATAATCTTCAAAATTTACAGACTAATCACATGACTGACAGTCACTGCATTAGTTTTTCTATTCATAACTCCAGTGTTCACAACAAAGTTCCTTTGTTATGCCTTTTTTTTTCAAATGTTTGAATTCAGTGGCCATGCCCTGGGAGATTTTATAAAATTGAATCCCTAGAGCAAATATCTTCTAATAAAAGTTGCTTATCAATGTCCCTCTTTACGAAGGCAAAATATTTCGGTGTAATTCATTAACACTCTGTATAATAATAAGCGTTTGTTATAGTATAGTCGAAGAAAAAATCTAATTTAATTATTTTCATATTTATAATTTACACAAATTAATGTCACCCTACTTGTTAATTTGAGATGAAAATAATTCAACAAAAAGCATGAAGACTAGAACTTAAAAGACAGGTAATGCAACATGATATTATTAACCTTAAATTCAAGTGCATGAGCATCCTTGCTAAGTCTTATATCACTCATCACTCACTGTCAGATAAAAACTATTTCATCACTTCCTTGGAAGTCAGCAAAATACGTCGTTGTCATTACAATGTTCAAGGTAGGGCCTATGCTCAAATCTGTCATTTATTGCAAGGATTACGGACCATTTGCTTTGGTATATCCACACAAACCCCCCAAATTAAAGGTATCTTTTTTAGTGTTATTTGCGACATTTACCCGATAATGGCAGTAGTTAGGCTCCTTTATAAGGGATCAGTAGGCGTAAAAAATTATATTTTATTCATATGAACATAATTTTTAAAAATTAAAGGAATGATAATTTTTTGGCCCTCAAATTGACAGCTCATAAGTCATAAACGACCGTACAGTATGTGATAATGACCCCATGTTATATTGTTATTGTAATGTTAATGTAATGTTAGTGTGTGGCTTTTTTCTTCACATGATTTTGAAGTAAAAAATAGGCACTATTTATATTAAACGTAAAATGGGATAATATGCATAATGGTAATACCATATCTCAAAAACTTAAGCTGATAGGGCAAAACTAATTGCACATTTGGCATCAGCGACCTAAATATACCCAAGAATGAGTATAAATACTAAGGCACCAAAATTGCTGTTGGTCTGTGTTATCGATAAAATGTCCACTGCATGTTTTTACATGCTGAACATGTGTAGGAAAAGATATGAATAATAAAAATGAAATATAGATAAATTAATTTCCTTATCGCAATTAAGTTGTTTCTGTGTCAGGGTTGAGTAGACTCTCCAAGTTAATGTGCTGATAAAGCCCATTGTTACATTGAGTAAGAAATTCAGGATTAGTGGATTGACATTATCGGTACTAACTGATCAAAGATCAGCTGTTTTCCTGTATCGTATAAGAGCATCCAACTTAATCGACAATCTTCGGATTAACTATATATAAGGCATGAATTAAAGATACCTCAGCAGTGGGAAAAGCTTTAATTCACACCAGCCATGAAGAACATCCAGGGTAAGGCTTCACACCTCTCAGATTTCTTCTTCTTTCTCCTCTAATATAGGCTACCAGTCTTTCTAATGATTCAAGTGTAATGGGCCATTCAGATACAGTGAGTCCCACGCAAGAGTTGGCCAATGACGCGGGTTTCTGCGTCGCGGCTGGCACAGCTCCAACTCCCGAGCGATCGGGTGAAATATCTACGCAAATAATGCCGCAGTCGTTGTAATGATTCAGGTTCTCACATTTACAGTTAAAATTACAATGAAAATAACCACGTACCTCATCACAAAAGGTGTTGGAAATGTTCTCCTCTTGCATCCAGACAATACTGGCACCTTTTTAGGAAATTTTCTTTCACGCGCTTAAGTTCAGCTTCCGAGACAGAGTTACTTTCTCTTTTGATAGGCCTATGTGATATTGCCAATAAGTTCTTCTAACAGTATGTAAATATTATTTATGGGGAAACTTGAAAAATAAAGTGTATAGGTCAATTTCCCATACATAAGAAGAACTTAAAGACAATATCACAAGAGAAATTAATTCTATCTCGGAAGCTGAACTTCCGCGCGTGAAAGAAAATTCCCTAAAAAAGGTGCCAATGCTGCGTGTATGCAAGAGGAGAACATTTCCAACATCTCTTGTGATTAGGTACGTGGTTATTTTCATTGTAATTTTAACTGTAAATGTGAGAACCTGAATCATTACAACGACCGCGGCATTATTTGCGTAGATATTTCACCCGATCGATCGGGAGTTTGAGCTGTGCCAGCCGCGACGCAGAAACCCGCGTCATTGGCCAACTCTTGCGTGGGACTCACTGTAGAAAATTAACCGTAAACGTAACGTAAACTTAAAAGTTTGGGGCCATGTTTTTCAATGTGACCATTCACAATGCATCACGTAAACGTGAAACTTAAACGTAAAATTAAACATAACGTAGAACCTTGCAAATACTCAGCTTCTGCTTTACGTTTATGCGAAAAAATAACGATACAACCAATCAGAGAACAGAACAGGAGACGGAAGTGGAAGTAGCCAAGAGATGGCGTCTATGAATCCTAACCCTGTGTTTATGATAAAAGGAATCCATTATATAAAGATGCGGCATTGAAGGAAACTATATGAACGTTAATTCCTCTAAGAAATTACCTACAGTAGTAAATACAGCCCATATAATATTGTGTTATTTTTTTATGTGTCTTCATACGCTTCTATGATTTCAATTTTTAATGGCCTACACATGTTTAATAGAAACATGAAAGTATTTTCGTCTGCTGCAGACATTTTATCAGCTGTTTACGTTCTCGTTTGTGATTGGTTGTTATCTACGTTTAAGTTTTCATTGCGAATGCTCAATGCCGTGCTATAGTTTACGTTCTTACGTTACGGTTAAGTTTCTATCTGAATGGCCCATAACATTGTACCAGGAATGTACACAGCCGAGGGTGAAAAAGTTACCATTGATGTACTCTGCCCAAATAAAAGTTAGACTCTTAGTATAATATAATATTATGTATGACATTCTCATCATGTAAATTGATTGTAAAATAGAAGAGAATGTTATTACCACATCACATCGCATCCCCGAAGGATACATAACCCAAGTAAAATCTGATCAATGTACTCTCGTAACTTTCTTTACTTTAAGCATGGCCAATACATTTTTCTCACTTTACATTCTGATATAGAAAAAGAGGCGTTTGCAAAGATCACGTATTAGGAGTGGGTGGCTTATAACTACCCTTCAGATTTTTTTTTTATGTTTCAAATAGAAGTTTTAGCTTATAGTATAAGCAACCCGTGTACGAAATTTAAATAGAAAATCGCGATAAATTAAAATTTATTCATGAAGACAATTCCTTGTACCTGATTCAAATACAATATTTTGTTTTCATACGATTTTCCGTTATGGAGCTAGCCTGTTCACACACAACCACACAGAAATGTTTCCGAAAATAGTATTTTTGTATTCAGGAATCCTCAAAACGTATATTTATGAGAATATTATAGGAGAAAAATTCCTCCGACACTGGGACTTGAACCCAGGACCTTTATTTATGTTAAAAACTCAATTTCGAATTTGGGGGTCGAAAACAATACTTCCTCTACCAATAGTACCAACGGTACGGGCGAGGAAGTAAAAATAGCTAGCTATAACTTAGAAGCTTTCATTGTGCCATCACCACAATAAGGTCAACACATAGGCTACATTCAAAACGGCTGATGATGGTGTAATGAATACACCGAAATGAGCATCTCGATTTATACTTTGTACAATTCCAATATAATTCCTTAAAAATGTTTTTACGTGAAGAATTTACAAGAACTGAGTGCTAGCAAATACAACAGCAAGATCAGCCATCATTAATTTGTACAACTATATCTAGTCAAGATAGACCTTGATAATTCTATAAGTGTGTTGACAATTTTAGATATTTATATACATTTTATGCTTTCTGACGTAAGCAGAAAGTAAAACTCTTGAATAGCCTACACTGATTTTTAGGACTAAGCACAAAGAAGATGTGAATTGGAGTTGCACATACGGAATTTGTACATGAATGTACTGTACAGGTAGAGAAAAAAAAGCGGACTAACTAAAATATCTAAGTTGCCGATATGAGCCACTGCGCATGCCTAGCGGCATTCATAGGATAGCAGGGAATGTGTTGAAATTGTTCTAGTGTCGATAAATTGCTTGCATTGAGAAATAATTTCACGTAATTTGCATTGCTTGTTAAAACAAACGTTTCCGTTACATCTCTTACATTTATTTACGTATCACAAGGCTCTGAAATCAGCTAATACACAGGGATTATTGTTGAGAAATTTGTACAAGGCTTATGTAGAACTTGCGGCGATGAACCAAACAACCGGTTCAAATCCCTTAAACAATAGCCGAATAATGAAATTGCAATACTTCCGGTATGTCTGTTAAGGAAGCTTTAAACTTTTAATTCAGTCCAAATAATTGTATATTTAATTTTGCATCTACATTTCATTAACTAGCGTTTTATAAATACTGTCAACATACGAGTCCAGAAAGTAGAATGAATATTAATCCTGATTTTTATGATTTGAACATCACGAATTAAAACATCACTTAGGAAACAAAATTAAGATAATACGATTTTCATAGTCTACCTCTTAAACATAACCGATACCGGTACTACAAAATAATGTGTTTTGTTGTAGCTATCACTGCATTACTTGGCATTGTATGTTTGCTCGCACCTGGAGCCCTAGCATGGCCCCACGGATCCGTAGCATCTTGCCCACCAGGCCCAGAACCAGTGTGTACCAATCCACCAGAGTACGATGAGAAACTTCCCCATCCCACTGATTGCCACTACTGGATTCACTGCGATGCTGGTGGACTTCCGGTTTGTAAGATTTGTCCTGCTAATCTTCATTTCAATACCGTCACTAAGGATTGTGACTGGCCTGAAAATGCCAAATGTACGTCTTCACCACCAACAACAACAACCCCTTCAACAACTACTCCCTCAACTACAACAACTCCCTCAACAACTACTCCTTCAACAACAACTCCCTCAACAACTACTCCTTCAACAACTACTCCCTCAACAACAACAACAACTCCCTCAACAACAACAACAACTCCAACTACAACTACTCCCTCAACAGCTATCCCCACAACAGAAACTCCAACAACAACTCCTCCCCCAGTAGTAACAGAAGACCCACTTTGTCCATCAGAAACTCCAAAATGCCCATCATGCGATTGTCGTGAAAAAAGGGAGAAACACTACGAATGTGAATTTTACTACCAATGTGATGGATCAAAGTTTGTTCTGCAAAAATGTCCTAACGATTGGCACTTCAACGATGAACTTAAGGTCTGCGACTTTCCGTGCAATGCAGGGTGTAACGGTTCCAGCAGTACTCCACCCACTGGATCTCCACCCACGAGTAATCCACCGCCGTCACCAACTACCATCACACCTTCACCAACTACCATCACACCTTCACCAGCTCCAGGAGCCTGTCCATCAGGACAACCAAATGGAAAATGTCCCAATCCCGCAACCATCGGTGAAGAAGTGTATTTTCCACATCCCAACAGCTGTGGTCATTTCTTCCAATGCTCTAACGGAACTCCTGTCTGCATGCCTTGCCCTGCTGGTCTTCAATGGAATCAAGCCACATCTCGATGCGACTGGGATTATATTGTAAAGTGCCAAATTCCCTGATATGTTAATAAAAAAAGCATACGGATTGGATGTTCATTGAAAAAAAATGTAACTCCGCTGGATGTATATTATGTTGAGACAGTTCATAGAACTACATTTCCAGTCATTATTTATTGTTATTTATATTACTTCGGCTTCCCGGGTTACATTTTTATATTTGACTGATTATATGTGACATTGTATGTGATATAAATAAAATTTCCTTCTTGTTTATGATTTATGGTGTTTCTATTTTGACACACTCCTTTTAGGGGTGACCAAAGTGTTGAGAGTGATTTTCTAAGCTATTTCTGCTATAAACTTGACATTAGCTTCACTAAAACATGAAAAGAAATTAGAAAAAGCCACTGAATCCTTTACAGGCAAGGGCCTCCTACTATCGGTAGGGTTAGCTCAGTTTGTACACACGGGGTGAGCTATTTCCTGTGTGCATGCTCGGATTTGAGCTTTTACTTTAATTGTTAGTTACTGTGTGTAGCTTGTGTTCCATTTTGAGTCTTGAATGAGTGTCCTGTACTTTTTCCCTAATTCATTTCACTTCACTTCACTTTCAGTTTCTAAATTATGTCAACATTTTATTCTAAATCTAAAATTGTGATTTTCCACTCCCTCCTATCCCTTGCTACTCGTGACCATTGCGGTCCTATCACTTCTATGAAGTCCTGAGCCCATCTCTTTCTCGGTCACCCTCTTGTTCTTTTCCCTCTTCTTGGGTCCCAGATCGTGGTGGCATAGAGAGATTACAGTTTTATATTTCAGCTTAATATCTTAGTTTGTTTCCAAGAAATTAATTAAATTTATATTTTTAAAAAAACTTATACATATCCCCTGAACCTGTACCCGAATTTGTTATGTCTCGTAAGAATTATCTGATGCTTCGTTTACAAAATTGCTGACGTATTTATCTTACTTATTAATTTTTAATATTAATGAAAGGTATTTATGAACCAAGGCTAGTAAAATTAACAAATCCCAAATAAACACAATTTGGCCATACTGACAATACGTACAAACTAATGACAAAATAATTGAATCTAATTAGTTAACATTGTAAAAAGAAATAAATTTCCACACCTTTATTGAAACCATTAACATACATAACTTTTATTTATATCTGTTCCGGTGCTAGCTATTTATTTATTTATTTATTTTAATAATCTTCCTCTACATCCAGAGGCTGCCAGTTTGACAAAGAATATCATAACAGCATGCAGTATAAATGTGTTATAGGTTTATCACTAAAGAAGAAGAAGAAGAAGAATAAATCGAATGTTTTGAATACGGATGGTAATTAAGTATTCTTATAGAAAACTTTAAAGCCTGTAAGGCAATTTCTTTAAAGGTGGATGTTGTGACTCCCAGATCTTTAAGTAGAGTGACACACTTCTTAGGGATGGTGCCTCTTGCACCCACCATTATGCCTCGAACTTCGATGTCTTCTAAATTTTATTTTTCCTATAATTTCTTATCAATAATTTTTCTTCTAGAGACAACAGGAAATCAACCCAGGGCATTTTCCTGTGCTCTGTTTCAACTATATCTGATATATTTCTGCCTGGCCATCCTGTATTCATGCATGTAATTGTTTTCCCGTGTACACACTCATTACGACTTTGACGATATGTTTGAAAACGACATTATTTTGCACTTTTCCCGTGGCGAGCATAATAACAAAAATAGAGCCATTTTCAAACCTCATGACGGAGTATGATGAATGACTGCAGGGGGTGTCTGCATATAGAGACCGGAAATTGAAGTGTCTGCAGCTTAGTGGTATTCCACTTCTCTTCGTACAGGTTCATAATAAAATGCCAATTCTCCCTTTCCTTAGTCATGGGCAAATGCTAGGTGACCGATCTATTAGCAAAACCTCCAAAATGACATTTAAAATAACAGCTATAAGACGGTTCTGAAGTAGCTGACCTAGTTGTGTATTATTATTATTATTATTATTATTATTATTATTATTATTATTATTATTATTATTATTATTATTATTATTATTATTATTATTATTATTATTATTATTATTATTATTATTATTGTTATTATTGTTATTGTTATTGTTATTATTATTGTCGGCCGAGGTGGCCTAGGGGTAGCGTGCCCGTTTCTAGATCTGCAGGTCGCGGGATCAAACCCGGCCGCGGTCGAGGGATTTTCCAGGACGTAAAAATCCGGGCACTGAGTCCTCCGGGTGGAACTTTGAGCTGGAGGGCCCGAGTCGTAGATTTACGGCTCGTTAAAGAACCCCAAGTCTAAATTAGAGCCTCTGGACAAAATTTACCGCCCTTTTTACTTTAGTTTCCGGAGGTGGGTTTACGTGGCGATAGGCTTACCACCTGTCCTTCTACCTTCTCTAAGGAAAATAAGCGTAACAAAATTCACTTAGGTAATCAGAACCCAGTCTCCATGGAGCCTGGCGCATGCCGTATGTAAACCGAAATTTAATAAAAATTATGATTATTCGTCAGGATAGCATAAACCAGGGGCCTGCTTTCAAACAAATCATCTTTTTCACGTTCCTTCCTTTCGATAAATTATCCCTAGCTGACTTAATCTCTCCAGGTCCATTTCCTGTAGGCCTACATTCATTCTACAATGTGATTCAAAAGGTTGCGCACAAACTTGAGAGCTTATAGAAAAGTCGAAATACAACTTTAGAACAGGAACTTATGGCCTAGACCAAGGGTTCCCAACTTAAAGAGTTTCGATGGTCAATAGTATCTCCAAGAGTTGATTGGAGGACAACATTTTTTTGTCATGAAATTAAATAAATCGTAAGCAATGAGCTCAAAATAAAGTAAAAATCTATATAATAACTTAGTTTTTAATTTTTACCTTTATAAGGATTTCTAGAAGAAGCCTTATTTTTCGCACTGTGTTATGTACCAATAGGCCTATTTCACATGAAAATTCTGAGTCGCATGTTTTAACTCGGGGCATGAAATTTCAAGTCTGAAGCCAATAGCCAAACCAATAAATATAGTCGCCAGTGTTGTTACATATGGTATGCCTAGGGCATTACAACCTTTGGGCATGATGTAGAGCTTGTCGCGGCAAATAGTAATCACTATTATTGTTATAGAATAACCTTTATACATGTCATGTTTGAGGTCATTTCTCTTCATGCTCGGTGTAATTCTGCGCCTTTCGTATTGAACACTGACTACAGTGCGATGCAAGTGACAACCGAATGAAAAATACTTTAAGTCGGTGTTGCATTCCCATCCTGGACATGGCCTAGAACTCCAGAGTGGCGGCTCACGTGAATTCTCTGCTATTTTTGTTAATAACACTCAGACTTCTTAATTACTGTGATAATCCTGATTCTGAGGCTCAGAAGAGGTGAGGAATATGACTGGATTCATTCCACTACTCAAGATCATTTTGTACTGTTAGAGGTCGCATAGTTACGTAACGAGTAGGCTACGTTTATCTTGAATATGACTTGATAATATTATAGGAGAAATATTCCTGACACTGGGATTTGAACCCAGGACCTTTGGCTATCCGTGCCAATGGCTCTACCAACTGAGCTAAGCCAGAGTTCGCTTCACAGCGCCAGATGGAACCTCTCTCCTTTGACTGATTGTCCTTAATGGTCTAAATTTACCTCACTGACAGACAAGTTATGTCATATGCAGTACTGTGAGGCACGCTAATTAGTGATTTTTGTGACCGGGCTTCCACTGTTATTGTACATTTAACATTCAAGATAGAAATATGCATATGCATTAATGAACAACAGATTATTACCTGTGATAAATAATTGTGAAACGTACAGTAATCAATAAAATGCACCACTGTATTCATTTTAAAATTAAACATTTGAAAGTATAGTTCGCTTCTCCCTTTCCTCAAGTATTAAGATT
Source organism: Ectobius pallidus (assembly GCA_964059195.1). Lineage (NCBI taxonomy): Eukaryota > Metazoa > Arthropoda > Insecta > Blattodea > Ectobiidae > Ectobius > Ectobius pallidus. The sequence goes on from CAXKWD010000008.1 coordinate 142,452,723, forward strand.
TACATGCTTTTAAAAAAATGATCTAATTGAATCGGGATTGAATTGCCGTTTTGGCTCTTCGACTAGTTTTTCTTTAAAGAACCTCTATTTTAAAAATTGAAATTAATTTTCTTCTCTAAGATTCCTTGAGCTAAATTTTTAATTGCAGTCTCAAAATTCAATCTGGATGGTATAAAGATTTCATGTTTCTGAACCAGGATATTTAATATTCTCATTTTCTGTACACACTTCACGGAAATTTAGACGATATGCATACAGTAAAGTTCCGAGTAGAGAAGTAAAGTTTTCACACAGCAGGGTACACTAATAGGGGCTCTGTGCCTACCTTCAGGTGGAATTAAATTCACAATATGGGGTTAAACCGAGATAAGCAGCAGAGTTAAAAAGATTTTAATTAAGCTGGTACAGGGGAAAGTTTGTCAGACTTAGCTATATAATTATCCAGCAAAGAAATTAGTTCTCCTTTAGTCCTGCATAACCTAGCAATCTGCAATTTGGTGAACAGTTTTGTTGTTGAGCCTGTAAATGAAGGTAAGAATTAGGGGAGGTTTAGAGAAACCCTCATCGCCCTCTGAAAGAGAAGGGGGAGGGAAAGCAAGTTAGATAAGAGAAATGGACGTGAGGTGTAGATTAGTGATGGTAGGTTTTATATATATATATATATATATATATATATTTCAGCTGTATTTCTACTCCTTTTAGCTACAAGGCCATATCAGGAGTTTTCTACTGTTAGTGTATTTTATGGAGTAAATTTCAACTGATATTAATTTAAATGGATACGATAACGGATGAAATGGTGAGGATGGTTCATGGTATGTAAATATTCAATTCGGCATTTGCCTTTACGACTGGGGAAACCATGACAAAAAACCATGTCAAATTGGCCGGCCACGGGATTTGAACCTGCGAATCCAAGTCGTTACCATCTCGGCAATCTCGCTCGGTTAATGGGAGTTCTCGAATGAAAAATCAAAATTAGTCTTTAAAAAATCGGAATTATTCTTTAAAAATCAGAATTATTCTTAAAAGTTATCGAAATATCCAGGATAGTATGAAAAGTATTACAATGATCATTCGAGTGATTTAATGCTGCGAGACGTGGGGACGAGTTCGCGTAGTCTATGTTATTATTATTATTGAATTTCCAAAAGTACAGAACCCTATTTTACCAGCTGGCATACCTAGGTATATACAGAATATACAATACACTACATATACCGGTACATATTTTGCAAATACACTAATCATGAAATTTGAAAAAAAAAGTTATAACTTTGCTTATTTAAGAAAAGACGATAGATCGGTGAGTAAATTCAAAATTTAAAAAAATTAAAAATAATATAACTGATAGCGATCATGCGTAAATAATGGACAATGAAATACGATATGCCTAACAGACTGACTTTCCTCTTTACATGTACAATTTGCAGAGTTAGACATTTTAAATCTTCAAAGATTTGTTTTTCTCATGTGTTCATGATAGAATAATATTATGACTAATTCTTAACAGGACATGGGAAATCTGGTGAATACTTACATTGGGTATATATAAGCAGGCTTGAAAACTTAGTGCCCGAAACCACAGAGGGAGTTGATTCCGGTTACCAACAACCTGAGTATAGGGGGTGGAGGGTGATTGCGTAGGCTGATAAGACAGTCATTGATAGTAGTACCGAGAAGTGAATGCTCTCGTAGTACGGTGCCTCTCAAATTGGTCAACAGTGTACCTTGTCATTGTGCGTGTTTATAAATGTATAATATGTGTTCGGCATGCCGAAAGTAAAGTGTTCTAAAACGCAAACATATATTGAAACATTTGGGAGGGACTATTATACACAAATAGGAGAAAGTGTCGTTTTGCATGCTTGTAATGTGAGTTTAGATAATGAGAAGTTATTTTGTGGTCTTCCTATATCTGTATTGCGGTTTGTTTACTATCACGTGAACTAGCATATGGTAGAGTAGGATTATCTCCACAAAGTCTCTGGGTTTTTACGTATATACCTTAGGAGCGAGTCTCACCGTTCGTAGAGCTCCCTCCTAGGGGAGGTAGCTGCACTCTGATTGGCTATCCCACTCCACGTGTTGTCTGTCTCTGTCTCTGCGGCATTATCCCTCCACTCAACTATTACAGCAGCATGATCTTTACTCTCTGCTTAGCAGTGGCTCACTGATCTTACGCGCAGCGAATCCGCGCTTCTTGATATCGAGACGTAACGAGAAGCTCGCTGGCTGGGTTAGTCTTCAAGGCCAGAGACGTTGTGGGAGTAATCCTACTCTAGCTAGGGCATACGCCGAGCAAAGTCTGTACAGTACGGTTGCTGTTAACATATTCGATCGGGCACTAAGTTTTAAAGCCTGTATATAAGCTTTCTGTGAGCAAACTGAGATAGGGGAATAATGTATAATTTTAAATCTTTTATATTAATAAATACAGTAACATTAACACGATATGATTAGTAAACTAGTAACAGTGACTCTCAGTCAGCCCTTAAATCTATAAATAATAAATTTAATTTGAATCCGTTAGCGGTATCAATTAAAACAAGCCTACGGACATACAAAAAACATATTTGTTTAACACGGGCTAAAGGACATAATGGACAATCTGGCAATGAGAGAGCGGATGAATTAGCAAAAATTGCAGCTACCTCTGATTTAGATATAAGTTACAGATTGTGCCACTTTTCGCATGTTAAAATACGCATTAAAGAGCACATTCTGGTTAAATGGAACAACAACTGGCTCAGTACCACAAAAGGATTCGTTACTAGGGATACTTTCTTTCCGACGGTTGAAGTACATCTTAGAAGTGTTGTTCAATCTGGCTTTATAGTGACCCGATTTCTGTCTGGACATGGGAATTTTGGCTCCTATTTCGAAAGATTCAAAGTGATACCTGTGTATATATGGCGAACAACAAACTGTCGAACATCTTTTATTTGAGTGTCCAGTGTTTGAAAAGAGAAAAACACGTTTTAATAGGACATCTAGATTATTGAAAACTTCTCTACACTAAACCGTTATTTCATATATTCCTAGGAAAATGCTGTTCTAGACAATTTTATTATTTTCTTTCTCATGTATATAATCGATTATAGTTTTTTGGACGACGTAACTAATTAGTGGTACTCACGAATTTTGTTGCCGTGGATCGTAATTTTACATTCCCGCACGCAATCTTGTTGGTATGGAAACAAAACAAATTTTCGTGCGGTAAAAATTACAAAAAGCACAAATGCAGTAAGTAAAATCATCATAATACAACCTTTATGGAAGACCGTAACCAAGGCCCCCTAGTTCGTGGCGATTTTAACAGGACAAATATTCGGTGCCCATAACAACAAACACATGCGAATCAGTTTCTGAAATATAACATCCATCTTCAATAGTGTATATAAGTTACATAATATTTTCAACTAGTATCTCAATTAATATAAATAAATTGATATAAATAATCATCGTGCAAAAAAATAGCATGCAATACTCGTGCCGTAAGCGCATAACGAATCTGGGAAATTGAAAAAACTCTTTCCTCGATCCGTATGCACCGCTTGTATCGCAATATACTATAATGTTACCAGGGTGATTGGGTGTAGTGCTCAGCACAACTAGTTATAGAACGGAATGGTATATCATAGCCAAATAGAGAAAGATAAATATGTAAATTACAAATTAAATTTGTTAAACTATAACCCTAATGTACCTTCGGGTAAAATAGGGTTCATAAAACTGAATATTCATTAAATAAATAATAGTAAACTAGTAGCAAGGAGTTTCAATCTAAAATATAAAGCAGCTAGATTTGCTAATAATTTGAATGTAAAAGTCCTCTGAAGCAAAGCCCAGCTATCACAGACTCACAAAGATATATTCACACACACACATTTTTTCTGAAAATTGTATTTTTGCTTTCAAAGGACTTCAAAACGAGTCTTTCTTATGAAAACTCCACATCGCATTTCATGGTCGAATGCAACATTCCCTCTACCTACATTAACTAATGGTACGGGTAGGTAAATAAAAAAAATTAAAGCTCCTAATTTGTGAAATTCTACAAGGAGAGGATTTGTCACCCCTAATTACAGACTTTGACCTTTTGAGTTCGTAGAAAGCTTCCCCTTGTGTGTTACACATGCTGTATCTCTGGAAGTTAATAATTTTCGCTTGTTACTTCTCAGAAATAACTTGTTCCCTTAGTACTTATACGCCTATATTTATAGTTCTTTACTGGGAACTTGTGAACTGAAGCGTAATATCTTAGCTTTGAAATAGAGCTGATTCTACGTAATTCAATTTTCCTCTTTAGTACGTCACTGATCTCATCTTGCTTTTCATTTCTTTGTGCAACCTGTTCTTTATAGCTTCAATTTATACAGTTTTCTGAGAAACGTAATAGTCAAAGTTCGGATGTTCGTGTTACATCCATTAATTCCTCATCAAAACATCTTAATTATTTATGTTATTTATTCATCAATATTACAAAATTATTAAAAAAATCACATGTTTTATTTTTAAAAAAGAAGAAGAATGAAAGAATGAAAACGAAAAGAAAACAAAAACACAACAAAACTTACAATATTAATAAATTTCATTTTCCAATGAGGGTCAGACGCATAAGCTTAGTAAAAACACTACACTACACTGAGGGTATAAGGTGGACATTTTCCATTATGTTATTGGGTCAATTTTCATTCAGATAATTAACAATATAATAAAAGTAGAAGATTGCTGAAAATAAATAAGCCATCCACTGTTTGTAGAAACTCAGACTTGCCTAGTGAACAATAACGCTTTCCAACGGGTTGAAACAACTCAATACGTACTCTGCCATATGGTCATTTATTTTAAGTTATATAAGAATGTAAAGTTATGCCCATGCATAGGGTAAAGAAAGTTACGTGAGTGCATTAATCAGACTTTATTTGGGTTGTGTATCCTTCAGGGATGCGATGCGATGTGGCAACGGCAGTCTCTTCATTTTTACAACCAATTTACATGAAGAGAATGCATACATAATATATTACAACCTATTTAGAGGCAAAACCTTTATTTCCGTAGAGAAAGTTAAGTGTTTCACATCTTTTTTTTTCTTTTGATTTGAGCATTGGCGTCAAAAGAGTAATAAATAATAAACATATGTGGTTTATGATGAGTCTATTTTAAGACAAGACAAGGGCGGAAAAACACATGCATAATATTAAAGGATTACTTAATATAGCGTAATATTGGCACCGGTCCCGCTTCCTATTGCGTAACATCAAGTGGAGACGTCCCAAGAAAGAACGCTTTTAATAGTAAGTAAACATTGTTAAAACAACCTTTAGCTCGGTCAATAATCTTAAATAAAACCAACCAAATACCGGTATTGGTTTCACCTTGATATTCCATATTGAGTCTTCGCCATTAATACTTTTTTGACGCGCCCTGAATGCAAAAATACAATTTTCGACAAAAAAAAAAATATATCTATGTACTGGTGCATGTACATTGTAATATTAGAAGTTAAGTACACGACCATAATACCAGAAATAACACAGCATTGAATTTACCAGAATTTAGACTCAGTAAATAAGTTAATTCTCATTTACATTTAGGTCCAAAGTTTTAAAAAATAGTTATAGCAACTATAAATTCTCAAACACGCTTTTTAAATGGTTATTTTCTTGTCTTCTGTCCAGAAATCTAAAAATAAAACTTTCTTTGTTGAATTAAATGGCTGTGAGACGTGGTCGCTTACTCTTCGGGAAGAACATAATCTGAGAGTGTTCGAAAACATGGGGCTTAGGAAAATATTCGGACCTCAGAAAGATGAGATTACACATCAAATGCAATTCAGTTCTCATGACATCAATATTGTATGCAGTGTTCACATAAGGCTTTGGCAGTTAGGTTTTACTGGACTTTGACAAATAATATTATAATTAGAGAGACTATCGATATAATTCGTTTTTGTAAATAAATATCGAGTGCGATGCATCAAATAGCTTTCTCTACCCTGGGCATGGACAATATAATTTTCTCACATCGCATTTTCATTTAGAATAAAATCAGGTAAACTGATGTAACAAAGTGCCAGTATGTTTTTGTTTAATCACTTAATTAGTTATGACTGCAATTATGATAAGCAGAATATGTTTTTTTTTTAAATTGATTTCCAAGTTAAGCTCCAGATTTATTCATTAAGCAGGGCTTACCGAAGAAGAAAGGTCTACCATCTCGGCCACCTGGGTCCTTTTAACGGTCTAGTTGGATAAGCGCATGTAAATCAATAGTGTTTTTTGTCAAAGCTACCTGTATTTTAATTTCCAAGGCCTTATAAGATCACAGTAGATAAGTAGATCAGTTGTCAAGATAACTGATTTTCATTTTTTTTATAAATTCTTTCGAATACGTATATTACCATAAAATAGGCACTAAATTGAGCATTACTCCGAAACAGGTCAACCGATTTTATCCATTATGAATAGACGTCTTTCCATGGGCATTATAAATGTGTATACCAAGTTTCATAAAAATCCGGTAAAGCGTGTTTGAGTTACCGCGTCTTTAAAATATACACTAAATTGGGGTTTACTCCGGTGCCGGTCTACCGATTTGGTCCAATATCAGTAGACGTCTTTCCACGTACATTATAAATGGGTATTCAAAATTTCAGGAAAATCCAATAAAGCATATTTGAGTTATCGCGACTTATTAACATAAAAAAACTAAATTGGGCATTATTCCGGTACTGGCCAACCGATTTGGTCCAATATCAATAAACGTCTTCCCATGGACATTATAAATGCGTATACGAAGTTTCATAAATATCCGATAAAGCGTATTTGAGTTATTGCGCCTTTAAAGTAGACACTAAATTGGGTTTTACTCCGGTACCGGTCAACAGATTAGGTTCAAATTCAATAGGACAATTCTCATGGACGTCATAAATGGGTATACCAAGTTTCATGGAAATCCGATACAATCTATTAAAATAGGCACTAAATTGGGCATTACTCCGGTACCGGTGAACCGATTTGGTTCAATATCAATAGGGTTCTTCCCATTGACATTATAAATGTGTTTTCGAAGTTTCATGAAAATCCGAAATAGCTTATTTGAGTTATGGCGCGTGCAGGCACACGGACGGACAGACAGACGGACAGACATTTTTCGTCCCCACACACAATCTCGTCAAGTACCATACTGGCACTTAATAAAAGGGTGTTGTGGGGAGAGAGTTTTCAGTTGTCTTAGCCTGAGTTTATGCCAACGATGGGTAGTGAGTATGCTAGGCCTATATCAGAAGTTTGTAAAAATATTCCGTCCGCTGATACATTATTCATCGTTGTAGGCTTTGTATTAATTGAGAAATAGAGATGTTTATTGTAAGCAATTAAAAAGAGACAAAAATAGTATGGAACATTTTTAGCCTTATGTGTGCAGCAAATTATTGTGTCCCAAATTTTGGGAAGAATGTGTGAAAATAATATTCATTTTCTTTTGATTTTAGCCCCGAAATGGTTGTATGGCAACATGAAAGTGGGAAATAGAGAATCCCGTAAAGACAGTAAAATGATATGTTACGAGAATTTCTTATTTTTTCTTCTTCTTCTTCTTCTTTCTTATTTCAACCTTTACCAGGCATAGTGTGCAGAAGCAATGGGTTGCAAAATTCTAAGTTCTGTACGAGTAACATAAAGCTATAGTCTATCTAGCATTTTATTAGGAAATAGGCCACTTTTGAGAGTGAGAGGTCGTTCATCTTCTCTTCAAACTCTAGATATCTAAGGACATGCATTTTGAAAATCGTAACTCCTCCATAAGTTAATTTTGAATTACAAATTACAAAACCCGGGTGACGCCGGGCCTCTTGAACTAATTATCAAGTGTCAGTAGGGCACTTAATGAGATTTTACGGTGGACGGGAAATGTCTGTCCGATCGTCTGTTCGTCCGGTATCTCGAATACGCTTTATCGGATTTTCATGAAACTTGGTATAGCCTATGCATTTATAACGTCCATGGGACGAAGCCTCATTGATTTTGGACCAAATTCAATTCAGTTCTCATGATAACAATATTGTTTACAGTGTTCATATAGGCCTACGGCTTTGGATCCACTTTGACAGAAAACACATTCCTTCACGTATGCTTGTCAAACTTTTGACTTTTTTTTCCGTAAGCCGTGCTTAATGAATCGATCTGGAGCTTAACTCGGATATCGATTAGAAAAATTACTTCTTTTCCGCATATCGTTATTGCTATCACTATTAATTTTTAAAAAGCATGACATATAAAGTAAAGAATACAAAACTTAATCTAGGATCTTTTTCTTTCTTTCTTTCTTTCTCGCAGTTTTACCTTTCCCTTTTAGGATTTAAGCGACCCAAGCCGCCCGGGCCTTACAGGGCCGCGACCTGTCGGGAGAGGCATTATCTATGGATCACATACATACTTTTTTGACCAGACAAGGACATGGAGGGCCTCCCCGGATGAGTGATCAGCCCAATGCCGCCACCTCCGATACAACACGAACACATAGGACGATACACACCATTCACACACCCACTCACTTCCGAACAAGGCGAGGATGGAAAGAAGATGATAATGACGGCCAGATAATATCTGGAGACCACAAGGGCTATTTGTCTCACAGGTGAGGAAAAACCCCGGAAAGAACCTCACCTAGGTAACTTGTCCCGACCAGGAATCGAACCCGGGCCCGCTGCGTGAGAGGATAATCTAGGAGTTATGAATATAAAATGCAAGTTTTTTTAGATATTGGCCGGTTAACTCCACCTGGCACTATCAGTTTACCTGATTTATTAAGTGCCAGTATGGTACTTTATGAGATTGTGTGGTGGACGAAAAAATGTCTGTCCGTCTGTCTGTCCGTCTGTCCGTGTGTCTGTACGCACCATAACTCAAATACGCTTTTTCGGATTTTCATGAAACTTGGAAAACACATTTATAATGTCCATGGGAAGAACCCTATTGATATTGAACCAAATCGGTTCACCGGTACCGGAGTAATGCCCAATTTAGTGCCTATTTTAATAGATTATGGCGCCTTTCTAATAGAAAGGCGCCATCACTCAAATACGCTGTATCGGATTTCCATGAAACTTGGTATACCCATTTATGACGTCCATGAGAAGTGCCCTATTGAATTTGAACCTAATCTGTTGACCGGTACCGGAGTAAAACCCAATTTAGTGTCTACTTTAAAGGCGCAATAACTCAAATACGCTTTATCGGATATTTATGAAACTTCGTATACGCATTTATAATGTCCATGGGAAGACGTTTATTGATATTGGACCAAATCGGTTGGCCAGTACCGGAATAATGCCCAATTTAGTGTTTTTGTGTTAATATATAAGAAGTCGCGATAACTCAAATATGCTTTATTGGATTTTCCTGAAATTTTGTATACCCATTTATAATGTACGTGGAAAGACGTCTACTGATATTGGACCAAATCGGTAGACCGGTACCGGAGCAAAACCCAATTTAGTGTATATTTTAAAGAAGCGGTAACTCAAATACGCTTTACCGGATTTTTATGAAACTTGGTATACACATTTATAATGTCCGTGGAAAGACGTCTATTCATAATGGATAAAATCGGTCGACCTGTTTCGGAGTAATGCTCAATTTAGTGCCTATTTTATGGTAATATACGTATTCGAAAGAATTTATTTAAAAAAATGAAAATCAATTATCTTGACAACATAGCCTATTGTTTTACTGTAATCTTATAAGGCCTTGGAAATTAAAATACAGGTAGCTATGACAAAAAACATATTGATTTACATGCGCTTATCCAACTAGACCGTTAAAATGACCCAGGTGGCCGAGATGGTAGACCTTTCTTCTTCCGTAAGCCCTGCTTAATGAATAAATCTGGAGCTTAACTTGGAAATCAATTTAAAAAAATATATATATTCTGCATATCATAATTGCAGTCATAACTGATTAAACAAAAACATACTGGCACTTTTTTACATCAGTTTACCTGATTTTATTTGCAAATGTAATTGTACTTCGAATACCTGGCAAAGCTTTCTTTAATCCTAAGGGATATTGTATTTGCTGTATATCCCCGGGATATAATTAAGTACATCCCATTAATTAGTCCCCTTAATTAGTTCGGCTGTTAAACATTTAAACAGTCAAGCACAACAAAATACCGTACGTTATTGGCAGAGGAAGTTCAGCGTCCGACAACACATGTTTAAAGGTCAAGTTTTTACAAGTTTCTAGTGTAGAAGTAGACATGATCTGCTTTTTATGGAGACAACTTGAATGCAATATAAAATTCCAGTAGCCGGATGACTCCTATTCTCCTTGCTTGCGATTCTAATGACTAAGACGGAGAGCATATTCATGCAAAAAGGAGATAAATACACTCTCGCAAGTAAATTCTGTCGATATAATTTTATCGAAACCGTTCAATTTTCCTTTTCACTGCTATTGACGTACAAATACGTCGCATCAAAACATTGTTTGAAGCAGAGATACAGGGTGTTAATGAGTATCACCGAAATATTTTACCAGTGTATACAGGGGACAATAGACAAGCAACTTTTATTAGGATTTTTTTGCTCTATGGATTCAATTTTTCCTGTTACAGCATGCAATTTTCCAGGGCATGGCCTCCACTGACTTATAACATAAAAAATGCAAAACAAAGGAACTTCGTTGTTAACACTGTAGTCAGTGGTTATGAATAAAAGAAAACACTAATGCAGTGGCGACCAGTCTTGCGATTAGTCTGTCAGTTTTGCAGATTTTGGAAACACTAAATTGTGATATAGCTGTTGACGAATTATAAGAGTCAGGTTTTTACCGATCACTATGAAGCCATGAAGTCAATTTAATGAACATTTTAACCCTATTTCCCGTAATTATTTATTTATGAGCACCAAATTATAATGACTTTAATGCCCTGTAGCATACACATTTTACGTCGTAGAGCAAAAATCTCCTAATAAAAGTTGCTTGTCTTAAGTCCCCTGTATATATAGGTAGAATATTTCGGTGTTATTTATTAACACCCTGTATAAGTTTAATGTACAGTAATGCTCTATGTAAAATATACGGATCTTTATGCATAATTATGCTACGATTAATATTCATGGAAACCAACGGAAAAAAATATTTTTCTCAATGATTTCAAACGTAGAACTCAATGATGTTTTCACTTGAAAACTTGATGTTGGAAACATACAAATTCTGCTCTGGAAGGGTCAAACAATGACCTGCTTTTATTTGCTTGGTATTAGGGTTGAACACGATAGTTAAAATATCGTTGTTCACTATCAATATTCACATCGGAGGTAACCATCGATGTGATGATAATATCGACCAAAACATCGTTATATTTTGACGGAAACCATCAATGTGTATATTTTTTTTAATGTAATGGTTTCAGAAAATTAGGCAAGATTCATAAATAAACTGAAATATTTCCATATAAACTATGGACATAAAGAAAATCGATGTTTCGGCAAACTATGCTGCTGTAAATAAAATTATATCTTAGAACCAAGGTAGGCTCATTAATCTTATTTTAGGTATAAAAACACCGATGTCGGGGAGAAACATCGATGTAGCAAAAACATCAGTTGTTTTCTATCTATGTAGAAAACATCGATCATCGACATGAAAATCATCGGCCATCGATGCTCAACCCTTCATGGTAGTAATTGTTACAATCTTCTCATTAAAATGAAACTGTAGACTCGAGAATAAATTTCAAAATAGCCTACTGCTAATTTTCAATATTTTTACTGGTATGTTGCATGTCAATTTTAAGTTTTTTTTCACATGCCTAACGTCTGGTCTTTGCCACCGACATTTATAAACGAACACCTCAAGAAATGTACAAAAGCAGAGACTTAAGAATAATAGAGTAATGCTTTGTTGTAAAGCGTGAAGATTTTTATCCACGTGTTATGTTAATCGTTCATGGAAACCAGCTAAAGAAACATTACTTTTATAAAAAAAATTATTTTAAGTATCAAGGGATGATTAATTGGTCTTTTTTATTTGTGTCATTCTTAAATATTTTAGGTCGTAAATGCAGTTTTTAATTTGCACTTTTTCTCTATTTTTGGTTGTTAAGTGCATTTCCTTACTTATCACCAGTGAACAAATTCAGCTCTGAGTCTGAAAGGGCTAATTACCAGGCGATTTTGTCGAATTATTAACTTCCATGAATCGTGCCATGTTCCGTGTTAGAAAGGTATATTTGTTCTGTTATCTTTAACTTTAAGAACTTTAAGAAACATTAATTCCCTCAAGCTAAGATTATGCCTACATCAGAAGACATGATGTTGATAGTTTGTGTTTGAAGATTAAATTCAAGCAAAACAATAACAAAATGTTAAAAACCTATGATAAAATAGTATGTACCTATATGCCCATAATTTTAACTTGGAAATATTTCGGTAGGGGTTTCAACCCCCTGAACCCCCCAATACCGTACGCCCATATTTCTTACTTAGTTAATACTTTGCCTTACTGTGATATGACGACATATTAAATGAATGGACAGTCGATGAATCAATTCCGTGAATCGATTCGAGTTTCCAATTATACCACAAGAGAAAGGATCTTCCTTATGTACTTCAATATATGTGGATACAAATCTGAAAATAACGGTAAGTTTATTATTATCATTATTATTATTATTATTATTATTATTACTACTACTACTACTACTACTACTACTACTACTACTACTACTACTACTACTACTACTAATATTATTATATTTTTTTTGGAATGTATTACCTTTTCATTTATATTTCAGGCTATATAAGTGATCATATTCTTCCTGATGTACCCACCACTTCAATATGTGTGGATAAAAATACATCTGAAAGTAATGGTAAGTTTATTATTAATATTATTACTATTACTATTATTATTTAGAATTTAATTACCTTTTCATTCGTGAATTTCTGCACATATAAGAGGCCACATTCAACCCGGTGTCCCGAAAGTAGTAAGGGTGGGCGTTTAATCCAAAATGGCCGCCACCCGACCCCGCCCCGGCGTCGCGACGTCGCCCCCCTTGAAACATGTCACGACATGCACCAACGCGAGGTTCTTTGCTCCATGACGTCATAGGAATTTTTCAAACAAAAGGATACGGTCTTATGCGTTATTGTATTCCCTGGTTCATACCTACAGTGCAATGCAGGTAACGTAGGAATGAAACGATATGTAATGTTTACACATAGTTATAATAATAAGCTATTGCATCTTTCCGTATTCTGTTAACAAGTGACTCGCACACAAATACGTCTGTCTGGGAATATGATTGTATAAACAGATTTTCTCATGTATCCTAATGGCTAAAACATGTCGTTATAAGGGTCGCATTCCAAACATATCTTATCTCTCTTTTTTTTTCTTAGGGGAGAGAGAATTTTAAAGGTGTGACGTCTAAGCACTATACATAACATCCTGACTAAGAGGAAAAGAATTCCTTTCAACAGCTTATCTTTTTTGCGAAACAACAAAAAACACGGAAGTGTAGCCCTGGAATGTATCCCTTGGCTTGTTTAGAGATAAAAATATATGATACAATCTTTTCTCTTGGGGGAGAGAGAATTTTAAAGGTGTGACGTCATTAATGTAAGTGTTTCAGTTTTCTGTATAAATACAGGTTTCAGTACATTCCTAAGGTAAGTTGACTAGATAGTACAACATGGCGCAAGGACGCATGAATACCATATTATTTCCCACCTCTCCCTAGGTATGAAAAGATAAAATAGGTTTATACTTACATAAGCAATTCTTCTTCCTTTCAGCATCCTTTCTTCTTCCAGATGAACACTCTTACTATTACTATCGACTAAGTGAAATGACTTTTGTAAGGAATAGGAATCGGTTAAGGTTATAGTTTCATTTCAGAACGTCACAACCTTATTATTATTATTATTATTATTATTATTGTCAATAAGGTTGTCACGCTCCTATGAAATAAAGTGTATAAACAAATGGCTTCAGAGTAATAGAGCTGGATGATTTATTTCATCTGTAACCATGTCTAATAAAGACAGAATTTCACAACTTGCAGGAACACTTTGTTTGTTGTTTATATAGTTAAACACTTCGCTTTGCGTTAGTACAAACTTATTCATAATGTCATTTATTATGATAGAATTCATAACGAGGTAAGTAATGTCATCATTACGTAAAACAATACGAGCACTATCGTATTGCATCACACATTCTTTCAAGTCTTTACGTGTCTGTAATTTGAAAGAGTCTTCTTTAAACAGATAATGTTTAGAATAACACATATTTTCACACATTTTAGGTAAATGTAACAAGAACGAAGAGAGGAGGTAGGGCGACAAAATAACACAAGCACTTTTAGAAGTTCCAATCTCCGCACATCCAGTGTAATTCACAATGGAGTAGAATCCGAAACTGATGTATCGGTCCTTTCTGTTGTTGAGGAAATAGGTTCTGCGGGCTAGCACTGTAGGAGCAACTCTTGGGAGTGTTGCCGACACAGCTTCCTTCACAACCTTGTCGATCACCATCTTCTTCTGTTTCTTTACAGATCCTGATGACGAAACCTGAAACACATAAAACAATACTCGTAAGAAATCTAATTTTATACAGAGTCTGATGATGAAAACTGAAAACAAAACAATCAAATAAACAAACAAACAATACAATACAAGCATATGAGTAATGAATATACATACCTTTTTACATTTGCTGGTTTTGCTCTTGCCAGTAGTAGTAGTCTCTGATGATGAAGACATCACGATAGAACTAGGAGGACCTCTCGTTCCAGACACTGCAACGAAACTGAGCTAGTCCGATGAAATCGAGCTGCTTTATATCTTTTCGTTCTGAAATCAGAAAGTAAGAGTTTTAACTTGAGCGCAACCTACTTTTCCAAGCTAACAATAAATCCATGTAGATAGATACTTACAATGCACATGTCCTGGAAAACATCTCTGACCTCCAACTTTCCTCGTTCCACAGAGAGTTCCAAGGAATTTGTGGAAGATGCGGACGACCTCTATGTCTGGAGACGTAGTAAACATGTTTACATACTCCTGCATCGTCCAGCCATTATTCATGAAGTATGTGAACAAACAGGCATAATGTCCACATACTGCCGTTGTCGGTCCCTGGAGTCTTTGAGTGTTGTACAGCCATTGTATAGAGTTTTGTTTTATAAATTTTGTTATCCCAGGAATGATGGGTGGTAGGCCAAAAGAATCAAAGTAATAGGCAAAATTCTGATTTTTGAAAAGCACGGCAACCCAATGAGAACCAGGCGAAGAATGAGGATCAAAGTTAATGACATAAATCTTAGGTTTATGCGTTACAACAGATGGTAACATATCGCTAGGGTAAACCCCACCGAATGTTTCTACGTGACGTAAAGCATAGTTTATTTGGTTACTATTCATTATTCTAAAAATCTGTAATCACTCTTCTATCTTTAGTGATCTCGATAGAGTTGTCGTATTCGGAGTAGAGGATACAAGTGATGGCTTGTTCTAAAGCCTTATCGAACTTTGCTTCTATTCTAATGTTTCCACTACAGGGCAAACTTCTATGACCATGCGATGCCGAAACATCAGGCGTAAGATCATACATCAGTGTGAAATACCCATTTATATACATGTCGTGAGTGATTAACATCCCGCTATTGCTATGATGGATCCCCGAACCTTTAAAAAGTGTATCGTAAGCTAGAGTAGTAGTCTTCTCATGATCTGTGGAAATGTGTAATCCTTCTGATGGAATCTGTTGTCCATTAACGTACAAAGCAAAAGAACTCAAAGCAAAATGTCGAAACTCGTAGGGATTGGACTCCACTGTGCCGGAGAAAGAAGAATTTTTCACCATGGAGAAGAGAAGACGCTTAGGTAGAGTACCAATGTATGCATTATCTATAGAAATGGAGCTTGCTCCCGAACTAAACGTAAATGTTTTCAAATCCACTCTTGTGATAGGATAGTGAGCATTATGACCTTTCTCTAGAGTTTTGATGTGTGCTAGTAGAATGCTGGGCGAAGCTTTAATTTTCCTCACGTACAGACCTGCATCGAGAAACTTAAAGAAGACTTTTGAATTGTCGTTTTCACCCAAGAGATAAAACTCTCTCTTTGCTTTCGTAAGTCTTATATGCATGTTTACTCCAGGCAGTAAAAGTTTAGACAGATTGAAAATATCACCGTGTAGTTTACCTATCATGACTAATACTTTAGAATTCTTAGACTTGTTGTACCTTTCGGTCCAACCGTCGTTTTTAACATTAGGTCCCAACGTTCCGTTTAATGCCAGCAATTCTTTAGGTTCTGTCAAACCTTCGATAGCTTTATCGGCATACCAGAAACCGTTTGTCAGATGAGTTTTAGAAGCATCCTCACCGTATGCAAACAATGTTTCAAGGTAAGACCTGTAATTGTACAAGTCCTCCGAAGGGGTGATTGATGTCCCGTTCAAGGAAACGCTGAGATGACTGAAAAGTGAATGAAGCAAGTTGTTTACTCCTGTAACCTTATCGCCTTCACCTATATCTGCCCCGTCGCTTTTAACGAATTTTCCCTCCACCATGAGTTGTACATTTAAATCTGTATAATGTTCGCTGTCTGCAGCAACCACGAATTCGAGAACGCTCTGTTCCACAGGAGTAATAGCTTTACATAATGTAGTAACATTTCCCACCACCGATGTTTGAATAGGGCTCCTCTCGAAAAGGTCGAACTCTGACTTTGTCACGGCGAACATCTCTACACGACTGACTACTTTCTCCTCTTTACATCGCTAAATATATCTCGCATCTTAGGAGACGCCCTTTTTCTCTTTCTACCCCTACCCTTCATTTTATTCACGAGTTTCTGAGTTGATTCGTTTACTCTATTAGCAATAATATCTTTTACCTTATCACCTTCCTTTCTACTAGCTATATCGGTTAAAATATTTGCTCCTGCCGAAAGAGTTTCACGACCTACCGCTTTAGCACCCGAAAAGAGAATTGGTTTTATCATTCTAAATAATCCTCCCAAGAAACTACCTATTCCACTACCGTGTTGAACATAGGGGCTGCCGCTGTAGAATGGGCCAACATTGCCTAGACGCCCTCCCGACTGATTCACGTAGTATGCTGTAAGGTGGTCCATCGCAAACTAACTCATAACACCATCTGCCTTCTCTTTTTAAAATGTAAAACGAGCATCGTAGGTTTAGTGCTATCCGTTATGTTAGCTAGTTCTCCTAGTTTTGTTGTCATTTCTATACCTATCACCTGAAATTCGGAAGATTCGACAGGAACATAATAAACTTCAGGAAAGACATGAGTTGCTGTATTTAAAGGAAACTGAATAATTCTAAGACATTTAACGTACGCATCTCCTACAAGTTGCGGTTTTATTATATTACAGTATATAAAAACAAGTTCTTTCCTATTTAGATTTGTTTTCACAGATTTCGATTCCGATGTTTCATTTGGTGTCGAAGCTTTCGTTTCCGATACATTCCCTTGAGAGTAACTAATTTCGCACAAGCCCACATCCCAATGATTCCTCTCCAGCTTTATGATCTGTGCCAGCTGCACCTGGAAACTAGCAAGGGTGTTACTAGGAAATGATTTGTACGATGCATCGCTCAGGAGAGTAACGTAAAATTCTTCTTCTCCCATTACGCTAAATCCTTAGCTTTAACCCAGGAATCAAACTCAGGACCGTAACCTCTCCAGCGAACGAGATGTTCGGTACTACCCCTTACTTTACGACTGCGTAGAATTTTATCTATCTTGTAAACAGTGTCTTTCCCAATAGTTACTGGTGTGAGCTCATAACTGTAAAACTGTCCGAAAATAGGACTGGCCTTGAGATCTTCTAGTTCATATACAGGTTGAGGAGAATGTTTAATGACCTTGACGATTCTGAATATTTCTGTAGAATAGTTTTGCTCGAAACCTTTAGCGAATTTCATTTTCTCTCTACCTATTCTTACCGTTTGCCCTACCGAAAACTTTACAGGTCTCGGTTTCACACGACTTTGTTTCCTTGTCATACGTTTCCATATTTTCAAAACATCTTTATCGCTAACCATATTAGGGGCCATTCCTGTTGTATTGTGTACGCTATCGTTATATCCCTTCACAAACTTATCCAACACGTCGAGATACTTGTAACTGTTCTTGAAAGTAAAATATTTGTACATTTTAGTTTTTAGAGTCCTATTAAACCTTTCCACGACTGAACATTTAACATCGGGATTCCTACACACTTGAAACTCGATATTCTCTTTCCTTAACAAGTCTTGAAAAGATTTGTTTAGAAATTCTTTACCCCTATCGGTTCTTACAGCGACAGGATTCCTAGCGGACTTCTCCAACACCTGTTTAAATCCCTCTGTCACATCCTTACCTCTTTTAGATTTTAAAGGTACAACCCATACGTATTTGGAAAACACATCGATAACAACAAGTAAATATCTTGCGTTGTCATTATGTTGTGCAATGCTTTGTACATCGGCTAGATCAAGTTCAAACACGTCGTAAAGGTTATTTACAGAATACGGATTCCTAGGAAACTTTCTCCTGATTGGTTTATGTAAGGAGTAAACATCCTGCTCAACTAACCATTCCTCGATATTTTTATCTGTAATGCTAGAAGCTTGTGAAAGTTTAGCAAGAGTGGAAAACCCGTAGATGCCTCAGGGTCGTAATACAACTTGTGTAATGTTTCATTCATCATCTCCGTTGTTTATAGGTACTCCACCTAAGCTCTCTCGTTGGAAACAATTTTGCAATGACTTGTTTGTATTTAACTGTTTTAGCGGTTTTAATATCGCTCTTATGTCCTTCGGTCCTAGTTAAAATGTCTTTGTACGTGTCGAGGTCTTCCTGCGTAACAAGATTCATATCCACCTTCTTCCTAGTAAGCAACTCCCATAAACCTGCACTCGCATCGTATTTTATACCGTTAATGATCAAACTATTGTTTAACAATTGAATTTTAAAATTACCTATCATGTACTCTCCCGTCTCTTTCTGTTTATAGATTCCAAACTGTGTGTCTACAATCTTTGGCGATGTTACATAAGCCGATAAATATTTACCTGCTACATCACCTATAACGTTACGTTTAGATTCGTCCTCGGAGATGGGTTTTTTCTCGGGTGATAAATCTCTAACTCTTTTCCTCGATTCAGCTACTTCCTGTTCGAGTATTCTGTTCTGTTTTCTCTTGAATATAGGATCCTCACTCTCGCGTATTTTAACCAACTCTTTGTACGGATCCGTAACATCAACTGCCGGGTTTGAACCTTCGACACAACGTTTTAAACGCTTGTACTCTTTAGCACTAACCAGAAACATTTTCTGTAACATTATGTTAAAGATCCCAAGACGGATAACACGGAGGACAAGAGAGGAATTAAAAATCCTCCTTTCTGTACCAAAGTTTTCTTTTTCTCAGACAAGGATACGTTCCTATCTAGAAGATGTCTTAAGGAATGTTTATGTTTAAACAGCTTACGTTTAGAACACGAAGATAATTTACACTGACCGTTCAAAACATTAAGAACACAGTCTATAATAGCAAGTATCAGGTTTTTGTTTGCACTTTTTAGAATAACCTTTCGTACCTCGGGAGTTGCCTTTTTAAGAACTTGTAACATATGGTAATTGGATTTTATCCTTTTCATCCTTTACAGGGACGTAAACCTTTGTAACCTCCGAGGGAAATATTTTAGTTCTAAATCTAAGTAAATCGTTTGTTCTTTGACAAAAGTCTATTAGTAAATAACCGTGAGGTTTT
Organism: Ectobius pallidus; assembly: GCA_964059195.1. Taxonomy (NCBI): domain Eukaryota; kingdom Metazoa; phylum Arthropoda; class Insecta; order Blattodea; family Ectobiidae; genus Ectobius; species Ectobius pallidus. Next base: position 142,472,530 of record CAXKWD010000008.1, read on the forward strand.
CTTGTTGCGTCTTGGAAAGCTTTATAGAAAGACCTCCAATCTTCAGGATACACTTGTCTTGCTAGAAAAGTAATTTGATTTTTATCTCTCAGGTTTCTAAACAAAACCATATACTTTGTGTTAAAGAGATGTCTCTGCTGTGAGCAGACTGGTGAAAAAGGTTTTGTGTTATGAGAATAACTGAAATGTTTCTATGATGACAACCTTTTGTAAATATAGAACTCACTTCTGTCGAATAAGCTTTGTCCAGTAAGTCGTCTAGAATAATGAGTCTGGGTTTAGTACAATGTTCTTGTTTAAAGTCAGGAAGACCTTCGTGGTATGTCACGGTAGTATTGAATTTTGTCTGGGGAGGGACAGCGTTACTTTCACTAAAGCACCACAGAATACTTTCGTATTTGCTCACGTTACACAATTGGTGTAAATTATTAATAAGTTTTACACAGAAAGTTGTCTTCCCTGAGAATGACGGACCTGATACAATCAAAGAAAAGGGATGGTCAAATTTTATTACAACCATAACAATATTTAATCATAGGTGGGGGTCCATCAAAGCAATCGTAAGGAGAATCAGGGTAATGTTTAAAGCATCTAAGACACTTTTTTACAAGATCGTTACGTTGCACACTTTCAGGTAATTTATGATACACTAAATATATGCTCTCGGCTCCGCATGCCGTTAAAAGTTCAGGGGACAACACCTTCAACTCTTCACCTGTGTGATGAATAAGCGTTCTAAAATCCAATAATTTTCTAATTGACGCACACTCCAGAGACGACGACGAGTCCATACTGAGATGGTGCTCTCGTCTCGTTTCTATTTATACCCGAACGGGAGGGAATCGAACCCTCCGCCAACTCTGCGTCTTTTTCGAAAACAGAGTCGGTATATCTTATTCTCGCCTTCAGACACGATCTGTGGGCCAGGCTTCCTCTTAATTTTCCTCTCTGTCCTCACAGAGATAGTTGCTGCAGGATCACCATTTAAAACCATGGTCTTAATGGCGTCGAAGTTGACATCCTGCAACGTCTTATAATTAAGAGTAATACCTCTGACTTTACATACAGAGGTATCGGCGGTGCTGTTTGAGGGAACGGTAACCCTAAAACCATAGTTCTTAGGGCCTCCGCTTGCAAACTCCGAAATGTATGCCTCCTCCCCGTAGTCTGTAAGTTCACTGGTCATGTCGCCTAAATAGTCGCCTAAAGGCACAGTGTAGCTTTTAGCGTCGTCAGGCGTCTGTGTATAAATCACACTGTCCGTGTCACAGTAGATGGCTCGACGATCTAGCTTGTCCAGGTAGCCGTAGAGGTTCATTCTACCTCCCGATGTCACATAAGCACCGTGAACGACACTAGTATGAGGAAGAGAGTCCTGTTCCTCCTCTATAGGGATCCAATTAATCCACACGACTTCATCATTTGCAAAAAGTAGTCTCTGAATTTCAATTCCGGGTGTCGTGAGGAACCTATACAGCTCTTTAGGCTCCGTAATAAGCTTTGTTTTACCCATGTTAGACCTCTGGACGAGCTTTCCCCAGAAGGAATTCAAACAAAGCTTACTAATGGTCCTTTTTCCAGCGTTCTTCACGATTTGTTTGGGGTCTAACTTAACACCTTCGTGTTCGTAAAACAAATCGATATATTCCTGTTTCTGGGCCTCTGTTTTCACCCAACCAGGGTATCCGCTGGATTCTGTCTTAATCTGGAGGAAAAGGTTGATGTAATCCACGAATAACCCTCCCTCACGAGTTTCACGCGAGTATTGCGTGACATCGTATTCTAGAAATTCGTGGATTGCCATCACCCTATAACCCTTATTTACAGCTAGTCTCACTTCATCAACTACCCATGTACCAGTGAGCACTCTCTCTTCCTCTTTCGCATGTTTGCAGCTACCTTGTTCGACAGTCATAACACAGGTGCGGCAAAGGGGAAACAAGAGCCTACCATTCCACCTGAAAGGTAAAACGGGATGGTAGAGCCCTTGCGGTGGTAGGATAGTACATTTAATGAGGCCTTCTTTCTTCATCATTGAATCTATATCTGTACACTGGTCGCTAACGTGAACAGTGGGGTGACCGATAGGAAACTTGTTGTATTTACAGACGGATGGATATAGGGACATTATATCGCTGTATAGGATTTTCTCTTCTTTCGTCTCATCCGCCTTACGATAGAGCCGCATGGCTTCTGTACGTCCTCCGTAGACAGAGTTCCTAAGAACCAACGGGACATCACAGACCAAGGGGTCGTCTCTCAGTGCGGGGAACTGTTCGAGAATAACATCGAACTTGCATTCCCACATCACATTGACAACATAACCCTTTGATCGGATCATGTCCAGTCGGCCCATGGTGTTCTCGTACCTCTCGGCATGGGATTCTGAAGAATCCATCATAGGTACATCTCGGTTTGGTTGACAGAGACAGCCATGATAATAACAGCCGAGAAATTCAAAAACCTCTCCTGTTTCATCACAGAAACCGTCCACCTTCCATTGGGGAAGTTCGGGAAGCCGTACTTCACGTCCGTTACCCGCATGACGTATAAATACATTCCTCTCTTTGGCTTCGTGGATAAGCCACATCAAAGACTTTTTAGAATGCCTGTCTGCTTTTCTATAGCCACAGGAGGGAGCAATGCCAATGGTCTGAGGTTTAAGGAATAGCTGTCTAAATATTCTGTTACAGGCCGATGCAATAGTGATAGACTCTAGGAAAATATCTATATTGGCAATTTGTTTGAAAAGATTTTTAAAGAGAGTGCAGGCTTCTCTCAGTACAGTAACATCGGCCTGGCAATACCTCTCCAGTTCTACACGGGTATTGAACGGCAGATTTTTAACGGTCTCGAACCAAGTCTTGAAAGCTTCTCTATCTTTCACAGACATGGTGTCCGGTCCGTAAAGATCTTGGTCCGGGTGCTGTGGGAGAATACTGTTGAGGTTCTGTGCCGTATTCCACAAATGTGGAAAGTAGCCCTTAACAGCGTCTTTTAGGTCAAAGGTTTGAGGGAAACTACGCAGAGGCAGCGGAATGAAGTTCAGACTATCTAGAAAAGTTAGATGGTGCATCTTCATGCAAAGGATCTTGCATCCAGACATAATCAAGTCGGGAGTCCACTGTTGCCTAATAGCATAGTCGAGAATGAATTGGAGATCGAACGCTCGAGCATTGTGAGCAATAACAATGATCCTATCGAACGCTCTATCCATTCTCAGATAGTCCATGAATCCACAGACGGGATCTTCCCAGAAAGAATGACTGCGTTGCCCGCATCTGGCGCACTCTTCGTCTTGCGATGTCTCGCAAAGAGAACAAAACTGCTGTGCACAAATCAGATTGGGGACGTGAAGAAAGGTATTGTCTTTGATACGGGTATTCTGTGTTGTTTCTATATCGAATATCACATACAATACCTTGTTTGAACGTTTAGTCTCTTTCAGCGGTGCCATGTAACATTCATGTCCTGTCTCTGCTTGATTACTTTTACATACGGTACAATAAATTTTGAAACATTCATGTTTCCGCTGAAATGTCGTAAACTTGGCACAGTTTAGACAGTTCTGCATAGCCATGCATACAGTGCGCCCTTGAACCTTGGTACGCTTATGATTCTCGAAACATCCCGGTCCGCGAAATTCTCTACGACAATCGGCACACTTCACCACCTTCTTGTTAGAATCGCAAGGAGGCACCGTTCGGCAACAGAAGCAGACGTAATGACAGGAGTGTACTGCACCTTTAGTGAAGCCTTTAAGACAACCTGGACAAACGAATCGTTTAGCCATTGCAGAGGTCAGGTTTGTTATGGTATGGTAGTGTAAGGTGTCTGGGTCGTATAGTAAATACAGTATTTGTTTACCTACATTACCACCGTCGTAAATAATGGAGTCAAGATTAAATCCGCTATACACAACTAGTCTATATGAATCCTTAAGATAGGCTTGAAGCTTCTCCAGCTCAGGGATACCTCCACCTCGCGAGAGATCGACACCTGAGTTTCTGATCAGATCGTCCACTTCTGCTTTGAGTTTTTTGCTTGTCATGTGTTTAATGTAGGATGAATACTTCTTACGATCGCTAACTCTAGCAATAGCGATGATTATGGCGAATGCTAAACAGTTCACGATTGCCTGTACGAAGACTACGCTTGTCTTCAAATGGGCAAGTACACCAGTCGTACGCCCCTTCATAGGAATACCGTCGCCGCGTCCTCCGTTTCCGTTCGGCATACGGACAATGTCCAGAACCAAACGCAAACGGTCGGTGGCATTGAAGCGAGCGTTCGACTGGCATACTTTGCTTACGACGCCTGAAATCACATCTACACTGATCTGATCTTTACGCCTAAAGGAGATACCAATCGGCTTATCGACCTCGTTTTCCTCATTGAAAATCGAGATCCCTACCATGTCATGGTCTCTCGTATCGACTAGGGCATGGTCTATAACGGCTTTAAGAGCCGTCTCAAAGGGGTTGGGTCCTGCATTTTCAGCTGGTTCTTTGAGTCGTACCACTAGCTGCAAGCCGGCAGAGTTGAACTTTTTGTACTCTTTACGAGTACTCTCGACAACTGTAAACAATGGGGAGGGTCGATTCTCCGAATTCGAAGAAGTACCCTCCCCCTCATTGCCAGACATCATATCCAACTCTTCCTCGCTTGAAACTAGCTCATCATCAGATTCAACAACTGCGTCGTCCTCCGAGTCTGACAGCGTCACGGTCTCTATTGCATCATCTGAATCAGAACTAGAGACTGTATAAATCTCCGGCCTTGATTCAGATAGTGTAACACTATCCGTTTCGCTCTCAGAATCAGAGGAAATAATATAGATAGGGGCTGACATTATTATTATTATTATTATTTTTGCTACACTCAAATATGACTGAATCTGTAATGGAAAAATACAACACATGAATGTAACGGAAATAATTAGCACATGACTGTATGCGTTTTTAATGCATTACCACTCACCTCTCTGTAACAACGAAGCTGTAAAACTGTTTCTCCGGTGATAAATCTCTAACTCTTTTCCTTGATTCAGCTACTACTTGTTCGAGTAATCTGTTCTGTTTCACCTTATGTGTAGAAAGCGTTGTAGTACACTGAGACGTGGAAGTAAGATGCGTCTATTTATACTAGCTATCGAAATGTTATTTTTAGAAAGTATGAATCTTTCGAATTTTCCTGTGTTGTAACGTATTTGTTATGTTTGCGTTATCTCTCTCTACTTACTTAAAGATATCTCAAGGTAGCTGTTACTACGTCATCGAAAAGTTATTTAGAAAGCATAACCATGTCATAGTGTTGGTCGGAGAGTTTTGTATAAAAGACATGTATTTACAAGATCTTATCCTAACTTAGGAATGTACGGAAACATGTATCTATACACGTCATCGAAAAGTTATTTAGAAAACATTACTACATCCTAGTGTTGCTCGGAGAGTTTTGTATAAAAGACATGTATTTACAAGATCTTATCCTAACTTAGGAATGTACGGAAACATGTATCTATACACGTCATCGAAAAGTTATTTAGAAAGCATGACTACATCCTAGTGTTGCTCGGAGAGTAGCGTCACGTTGGTGCATGTTGTGACATGTTTCAATTCTAACCCCATGACGTCATAGAGCAAAGGACCTGAGTATGCGTGGTGGGATTTTTGCAAAAAGAGCACAACTAGGGCGTCGGAACACCTTAGGACGAAAGGGCACATCGCACGCTTTCATATGACACCCATGACGTCATTTTGCCAAAAGGGCACAACTAGGGCGTCGGGGGCGGCGTCGGAACATCTCAGGACGAAAGGGCACATCGCACGCTTTCATATGACACCCATGACGTATTTTTGCCAAAAGGGCACAACTAGGGCGTCGGGGCGGCGTCGGAATACCATAGGACGAAAGGGCACATTGCGCGCTTTCATATGATACCCATGACGTATTTTTGCCAAAAGGGCACAACTAGGGCGTCGGGGGCGGCGTCGGAACACCACAGGACGAAAGGGCACATCTCACGCTTTCATATGACACCCATGACGTATTTTTGCCAAAAGGGCACAACTAGAGCGTCGGGGGCGGCGTCGGAACACCATAGGACGAAAGGGCACATCGCACGCTTTCATATGACACCCATGACGTATTTTTGCCAAAAGGGCACAACTAGGGCGTCGGGGCGGCGTCGGAATACCATAGGCCGAAAGGGCACATCGCACGCTTTCATATGACACCCATGACGTATTTTTGGCAAAAGGGCACAACTAGGGCGTCGGGGGCGGCGTCGGAACACCATAGGACGAAAGGGCACATCACACGCTTTCATATGACACCCATGACGTATTTTTGCCAAAAGGGCATAACTAGGGCGTCGGGGGCGGCGTCGGAACACCATAGGACAAAAGGGCACATCGCACGCTTTCATATGACACCCATGACGTATTTTTGCCAAAAGGGCACAACTAGAGCGTCGGGGAGGCGTCGGAACACCTTAGGACGAAAGGGCACAACGCGGGCTTTCATATTTGTTTTGTTGTGACACCGAAACTTCTTTAATTCAAACTATCTATATAATTAGGTGGAAACGCACACAATGAACATATATTAGCTTTTATTTTTACTTACAATTTTCATAGCTCTGAACCACAAACATTTTGTACTAAAACTGTTATTATAAAATCCTTGAGTCAATTAATAAAGAGCGGCTTCACTATAAAAGCCCAGCGCAATCATTAAAAAAAAAAAAACAATAAACTGTCACTTAATTATTAGTAAATAAAAGAAAATATGATTACTTACCAGAGGATCAGATGGATGACTTCGCAAACACACTATAAGGTCACTCTTAACTTAGAACTGTACAGAAACCTGTATTTATACAGAAAACTGAAACACTTACATTAATGACGTCACACCTTTAAAATTCTCTCTCCCCCAAGAGAAAAGATTGTATCATATATTTTATCTCTAAACAAGCCAAGGGATACATTCCAGGGCTACACTTCCGTGTTTTTTGTTGTTTCGCAAAAAAGATAAGCTGTTGAAAGGAATTCTTTTCCTCTTAGTCAGGATGTTATGTATAGTGCTTAGACGTCACACCTTTAAAATTCTCTCTCCCCTAAGAAAAAAAAAGAGAGATAAGATATGTTTGGAATGCGACCCTTATAACGACATGTTTTAGCCATTAGGATACATGAGAAAATCTGTTTATACAATCATATTCCCAGACAGACGTATTTGTGTGCGAGTCACTTGTTAACAGAATACGGAAAGATGCAATAGCTTATTATTATAACTATGTGTAAACATTACATATCGTTTCATTCCTACGTTACCTGCATTGCACTGTAGGTATGAACCAGGGAATACAATAACGCATAAGACCGTATCCTTTTGTTTGAAAAATTCCTATGACGTCATGGAGCAAAGAACCTCGCGTTGGTGCATGTCGTGACATGTTTCAAGGGGGGCGACGTCGCGACGCCGGGGCGGGGTCGGGTGGCGGCCATTTTGGATTAAACGCCCACCCTTACTACTCCCGAATGTTTCAATATCCAATGCCGGCGAATGTGTATTGAGTGCGAAGGCTAAACTTTTACCATAAGTTATATAAATTCTAGAATTTGTTGCGTAAATATTAAGAATAATTCTCTAATGATAACTGTTTAAAAATAAAGGTATTGTAATATTAAAATACTGTATTATAATTCTAGGGATTAAATTGGCCGCTCCCGGGAGTTTTAGTAAATACGAAAAGTCAGGCGTCGTAGTGTTAAATTTGGGAGATGCCGAAATACGTATTTCATTATTTTTGTTTAGAGTATTTAGGCTAAGTTTCGAAAAAGTCTTAACATTTTTCCTCTTTCTGTTAGAAACTTCCATGTCAACTTTAGGGATTCAACTTCAAACAAATTAGAAGAAAGTTCTTAATATGTTTTGGAGGAATTTACTTTTTCAAGTTTCAAGTCATTAGAACTGTTAAATAATGTTTATCCATACATACTCTTAACCCCGTTGAGACCCCCTTAGGTGTTGAATTTTGAACAATCTCTTCTTAATGAGTTTCTACATTGTGAAATTAAACTATTTACCAGATGTAATATTAGAAATTCAGCTGCTTGGGTTCGGTGATTGTGTATCAATCAGGACAAGTTATTTTGAAATAATAATATTAATAATAATAACAATAATAGCAATTTATTTTTCTTGGGCCTTTTCTCGCACTTAACCAGGATGAAAACGAAGTACATAGTTTGTACATCTTAAATACAAAATACTAACAGTAACATAATAATACATTTGGTATAACCTACATTGAAAGAGAATACAAAAAAGTTTCCAGTCGTCAACGAATTAAAAATATTGACAATATAGAAAAGAAAACAAAGTTAATTAAAAATGCATATGTCATACATACGTATGTTTGTGTGTGTATAACACATTAGGCTATATAATATATTTCCAGTCTTTTGTATTTACATGCATATTTACAAAAATGATAGATATCCTTGCAGTCTGTTTGATTTAAATTTATGTTGGCAAAAATGCATGTAATCTTCCAATCGCATAACTTCAAATTTACCTATATTAGGACAACATTTTAATATCCTTCTAATCGCTTATATGGAAATTTATATTGGAAATATACTGAAATTATTATTATTTATTATAACAGTTAAACTTAACGGATTAATAATTGAAAATCGAGGGGGTAGCTTTTATCACATGCAAAACAGCCTTAGTTTTGCTCTCTGAAATTCGCCCGATATTTTCCCGTCTGTTATTTCTTTATGATAATGAATTTTGTATTTGCAGCTGCGTTTTCCTAAATCTGTATCTTCAAAAGTTTTATCATAAAAAAGTACTGAAATAATAAAATATTGTAGGAAATATCGTAAATCTTACTTCTTCGTGGTCATTGCTAACCAACTAATCAGCACTTAAGGTTTGTGGCTCCCGCGTCCGGTGATGTCAAAAACCGTAACAAATGCGTGTTTATTTAGCAAAGCTCCTTTTTTTCTTGTCCCATTGTTGCAGGTAAGATTGATGTGAAGATGGCTTGAGGAAGTGGGGGGCACATATTATAATGACCAGCAAAGGGGAGAGGGGATAGCGTTACGATGTATAAAACTAACAGAAGAGCAGCGCTCTCGAGCCATAATACAGTTCGGTTTTTGCAACAATCAACGCAAACATGGACGACTCTTCTTGAACGGGAAAAAAAGTTATTTTCGTTTCCCCAACGAGGGGAAGTTTCGTGTTATCAAATACATGTCGTGTTGTGTTTTTTATTAAGAGGGAAAAAAAGCGGAATAGAGGAAGACGCAGCATGGGAGAACTAAAAGTGAGTAAACAGTGATAATTTAAGCACGTGTTTTTCTCTCTTCACTAATTCCTTTTTATTTTGTTTTTGTCGTAATTTATTTGTATAAAATAATTGTTTGCCTGCCATCTTTTGTCCTTTTAATGCATCTGGTGTCTTTTAGGGACGTAATAACATTAATATTTAACTAAGAATGACATGTTTTTGTTGTAAAGGGGTTGTGTAAAGTTCAGCATTTCTCTTTTCACATCTCTTATTCTCAAATAATTAATGTTCTCTCTCAGTTCAACTGATTCGAGATATGAAGATTATAAAGCATTTGTTGCCTAACATAAAATAGCAGGGTTTCACGTGTGTGAGGTCCCAACATCAAACCTGGTGACTGGTCACTTTAATTTGGACTTTTTCACGGATTCCCCAATGTCAAAGGCAAGTGCCGGATTGGATATTTACTTAGCATGATTCATCACCGCTATATAACACTAGCATCATAGACTAATAAATTGTTATATTCAATATCAGTTCAAATGAACACGGTCCATTTGTATTTTTATTTTAATGTATGAACATTAGGCCTACATATAATTATTAGGGCCCGGATATTTAGGCTTTTATAAAAGGTATTTTTACCTTTTATTTTCGTGGAATAGCCCTTTTTTAGGCTTTAAACAAATAATTTTAGCCATCTTAATAAAACATATAATGAACACTAAAATTGTATTATAACTTTGGCACAGTTATTCTAGTTTTATTATTATTATAATTTTTACATAATAAACAAGTAACTATTCCTTATATCGGTTCTCGAAAAATATCATAAACATTTGAGACATGTACCTTTTAATGATACAGTTATTCAGTACACCATTCAATTCACTTTCGATCTACAAAAATAAGTAGACTCGAGGGTCACGGCGGCACATTTTCGAGTTACAAAGACAAGCGACAAATGCACAAATTTTCCTTTGTATTAATCGGAAAATCTATTTAAAAATCATGTTTTTCTGCAAAAGTCCTCTTTAGCCCTTAATTTTTCTACAAATGTCCTCTTTAGCCTCTTTTAGGCCCTTCAATCCGATTTAGCCCTTTTTAGGTTCTATAAGATTCATGTATTCGGAAGCAAGGGGCATGAAACGGAAAAGTACGTTAAAATGTTCTAATTAGGAAGCTGGGGAAAAATAGGTTAAAACCTTCAAATCCGGACCCTAATAAATATAGTCCAATTACTATATCCACTTGTAATAAACTTATAAGATAAACACATTTACAAATCAAATTACAAAACGCTTATATTTCAAAACAGGTTAAATCAAAGTTAGAATGCCGGTATGTTATTATATATGGGTGTACTTTAATTAATTGCTTAATATATTTTGGTAATAATTCACTTCACAATTTTAGTAACTTGTCATGCTAAAAATACCAGTGGGTAGGTGATTCCATTTCCGTGCTTTATAAACAAGACAGTCTTCGTATGAATTTGATTAAACACGTGGAAGAATAGAGAGACATACACAGTAGCGGTGAACACTGTAAATATTGATATTTACTTTACTAACTTTAGGCACAACTACAGGCATTTGACAATTAACAAACAAGAAAGATTACTACATATTTACTACCACTTTTAAGTTTAAAAACCCATCAAGAGTAGGGCTATAGAAGGGCTTTCTTTTTAACCACTTGTAGAGTGTTTGAACACCTCTGTTTGTTGTAGTTTTTTATTTAATAAGGTAACATGTTACAACATTGGGACCTAAATATAAATATGAATGTACTGTTTATCTTAATCTAAATTTTAGAATTTTAATGCAATAATTTCTTCTAATGTTGTGTCCATATACGTCTATTTCTAAAATTATAATAATTGATGTTAGCATGGACGTATACTAAGAGATTTAATAATAAAGGTTTTAAATAATTGTTAAAATATCATACTCAAAGAAGAGAGGTTTACAATGCAAACTACTGGGACTTTTTCTAATGATTCTAAGAATTCTCTTTTGCTATATCAAGGTATATCCTATACTACTTTAATCCCTCCCCCCCAAATAATAACTTTTATCTCATGATTGACTAGGAAAAAACAAAAGAATCACATCTCAAGTAGGCCTATGAGGTTGGTACACACAGACTCAGTTGCTTTAATATAAAATAGCCTACTATCCATTATAATGTAACTAAGTTATTATAAAATCAAAATGAGAATCCCATTAATAATAATAATAATAATAATATAATACTAATAATATATAATTATATATAAGTTAATATAATAATAATAATAATGTTTTATTTTGCCTGGCAGAGTTAAGGCCTTTGGGCCTTATCTTCCACTCAACCAGGATAAATACAAAATACGTTAAAGGAATACCTACAAAAGGGAATGTTATCGAGAAAATCACGAAATTACGAATGGAAAAATAAATATTATTTAAAAAAATTATACCGCCTTCGAAAGATTAAACCTAAGAAAACATAAAATCATGATATGATATATAAGTTATGTGATATAACTTGAGTTAGCCTATAAGTTATATGATAAAATCAGTAATCAAGTCGTTTAATTTTCTTCGAAGACCAATTATTTATGCTTTTTAAATTTGTAACTTTTTCATAACTTTCGTAATTCCTCATTAAATTAGATGTAAGAGAGTAGACGTCCCAGTGGGGACTGATATTTAATTAACTGTGTTAGTTGTATTAATTTAAATGATATTGCGTTTGCATACTTAATGGGTGTGGTGCTTTCACAAGTGCAAACACATCAGCTTTACATTCAGCCATGCTGTCAGTACGAATGCTTTGTAGACTTCGCGTGTAAATGCACTAGTATAGGTTGTTCCGTAACATTCTTCCTTCCGTTGATACATCTTAAAACCACATATATTAATATCTCAAATGGACGACATTCTGCAGAAAGGAACCAACCCACATGATTTTTAAGCTAAAAAACACGCATTTAAAGTTAAATAAAAAGCCACCTGGATCTTTTCAGTGTGTTTTTGTTTGCTTCACAGATGGCATATAAATGGATGAAAAAGGTTGGTTAGTTTGCACAACGTAAATATATAGTTCAGCAGCTAAAATTTAGCATCTATTCCGGTTTTTTTTTAATTTGAGGATTGGTTCCTTTCTGCAGAATGTCCAAATTTCATGTGAGTGATATCTCACCCAGGGAGGTCCTCAGTGTCCCTTTCTGGCATAAAAGTTTTATGTTATCCGTAGAAACTCCTTCCCCCTACGGGTCGCGGTCATATGAGGCCCTGGCGGCGTGGGCCGCGTAAATGTACCGACAAGGGGGAGGTATAACTCAGGGAAAGAAGAATACTTCCATGAAATAGAAGCATTGTAATAGCGGAAAGTAGGGGTCAGTATAAAACCTTAAACCCATTTATTTTCATTAAAGAATGGTAACGCGCAAGAAATTAATTACACACTAAGAAAGCACGACACATATTAAATGAATTACGCGAAATTAACAAAAGACAGCGCAAAATAACACTTAAATATAGGCAGTGGCTTAGTCACCCACGAATATAACGATGTCTATGGTGAGGAATACAGATTTTCGAAACTTAGCTTCTTAAGGGATGGCATAGCCCATGAGTAAATAAAAAGCCCATAAGTAAATAACATTTTCATAAATGAAAACTTTAAAAATATATACAGGGTGTTAATGAACAACACCAAAATATTTTTCCTGTATATAGAGGGGACATAGACAAGCAACTTTTATTAGGAGATTTTTGCTCTATGACGTAAAATGTGTGTGCTACAGGACATTAAAGTAATTATAATTTGGTGCTCATAAGTCAATAATTACGCGAAATAGGGTTACAATTTTTATTAAATTGACTTCATGCCTTCCTAGTGCTGATTCATAATCATTCATTCACAGCTATATCATAATTTAGTGATTTCACAATCTGCAAAATTTACAGCATAATCACATGACTGGCCAGTGGCCACCACTGCATTAGTCTTTTTTTATTCATAACTACTGACTACAGTGTTAACAACGAAGTTCCTTTGTTTTTCTTTTTTTTTTCTAATGTTAGAAGCCAGTGGCGGCCAATACCCTGGGAGATCCTATGCTGTAACAGGGGAAAATAGATCTATAGAGCAAAAATATCTGAATAAAAGTTGCTTGTCTATGTCCTCTCTATACACAGGTACAATATTTCGGTGTTATTCATTAACACCCTGTATATTACCAAGTTAGAAAATAGTGAAAGAGATGAAAAATCAGTAATTTAATGAAGAAGACAAGAAAAATAGCTGTTGAGAAGGAAGAAGCAATAGCGTTAGTATGGGGGGAATAAGCCTTTACACAGGAAGTAGAGGAACAGTTTTCCACGGTCATCAAATTCAGTTGTCTTTAATTATACAGGTTGCGATGACATTGGCAAAGGTCTTCTCATGTAACAAACTTTTGTTGGTCATTATTGCGACTTGTGTATAATACGTAGCAATAATGAGAATGTCACGGGGCACTCAAGGCAAGTTTGGTACCTTCTTCTTCTCATAGGCGTAACCAGGCCGACCATATGGGGGGGGTTATAACATCCGCGGGATCTGGGGGGTATGGGGGTGGAGAGGGGGGTCCGGGGATCCTCCCCCGGAAAATTTTAAAAATGAAGATGCAAAATAACGAGTTTTAAGCTTCCGGGGGTCCTCCCCCGAAAAATTTAAAAAAATTAAGACGCAAAATAACGAGTTTTAAGCTTCCCACGCTTTATACTTGTATTAAGTAATTTATGGGCAGACTTTAAAAAATTATACAATTTTCCTTTTTTTAATCAATGGGGGGGGGGGTTCAAACCCCCGAACCCCCCCCCCCCTCGGTACGCCTATGCTTCTTCTTACCTATAACAGCCTGCAACGCCGAGTACTATTAATATCAGTCGAAGTTAACCCTAAGTTTAACCTTTCAACTACTAGACTATATTTGTTACTCCGAGTGAATGCAACTGGGTTCATAAGTAACTTAAACGGGATGAGTAGGTAGTATTGCGATTTATTTTAAGGAAATTGCTAAAAACATAAATTTTAATTTGAAAACAGGACAGCTAAAATAATAATAATAATATTAATAATAATAATAATAATAATAATAATAATAATAATAATAATAATAATAATAATAATAATAATAATAATAATAAACATGTTACTGTGTGTAGAAGTTAAGGAATTGTGGCGACAAGATGAGGTAATAACAATTCCATTAATAATGTCTACAAATGGACGATGACAGGACTAAAAAAACTAAGGATGGGGAAATAAGAGCTTAAGTTAATGCAAAAATCAGTAATTCTAGGCACAACATCCATAGTCAGAGCATTTCTCAATGTACCAATATAATGCTGCATCTTGCGAAAAACTCCGATGCAACAGAAGAACTCACAAACAAGTGATGGAAAAGAACATAATAATAATAATAATAATAATAAAAATCTGGTAAACAGATGTAACAAAGTACCAGAATGTTTTTGTTTAATCAATGATAATTGAAACTATGATTTATGCAGAAAATAAGTTATTTTGCCTTAACTGCAAGCGGTGCTAATGGTCAAGGGAGCATCTTTCCCACTTAAAACCAATCACTTCTGCCAACTGTGTATCCACTTACTTACTAATGAGACAACCATCCCGTGTGACAACCAAGTCCGGACTCCCCTATGCTCCATCCCAAGTAGTAGGCCTAACATATTAAATTTAACATTGGAAAGGAGACAAATATCAAATAGCTGACCATATTATATAGGTATTTTATCATGTAAATGTAAATATTAGACAGTGAAGACCCAGTTTAACCATAGACATTTTTAAGCGTTAAATATCGATAGGTCTTAGTATAGGCCTAATAGTCTACACTGCAAGCTGTGAAAGGTCCCAGTATTCATAAATGAAGTAACAAAAGATACCGTACAATGTGGGAAGATACCAACTGAAGGAGAAAATCCCTTTAGGCAGGCCTACAGGCTGAGATAGATTTCGAAGTGTTTTTGGTTTAATTTATTGTCGCCGCGCAGCACTCTTCTTCTTTAGCGTTGGCATGACAAACCCGCGATAATAACTGCAAAAAGAAGAAAGAGCACTTTTTCAAACATTCAAATCTCGCCTTTATATGAGAGCTATCGAAAAAATAGTTATTGATTTTAGAGTACTCATCAAGTGTTTTTCAACGATACCCCACAAGACGTGGTTTAAAAAATTTCGAATTTCCATCTCCCCCACCCCACCCCATCGTACCCCAAAAACCCCCGAATTGTTGGTGTCAGTGTGAACTCCAAAGGGAGTACTCTAATTTATTCAAACAAAGCTTCCCTCTATAGGCCCTACTTCATAGGGCCGAGATATAAATTCCTCAAAATTTCAACCCCCTACCCCTTGGGCCAATTTTGCTCATTAACGAACTTGTTTCGAACTATTGGGCCTAGAAATAGCATAATAAAATTTGGTACAAATATCTTCAAAATTACGGCCGCTAGCGTGTAAAGATACTGGCCTATATATAAATATCACAAACAATTGTTTTGAACGGGCGGTGGTTTCGTACTTAGGGAGGCATGAAATGTAAATATATGAAAGAATTTTTCGAAAGTTATGACATGGTATCGATTGCAATAGGTAGATTTTTTTAAAATGGTAACCTAAATTGTTGAAGGAGTAAGAAAATTGTAGCAATAAATGAACGGAAGGGCAGATAAACGAAACAGAAAAGGGAATAAGATTTGGTTGAATTAAATGAAAGGAAAATTAAATTACGAAATAATAGAACTCGTTGAGAAAATTAAGGCCACGTTCCGTGCTTAATTCATATGCATTGCGTTTCCCTTGACAGTTTCTGCGGACGAGGATAATATTCTTGTTCTACACGCAAATTTCTTCTCAGGTAGATTCGTGCTGTGAACAATGCGTCGTAAATGCAACCTTTTTTTATGTTTGTATGTTAGAATAAAATCTGGTAAACTGATATAACAAAAGTGCCATTATGCTTTTGTTTAATTAGTGATGATTGCAATCTCATGAAGTACCATTCTGTCACTTAATAAATAAATAAAAATATAAATAAAAGGTTTAAAACACATCTAGCCGTTTAATAAATTAAACGCAGCTGCTGTCGGTATAATATTGTGCATTTTATGTAAATGTACGGCTACCCATATCTACATTATATTTTACTGTCAGTATTTTTCAGTTTAAACGCTCCTGTGCAAGCAATAGACCTAATGTAATTCCTGGCAGATTAGTTTCAGATTGAATTTAATTCTCACATAACTTATACATGCTAAATGTGAAGACAAAACCTCTCACATGGACTCTCTCACCATGTGAGATTACATGATCTTCCCTACCACGAGTTGGAGGCCCTTGCCCTTAAGGGATTCCATGGGCTTATCTTTATCTTTATAACCTATACGGTTATACCTATCCTGAAGCAAACATGTCAGCGAATTGTAAGCCTCCATTTACATCATTAATATTATTGCCAGTGGATTTTGTGAAAGGTTTACATATTTTAAGAATTTCTTATGTCAGTATATACGAGTATGAATTAATGTTAAGAATCAAACATTAGACCTTTGTTCTTCCGTAAGCCCTGCTTAATGAATCGATAACTCGGAGATCTATTACAAAAATAACTTCTTTTCTGCATAGGCCTATCATAACTGCAATTATCACTGATTAACTAAAGAATTCTGGTACTTTGTTATATCAATTTACTTGGCTTTTATTATTTTATTATTATTATTATTATTATTATTACCATTATTATTATTATTATTATTATTATTATTATTATTATCATCATCATCAAGTCATTAAGCAAAATAACTATACGATATAAAATACAGTGTGTTATTGGATAACACAGAAACATTTTACTGTGAATAGAGGGAACATAGACAAGCAACTTTTATTAGGAGATTTTTGCTCTAGGGCGTACGATGTGTATGCTACAGGGCATTCAAGTCGTTAAAATTTGATGCTCATAAGTCAATAATTGAGCAAAATAGCGTTAAAATTTTAATTAAATTGACTTCATGCCTTCTTAGTAATCGATAAAAATCTTATTCTTAATCATTCATCAACAGCTATGTCATAAACAGGCTTTAAAACTTAGTGCCCGAACACACAGAGGGAGTTGATTCCGGTTACCAACAACCTGAGTATAGGGGGTGGGGGTTGATTGCGTAGGCTGATAAGACAGTAGCTGATAGCAGTACTGAGAAGTGAATGCGCTTGTGGTACGGTGCCTCTCAAATTGGTCAACAGTGTACCTTGTCATTGTGCGTGTTTATACGTGTTCGGCATGCCGAAAGTAAAGTGTTCTAAAACGCAAACATATATTGAAACATTTGGGAGGGACTATTATACACAAACAGGAGAAAGTATCGTTTTGCATGCTTGTAATGTGAGTTTAGATAATGAGAAGTTATTTTGTAGTCTTCCTATATCTGTATTTCGGTTTGTTTACTATCACGTGAACTAGCATATGGTAGCTAGGGCATACGCCGAGCAAAGTCTGTACGGTACGGTTGCTGTTAACATATTCGATCGGGCACTAAGTTTTAAAGCCTGGTCATAATATAGAGTTTTCAAAATATGCAAAATTTACAGACTAATCACATGACTGGCGACCAATGCATTAGTTTTTTGTTTTATATAACTGCAGTATTAAGGGTATATGCACGTGAATTATTTTGAAATTTATGTTTTTTTGTTTATAGCACTAAAAAATTGCGCTGAATTTTCTGCATCCATTGGTATATAGTTTATATAGGTTTAGAAATTATTGCTGCCATTTAAATGGACATTTAAATATGTTTACGTGCTCTGAGCTACTATTCACTATGAACTTAAAATTGAATTTCCCGGTAATTCTTATTTTTCACACATATTGTTAGATAGCTCCACAACCATTAGAGATAGAAGGCTGAAAATTTTTCCACTAATTTTACATGCATATATGCATAAAGTAGACTACAATGATGCCCATAGGTATAAAAGTAAAGAAAATGTGTCATTAAATATTGATCAAATTTCAATATATTTTATATGCGATATATAAAAATTAATTGCATTAAAAATACTAACTTTAGCTGTATAAAAGTAGTCTACTTTGTAGAAAAATATGTTCATTATATGCATTAAAAAAATAAAAGTGTCAGAGAAACCAGAAAAATGCTATCTCTACAGGAAGTGATAAGTGAATCTGAATTAATTTTTTTCATGCTCCTATAAAACATGTAATTTAAAAATAACTTGGTCAATTTTTTATACTTTTATCAGCTAGTTATGTTCTAATAGGCCTTCTTATAGGATCCTGTAATATTAGTCCACTTTTGAGTTCATTTTCTTGTAAAATTTTAATATTTTAGAACCTGCATTTTTTTATATTTTTGTGGTAGTTCACGTACATATACCCTTAACAACGAAGTTCCTTTGTTTTGCATTATTTCAAATGTTAGAAGTCAGTGGCGGTCATACCCTGGGAGATTTAATGCTGTAACAGGAAAGATTGAATCTTCAGAGCAAAAGTCTACTGATAAAAGTTGCTTGTCTATGTCTTCTCTATACACAGGTAAAATATTTGGGTGTTTTCATTAACACCCTGTATAAAAGAAACCCGTTGGGCACCGCAACATGGAACTACACTATAAAGATGATTCACCATCACATGTGGACATACGTACTGGAGAGGTGACATATCTTGTTGCTGTCAGGATACACGCACAGTGACGTGTGCTGCAAATCAAATTACAAGGAAATTCGATAGTGTGAAGGTACATCGTCAGTAATGATGATTCCGCGTGTTCATTTCCGATGCATTTGCCCGGGATCAGTGTAGTGCGTTATTTTAATCACAAGCTTAATTTCCGACTCCTGGCCTAATTGAATCTATCCACTAATTTGCCTGTTGGCCTCAACATGTCGATTGGCTCATTTTCACTCGTCCCCATGATCTAACTCAGTCAAGTTGTTTATACGGCACCTGTCTGGCGACTTCGATCTGCCGTTTAACCCAGGTCAAATCATCCAATATACTGAGTATTTTGTACTTCCATTGATACTGTAGACTGTATTAATTAATTTCTGTATGACAACGCTAGGGCGTGTACATATATATATATATATATATATATATATTAGGGATGGGTCCTCGATTCTTTCGATACCTCGATACTTTCGATACCTCGATACTCTCGATACTTGCATGGTATCGCCATCGAACGATACTTCAGAAAACTCGCTCGATACTTTCTCGATACTTTTGTAATTCTGCAATTAAGTGAGATTGCTAGTATTTTTTAACAACTTGTAAGTGGATTGTTTAAAAAACTAATTTTAGTTTTAATGTAGAGTTTAAAAATAATTATAGGCTACTGATGATATTAAATTTTGTCCCATTAAATATGCAGACTTAATTAATTTAGTTGGTATTACACAGTTCTCTCAAATGATAATTTTTAATGTACCTATTTATTGAAACTGTAAATGTTGAAGGTAACGAGTATCGAAGTATCGAGTATCGAGGAAAAAATCATGTATCGGTATCGAGTGTTGAGTATCGAGAAAATCTGGTATCGACCCATCCCTAATATATATATATATATATATATATATATATATACACACACAGTGATGGGAAGTAATTGAGTAAAAGTAGTCGGATTACAGTAACAATTCCTTTTTTGGTCCCATTTACTTGTAATCAATACTTTTTAAAATGTAATTTCTACTTGTAATTTACTTCTGGAAATAAAATTGTAATTGTTACAATTTAATAGTCGTTAGTATTAGTATCATTCTCGTTTGCTATATCGTCATCATTACGGCTCTTGCAACTAATATCCAAATTAAAGTTAATATTTACAAAAAGTTACTCAATGTTTCCGAAAATATTCTCATTTATTGTGTTTTTTGTTTGTTTGTTCATTAATAATTTGGGCTTATGCCCAAAACAAACCAAAAACAAGGAATTTTAGGTACTGCCATTTTGTAAAGTAATTGTAAATGTAAACAAACCAAAAACAAGGAATTTTAGGTACTGCCATTTTGTAAAGTAATTGTAAATGTAATTGTAATTTTACTAATTACTTTTTGAAAATGCAATTTATAATTGTAATTAAGTAAAATGTATCTCAGGTAATTGTAATTCAGCCCAATTACTTTCTTTTTGTACTTTTCCCGTCACTGTATATAGCTTTTATATATATATATATATATATATATATACACATATACATATATATAATTAAACTAAACTTTCCTGTAATTTTATTATTGGATTAGTTATAATTAAATAAAAAATAAAGAGTTCACAGTACTGATCTTAATGTTGTATTTATCTAATTTTCAGAGGCCCGCCGCATCGAGCTGGTTTGTGACTCTTGGCACGTTGCTGCTGCTGGCTGCAGATACAGTAGGGTCGCTCTACAGGCCTGTGAGGGACGACAGGTACTATTACAATCGCTATAGCTCCGGCTATACAGGATCAGGCTATGCTGATCAAAGAGGCGCTGGGTCTTCGACATGGGATAGGCCCAGCAGCGGAGGAGCTTCCGGAGGCTGGAATATGCCAGCTGGTCCTGTCGGTCCCGAAAGTGGTGGATGGGACAGTAAATGTCCCAGATGTCCTAGTGCTGCTGGTGGTGGAAGTAGTGCTTGGGACAGAGGAAACGGCTATGATAATCTAGGATATGGAGTTCCTCCAGGCACACAAGGAGCTGGCAAGTGGGACAAAGGAGGCGGCAAAGGAGGATCGTCTTCGTGGGATAACAGAGGATGGGACAGTAGATCGGCTGGTGGTTGGGACAAAGGCGGAGGATCGGGTGCACCGTGGGACCGAGGCAGTTCAGCAGGAAAATGGGACAACAGAGGCGGTTCAAGTGCAGGGGGTGGTTGGAGTGGTGGTTCGCCAGGAGGCTGGGATAAAGGTGGAGCAGGAGGCGGGTGGGGAGGCGGCCCTCCAGGAGGAAGCGGTGGAGCCGGATGGGATAAAGGTGGAAGAGGGGGTTGGGGAGGAAGAGACCCTCCTAGAGGATGGGACAAGGGTGGAGGTGGTGGATGGAGCAACGGCGCGCCCGGGGGTTGGGATAAGGGAGGAGGCGGCGGTGGCGGCGGCTGGAGTGGAGGAGGTGGCGGCCCTCCTTCTGGAGGCAGTGGCGGTAGCAGATGGAGTGGGGGACCACCTGCTGGTAGTTGGGATAGAGGCAATAGCGGAGGAGGAAGCTGGGGAGGAGGTGCGCCTGCTGGGGGGTGGGACAAAGGCAGTGGCGGCGGTTGGAGTGGAGGATCTCCTGGAGGCAGTAGCGGATGGGACAATCGAGGACCCCCGGCTGGCGGCTGGGGATCAGGAGGCGGTGGGGGTGGAAAATGGGACGAAAGAGGTCCACCAGGTGGCAATCGTTGGATGGAACCGGGAGGACATGGAAAATGGGATGAGAGACCTGGTGGAGCCGGCAGATGGGGCTCAGGAGGAGGAGGAGGAGGCGGGAGGTGGGATGAAAGAGGTGGACCTGGATGGGGAGGAGGATCAGGCGGTGGTGGCTGGGACGGCGGTAGAGGAGGCAGTGGAGGGGGTAGCTGGGGATACGATAAAGGATATGCGTCAGGGTGGGAGTATGGGGGCGGAGGCGGAGGTGGAGGTGGAGGCGGATGGCGAGGAGGTGGAGGTGGAGGTGGCTGGGATAGGGATCCGCCACCATCTGGAGGAGGCGGCGGAAGCTGGGGAAACAGAGGGTAAGTGGCACCCGCGTTGTACATACAGATCTCTTGTATTTGAATGATTTTGTTATTGTAAAACACAGAATATCACGTAAGGTATCATTACACTCACATAGCCTAATCTTATAAAGCCTAAAAATGGCTAAATAAGACGTTACAAACTCAAAATGGCCATGCATACAGTACCGTCGTAGGTGTGCTGAAATTTTCTCTCGCAGGAGTTCTTTCACAAGCCAGTAATTCTACTGACATGGGCCTGTCACATTTATGCACACATAAATGCCATCGACCTGGGCCGGGATCGAACCCGCCAAGTTTGAAGTGCGTGCTGTCATTCGATTTCTACGTGCTGACGGGTGCAATGCAGACGAAATGAATCTTAATTAGCAAAATGAGGGATAGCTAGGTGGCAAGCAGTGATAGTGTATTGCTTTGATGGACAGATTAATCTTCTTAATACCATTGGGATCAACATGAGTCAGTTTTTTACGACAGTTTATAAAAAATTGCAATATTACCGACATATTCCATGTAAATTACTTGGGGTCTTTACGATCCTAGTGGTACTAAGTGTATAAAAAATAACTTGGTAGTAGGAAAGTTAAAGTGATCTGAAAAGAATATCTGTAATGATTAATTATGCGCAATTAATGCCAGATAAAGTACTTCTGAGATAATAGTAGGCGGGCGCGTTAATAAGAGCCGCTATCAGTTGCTGCCTGCTTCTGCAATTATCCGTTATCGCTAAAATATACGATCTCGGAGCAGTGACAAATTGTCGCCTTATGTACAAGGAGAATCCAGGGCCACTTGGATCACCATCGCTGAGTAATTTACATTTAAAGCGTTCCAAGCTGGTGCTTTCTGATGGATGCCACGATAATAAAACTGGGCAAGGCTATGGTCTGTGGCATCTGGCTGGAAAATATGGGACTATATGTTCGTAATCCGTTACTGCATTCAAGTTAGTTTTCCCGCTAAAATAAAATGTATAATTAAAACCATCAGCTCAAAAACATTTATTTTATGCTGGTTAGGTCTTTCGACAATTTTATATCATCTTCAAGGCATCTTGCCTTGGTATTTTTAGTTACTTACACACGGTTCAGTGTTTTAAAAAGTTTACATAATTCTTCAAGCTATTCCGTGTTTTAAAAAGTTTACATAATTCTTGAAGCTAACAGAACAGCTCTGCCAGAATAAATAAAAATAATTAAAAATAAAAACACTTTTATACAATATGTACGGTAGAACAAAAAAACATAGATTATGTACTGACTCCAAATTAATATTAAACAGAGGAAAAAGGAAAGAAAAAATCTATCCACAATACAATATAGTAATATGCACATCCTTATAATATCCACATGGCTGACTGACTTACTCACTCACTCACTAACATTAATGTTTGCCCACTTTCAGATGAGCTAGAAACTTGAAATTTGGTACACGTATAGCTTTTAGGCTGTAAACCACAGGAAAATTCCAAAAAGTTTATTTATTTTTATTTTTAGCCCTAAAATCCCCCGAAAAAAGGGCTCGGTTTCCATGGCAACTGAGCCCCCCCCCCCCCAAACGAGCGAAGCGAGTTAATATATATAACTATAACTATATTTAGTCATTAACATGAAACAAGAAAATTTTGTACTTTGAATAAAGAAGAAACTGGACGGGTATAATGATCAGGGCCCGGATTTTGATGACCTAAAAGTATTTGAAAATTGATTCAATTTGGGTATAAACATAATAGCATGTTATAAGTAGATTTATTAACGGTAAAAATTAAAATTCAATTGTCTTCTAGTTTTCTCATACTGATAAAATAATTAAAATCTTTAAAACAGTTTCATTAAAATCTAGCACTGACACATTTTTCAAATTCCTCCTTCTTGATTCTTCCCCGTTGTCCGTCTATAGTACCTTCACTGTGGTTAGAGAAAGTAACAATTTCTATCTCTATATATATAAAAGGCTTTGTCCTGACTGACTGAATGACTGAATGACAGGAATCAACGTACAGCCTAAACTATAACAGGTAGAGACTTGGAATTTTGACAGTGCCTTCGTTTCCTAATGTAGATGCTCACTAAAAAAGGATTTTGAAAAATTCTGATTCTAAATGCCAAAAATGAGTGAAAAACGGGCAGAAAACGTGCATTTTTTGCGTTTCCGAAGCGTAATATATTTCAATGTCAAATCAATTACAGCTGGCTTTGGCTATTTTTGTCAAACCTTGGAAATGAAACTTTCGCGATCGCTTGAATGTTGTAGCTCACGCTGGTCGATTCATTTGTTTTTAATGTCAAGGCACGCATACATATGAAATTTTCAACCTAATCCCGCAGAGGATTCTTCTTCTTATTATTATTATTATTATAAGTGGGATAATCAACATAGGCCTAAATATGGTCAAACGTTGTTCGATTTGGACGAAACTCACTGTACAGGGGTTTTCTGGGCCAAGGACCTCGAATCTGAGGACGCTTTTACCAGACGATACTATCTAATCGTGGTATGTAGTCCACGTGATTAAGGAGTTAATAAATATAATGATATAACTATTATGCTGTTGATTTTTAATTTTTGAAATAATTATCGCGGGCGAAGCCGCGGGCACATGCTAGTTATCAATAAAAGAATGTCGTGAACATAATTCGGTCACAGCCAAGAAAGCTGTCTGATTTGAATATGAAATCTCGTTTCAAACGATTTTTCTCTTCACTATAATGTAAGGCCACATGGCTGACTCACTCACTGACATGAATGTTTACCCACTTGAAGATGAGCTAGAAACCTTAAATTTGATAGACTTATAGCTTTTAGCCTGCAACAAACGGGAAATTTCAATAAGTTATATTTTTTTTTTTTCATTTTTGACCCCTGAAAATCTTAGTTGTTCAACACTCTTTTTAGGTTTATTATGGCTAAACGACTATTCGGCAGTCTATATACACGGACTAGATCTCCGATGCGGTGCCAGTTCATAAAAGTTTAAACTTGTTATATATTCATTTCATAGCCCACTGATTCCAAATAAGTATACTTTTCCTGTGCATATTTGAATGCTTTGGCCATTTCATGTACAATTTCTTGCATAGGCCTAATGCGTGTTTTTAGGTTAAGCATATTTTGACATTTATCTTGCATATTATGTTCGTTTTTATAGTTTCAGTGCAAATTTTGCAGTAAATGGCATAGGCCTAATATTACATTTTATAAATGTTGCCTCTTAAAGATTTGAACTTTTCTTATCTTAAAATATTGAAGTATACCAAAGAAAAGGCTTAACGGTTTGCAAATTGCATTTATGAATAAATACGGTATTTACAATACGACTTAATTTTGGACCGTCATAGTGGCTGTGGCAGCTAAAGGTAAACTGGACACATAGGCGTACCGAGGGGGGGGGTTTTGGGGGTTTGAACCCCCCCCCCCCCATTGATTAAAAAAAGGAAAATTGTATAATTTTTTAAAGTCTGTCCATAAATTACTTTAAACTCGTTATTTTGCGTCTTAATTTTTAAAATTTTCCGGGGGAGGACCCCCGAAAACTTAAAACTCGTTATTTTGCGTCTTAATTTTTTAAATTTTCCGG
This sequence comes from Ectobius pallidus, assembly GCA_964059195.1. Taxonomy (NCBI): domain Eukaryota; kingdom Metazoa; phylum Arthropoda; class Insecta; order Blattodea; family Ectobiidae; genus Ectobius; species Ectobius pallidus. The sequence goes on from CAXKWD010000008.1 coordinate 142,498,191, forward strand.
GGGTGGACCCCCGGAAGCTTAAAACTCGTTATTTTGCATCTTAATTTTTAAAAATTTCCGGATGTTATAACCCCCCCATATGGTCGGCCTGGTTACGCCTATGACTGGACAAACTTATCAATGGAAATCCTGATTATGAACTTATGTGTCCCATAAAAAATTAATTTATGGTTAAAACGCTGAAATAAAATAAATTGCCTCATTGCCTCAAATATTATCATTTAAGTTTGCACCTATCATTTCTAATGACGTAAAACAGCCATGTTCAGCGTACAAAAACAATGACTGATAAAAGCATGAACTTGACAAACAAAAACGTGGAAAGGCTATTAGCAGTACATTGTGCCAATCGAAAATGTCCATATCTGTAGTGCTTTTTCCTTCATTGTTCATAATCGGATATTTGATAGTGCATGAATGCACGCATATTTTAAAGATTTGATACTGCATGAAAATCCTGTCTTTACTCATAATTATGTTGCGGAAAGTTGGTATTGCCTGGTATTACATAGGCTATGAAAGACGACTATTTACAAACTTAAAAATGATTATATTTCTTAAAACTCGAATTGCACGAACAAAGATTAGCATTAAAGTTAGTGAATTTCATGAATTCAAGTGGTAAAGTATCGAAGTTCGAAGACTGTAAAGATTTTCCGTTTTCTTTACCACTACTATATTGTCAAAATGTCTGCTGTAATTAAGGAAATGTCAAGGAATACGAGACAGCTCTTTATTATTAATAAACAAAAGTAGTTATAATAGATTAACTTAATTTATTAGTCCACTAGCTATATATGTGCAGGGTGTTAATGAATAACACCGAAAAATTTTACCTGTGTATAGAAGAGACATAGACAAACAACTTTTATTAAGAGATGTTTGCTCTATGGATTCAATGTTTCCTGTTACAGCATAAAATCTCCCAGGGCATGGCCGTCACTGACTTCTAACATTTGAAAAATTGCAAAATAAAGGAACTTCGTTTTTAACACTGTTGTTAGGGGAAAAATAACTAATGCAGTGGCAGCCAGTCATGTGATTATTCTGTAAATATAACAGGTTATGAGAACTCTAAATTATGATATAACTGTTGATGAACGATTAAGAATTAGGTTTTTGTCGATCACTAAGAAGGCATGAAGTCAATTTAATGAAAATGTTAACCTTATTTCGCTTCATTATTGACTTATGATCTCCAAATTGTAATGATTTGAATGCCCTGTAGCATAGATATTTTACGTCATAGAGGAAAAATCTCCTAATAAAAAAAGTTGCTTGTCTATGTCCCCTCTATACACAGGTAAAATATTTCAGTGTTATCCATTAACACCTTTACATAAACAGTTGTGACCTTCAAGATAAAAGTCTATGAACTATGTAAGCATATTGCTCTTAAAGTTAAGACTAATCTTAACCTTCATATATACGATTGCTAAGCAGTACTTTTCTTATGTATATGCTATGCTATAATTAGCATAGGTTATAATTCTTAATAATAAAATTATATTAATGCACAGTTCATAGCCGGGTGTGCAATACAATGTTTATGTCTGTTTTGTGTAACACATTTAAACTAATGTAATACTAATCCCTTTATCATAGATGGTTGTAAAAAATCATCACTTTTTTCTTCTAAATGTAATATGTTGACTAGTTCCTTCGTTATAGCTGATATTTTTTGACAGTATAGATGTGGTAAAGAAGGCGGAAAAATCCACAGTCCTCAAAATGTTTAACATGTAAAATGAATCTTTCCTAGTTAATTTTTGCAAATCTAGAACCTAAGAATGACTGAGCATAGCCTATTAAGACACATTAGTGTTGCTTGCTGTATTCTTATTAGAACAACAAGTCTCAAAGAAAATATATTTAAATTCGATACTTGCCAGCCAATACGATTTGTCGATATGTAAATTCATGTAAATATGCTATTACGAATTTAGTATTATAACATAAAGCGGTAGCACTTTTAAAACATCACTGCTGTTTTCACAAACTAACAAGTGTTAAGTATTTAAGGAATTAGAGATTCAGAAGTCAAGGTAATATTTCACATTATCTTCCAATTATACGGATCGGAAGAGAACAACTGCGCGGATTCATAGGAGTAGTTCACATCTCAATAAATACAAATGTTTTCAGTAATGAGATGTTCTCGTTCAAATATTGCCTTACTAGCAGGTGCCTATTGATTTTCCCTTGATTATTTACTCAACTACTAGATGTTTTATTTAAGTCATTCATGGCCGTAGCCAGGTCCTTCTGCGCCCTTAGCGAGTTTGACAAATCTGCGCCCTCCAATACTGGGTGGTCTGAACAATTTTTTAATATTTCTGTAAAACTGTTTATTATTTTAGTATAAAAACACTGTTATTATCGAAGAAAACCTAAACCTCAATTTGAAAATGAACTAAGTGTTGGACTTGCACGCTTATGGTAGTTCAATGTGCCAATTTCCCGCTAACCTTATTTTCAGACGATTGAATTACTTAAAAAATAATTAAATCATAAAATCTAGAATTGTTATTGCTTGATAAATTGCACCAGTCTAAAAAATGTTGTATTTCTCGTGGTTAATTTTGCGCCCTCTTTGTACCTGCGTCCTTGGCGGGGGTACATCTCGCCACCGCCTAACTACGGCCCTGAAGTAATGTATTTAAAAGAAAAATAAATAAAACATTTAACAATTATATTATTCAAAAACTTCATAATTTCCAATGAGGGTGCGCAACAGATATTTTTTAGAACCACCTTATACCCTCAATTTTATTTATAATTGATAGATGTTCCAGGGGAAAAAAAATGTTCTCCCAATATCAATATCAAAATGTTCTGCTATTATCAAATGATATTGGCAGAACATTTTTTCCCTGGAACATCTATCAATGATAAATAAAATTGAGCGTATAAGGTGGTAGTAAAAAAAATCTTAATTATATTGTTTTACGCAGTAATATAAACAATTGAACGAATAAAACTAATCTTATGCTGCCCTTATGGGCACACAGATTCGAAATGAACTATTAAAACGAACCACTGTTTCATAAACCTTGCTCAAATCTTGCATAACTAAATAAAATAATTAATTTTAAAGCTAAAAACGCGGCTTTGAGGAGCAATTTTGGATTAAAGTGCGCCACCCGGGAAAAGCAACTCAGAATTTTGCACGCTTATGGTAGTTGAATGTGCCAATTTCCTGCCAAAATTTACATTTTAGCTGTCCTGTAACTTTGTCAAAAATTACATAATGTGAGGAAAATTTACAAAATTTACTTAAAGTAAAAAATCTAACCTTATACAAGGTATAACAGAGGAAGATACAAGAAGTTATAGGACCAAACTTTTAGATCTCTCAAACTCCGCTACTCCTGGTGCAATCGGTTATATCAATAGCGTTCTTCCTATGGACGTTATCCTAAGTGTGTATGCTATGTTTCGTGAAAATCTGCTGAAATGTATTCGAGTTATCGCGCATAGAGGCTCAAAGACGGTCGGATATTTTCTCCCGTCCACTATGTAAACTTAGAAAGTACCATTCTTCACTTAACAAGTAGTTTGGGTTAAGTCTGTTTTGTCAATTGTTGACATAACTTTTGTAATTCATTTATCTTTTGACATACCTTGGCTTTTGAATCTTATTACTAGAGACCGGATTTTAAAGGGAAAATTTTCGCCCAAAAAAGGACGAAAAAAGGGAAAATTATTGCCAAAAAAAGGTGGGGAAAAAAGGGAAAATTATTGCAAAAAAAAAGGTGCAAAAAAGGGATATAAAAGTAAGAGAGTGAAAAAATTCAACAGATGTTTGATGTTTGTTTTATGTAAAGCCTTTGCTTGCTCTACAGCTGCTGATTCTGTAACATCTAATGACTGAATACATTTTTTTGATTTTGTTGAAATTCTCACAGAGGAAAATAGCACACGAAATCCATGTTCCCCACCTTGTTATAATGGGAAACTTAGGCAATGGTAAGCCTGTTATTCCCCTGTAACGTTTATTCTGCTGGGAGGATTTATTTATTTCAATGGTGAATCAGTGAAAGCAATTTTTAATGTTTTCATATTACCAAATACTGGGTAATTTACGAATTTTTCAAAATAAATTAGCAAAAAAGGTACTGGAAAGGGAAAGTTCCTAAAAAAGGGAAATGAGCCTAAAAAAAGGGAAAAAAGGGACGTTAAAACCAGGTCATTTGCAGTTGAAACTTACTCAGTAATGTCCTGTTCAATTTTATCACGTTTTGTGATGAAATATAAAAAAAGGAATTCCCTTTAAAATCCGGTCTCTACTTATTACTGTACATAATGCTATTAATTTTCATGCACTGCAATTTAGCACTCTGTTTATACTATATTGCAGATTTGAATTGCACTGTTGTTGCACTGGCAAGTTGACATGGCCTTTGTAGTTTTTGTTAATTTTCATGTCTAAAACTTTTTTCAGAGAAGGTGATGGAACACTCGGTAGTAAAATCTTATTTCATAATGGAACATAAGAATACAACAGAATTTTTCAGACGCCGTAAACTCATTTCATCACGAGACCAGTGGAAACACAACAAGACGTAATAAAAAGTTATGTGAGAGGGTAATTACCCTTCGTGCCTGCAAACACTGCAGAAATTCATTGAGAGTAGTAGTATTTCAGCTAGCAAAATAATGTTGTGTAAAAAGTGTAGTTTATGGGTCTCTGTGCAGTACTACTGTGCCGAGAATATTGTTTAGGAAGCATTACAACACTGCTATTTACGACAGTATTCAGAAGGTGAATGCCTTTGAACTACTGAGTCTTACGTGCTTTATTTAATTAAAAATATATTATAATTAGTAGGTTTATGACTTTCATACACCTTAACAATGGCGCACTGAACACTATACTTGATCCAAGATGTATACGGAGCAAAAGTAAACAACCTAATGTGGAAATATAAAGCACAGTTCACAACAGTTCGTTTTCGAGACTGTTTAGTCGATTACATACAGTAAATGAAGATTATAGAAATATCGTTCACTGGTAAAACAAACGGGATATACAGTAGAACCCCGATAATTCGAGCTAATTGGGGCTGAGGCTGTCTCGAATTACAAAAACTCGGATTATACGGAAATATCACTAAATCAATGGGTAAATCATAAATAAATGTTTAATGTGCAATGATTTAAAAAATGATTTAAAAAATCATGATGATTTAAAAAATACATAAACAATATAATAGGCCTACATAGGCCAACCTGTGTTACGCCTGTATGTATATTGGCAAACATTTAAAATAATTTCTGTGTATTATGAACGAAACTATAAAAAAAAATGGAAAAATTGAAAGAAAGCTCAAAATGTTAACACATTTGGAAGTGCGTTAAACTTACATGCGGACACTATGCAAAAACGGGATTTTAATCTAGTTTTATGGAAAATTTTAATTTTCTTAAGACCAGCTCGAATTACACGGAACCTCGAAATACCGGGGCTCGAATTACCGAGGCTCTACTGTATAGGATTTCTATTCCTGCAACAAGCTTGCCTCTGCATGCAAGTGAACCCAACTTTACATTATGCACACCGAGAATTTCAAAACCTAAGTAAGGAGTGTGTTATGCCAACTGAGAATATTACCTTTAATTTATTAGCGGAGTGCAGCATCTTGTAGTCGTGCAGAAATGTAACCAGATCATATCCTGTTGAAACGGGTTGATGAGGGCTGTTCTCGCACAGAGACTGAGAGAAGTTCCAGGTAGATTTTCCATGTTCTAGGTGAACACAAACAAAGTCGATTTCATTAATCATGCTTTTACAGCAACATTTTATCAACAGGACCCCCAGGGCCCTGTTTCATAGTACTTTTACACTCATATTATTAGAAAATAATAATATTATTAGTTATTATTATTAGTCTTCTGTTTCGTAAGAATATTTTCTAATAATATTGGTTATGAGTTCATGGCTCTAATTTATTAGTAAATATTGCTAATATTATTATTAAATTTATTTCATAGATTGCAGAACTAATACAATTTACTGATAATGTTAGGTGTTTTTCTATAAGTGTTTTCTGGACCAATAACTTATTCACAAACCCATGTAGTTCAGTTTTCGTGATCTTAAATTTGTGGAAAATGAATCACTCTGATTTAATTATTAATTTAGAAAAGGCTTACATACGTTATCAAAGGAATTTGTCATAACAAGTTTTTAGGAATTGAGGTTAGATTTTAGTAGGCCTACATAAGCCTACTGCTGTGTTGAATATGTGCCTGGCATATTTATTCATTTCTAGAGCTAGTTATTATTGTTACATTTATGAAGATATTATGTAGGCCGCTTTGAAATAGTATTGAAAGAAACTAAGAAGGAAAACACACAAACAACAATCCAGACATAGCCTCCAAAACAATCAGCTGACTAATGAACTAATAATATTAGTGAAGAGTTTTATTAGTATTGTTCATATCTCTATAAAATAATATTTTGTTAAATAATAAATAATATTATGAATTCTAATATTATTAGCAAGTTCCATGAAACAGGGCCCTGAAGAGATTATTATTACAAACACGAACTTTTTTCTTCGAACAGTATCTAAGTTATAACATGGATAAATTCTTAACTAACACACAAAATTCTTCTTCTTCTTCTTTGTTTACTTAGTGATGCCTCTTTACGCTCAGAGGAGACAGTCACAGCTTTGTGGGGAATTCAGGAGGGTGTGACAGAAAGGTGATAGAATGGTGTGTGTTCAGATTTTTGTGGGCAAATGTAGATTTTGAATTTGACCATGACGGGGTGCCCACGGGGGAGGGGGTTAAGACGCAGAGTGTATCACTGAAATTTCTGGGGGGTTGAACATTTGTGTAAAATCAGTATATTATGTGTTAAAAATAAAAACTGTCAAGTTTTATAACTTCAAAATGTAATAAAACTCTTCTAATTCTCTAGAAGTGAATAAAATGTACGGTACTATACAACTAGTAGGCCTATGAGTTATATATATATATATATATATATATATATATATATATATATAATATGGAATAAAAACAGAGTAAATTGAAAAAGTATGTTTAGTGAGGCTCCTACTACATGATATATATATATATATATATATATATATATATATATCATGTAGTAGGAGTACATTATATATATATACCTATATAGGTACATAGGTATATATATATATATATCATGTAGTAGGAGCCTCACTGAACATACTTTTTCAATTTACTCTGTTTTTATTACATATGCAGCAAAACCTTTCCCTTGGGTCGAAGTTTTCGAGTAGGCCTACTGTTAGGGAAGTTCTTTTCATTATGTTGGGGTGATACGAAGTTGAGTTACTTTTCATGAAACAGGGAGGTGAGTCATGAAGCTAAAAGGAGTGGGCACCCCTGCTGTGTAACACAAAAATTGAAACTGAGAAAACGAGCGATTAAAATTTGCATGCACGGCACTTTAAATATAGAGTCAGCAACACCTTTCCAAACCCCCGAACGGCATACAATTTTACGGAGTTACGCTTTAGGGCATGCTGGAATTTTGACAAAACTCTTTCGTCGTCCATTAAACTCTGAATACAGGTAAAAGTGTTCCATCACCAAGAATAATAATTCATTATTATAATTCACTCAATAGCCATGTCTTGAGCCGGGGCACCCTGTAGTTGCTTGTTAGATGTTATAGAAGGAGTTCTTACGCAGGCATTCTTCACCCTGTAGTGGACCAGGTGGCCCAGGAGGTCCCGGAAACATTGACTACAAGGAGTATCACTATGACGGCGGCGCTGGAGGTGGTGGTCATGATCACGGACACGATCATGGGCATGATCATGGGCATGGAGGCGACAGGTACCCACCAGCACATGGGGGAAGTCCCGGTGGCTCATGGGGCGGCGGAGGGTCAGGGGGGTCCTCATGGGGTGGAGGTGGACCGGGTGGACCAGGTGGATCCTCATGGGGCGGAGGTGGATCAGGTGGACCAGGTGGATCCTCATGGGGCGGAGGTGGATCAGGTGGATCCGGCGGATCCTCATGGGGCGGAGGAGCCCCAGGTGGATCCTCATGGGACGGAGGCAGGGGAGGCGGAGGTGGTGGTGGTGGTTCGTGGAGCGGCAGCGGAGGAGGTGGTCGCTTGCCCACTTCTTATCTCTCATACTTGTACGACAGAGAAAGAAACGGTGGTTCTACTCCACACAGTGTGGTTGAAAGCGATCGAAATGGGGGCGGCAATACCCCTAACAGACTATCCACTGTTCGCTCAGACTCTGATGCTACCAAACCCACTGAATCCCCAACCACCTCATAGTGACTGCTGTGTCCATTTTAGTTTTGAGTGGCCAGTGAACCTTCGTTACTTGACATTTTCAGTGTTCTTCATGTTCTCAACTGTGAAGTTCAATGAAATGTTGACTAGACTTTAAGAAAGTAATTTCATTAAACAAATCGATTATTCCTAAAAATAACTATACCACCATTCGTTTTACTGGAGATGTCCCTGGAAGGGCATCGTTCAGTTCAGTGAACTATTCAGGGAAAGTAATGGTTTATTTTTTATGAATCCCTTATTTGACAGGTTAGATTTCATCAGAATTGATCCTAAAGTTATCATACTTTTCATTTTATTGCTAATCTTACCGCAAAACGATTTATGAACCTGATGAACGCTCCAAAAATGTATTACCGCAAAATAAATAAATTGAATATCCATTTTATTAGTCATTAATTTTATTTTAGTTTAGTCTATCAAACTTGTAATTAAATCCATGTAATTTTATTGTCTGTAGCATGTTTGGTTTTTAATTTATAAATTCTTGTATTGTTTGTAGCATGTATTATTTACGATATGTATAGTTTTACTGGTGTAGTGGAAGAAAAGGCCTTATGGCCTTAACTTCGTCAGTATAAATAAATAAATAAATAAATAAATAATAATAATAATAAATTTAAATTAACTTTAAACAACCGTCGAATAAGTATGGCCAAACTTTTATTTATTTATTTATTTATTTTTTTTTTCAATACGCATCTAGCAAATGGAAGACATAAAATAGGATTCATTGCTTCGTCATATTAGAATTTTACCTGCCAAGTAAAGGATTCTGAAACTAAGCAATTTTCTTAGACCCGTTCACAGAACTGATGATGACTTCGCTGTGGTGAACGGCGAAATATTCTTAAAGTATTCAGTAAAATGTCTGGTAGTACATCCCTGGGGAATAGGGGACATTCTTTTCAGACCCTTATCTATAAAACTCCTACAGTCAAAATACTCAAATGTTTACGTTCTTACAAAGTTCAAACTAGGCTTAGCATTTTGGTACAAAAGAGGACGAGTTTATTAATTTCATTACTGCTGTCCTAGAAGAGTTTCAAACTAAATTGCTTAGTTTGTTCTTTACAGTGAGAAATATTATAACTTATTTAAAAAATGCAATCAAATATTCACGATAACAATTATTTATTTGTAACTTAGAGCAATTACTTTAAACTGTTTAGTTACAATAAATTAGAAGCAAAATGAAGCGGCAAATTCCACATGATTTTCCTTGAAATTTTATGTAGTTGGTTGGTTCATGAAGAGTGAAAAGATGAAACTAACCAACTACTAAAACTCTGTACACAATCATAATTAATACAGAGTTAAAATAAAATAAAGTTTAATCTTTATTAGTTATTAAGGCTCTGGGACTATGCAGCCATTTCATAAAATATGGGGATTTTCCCTCAAAGAGAGATTTATAAAACTATTGTAATTAGGAAGTCAAATAAAGGTCTAAAACCTAGTTTCCACTGAATCTTGCAGGAATTATGTGTATTTGAAGTTGTTTCATGTGTAAAATTTGTCGATTACTTATTTATTGCGTTGTAGATATCTTTTTTGCCATTTATAGCATGATTTTAACACTCATTAAAACTAAGTAGTCAAGAGTAATCAGCTATGTCCTGTTTGATTTGAGAAAATATACATCTTAAGGTACAATTTGGTATAAGATTAACTTAAAAACTATGTATGGTTATGAACCCCCCTACGGGAATTGTGGAAGGAAGTGCAAGGTTCCCGCCCATGGAAAGCTAACCTAAATTGAATAATGGACCCGCCCAGAGGATAATTGGGTTTCCCGGGGAGAACAAGTTAAAAGAACTGAGTCAAACATCCAGTTTTGGTTTCTCTTAGATATAATTTTGTGATCTCGTAGCTTTTTTGTATGTGTGTTTTCAAATTAAAACAAATGTACAGAAAAATTACATTATATACAACCAAAAACATGTTAGTTTTAGACATCAATACCATTCATTGCAGTTAATAAATAGATTTGGAAATAAATATAAAATACAAACGTTTCGCCTGAAGGGCGAGAAATCAAATAATTAAAATAAAATAAATATTCACATAGATTATTTCATTAACAGCCTGAAAAGGAAAATTTATAATACAATTTACAGCTAGATATCAGGTACAAGTTTTTATTTACACTAATTAAAATTGATAGATTCTCTCTTTAAATTAATTGATACAATTTGTTTAATAATCTAGAAATATTAAAACATGAGCCAGAAGGGCCTCAAATATAAATAAATTTATTTAAGTAAGCAATTTCTTAACTTTGATTTAATTACAACAAAATGATAAATCCTGAAAAGTAAAATTTCATTAGTTAGAGGTAACAGCCGAAATACTATGTTTGGAGTACCTCTTCGCCCCAAAACATAGGTTCTTCGCAATAGGCAAAAGAGGTAGTCAACTATTACTTAGAAACAGCATAAACTTTACTTAGTTAAAACACAATCAAACTTTAAGTTAAAAGGTAGCAAAACGCGGCAAGAATGTTTGAGACGAAGCCTAACAAATGCGCGCAAAAGGGACCCAAGAAACAGACGCTAGCTTACAGCTTGGCGGGAAATACTATAAAGAACTTATTACAGGGAAAATCTACATAAAGCCAAAAAGAAAGAAAGAAAGAAAGAATTACTAAAACTACCTCAAAGACAGAATGGAAGAAAAGAAAAGACAAGAAGATAACTAATACTCGAAATAAAGGAAGAATTAAGCACAACGCGAAAGCGTCCCCCACGCTATTTGTATATTTCCATTTTCTAAAGAAACTACGTTAAGCCAGAAGTCACAAACATTTCTGCCAGCGTGAAAACACCTAAGAACAAAATTATAACATGAATTAAAGCCTTACTTGGCAAAAAGACAAAACAACACTGTTTTGTTCTTACACGGGCTTATGGCCCCGACTAACCTCTGGTGATAGCCATATTGGAAGAGGCAAGTTGCCGGAAGTCACGTGATCACAAGACCGGGAACGCCACTTTACTAAACTACCGCCAGATAGCGGCAAAGTAATGACAACAGTTGAAGCTAAGGAAACTGCCACCTATTGCCGCGAGTCGGCGCCACCACGGCGTAAACAAACAAAATGGCGGACTGTAAGTAAAAACAATTGAGACGGCGATAATGCCGGCTCAGTTAATTATTATGTAAAATAGCAAAACGTTACTTTTTGTCCCACCCGTAATGGTGGTAGTTTTGTTAAATATTATTGTAAGAGTTAAATAATTATTGTTCTGACAATTTTGAAACAGTTTATAATTTTTATTTAATCTCTCGTATCTTTACTAATAATAACATTAAGACTCTAACGTTAATAGCAGAACAGCAAATGAACTTTTGTTTTTATCATTAAAATCATTGTCCAAATTATGTCCCACCCGTAATAGATTTTGAAAAACAAATTTTAGATATTTTAAATAAATTTTCAATAATCCTTTCCGTGTAGTATGAAGAAGAAGGCATAGTAGATTTTACAGAATTTGCAGAACCAGTTCTAATTCATTATTTATGACATGTAATGAAGAAAAGTAGTTGTAATAGGCTATGCTAGAATGTCCCATCCGTAATTATGAAATGGCTGTATGAAGTCTGTATTTCTACGTTTAGTAAACATGTACGTTGCTCTTAATTCTTTTATAAGTGTTTTCACATTCGCCAGAGGTTTCAAGGCCACAACTTCTCACGTCTAATATGCCCCCACTGATCAGCAGTCAACAGTATTCCCCTTTGCGCAGAGGAGCTGCGCTGTCGCACACACTCATACGACACCAAGGGGGAACTCCCTACTGGCTTGTCATGTGACTGGCATTGGAGGGGTATGATGTCATATGAGCACGGTAAGTGGGGGTATCATAGGCGTGCTATGTTTGGCCTTGAAACCTCTGGCGAATGTGAAAGGACTATAGTAGGTCTACCATTTAGTTAGCTCACGGTACCATTCCGCTTATCTAAAGCGATATCTTGATACTAAAATGAATTGTTTTCGTGTGGTTTAAAAAAGACAGTAAAATATGTCTGAATGTTCACAACTCATGTTTTTTAGTTATAAAGAAATAATGTATGTATTAAAATAATTATCATTCATTAGATAAGGGGAACGCTTGTACCATGCTGTTTTAATTTCATTGTAGAGATAGAATCGTACATGACTTTCGTTCTTAGAACAAAACAAAAAATCCTCTGACCTTGTTTACGTATTCTGCTTTTACTTGTATCAAGGCAAGATGTAATTCATTCTGAGATATAATGTGATAGATTGTAATAATTTAACAGTATTAAATAAAATAAAATATTCCATCCTGTTTTGTAAGAGTGTGTACTAGCTTTATGCCTACATGTAATCAATTATTAAACCTGTTACTTTCTCTACAGGCATTATACAGAGTGTTAATGAATAACACCGAAATATTTTACCTGCGTATAGAGGGGACATAGACCAGCAACTTAAATTACGAGATTTTTGCTCTATGGATTCAATTCTTCTTGTTATAACATTAAATCTCCCAGGGCATGGCGCCACTGACTTACAACATTTGAAAAAAAAGCAAAACAAGGAACTTCGTTGTTAATACTGTAAAATGCAATAGCTGCTAGTCATGTGATTAGTCTGTAAATTGTGCAGATTATGGAAACATAAAATTATGATATAGCTTATTAAAATCAGTATGAAGTCTTTTATACAGTAGAGCATGTTCAATTAAAATTAGTCAAACATTAAAAACACTTTTTGCTCCACTTTTTTCCCTAAATGTAAGTGGAGCAAAAAGTGTTTTTAATGTTTGACTAATTTTAATTTTATGATATAGCTGTTGAAGAATGACTAAGAATCAGGTTTTTGTCGAGCACTAAGATAGTATGAAGTCAGTTCAATTAAAATTTTAACCCTATTTCGCTCCATTATTGACTTATGAGACCTGTAGCATACACATTTTACATCATAGAGCAAAAATTAACTAATAAAAGTTGCTTATCTATGTTCCCTCTATATACAGGTAAAATATTTCGGTGTTATACATTAACACCCTGTAGAAACTACAGACACATGAAGGACTGTGTGCATCCCTGTATTTCCATACACAGTTGGCATAATTAACCCTAGTAAAGACATGGTACTGTCGGCTCGATAGACTAGAGCTGATTTGTTATATTTTCAGAGAATCACTGAATTAAAATTACTTTCTAAACGCACTTGAATTTACCTCTGTAAACTTTTCTGGCCGGCCGTTTCGCAGGTGGTGTTCCTGCATCTTCAGCAGAGTGTCAACTTGGTGCGTTTGAAAATTATTTTTATTTCTGTGCGGAATAGCCGTTCAGAATTTACCAAAGTAAATACAAGTGCGCTAAAAAAAAGTACTTTTAATTCAGTGATTCTATACAACGCTAAAGTCGGACAGAAGAATGATTGTGAGTCTGGGAAGATCTAAGAAGTGAACCAGATCAATTCCAGGATCTTATTCAGTCCGTTCCTAGAAGACCTAATTAACTTATTAATAGGAATGATGCGTGAACACATTACTAAGATGAAATAATTTTCAGTGCATTTCTAGATTTGTTTATTTTGTTTTATTTCAAAGGATAAGGTGCAATTAGTTTCCACTGTGTAGTTTGTGTTTGCTTACAACGGTTGCTGTTGTTGTTGTTATTATTATTATTATCTTTATTAAAATAATAATATTATTTACTAAGTTATTATACAGTATTAGTATTTTATTATTATAAACTTTATTATTATAATGTAGAAAGAACTTGGGGGACGGGAAAATGTATGTTGCGTGCACATTGGCTCACGTGCACATCGGCACAATCGCATTTTCGTGGACATCGGCATATTATTTTTCTCTTGCAATATCATCGTGCTCATCACCACACACCCTTCGTAGGGGTGGACATAGAGACAAAGTTGGAATTACATTATCGTATTGAATGCAATGGAGTTCACAGTAACTGCTAGATAGACAGAAAGACAAAACACTTCCTTTCATTATTATACATACATACTGTCTACATTAATATTATAATTGTATTGTTTAGAAATCATTCATAAAGTATCTGCCTGCGATTGAATTAGACTTTGAATTAACTTAACCTAACCTAACCAAACCAAACCTAACCTAACCTAACCTAACCAATCCGAACCTAACCTAACCTAACCTAACCTAACCTAACCGAACCGAACCGAACCGAACCTAACCTAACCTAACCTAACCTAACCTAACCTAACCTAACCTAACCTAACCTAACCTAACCTAACCTAACCTAACCTAACCTAACCTAACCAAAACCAACGTGAGGTAACCTAACGTAGCGTGAGGTTACGTAGCTTTACGTAACTTTAGATAACGGAGCTTTACGTAACTTTAGGTAACGTAGCTTTACGTAACTTGACTTCACGTGACTTTAAGTGACTTGACTTTACGTGACTTTAAGTGACTTGACTTTACGTGACTTGACTTTACGAAAACACGTACTTGACGTAACCACGTGACTTGACGTAACCACGTGACTTGACGTAACCACGCAACTTGACGTAACCACGCAACTTGACGTAACCACGCAACTTGACGTAACCACGCAACTTGACGTAACCACGTAACTTTACGTAACCACGTAACTTTACGTAACCACGTAACTTTACGTAACCACGTAACTTTACGTAACCACGTAACTTTACGTAACCACGTAACTTTACGTAACCACGTAACTTTACGTAACCACGTAACTTTACGTAACCACGTAATTTTACGTAACCACGCAACTTGACGTAACCACGCAACTTGACGTAACCACGCAACTTGACGTAACCACGCAACTTGACGTATCCACGCAACTTTACGTAACCACGTAACTTTACGTAACCACGCAACTTTACGTAACCACGCAACTTTACGTAACCACGCAACTTTACGTAACCACGCAACTTTACGTAACCACGTAACTTTACGTAACCACGTAACTTTACGTAATCACGTAACTTTACGTAACCACGTAACTTTACGTAACCACGTAACTTTACGTAACCACGTAACTTTACGTAACCACGTAACTTTACGTAACCACGTAACTTTACGTAATCACGTAACTTTACGTAACCACGTAACTTTACGTAACCACGTAACTTTACGTAACCACGTAACTTTACGTAACCACGTAACTTTACGTAACCACGTAACTTTACGTTACCACTTAACTTTACGTAACCACGTAACTTTACGTAACCACGTAACTTTACGTAACCACGTAACATTACGTAACCACGTAACACTACGTAACCACGTAACTTTACGTAACCACGTAACTTTACGTAACCACGTAACTTTACGTAACCACGTAACTTTACGTAACCACGTAACTTTACGTAACCACGTAACTTTACGTAACCACGTAACTTTACGTAACCACGTAATTTTACGTAACCACGTAACTTTACGTAACCACGTAACTACGTATCCACGTAACTTGACGTAACCACGCAACTTGACGTAACCACGCAACTTGACGTATCCACGCAACTTTACGTAACCACGTAACTTTACGTAACCACGCAACTTTACGTAACCACGCAACTTTACGTAACCACGCAACTTTACGTAACCACGTAACTTTACGTAACCACGTAACTTTACGTAACCACGTAACTTTACGTAACCACGTAACTTTACGTTACCACGTAACTTTACGTTACCACGTAACTTTACGTTACCACGTAACTTTACGTAACCACGTAACTTTACGTAACCACGTAACATTACGTAACCACGTAACATTACGTAACCACGTAACATTACGTAACCACGTAACTTTACGTAACCACGTAACTTTACGTAACCACGTAACTTTACGTAACCACGTAACTTTACGTAACCACGTAACTTTACGTAACCACGTAACTTTACGTAACCACGTAACTTTACGTAACCACGTAACTTTACGTAACCACGTAACTTTACGTAACCACGTAACTTTACGTAACCACGTAACTTTACGTAAACACGTAACATTACGTAATCACGTACTTTACGTAATCACGTAACTTTACGTAATCACGTAACTTTACGTAATCACGTAACTTTACGTAATCACGTAACTTTACGTAATCACGTAACTTTACGTAATCACGTAACTTTACGTAATCACGTAACTTTACGTAATCACGTAACTTTACGTAATCACGTAACTTTACGTATCCAAGTAACTTTACGTAACCACGTAACTTTAAGTAACCACGTAACTTATCGTAACCACGTAACTTATCTTAACCACGTAACTTTACGTAACCACGTAACTTTACGTAAGCTATATGACAAACACGCACCGTTACAGACTAAACGAGTAACCCGTCCCCCTGCACCATGGATGACTGAAGAAATACGTGAATATATGACAAGGAGAGACGCGGCATATCGTAAATATAAACACAATAAATGTGATGAAAACTGGCAACACTATAAGCGTTTCAGAAATAAGACGACCCAAATGATACGTAATGCTAAAATACAACATGGACACAAACTTGTTGTGCCAACTATGACGACTTGTGACGTATGGAAAAACTTACGTACAATGGGACTATGTAAACAAAAAACTGACTGTTCTTTTGACAATTTATCTCTCAACGAACTGAACGAGCATTTTACGTCAGTGCCTATCAGAACCTTAGACAATGCAACTAAACGACAAGCTATTGCTGAACTGACAACCTTACCTACACCAGATCGTGAAAAATTCTATTTCTCTCACGTATCTCCCATGCAAGTAAAGAAAGCTCTTCAACGGGTAAAAACTAATTCACAGGGCATTGACAGAATAAGTATAAGAATGCTAAACAGAATCATAGATATCATCCTTCCGACCATAACTCACATATTTAACGCTTCACTTGTTACATCCACATTTCCTCAACAATGGAAACATGCACTCGTTCGACCTATTGCTAAAGTAAATCGGCCAAGCACTCCTACAGACTACAGACCTATTAGTATTTTACCTACTTTATCTAAAGCACTAGAACGTATTGTTCACAAACAACTTACTGACTATTTACATACTTACAACTTGCTCGATCCACTCCAGTCTGGCTTTAGGACTTATCACAGTACCTCTACTGCACTCCTTAAAATCGTTGAAGATACTCGTGAGGCCATGGACAGACGTGAGTTGACTGTATTATCCCTTCTTGACTTTTCCCGTGCATTTGACACAGTCGATACTGACATTCTTATTGCAAAGTTGAAATCTTTGTATCTGTCTGACACTGCAATCACGTGGATGGAATCCTACCTTCGCGGCCGTCAGCAATGTGTTACTGATAACAAGCGCTCTTCATCGTGGCGATGTGTGAAGGCAGGCGTTCCCCAGGGGTCTGTATTAGGGCCTCTCTTATTCTCCGTATTCATAAATGATATATCTAGTCACATAAGACACTCCCAACACCACCTGTACGCAGATGACCTTCAGATCTATATTCACTCACCTCCCGATGCAATTAATGACTCTGTAACATTCCTTAACGAAGATCTACAATCAATCGGTAACTGGGCAAACAAATTTGGCTTACAACTTAACCCAAGCAAAACCCAAGTTATTGTATTAGGACAGCAAAGACTCGTGTCATCCATCAACAAGGCTACATTGCTACCAGTGACACTGAACAACACAATTATCCCTTACACAGAAACAGTAAAAAATCTAGGTATCTATCTCGACTCAAACATGAATTGGAATTCCCAAATCAAGCATATATGTAAAAAGGCTTTCTCTATCATGCATGCTCTAAAACGACTGAAAAACTTCCTTCCTACTAGAATAAAGCAAACCCTCATACAGACCCTAGTGATGCCTTATTTCGACTACTGCGACATCTTGTATGGAGATCTGAGTGTTGAATTGTCACAGAAACTTCAGCGTGTTCATAATACTTGTGTTCGTTTTATCTTTAACATTCGTTTCCACGATCATGTCTCAAAATATTTCAAGCAACTGTCTTGGCTTCGTTTGCATAATAGACGTTTGGTCCACTCCCTGTGCTTATTATACCAAATTCTTAAGTTTTCCATACCTCTTTACTTGGCTCCCCGATTTACATTTCTATCCTCCTACCATAATCATGGTACACGCTCGCAGCACAACTCTCTGTTATCAATTCCTAGTCATCATACAACCTCATACTCTCATTCATTCACCATAGCCACAGCCCGTTCTTGGAATACCTTGTCACAAGATATTAGGGGTAGTCGGAGTGTACACTCTTTCAAATCTGCGCTTATTAAACAATTATTGGCCACTGAACAGAACTAGCTCTTTGTAGTCACTCCATCTTTCACTGTATATAACATTACTTAGTCTCCTTATAACGTATCTACAGCTAGACTTAAATTTCCATTATAACATAATTTTACATATTCCTTGTTTTACTTGTAACATTATTACTATTTTCTTTTATGACACTTACGCTCTCTATGAAGCCTGTGCTTTTTATGAAACCTATGCTTT
This sequence comes from Ectobius pallidus, assembly GCA_964059195.1. Classification (NCBI taxonomy): domain Eukaryota; kingdom Metazoa; phylum Arthropoda; class Insecta; order Blattodea; family Ectobiidae; genus Ectobius; species Ectobius pallidus. Next base: position 142,517,011 of record CAXKWD010000008.1, read on the forward strand.
TTACTTATTTAATTTATTATTATGATTAGCCTTAACCTTAGTCTTAGTATTAGTCATAAGTCTCTTATTCACTAATTTGCTATTTATGTAAACCTACATTGTATATATTTTCTGAAACCTGGTTGAGTGGAAGAGAAGGCCTTATGGCCTTAACTCTGCCAGGCAAAATAAATCATTTACTACTACTACTACTACTACTACTTATCTTTACGTAACGTAACTTTACTTATCGTAACATAACGTATCTTTACGTAACGTAACTTTGCGTAACATTACGTAACTTTATGTAACTTTATGTAACGTATCTGTACGTAACTTTACATAACGTAACCTTTCATAACGTAACTTTTCGTAACGTTACGTAATTTTACGTAACGTAACTTTACGTAACGTAACTTTGCGTAACATTACTAACTTTACGTAACGTAACTTTACGTAACTTTACGTAACGTAACTTTTCGAATCTTTACGTAACGTAACGTAACTTTTCGTAACGTAACCTAACCTAACGTGAGCTTACGTAGCATTACGTAACTTTACGTAACGTAACGTAACTTTACATAACGTAACTTTTGGTAATTTTACGTAACGTGACCTTACGTAACTTCACGTATCTTTTCCTAACGTAACTTTGCGTAACATTACGTAACTTTACGTAACGTTACTTTACGTATCTTTACGTAACGTAACTTTACGTGTCTTTACATAACGTAACGTAATGTAACGTAACTGTACGTAACGTAACCTAACCTAACCTAACCTAACCTTACCTAACCTAACCTAACCTTACCTTACCTTACCTTAACCTAACCTAACCTAACCTAACCTGACAACCTATCTACGATATCAACGGTCGGATTCCTTAGCCGCTTTATCTACGGGGTGCTGCCTTGGAGCCGTGGTGAAGGAGGCCGTAGGTTTGAGTCTCTATGTCCACCCCTGCCCCCAACGTGGTGTGTGACGATGAGCACGATAACTATTACAAGATATAAATACTATGCCGATGTGCACGAAAATGCGACTGTGCCGATGTGCACGAAAATGCGACTGTGCCGATGTGCACGTGTGCCAATGTGCACGACACCGTCTGTCCGTGTATCTTTACGCGCGATAACTCAAATACGCTATATCGTTTATGGAAAGAAGCCTGTTTATTTTGGACCAATTCCATTGACCGGTACCGGAGTAACGACTAATTAAAGGTCATATGATTTTTAAATGGGAAATCATGACTATACTATAAAGCCGCGTTGCTAATCACTGAGGGCCTTGACTCCAATGCAGTCAGATGTTTGTAAATTTATAATATCACGCCTTGCTTTAGATGTGAGGCTGTTGTTGTAATTTCGTTCTCTTCTTATTCCACTTCTTCACATATGCTTCACTCGGAGATCTTTTTACTAAAGTATAGCCTGAGAGCGTTCGAAAACAGGGTGCTTAGAAAAATATTTCGGCCCAAGAGGAATAATGGGAACCGGAGAAAATTGCATAACGACGAGCTTCAGGACCTGTACGCTTTACTGGATATATATAATCGCGAAGGGTGAAATGGGCTGGACATCTTGCACGCATGGGGGAGGAAGGACATATCTCAAAAGTATTGACTGGGAGACCCGAAGGGAAAAGACCACGTGGAAGACCTATAGACGTAGGTCGGAGGACAATCTTAGAACGGATTTAAAGGAAGTAGGATTTGTGAGGAATGATTGGATGGAGTTAGCATAGAATAGGGTTGAATGGCGGGCACATGAAAGCGCGGCAATGAACTCGGGTTCCATAAAATAAATAATATTCCTTTAGCTTGCTGAAGAATTTTCTATGTCCATTGATTAAGCACATAAGTAAGTAAGTAAGTAAGTATAAACTGCACATGGTAGTACTGTCAGCATGACAAGTGGGCGTGGTAAGTGTGCCGCCATTTTTAAAAGTATCAAATTTAAATGCTTCGGCCCTTTAAATGTCAATAAAGTTCAGAAAAGAATAGAGAATTTTATAAGTAAAAAAATAAATCGATTTTTTTACATTTTCACTTACTAGTCTCCTTAAGGAAGATCTTAAAAGAAGCAAAAGTATTTAAATTTTACTTTATTTTTAGCGTACTAGGCCTATATATATATATATATATATATATATATATATATATAAATAATATACATATTATATATATATATGTGGCTTGATTGTAAAAGGGCCAATGTCAATTTCTTGCAAAAATGAGATTTATGCATTACTGAGATCGGCTAGTCTTTATATTTCGTATATTAAAAGTACAAATGTCTATTACTATTAATACACATAATACAGAAACCTTAGAGGCCTATGTCAGAAGTTCTGAGCAAAAAATGTTACTTCTATAAAGGCTTCAAAGTCATTTATCTCAAAAGCAAGTTTTGTGACATTGGCCCTTTTAGAACCAAGCCAGTCTGTGCTTTTGGGATAACTGACTTTGAAGAAGTAACTTTTTTTGCTGAGAATTTCTAACTTTGGCCTCTAAGGTTTCTGTATTATGTATCTATCAATGGCAACACACATTGGCACTTTTATTATACGAAAGATAAAGACTGAGCTCAATAATGCATAGATTTCATTTTTGAAAGAAATTGACATTGGCCCTTTTAGGACCAAGCCACACAGAATATATATTTATATAAAATTATTATTATTATTATTTCTGTTGTTATATCATTTTTGAAGCCGAAAGTTGCATCAACACTTAAGAGCGAGGCATCACTCTAAAGATTTTTCATTTTGGTTGGACATATTTACATACCTTTTGTGTTTTAATAAATATTATGTGGAAAAGTCTAAAGAATATAGTATTTTCATAGGCCCCCATTCACCAAAACCTTGTGAGAGGATTAATGCTTCTTATCGGGACTAGAATAGATGGCGCAAAGGTCACTCATAAAGCAGGAGTACTGTTCCGTCCGTCTGAGTGGAAAGACCTGTAATAGTATGTTTCTTTGTTCTACAGTGCTTGCTATAAATGTCAGTGGACTACGATGTAAAAGAAGATTCTCTGACTACTTTCATCGTTGCGGATAGGTAAGCGATTTTATTTTTATCCTAATTAAATGTTTGCTAAAATTGTAAGAGTTCTTAATAGCAATGCATAATTTGTGTGCATCAGCTTGTTTGGGAAAACATATTGTGTTCCATTCCAATTACTATGTTTAAATCGGTTTTTGGACCGGAGATATAGCCTATGGCTCAGGTAATCCGGGGGTGGAAGGCAGGGCCAAAAAAGAAAAAGGTTGTAATTTAGGTTATGCACCTTGTTTTGGAATAGTAGCAGTGATGTAACTTTATAAACCCGGGCACCCCGTAAATGCAGGGTGCCGAGGCAGTGCTGTAATCCCCAAATTTGCCCAGGGTATACTCTAAAGGTTTGGGGAAATTTTAGGGTATATATTTTAACTGGAATTTGTATTGCATAGTAAAAATTAATACGAGGCACTATTAATAATATTACGTATTTAATTTATACAAAAGTTGCAAAAGTGGCAGTATCAATGCACTTAAACCCATAATTTGGAATAGTAATAGGCATATCCCGATATAGTTTTGGCATAGGTATATAATTATATATATATAAAAATGAATGTATGTGTGTGTGTGTGTGTCTTGATGCATTACTACACCATTCATCCGATCGCCATGAAACTTTGGGAAGTTGTTGAGTGCATTCCCGGGAAGGTTTCTGGCATATTACATTTTTCATTTGTCCTTTCGTTCGTGAGTTATGAGTGAAAAACGGGCAAAAAACGTGTATTTTTTTAGTTTTCGAAGCATCGTTTTCAGTAATACCATTCAATGTCAAATCAATTACTGAAGGCTTTGGCTATTTTTATCATTCCTTGGACATAAAACTATCGCGATCGCTTGAATGTTGTAGCTCACGCTGGTCGATTCATTTGTTTATAATGTCAAGGCACGCAGACATGAAATTTTCAACCTACACCGAAGAGGATTATTATTATTATTATTATTATTATTATTATTATTATTATTATAAAAGGGATAATCAATATAGGCCTCAATATGGTCAAACGTTGTTCGATTTGGACGAAACTCACTATACAGGGGTTTTTTGGGCCAAGGACCTCGAATCTGAGGTCGCTTTTACCAGTCGACGCTATCTAATCGCGGTATGTAATTCACGTGATTTAGGTGTTAATAAATATAATAATTTTACTTTTATGCTCTTAATTTTTAATTTTTGAAATAATTGTCGCGGGCAATAGCTTGATTTTGTAAGTTCATCCTTGACGATTCATTTGTTTAGAATATCAAGGCGCGCAGACGTATGAAATTTTCAACCTACACGGAAGAGGAATATTCAATATAGGCCTAAATATGGTCAAACATTGTTCGACTTTGACGAAACTCACTATGCAGGGGTTTTCTGGGCCAGGGAACTCTAATCTGAGGTCGCTTTTACCAGTCGATGCTATCTGATCGTGGTATGTAGTCCACGCGATTTAGGTGTTAATAAATATAATGATTTAACTATTATGCTCTTAATTTTTAATTTTTGAAATAATTATCGCGTGCGAAGCCGCGGGCAAAGGCTAGTTTTAAAATAAACTATAGTTGAGCAACTGGTATCACATTTATTTTATTCTGGTAATGTATATTATTAGCGATCCAAAATTGTTTAGTATAACATTTGATGAAATACAAGAAAGCATTGATATTTAGCGTTCTGATAGGTCGTGCGTTTTCAAGCCACCACATTCCGACGGGTCGTTGCATCAGAGCAGTAGGAATCTATATTTAGGTAGTGTTTTGTTTACATTTCATCAACCTGGATAGCTTAGCGTAGCAACTAGCTTTCTGTACCCATGTTCATTTCGTTTAATCCAGGAATCATTACGTATCATTACATATTTCGTACGTAAACTTTCTAAAATCTTAAATATGAACCTTATTTAAAAGCCTCCAGATGAGAGAAGCTCGTGTTGATCTGCAATTTATGTATCTCTTAATAAGAGAGAGAGAAAAGAAATGTACAATAGGAAATATTAAAGCTAAACTAAAACCAGTCTGGAAACTTTTACAAAATAGATTTAAATAGTTCTAAATTACAGAAGATACAGAACTCTATTTTACAAACAGATTTATGTTTATAGTCATTAGGGATATAGCAATAGAAATAGGTAAAAGTAATTAACTTAAGATAAAACGAATGAAAGACAAAATTAAAAGATTCGTTTATTTATTATTATTACTTTTTATTTTCTCTGCCCGTACCATAGGTAGAGGAAGTATTGTTGCGACCCCCAAATTCGAAGTTTAGTTTTAACAAAAATATACGTTTTGAGGGCCCCTGAATCCAAAAATACTATTTTCGCAAACTTGTATCTGTGTGTGTGTGTGTGTCTGTGTCTGTGTCTGTGTGTCAGTGAATAGCCTTCCTCCAGGACAAAAAATAGTATGAAAACACAAAATTTGCATTTGAGTTAGGCACGAAGATTGGCGACTTGTTTCTTTTATTTTATGAAAACTGCTTAGTAAATAAAATTAATTTTTTGAGTGCAGCTAAGCCTATGTTACGAGAGCTATTTTGGATGTACGACTATATTGTGCAATAATTTCACATGCGTTTATTACCCTATTTTTCCTTTCCTTGATGCCTTTTTAGGCCCTTAACATTCTATTTTTAGTACCTTAAATTCCGAAGGCTAGCTATAACATATGATAAACGAGTATACATACCACCGCAACGTACATGTATCGGATCCTCATAACTACAATACTAGAAGAAATAAAACATTGCCTTTAATAGAACCAAAATACTTCACCTCTTCTGGCTCTAAACATAGCATTTATTATGGTCCAAGACTCTATAACTCTATAATTAGGTCACATCCAGAAATAGTACATATGAACAACAAAAAATTCAATAAGTTCATCAAAAATCTTATTTCATAGTTCAAAAGTTACTTCACTATGTACTTAGTAGACAATTTTATTTGTAATAACTCAGGGTTTCAATTTTTGTTCTTACTACTTTTCCTTTTTTATTTTTACTTTTCTGTTCTTTCTTTATTATTATTATTTTTTAGGTTTTGATTTAATTATATTTTCTTTATGTATTTTGTAATTTGTATTTTGTAATGTAAATGGCTGAACTGTGCCCGAGCTCGAGCGCTTGCTCATTCGGGTGGTCTTGTTTTGTTTTGTATAAATATTTTGTATAAATATAAATAAATAAATAAAATAAAAAAAAACCTCTACAGGTTTAATAGAAAAGAGAGATTAAGGCGTAGGGAATCGACCTTCTTTCCTGACTGTCATCCCTAGAAACCTTCATTCATACGTTATGCCAGGAAAATATGAAATTATACAGAAAATAGATATGTTAATGATAGCAATATTCATATTGAAATATTTACCAAATATTAAGCTATAAAATACGAGAAGCTAGTGTACTGCCAGGGCGGACATACAGCCTTCGGTGAAATTCATAGGTGAGAGATAGGTGAATTTCATAATTTTTTTCCTCCGCAATGAATTGCTCTACAATCTTGTAATCGGACATGCTCTTTATTGGCTACTTCTACAATAGCATACTGTTTTCAAACTTAATACAACTGTTACAGTTACGGGTGGTTATCGTTACAAAATGGCTGTCATGTTTCGTGTACTGAAATGCCGTTTCCGTGGTAATTTCCACAAATGGCAATATTTTGAGTGATTCTTTTATTCTATCTATTTGCAAACATCATATGAAGAACAACATCTACAGTCTTTGGAGTATCTACAGTATAAGTATTTTTAAAAGATCGATTTTTTAAAATATTTTTCATTAATATATATTTAAAAATTAACTGTTTATGATAAATGCATGATAGTAGATAGTGATTGTAAACCCGCGGAATAATTTATCCTCATGACTTCCTTTTACTTTTACCCAATGATGTCACCAGAGAAAAACTTGCCAATACCTGAAACAGAGTGGGTCAACGTACTACATTAACAGAACAACAAGATTTTCGCAAAGCACCTAATTATCTATAAGGATAGTGAGCGATTTTAGATTGTAACTTAAATTGGAAACAGCAGATAGATCAGGAATGCAATAAATTAAATAGAGCTTGTTTTGCTATTAGATGTCTACAAAATTGTCTTGGTTTTAAGAATTTACTTACAATATGTTATGCTACGGTTCAATCAGTTTTATCTTATAACATTTTAATCTGTGGCAGTTCCACTGATGTACAAAGAGTGTTTATAATTCAAAAAGAAGTTCGAAGAATTATTTTTAATATGAAATCAAGAGATTCGGAAATATTTTAAAGAACATAATATACTCACTGCGACGGATCTTTTAATTTTAAATGCAGTAATATTTTATAAAAAACTACATGCATTTATTCAGGACAAATAGCGATGTTCATAATCATTTCACACGACTGAGAAATAATGTACATATAAATAATTACAACACAATCAGATATACAGGAAGTCCTATTTGTCTCACTAGTAGAATTGTGAATAATTTATTTAATTTAATTTAATTTACAGTCGTTGAGTGTAAACTACACTATAGACATTGTCAGTTATTAATACAATAATATTTACACAATAATGGGACACTTAATTTCCATAAATTCACTTATATTATAAAATGGGTTCTTTAGGAGCCAGAAAGTGATACTTTTGTTGAAGTGTAGTTCATTTCTAAGAAATAAGTCGGATGGCATCTTATTTGCTACCTTGATAGCCATACATTCAAAGTATTCTATTGATTTTGATAGCCTATTATACGGAATATTGTATTCTTTGTTGTTCCTAGTATCGTGTTGATGTATGTCACTCCTAGTTGTGAAATTACTAATATTGTCTTTAAAATATGATGATAAACTCTTTATATACAAACAAGTCACTGTTAAAATTCTCTGATTAACAAAGAGTGGTTTGCAGTGTTCGGTATATCCAGAATTGGTCATGACTGTGATGATTTTCTTTTGTAACGTAAAGACTTTATTTACATGAGGACTGTTACCCCACAGTATTATACCATAATTTAGAATACATTGAAAATATGCAAAGTATGCCCATTTTATATACTTGTATGTTATTATTGTTTTCAGTCTTCTAATTAAGTACACTACACTAGATAGTTTATTGCGTATATATTCAATGTGTTTCTCCCAAGTCAATTTTGTATCTAAATATACACCTAAGATATTAAAACAACTTACATCTGCATTTACTTTAAAATTTAGACATTTCGTCTTGTCATCATTTAACATAAAGCCATTAGCAGCAAACCACTCTTTGACTTCTTGTACTGTATTTACTTTTAGGTTTTCCAGTATATTTTGATCACTTACAGCTGTAAACAATGTGGTATCATCCACATATAATATAGAGTCTACTTGTATGTTATTTACAAAATCATTTATGGCCACCAGGAACAAAATCGGGCCAAAAGAGATTTTAATGCATAAGTTACCTGTGCTTAAAGATACGCTTGATAAAATGTTTAAATCAGAAACCTTTTTATAATCTTAATGAGTTTTTCCAATCAACAATGGTTTTTGTATGAAATAATGTGTATTATTTTTATGAAGTCTTGACGAGTCTATCTGTATATTTTTACAATAAACATCTATCTATCTAAAAAAAAAAAAAACCCAGTGAGTTTTAATGAGTACTACTATAAACAAATATTAACAAAATTAAGAAAATTTGTTTTCCAATACGAATAAAACACAAACTATAGCTGCATACGACAAATATCAGTGTATCCATTGCTTATATGTTTTTAATCAAATGACGAACCTCTTATATAGGTTAGAACTATAACGCATAGCATATATTAGTAAAATGTAACACTGGATACTTCCGAAAAAGTTGCATTACATATTAACACAAGCTCTTTTAGACAATCTTGAGATGTAACATTGGTAATTTTATTGTATTGTGCGAATTTTATGTAATAAGTAGGGCTCGGAAGTTCGTGATTTTACATGTTTTTCCTTAGGGGGTTAAAATATATGCTTATACATTATGTGTACGAATTATGGAACTTTCAGTTATTTGAACATGATTATATGGTGCATATAACTGCATATTTTCATGATTTTTATAAATGCATCATATTTCAATATTTTAGAGTCTATGTGGGATATTTTAACGACTATTAAGGTTTGATTTTTATAAATGCATCATATTAAATTGTATATTTTAATGCTTATATAGCATATTTTAATGAGTTTTTGTGGAGGCTGTGAGAAAAATCTGGGGAGTCACGCCTTTCTCGGTGGAGCTGTTAACATCCTTTAAATATACCAAAATAAATTCCTGTGACGTGGAAATAAGTTTTTCACGTTACAAAAGGGTTTTGCAAGACAACAGACTAAGTTCTTCAATTGAAAATGTGTGCAGAGCGATGGTTGTGAACCGCAATTCATCAATCAAAACGAGACCACTTATACTTCAACCTCTAAATAGGCCTAATAATGTAAATTTATTAACTTAATACTAACTCAATAGTAATAAGGGAAGGTAATTTATAAATCAAATTTTGTATTTTTGTTTCAATTACATGAGTCCACTCAGTTAATAGCTAGAACTAATAAATCATTTGCACTATTTCATCAAAACATAGGCTAAGGGGGCTTGAAAATAAAATTGAAGAATTTAACTTAGCCATTCAGGATACAATTAATTCTAATAAACAGGAAATTCAAGTTATTTGTCTAACGGAACACCACTGTGCAGAAACAGATCTTGAACAATTAAAAATTGATAATTTTTCACTATGTTCAAAATTTTGTAGACATTCCATTAAATGTGGAGGTGTGAGTATATTTATCAAAAGAAACTTACATTTCAGTGATATAGACACAAGTTCCTTCTGTAAAGAACAGGATTTTGAATGTTGTTCAGCCAGATTGAATTTTGACAATGATACATTTGTAATACTAGCTATTTACAGGGCACCATCAGGTAATTTCAATTATTTTGTAAATCAGTTAGAAAGGGTTCTTAATTCACTGTATAGTACTAACGTAAATATTATACTGTGTGGGGACTTTAATGTAGATTTCTCAATTGATAGTGAGAAGAAGATCAGACTGATATCTTTATTGGGTAGCTATAATCTAGATTTCATAGTAAACTTTCCAACGAGAATTCAGAACGACTCCCAAACAACAATAGATAATATATTCATAGATATAGAAAAACATTTTAATTTTAAAGTACTTCCAATATTAAATGGATTATCAGATCATGATGCACAAATGTTAGTGCTGAACAATATTAAAGTAAATTCGAACAGTAAACATGCTCATAGTAATATGACTAGAGTAATGAATGACGATTCAATTTTAAATTTCAAACAAGATCTTGCGAATGAAAACTGGGAATCTATGTTATCCTATGACAAAGTAGATAGTAAATTAAGTGAATTCCTAAACATAGTGACACGACATTTTGAGGCAAATTTTCCAAAAAAGAAAACTGCTAATTTACCTAATTCAAGGAATAACACATGGTTAACTGCTGGTATTAAAATATCATGTGCAAACAAAAGAGAGCTCTACCTAAAATATAGAACCAGTAACAACCAAACTCATAAGGAATACTATAAAAGGTATTGCAACATACTGAAGAAAGTAATCAAAGAAGCAAAAAGTAGGCATTTTTCACAAGTAATTAATAAATCAAATAATAAAGTTAAGACTGTATGGAATATAATAAAAAACGAAACGGGGAGAACAAAGGGAAACAATGATTGTACATCATTAATATACCAAAACATAAAACTAGATAATTTATCAGACATTACAAATGCTTTTAATAGTCACTTTATAAATATTGCAGAGAAATGTATTCCTATAAATAATATTAACATTAAGGCAGTAGACCTACTAACAAAATCTACAGTTTGGAACCATAGATTTCAATTGAACCTGACTTCCCACATAGAAATTGAAAATATAATCAAGTCTCTCAAAAGTAAAAGCTCGTCTGGATGGGATGAGATAAGTAATAAGTTATTAAAAAGCTGCTCATCGGAACTCAGTAAACCTCTTAGTCACATATGCAATTGTTCATTAGAAAATGGAATATTTCCAGAAAGACTGAAGCATGCTATTGTTAAGCCCCTCTTTAAAAAAGGTAACAAAAATCTACCATCAAATTACAGACCTATATCACTCTTAACCTCATTTTCAAAAGTTTTTGAAAAAGTCATGTACAACCGCATAATACACTATCTTAATTTGAATGACATTCTTACTTCATCTCAGTTTGGATTTAGAAGTGGCATGTCCACTGAGAATGCTACATTTCAACTTACTACAGAAATATTAGAAGCGTTAGATAAAAAGAAATATGCTCTGGGAATTTTCTGCGACTTAGCTAAAGCATTTGACTGTATAAATCATGAAATATTACTTCAAAAATTGGATCATTATGGGTTCGATAATTTAACACTTAAGTGGTTCAAATCATATCTTTCTGATAGAACTCAAAAGGTAATAATAAATGGAAATGAATCTAACCTAGGGATTGTTAAGAATGGGGTACCTCAGGGATCAATACTGGGACCTTTGCTCTTTTTAATTTTCATTAATGACTTGCCCTATAACTTAAGTGACGAATCAAAGGTATTGCTCTTTGCAGATGATACTAGTGTACTTGTAACAGGAACGTCACAAGAACATTTATCAAGAATAGCTACAAAGGCTTTTCACGAGTTAAACACATGGTTTCTAGCTAATAAAATGACACTTAATATTGATAAGACCCATTTTATACAATTTAGGACAAAAAACAGATGTATCTCAAATCTTGAAATTAATTATGGAACACAAATCATACAAGAAATTAGCAATGTAAAATTTTTAGGACTACAAATTGACCAAAATCTTGACTGGAAGACACACATAGAAATGATAAGTCCAAAACTGAGTTCAGCGTGCTTTGCTTTAAGAATTTTGAATAATATATTAAAACAGGATGCATTACTTATGGTATATTTTGCATATTTTCACTCAGTAATGAGGTACGGGATCATTTTCTGGGGCAACTCTACCCATAGGGAGAAAATATTTAGATTACAAAAGCGGGCAATAAGAATAATATGTGGAAAGAAAAAAAGGGAATCTTGTAAACCGCTATTTGAAAAATTAAAAGTCCTCACTCTTACAGGGGAGTATATATACTCTGTTATGTGTTATGTAGTGAATAATATTGATAAATTTCAAACTAATTTTAGTGTACACGGACGTACTACCAGAAACATGAATGATCTACACAGACCAAATAACTCGTTAAAACTCTTTCAGAAGGGTGCGTATTATTCTGCAGTACAGATATATAACAAGCTTCCAAACAACATTAAATTATTATGTATTCAAAGAAAGAGCAAACATTTCAAAACAGCTGTCAAGGAATTTTTAATAACTCACACCTTCTACAATTTGGAGGAATATTTCCAGCTTGGATAAATTTGGCAGCTTGCAGTTTCTGTAGACCTATATTATTGTTATAACATGCATGTATTTTTTCATCTGATGTGTTCTATATCCTTGAGCCCCGCTCAACACAGGATCTACAGGACGAGATATCTACATCTACATCTACAGTACAATAATTTCTCTGGAAAATCCAATAATAAAATAGAAATTCAGGGTATAAGGTGGTTTAAAGCAAGGTTTATTATTCCTTTTACCAGTTTAGATGTACGAGTCCGCCATTGAATCTTCCCGGAAGTACATCGTTACGTCAATATGATTTCTCCTCATTTACATCCCTGATCTTATTTTTATTAATTAATCTTCAATTCTACAAGGTTTATCATAAATTAATCAGAAAACTTTTTATTTCAGACAGCCATGATACAGCTAAACAGTAAATGTATGAGAATTTCTTATCGCTGCGTTTCACTGCTCGATAGATGGCACTGTTACTCTGGTGACTCAGCAAAATACTAACCAGTTTTCGAAGCGGAGTCTTGTGGTAATGTTGCATAATTACAGTGCTGTGCAGTTTTTTTAAGCTGGTTTGCATCCTAATATGGAAAATACTGTGCTAGGACAACTGAGAAAGACGCAGGAATATTGGAAATACAGGTAAGAAAAAATTATTCCCTTCAGTCTCTTTATATTTCAGACTTTCAAATTTCAACCGTATGTCTAACGTGTTCATGTTCGCGACGCCATTTTGGTAGTATTCTAGAACGTTCCGACAGGATTATAGCCTATATATAGTCTACTCACGTTTACACTAGACGTTTCCGAAAAAAAATGTTTCAAGTAAAAGTTTTAGCTCTTGGTATGAGCACTCCATGTACAAAGTTTAAAGAAGATGGTTATAGTAGTTTCCCAGATAATGGCGAAAAATAAAATTTTCTTAGTTAAAAATAAGTGAAAGCTGTCGTGAATCTTCGTGTCACATCCTCAGAAGGTACCTAAAATACAAAATTTTGTTTTCATACGGTTTTCTGTTCTGGAGCTAGGCTATTCACTGACATACAAACACACAGACATATATACATATTTATGAAAATAGTATTTTTGGATTCAGGGGAACCTCAAAAGGTGTGTTTTTGCTAAAAGCTCAACTTTGAATTTGGAGGTAGAACAATACTCCCTCTACCTATAGTAAGTTACCTATAGTAGCTTACGAGCAGAGGAAATAAAAAGTAATAATAATAGTAATCGAATATTATAATTTTGCCTTTCATTTGTTTTATCTTAATTTCTTTTACCTATTTCTATATCCATAATGACCATAGATATTAAATTTATTTCTAAAATAGTTACATCTTCTGTGATTTAGAACTATTTAAGTTTATTTTGTGAAAATTTCCCGACTAGTTTTAGTTTAGCATTATTGTTTCCTTTTGTATATTTCTCTTTTTTCTTAATAAGAGAGTTATTGCAGTCCCTAAAAGGCCTAAACACGAGCTTTTCTCATCTGGGGGCTTTTAAACAAGGTTCATAGATTTTAGAAATTTTTCGTAATATTACGTAATGATGCCTGGATCGAACGAAAAGAACGGGGTATAGGTTACGCTGAGCTAACCAGGTCGACGAAATGTAAACAAAACACTACCTAAATATAGATTCCTGCTGCTTTGAAATAGCACGATCTATCAGAACGCTAAATATCAATGCTTTCTTGTATTCCGTAAATGTTACGTATAAAATAATTTAGGATCGCTACTAATATACATTACAGGAATTAAGCTTGAGCAGATGAAAATGTCTGAAAGTGACGTTACGACATGCTACTATTCAATGACGTAACTTCTTGCAACTAGGTCCTCTCCCCAGGAAAAATATTTCTGTCCCCAATTACTTTTTAATTCACACAGGTAAACATTCTTATTTATTATTTATTTATTGTATCTCCAAATCTTTATGAACCCTATTTTGCCACAAAAGGCATGTTAGGGTTATAACTTATACATCTATCCATACAGTAAAATATAGAATATTATTTACAGATGGTTGTGAATATATGTTAGATACTGTATAAAATGATTATAATAACATTGCTTCGAGAAAAAATTTTGACACCTGGAAATTTCGTCACAATTTTCAAAAAGCAAATTTAGCTGGAGTCTTATCGTTTCGAACATAGGACAATTGTACAAAACATGTTTTACAGTTAGTATGGATTTCTGACACAATTATAACCACTATCTGAAATAATATGAAACCGTAAAAAATAACTCCCAAATTTTCCATGCTCTGTCGTAAATTGTGTTAAAATAAAATTTGGTGCAAATATTTAGCATTTAGCCGAAAGTGCAAACATTCTTATTTAATACGTATTCCTGAAAGTGGGCCTTTTTTAAGTTAACTGAGTACCGGCACTTTTTATCCTGCCACCACTATATTTATATTTTCCCTTTAACTCATAGCCAAGATTTACAACTAGAACGAAATTAAAATTTAATAACACGTATATATTTTCAGAAAATTGCAAACAGGAATATTTGTGTGTAGGTCTACTACTGTTTTTATACCAATTTACATTATGAAGCCGTTCTGAACATTCGCCTTTGCTTTCTGCCCTTTTTCTAAAGACAAATAATTGAATACTGTATGTATCTCAAGTTCCCTTGCCTTCTCAATACTAAGTCTTCGTTGACTCACGGTAATTATAAAATAGTTCTTAATTTCAACTTTGAAAAGTATCTTTCAGCAGTAGATAGGCCTACAGTAACAGGAAGTATGAGGAATGAAATAAATGCGAAGCATAGTTCTTGTAAGCGAATATAGCCTATATCAGATTTACTCTTACAACTCAAAATATTCGAAAATTCTCGACGTTTAGGCCCCTTCTAGACCTCAGCCCAGTGGGGTAGTCTAGCTTATACACCAAATATCTTCAACATAACCTTACTCGTTATTTTATTGCGTATATCTTCTGCCTTGGCTGTGTTTTATTTATTTATTAGATTATTTGTTTGCTTATGTAATAATTGGACATTTATTCGAGAGACCAGAAAGTTCATATACGGTAATAATGATTCAAGGAAATAACTCCAAAAGTAACTATTTTTTACTGTGATTGCCGAAAATCTGCTTTTCAAGCATTCAGGTATCACTGTACCATGAATTGAAGGGGTCGGGAAAGATAGTGCTAACCAACACAAACCTCATTATAGATATTATTATATTAAAATATGAAAACCTTATTTTTATTTTTTACTTTTTGGTGCATATTATGTTACTAAAAGGACTTGTTGGCAGAATTACTATGTGATCAAAAACATTGGAATAAATAGTGACCTAAAAATATATAAATAGTGCAACGATCTCAAATTTTACAAAAAGATGGTTAGCACTATTCCCTTGACCCATTAAATTATTATATAAACAAACCTATGGCACAGTTTCAGGTTAACTCTTTCAAAAAAAATCTAGTCATAAAAGACAAAGCATTATAATTACCTAAGTTTAATTTCTGTTGACTAAATAGGATTACAATTTTTCACGAAGGATGAAATGGTCTGGACATGTTGCATGCATGGGGGAGGAAAGACGTATCTAAAACATATTGACCGGGAGACCTAAAAGGAAAATACCACATGGAAGACCTAGACGTAGATGGGAGGACAATATTAGGATAGATTTAAGAGAAGTAGGATTTGCAAGGGATGGTTGGATGGGGGGCACAGGTAACAGCGGCAATGAAACTCTGGGTTCCATCAAATAGATAATATTCCTTTAGCTTGCTTACGAATTCGTATATTACCATTAAGTAACTAAGAATCACAGCTAATAATTAGTTGACAATTAGTAGGTTGTGTTCCCTGTACAACTTATCATCTTGTCTATCCTCAAAATAGGAAAAAGATTTGGTCTCTTAGGGTAAGAGTTAAAAGAATTAGTTGAATGTTCCCACTCACATACCATTGGGCATACATACCATTAATTTTAAAACATGGTCATGAATCTAAAAGCAAATGAACATAAGTTTTTGAATTTTCAGATCTGATGCCAACCAATCATGTTGTGAGAATATGAAGAATACAATCGTGGACCACAAGTTTCTTGACCCATCTTCATCGTTACAAAGGTTAAGTGATATTTTCATCATTTAAAACTATTTTTTTTATTTTGTTTATTACGTTACATATTTTTAATAACCATTCTATCCTGAAAAATCATTTAAAAGCCTCAATTATGAACATTTATTGAAAGCCCCAGATGAATTAACCTCAGTTTAGGACTGATATGATTTATTTATTGTTAAATAGTTATTTTAAATGTCTTAAATAGGTTTTATAAAATCAGGATTTTCTGCAATAAGAACATATAGATTTTTAACATGTACAGAGTGCTTCAGAAAAATGTATACACATTTTGAAGTGTCGTAGAAAATCTATTTTCCATTCTATACATTCAAACCCAGTGAGTTTTAATGAGTACTACTGTAAATAAATAATAACAAAATTAAGAAAACTTGTTTTCCAATACGAATAAAACACAAACTATAGCTGCATACGACAAATATAAGTGTATCCTTTGATTATATGTTTTTAATCACATGACGAACCTCTTATACAGGTTGGAACTATAACACATAGCATACATTAGTAAAATGTAACACTGGATTCTTCTGAAAAAGTTGCATTACATATTAACATAAGCTCTTTTAGACATTCTTGAGATGTATCATTGGTAATTTTATTGTATTATACGAATTTTATGCAATAAGTAGGGCTCGGAAGTTCGTGATTTTTCATGTTTTTCCTTAGGGGTTAACATGTATACTTTTACATTATGTGTACGAATTATGAAATTTTCAGTTATTTGAACATGATTTCATGGTGCATAAAACTGCATATTTACATGATTTTTTATAAATGCAACATATTTCAATATTTTAGAGACTATGTGAAATATTTAAACGAGTATTAAGGTTTGATTTTGATAAATGCATCATATTTGTATATTTTACTGCTTATATAGCATATTTTAATGAGTTTTGTGGAGGCTGTGAGAAAATTCTGGGGAGTCACGCCTTTCTCGGTGGAGCAGTTAACATCCTTTAAATATACAGGAATAAATTCCTGTGACGTGTAAATAAGTTTTTCGCGTTACAAAAGGGTTTTGCAAGACAACAGACTAAGTTCTTCAATTGAAAATGTGTGCAGAGCGATGGTTGTGAACCGCAATTCATCAATCAAAACGGGACCACTTATACTTCAACCTCTAAATAGGCCTAATAATCTAAGTTTATTAACTTAATACTAACTCAACTTTTCTACAGCCAAGGGATATTAATTATTTCAATTTAATGGTATCATATTTATTGGCATATTATCGAGTTTATAAGAGCATATGTGCATGCATATTTCTTGTTTTATAGGGCATTAACTTTCGGGCCTTAGTAATAAGGGAAGGTAATTTACAAATCAAATTTTGTATTTTTGTTTCAATTACATGAGTCCACTCAGTTAATAGATAGAATTTTAAATGATATTGGCAATACAATAATTCCTCTGGAAAATCCAATAACAAAATAGAAATTCAGGGTATAAGGTGGTTTAAAGCAAGGTTTATTATTCCTTTTACCAGTTTAGATGTACGCGTCCGCCATTGAATCTTCCCGGAAGTACATCGTTACGTCAATATGATTTCTCCTCATTTACATCCCTGATCTTATTTTTATTAATTAATCTTCAATTCTACAAGGTTTATCATAAATTAATCAGAAAACTTTTTATTTCAGACAGCCATGATACAGCTAAACAGTGAATGCATGAGAATTTCTTATCGCTGCGTTTCACTGCTCGATAGATGGCACTGTTACTCTGGTGACTCAGCAAAATACTAACCAGTTTTCGAAGCGGAGTCTTGTGGTAATGTTGCATAATTACAGTGCTGTGCAGTTTTCTTAAGCTGGTTTGCATCCTAATATGGAAAATACTGTGCTAGGACAGCTGAGAAAGACGCAAGAATATTGGAAATATAGGTAAGAAAAAGCTATTCCCTTCAGTCTCTTTACATTTCAGACTTACAAATTTCAACCGTATGTCTAACGTGTTCATGTTCGCGGCGCCATTTTGGTAGTATTCTAGAACGTTCCGACAGGATTATAGCCTATATATAGTCTACTCACGTTTACACTAGACGTTTTAGAAAAAAATGTTTCAAGTGAAAGTTTTAGCTCATGGTATAAGCACTCCATGTACAAAATTTGAAGTAAATGGGTAGAGGCGTTTTCCAGAAAATGGCGGAAAACTAAATTTTCTTCATTAAAAATAAGTTAAATCTGTTGCGAATCTTCGTGTCACATCCTCAGAAGGAACCTAAAATACAAAATGTTTTCATACGGTTTTCCGTTATGGAGGTAGGCTATTCACTGACATACAGACACAAACACAGACACAGATATATATTTCCGAAAATACTATTCTTTTGATTCAGGGGACCTCGAAAGGTGTATTTTTGTTAAAAACTCAACTTCGAATTTGGGGGTAACAACAATACTTCCTCTACCTATAGTACGAGCAGAGGAAATAAAAAGTAATAATAATAGTAATCGAATCTTATAATTTTGCCTTTCATTTGTTTATCTTTATTTCTTTTACCTGTTTCTATTTCTTTATTAATATTGACTATAAATATAAATGGATTTGTAAAATAGAGTTTCAGCTTCTGTAATTTATAACTATTTAAATTTATTTTTTGAAAATTTTCTGACCAGTTTTAGTTTAGCATTAATGTTTCCTTTTGTAGGCTATATTTCTTTTATGTCTTATTAAAAGATACATTAATTGCAGTCCCTAAACACGAGCTTTTCTCATCTGGGGCTTTTAAACATTGTTCATAGATTTTAGAAAGTTTGCGTAATATTACATAATGATGCCTGGATCGAACGAAAACAACGGGGTATGGGCTACGCTGAGCTATCCAGGTTGACGAAATGTAAACAAAAGACGACCTAAATTTAGATTCCCGCTGCTCTGAAATCACACGATCCATCAGAATGCTAAGTATCAATGCTTTCTTGTATTTCATAAATGTTACGTATAAAATATTTTAGGATCGCTACTAATATACATTACAGGAATTAAGCTTGAGCAGATGAAAATGTCTGAAAGTGACTGTACGACATTCTACTATTCAATGGCGTAACTTCTTGCAACTGGGTCCTCTCCCCAGGAAATTTTTGTCACTAATTCACACAGGTTAACATTCTTATTTATTATTTATTTATTGTATCTCCAAATCTTTATGAACCCTATTTTGCCAGAAAAGGCATGTTAGGGTTATAGCTGACACAGCAATATATACAGTAAAATATAGAACATGAATTACATATGGTTGTGAATATATGTTACTGTTATAATTATTATATATTATTATATTATACTTTCTGTTTGAGCGTCAACCGACTCTTGTCCGCCATGTTTCACAAATAATAACAATGATAAGATAAGATTTATTTAGTCCAGCTGAACATGTACATGTTATGGGACGCGTCAAAACAATTACAAACAAATTTATATATTACATATTTACATTTATTAAAATATTAATTATAAAATATACAATTAGCAACATAATTAGAATAGTTTTGTCTATAATATTAACTTTGGATAATTTATCCTGGCAGAACTGGCCGACGTCTTGGGAACCTGAAACAAGGAAACAAAGATCACTGTCTGAATAACTCTTATGTTTTAAATTGTTGGCATTCATAAAAAAATGCATTAATAGTATAAAAGCAGTGTTCCAACAAAAAGGATAGTAAGCCCCTTTTAAATTTATGGAGTACAGATATTTCTTTGAGGTAACCTGGCAAAGAGTTATACATTTGGAGGCTAGTATAAATGAAGCTGTTTTGACACAAAGTGGTATTACAGTGAGGTTTATAAATATCATTTTTTCTCCTTGTATAATATGAATGGACATCTGCATTCACTAGGAATGATTTTAAATTAGTTTTTATGTGACTATTGATTCATTAATATATATACATGGTAAAGGTAGCACTTTCAGATGTTTAAAGAACCGTCGACAGCTAGTTGTGTTGCTTGAATATATCTTTGACATGTGGTGAATTTCCCCCAAACAGTATGCCATATGTTAAGACTGAATGAAAGTAGGCATAGTATGTATTGCGGGTAGTTTCTAAAGATGAAACCTTTCTGATTGTTCGTAAAGCGAAACATGTTTTACTTAGTTTTTTGATGTATATTGAATATGATTTAACCATTTTAAGTTTTCATCAAGCCATACCCCCAGGAATTTTGTGCTGTCTGTATAGCTAATCTGTTCACCTTCAAATTCTATGGATAAACGTTCAGAGAATTTATTCTGTTTATGGTGAAATGTAATTGCTGTTGTTTTCTCCTTATTGATTATCAAGCGGTTCTTCTGAAACCAATGAAATATCTGTTTTACTGTTTCATTTATATTAATTTTCATATTATTGCTATCGGAACCTGTTATAAAGACACTAGTGTCATCCGCAAAAAAATGTTGGCTTCCCATGATTAATGTGTGATTGTAGGTCGTTAATATAAATTAGAAATAATACTGGTCCAAGAACAGAACCCTGTGGAACACCGAAATTTACATTTCTTATATTTGACAGATAGTTAGTAATCTCGTTTTTATCTTCATGCTTATAGGTAATTTCCACTCTCTGTTCACGATTTTCTAGATATGATTTGAACCAACTCCTATAGCTGATAACTTTTCTAAAAGAATGTCATGATCTACTAGATCAAGTGCTTTCGAAAGATCCAAAAACAACCCTACATTTCTTTCCTTTCTATCAACGGATTCATAAACACTTTTAAGAAAGTTTATAATTGCAGTATTTGTTGATTTCCCTTTGCAAAATCCATGCTGATTACTGATTATAATATTATATTTCAACAAGAATGACATGAGTCTTGTATGCATTATCTTTTCGAGTATCTTCGAGAATACTGAAAGCAATGAAACTGGTCTATAATTTTCAATTTGACTTTGTGAACCCTTTTTGTATAATGGTTTTACTTTTGCTATCTTCAGTTTTTCTGGAAAACAACCTGACAATAATGATAAATTGATTATGTGTGTCAGTGGTTTTATTATATTCATGCAGCATTTCTTAATAACGTAATCAGATATTTCATCAGTGCCACAGGATTTTTTATTACTGAATTTATTGATGATTGATATGATTTCTTCTTCATTTGATGGTTTTAAATACATACTACTGCTATTTGTGGTCATAGGGAGAGTTGATCTATTATCTTTGGGTGGTAAGTTGTTGCTTAAAATATTTTGTGATATATTTGCATAATAATCATTGAATTGAAATGAATTGAATGTTAAATGCGCACAATGCGCAATGTTTCACAAATCGAATCGGGTGACACCACGCATGCGCTGCATTGACAAGTGCTGCCTTCTAACGAACCATGCATGGACTAAGGCTAATCGTCATACAATTTGAAAGTTCTAAACCCAAAATTAAACGTTTTATTACATATTTTCAGTGTATGACATTTCATTCGCCACTCTGTATCACTATATCATGAATTGAAGGGGTCGGGAAAGATTGTGCTAACCCACACAAACCTCATTTTAGATATTACATTTTTAAAGTTTGCTCAAATTTGAAAATGTTATTTTTATTTTTTACTTTTTGGTGCATATTATGTTATTAAAAGGACTTGTTGACACAATTACTGTGTGCTCAGAAACATTGGAATAAATAGTGACTAAGAAAATATATAAATAGTGCAACAATCTCAAACTTTACAAAAAGATGGTTAGCACTATCTTCCCTTGACCCATTAAATTATTATATCAGTTTATGAATCAGTTTCAGGTTATCTCTTTCAAAAAACAATCTAGACATAAAAGACAAAGCATTTTAATTACCTAAGTTTAATTTCTGTTGACTAAATAGGGTTACAATTTTTCATGAAGGATGAAATGGGCTGGACATGTTGCGCATATGGGGGAGGAAAGACATATCTCAAAAATATTGACCGGGAGACCTAAAAGGAAAATGCCACATGGAAGACCTAGACGTAGTTGGGAGGACAATATTAGGATAGATTTAAGAGAAGTAGGATTTGCAAGGGATGGTTGGATGGCGGGCACAGGTAAGCGCGGCAATGAACCTCTGGGTTCCATCAAATATGTAATATTCCTTTAGCTTGCTTAGGAATTCAGGTATTACCATTAAGTAACTAAGAATCACAGCTAATAATTAGTTGACAGTTAGTAGGTTATGTTCCCTGTACAACTTATATCCTGTCTATCCTCCAAATATGAAAAAAGATTTGGTCTCGTAGGATAAAAGTTTAAAAAATTAGTTGAATGTCCCCACTCACATACCATTGGGCATATATACAATTAATTTTGAAACATGCTATTGACTCTAAAAGCAAATGAACATAAGTTTTTGAATTTTTAGATCTGATGCCAACCAATCATGTTGTGAGAATATGAAGAATACAATCGTGCACCAAAAGTTTCTTGACTCATCTTCATCGTTATAACAGGTAAGTGATATTTTCATTATTTAAAACTATTTTTTTTATTTTGTTTACTACGTTACATATTTTTAATAATGATTCTATCCTGAAAATCATTTAAAAGGATCAAATATGAACATTTATTGAAAGCCCCAGACTTATAGAATTTAATTTTTGTTAAATAGTTATTTTAAATGTCTTACATTTTCTGCAATAAGAACATATAGATTTGTAACATGTACAGAGTGCTTCAGAAAATTGTATACACATTTTGAAGTTTCATAGAAAATCTATTTTCCAGTCTACAAGGTTAAATTTCTGGGAATGGAAAACTTAAAGTTCAATTTGAAAATTAAATTACTTTCTGATGAAAGTGTGATTAATGTTCAAATGTTCAAAATAGTGGCCTTCATCATCAATACATGTCTGAGTACGAGTCACCACTGATTCCATACATCATACCAAAGTGTCCAAAGAGATTTCTGCGTAAACCATTTGAATCTCATCCAAAGTGTGTCTAGGTTACGTGGTTTATGTTTGTACACATCTTACTGTGCCCCATAAGAAGACATCCAGCGGCTTAAAGTCTTGTGAGCTGCAGGAAACTCTGTTGGCCCCCTAAGTCCTATCCACTGCCTTGGCAAATTTCGGTCCAGGTATGATTTTACGTCCGTATGATAGTGTGGCCATCTTGTTGGTAATAAAACCATATAATTCACTAATGGCAGGGAATATGGAATCGGCAAGCATAGTTAGGTACTTTTCATTGTTGGGCAATTATGGCACGTTTGTTGGACGTAAATGTAGATGTAGATAGATCCTGTTGAATCTATTCTGCTGCCATCCGTGGAAGAAATATAACATCACTTTCTCCCAGAAATTTAACCTTTTAGAACGTGAAATAATTTTTTTATGACAGTTCAAAGTGTGTACACATTTTTTTGAAACACTGTGTATATGGCAGGTGTGTACACACATCTCTAAGCTTCCTAAATACAGTGAATGCTGCTTATTGTGATCACTTCAGGATGCAGCTGATCTGATAGTATTAACAGTGATGGGAAAAGTACAAAAAGAAAGTAATTGTGCTGAATTACAATTACCCGAGAGACATTTTACTTAATTACAATTACAAATTACTTTTTCAAAATTAATCAGTAAAATTGCATTTATCTTACATTTACAATTAATTTACAAAATGGCAGTGCCTAAAAATTCCTTGTTTTTGGTTTGTTTTGGGCATAAGACCAAATTATTAATGAACAAACAAACAAAAAACACATCAATGAGAATATTTTCGGAAACATTGAGTAACTTTTTGTTTCATATTAACTCTAATTTGGATGTTAGTTGCAAAAACAGTAGTGATGACGATACAGCAAGCGAGAATGATACTAATACTAACGACTACTAAATTGTAACAATTACAATTTTATTTCCAGAAGTAAATTACAAGTAGAAATTACATTTTTTTAAAAGTATTGATTACAAGTAAATGGGACCAAAAAAGGAATTGTTACTGTAATCCGATTACTTTTATTCTATTACTTCCCATCACTGAGTATTAACCCATTAATAATAGTAGCCGAAGGAATTAATTGAAGGATATTTATTCATACATCAGATAATACACCACACAAAGAGGACTAATTGTTATTTGTTCTATACATACAAAATAATATACGTAACTATGAATCATTCAACCACCCACAATGCAGTATTAGACTGCAAGCAGCTATTTTTGCATGAAATGTTTTGAATTGTTTCTATTTTTCCTTTGGAGTCCATCAACCAGTATTTCATATTCGTAGTGTTTTTGGAAGTTGACTGACCTGTGGTGAACACCGCTTAGCAAAACATCTAATGCATGCCTGTTCAAGTCTTTTCACTTTACACCATATTCACAGCATGTAAATACTATGATCTTCACAAATCAAAAGCAATAGCTAAACTGAGAGGTGAAACATGTTTTACTGCTTAAAAGATAAAGTTAGGGAATACCACACTCTCGAATAGGTCGTCCTGTGAGCTGGGAACAGTACAGTTATATCCAATACAACACAATGCAGTTGAATTAGGAATGAAATCCTTAAAAAACAAAGTTTTCAGTGACGTACAATACCTGGAAATAAATCCGAAAAAAGGAAAATGTGATAACATAAACCGAATCTCTGATCACAAACATTTTTTCAATGTATGAGTATTAATCTGTACGGGACTTCATAAAAGTGATAACATTACTTGATTGAAAACATTATCCGTGATTACATTAAGCGGCGTTCACTGTATTTCATTTCCATTTTCTTCAACGTTCATGTTTCAACTCCATATAAAGAAACACTTCATATGTAGCACTTCATAAACTTCTTCTTTCTTTAAAATTAAAGGGGTGTAGATTGAAAAGAGACCCCAGATACCAAGCGAAGGTTAATAACATCCAATATATTTTTCTCTGTCCCCCCATGATTTCTCTATTTTCAGTTTTCCTTGTTTTATCCAATTTTAATTTTCTATCTGCTCTCCATGCACTCCCAGTTCACGCCATGGACAACGACTAAAGAAGAACAGTGAACTGTGAAAATGACTATACCCACAGTGACTTGACTCAAAGTACCGCCTCTCTCACGTGGAATAGCTCAACACGTGAGTTATTAGTATGAGCTTTTCCTCTTGTGGGAGGCCCTAGCCCTTCAGGGACATTGTGGGCTCATTCATTCATTCATTCATTCATTCATTCATCTGCTCTCCAAAAATCCACTTCTGTGGTAAATAATTCGTTCCCATGATTTTCATTAATTATCCATGTTTCTGCTCTAAATAATACAGGGTGTTTCAAAATGAATATCGGGGTTTTAAGGCTTTGTAGAATTTAGTACATTTAACATACAATTATAAATAATACATCAAATGACAGAGAAACTCGAACAGTTTTTTCTACAAGTATTCAATGTGAGCACCATTCATCAAATGGCACACATGGAGTTGATAGGCGAGTTCTTCCCAAACCTTGATCAGTGTGTCTGGAGTAATTGTTGCAACTGCTTCAATCCTGTGTCTTAAGTCGGGTAGGTCAGTTGGTAGAGGCGGTACATACACTTGATCCTTTATGAATCCCCAAAGGTAAAAATCACATGGCGTCAGATTGGGTGAACGTGGAGGCCATGCGAAACAAGCTCTGTCATCTGGCTCCTTCCGGCCAACCCAGCGGTCGGATACAGCATTGTTTAACCATTTGCGTATTGAATGATGCCAGAGGGGTGGTGCACCATCTTGCTGCCAAATACCACGTTCTGAACTTCTTGAATTGTAGTTGAGATTCTTTGTTTCTGCTTCATACTGTAATACTTAATGTTGTATCCTAATTGTTCTCTTGTCATCACTTTTTCATCTCCCAGTTTCAGATAAACTTCCATTGTTCAACCTCAGTTCCCAAATATTAGAGTTTACTGACTCTTGAATTCATCATTACAAATCCACATTAATTTGTCAGAATCTATATCAAAGTGAAGATATACTGTAAAAAATGCACTCAGAAAAACCTACATTTTTATATGCCAAAAAGTTCGATCAATGCACATGGCATTGAAGCTAATGCTGCAGATTCTAAGGTTAATTTCCGTGTAGTACTAAACAGATGTTCATGTCTTCGAAACATGTCGATTGGTTTTTAGTTTTTCTGCACTTCGTACAGTTTTCGTCCTCCGTGTCCAAAGTATGGTCAAGAACCTTCACTAGCTATAATATCAAGCAAGATTTTGTTTCGCTAGATTAAGAGTTCACGAATAAAATCCCATCCCCTCTCGACAAAAGTAGAGTTGGTAGAGAAAAACTGTTTACATATTTGGAATAAGAACACGAAGTAAAGCCAAAATCCGTAAACATCTGAGACACCAAACAATAAGTTCTTTTTGTTGGGCTTTGTAATCTAATGCAGGGGACAACTTCTATTATAACATATTTTGTAAATACAAATAAATTTGTTCACAATATATTAGCACTGTATGTTATATAAGGATCTCGTTTTCAGTTTTTTATTCCTCGTCTAAGCTTTGATAGTGGTTTTTAGGCGGTCTCTACTTCATACTTTATTTAGGTAAAACCAACTATCGGAATTTATTAATGTTAATTACAAATATTTCTCATTGTTTTGTTAATAGGAGTGCGATGGCCAGCAGAAAATGATGTTGGATGTTTGTGTTGCTGACTTATAGAGCAGCAAGCTAGAGAAGTTTGAACTAATTTCACCACGAGCAGCACACATGGATGGAACTCGAAAAGTACGTCATTTTCATAATATGTGTATATTTAATTGATTTTTTTGCTTCCCTCTGGGTAGATAAGGTGTTCTCTTGCGTAACCAGAGGTGGATACATAACCATTAATCAAATTAAAGAATAGATAAGTGATCAGATTATACATTGGCATCAATAAGACGATCCGAGCACTTGTGCAGGTTAGAATCTGCTAAGAAACAGAAATCAGTTGGAATAACCGGCGTATGGTTATAAATAGGGTTCGAATGTTTATGACATGTCATATTTTTATCCTGACCTTCGTTCTCGCCGTAAACACCGGTGATTAACATTTGAGCAAATCGCCATAGCAATAGAGCAAATGAATATATTCATTTGAGCAAAGTAAAGAAATTCAGAAATGATGCTTACATTTTCCCTCTAAACGAGATGTGGCAACACTGTGTGGTTTCATCGCAATTTCATGGGTACATCACTTCCTAAAGTTGGCTAATGTCCACTGCCATTTTGATGGGCACGTCCTGATGACAATGTCGAAATTACAGTGTTTGTGCTTTATACCTAGCTCCCTCTAGTGTCACATATCTTAATAAATTAATCTTTCCCGAAACATAATTGTCCCAGTTCTTATTGGCAAAAGGTCCTTTTGAAAGGGTTAGCCTTTTCTGAATTCTGAGCGCATTTTTCGAAATTTTCAAAGGGGTTAGCCTTCTCGGAATTCTGGGAGCATTTTTCGGAATTTTCAAAGGGGTTAGCCTTCTCGGAATTCTGGGCGCATTTTTCGAAATTTTCAAAGGGGTTTGCCTTCTCGGAATTCCGGGCGCATTTTTCGAAATGTTCAAAGGGGGTTAGCCTTCTCGGAATTCTGGGCGCATTTTTCGAAATTTTCAAAGGGGTTAGCCTTCTCGAAATTCCTGGCGCATTTTTCGAAATTTTCAAAGGGGTTAGCCTTCTCGGAATTCCGGGCGCATTTTTCGAAATTTTCAAAGGGGTTAGCCTTCTCGGAATTCTGGGCGCATTTTCGAAATTTTCAAAGGGGTTAGCCTTCTCGGAATTCTGGGGGCATTTTTCGAAATTTTCAAAGGGGTTAGCCTTCTCGGAATTCTGGGCGCATTTTTCGAAATTGTCAAAGGGGTTAGCCTTCTCGGAATTCTGGGCGATATTTTCGAAATTTTCAAAGGGGTTAGCCTTCTCGGAATTCTGGGCGCATTTTTCGAAATTTTCAAAGGGGTTAGCCTTCTCGGAATTCTGGGCGCATTTTTCGAAATTTTCAAAGGGGTTAGCCTTCTCGGAATTCTGGGTGCATTTTTCCAAATTTTCAAAGGGGTTAGGCTTCTCGGAGTTCTGGGCGCATTTTTCGAAACTTTCAAAGAGGTTAGCCTTCTCGGAATTCTGGGCGCATTTTTCGAAATTTTGAAAGGGTTAGCCTTTTCTGAATTCTGAGCGCATTTTTCGAAATTTTCAAAGGGGTTAGCCTTCTGGGAATTCTGGGCGAATTTTTCGAAATCTTCAAAGGGGTTAGCCTTCTCGGAAGTCTGGGCGCATTTTTCGAAATTTTCAAAGGTGTTAGCCTTCTCGGAATTCTGGGCGAATTTTTCGAAATTTTCAAAGGGGTTAGACTTCTCGGATTTCTGGGGGCATTTTTCGAAATTTTAAAAGGGGTTAGCCTTCTCGGAATTCTGGGCGCATTTTCGAAATTTTCAAAGGGGTTAGCCTTCTCGTAATTCTGGGAGGATTTTTCGAAATTTTCAAAGGGGTTAGCCTTCTGGGAATACTGGGCGAATTTTTCGAAATTTTCAAAGGTGTTAGCCTTCTCGGAATTCTGGGCGAATTTTTCGAAATTTTCAAAGGGGTTAGCCTTCTCGGAATTCTGGGGGCATTTTTCGAAATTTTCAAAGGGGTTAGCCTTCTCGGAATTCTGGGGGCATTTTTCGAAATTTTCAAAGGGGTTAGCCTTCTCGGAATTCTGGGAGGATTTTTCGAAATTTTCAAATGGGTTAGCCTTCTCGGAATTCTGGGAGCATTTTTCGAAATTTTCAAAGGGGTTAGCCTTCTCGGAATTCTGGGGGCATTTTTCGAAATTTTCAAAGGGGTTAGCCTTCTCGGAATTCTGGGCGCATTTTTCGAAATTGTCAAAGGGGTTAGCCTTCTCGGAATTCTGGGCGATATTTTCGAAATTTTCAAAGGGGTTAGCCTTCTCGGAATTCTGGGCACAATTTTCAAAGGGGTTAGCCTTCTCGGAATTCTGGGCGCATTTTTCGAAATTTTCAAAGGGGTTAGCCTTCTCGGAATTCTGGGCGCATTTTTCGAAATTTTCAAAGGGGTTAGGCTTCTCGGAGTTCTGGGCGCATTTTTCGAAACTTTCAAAGGGGTTAGCCTTCTCGGAATTCTGGGCTCATTTTTCGAAATTTTGAAAGGGTTAGCCTTTTCTGAATTCTGAGCGCATTTTTCGAAATTTTCAAAGGGGTTAGCCTTCTGGGAATTCTGGGCGAATTTTTCGAAATCTTCAAAGGGGTTAGCCTTTTCGGAAGTCTGGGCGCATTTTTCGAAATTTTCAAAGGTGTTAGCCTTCTCGGAATTCTGGGCGAATTTTTCGAAATTTTCAAAGGGGTTAGACTTCTCGGAATTCTGGGGGCATTTTACGAAATTTTAAAAGGGGTTAGCCTTCTCGGAATTCTGGGCGCATTTTCGAAATTTTCAAAGGGGTTAGCCTTCTCGGAATTCTGGGAGGATTTTTCGAAATTTTCAAAGGGGTTAGCCTTCTCGGAATTCTGGGCGCATTTTTCGAAATTTTCAAAGGGGTTAGCCTTCTCGGAATTCTGGGAGCATTTTTCGAAACTTTCAAAGGGGTTAGCCTTCTCGGAATTCTGGGCGCATTTTTCGAAATTTTCAAAGGGGTTAGACTTCTCGGAATTCTGGGCGAATTTTTCGAAATTTTCAAAGGGGTTAGCCTTCTCGGAATCTGGGGGCATTTTTCGAAATTTTCAAAGGGGTTAGCCTTCTCGGAATTCTTGGAGCATTTTTCGAAATTTTCAAAGGGGTTAGCCTTCTCGGAATTCTGGGCGCATTTTTCGAAATTTTCAAAGGGGTTAGCCTTCTCAAAATTCTGGTTGCATTTTTCGAAATTTTGAAAGTGGTTAGCCTTCCCGGAATTCTGGGCGCATTTTTCGAAATTTTCAAAGGGGTTAGACTTCTCGGAATTCTGGGCGCATTTTTCGAAATTTTCAAAGGGGTTAGCCTTCTCGGAATTCTGGGCGCATTTTTCGAAATTTTCAAAGGGGTTAGCATTCTCGGAATTCTGGGCGCATTTTTCGAAATTTTCAAAGGGGTTAGCCTTCTCAGAATTCTGGGGGCATTTTTCGAAATTTTCAAAGGGGTTAGCCTTCTCGGAATTCTGGGCGCATTTTCGAAAGGGTTAGCCTCCTCGGAATTCTGGGCGCATTTTTCGAAATTTTCAAAGGGGTTAGCGTCCTCGGAATTCTGGGCGCATTTTTCGAAATTTTCATATTGGTTAGCCTCCTCGGAATTCTGGGCGCATTTTTCTAAATTTTCAAAGGGGTTAGCCTTCTCGGAATTCTGGGCGCATTTTTCGAAATTTTCAAAGGGGTTAGCCTTCTCGGAATTCTGGGCGCATTTTTCGAAATTTTCAAAGGGGTTAGTCTTCTCGGAATTCTGGGCGCATTTTTCGAAATTTTCAAAGAGGTTAGCCTTCTCGGAATTCTGGGCGCATTTTTCGAAATTTTCAAAGGGGTTAGCCTTCTCGGAATTCTGGGCGCATTCTTCGAAATTTTGAAAGGGGTTAGCCTTCTCGGAATTCTGGGCGCATTTTTCGAAATTTTTCTAAGGGGTTAGACTTCTCGGAATTCTGGGCGAATTTTTTGAAATTTTCAAACGGGTTAGCCTTCTCGGAATTCTGGGCGCATTTTTCGAAATTTTCAAAGGGGTTAGTTTTCTGGGAATTCTGGGCGCATTTCTCGAAATTTTCAAAGGGGTTAGCCTTCTCGGAATTCTGGGCGCATTTTTCGAAACTTTCAAAGGGGTTAGCCTTCTCGGAATTCTGGGCGCATTTTTCGAAATTTTGAAAGGGTTAGCCTTTTCTGAATTCTGAGCGCATTTTTCGAAATTTTCAAAGGGGTTAGCCTTCTCGGAATTCTGGGAGCATTTTTCGAAATTTTCAAAGGGGTTAGCCTTCTCGGAATTCTGGGTGCATTTTTCGAAATTTTCAAAGGGGTTAGGCTTCTCGGAATTCTGGGCGCATTTTTCGAAACTTTCAAAGGGGTTAGCCTTCTCGGAATTCTGGGCGCATTTTTCGAAATTTTGAAAGGGTTAGCCTTTTCTGAATTCTGAGCGCATTTTTCGAAATTTTCAAAGGGGTTAGCCTTCTGGGAATCCTGGGCGAATTTTTCGAAATCTTCAAAGGGGTTAGCCTTCTCGGAAGTCTGGGCGCATTTTTCGAAATTTTCAAAGGTGTTAGCCTTCTCGGAATTCTGGGCGAATTTTTCGAAATTTTCAAAGGGGTTAGACTTCTCGGAATTCTGGGGGCATTTTTCGAAATTTTAAAAGGGGTCAGCCTTCTCGGAATTCTGGGCGCATTTTCGAAATTTTCAAAGGGGTTAGCCTTCTCGGAATTCTGGGCGAATTTTTCGAAATTTTCAAAGGGGTTAGCCTTCTCAGAATTCTGGGGGCATTTTTCGAAATTTTCAAAGGGGTTAGCCTTCTCGGAATTCTGGGCGCATTTTAGAAAGGGTTAGCCTCCTCGGAATTCTGGGCGCATTTTTCGAAATTTTCAAAGGGGTTAGCGTCCTCGGAATTCTGGGCGCATTTTTCGAAATTTTCATATTGGTTAGCCTCCTCGGAATTCTGGGCGCATTTTTCTAAATTTTCAAAGGGGTTAGCCTTCTCGGAATACTGGGCGCATTTTTCGAAATTTTCAAAGGGGTTAGCCTTCTCGGAATTCTGGGCGCATTTTTCGAAATTTTCAAAGGGGTTAGTCTTCTCGGAATTCTGGGCGCATTCTTCGAAATTTTGAAAGGGGTTAGCCTTCTCGGAATTCTGGGCGCATTTTTCGAAATTTTCAAAAGGGTTAGCCTCCTCGGAATTCTGGGCGCATTTTTCGAATTTTTCAAAGGGGTTGGCGTCCTCGGAATTCTGGGCGCATTTTTCGAAATTTTCATAGGGGTTAGCCTTCTCGGAATTCTGGGCGCATGTTTACAAATTTTTAAAGGGGTTAGCCTTCTCGGAATTCTGGGCGCATTTTTCGAAATTTTCAAAGGTGTTAGCATTCTGGGAATTCTGGGCGAATTTTTCGAAATTTTCAAAGGGGTTAGCCTTCTCGGAATTCTGGGGGCATTTTTCGAAACTTTCAAAGGGGTTAGCCTTCTCGGAATTCTGGGCGCATTTTTCGAAATTTTGAAAGGGTTAGCCTTTTCTGAATTCTGAGCGCATTTTTCGAAACTTTCAAAGGGGTTAGCCTTCTGGGAATTCTGGGCGAATTTTTCGAAATCTTCAAAGGGGTTAGCCTTCTCGGAAGTCTGGGCGCATTTTTCGAAATTTTCAAAGGTGTTAGCCTTCCCGGAATTCTGGGCGAATTTTTCGAAATTTTCAAAGGGGTTAGACTTCTCGGAATTCTGGGGGCATTTTTCGAAATTTTAAAAGGGGTCAGCCTTCTCGGAATTCTGGGCGCATTTTCGAAATTTTCAAAGGGGTTAGCCTTCTCGGAATTCTGGGAGGATTTTTCGAAATTTTCAAAGGGGTTAGCCTTCTCGGAATTCTGGGCGCATTTTTCGAAATTTTCAAAGGGGTTAGCCTTCTCGGAATTCTGGGAGCATTTTTCGAAACTTTCAAAGGGGTTAGCCTTCTCGGAATTCTGGGCGCATTTTTCGAAATTTTCAAAGGGGTTAGACTTCTCGGAATTCTGGGCGAATTTTTCGAAATTTTCAAAGGGGTTAGCCTTCTCGGAATCTGGGGGCATTTTTCGAAATTTTCAAAGGGGTTAGCCTTCTCGGAATTCTTGGAGCATTTTTCGAAATTTTCAAAGGGGTTAGCCTTCTCGGAATTCTGGGCGCATTTTTCGAAATTTTCAAAGGGGTTAGCCTTCTCAAAATTCTGGTTGCATTTTTCGAAATTTTGAAAGTGGTTAGTCTTCCCGGAATTCTGGGCGAATTTTTTGAAATTATCAAAGGGGTTATAGCCTTCTCGGAATTCTGGGCGCATTTTTCGAAATTTTCAAAGGGGTTAGCCTTCTCGGAATTCTGGGCGCATTTTTCGAAATTTTCAAAGGGGTTAGCATTCTCGGAATTCTGTGCGCATTTTTCGAAATTTTCAAAGGTGTTAGCCTTCTCGGAATTCTGGGCGAATTTTTCGAAATTTTCAAAGGGGTTAGCCTTCTCAGAATTCTGGGGGCATTTTTCGAAATTTTCAAAGGGGTTAGCCTTCTCGGAATTCTGGGCGCATTTTCGAAAGGGTTAGCCTCCTCGGAATTCTGGGCGCATTTTTCGAAATTATCAAAGGGGTTAGCGTCCTCGGAATTCTGGGCGCATTTTTCGAAATTTTCATATTGGTTAGCCTCCTCGGAATTCTGGGCGCATTTTTCTAAATTTTCAAAGGGGTCTTCTCGGAATTCTGGGCGCATTTTTCGAAATTTTCAAAGAGGTTAGCCTTCTCGGAATTCTGGGCGCATTTTTCGAAATTTTCAAAGGGGTTAGCCTTCTCGGAATTCTGGGCGCATTTTTCGAAATTTTGAAAGGGGTTAGCCTTCTCGGAATTCTGGGCGCATTTTTCGAAATTTTCAAAAGGGTTAGCCTCCTCTGAATTCTGGGCGCATTTTTCGAATTTTTCAAAGGGGTTGGCGTCCTCGGAATTCTGGGCGCATTTTTCGAAATTTTCATAGGGGTTAGCCTTCTCGGAATTCTGGGCGCATGTTTACAAATTTTTAAAGGGGTTAGCCTTCTCGGAATTCTGGGCGCATTTTTCGAAATTTTCAAAGGTTTTAGCATTCTGGGAATTCTGGGCGAATTTTTCGAAATTTTCAAAGGGGTTAGCCTTCTCGGAATTCTGGGGGCATTTTTCGAAATTTTCAAAGGGGTTAGCCTACTCGGAATTCTGGGCGCATTTTTCGAAATTTTCAAAGGGTTTAGCCTTCTAGGAATTCTGGGCGAATTTTTCGAAATCTTCAAAGCGGTTAGCCTTCTCGGAATTCTGGGCGCATTTTTCGAAATTTTCAAAGGGGATAGCCTTCTCGGAATTCTGGGCGCATTTTTCGAAATTTTCAAAGGGGTTAGCCTTCTCGGAATTCTGGGCGCATTTTTCGAAATTTTCAAAGGGGTTAAGCCTTCTCGGAATTCTGGGCACATTTTTCGAAATTTTCAAAAGGGTTAACATTCTCGGAATTGTGGGCGCTTTTTTCGAAATTTTCAAAGGGGTTAGTTAGCCTTCTCGGAATTCGGGGCGCATTTTTCGAAATTTTCAAAGGGGTTAGCCTTCTCGGAATTCTGGGCGAATTTTTCGAAATTTTTAAAGGGGTTAGCCTTCTCGGAATTCTGGGCGCATTTCTCGAAATTTTCCAAGGGGTTAGCCTTCTCGGAATTCTGGGCGCATTTTTCGAAACTTTCAAAGGGGTTAGCCTTCTCGGAATTC
Organism: Ectobius pallidus; assembly: GCA_964059195.1. Taxonomy (NCBI): domain Eukaryota; kingdom Metazoa; phylum Arthropoda; class Insecta; order Blattodea; family Ectobiidae; genus Ectobius; species Ectobius pallidus. The sequence continues at coordinate 142,551,877 of CAXKWD010000008.1, forward strand.
TGGGCGCATTTTTCGAAATTTTTAAAGGGTTAGCCTTTTCTGAATTCTGAGCGCATTTTTCGAAATTTTCAAAGGGGTTAGCCTTCTCGGAATTCTGGGAGCATTTTTCGAAATTTTCAAAGGGGTTAGCCTTCTCGGAATTCTGGGTGCATTTTTCGAAATTTTCAAAGGGGTTAGCCTTCTCGGAATTCCGGGCGCATTTTTCGAAATTTCCAAAGGGGTTAGCCTTCTCGGAATTCCGGGCGCATTTTTCGAAATTTTCAAAGGGGTTAGCCTTCTCGGAATTCCGGGCGCATTTTTCGAAATGTTCAAAGGGGTTAGCCTTCTCGGAATTCTGGGCGCATTTTTCGAAATTTTCAAAGGGGTTAGCCTTCTCGGAATTCCGGGCGCATTTTTCGAAATTTTCAAAGGGGTTAGCCTTCTCGAAATTCCGGGCGCATTTTTCGAAATTTTCAAAGGGGTTAGCCTTCTCGGAATTCCGGGCGCATTTTTCGAAATTTTAAAAGGGGTTAGCCTTCTCGGAATTCTGGGCGCATTTTTCGAAATTTTCAAAGGGGTTAGCCTTCTGGGAATTCTGGGCGACTTTTTCGAAATCTTCAAAGCGGTTAGCCTTCTCAGAATTCTGGGCGCATTTTTCGAAATTTTCAAAGGCGTTAGCCTTCTCGGAATTCTGGGCGCATTTTTCTAAATTTTCAAAGGGGTTAACCTTCTCGGAATTGTGGGCGCTTTTTTCGAAATTTTCAAAGGGGTTAAGCCTTCTCGGAATTCTGGGCGCATTTTTCGAAATCTTCAAAGGGGTTAGCCTTCTCGGAATTCTGGGCGCATTTTTCGAAACTTTCAAAGGGGTTAGCCTTCTCGGAATTCTGGGCGCATTTTTCGAAATTTTGAAAGGGTTAGCCTTTTCTGAATTCTGAGCGCATTTTTCGAAATTTTCAAAGGGGTTAGCCTTCTCGGAATTCTGGGAGCATTTTTCGAAATTTTCAAAGGGGTTAGCCTTCTCGGAATTCTGGGCGCATTTTTCGAAATTTTCAAAGGGGTTTGCCTTCTCGGAATTCCGGGCGCATTTTTCGAAATGTTCAAAGGGGGTTAGCCTTCTCGGAATTCTGGGCGCATTTTTCGAAATTTTCAAAGGGGTTAGCCTTCTCGAAATTCCTGGCGCATTTTTCGAAATTTTCAAAGGGGTTAGCCTTCTCGGAATTCCGGGCGCATTTTTCGAAATTTTCAAAGGGGTTAGCCTTCTCGGAATTCTGGGCGCATTTTCGAAATTTTCAAAGGGGTTAGCCTTCTCGGAATTCTGGGGGCATTTTTCGAAATTTTCAAAGGGGTTAGCCTTCTCGGAATTCTGGGCGCATTTTTCGAAATTGTCAAAGGGGTTAGCCTTCTCGGAATTCTGGGCGATATTTTCGAAATTTTCAAAGGGGTTAGCCTTCTCGGAATTCTGGGCGCATTTTTCGAAATTTTCAAAGGGGTTAGCCTTCTCGGAATTCTGGGCGCATTTTTCGAAATTTTCAAAGGGGTTAGCCTTCTCGGAATTCTGGGTGCATTTTTCCAAATTTTCAAAGGGGTTAGGCTTCTCGGAGTTCTGGGCGCATTTTTCGAAACTTTCAAAGGGGTTAGCCTTCTCGGAATTCTGGGCGCATTTTTCGAAATTTTGAAAGGGTTAGCCTTTTCTGAATTCTGAGCGCATTTTTCGAAATTTTCAAAGGGGTTAGCCTTCTCGGAATTCTGGGCGAATTTTTCGAAATTTTCAAAGGGGTTAGACTTCTCGGATTTCTGGGGGCATTTTTCGAAATTTTAAAAGGGGTTAGCCTTCTCGGAATTCTGGGCGCATTTTCGAAATTTTCAAAGGGGTTAGCCTTCTCGTAATTCTGGGAGGATTTTTCGAAATTTTCAAAGGGGTTAGCCTTCTCGGAATTCTGTGCGCATTTTTCGAAATTTTCAAAGGGGTTAGCCTTCTGGGAATACTGGGCGAATTTTTCGAAATTTTCAAAGGTGTTAGCCTTCTCGGAATTCTGGGCGAATTTTTCGAAATTTTCAAAGGGGTTCTCGGAAATCTGGGGGCATTTTTCGAAATTTTCAAAGGGGTTAGCCTTCTCGGAATTCTGGGAGGATTTTTCGAAATTTTCAAATGGGTTAGCCTTCTCGGAATTCTGGGAGCATTTTTCGAAATTTTCAAAGGGGTTAGCCTTCTCGGAATTCTGGGGGCATTTTTCGAAATTTTCAAAGGGGTTAGCCTTCTCGGAATTCTGGGCGCATTTTTCGAAATTGTCAAAGGGGTTAGCCTTCTCGGAATTCTGGGCGATATTTTCGAAATTTTCAAAGGGGTTAGCCTTCTCGGAATTCTGGGCACAATTTTCAAAGGGGTTAGCCTTCTCGGAATTCTGGGCGCATTTTTCGAAATTTTCAAAGGGGTTAGCCTTCTCGGAATTCTGGGCGCATTTTTCGAAATTTTCAAAGGGGTTAGGCTTCTCGGAGTTCTGGGCGCATTTTTCGAAACTTTCAAAGGGGTTAGCCTTCTCGGAATTCTGGGCTCATTTTTCGAAATTTTGAAAGGGTTAGCCTTTTCTGAATTCTGAGCGCATTTTTCGAAATTTTCAAAGGGGTTAGCCTTCTGGGAATTCTGGGCGAATTTTTCGAAATCTTCAAAGGGGTTAGCCTTCTCGGAAGTCTGGGCGCATTTTTCGAAATTTTCAAAGGTGTTAGCCTTCTCGGAATTCTGGGCGAATTTTTCGAAATTTTCAAAGGGGTTAGACTTCTCGGAATTCTGGGGGCATTTTTCGAAATTTTAAAAGGGGTTAGCCTTCTCGGAATTCTGGGCGCATTTTCGAAATTTTCAAAGGGGTTAGCCTTCTCGGAATTCTGGGAGGATTTTTCGAAATTTTCAAAGGGGTTAGCCTTCTCGGAATTCTGGGCGCATTTTTCGAAATTTTCAAAGGGGTTAGCCTTCTCGGAATTCTGGGAGCATTTTTCGAAACTTTCAAAGGGGTTAGCCTTCTCGGAATTCTGGGCGCATTTTTCGAAATTTTCAAAGGGGTTAGACTTCTCGGAATTCTGGGCGAATTTTTCGAAATTTTCAAAGGGGTTAGCCTTCTCGGAATCTGGGGGCATTTTTCGAAATTTTCAAAGGGGTTAGCCTTCTCGGAATTCTTGGAGCATTTTTCGAAATTTTCAAAGGGGTTAGCCTTCTCGGAATTCTGGGCGCATTTTTCGAAATTTTCAAAGGGGTTAGCCTTCTCAAAATTCTGGTTGCATTTTTCGAAATTTTGAAAGTGGTTAGCCTTCCCGGAATTCTGGGCGCATTTTTCGAAATTTTCAAAGGGGTTAGACTTCTCGGAATTCTGGGCGCATTTTTCGATATTTTCAAAGGGGTTAGCCTTCTCGGAATTCTGGGCGCATTTTTCGAAATTTTCAAAGGGGTTAGCATTCTCGGAATTCTGGGCGCATTTTTCGAAATTTTCAAAGGGGTTAGCCTTCTCAGAATTCTGGGGGCATTTTTCGAAATTTTCAAAGGGGTTAGCCTTCTCGGAATTCTGGGCGCATTTTCGAAAGGGTTAGCCTCCTCGGAATTCTGGGCGCATTTTTCGAAATTTTCAAAGGGGTTAGCGTCCTCGGAATTCTGGGCGCATTTTTCGAAATTTTCATATTGGTTAGCCTCCTCGGAATTCTGGGCGCATTTTTCTAAATTTTCAAAGGGGTTAGCCTTCTCGGAATTCTGGGCGCATTTTTCGAAATTTTCAAAGGGGTTAGCCTTCTCGGAATTCTGGGCGCATTTTTCGAAATTTTCAAAGGGGTTAGTCTTCTCGGAATTCTGGGCGCATTTTTCGAAATTTTCAAAGAGGTTAGCCTTCTCGGAATTCTGGGCGCATTTTTCGAAATTTTCAAAGGGGTTAGCCTTCTCGGAATTCTGGGCGCATTCTTCGAAATTTTGAAAGGGGTTAGCCTTCTCGGAATTCTGGGCGCATTTTTCGAAATTTTTCTAAGGGGTTAGACTTCTCGGAATTCTGGGCGAATTTTTTGAAATTTTCAAACGGGTTAGCCTTCTCGGAATTCTGGGCGCATTTTTCGAAATTTTCAAAGGGGTTAGTTTTCTGGGAATTCTGGGCGCATTTCTCGAAATTTTCAAAGGGGTTAGCCTTCTCGGAATTCTGGGCGCATTTTTCGAAACTTTCAAAGGGGTTAGCCTTCTCGGAATTCTGGGCGCATTTTTCGAAATTTTGAAAGGGTTAGCCTTTTCTGAATTCTGAGCGCATTTTTCGAAATTTTCAAAGAGGTTAGCCTTCTCGGAATTCTGGGAGCATTTTTCGAAATTTTCAAAGGGGTTAGCCTTCTCGGAATTCTGGGTGCATTTTTCGAAATTTTCAAAGGGGTTAGGCTTCTCGGAATTCTGGGCGCATTTTTCGAAACTTTCAAAGGGGTTAGCCTTCTCGGAATTCTGGGCGCATTTTTCGAAATTTTGAAAGGGTTAGCCTTTTCTGAATTCTGAGCGCATTTTTCGAAATTTTCAAAGGGGTTAGCCTTCTGGGAATTCTGGGCGAATTTTTCGAAATCTTCAAAGGGGTTAGCCTTCTCGGAAGTCTGGGCGCATTTTTCGAAATTTTCAAAGGTGTTAGCCTTCTCGGAATTCTGGGCGAATTTTTCGAAATTTTCAAAGGGGTTAGACTTCTCGGAATTCTGGGGGCATTTTTCGAAATTTTAAAAGGGGTCAGCCTTCTCGGAATTCTGGGCGCATTTTCGAAATTTTCAAAGGGGTTAGCCTTCTCGGAATTCTGGGCGAATTTTTCGAAATTTTCAAAGGGGTTAGCCTTCTCAGAATTCTGGGGGCATTTTTCGAAATTTTCAAAGGGGTTAGCCTTCTCGGAATTCTGGGCGCATTTTAGAAAGGGTTAGCCTCCTCGGAATTCTGGGCGCATTTTTCGAAATTTTCAAAGGGGTTAGCGTCCTCGGAATTCTGGGCGCATTTTTCGAAATTTTCATATTGGTTAGCCTCCTCGGAATTCTGGGCGCATTTTTCTAAATTTTCAAAGGGGTTAGCCTTCTCGGAATACTGGGCGCATTTTTCGAAATTTTCAAAGGGGTTAGCCTTCTCGGAATTCTGGGCGCATTTTTCGAAATTTTCAAAGGGGTTAGTCTTCTCGGAATTCTGGGCGCATTCTTCGAAATTTTGAAAGGGGTTAGCCTTCTCGGAATTCTGGGCGCATTTTTCGAAATTTTCAAAAGGGTTAGCCTCCTCGGAATTCTGGGCGCATTTTTCGAATTTTTCAAAGGGGTTGGCGTCCTCGGAATTCTGGGCGCATTTTTCGAAATTTTCATAGGGGTTAGCCTTCTCGGAATTCTGGGCGCATGTTTACAAATTTTTAAAGGGGTTAGCCTTCTCGGAATTCTGGGCGCATTTTTCGAAATTTTCAAAGGTGTTAGCATTCTGGGAATTCTGGGCGAATTTTTCGAAATTTTCAAAGGGGTTAGCCTTCTCGGAATTCTGGGGGCATTTTTCGAAACTTTCAAAGGGGTTAGCCTTCTCGGAATTCTGGGCGCATTTTTCGAAATTTTGAAAGGGTTAGCCTTTTCTGAATTCTGAGCGCATTTTTCGAAACTTTCAAAGGGGTTAGCCTTCTGGGAATTCTGGGCGAATTTTTCGAAATCTTCAAAGGGGTTAGCCTTCTCGGAAGTCTGGGCGCATTTTTCGAAATTTTCAAAGGTGTTAGCCTTCTCGGAATTCTGGGCGAATTTTTCGAAATTTTCAAAGGGGTTAGACTTCTCGGAATTCTGGGGGCATTTTTCGAAATTTTAAAAGGGGTCAGCCTTCTCGGAATTCTGGGCGCATTTTCGAAATTTTCAAAGGGGTTAGCCTTCTCGGAATTCTGGGAGGATTTTTCGAAATTTTCAAAGGGGTTAGCCTTCTCGGAATTCTGGGCGCATTTTTCGAAATTTTCAAAGGGGTTAGCCTTCTCGGAATTCTGGGAGCATTTTTCGAAACTTTCAAAGGGGTTAGCCTTCTCGGAATTCTGGGCGCATTTTTCGAAATTTTCAAAGGGGTTAGACTTCTCGGAATTCTGGGCGAATTTTTCGAAATTTTCAAAGGGGTTAGCCTTCTCGGAATCTGGGGGCATTTTTCGAAATTTTCAAAGGGGTTAGCCTTCTCGGAATTCTTGGAGCATTTTTCGAAATTTTCAAAGGGGTTAGCCTTCTCGGAATTCTGGGCGCATTTTTCGAAATTTTCAAAGGGGTTAGCCTTCTCAAAATTCTGGTTGCATTTTTCGAAATTTTGAAAGTGGTTAGTCTTCCCGGAATTCTGGGCGAATTTTTTGAAATTATCAAAGGGGTTATAGCCTTCTCGGAATTCTGGGCGCATTTTTCGAAATTTTCAAAGGGGTTAGCCTTCTCGGAATTCTGGGCGCATTTTTCGAAATTTTCAAAGGGGTTAGCATTCTCGGAATTCTGTGCGCATTTTTCGAAATTTTCAAAGGTGTTAGCCTTCTCGGAATTCTGGGCGAATTTTTCGAAATTTTCAAAGGGGTTAGCCTTCTCAGAATTCTGGGGGCATTTTTCGAAATTTTCAAAGGGGTTAGCCTTCTCGGAATTCTGGGCGCATTTTCGAAAGGGTTAGCCTCCTCGGAATTCTGGGCGCATTTTTCGAAATTATCAAAGGGGTTAGCGTCCTCGGAATTCTGGGCGCATTTTTCGAAATTTTCATATTGGTTAGCCTCCTCGGAATTCTGGGCGCATTTTTCTAAATTTTCAAAGGGGTCTTCTCGGAATTCTGGGCGCATTTTTCGAAATTTTCAAAGAGGTTAGCCTTCTCGGAATTCTGGGCGCATTTTTCGAAATTTTCAAAGGGGTTAGCCTTCTCGGAATTCTGGGCGCATTTTTCGAAATTTTGAAAGGGGTTAGCCTTCTCGGAATTCTGGGCGCATTTTTCGAAATTTTCAAAAGGGTTAGCCTCCTCGGAATTCTGGGCGCATTTTTCGAATTTTTCAAAGGGGTTGGCGTCCTCGGAATTCTGGGCGCATTTTTCGAAATTTTCATAGGGGTTAGCCTTCTCGGAATTCTGGGCGCATGTTTACAAATTTTTAAAGGGGTTAGCCTTCTCGGAATTCTGGGCGCATTTTTCGAAATTTTCAAAGGTTTTAGCATTCTGGGAATTCTGGGCGAATTTTTCGAAATTTTCAAAGGGGTTAGCCTTCTCGGAATTCTGGGGGCATTTTTCGAAATTTTCAAAGGGGTTAGCCTACTCGGAATTCTGGGCGCATTTTTCGAAATTTTCAAAGGGTTTAGCCTTCTAGGAATTCTGGGCGAATTTTTCGAAATCTTCAAAGCGGTTAGCCTTCTCGGAATTCTGGGCGCATTTTTCGAAATTTTCAAAGGGGTTAGCCTTCTCGGAATTCTGGGCGCATTTTTCGAAATTTTCAAAGGGGTTAGCCTTCTCGGAATTCTGGGCGCATTTTTCGAAATTTTCAAAGGGGTTAAGCCTTCTCGGAATTCTGGGCACATTTTTCGAAATTTTCAAAAGGGTTAACATTCTCGGAATTGTGGGCGCTTTTTTCGAAATTTTTAAAGGGGTTAGTTAGCCTTCTCGGAATTCGGGGCGCATTTTTCGAAATTTTCAAAGGGGTTAGCCTTCTCGGAATTCTGGGCGAATTTTTCGAAATTTTCAAAGGGGTTAGCCTTCTCGGAATTCTGGGCGCATTTCTCGAAATTTTCCAAGGGGTTAGCCTTCACGGAATTCTGGGCGCATTTTTCGAAACTTTCAAAGGGGTTAGCCTTCTCGGAATTCTGGGCGCATTTTTCGAAATTTTTAAAGGGTTAGCCTTTTCTGAATTCTGAGCGCATTTTTCGAAATTTTCAAAGGGGTTAGCCTTCTCGGAATTCTGGGAGCATTTTTCGAAATTTTCAAAGGGGTTAGCCTTCTCGGAATTCTGGGTGCATTTTTCGAAATTTTCAAAGGGGTTAGCCTTCTCGGAATTCCGGGCGCATTTTTCGAAATTTTCAAAGGGGTTAGCCTTCTCGGAATTCCGGGCGCATTTTTCGAAATTTTCAAAGGGGTTAGCCTTCTCGGAATTCCGGGCGCATTTTTCGAAATGTTCAAAGGGGTTAGCCTTCTCGGAATCTGGGGGCATTTTTCGAAATTTTCAAAAGGGTTAGCCTTCTCGGAATTCTTGGAGCATTTTTCGAAATTTTCAAAGGGGTTAGCCTTCTCGGAATTCTGGGCGCATTTTTCGAAATTTTCAAAGGGGTTAGCCTTCTCAAAATTCTGGTTGCATTTTTCGAAATTTTGAAAGTGGTTAGTCTTCCCGGAATTCTGGGCGAATTTTTTGAAATTATCAAAGGGGTTATAGCCTTCTCGGAATTCTGGGCGCATTTTTCGAAATTTTCAAAGGGGTTAGCCTTCTCGGAATTCTGGGCGCATTTTTCGAAATTTTCAAAGGGGTTAGCATTCTCGGAATTCTGTGCGCATTTTTCGAAATTTTCAAAGGTGTTAGCCTTCTCGGAATTCTGGGCGAATTTTTCGAAATTTTCAAAGGGGTTAGCCTTCTCAGAATTCTGGGGGCATTTTTCGAAATTTTCAAAGGGGTTAGCCTTCTCGGAATTCTGGGCGCATTTTCGAAAGGGTTAGCCTCCTCGGAATTCTGGGCGCATTTTTCGAAATTATCAAAGGGGTTAGCGTCCTCGGAATTCTGGGCGCATTTTTCGAAATTTTCATATTGGTTAGCCTCCTCGGAATTCTGGGCGCATTTTTCTAAATTTTCAAAGGGGTCTTCTCGGAATTCTGGGCGCATTTTTCGAAATTTTCAAAGAGGTTAGCCTTCTCGGAATTCTGGGCGCATTTTTCGAAATTTTCAAAGGGGTTAGCCTTCTCGGAATTCTGGGCGCATTTTTCGAAATTTTGAAAGGGGTTAGCCTTCTCGGAATTCTGGGCGCATTTTTCGAAATTTTCAAAAGGGTTAGCCTCCTCGGAATTCTGGGCGCATTTTTCGAATTTTTCAAAGGGGTTGGCGTCCTTGGAATTCTGGGCGCATTTTTCGAAATTTTCATAGGGGTTAGCCTTCTCGGAATTCTGGGCGCATGTTTACAAATTTTTAAAGGGGTTAGCCTTCTCGGAATTCTGGGCGCATTTTTCGAAATTTTCAAAGGTTTTAGCATTCTGGGAATTCTGGGCGAATTTTTCGAAATTTTCAAAGGGGTTAGCCTTCTCGGAATTCTGGGGGCATTTTTCGAAATTTTCAAAGGGGTTAGCCTACTCGGAATTCTGGGCGCATTTTTCGAAATTTTCAAAGGGTTTAGCCTTCTAGGAATTCTGGGCGAATTTTTCGAAATCTTCAAAGCGGTTAGCCTTCTCGGAATTCTGGGCGCATTTTTCGAAATTTTCAAAGGGGTTAGCCTTCTCGGAATTCTGGGCGCATTTTTCGAAATTTTCAAAGGGGTTAGCCTTCTCGGAATTCTGGGCGCATTTTTCGAAATTTTCAAAGGGGTTAAGCCTTCTCGGAATTCTGGGCACATTTTTCGAAATTTTCAAAAGGGTTAACATTCTCGGAATTGTGGGCGCTTTTTTCGAAATTTTCAAAGGGGTTAGTTAGCCTTCTCGGAATTCGGGGCGCATTTTTCGAAATTTTCAAAGGGGTTAGCCTTCTCGGAATTCTGGGCGAATTTTTCGAAATTTTCAAAGGGGTTAGCCTTCTCGGAATTCTGGGCGCATTTCTCGAAATTTTCCAAGGGGTTAGCCTTCACGGAATTCTGGGCGCATTTTTCGAAACTTTCAAAGGGGTTAGCCTTCTCGGAATTCTGGGCGCATTTTTCGAAATTTTTAAAGGGTTAGCCTTTTCTGAATTCTGAGCGCATTTTTCGAAATTTTCAAAGGGGTTAGCCTTCTCGGAATTCTGGGAGCATTTTTCGAAATTTTCAAAGGGGTTAGCCTTCTCGGAATTCTGGGTGCATTTTTCGAAATTTTCAAAGGGGTTAGCCTTCTCGGAATTCCGGGCGCATTTTTCGAAATTTTCAAAGGGGTTAGCCTTCTCGGAATTCCGGGCGCATTTTTCGAAATTTTCAAAGGGGTTAGCCTTCTCGGAATTCCGGGCGCATTTTTCGAAATGTTCAAAGGGGTTAGCCTTCTCGGAATTCTGGGCGCATTTTTCGAAATTTTCAAAGGGGTTAGCCTTCTCGGAATTCCGGGCGCATTTTTCGAAATTTTCAAAGGGGTTAGCCTTCTCGAAATTCCGGGCGCATTTTTCGAAATTTTCAAAGGGGTTAGCCTTCTCGGAATTCCGGGCGCATTTTTCGAAATTTTAAAAGGGGTTAGCCTTCTCGGAATTCTGGGCGCATTTTTCGAAATTTTCAAAGGGGTTAGCCTTCTGGGAATTCTGGGCGACTTTTTCGAAATCTTCAAAGCGGTTAGCCTTCTCAGAATTCTGGGCGCATTTTTCGAAATTTTCAAAGGCGTTAGCCTTCTCGGAATTCTGGGCGCATTTTTCTAAATTTTCAAAGGGGTTAACCTTCTCGGAATTGTGGGCGCTTTTTTCGAAATTTTCAAAGGGGTTAAGCCTTCTCGGAATTCTGGGCGCATTTTTCGAAATCTTCAAAGGGGTTAGCCTTCTCGGAATTCTGGGCGCATTTTTCGAAACTTTCAAAGGGGTTAGCCTTCTCGGAATTCTGGGCGCATTTTTCGAAATTTTGAAAGGGTTAGCCTTTTCTGAATTCTGAGCGCATTTTTCGAAATTTTCAAAGGGGTTAGCCTTCTCGGAATTCTGGGAGCATTTTTCGAAATTTTCAAAGGGGTTAGCCTTCTCGGAATTCTGGGCGCATTTTTCGAAATTTTCAAAGGGGTTAGCCTTCTCGGAATTCCGGGCGCATTTTTCGAAATGTTCAAAGGGGTTAGCCTTCTCGGAATTCTGGGCGCATTTTTCGAAATTTTCAAAGGGGTTAGCCTTCTCGGAATTCCGGGCGCATTTTTCGAAATTTTCAAAGGGGTTAGCCTTCTCGAAATTCCGGGCGCATTTTTCGAAATTTTCAAAGGGGTTAGCCTTCTCGGAATTCCGGGCGCATTTTTCGAAATTTTCAAAGGAGTTAGCCTTCTCGGAATTCTGGGCGCATTTTCGAAATTTTCAAAGGGGTTAGCCTTCTGGGAATTCTGGGCGAATTTTTCGAAATCTTCAAAGCGGTTAGCCTTCTCGGAATTCTGGGCGCATTTTTCGAAATTTTCAAAGGGGTTAGCCTTCCCGGAATTCTGGGCGCATTTTTCGAAAATTTCAAAGGGGTTAGCGTTCTCGGGGTTCCGGGCGCATTTTTCGAAATTTTCAAAGGGGTTAGCCTTATCGGAATTCTGGGGGCATTTTTCGAAATTTTCAAAGGGGTTAGCCTTCTGGGAATTCTGGGCGACTTTTTCGAAATCTTCAAAGCGGTTAGCCTTCTCGGAATTCTGGGCGCATTTTTCGAAATTTTCAAAGGGGTTAGCCTTCTCGGAATTCTGGGCGCATTTTTCGAAATTTTCAAAGGGGTTAACCTTCTCGGAATTGTGGGCGCTTTTTTCGAAATTTTCAAAGGGGTTAAGCCTTCTCGGAATTCTGGGCGCATTTTTCGAAATTTTCAAAGGGGTTAGCCTTCTTGGAATTCTGGGCGCATTTTTCGAAACTTTCAAAGGGGTTAGCCTTCTCGGAATTCTGGGCGCATTTTTCGAAATTTTGAAAGGGTTAGCCTTTTCTGAATTCTGAGCGCATTTTTCGAAATTTTCAAAGGGGTTAGCCTTCTCGGAATTCTGGGAGCATTTTTCGAAATTTTCAAAGGGGTTAGCCTTCTCGGAATTCTGGGCGCATTTTTCGAAATTTTCAAAGGGGTTAGCCTTCTCGGAATTCCGGGCGCATTTTTCGAAATGTTCAAAGGGGTTAGCCTTCTCGGAATTCTGGGCGCATTTTTCGAAATTTTCAAAGGGGTTAGCCTTCTCGGAATTCCGGGCGCATTTTTCGAAATTTTCAAAGGGGTTAGCCTTCTCGAAATTCCGGGCGCATTTTTCGAAATTTTCAAAGGGGTTAGCCTTCTCGGAATTCCGGGCGCATTTTTCGAAATTTTCAAAGGGGTTAGCCTTCTCGGAATTCTGGGCGCATTTTTCGAAATTTTCAAAGGGGTTAGCCTTCTGGGAATTCTGGGCGAATTTTTCGAAATCTTCAAAGCGGTTAGCCTTCTCGGAATTCTGGGCGCATTTTTCGAAATTTTCAAAGGGGTTAGCCTTCTCGGAATTCTGGGCGCATTTTTCGAAATTTTCAAAGGGGTTAGCGTTCTCGGAGTTCCGGGCGCATTTTTCGAAATTTTCAAAGGGGTTAGCCTTATTGGAATTCTGGGGGCATTTTTCAAAATTTTCAAAGGGGTTAGCCTTCTCGGAATTCTGGGCGCATTTTCGAAATTTTCAAAGGGATTAGCCTTCTCGGAATTCTGGGCGCATTTTCGAAATTTTCAAAGGGGTTAGCCTTCTCGGAATTCCGGGCGCATTTTTCGAAATTTTCAAAGGGAATGCCTTCTCGGAATTCCGGGCGCATTTTTCGAAATTTTCAAAGGGGTTAGCCTACTCGGAAATCCGGGCGCATTTTTCGATATTTTCAAAGGGGTTAGCCTTCTCGGAATTCTGGGCGCATTTTTCGAAAATTTCAAAGGGGTTAGCCTTCTGGGAATTCTGGGCGAATTTTTCGAAATCTTCAAAGGGGTTAGCCTTCTCGGAATTCTGGGCACATTTTTCGAAATTTTCAAAGGGGTTAGCCTACTCCGATTTCTGGGCGCATTTTTCGAAATTTTCAAAGGGGTTAGCCTTCTCGGAATTCTGGGCGCATTTTTCGAAATTTTTCTAAGGGGTTAGACTTCTCGGAATTCTGGGCGAATTTTTTGAAATTTTCAAACGGGTTAGCCTTCTCGGAATTCTGGGCGCATTTTTCGAAATTTTCAAAGGGGTTAGTTTTCTGGGAATTCTGGGCGAATTTTTCGAAATCTTCAAACGGGTTAGCCTTCTCGGAATTCTGGGCGCATTTTTCGAAATTTTGAAAGGGTTAGCCTTTTCTGAATTCTGAGCGCATTTTTCGAAATTTTCAAAGGGGTTAGCCTTCTCGGAATTCTGGGAGCATTTTTCGAAATTTTCAAAGGGGTTAGCCTTCTCGGAATTCTGGGCGCATTTTTCGAAATTTTCAAAGGGGTTAGCCTTCTCGGAATTCCGGGCGCATTTTTCGAAATGTTCAAAGGGGGTTAGCCTTCTCAGAATTCTGGGCGCATTTTTCGAAATTTTCAAAGGGGTTAGCCTTCTCGAAATTCCGGGCGCATTTTTCGAAATTTTCAAAGGGGTTAGCCTTCTCGGAATTCCGGGCGCATTTTTCGAAATTTTCAAAGGGGTTAGCCTTCTCGGAATTCTGGGCGCATTTTCGAAATTTTCAAAGGGGTTAGCCTTCTCGGAATTCTGGGGGCATTTTTCGAAATTTTCAAAGGGGTTAGCCTTCTCGGAATTCTGGGCGCATTTTTCGAAATTGTCAAAGGGGTTAGCCTTCTCGGAATTCTGGGCGATATTTTCGAAATTTTCAAAGGGGTTAGCCTTCTCGGAATTCTGGGCGCATTTTTCGAAATTTTCAAAGGGGTTAGCCTTCTCGGAATTCTGGGCGCATTTTTCGAAATTTTCAAAGGGGTTAGCCTTCTCGGAATTCTGGGTGCATTTTTCCAAATTTTCAAAGGGGTTAGGCTTCTCGGAGTTCTGGGCGCATTTTTCGAAACTTTCAAAGGGGTTAGCCTTCTCGGAATTCTGGGCGCATTTTTCGAAATTTTGAAAGGGTTAGCCTTTTCTGAATTCTGAGCGCATTTTTCGAAATTTTCAAAGGGGTTAGCCTTCTGGGAATTCTGGGCGAATTTTTCGAAATCTTCAAAGGGGTTAGCCTTCTCGGAAGTCTGGGCGCATTTTTCGAAATTTTCAAAGGTGTTAGCCTTCTCGGAATTCTGGGCGAATTTTTCGAAATTTTCAAAGGGGTTAGACTTCTCGGAATTCTGGGGGCATTTTTCGAAATTTTAAAAGGGGTTAGCCTTCTCGGAATTCTGGGCGCATTTTCGAAATTTTCAAAGGGGTTAGCCTTCTCGGAATTCTGGGAGGATTTTTCGAAATTTTCAAAGGGGTTAGCCTTCTCGGAATTCTGGGCGCATTTTTCGAAATTTTCAAAGGGGTTAGCCTTCTCGGAATTCTGGGAGCATTTTTCGAAACTTTCAATGGGGTTAGCCTTCTCGGAATTCTGGGCGCATTTTTCGAAATTTTCAAAGGGGTTAGACTTCTCGGAATTCTGGGCGAATTTTTCGAAATTTTCAAAGGGATTAGCCTTCTCGGAATCTGGGGGCATTTTTCGAAATTTTCAAAGGGGTTAGCCTTCTCGGAATTCTTGGAGCATTTTTCGAAATTTTCAAAGGGGTTAGCCTTCTCGGAATTCTGGGCGCATTTTTCGAAATTTTCAAAGGGGTTAGCCTTCTCAAAATTCTGGTTGCATTTTTCGAAATTTTGAAAGTGGTTAGCCTTCCCGGAATTCTGGGCGAATTTTTCGAAATTATCAAAGGGGTTATAGCCTTCTCGGAGTTCCGGGCGCATTTTTCGAAATTTTCAAAGGGGTTAGCCTTATCGGAATTCTGGGGTCATTTTTCGATATTTTCAAAGGGGTTAGCCTTCTCGGAATTCTGGGCGCATTTTCGAAATTTTCAAAGGGGTTAGCCTTCTCGGAATTCTGGGCGCATTTTCGAAATTTTCAAAGGGGTTAGCCTTCTCGGAATTCTGTGCGCATTTTTCGAAATTTTCAAAGGGGTTAGCCTTCTGGGAATACTGGGCGAATTTTTCGAAATTTTCAAAGGTGTTAGCCTTCTCGGAATTCTGGGCGAATTTTTCGAAATTTTCAAAGGGGTTAGCCTTCTCGGAATTCTGGGGGCATTTTTCGAAATTTTCAAAGGGGTTAGCCTTCTCGGAATTCTGGGGGCATTTTTCGAAATTTTCAAAGGGGTTAGCCTTCTCGGAATTCTGGGAGGATTTTTCGAAATTTTCAAATGGGTTAGCCTTCTCGGAATTCTGGGAGCATTTTTCGAAATTTTCAAAGGGGTTAGCCTTCTCGGAATTCTGGGGGCATTTTTCGAAATTTTCAAAGGGGTTAGCCTTCTCGGAATTCTGGGCGCATTTTTCGAAATTGTCAAAGGAGTTAGCCTTCTCGGAATTCTGGGCGATATTTTCGAAATTTTCAAAGGGGTTAGCCTTCTCGGAATTCTGGGCACAATTTTCAAAGGGGTTAGCCTTCTCGGAATTCTGGGCGCATTTTTCGAAATTTTCAAAGGGGTTAGCCTTCTCGGAATTCTGGGCGCATTTTTCGAAATTTTCAAAGGGGTTAGGCTTCTCGGAGTTCTGGGCGCATTTTTCGAAACTTTCAAAGGGGTTAGCCTTCTCGGAATTCTGGGCGCATTTTTCGAAATTTTGAAAGGGTTAGCCTTTTCTGAATTCTGAGCGCATTTTTCGAAATTTTCAAAGGGGTTAGCCTTCTGGGAATTCTGGGCGAATTTTTCGAAATCTTCAAAGGGGTTAGCCTTCTCGGAAGTCTGGGCGCATTTTTCGAAATTTTCAAAGGTGTTAGCCTTCTCGGAATTCTGGGCGAATTTTTCGAAATTTTCAAAGGGGTTAGACTTCTCGGAATTCTGGGGGCATTTTTCGAAATTTTAAAAGGGGTTAGCCTTCTCGGAATTCTGGGCGCATTTTCGAAATTTTCAAAGGGGTTAGCCTTCTCGGAATTCTGGGAGGATTTTTCGAAATTTTCAAAGGGGTTAGCCTTCTCGGAATTCTGGGCGCATTTTTCGAAATTTTCAAAGGGGTTAGCCTTCTCGGAATTCTGGGAGCATTTTTCGAAACTTTCAAAGGGGTTAGCCTTCTCGGAATTCTGGGCGCATTTTTCGAAATTTTCAAAGGGGTTAGACTTCTCGGAATTCTGGACGAATTTTTCGAAATTTTCAAAGGGGTTAGCCTTCTCGGAATCTGGGGGCATTTTTCGAAATTTTCAAAGGGGTTAGCCTTCTCGGAATTCTTGGAGCATGTTTCGAAATTTTCAAAGGGGTTAGCCTTCTCGGAATTCTGGGCGCATTTTTCGAAATTTTCAAAGGGGTTAGCCTTCTCAAAATTCTGGTTGCATTTTTCGAAATTTTGAAAGTGGTTAGCCTTCCCGGAATTCTGGGCGAATTTTTCGAAATTATCAAAGGGGTTATAGCCTTCTCGGAATTCTGGGCGCATTTTTCGAAATTTTCAAAGGGGTTAGCCTTCTCGGAATTCTGGGCGCATTTTTCGAAATTTTCAAAGGGGTTAGCATTCTCGGAATTCTGGGCGCATTTTTCGAAATTTTCAAAGGTGTTAGCCTTCTCGGAATTCTGGGCGAATTTTTCGAAATTTTCAAAGGGGTTAGCCTTCTCAGAATTCTGGGGGCATTTTTCGAAATTTTCAAAGGGGTTAGCCTTCTCGGAATTCTGGGCGCATTTTCGAAAGGGTTAACCTCCTCGGAATTCTGGGCGCATTTTTCGAAATTTTCAAAGGGGTTAGCGTCCTCGGAATTCTGGGCGCATTTTTCGAAATTTTCATATTGGTTAGCCTCCTCGGAATTCTGGGCGCATTTTTCTAAATTTTCAAAGGGGTTAGCCTTCTCGGAATTCTGGGCGCATTTTTCGAAATTTTCATAGGGGTTTTCATTTTTCGAAATTTTCATATTGGTTAGCCTCCTCGGAATTCTGGGCGCATTTTTCTAAATTTTCAAAGGGGTTAGCCTTCTCGGAATTCTGGGCGCATTTTTCGAAATTTTCAAAGGGGTTAGCCTTCTCGGAATTCTGGGCGCATTTTTCGAAATTTTCAAAGGGGTTAGCCTTCTCGGAATTCTGGGCGCATTCTTCGAAATTTTGAAAGGGGTTAGCCTTCTCGGAATTCTGGGCGCATTTTTCGAAATTTTCAAAAGGGTTAGCCTCCTCGGAATTCTGGGCGCATTTTTCGAATTTTTCAAAGGGGTTGGCGTCCTCGGAATTCTGGGCGCATTTTTCGAAATTTTCATAGGGGTTAGCCTTCTCGGAATTCTGGGCGCATTTTTCGAAATTTTTAAAGGGGTTAGCCTTCTCGGAATTCTGGGCGCATTTTTCGAAATTTTCAAAGGTGTTAGCATTCTGGGAATTCTGGGCGAATTTTTCGAAATTTTCAAAGGGGTTAGCCTTCTCGGAATTCTGGGGGCATTTTTCGAAATTTTCAAAGGGGTTAGCCTTCTCGGAATTCTGGGCGCATTTTTCGAAATTTTCAAAGGGGTTAGCCTTCTCGGAATTCTGGGCGAATTTTTCGAAATCTTCAAAGCGGTTAGCCTTCTCGGAATTCTGGGCGCATTTTTCGAAATTTTCAAAGGGGTTAGTTTTCTCGGAATTCTGGGCGCATTTTTCGAAATTTTCAAAGGGGTTAGCCTTCTCGGAATTCTGGGCGCATTTTTCGAAATTTTCAAAGGGGTTAAGCCTTCTCGGAATTCTGGGCACATTTTTCGAAATTTTCAAAAGGGTTAACCTTCTCGGAATTGTGGGCGCTTTTTTCGAAATTTTCAAAGGGGTTAGCCTTCTCGGAATTCGGGGCGCATTTTTCGAAATTTTCAAAGGGGTTAGCCTTCTCGGAATTCTGGGCGAATTTTTCGAAATTTTCAAAGGGGTTAGCCTTCTCGGAATTCTGGGCGCATTTCTCGAAATTTTCAAAGGGGTTAGCCTTCTCGGAATTCTGGGCGCATTTTTCGAAACTTTCAAAGGGGTTAGCCTTCTCGGAATTCTGGGCGCATTTTTCGAAATTTTGAAAGGGTTAGCCTTTTCTGAATTCTGAGCGCATTTTTCGAAATTTTCAAAGGGGTTAGCCTTCTCGGAATTCTGGGAGCATTTTTAGAAATTTTCAAAGGGGTTAGCCTTCTCGGAATTCTGGGTGCATTTTTCGAAATTTTCAAAGGGGTTAGGCTTCTCGGAATTCTGGGCGCATTTTTCGAAACTTTCAAAGGGGTTAGCCTTCTCGGAATTCTGGGCGCATTTTTCGAAATTTTGAAAGGGTTAGCCTTTTCTGAATTCTGAGCGCATTTTTCGAAATTTTCAAAGGGGTTAGCCTTCTGGGAATTCTGGGCGAATTTTTCGAAATCTTCAAAGGGGTTAGCCTTCTCGGAAGTCTGGGCGCATTTTTCGAAATTTTCAAAGGTGTTAGCCTTCTCGGAATTCTGGGCGAATTTTTCGAAATTTTCAAAGGGGTTAGACTTCTCGGAATTCTGGGGGCATTTTTCGAAATTTTAAAAGGGGTCAGCCTTCTCGGAATTCTGGGCGCATTTTCGAAATTTTCAAAGGGGTTAGACTTCTCGGAATTCTGGGCGCATTTTTCGAAATTTTCATATTGGTTAGCCTCCTCGGAATTCTGGGCGCATTTTTCTAAATTTTCAAAGGGGTTAGCCTTCTCGGAATACTGGGCGCATTTTTCGAAATTTTCAAAGGGGTTAGCCTTCTCGGAATTCTGGGCGCATTTTTCGAAATTTTCAAAGGGGTTAGTCTTCTCGGAATTCTGGGCGCATTTTTCGAAATTTTCAAAGAGGTTAGCCTTCTCGGAATTCTGGGCGCATTTTTCGAAATTTTCAAAGGGGTTAGCCTTCTCGGAATTCTGGGCGCATTCTTCGAAATTTTGAAAGGGGTTAGCCTTCTCGGAATTCTGGGCGCATTTTTCGAAATTTTCAAAAGGGTTAGCCTCCTCGGAATTCTGGGCGCATTTTTCGAATTTTTCAAAGGGGTTGGCGTCCTCGGAATTCTGGGCGCATTTTTCGAAATTTTCATAGGGGTTAGCCTTCTCGGAATTCTGGGCGCATTTTTCGAAATTTTCAAAGGTGTTAGCATTCTGGGAATTCTGGGCGAATTTTTCGAAATTTTCAAAGGGGTTAGCCTTCTCGGAATTCTGGGGGCATTTTTCGAAATTTTCAAAGGGGTTAGCCTTCTCGGAATTCTGGGCGCATTTTTCGAAATTTTCAAAGGGGTTAGCCTTCTCGGAATTCTGGGCGCATTTTTCGAAATTTTCAAAGGGGTTAAGCCTTCTCGGAATTCTGGGCACATTTTTCGAAATTTTCAAAAGGGTTAACCTTCTCGGAATTGTGGGCGCTTTTTTCGAAATTTTCAAAGGGGTTAGTTAGCCTTCTCGGAATTCGGGGCGCATTTTTCGAAATTTTCAAAGGGGTTAGCCTTCTCGGAATTCTGGGCGAATTTTTCGAAATTTTCAAAGGGGTTAGCCTTCTCGGAATTCTGGGCGCATTTCTCGAAATTTTCCAAGGGGTTAGCCTTCTCGGAATTCTGGGCGCATTTTTCGAAACTTTCAAAGGGGTTAGCCTTCTCGGAATTCTGGGCGCATTTTTCGAAATTTTGAAAGGGTTAGCCTTTTCTGAATTCTGAGCGCATTTTTCGAAATTTTCAAAGGGGTTAGCCTTCTCGGAATTCTGGGAGCATTTTTCGAAATTTTCAAAGGGGTTAGCCTTCTCGGAATTCTGGGTGCATTTTTCGAAATTTTCAAAGGGGTTAGCCTTCTCGGAATTCCGGGCGCATTTTTCGAAATTTTCAAAGGGGTTAGCCTTCTCGGAATTCCGGGCGCATTTTTCGAAATTTTCAAAGGGGTTAGCCTTCTCGGAATTCCGGGCGCATTTTTCGAAATGTTCAAAGGGTTTAGCCTTCTCGGAATTCTGGGCGCATTTTTCGAAATTTTCAAAGGGGTTAGCCTTCTCGGAATTCCGGGCGCATTTTTCGAAATTTTCAAAGGGGTTAGCCTTCTCGAAATTCCGGGCGCATTTTTCGAAATTTTCAAAGGGGTTAGCCTTCTCGGAATTCCGGGCGCATTTTTCGAAATTTTAAAAGGGGTTAGCCTTCTCGGAATTCTGGGCGCATTTTTCGAAATTTTCAAAGGGGTTAGCCTTCTGGGAATTCTGGGCGACTTTTTCGAAATCTTCAAAGCGGTTAGCCTTCTCAGAATTCTGGGCGCATTTTTCGAAATTTTCAAAGGGGTTAGCCTTCTCGGAATTCTGGGCGCATTTTTCTAAATTTTCAAAGGGGTTAACCTTCTCGGAATTGTGGGAGCTTTTTTCGAAATTTTCAAAGGGGTTAAGCCTTCTCGGAATTCTGGGCGCATTTTTCGAAATCTTCAAAGGGGTTAGCCTTCTCGGAATTCTGGGCGCATTTTTCGAAACTTTCAAAGGGGTTAGCCTTCTCGGAATTCTGGGCGCATTTTTCGAAATTTTGAAAGGGTTAGCCTTTTCTGAATTCTGAGCGCATTTTTCGAAATTTTCAAAGGGGTTAGCCTTCTCGGAATTCTGGGAGCATTTTTCGAAATTTTCAAAGGGGTTAGCCTTCCCGGAATTCTGGGCGCATTTTTCGAAATTTTCAAAGGGGTTAGCCCTCTCGGAATTCCGGGCGCATTTTTCGAAATGTTCAAAGGGGTTAGCCTTCTCGGAATTCTGGGCGCATTTTTCGAAATTTTCAAAGGGGTTAGCCTTCTCGGAATTCCGGGCGCATTTTTCGAAATTTTCAAAGGGGTTAGCCTTCTCGAAATTCCGGGCGCATTTTTCGAAATTTTCAAAGGGGTTAGCCTTCTCGGAATTCCGGGCGCATTTTTCGAAATTTTCAAAGGGGTTAGCCTTCTCGGAATTCTGGGCGCATTTTTCGAAATTTTCAAAGGGGTTAGCCTTCTGGGAATTCTGGGCGAATTTTTCGAAATCTTCAAAGCGGTTAGCCTTCTCGGAATTCTGGGCGCATTTTTCGAAATTTTCAAAGGGGTTAGCCTTCCCGGAATTCTGGGCGCATTTTTCGAAATTTTCAAAGGGGTTAGCGTTCTCGGAGTTCCGGGCGCATTTTTCGAAATTTTCAAAGGGGTTAGCCTTATCGGAATTCTGGGGGCATTTTTCGAAATTTTCAAAGGGGTTAGCCTTCTGGGAATTCTGGGCGACTTTTTCGAAATCTTCAAAGCGGTTAGCCTTCTCGGAATTCTGGGCGCATTTTTCGAAATTTTCAAAGGGGTTAGCCTTCTCGGAATTCTGGGCGCATTTTTCGAAATTTTCAAAGGGGTTAACCTTCTCGGAATTGTGGGCGCTTTTTTCGAAATTTTCAAAGTGGTTAAGCCTTCTCGGAATTCTGGGCGCATTTTTCGAAATTTTCAAAGGGGTTAGCCTTCTCGGAATTCTGGGCGCATTTTTCGAAACTTTCAAAGGGGTTAGCCTTCTCGGAATTCTGGGCGCATTTTTCGAAATTTTGAAAGGGTTAGCCTTTTCTGAATTCTGAGCGCATTTTTCGAAATTTTCAAAGGGGTTAGCCTTCTCGGAATTCTGGGAGCATTTTTCGAAATTTTCAAAGGGGTTAGCCTTCTCGGAATTCTGGGCGCATTTTTCGGAATTTTCAAAGGGGTTAGCCTTCTCGGAATTCCGGGCGCATTTTTCGAAATGTTCAAAGGGGTTAGCCTTCTCGGAATTCTGGGCGCATTTTTCGAAATTTTCAAAGGGGTTAGCCTTCTCGGAATTCCGGGCGCATTTTTCGAAATTTTCAAAGGGGTTAGCCTTCTCGAAATTCCGGGCGCATTTTTCGAAATTTTCAAAGGGGTTAGCCTTCTCGGAATTCCGGGCGCATTTTTCGAAATTTTCAAAGGGGTTAGCCTTCTCGGAATTCTGGGCGCATTTTTCGAAATTTTCAAAGGGGTTAGCCTTCTGGGAATTCTGGGCGAATTTTTCGAAATCTTCAAAGCGGTTAGCCTTCTCGGAATTCTGGGCGCATTTTTCGAAATTTTCAAAGGGGTTAGCCTTCTCGGAATTCTGGGCGCATTTTTCGAAATTTTCAAAGGGGTTAGCGTTCTCGGAGTTCCGGGCGCATTTTTCGAAATTTTCAAAGGGGTTAGCCTTATCGGAATTCTGGGGGCATTTTTCAAAATTTTCAAAGGGGTTAGCCTTCTCGGAATTCTGGGCGCATTTTCGAAATTTTCAAAGGGATTAGCCTTCTCGGAATTCTGGGCGCATTTTCGAAATTTTCAAAGGGGTTAGCCTTCTCGGAATTCCGGGCGCATTTTTCGAAATTTTCAAAGGGAATGCCTTCTCGGAATTCCGGGCGCATTTTTCGAAATTTTCAAAGGGGTTAGCCTACTCGGAAATCCGGGCGCATTTTTCGATATTTTCAAAGGGGTTAGCCTTCTCGGAATTCTGGGCGCATTTTTCGAAAATTTCAAAGGGGTTAGCCTTCTGGGAATTCTGGGCGAATTTTTCGAAATCTTCAAAGGGGTTAGCCTTCTCGGAATTCTGGGCACATTTTTCGAAATTTTCAAAGGGGTTAGCCTACTCCGATTTCTGGGCGCATTTTTCGAAATTTTCAAAGGGGTTAGCCTTCTCGGAATTCTGGACGCATTTTTCGAAACTTTCAAAGGGGTTAGCCTTCTCGGAATTCTGGGCGCATTTTTCGAAATTTTGAGAGGGTTAGCCTTTTCTGAATTCTGAGCGCATTTTTCGAATTTTTCAAAGGGGTTAGCCTTCTCGGAATTCTGGGAGCATTTTTCGAAATTTTCAAAGGGGTTAGCCTTCTCGGAATTCTGGGTGCATTTTTCGAAATTTTCAAAGGGGTTAGCCTTCTCGGAATTCCGGGCGCATTTTTCGAAATTTTCAAAGGGGTTAGCCTTCTCGGAATTCCGGGCGCATTTTTCGAAATTTTCAAAAGGGTTAGCCTTCTCGGAATTCCGGGCGCATTTTTCGAAATGTTCAAAGGGGTTAGCCTTCTCGGAATTCCGGGCGCATTTTTCGAAATTTTCAAAGGGGTTAGCCTTCTCGGAATTCCGGGCGCATTTTTCGAAATTTTCAAAGGGGTTAGCCTTCTCGAAATTCCGGGCGCATTTTTCGAAATTTTCAAAGGGGTTAGCCTTCTAGGAATTCTGGGCGAATTTTTCGAAATCTTCAAAGCGGTTAGCCTTCTCGGAATTCTGGGCGCATTTTTCGAAATTTTCAAAGGGGTTAGCCTTCTCGGAATTCTGGGCGCAATTTTCGAAATTTTCAAAGGGGTTATCCTTCTCGGAATTCTGGGCGCATTTTTCGAAATTTTCAAAGGTGTTAGCCTTCTCGGAATTCTGGGCGAATTTTTCGAAATTTTCAAAGGGGTTAGCCTTCTCGGAATTCTGGGCGCATTTTTCGAAATTTTCAAAGGGGTTAGCCTTCTCGGAATTCTGGGTGCATTTTTCGAAATTTTCAAAGGGGTTAGGCTTCTCGGAATTCTGGGCGCATTTTTCGAAACTTTCAAAGGGGTTAGCCTTCTCGGAATTCTGGGCGCATTTTTCGAAATTTTGAAAGGGTTAGCCTTTTCTGAATTCTGAGCGCATTTTTCGAAATTTTCAAAGGGGTTAGCCTTCTGGGAATTCTGGGCGAATTTTTCGAAATCTTCAAAGGGGTTAGCCTTCTCGGAAGTCTGGGCGCATTTTTCGAAATTTTCAAAGGTGTTAGCCTTCTCGGAATTCTGGGCGAATTTTTCGAAATTTTCAAAGGGGTTAGACTTCTCGGAATTCTGGGGGCATTTTTCGAAATTTTCAAAGGGGTTAGCCTTCTCGGAATTCTGGGCGCATTTTCGAAATTTTCAAAGGGGTTAGCCTTCTCGGAATTCTGGGAGGATTTTTCGAAATTTTCAAAGGGGTTAGCCTTCTCGGAATTCTGGGCGCATTTTTCGAAATTTTCAAAGGGGTTAGCCTTCTCGGAATTCTGGGCGCATTTTTCGAAAATTTCAAAGGGTTTAGCCTTCTGGGAATTCTGGGCGAATTTTTCGAAATCTTCAAAGGGGTTAGCCTTCTCGGAATTCTGGGCGCATTTTTCGAAATTTTCAAAGGGGTTAGCCTTCTCGGAATTCCGGGCGCATTTTTCGAAATGTTCAAAGGGGTTAGCCTTTTCGGAATTCTGGGCGCATTTTTCGAAATTTTCAAAGGGGTTAGCCTTCTCGGAATTCTGGGCGAATTTTTCGAAATTTTCAAAGGGGTTAGCCTTCTCGAAATTCCGGGCGCATTTTTCGATTTTTTCAAAGGGGTTAGCCTTCTCGGAATTCCGGGCGCATTTTTCGAAATTTTCAAAGGGGTTAGCCTTCTCGGAATTCTGGGCGCATTTTTCGAAATTTTCAAAGGGGTTAGCCTTCTGGGAATTCTGGGCGAATTTTTCGAAATCTTCAAAGCGGTTAGCCTTCTCGGAATTCTGGGCGCATTTTTCGAAATTTTCAAAGGGGTTAGCCTTCTCGGAATTCCGGGCGCATTTTTCGAAATTTTCAAAGGGGTTAGCCTTCTCGAAATTCCGGGCGTATTTTTCTAAATTTTCAAAGGGGTTAGCCTTCTCGGAATTCTGGGCGCATTTTTCGAAATTTTCAAAGGGGTTAGCCTTCTCGGAATTCTGGGCGCATTTTTTGGAATTTTCAAAGGGGTTAGTCTACTCGGAATTCTGGGCGCATTTTTCGAAATTTTCAAAGAGGTTAGCCTTCTCGGAATTCTGGGCGCATTTTTCGAAACTTTCAAAGGGGTTAGCCTCCTCGGAATTCTGGGCGCATTTTTCGAATTTTTCAAAGGGGTTGGCGTCCTCGGAATTCTGGGCGTATTTTTCGAAATTTTCATAGGGGTTAGCCTTCTCGGAATTCTGGGCGCATGTTTACAAATTTTTAAAGGGGTTAGCCTTCTCGGAATTCTGGGCGCATTTTTCGAAATTTTCAAAGGTGTTAGCATTCTGGGAATTCTGGGCGAATTTTTCGAAATTTTCTAAGGGGTTAGCCTTCTCGGAATTCTGGGGGCATTTTTCGAAATTTTCAAAGGGGTTAGCCTTCTCGGAATTCTGGGCGCATTTTTCGAAATTTTCAAAGGGGTTAGCCTTCTAGGAATTCTGGGCGAATTTTTCGAAATCTTCAAAGCGGTTAGCCTTCTCGGAATTCTGGGCGCATTTTTCGAAATTTTCAAAGGGGTTAGCCTTCTCGGAATTCTGGGCGCATTTTTCGAAATTTTCAAAGGGGTTAAGCCTTCTCGGAATTCTGGGCACATTTTTCGAAATTTTCAAAAGGGTTAACCTTCTCGGAATTGTGGGCGCTTTTTTCGAAATTTTCAAAGGGGTTAGCCTTCTCGGAGTTCCGGGCGCATTTTTCGAAATTTTCAAAGGGGTTAGCCTTATCGGAATTCTGGGGGCATTTTTCGAAATTTTCAAAGGGGTTAGAATCTCGGAATTCTGGGCGCATTTTCGAAATTTTCAAAGGGGTTAGCCTTCTCGGAATTCTGGGCGCATTTTCGAAATTTTCAAAGGGGTTAGCCTTCTCGGAATTCTGGGCGCATTTTTCGAAATTTTCGAAGGGGTTAGCCTTCTCGGAATTCCGGGCGCATTTTTCGAAATTTTCAAAGGGAAGGCCTTCTCGGAATTCCGGGCGCATTTTTCGAAATTTTCAAAGGGGTTAGCCTACTCGGAAATCCGGGCGCATTTTTCGATATTTTCAAAGGGGTTAGCCTTCTCGGAATTCTGGGCGCATTTTTCGAAAATTTCAAAGGGGTTAGCCTTCTGGGAATTCTGGGCGAATTTTTCGAAATCTTCAAAGGGGTTAGCCTTCTCGGAATTCTGGGCACATTTTTCGAAATTTTCAAAGGGGTTAGCCTACTCCGATTTCTGGGCGCATTTTTCGAAATTTTTCTAAGGGGTTAGACTTCTCGGAATTCTGGGCGCATTTTTCGAAATTTTCAAAGGGGATAGCCTTCTCGGAATTCTGGGCGAATTTTTTGAAATTTTCAAAGGGGTTAGCCTTCTCGGAATTCTGGGCGAATTTTTCGAAATTTTCAAAGGGGTTAGCCTTCTCGGAATTCTGGGCGCATTTTTCGAAATTTTCAAAGGGGTTAGCCTTCTCGGAGTTCCGGGCGCATTTTTCGAAATTTTCAAAGGGGTTAGCCTTATCGGAATTCTGGGGGCATTTTTCGAAATTTTCAAGGGGGTTAGAATCTCGGAATTGTGGGCGCATTTTCGAAATTTTCAGAGGGGTAAGCCTTCTCGGAATTCTGGGCGCATTTTCGAAATTTTCAAAGGGGTTAGCCTTCTCGGAATTCTGGGCGCATTTTTCGAAATTTTCGAAGGGGTTAGCCTTCTCGGAATTCCGGGCGCATTTTTCGAAATTTTCAAAGGGAAGGCCTTCTCGGAATTCCGGGCGCATTTTTCGAAATTTTCAAAGGGGTTAGCCTACTCGGAAATCCGGGCGCATTTTTCGAAATGTTCAAAGGGGTTAGCCTTTTCGGAATTCTGGGCGCATTTTTCGAAATTTTCAAAGGGGTTAGCCTTCTCGGAATTCTGGGCGAATTTTTCGAAATTTTCAAAGGGGTTAGCCTTCTCGAAATTCCGGGCGCATTTTTCGATTTTTTCAAAGGGGTTAGCCTTCTCGGAATTCCGGGCGCATTTTTCGAAATTTTCAAAGGGGTTAGCCTTCTCGGAATTCTGGGCGCATTTTTCGAAATTTTCAAAGGGGTTAGCCTTCTGGGAATTCTGGGCGAATTTTTCGAAATCTTCAAAGCGGTTAGCCTTCTCGGAATTCTGGGCGCATTTTTCGAAATTTTCAAAGGGGTTAGCCTTCTCGGAATTCCGGGCGCATTTTTCGAAATTTTCAAAGGGGTTAGCCTTCTCGAAATTCCGGGCGTATTTTTCTAAATTTTCAAAGGGGTTAGCCTTCTCGGAATTCTGGGCGCATTTTTCGAAATTTTCAAAGGGGTTAGCCTTCTCGGAATTCTGGGCGCATTTTTTGGAATTTTCAAAGGGGTTAGTCTACTCGGAATTCTGGGCGCATTTTTCGAAATTTTCAAAGAGGTTAGCCTTCTCGGAATTCTGGGCGCATTTTTCGAAACTTTCAAAGGGGTTAGCCTCCTCGGAATTCTGGGCGCATTTTTCGAATTTTTCAAAGGGGTTGGCGTCCTCGGAATTCTGGGCGTATTTTTCGAAATTTTCATAGGGGTTAGCCTTCTCGGAATTCTGGGCGCATGTTTACAAATTTTTAAAGGGGTTAGCCTTCTCGGAATTCTGGGCGCATTTTTCGAAATTTTCAAAGGTGTTAGCATTCTGGGAATTCTGGGCGAATTTTTCGAAATTTTCTAAGGGGTTAGCCTTCTCGGAATTCTGGGGGCATTTTTCGAAATTTTCAAAGGGGTTAGCCTTCTCGGAATTCTGGGCGCATTTTTCGAAATTTTCAAAGGGGTTAGCCTTCTAGGAATTCTGGGCGAATTTTTCGAAATCTTCAAAGCGGTTAGCCTTCTCGGAATTCTGGGCGCATTTTTCGAAATTTTCAAAGGGGTTAGCCTTCTCGGAATTCTGGGCGCATTTTTCGAAATTTTCAAAGGGGTTAAG
This sequence comes from Ectobius pallidus, assembly GCA_964059195.1. Taxonomy (NCBI): domain Eukaryota; kingdom Metazoa; phylum Arthropoda; class Insecta; order Blattodea; family Ectobiidae; genus Ectobius; species Ectobius pallidus. The sequence continues at coordinate 142,579,248 of CAXKWD010000008.1, forward strand.
CCTTCTCGGAATTCTGGGCACATTTTTCGAAATTTTCAAAAGGGTTAACCTTCTCGGAATTGTGGGCGCTTTTTTCGAAATTTTCAAAGGGGTTAGCCTTCTCGGAGTTCCGGGCGCATTTTTCGAAATTTTCAAAGGGGTTAGCCTTATCGGAATTCTGGGGGCATTTTTCGAAATTTTCAAAGGGGTTAGAATCTCGGAATTCTGGGCGCATTTTCGAAATTTTCAAAGGGGTTAGCCTTCTCGGAATTCTGGGCGCATTTTCGAAATTTTCAAAGGGGTTAGCCTTCTCGGAATTCTGGGCGCATTTTTCGAAATTTTCGAAGGGGTTAGCCTTCTCGGAATTCCGGGCGCATTTTTCGAAATTTTCAAAGGGAAGGCCTTCTCGGAATTCCGGGCGCATTTTTCGAAATTTTCAAAGGGGTTAGCCTACTCGGAAATCCGGGCGCATTTTTCGATATTTTCAAAGGGGTTAGCCTTCTCGGAATTCTGGGCGCATTTTTCGAAAATTTCAAAGGGGTTAGCCTTCTGGGAATTCTGGGCGAATTTTTCGAAATCTTCAAAGGGGTTAGCCTTCTCGGAATTCTGGGCACATTTTTCGAAATTTTCAAAGGGGTTAGCCTACTCCGATTTCTGGGCGCATTTTTCGAAATTTTTCTAAGGGGTTAGACTTCTCGGAATTCTGGGCGCATTTTTCGAAATTTTCAAAGGGGATAGCCTTCTCGGAATTCTGGGCGAATTTTTTGAAATTTTCAAAGGGGTTAGCCTTCTCGGAATTCTGGGCGAATTTTTCGAAATTTTCAAAGGGGTTAGCCTTCTCGGAATTCTGGGCGCATTTTTCGAAATTTTCAAAGGGGTTAGCCTTCTCGGAGTTCCGGGCGCATTTTTCGAAATTTTCAAAGGGGTTAGCCTTATCGGAATTCTGGGGGCATTTTTCGAAATTTTCAAGGGGGTTAGAATCTCGGAATTGTGGGCGCATTTTCGAAATTTTCAGAGGGGTAAGCCTTCTCGGAATTCTGGGCGCATTTTCGAAATTTTCAAAGGGGTTAGCCTTCTCGGAATTCTGGGCGCATTTTTCGAAATTTTCGAAGGGGTTAGCCTTCTCGGAATTCCGGGCGCATTTTTCGAAATTTTCAAAGGGAAGGCCTTCTCGGAATTCCGGGCGCATTTTTCGAAATTTTCAAAGGGGTTAGCCTACTCGGAAATCCGGGCGCATTTTTCGATATTTTCAAAGGGGTTAGCCTTCTCGGAATTCTGGGCGCATTTTTCGAAAATTTCAAAGGGGTTAGCCTTCTGGGAATTCTGGGCGAATTTTTCGAAATCTTCAAAGGGGTTAGCCTTCTCGGAATTCTGGGCACATTTTTCGAAATTTTCAAAGGGGTTAGCCTACTCCGATTTCTGGGCGCATTTTTCGAAATTTTCAAAGGGGTTAGCCTTCTCGGAATTCTGGGCGCATTTTTCGAAATTTTTCTAAGGGGTTAGACTTCTCGGAATTCTGGGCGCATTTTTCGAAATTTTCAAAGGGGATAGCCTTCTCGGAATTCTGGGCGAATTTTTTGAAATTTTCAAAGGGGTTAGCCTTCTCGGAATTCTGGGCGAATTTTTCGAAATTTTCAAAGGGGTTAGCCTTATCGGAATTCTGGGGGCATTTTTCGAAATTTTCAAAGGGGTTAGCCTTCTCGGAATTCTGGGCGCATTTTCGAAATTTTCAAAGGGGTTAGCCTTCTCGGAATTCTGGGCGCATTTTCGAAATTTTCAAAGGGGTTAAGCCTTCTCGGAATTCTGGGCGCATTTTTCGAAATTTTCAAAGGGGTTAGCCTTCTCGGAATTCTGGACGCATTTTTCGAAACTTTCAAAGGGGTTAGCCTTCTCGGAATTCTGGGCGCATTTTTCGAAATTTTGAGAGGGTTAGCCTTTTCTGAATTCTGAGCGCATTTTTCGAATTTTTCAAAGGGGTTAGCCTTCTCGGAATTCCGGGCGCATTTTTAGCCTTCTGGGAATTCTGGGCGAATTTTTCGAAATCTTCAAAGCGGTTAGCCTTCTCGGAATTCTGGGCGCATTTTTCGAAATTTTTCTAAGGGGTTAGACTTCTCGGAATTCTGGGCGCATTTTTCGAAATTTTCAAAGGGGATAGCCTTCTCGGAATTCTGGGCGAATTTTTTGAAATTTTCAAAGGGGTTAGCCTTCTCGGAATTCTGGGCGAATTTTTCGAAATTTTCAAAGGGGTTAGCCTTCTCGGAATTCTGGGCGCATTTTTCGAAATTTTCAAAGGGGTTAGCCTTATCGGAATTCTGGGGGCATTTTTCGAAATTTTCAAAGGGGTTAGCCTTCTCGGAATTCTGGGCGCATTTTCGAAATTTTCAAAGGGGTTAGCCTTCTCGGAATTCTGGGCGCATTTTCGAAATTTTCAAAGGGGTTAAGCCTTCTCGGAATTCTGGGCGCATTTTTCGAAATTTTCAAAGGGGTTAGCCTTCTCGGAATTCTGGACGCATTTTTCGAAACTTTCAAAGGGGTTAGCCTTCTCGGAATTCTGGGCGCATTTTTCGAAATTTTGAGAGGGTTAGCCTTTTCTGAATTCTGAGCGCATTTTTCGAATTTTTCAAAGGGGTTAGCCTTCTCGGAATTCTGGGCGCATTTTTCGAAATTTTCAAAGGGGTTAGCATTCTCGGAATTCTGGGCGAATTTTTCGAAATTTTCAAAGGGGTTAGCCTTCTCAGAATTCTGGGGGCATTTTTCGAAATTTTCAAAGGGGTTAGCCTTCTCGGAATTCTGGGCGCATTTTTCGAAATTTTTCGAATTCCTTCTCGGAATTCTGGGTGCATTTTTCGAAGTTTTCAAAGGGGTTAGGCTTCTCGGAATTCTGGGCGCATTTTTCGAAACTTTCAAAGGGGTTAGCCTTCTCGGAATTCTGGGCGCATTTTTCCAAATTTTGAAAGGGTTAGCCTTTTCTGAATTCTGAGCTCATTTTTCGAAATTTTCAAAGGGGTTAGCCTTCTGGGAATTCTGGGCGAATTTTTCGAAATCTTCAAAGGGGTTAGCCTTCTCGGAAGTCTGGGCGCATTTTTCGAAATTTTCAAAGGTGTTAGCCTTCTCGGAATTCTGGGCGAATTTTTCGAAATTTTCAAAGGGGTTAGACTTCTCGGAATTCTGGGGGCATTTTTCGAAATTTTCAAAGGGGTTAGCCTTCTCGGAATTCTGGGCGCATTTTCGAAATTTTCAAAGGGGTTAGCCTTCTCGGAATTCTGGGAGCATTTTTCGAAATTTTCAAAGGGGTTAGCCTTCTCGGAATTCTGGGCGCATTTTCGAAATTTTCAAAGGGGTTAGCCTTCTCGGAATTCTGGGCGCATTTTCGAAATTTTCAAAGGGGTTAAGCCTTCTCGGAATTCTGGGCGCATTTTTCGAAATTTTCAAAGGGGTTAGCCTTCTCGGAATTCTGGACGCATTTTTCGAAACTTTCAAAGGGGTTAGCCTTCTCGGAATTCTGGGCGCATTTTTCGAAATTTTGAGAGGGTTAGCCTTTTCTGAATTCTGAGCGCATTTTTCGAATTTTTCAAAGGGGTTAGCCTTCTCGGAATTCTGGGAGCATTTTTCGAAATTTTCAAAGGGGTTAGCCTTCTCGGAATTCTGGGTGCATTTTTCGAAATTTTCAAAGGGGTTAGCCTTCTCGGAATTCTGGGCGCATTTTTCGAAATTTTCAAAGGGGTTAGCCTTCTCGGAATTCTGGGCGCATTTTTCGAAAATTTCAAAGGGGTTAGCCTTCTGGGAATTCTGGGCGAATTTTTCGAAATCTTCAAAGGGGTTAGCCTTCTCGGAATTCTGGGCGCATTTTTCGAAATTTTCAAAGGGGTTAGCCTTCTCGGAATTCCGGGCGCATTTTTCGAAATGTTCAAAGGGGTTAGCCTTCTCGGAATTCTGGGCGCATTTTTCGAAATTTTCAAAGGGGTTAGCCTTCTCGGAATTCTGGGCGAATTTTTCGAAATTTTCAAAGGGGTTAGCCTTCTCGAAATTCCGGGCGCATTTTTCGAAATTTTCAAAGGGGTTAGCCTTCTCGGAATTCCGGGCGCATTTTTCGAAATTTTCAAAGGGGTTAGCCTTCTCGGAATTCTGGGCGCATTTTTCGAAATTTTCAAAGGGGTTAGCCTTCTGGGAATTCTGGGCGAATTTTTCGAAATCTTAAAAGCGGTTAGCCTTCTCGGAATTCTGGGCGCATTTTTCGAAATTTTCAAAGGGGTTAGCCTTCTCGGAATTCCGGGCGCATTTTTCGAAATTTTAAAGGGGTTAGCCTTCTCGAAATTCCGGGCGCATTTTTCTAAATTTTCAAAGGGGTTAGCCTTCTCGGAATTCTGGGCGCATTTTTCGAAATTTTCAAAGGGGTTAGCCTTCTCGGAATTCTGGGAGCATTTTTCGAAATTTTCAAAGGGGTTAGCCTTCTCGGAATTCTGGGTGCATTTTTCGAAATTTTCAAAGGGGTTAGCCTTCTCGGAATTCTGGGCGCAATTTTCGAAATTTTCAAAGGGGTTATCCTTCTCGGAATTCTGGGCGCATTTTTCGAAATTTTCAAAGGTGTTAGCCTTCTCGGAATTCTGGGCGAATTTTTCGAAATTTTCAAAGGGGTTAGCCTTCTCGGAATTCTGGGCGCATTTTTCGAAATTTTTCTAAGGGGTTAGACTTCTCGGAATTCTGGGCGCATTTTTCGAAATTTTCAAAGGGGATAGCCTTCTCGGAATTCTGGGCGAATTTTTTGAAATTTTCAAAGGGGTTAGCCTTCTCGGAATTCTGGGCGAATTTTTCGAAATTTTCAAAGGGGTTAGCCTTCTCGGAATTCTGGGCGCATTTTTCTAAATTTTCAAAGGGGTTAGCCTTCTCGGAGTTCCGGGCGCATTTTTCGAAATTTTCAAAGGGGTTAGCCTTATCGGAATTCTGGGGGCATTTTTCGAAATTTTCAAAGGGGTTAGAATCTCGGAATTCTGGGCGCATTTTCGAAATTTTCAAAGGGGTTAGCCTTCTCGGAATTCTGGGCGCATTTTCGAAATTTTCAAAGGGGTTAGCCTTCTCGGAATTCTGGGCGCATTTTTCGAAATTTTCGAAGGGGTTAGCCTTCTCGGAATTCCGGGCGCATTTTTCGAAATTTTCAAAGGGAAGGCCTTCTCGGAATTCCGGGCGCATTTTTCGAAATTTTCAAAGGGGTTAGCCTACTCGGAAATCCGGGCGCATTTTTCGATATTTTCAAAGGGGTTAGCCTTCTCGGAATTCTGGGCGCATTTTTCGAAAATTTCAAAGGGGTTAGCCTTCTCGGAATTCTGGGCACATTTTTCGAAATTTTCAAAGGGGTTAGCCTACTCCGATTTCTGGGCGCATTTTTCGAAATTTTCAAAGGGGTTAGCCTTCTCGGAATTCTGGGCGCATTTTTCGAAATTTTTCTAAGGGGTTAGACTTCTCGGAATTCTGGGCGCATTTTTCGAAATTTTCAAAGGGGATAGCCTTCTCGGAATTCTGGGCGAATTTTTTGAAATTTTCAAAGGGGTTAGCCTTCTCGGAATTCTGGGCGCATTTTTCGAAATTTTCAAAGGGGTTAGCCTTATCGGAATTCTGGGGGCATTTTTCGAAATTTTCAAAGGGGTTAGCCTTCTCGGAATTCTGGGCGCATTTTCGAAATTTTCAAAGGGGTTAGCCTTCTCGGAATTCTGGGCGCATTTTCGAAATTTTCAAAGGGGTTAAGCCTTCTCGGAATTCTGGGCGCATTTTTCGAAATTTTCAAAGGGGTTAGCCTTCTCGGAATTCTGGACGCATTTTTCGAAACTTTCAAAGGGGTTAGCCTTCTCGGAATTCTGGGCGCATTTTTCGAAATTTTGAGAGGGTTAGCCTTTTCTGAATTCTGAGCGCATTTTTCGAATTTTTCAAAGGGGTTAGCCTTCTCGGAATTCTGGGCGCATTTTTCGAAATTTTCAAAGGGGTTAGCATTCTCGGAATTCTGGGCGAATTTTTCGAAATTTTCAAAGGGGTTAGCCTTCTCAGAATTCTGGGGGCATTTTTCGAAATTTTCAAAGGGGTTAGCCTTCTCGGAATTCTGGGCGCATTTTTCGAAATTTTTCGAATTCCTTCTCGGAATTCTGGGTGCATTTTTCGAAGTTTTCAAAGGGGTTAGGCTTCTCGGAATTCTGGGCGCATTTTTCGAAACTTTCAAAGGGGTTAGCCTTCTCGGAATTCTGGGCGCATTTTTCGAAATTTTGAAAGGGTTAGCCTTTTCTGAATTCTGAGCGCATTTTTCGAAATTTTCAAAGGGGTTAGCCTTCTCGGAATTCTGGGCGAATTTTTCGAAATCTTCAAAGGGGTTAGCCTTCTCGGAAGTCTGGGCGCATTTTTCGAAATTTTCAAAGGTGTTAGCCTTCTCGGAATTCTGGGCGAATTTTTCGAAATTTTCAAAGGGGTTAGTCTTCTCGGAATTCTGGGGGCATTTTTCGAAATTTTCAAAGGGGTTAGCCTTCTCGGAATTCTGGGCGCATTTTCGAAATTTTCAAAGGGGTTAGCCTTCTCGGAATTCTGGGAGCATTTTTCGAAATTTTCAAAGGGGTTAGCCTTCTCGGAATTCTGGGCGCATTTTTCGAAATTTTCAAAGGGGTTAGCCTTATCGGAATTCTGGGGGCATTTTTCGAAATTTTCAAAGGGGTTAGCCTTCTCGGAATTCTGGGCGCATTTTCGAAATTTTCAAAGGGGTTAGCCTTCTCGGAATTCTGGACGCATTTTTCGAAACTTTCAAAGGGGTTAGCCTTCTCGGAATTCTGGGCGCATTTTTCGAAATTTTGAGAGGGTTAGCCTTTTCTGAATTCTGAGCGCATTTTTCGAATTTTTCAAAGGGGTTAGCCTTCTCGGAATTCTGGGAGCATTTTTCGAAATTTTCAAAGGGGTTAGCCTTCTCGGAATTCTGGGTGCATTTTTCGAAATTTTCAAAGGGGTTAGCCTTCTCGGAATTCTGGGCGCATTTTTCGAAATTTTCAAAGGGGTTAGCCTTCTCGGAATTCTGGGCGCATTTTTCGAAAATTTCAAAGGGGTTAGCCTTCTGGGAATTCTGGGCGAATTTTTCGAAATCTTCAAAGGGGTTAGTTAGCCTTCTCGGAATTCTGGGCGCATTTTTCGAAATTTTCAAAGGGGTTAGCCTTCTCGGAATTCCGGGCGCATTTTTCGAAATGTTCAAAGGGGTTAGCCTTCTCGGAATTCTGGGCGCATTTTTCGAAATTTTCAAAGGGGTTAGCCTTCTCGGAATTCTGGGCGAATTTTTCGAAATTTTCAAAGGGGTTAGCCTTCTCGAAATTCCGGGCGCATTTTTCGAAATTTTCAAAGGGGTTAGCCTTCTCGGAATTCCGGGCGCATTTTTCGAAATTTTCAAAGGGGTTAGCCTTCTCGGAATTCTGGGCGCATTTTTCTAAATTTTCAAAGGGGTTAGCCTTCTGGATATTCTGGGCGAATTTTTCGAAATCTTCAAAGCGGTTAGCCTTCTCGGAATTCTGGGCGCATTTTTCGAAATTTTCAAAGGGGTTAGCCTTCTCGGAATTCCGGGCGCATTTTTCGAAATTTTCAAAGGGGTTAGCCTTCTCGAAATTCCGGGCGCATTTTTCTAAATTTTCAAAGGGGTTAGCCTTCTCGGAATTCTGGGCGCATTTTTCGAAATTTTCAAAGGGGTTAGCCTTCTCGGAATTCTGGGCGCATTTTTTGGAATTTTCAAAGGGGTTAGTCTTCTCGGAATTCTGGGCGCATTTTTCGAAATTTTCAAAGGGTTTAGCCTTCTCGGAATTCTGGGATCATTTTTCGAAATTTTCAAAGGGGTTAGCCTTCTCGGAATTCTGGGTGCATTTTTCGAAATTTTCAAAGGGGTTAGCCTTCTCGGAATTCTGGGCGCAATTTTCGAAATTTTCAAAGGGGTTATCCTTCTCGGAATTCTGGGCGCATTTTTCGAAATTTTCAAAGGTGTTAGCCTTCTCGGAATTCTGGGCGAATTTTTCGAAATTTTCAAAGGGGTTAGCCTTCTCGGAATTCTGGGCGCATTTTTCGAAATTTTTCTAAGGGGTTAGACTTCTCGGAATTCTGGGCGCATTTTTCGAAATTTTCAAAGGGGATAGCCTTCTCGGAATTCTGGGCGAATTTTTTGAAATTTTCAAAGGGGTTAGCCTTCTCGGAATTCTGGGCGATTTTTTCGAAATTTTCAAAGGGGTTAGCCTTCTCGGAATTCTGGGCGCATTTTTCTAAATTTTCAAAGGGGTTAGCCTTCTCGGAGTTCCGGGCGCATTTTTCGAAATTTTCAAAGGGGTTAGCCTTATCGGAATTCTGGGGGCATTTTTCGAAATTTTCAAAGGGGTTAGAAACTCGGAATTCTGGGCGCATTTTCGAAATTTTCAAAGGGGTTAGCCTTCTCGGAATTCTGGGCGCATTTTCGAAATTTTCAAAGGGGTTAGCCTTCTCGGAATTCTGGGCGCATTTTTCGAAATTTTCTAAGGGGTTAGCCTTCTCGGAATTCCGGGCGCATTTTTCGAAATTTTCAAAGGGAAGGCCTTCTCGGAATTCCGGGCGCATTTTTCGAAATTTTCAAAGGGGTTAGCCTACTCGGAAATCCGGGCGCATTTTTCGATATTTTCAAAGGGGTTAGCCTTCTCGGAATTCTGGGCGCATTTTTCGAAAATTTCAAAGGGCTTAGCCTTCTGGGAATTCTGGGCGAATTTTTCGAAATCTTCAAAGGGGTTAGCCTTCTCGGAATTCTGGGCACATTTTTCGAAATTTTCAAAGGGGTTAGCCTACTCCGATTTCTGGGCGCATTTTTCGAAATTTTCAAAGGGGTTAGCCTTCTCGGAATTCTGGGCGCATTTTTCGAAATTTTTCTAAGGGGTTAGACTTCTCGGAATTCTGGGCGCATTTTTCGAAATTTTCAAAGGGGATAGCCTTCTCGGAATTCTGGGCGAATTTTTTGAAATTTTCAAAGGGGTTAGCCTTCTCGGAATTCTGGGCGAATTTTTCTAAATTTTCAAAGGGGTTAGCCTTCTCGGAATTCTGGGCGCATTTTTCGAAATTTTCAAAGGGGTTAGCCTTATCGGAATTCTGGGGGCATTTTTCGAAATTTTCAAAGGGGTTAGCCTTCTCGGAATTCTGGGCGCATTTTCGAAATTTTCAAAGGGGTTAGCCTTCTCGGAATTCTGGGCGCATTTTCGAAATTTTCAAAGGGGTTAAGCCTTCTCGGAATTCTGGGCGCATTTTTCGAAATTTTCAAAGGGGTTAGCCTTCTCGGAATTCTGGACGCATTTTTCGAAACTTTCAAAGGGGTTAGCCTTCTCGGAATTCTGGGCGCATTTTTCGAAATTTTGAGAGGGTTAGCCTTTTCTGAATTCTGAGCGCATTTTTCGAATTTTTCAAAGGGGTTAGCCTTCTCGGAATTCTGGGCGCATTTTTCGAAATTTTCAAAGGGGTTAGCATTCTCGGAATTCTGGGCGAATTTTTCGAAATTTTCAAAGGGGTTAGCCTTCTCAGAATTCTGGGGGCATTTTTCGAAATTTTCAAAGGGGTTAGCCTTCTCGGAATTCTGGGCGCATTTTTCGAACTTTTTCGAATTCCTTCTCGGAATTCTGGGTGCATTTTTCGAAGTTTTCAAAGGGGTTAGGCTTCTCGGAATTCTGGGCGCATTTTTCGAAACTTTGAAAGGGGTTAGCCTTCTCGGAATTCTGGGCGCATTTTTCGAAATTTTGAAAGGGTTAGCCTTTTCTGAATTCTGAGCGCATTTTTCGAAATTTTCAAAGGGGTTAGCCTTCTGGGAATTCTGGGCGAATTTTTCGAAATCTTCAAAGGGGTTAGCCTTCTCGGAAGTCTGGGCGCATTTTTCGAAATTTTCAAAGGTGTTAGCCTTCTCGGAATTCTGGGCGAATTTTTCGAAATTTTCAAAGGGGTTAGACTTCTCGGAATTCTGGGGGCATTTTTCGAAATTTTCAAAGGGGTTAGCCTTCTCGGAATTCTGGGCGCATTTTCGAAATTTTCAAAGGGGTTAGCCTTCTCGGAATTCTGGGAGCATTTTTCGAAATTTTCAAAGGGGTTAGCCTTCTCGGAATTCTGGGCGCATTTTTCGAAATTTTCAAAGGGGTTAGCCTTATCGGAATTCTGGGGGCATTTTTCGAAATTTTCAAAGGGGTTAGCCTTCTCGGAATTCTGGGCGCATTTTCGAAATTTTCAAAGGGGTTAGCCTTCTCGGAATTCTGGGAGGATTTTTCGAAATTTTCAAAGGGGTTAGCCTTCTCGGAATTCTGGGCGCATTTTTCGAAATTTTCAAAGGGGTTAGCCTTCTCGGAATTCTGGGCGCATTTTTCGAAAATTTCAAAGGGGTTAGCCTTCTGGGAATTCTGGCCGAATTTTTCGAAATCTTCAAAGGGGTTAGCCTTCTCGGAATTCTGGGCGCATTTTTCGAAATTTTCAAAGGGGTTAGCCTTCTCGGAATTCCGGGCGCATTTTTCGAAATTTTCAAAGGGGTTAGCCTTCTCGAAATTCCGGGCGCATTTTTCTAAATTTTCAAAGGGGTTAGCCTTCTCGGAATTCTGGGCGCATTTTTCGAAATTTTCAAAGGGGTTAGCCTTCTCGGAATTCTGGGCGCATTTTTTGGAATTTTCAAAGGGGTTAGTCTTCTCGGAATTCTGGGCGCATTTTTCGAAATTTTCAAAGAGGTTAGCCTTCTCGGAATTCTGGGCGCATTTTTCGAAACTTTCAAAGGGGTTAGCCTCCTCGGAATTCTGGGCGCATTTTTCGAATTTTTCAAAGGGGTTGGCGTCCTCGGAATTCTGGGCGTATTTTTCGAAATTTTCATAGGGGTTAGCCTTCTCGGAATTCTGGGCGCATGTTTACAAATTTTTAAAGGGGTTAGCCTTCTCGGAATTCTGGGCGCATTTTTCGAAATTTTCAAAGGTGTTAGCATTCTGGGAATTCTGGGCGAATTTATCGAAATTTTCTAAGGGGTTAGCCTTCTCGGAATTCTGGGGGCATTTTTCGAAATTTTCAAAGGGGTTAGCCTTCTCGGAATTCTGGGCGCATTTTTCGAAATTTTCAAAGGGGTTAGCCTTCTAGGAATTCTGGGCGAATTTTTCGAAATTTTCAAAGCGGTTAGCCTTCTCGGAATTCTGGGCGCATTTTTCGAAATTTTCAAAGGGGTTAGCCTTCTCGGAATTCTGGGCGCATTTTTCGAAATTTTCAAAGGGGTTAGCCTTCTCGGAATTCTGGGCGCATTTTTCGAAATTTTCAAAGGGGTTAAGCCTTCTCGGAATTCTGGGCACATTTTTCGAAATTTTCAAAAGGGTTAACCTTCTCGGAATTGTGGGCGCTTTTTTCGAAATTTTCAAAGGGGTTAGTTAGCCTTCTCGGAATTCGGGGCGCATTTTTCGAAATTTTCAAAGGGGTTAGCCTTCTCGGAATTCTGGGCGAATTTTTCGAAATTTTCAAAGGGGTTAGCCTTCTCGGAATTCTGGGCGCATTTCTCGAAATTTTCCAAGGGGTTAGCCTTCTCGGAATTCTGGGCGCATTTTTCGAAACTTTCAAAGGGGTTAGCCTTCTCGGAATTCTGGGCGCATTTTTCGAAATTTTGAAAGGGTTAGCCTTTTCTGAATTCTGAGCGCATTTTTCGAAATTTTCAAAGGGGTTAGCCTTCTCGGAATTCTGGGAGCATTTTTCGAAATTTTCAAAGGGGTTAGCCTTCTCGGAATTCTGGGTGCATTTTTCGAAATTTTCAAAGGGGTTAGCCTTCTCGGAATTCCGGGCGCATTTTTCGAAATTTTCAAAGGGGTTAGCCTTCTCGGAATTCCGGGCGCATTTTTCGAAATTTTCAAAGGGGTTAGCCTTCTAGGAATTCCGGGCGCATTTTTCGAAATGTTCAAAGGGGTTAGCCTTCTCGGAATTCTGGGCGCATTTTTCGAAATTTTCAAAGGGGTTAGCCTTCTCGGAATTCCGGGCGCATTTTTCGAAATTTTCAAAGGGGTTAGCCTTCTCGAAATTCCGGGCGCATTTTTCGAAATTTTCAAAGGGGTTAGCCTTCTCGGAATTCCGGGCGCATTTTTCGAAATTTTAAAAGGGGTTAGCCTTCTCGGAATTCTGGGCGCATTTTTCGAAATTTTCAAAGGGGTTAGCCTTCTGGGAATTCTGGGCGACTTTTTCGAAATCTTCAAAGCGGTTAGCCTTCTCGGAATTCTGGGCGCATTTTTCGAAATTTTCAAAGGGGTTAGCCTTCTCGGAATTCTGGGCGCATTTTTCGAAATTTTCAAAGGGGTTAACCTTCTCGGAATTGTGGGCGCTTTTTTCGAAATTTTCAATGGGGTTAAGCCTTCTCGGAATTCTGGGCGCATTTTTCGAAATTTTCAAAGGGGTTAGCCTTCTCGGAATTCTGGGCGCATTTTGCGAAACTTTCAAAGGGGTTAGCCTTCTCGGAATTCTGGGCGCATTTTTCGAAATTTTGAAAGGGTTAGCCTTTTCTGAATTCTGAGCGCATTTTTCGAAATTTTCAAAGGGGTTAGCCTTCTCGGAATTCTGGGAGCATTTTTCGAAATTTTCAAAGGGGTTAGCCTTCTTGGAATTCTGGGCGCATTTTTCGAAATTTTCAAAGGGGTTAGCCTTCTCGGAATTCCGGGCGCATTTTTCGAAATGTTGAAAGGGGTTAGCTTTCTCGGAATTCTGGGCGCATTTTTCGAAATTTTCAAAGGGGTTAGCCTTCTCGGAATTCCGGGCGCATTTTTCGAAATTTTCAAAGGGGTTAGCCTTCTCGAAATTCCGGGCGCATTTTTCGAAATTTTCAAAGGGGTTAGCCTTCTCGGAATTCCGGGCGCATTTTTCGAAATTTTCAAAGGGGTTAGCCTTCTCGGAATTCTGGGCGCATTTTTCGAAATTTTCAAAGGGGTTAGCCTTCTGGGAATTCTGGGCGAATTTTTCGAAATCTTCAAAGCGGTTAGCCTTCTCGGAATTCAGGGCGCATTTTTCGAAATTTTCAAAGGGGTTAGCCTTCTCGGAATTCTGGGCGCATTTTTCTAAATTTTCAAAGGGGTTAGCCTTCTCGGAGTTCCGGGCGCATTTTTCGAAATTTTCAAAGGGGTTAGCCTTATCGGAATTCTGGGGGCATTTTTCGAAATTTTCAAAGGGGTTAGAATCTCGGAATTCTGGGCGCATTTTCGAAATTTTCAAAGGGGTTAGCCTTCTCGGAATTCTGGGCGCATTTTCGAAATTTTCAAAGGGGTTAGCCTTCTCGGAATTCTGGGCGCATTTTTCGAAATTTTCGAAGGGGTTAGCCTTCTCGGAATTCCGGGCGCATTTTTCGAAATTTTCAAAGGGAAGGCCTTCTCGGAATTCCGGGCGCATTTTTCGAAATTTTCAAAGGGGTTAGCCTACTCGGAAATCCGGGCGCATTTTTCGATATTTTCAAAGGGGTTAGCCTTCTCGGAATTCTGGGCGCATTTTTCGAAATTTTCAAAGGGGATAGCCTTCTCGGAATTCTGGGCGAATTTTTTGAAATTTTCAAAGGGGTTAGCCTTCTCGGAATTCTGGGCGAATTTTTCGAAATCTTCAAAGCGGTTAGCCTTCTCGGAATTCTGGGCGCATTTTTCGAAATTTTCAAAGGGGTTAGCCTTCTCGGAATTCTGGGCGCATTTTTCTAAATTTTCAAAGGGGTTAGCCTTCTCGGAGTTCCGGGCGCATTTTTCGAAATTTTCAAAGGGGTTAGCCTTATCGGAATTCTGGGGGCATTTTTCGAAATTTTCAAAGGGGTTAGAATCTCGGAATTCTGGGCGCATTTTCGAAATTTTCAAAGGGGTTAGCCTTCTCGGAATTCTGGGCGCATTTTCGAAATTTTCAAAGGGGTTAGCCTTCTCGGAATTCTGGGCGCATTTTTCGAAATTTTCGAAGGGGTTAGCCTTCTCGGAATTCCGGGCGCATTTTTCGAAATTTTCAAAGGGAAGGCCTTCTCGGAATTCCGGGCGCATTTTTCGAAATTTTCAAAGGGGTTAGCCTACTCGGAAATCCGGGCGCATTTTTCGATATTTTCAAAGGGGTTAGCCTTCTCGGAATTCTGGGCGCATTTTTCGAAAATTTCAAAGGGGTTAGCCTTCTGGGAATTCTGGGCGAATTTTTCGAAATCTTCAAAGGGGTTAGCCTTCTCGGAATTCTGGGCACATTTTTCGAAATTTTCAAAGGGGTTAGCCTACTCCGATTTCTGGGCGCATTTTTCGAAATTTTCAAAGGGGTTAGCCTTCTCGGAATTCTGGGCGCATTTTTCGAAATTTTTCTAAGGGGTTAGACTTCTCGGAATTCTGGGCGCATTTTTCGAAATTTTCAAAGGGGATAGCCTTCTCGGAATTCTGGGCGAATTTTTTTAAATTTTCAAAGGGGTTAGCCTTCTCGGAATTCTGGGCGAATTTTTCGAAATTTTCAAAGGGGTTAGCCTTCTCGGAATTCTGGGCGCATTTTTCTAAATTTTCAAAGGGGTTAGCCTTCTCGGAGTTCCGGGCGCATTTTTCGAAATTTTCAAAGGGGTTAGCCTTATCGGAATTCTGGGGGCATTTTTCGAAATTTTCAAAGGGGTTAGAATCTCGGAATTCTGGGCGCATTTTCGAAATTTTCAAAGGGGTTAGCCTTCTCGGAATTCTGGGCGCATTTTCGAAATTTTCAAAGGGGTTAGCCTTCTCGGAATTCTGGGCGCATTTTTCGAAATTTTCGAAGGGGTTAGCCTTCTCGGAATTCCGGGCGCATTTTTCGAAATTTTCAAAGGGAAGGCCTTCTCGGAATTCCGGGCGCATTTTTCGAAATTTTCAAAGGGGTTAGCCTACTCGGAAATCCGGGCGCATTTTTCGATATTTTCAAAGGGGTTAGCCTTCTCGGAATTCTGGGCGCATTTTTCGAAAATTTCAAAGGGGTTAGCCTTCTGGGAATTCTGGGCGAATTTTTCGAAATCTTCAAAGGGGTTAGCCTTCTCGGAATTCTGGGCACATTTTTCGAAATTTTCAAAGGGGTTAGCCTACTCCGATTTCTGGGCGCATTTTTCGAAATTTTCAAAGGGGTTAGCCTTCTCGGAATTCTGGGCGCATTTTTCGAAATTTTTCTAAGGGGTTAGACTTCTCGGAATTCTGGCCGCATTTTTCGAAATTTTCAAAGGGGATAGCCTTCTCGGAATTCTGGGCGAATTTTTTGAAATTTTTAAAGGGGTTAGCCTTCTCGGAATTCTGGGCGAATTTTTCGAAATTTTCAAAGGGGTTAGCCTTCTCGGAATTCTGGGCGCATTTTTCGAAATTTTCAAAGGGGTTAGCCTTATCGGAATTCTGGGCGAATTTTTCGAAATTTTCAAAGGGGTTAGCCTTCTCGGAATTCTGGGCGCATTTTTCGAAATTTTCAAAGGGGTTAGCCTTCTCGGAATTCTGGACGCATTTTTCGAAACTTTCAAAGGGGTTAGCCTTCTCGGAATTCTGGGCGCATTTTTCGAAATTTTGAGAGGGTTAGCCTTTTCTGAATTCTGAGCGCATTTTTCGAATTTTTCAAAGGGGTTAGCCTTCTCGGAATTCTGGGCGCATTTTTCGAAATTTTCAAAGGGGTTAGCATTCTCGGAATTCTGGGCGAATTTTTCGAAATTTTCAAAGGGGTTAGCCTTCTCAGAATTCTGGGGGCATTTTTCGAAATTTTCAAAGGGGTTAGCCTTCTCGGAATTCTGGGCGCATTTTTCGAAATTTTTCGAATTCCTTCTCGGAATTCTGGGTGCATTTTTCGAAGTTTTCAAAGGGGTTAGGCTTCTCGGAATTCTGGGCGCATTTTTCGAAACTTTCAAAGGGGTTAGCCTTCTCGGAATTCTGGGCGCATTTTTCGAAATTTTGAAAGGGTTAGCCTTTTCTGAATTCTGAGTGCATTTTTCGAAATTTTCAAAGGGGTTAGCCTTCTGGGAATTCTGGGCGAATTTTTCGAAATTTTCAAAGGGGATAGCCTCCTCGGAATTCTGGGCGCATTTTTCGAAATTTTCAAAGGGGTTAGCGTCCTCGGAATTCTGGGCGCATTTTTCGAAATTTTCATATTGGTTAGCCTCCTCGGAATTCTGGGCGCATTTTTCTAAATTTTCAAAGGGGTTAGCCTTCTCGGAATTCTGGGCGCATTTTTCGAAATTTTCAAAGGGGTTAGCCTTCTCGGAATTCTGGGCGCATTTTTCGAAATTTTCAAAGGGGTTAAGCCTTCTCGGAATTCTGGGCACATTTTTCGAAATTTTCAAAAGGGTTAACCTTCTCGGAATTGTGGGCGCTTTTTTCGAAATTTTCAAAGGGGTTAGTTAGCCTTCTCGGAATTCGGGGCGCATTTTTCGAAATTTTCAAAGGGGTTAGCCTTCTCGGAATTCTGGGCGAATTTTTCGAAATTTTCAAAGGGGTTAGCCTTCTCGGAATTCTGGGCGCATTTCTCGAAATTTTCCAAGGGGTTAGCCTTCTCGGAATTCTGGGCGCATTTTTCGAAACTTTCAAAGG
Source organism: Ectobius pallidus (assembly GCA_964059195.1). NCBI lineage: Eukaryota > Metazoa > Arthropoda > Insecta > Blattodea > Ectobiidae > Ectobius > Ectobius pallidus. The sequence continues at coordinate 142,595,735 of CAXKWD010000008.1, forward strand.
GGTTAGCCTTCTCGGAATTCTGGGCGCATTTTTCGAAATTTTGAAAGGGTTAGCCTTTTCTGAATTCTGAGCGCATTTTTCGAAATTTTCAAAGGGGTTAGCCTTCTCGGAATTCCGGGCGCATTTTTCGAAATGTTCAAAGGGGTTAGCCTTCTCGGAATTCTGGGCGCATTTTTCGAAATTTTCAAAGGGGTTAGCCTTCTCAGAATTCCGGGCGCATTTTTCGAAATTTTCAAAGGGGTTAGCCTTCTCGAAATTCCGGGCGCATTTTTCGAAATTTTCAAAGGGGTTAGCCTTCTCGGAATTCCGGGCGCATTTTTCGAAATTTTAAAAGGGGTTAGCCTTCACGGAATTCTGGGCGCATTTTTCGAAATTTTCAAAGGGGTTAGCCTTCTGGGAATTCTGGGCGACTTTTTCGAAATCTTCAAAGCGGTTAGCCTTCTCGGAATTCTGGGCGCATTTTTCGAAATTTTCAAAGGGGTTAGCCTTCTCGGAATTCTGGGCGCATTTTTCGAAATTTTCAAAGGGGTTAACCTTCTCGGAATTGTGGGCGCTTTTTTCGAAATTTTCAAAGGGGTTAAGCCTTCTCGGAATTCTGGGCGCATTTTTCGAAATTTTCAAAGGGGTTAGCCTTCTCGGAATTCTGGGCGCATTTTGCGAAACTTTCAAAGGGGTTAGCCTTCTCGGAATTCTGGGCGCATTTTTCGAAATTTTGAAAGGGTTAGCCTTTTCTGAATTCTGAGCGCATTTTTCGAAATTTTCAAAGGGGTTAGCCTTCTCGGAATTCTGGGAGCATTTTTCGAAATTTTCAAAGGGGTTAGCCTTCTCGGAATTCTGGGCGCATTTTTCGAAATTTTCAAAGGGGTTAGCCTTCTCGGAATTCCGGGCGCATTTTTCGAAATGTTCAAAGGGGTTAGCCTTCTCGGAATTCTGGGCGCATTTTTCGAAATTTTCAAAGGGGTTAGCCTTCTCGGAATTCCGGGCGCATTTTTCGAAATTTTAACAAGGGGTTAGCCTTCTCGAAATTCCGGGCGCATTTTTCGAAATTTTCAAAGGGGTTAGCCTTCTCGGAATTCCGGGCGCATTTTTCGAAATTTTCAAAGGGGTTAGCCTTCTCGGAATTCTGGGCGCATTTTTCGAAATTTTCAAAGGGGTTAGCCTTCTGGGAATTCTGGGCGAATTTTTCGAAATCTTCAAAGCGGTTAGCCTTCTCGGAATTCTGGGCGCATTTTTCGAAATTTTCAAAGGGGTTAGCCTTCTCGGAATTCTGGGCGCATTTTTCTAAATTTTCAAAGGGGTTAGCCTTCTCGGAGTTCCGGGCGCATTTTTCGAAATTTTCAAAGGGGTTAGCCTTATCGGAATTCTGGGGGCATTTTTCGAAATTTTCAAAGGGGTTAGAATCTCGGAATTCTGGGCGCATTTTCGAAATTTTCAAAGGGGATAGCCTTCTCGGAATTCTGGGCGCATTTTCGAAATTTTCAAAGGGGTTAGCCTACTCCGATTTCTGGGCGCATTTTTCGAAATTTTCAAAGGGGTTAGCCTTCTCGGAATTCTGGGCGCATTTTTCGAAATTTTCAAAGGAGATAGCCTTCTCGGAATTCTGGGCGAATTTTTTGAAATTTTCAAAGGGGTTAGCCTTCTCGGAATTCTGGGCGCATTTTTCGAAAATTTCAAAGGGGTTAGCCTTCTGGGAATTCTGGGCGAATTTTTCGAAATCTTCAAAGGGGTTAGCCTTCTCGGAATTCTGGGCACATTTTTCGAAATTTTCAAAGGGGTTAGCCTACTCCGATTTCTGGGCGCATTTTTCGAAATTTTCAAAGGGGTTAGCCTTCTCGGAATTCTGGGCGCATTTTTCGAAATTTTTCTAAGGGGTTAGACTTCTCGGAATTCTGGGCGCATGTTTCGAAATTTTCAAAGGGGATAGCCTTCTCGGAATTCTGGGCGAATTTTTTGAAATTTTCAAAGGGGTTAGCCTTCTCGGAATTCTAGGCGAATTTTTCGAAATTTTCAAAGGGGTTAGCCTTCTCGGAATTCTGGGCGCATTTTTCGAAATTTTCAAAGGGGTTAGCCTTATCGGAATTCTGGGGGCATTTTTCGAAATTTTCAAAGGGGTTAGCCTTCTCGGAATTCTGGGCGCATTTTCGAAATTTTCAAAGGGGTTAGCCTTCTCGGAATTCTGGGCGCATTTTCGAAATTTTCAAAGGGGTTAAGCCTTCTCGGAATTCTGGGCGCATTTTTCGAAATTTTCAAAGGGGTTAGCCTTCTCGGAATTCTGGACGCATTTTTCGAAACTTTCAAAGGGGTTAGCCTTCTCGGAATTCTGGGCGCATTTTTCGAAATTTTGAGAGGGTTAGCCTTTTCTGAATTCTGAGCGCATTTTTCGAATTTTTCAAAGGGGTTAGCCTTCTCGGAATTCTGGGAGCATTTTTCGAAATTTTCAAAGGGGTTAGCCTTCTCGGAATTCTGGGTGCATTTTTCGAAATTTTCAAAGGGGTTAGCCTTCTCGGAATTCCGGGCGCATTTTTCGAAATTTTCAAAGGAGTTAGCCTTCTCGGAATTCCAGGCGCATTTTTCGAAATTTTCAAAAGGGTTAGCCTTCTCGGAATTCCGGGCGCATTCTTCGAAATGTTCAAAGGGGTTATCCTTCTCGGAATTCTGGGCGCATTTTTCGAAATTTTCAAAGGTGTTAGCCTTCTCGGAATTCTGGGCGAATTTTTCGAAATTTTCAAAGGGGTTAGCCTTCTCGGAATTCTGGGCGCATTTTTCGAAATTTTCAAAGGGGTTAGCCTTCTCGGAATTCTGGGTGCATTTTTCGAAATTTTCAAAGGGGTTAGGCTACTCGGAATTCTGGGCGCATTTTTCGAAACTTTCAAAGGGGTTAGCCTTCTCGGAATTCTGGGCGCATTTTTCGAAATTTTGAAAGGGTTAGCCTTTTCTGAATTCTGATCGCATTTTTCGAAATTTTCAAAGGGGTTAGCCTTCTGGGAATTCTGGGCGAATTTTTCGAAATCTTCAAAGGGGTTAGCCTTCTCGGAAGTCTGGGCGCATTTTTCGAAATTTTCAAAGGTGTTAGCCTTCTCGGAATTCTGGGCGAATTTTTCGAAATTTTCAAAGGGGTTAGACTTCTCGGAATTCTGGGGGCATTTTTCGAAATTTTCAAAGGGGTTAGCCTTCTCGGAATTCTGGGCGCATTTTCGAAATTTTCAAAGGGGTTAGCCTTCTCGGAATTCTGGGAGGATTTTTCGAAATTTTCAAAGGGGTTAGCCTTCTCGGAATTCTGGGCGCATTTTTCGAAATTTTCAAAGGGGTTAGCCTTCTCGGAATTCTGGGAGCATTTTTCGAAACTTTCAAAGGGGTTAGCCTTCTCGGAATTCTGGGCGCATTTTTCGAAATTTTCAAAGGGGTTAGCCTTCTCGGAATTCTGGGCGCATTTTTCGAAATTTTCAAAGGGGTTAGCATTCTCGGAATTCTGGGCGAATTTTTTGAAATTTTCAAAGGGGTTAGCCTTCTCAGAATTCTGGGGGCATTTTTCGAAATTTTCAAAGGGGTTAGCCTTCTCGGAATCCTGGGCGCATTTTCGAAAGGGTTAGCCTCCTCGGAATTCTGGGCGCATTTTTCGAAATTTTCAAAGGGGTAAGCGTCCTCGGAATTCTGGGCGCATTTTTCGAAATTTTCATATTGGTTAGCCTCCTCGGAATTCTGGGCGCATTTTTCTAAATTTTCAAAGAGGTTAGCCTTCTCGGAATTCTGGGCGCATTTTTCGAAATTTTCAAAGGGGTTAGCCTTCTCGGAATTCTGGGCGCATTTTTCGAAATTTTCAAAGGGGTTAGTCTTCTCGGAATTCTGGGCGCATTTTTCGAAATTTTCAAAGAGGTTAGCCTTCTCGGAATTCTGGGCGCATTTTTGGAAATTTTCAAAGGGCTTGGCCTTCTCGGAATTCTGGGCGCATTTTTCGAAATTTTGAAAGGGGTTAGCCTTCTCGGAATTCTGGGCGCATTTTTCGAAATTTTCAAAAGGGTTAGCCTCCTCGGAATTCTGGGCGCATTTTTCGAATTTTTCAAAGGGGTTGGCGTCCTCGGAATTCTGGGCGCATTTTTCGAAATTTTCATAGGGGTTAGCCTTCTCGGAATTCTGGGCGCATTTTTCGAAATTTTCAAAGGGGTTAGCCTTCTGGGAATACTGGGCGAATTTTTCGAAATTTTCAAAGGTGTTAGCCTTCTCGGAATTCTGGGCGAATTTTTCGAAATTGTCAAAGGGGTTAGCCTTCTCGGAATTCTGGGGGCATTTTTCGACATTTTCAAAGGGGTTAGCCTTCTCGGAGTTCTGGGGGCATTTTTCGAAATTTTCAAAGGGGTTAGCCTTCTCGGAATTCTGGGAGGATTTTTCGAAATTTTCAAATAGGTTAGCCTTCTCGAAATTCTGGGAGCATTTTTCGAAATTTTCAAAGGGGTTAGCCTTCTCGGAATTCTGGGGGCATTTTTCGAAATTTTCAAAGGGGTTAGCCTTCTCGGAATTCTGGGCGCATTTTTCGAAATTGTCAAAGGGGTTAGCCTTCTCGGAATTCTGGGCGATATTTTCGAAATTTTCAAAGGGGTTAGCCTTCTCGGAATTCTGGGCACAATTTTCAAAGGGGTTAGCCTTCTCGGAATTCTGGGCGCATTTTTCGAAATTTTCAAAGGGTTTAGCCTTCTCGGAATTCTGGGCGCATTTTTCGAAATTTTCAAAGGGGTTAGCCTTCTCGGAATTCTGGGTGCATTTTTCGAAATTTTCAAAGGGGTTAGGCTTCTCGGAATTCTGGGCGCATTTTTCGAAACTTTCAAAGGGGTTAGCCTTCTCGGAATTCTGGGCGCATTTTTCGAAATTTTGAAAGGGTTAGCCTTTTCTGAATTCTGAGCGCATTTTTCGAAATTTTCAAAGGGGTTAGCCTTCTGGGAATTCTGGGCGAATTTTTCGAAATCTTCAATGGGGTTAGCCTTCTCGGAAGTCTGGGCGCATTTTTCGAAATTTTCAAAGGTGTTAGCCTTCTCGGAATTCTGGGCGAATTTTTCGAAATTTTCAAAGGGGTTAGACTTCTCGGAATTCTGGGGGCATTTTTCGAAATTTTAAAAGGGGTTAGCGTTCTCGGAATTCTGGGCGCATTTTCGAAATTTTCAAAGGGGTTAGCCTTCTCGGAATTCTGGGAGGATTTTTCGAAATTTTCAAAGGGGTTAGGCTTCTCGGAATTCTGGGCGCATTTTTCGAAATTTTCAAAGGGGTTAGCCTTCTCGGAATTCTGGGAGCATTTTTCGAAACTTTCAAAGGGGTTAGCCTTCTCGGAATTCTGGGCGCATTTTTCGAAATTTTCAAAGGGGTTAGACTTCTCGGAATTCTGGGCGAATTTTTCGAAATTTTCAAAGGGGTTAGCCTTCTCGGAATCTGGGGGCATTTTTCGAAATTTTCAAAGGGGTTAGCCTTCTCGGAATTCTTGGAGCATTTTTCGAAATTTTCAAAGGGGTTAGCCTTCTCGGAATTCTGGGCGCATTTTTCGAAATTTTCAAAGGGGTTAGCCTTCTCAAAATTCTGGTTGCATTTTTCGAAATTTTGAAAGTGGTTAGCCTTCCCGGAATTCTGGGCGAATTTTTCGAAATTATCAAAGGGGTTATAGCCTTCTCGGAATTCTGGGCGCATTTTTCGAAATTTTCAAAGGGGTTAGCCTTCTCGGAATTCTGGGCGCATTTTTCGAAACTTTCAAAGGGGTTAGCCTTCTCGGAATTCTGGGCGCATTTTTCGAAATTTTGAAAGGGTTAGCCTTTTCTGAATTCTGAGCGCATTTTTCGAAATTTTCAAAGGGGTTAGCCTTCTCGGAATTCTGGGAGCATTTTTCGAAATTTTCAAAGGGGTTAGCCTTCTCGGAATTCTGGGTGCATTTTTCGAAATTTTCAAAGGGGTTAGCCTTCTCGGAATTCCGGGCGCATTTTTCGAAATTTTCAAAGGGGTTAGCCTTCTCGGAATTCCGGGCGCATTTTTCGAAATTTTCAAAGGGGTTAGCCTTCTCGAAATTCCGGGCGCATTTTTCGAAATGTTCAAAGGGGTTAGCCTTCTCGGAATTCTGGGCGCATTTTTCGAAATTTTCAAAGGGGTTAGCCTTCTCAGAATTCCGGGCGCATTTTTCGAAATTTTCAAAGGGGTTAGCCTTCTCGAAATTCCGGGCGCATTTTTCGAAATTTTCAAAGGGGTTAGCCTTCTCGGAATTCCGGGCGCATTTTTCGAAATTTTAAAAGGGGTTAGCCTTCACGGAATTCTGGGCGCATTTTTCGAAATTTTCAAAGGGGTTAGCCTTCTGGGAATTCTGGGCGACTTTTTCGAAATCTTCAAAGCGGTTAGCCTTCTCGGAATTCTGGGCGCATTTTTCGAAATTTTCAAAGGGGTTAGCCTTCTCGGAATTCTGGGCGCATTTTTCGAAATTTTCAAAGGGGTTAACCTTCTCGGAATTGTGGGCGCTTTTTTCGAAATTTTCAAAGGGGTTAAGCCTTCTCGGAATTCTGGGCGCATTTTTCGAAATTTTCAAAGGGGTTAGCCTTCTCGGAATTCTGGGCGCATTTTGCGAAACTTTCAAAGGGGTTAGCCTTCTCGGAATTCTGGGCGCATTTTTCGAAATTTTGAAAGGGTTAGCCTTTTCTGAATTCTGAGCGCATTTTTCGAAATTTTCAAAGGGGTTAGCCTTCTCGGAATTCTGGGAGCATTTTTCGAAATTTTCAAAGGGGTTAGCCTTCTCGGAATTCTGGGCGCATTTTTCGAAATTTTCAAAGGGGTTAGCCTTCTCGGAATTCCGGGCGCATTTTTCGAAATGTTCAAAGGGGTTAGCCTTCTCGGAATTCTGGGCGCATTTTTCGAAATTTTCAAAGGGGTTAGCCTTCTCGGAATTCCGGGCGCATTTTTCGAAATTTTAACAAGGGGTTAGCCTTCTCGAAATTCCGGGCGCATTTTTCGAAATTTTCAAAGGGGTTAGCCTTCTCGGAATTCCGGGCGCATTTTTCGAAATTTTCAAAGGGGTTAGCCTTCTCGGAATTCTGGGCGCATTTTTCGAAATTTTCAAAGGGGTTAGCCTTCTGGGAATTCTGGGCGAATTTTTCGAAATCTTCAAAGCGGTTAGCCTTCTCGGAATTCTGGGCGCATTTTTCGAAATTTTCAAAGGGGTTAGCCTTCTCGGAATTCTGGGCGCATTTTTCTAAATTTTCAAAGGGGTTAGCCTTCTCGGAGTTCCGGGCGCATTTTTCGAAATTTTCAAAGGGGTTAGCCTTATCGGAATTCTGGGGGCATTTTTCGAAATTTTCAAAGGGGTTAGAATCTCGGAATTCTGGGCGCATTTTCGAAATTTTCAAAGGGGATAGCCTTCTCGGAATTCTGGGCGCATTTTCGAAATTTTCAAAGGGGTTAGCCTACTCCGATTTCTGGGCGCATTTTTCGAAATTTTCAAAGGGGTTAGCCTTCTCGGAATTCTGGGCGCATTTTTCGAAATTTTCAAAGGGGATAGCCTTCTCGGAATTCTGGGCGAATTTTTTGAAATTTTCAAAGGGGTTAGCCTTCTCGGAATTCTGGGCGCATTTTTCGAAAATTTCAAAGGGGTTAGCCTTCTGGGAATTCTGGGCGAATTTTTCGAAATCTTCAAAGGGGTTAGCCTTCTCGGAATTCTGGGCACATTTTTCGAAATTTTCAAAGGGGTTAGCCTACTCCGATTTCTGGGCGCATTTTTCGAAATTTTCAAAGGGGTTAGCCTTCTCGGAATTCTGGGCGCATTTTTCGAAATTTTTCTAAGGGGTTAGACTTCTCGGAATTCTGGGCGCATGTTTCGAAATTTTCAAAGGGGATAGCCTTCTCGGAATTCTGGGCGATTTTTTTGAAATTTTCAAAGGGGTTAGCCTTCTCGGAATTCTAGGCGAATTTTTCGAAATTTTCAAAGGGGTTAGCCTTCTCGGAATTCTGGGCGCATTTTTCGAAATTTTCAAAGGGGTTAGCCTTATCGGAATTCTGGGGGCATTTTTCGAAATTTTCAAAGGGGTTAGCCTTCTCGGAATTCTGGGCGCATTTTCGAAATTTTCAAAGGGGTTAGCCTTCTCGGAATTCTGGGCGCATTTTCGAAATTTTCAAAGGGGTTAAGCCTTCTCGGAATTCTGGGCGCATTTTTCGAAATTTTCAAAGGGGTTAGCCTTCTCGGAATTCTGGACGCATTTTTCGAAACTTTCAAAGGGGTTAGCCTTCTCGGAATTCTGGGCGCATTTTTCGAAATTTTGAGAGGGTTAGCCTTTTCTGAATTCTGAGCGCATTTTTCGAATTTTTCAAAGGGGTTAGCCTTCTCGGAATTCTGGGAGCATTTTTCGAAATTTTCAAAGGGGTTAGCCTTCTCGGAATTCTGGGTGCATTTTTCGAAATTTTCAAAGGGGTTAGCCTTCTCGGAATTCCGGGCGCATTTTTCGAAATTTTCAAAGGAGTTAGCCTTCTCGGAATTCCAGGCGCATTTTTCGAAATTTTCAAAAGGGTTAGCCTTCTCGGAATTCCGGGCGCATTCTTCGAAATGTTCAAAGGGGTTATCCTTCTCGGAATTCTGGGCGCATTTTTCGAAATTTTCAAAGGTGTTAGCCTTCTCGGAATTCTGGGCGAATTTTTCGAAATTTTCAAAGGTGTTAGCCTTCTCGGAATTCTGGGCGCATTTTTCGAAATTTTCAAAGGGGTTAGCCTTCTCGGAATTCTGGGTGCATTTTTCGAAATTTTCAAAGGGGTTAGGCTACTCGGAATTCTGGGCGCATTTTTCGAAACTTTCAAAGGGGTTAGCCTTCTCGGAATTCTGGGCGCATTTTTCGAAATTTTGAAAGGGTTAGCCTTTTCTGAATTCTGATCGCATTTTTCGAAATTTTCAAAGGGGTTAGCCTTCTGGGAATTCTGGGCGAATTTTTCGAAATCTTCAAAGGGGTTAGCCTTCTCGGAAGTCTGGGCGCATTTTTCGAAATTTTCAAAGGTGTTAGCCTTCTCGGAATTCTGGGCGAATTTTTCGAAATTTTCAAAGGGGTTAGACTTCTCGGAATTCTGGGGGCATTTTTCGAAATTTTCAAAGGGGTTAGCCTTCTCGGAATTCTGGGCGCATTTTCGAAATTTTCAAAGGGGTTAGCCTTCTCGGAATTCTGGGAGGATTTTTCGAAATTTTCAAAGGGGTTAGCCTTCTCGGAATTCTGGGCGCATTTTTCGAAATTTTCAAAGGGGTTAGCCTTCTCGGAATTCTGGGAGCATTTTTCGAAACTTTCAAAGGGGTTAGCCTTCTCGGAATTCTGGGCGCATTTTTCGAAATTTTCAAAGGGGTTAGCCTTCTCGGAATTCTGGGCGCATTTTTCGAAATTTTCAAAGGGGTTAGCATTCTCGGAATTCTGGGCGAATTTTTTGAAATTTTCAAAGGGGTTAGCCTTCTCAGAATTCTGGGGGCATTTTTCGAAATTTTCAAAGGGGTTAGCCTTCTCGGAATCCTGGGCGCATTTTCGAAAGGGTTAGCCTCCTCGGAATTCTGGGCGCATTTTTCGAAATTTTCAAAGGGGTAAGCGTCCTCGGAATTCTGGGCGCATTTTTCGAAATTTTCATATTGGTTAGCCTCCTCGGAATTCTGGGCGCATTTTTCTAAATTTTCAAAGAGGTTAGCCTTCTCGGAATTCTGGGCGCATTTTTCGAAATTTTCAAAGGGGTTAGCCTTCTCGGAATTCTGGGCGCATTTTTCGAAATTTTCAAAGGGGTTAGTCTTCTCGGAATTCTGGGCGCATTTTTCGAAATTTTCAAAGAGGTTAGCCTTCTCGGAATTCTGGGCGCATTTTTGGAAATTTTCAAAGGGCTTGGCCTTCTCGGAATTCTGGGCGCATTTTTCGAAATTTTGAAAGGGGTTAGCCTTCTCGGAATTCTGGGCGCATTTTTCGAAATTTTCAAAAGGGTTAGCCTCCTCGGAATTCTGGGCGCATTTTTCGAATTTTTCAAAGGGGTTGGCGTCCTCGGAATTCTGGGCGCATTTTTCGAAATTTTCATAGGGGTTAGCCTTCTCGGAATTCTGGGCGCATTTTTCGAAATTTTCAAAGGGGTTAGCCTTCTGGGAATACTGGGCGAATTTTTCGAAATTTTCAAAGGTGTTAGCCTTCTCGGAATTCTGGGCGAATTTTTCGAAATTGTCAAAGGGGTTAGCCTTCTCGGAATTCTGGGGGCATTTTTCGACATTTTCAAAGGGGTTAGCCTTCTCGGAGTTCTGGGGGCATTTTTCGAAATTTTCAAAGGGGTTAGCCTTCTCGGAATTCTGGGAGGATTTTTCGAAATTTTCAAATAGGTTAGCCTTCTCGAAATTCTGGGAGCATTTTTCGAAATTTTCAAAGGGGTTAGCCTTCTCGGAATTCTGGGGGCATTTTTCGAAATTTTCAAAGGGGTTAGCCTTCTCGGAATTCTGGGCGCATTTTTCGAAATTGTCAAAGGGGTTAGCCTTCTCGGAATTCTGGGCGATATTTTCGAAATTTTCAAAGGGGTTAGCCTTCTCGGAATTCTGGGCACAATTTTCAAAGGGGTTAGCCTTCTCGGAATTCTGGGCGCATTTTTCGAAATTTTCAAAGGGTTTAGCCTTCTCGGAATTCTGGGCGCATTTTTCGAAATTTTCAAAGGGGTTAGCCTTCTCGGAATTCTGGGTGCATTTTTCTAAATTTTCAAAGGGGTTAGGCTTCTCGGAATTCTGGGCGCATTTTTCGAAACTTTCAAAGGGGTTAGCCTTCTCGGAATTCTGGGCGCATTTTTCGAAATTTTGAAAGGGTTAGCCTTTTCTGAATTCTGAGCGCATTTTTCGAAATTTTCAAAGGGGTTAGCCTTCTGGGAATTCTGGGCGAATTTTTCGAAATCTTCAATGGGGTTAGCCTTCTCGGAAGTCTGGGCGCATTTTTCGAAATTTTCAAAGGTGTTAGCCTTCTCGGAATTCTGGGCGAATTTTTCGAAATTTTCAAAGGGGTTAGACTTCTCGGAATTCTGGGGGCATTTTTCGAAATTTTAAAAGGGGTTAGCGTTCTCGGAATTCTGGGCGCATTTTCGAAATTTTCAAAGGGGTTAGCCTTCTCGGAATTCTGGGAGGATTTTTCGAAATTTTCAAAGGGGTTAGGCTTCTCGGAATTCTGGGCGCATTTTTCGAAATTTTCAAAGGGGTTAGCCTTCTCGGAATTCTGGGAGCATTTTTCGAAACTTTCAAAGGGGTTAGCCTTCTCGGAATTCTGGGCGCATTTTTCGAAATTTTCAAAGGGGTTAGACTTCTCGGAATTCTGGGCGAATTTTTCGAAATTTTCAAAGGGGTTAGCCTTCTCGGAATCTGGGGGCATTTTTCGAAATTTTCAAAGGGGTTAGCCTTCTCGGAATTCTTGGAGCATTTTTCGAAATTTTCAAAGGGGTTAGCCTTCTCGGAATTCTGGGCGCATTTTTCGAAATTTTCAAAGGGGTTAGCCTTCTCAAAATTCTGGTTGCATTTTTCGAAATTTTGAAAGTGGTTAGCCTTCCCGGAATTCTGGGCGAATTTTTCGAAATTATCAAAGGGGTTATAGCCTTCTCGGAATTCTGGGCGCATTTTTCGAAATTTTCAAAGGGGTTAGCCTTCTCGGAATTCTGGGGGCATTTTTCGAAATTTTCAAAGGGGTTAGCCTTCTCGGAATTCTGGGCGCATTTTTCGAAATTTTCATAGGGGTTAGCCTTCTCGGAATTCTGGGCGCATGTTTACAAATTTTTAAAGGGGTTAGCCTTCTCGGAATTCTGGGCGCATTTTTCGAAATTTTCAAATGTGTTAGCATTCTGGGAATTCTGGGCGAATTTTTCGAAATTTTCAAAGGGGTTAGCCTTCTCGGAATTCTGGGGGCATTTTTCGAAATTTTCAAAGGGGTTAGCCTTCTCGGAATTCTGGGCGCATTTTTCGAAATTTTCAAAGGGGTTAGCCTTCTAGGAATTCTGGGCGAATTTTTCGAAATCTTCAAAGCGGTTAGCCTTCTCGGAATTCTGGGCGCATTTTTCGAATTTTTCAAAGGGGTTAGCCTTCTCGGAATTCTGGGCGCATTTTTCGAAATTTTCAAAGGGGTTAGCCTTCTCGGAATTCTGGGCGCATTTTTCGAAATTTTCAAAGGGGTTAAGCCTTCTCGGAATTCTGGGCACATTTTTCGAAATTTTCAAAAGGGTTAACCTTCTCGGAATTGTGGGCGCTTTTTTCGAAATTTTCAAAGGGGTTAGCCTTCTCGGAATTCGGGGCGCATTTTTCGAAATTTTCATATTGGTTACCCTCCTCGGAATTCTGGGCGCATTTTTCTAAATTTTCAAAGGGGTTAGCCTTCTCGGAATTCTGGGCGCATTTTTCGAAATTTTGAAAGGGTTAGCCTTTTCTGAATTCTGAGCGCATTTTTCGAAATTTTCAAAGGGGTTAGCCTTCTGGGAATTCTGGGCGAATTTTTCGAAATCTTCAAAGGGGTTAGCCTTCTCGGAAGTCTGGGCGCATTTTTCGAAATTTTCAAAGGTGTTAGCCTTCTCGGAATTCTGGGCGAATTTTTCGAAATTTTCAAAGGGGTTAGCCTTCTCGGAATTCTGGGCGCATTTTTCGAAATTTTGAAAGGGTTAGCCTTTTCTGAATTCTGAGCGCATTTTTCGAAATTTTCAAAGGGGTTAGCCTTCTCGGAATTCTGGGAGCATTTTTCGAAATTTTCAAAGGGGTTAGCCTTCTCGGAATTCTGGGCGCATTTTTCGAAATTTTCAAAGGGGTTAGCCTTCTCGGAATTCCGGGCGCATTTTTCGAAATGTTCAAAGGGGTTAGCCTTCTCGGAATTCTGGGCGCATTTTTCGAAATTTTCAAAGGGGTTAGCCTTCTCGGAATTCCGGGCGCATTTTTCGAAATTTTAACAAGGGGTTAGCCTTCTCGAAATTCCGGGCGCATTTTTCGAAATTTTCAAAGGGGTTAGCCTTCTCGGAATTCCGGGCGCATTTTTCGAAATTTTCAAAGGGGTTAGCCTTCTCGGAATTCTGGGCGCATTTTTCGAAATTTTCAAAGGGGTTAGCCTTCTGGGAATTCTGGGCGAATTTTTCGAAATCTTCAAAGCGGTTAGCCTTCTCGGAATTCTGGGCGCATTTTTCGAAATTTTCAAAGGGGTTAGCCTTCTCGGAATTCTGGGCGCATTTTTCTAAATTTTCAAAGGGGTTAGCCTTCTCGGAGTTCCGGGCGCATTTTTCGAAATTTTCAAAGGGGTTAGCCTTATCGGAATTCTGGGGGCATTTTTCGAAATTTTCAAAGGGGTTAGAATCTCGGAATTCTGGGCGCATTTTCGAAATTTTCAAAGGGGATAGCCTTCTCGGAATTCTGGGCGCATTTTCGAAATTTTCAAAGGGGTTAGCCTACTCCGATTTCTGGGCGCATTTTTCGAAATTTTCAAAGGGGTTAGCCTTCTCGGAATTCTGGGCGCATTTTTCGAAATTTTCAAAGGGGATAGCCTTCTCGGAATTCTGGGCGAATTTTTTGAAATTTTCAAAGGGGTTAGCCTTCTCGGAATTCTGGGCGCATTTTTCGAAAATTTCAAAGGGGTTAGCCTTCTGGGAATTCTGGGCGAATTTTTCGAAATCTTCAAAGGGGTTAGCCTTCTCGGAATTCTGGGCACATTTTTCGAAATTTTCAAAGGGGTTAGCCTACTCCGATTTCTGGGCGCATTTTTCGAAATTTTCAAAGGGGTTAGCCTTCTCGGAATTCTGGGCGCATTTTTCGAAATTTTTCTAAGGGGTTAGACTTCTCGGAATTCTGGGCGCATGTTTCGAAATTTTCAAAGGGGATAGCCTTCTCGGAATTCTGGGCGATTTTTTTGAAATTTTCAAAGGGGTTAGCCTTCTCGGAATTCTAGGCGAATTTTTCGAAATTTTCAAAGGGGTTAGCCTTCTCGGAATTCTGGGCGCATTTTTCGAAATTTTCAAAGGGGTTAGCCTTATCGGAATTCTGGGGGCATTTTTCGAAATTTTCAAAGGGGTTAGCCTTCTCGGAATTCTGGGCGCATTTTCGAAATTTTCAAAGGGGTTAGCCTTCTCGGAATTCTGGGCGCATTTTCGAAATTTTCAAAGGGGTTAAGCCTTCTCGGAATTCTGGGCGCATTTTTCGAAATTTTCAAAGGGGTTAGCCTTCTCGGAATTCTGGACGCATTTTTCGAAACTTTCAAAGGGGTTAGCCTTCTCGGAATTCTGGGCGCATTTTTCGAAATTTTGAGAGGGTTAGCCTTTTCTGAATTCTGAGCGCATTTTTCGAATTTTTCAAAGGGGTTAGCCTTCTCGGAATTCTGGGAGCATTTTTCGAAATTTTCAAAGGGGTTAGCCTTCTCGGAATTCTGGGTGCATTTTTCGAAATTTTCAAAGGGGTTAGCCTTCTCGGAATTCCGGGCGCATTTTTCGAAATTTTCAAAGGAGTTAGCCTTCTCGGAATTCCAGGCGCATTTTTCGAAATTTTCAAAAGGGTTAGCCTTCTCGGAATTCCGGGCGCATTCTTCGAAATGTTCAAAGGGGTTATCCTTCTCGGAATTCTGGGCGCATTTTTCGAAATTTTCAAAGGTGTTAGCCTTCTCGGAATTCTGGGCGAATTTTTCGAAATTTTCAAAGGTGTTAGCCTTCTCGGAATTCTGGGCGCATTTTTCGAAATTTTCAAAGGGGTTAGCCTTCTCGGAATTCTGGGTGCATTTTTCGAAATTTTCAAAGGGGTTAGGCTACTCGGAATTCTGGGCGCATTTTTCGAAACTTTCAAAGGGGTTAGCCTTCTCGGAATTCTGGGCGCATTTTTCGAAATTTTGAAAGGGTTAGCCTTTTCTGAATTCTGATCGCATTTTTCGAAATTTTCAAAGGGGTTAGCCTTCTGGGAATTCTGGGCGAATTTTTCGAAATCTTCAAAGGGGTTAGCCTTCTCGGAAGTCTGGGCGCATTTTTCGAAATTTTCAAAGGTGTTAGCCTTCTCGGAATTCTGGGCGAATTTTTCGAAATTTTCAAAGGGGTTAGACTTCTCGGAATTCTGGGGGCATTTTTCGAAATTTTCAAAGGGGTTAGCCTTCTCGGAATTCTGGGCGCATTTTCGAAATTTTCAAAGGGGTTAGCCTTCTCGGAATTCTGGGAGGATTTTTCGAAATTTTCAAAGGGGTTAGCCTTCTCGGAATTCTGGGCGCATTTTTCGAAATTTTCAAAGGGGTTAGCCTTCTCGGAATTCTGGGAGCATTTTTCGAAACTTTCAAAGGGGTTAGCCTTCTCGGAATTCTGGGCGCATTTTTCGAAATTTTCAAAGGGGTTAGCCTTCTCGGAATTCTGGGCGCATTTTTCGAAATTTTCAAAGGGGTTAGCATTCTCGGAATTCTGGGCGAATTTTTTGAAATTTTCAAAGGGGTTAGCCTTCTCAGAATTCTGGGGGCATTTTTCGAAATTTTCAAAGGGGTTAGCCTTCTCGGAATCCTGGGCGCATTTTCGAAAGGGTTAGCCTCCTCGGAATTCTGGGCGCATTTTTCGAAATTTTCAAAGGGGTAAGCGTCCTCGGAATTCTGGGCGCATTTTTCGAAATTTTCATATTGGTTAGCCTCCTCGGAATTCTGGGCGCATTTTTCTAAATTTTCAAAGAGGTTAGCCTTCTCGGAATTCTGGGCGCATTTTTCGAAATTTTCAAAGGGGTTAGCCTTCTCGGAATTCTGGGCGCATTTTTCGAAATTTTCAAAGGGGTTAGTCTTCTCGGAATTCTGGGCGCATTTTTCGAAATTTTCAAAGAGGTTAGCCTTCTCGGAATTCTGGGCGCATTTTTGGAAATTTTCAAAGGGCTTGGCCTTCTCGGAATTCTGGGCGCATTTTTCGAAATTTTGAAAGGGGTTAGCCTTCTCGGAATTCTGGGCGCATTTTTCGAAATTTTCAAAAGGGTTAGCCTCCTCGGAATTCTGGGCGCATTTTTCGAATTTTTCAAAGGGGTTGGCGTCCTCGGAATTCTGGGCGCATTTTTCGAAATTTTCATAGGGGTTAGCCTTCTCGGAATTCTGGGCGCATTTTTCGAAATTTTCAAAGGGGTTAGCCTTCTGGGAATACTGGGCGAATTTTTCGAAATTTTCAAAGGTGTTAGCCTTCTCGGAATTCTGGGCGAATTTTTCGAAATTGTCAAAGGGGTTAGCCTTCTCGGAATTCTGGGGGCATTTTTCGACATTTTCAAAGGGGTTAGCCTTCTCGGAGTTCTGGGGGCATTTTTCGAAATTTTCAAAGGGGTTAGCCTTCTCGGAATTCTGGGAGGATTTTTCGAAATTTTCAAATAGGTTAGCCTTCTCGAAATTCTGGGAGCATTTTTCGAAATTTTCAAAGGGGTTAGCCTTCTCGGAATTCTGGGGGCATTTTTCGAAATTTTCAAAGGGGTTAGCCTTCTCGGAATTCTGGGCGCATTTTTCGAAATTGTCAAAGGGGTTAGCCTTCTCGGAATTCTGGGCGATATTTTCGAAATTTTCAAAGGGGTTAGCCTTCTCGGAATTCTGGGCACAATTTTCAAAGGGGTTAGCCTTCTCGGAATTCTGGGCGCATTTTTCGAAATTTTCAAAGGGTTTAGCCTTCTCGGAATTCTGGGCGCATTTTTCGAAATTTTCAAAGGGGTTAGCCTTCTCGGAATTCTGGGTGCATTTTTCTAAATTTTCAAAGGGGTTAGGCTTCTCGGAATTCTGGGCGCATTTTTCGAAACTTTCAAAGGGGTTAGCCTTCTCGGAATTCTGGGCGCATTTTTCGAAATTTTGAAAGGGTTAGCCTTTTCTGAATTCTGAGCGCATTTTTCGAAATTTTCAAAGGGGTTAGCCTTCTGGGAATTCTGGGCGAATTTTTCGAAATCTTCAATGGGGTTAGCCTTCTCGGAAGTCTGGGCGCATTTTTCGAAATTTTCAAAGGTGTTAGCCTTCTCGGAATTCTGGGCGAATTTTTCGAAATTTTCAAAGGGGTTAGACTTCTCGGAATTCTGGGGGCATTTTTCGAAATTTTAAAAGGGGTTAGCGTTCTCGGAATTCTGGGCGCATTTTCGAAATTTTCAAAGGGGTTAGCCTTCTCGGAATTCTGGGAGGATTTTTCGAAATTTTCAAAGGGGTTAGGCTTCTCGGAATTCTGGGCGCATTTTTCGAAATTTTCAAAGGGGTTAGCCTTCTCGGAATTCTGGGAGCATTTTTCGAAACTTTCAAAGGGGTTAGCCTTCTCGGAATTCTGGGCGCATTTTTCGAAATTTTCAAAGGGGTTAGACTTCTCGGAATTCTGGGCGAATTTTTCGAAATTTTCAAAGGGGTTAGCCTTCTCGGAATCTGGGGGCATTTTTCGAAATTTTCAAAGGGGTTAGCCTTCTCGGAATTCTTGGAGCATTTTTCGAAATTTTCAAAGGGGTTAGCCTTCTCGGAATTCTGGGCGCATTTTTCGAAATTTTCAAAGGGGTTAGCCTTCTCAAAATTCTGGTTGCATTTTTCGAAATTTTGAAAGTGGTTAGCCTTCCCGGAATTCTGGGCGAATTTTTCGAAATTATCAAAGGGGTTATAGCCTTCTCGGAATTCTGGGCGCATTTTTCGAAATTTTCAAAGGGGTTAGCCTTCTCGGAATTCTGGGGGCATTTTTCGAAATTTTCAAAGGGGTTAGCCTTCTCGGAATTCTGGGCGCATTTTTCGAAATTTTCATAGGGGTTAGCCTTCTCGGAATTCTGGGCGCATGTTTACAAATTTTTAAAGGGGTTAGCCTTCTCGGAATTCTGGGCGCATTTTTCGAAATTTTCAAATGTGTTAGCATTCTGGGAATTCTGGGCGAATTTTTCGAAATTTTCAAAGGGGTTAGCCTTCTCGGAATTCTGGGGGCATTTTTCGAAATTTTCAAAGGGGTTAGCCTTCTCGGAATTCTGGGCGCATTTTTCGAAATTTTCAAAGGGGTTAGCCTTCTAGGAATTCTGGGCGAATTTTTCGAAATCTTCAAAGCGGTTAGCCTTCTCGGAATTCTGGGCGCATTTTTCGAATTTTTCAAAGGGGTTAGCCTTCTCGGAATTCTGGGCGCATTTTTCGAAATTTTCAAAGGGGTTAGCCTTCTCGGAATTCTGGGCGCATTTTTCGAAATTTTCAAAGGGGTTAAGCCTTCTCGGAATTCTGGGCACATTTTTCGAAATTTTCAAAAGGGTTAACCTTCTCGGAATTGTGGGCGCTTTTTTCGAAATTTTCAAAGGGGTTAGCCTTCTCGGAATTCGGGGCGCATTTTTCGAAATTTTCATATTGGTTACCCTCCTCGGAATTCTGGGCGCATTTTTCTAAATTTTCAAAGGGGTTAGCCTTCTCGGAATTCTGGGCGCATTTTTCGAAATTTTGAAAGGGTTAGCCTTTTCTGAATTCTGAGCGCATTTTTCGAAATTTTCAAAGGGGTTAGCCTTCTGGGAATTCTGGGCGAATTTTTCGAAATCTTCAAAGGGGTTAGCCTTCTCGGAAGTCTGGGCGCATTTTTCGAAATTTTCAAAGGTGTTAGCCTTCTCGGAATTCTGGGCGAATTTTTCGAAATTTTCAAAGGGGTTAGACTTCTCGGAATTCTGGGGGCATTTTTCGAAATTTTAAAAGGGGTCAGCCTTCTCGGAATTCTGGGCGCATTTTCGAAATTTTCAAAGGGGTTAGCCTTCTCGGAATTCTGGGAGGATTTTTCGAAATTTTCAAAGGGGTTAGCCTTCTCGGAATTCCGGGCGCATTTTTCGAAATGTTCAAAGGGGTTAGCCTTCTCGGAATTCTGGGCGCATTTTTCGAAATTTTCAAAGGGGTTAGCCTTCTCGGAATTCCGGGCGCATTTTTCGAAATTTTCAAAGGGGTTAGCCTTGTCGAAATTCCGGGCGCATTTTTCGAAATTTTCAAAGGGGTTAGCCTTCTCGGAATTCCGGGCGCATTTTTCGAAATTTTCAAAGGGGTTAGCCTTCTCGGAATTCTGGGCGCATTTTTCGAAATTTTCAAAGGGGTTAGCCTTCTGGGAATTCTGGGCGAATTTTTCGAAATCTTCAAAGCGGTTAGCCTTCTCGGAATTCTGGGCGCATTTTTCGAAATTTTCAAAGGGTGTTAGCCTTCTCGGAATTCTGGGCGCATTTTTCGAAATTTTCAAAGGGGTTAACCTTCTCGGAATTGTGGGCGCTTTTTTCGAAATTTTCAAAGGGGTTAGCCTTCTCGGAATTCGGGGCGCATTTTTCGAAATTTTCAAAGGGGTTAGCCTTCTCGGAATTCTGGGCGAATTTTTCGAAATTTTCAAAGGGGTTAGCCTTCTCGGAATTCTGGGCGCATTTTTCGAAATTTTCAAAGGGGTTAGCCTTCTCGGAATTCTGGGCGCATTTTTCGAAACTTTCAAAGGGGTTAGCCTTCTCGGAATTCTGGGCGCATTTTTCGAAATTTTGAAAGGGTTAGCCTTTTCTGAATTCTGAGCGCATTTTTCGAAATTTTCAAAGGGGTTAGCCTTCTCGGAATTCTGGGAGCATTTTTCGAAATTTTCAAAGGGGTTAGCCTTCTCGGAATTCTGGGGGCATTTTTCGAAATTTTCAAAGGGGTTAGCCTTCTGGGAATACTGGGCGAATTTTTCGAAATTTTCAAAGGTGTTAGTTAGCCTTCTCGGAATTCTGGGCGAATTTTTCGAAATTTTCAAAGGGGTTGGCCTTCTCGGAATTCTGGGGGCATTTTTCGAAATTTTCAAAGGGGTTAGCCTTCTCGGAATTCTGGGGGCATTTTTCGAAATTTTCAAAGGGGTTAGCCTTCTCGGAATTCTGGGAGGATTTTTCGAAATTTTCAAATGGGTTAGCCTTCTCGGAATTCTGGGAGCATTTTTCGAAATTTTCAAAGGGGTTAGCCTTCTCGGAATTCTGGGGGCATTTTTCGAAATTTTCAAAGGGGTTAGCCTTCTCGGAATTCTGGGCGCATTTTTCGAAATTGTCAAAGGGGTTAGCCTTCTCGGAATTCTGGGCGATATTTTCGAAATTGTCAAAGGGGTTAGCCTTCTCGGAATTCTGGGCACAATTTTCAAAGGGGTTAGCCTTCTCGGAATTCTGGGCGCATTTTTCGAAATTTTCAAAGGGGTTAGCCTTCTCGGAATTCTGGGCGCATTTTTCGAAATTTTCAAAGGGGTTAGCCTTCTCGGAATTCTGGGTGCATTTTTCGAAATTTTCAAAGGGGTTAGGCTTCTCGGAATTCTGGGCGCATTTTTCGAAACTTTCAAAGGGGTTAGCCTTCTCGGAATTCTGGGCGCATTTTTCGAAATTTTGAAAGGGTTAGCCTTTTCTGAATTCTGAGCGCATTTTTCGAAATTTTCAAAGGGGTTAGCCTTCTCGGAATTCTGGGCGCATTTTCGAAATTTTCAAAGGGGTTAGCCTTCTCGGAATTCTGGGAGGATTTTTCGAAATTTTCAAAGGGGTTAGCCTTCTCGGAATTCTGGGCGCATTTTTCGAAATTTTCAAAGGGGTTAGCCTTCTCGGAATTCTGGGAGCATTTTTCGAAACTTTCAAAGGGGTTAGCCTTCTCGGAATTCTGGGCGCATTTTTCGAAATTTTCAAAGGGGTTAGACTTCTCGGAATTCTGGGCGAATTTTTCGAAATTTTCAAAGGGGTTAGCCTTCTCGGAATCTGGGGGCATTTTTCGAAATTTTCAAAGGGGTTAGCCTTCTCGGAATTCTTGGAGCATTTTTCGAAATTTTCAAAGGGGTTAGCCTTCTCGGAATTCTGGGCGCATTTTTCGAAATTTTCAAAGGGGTTAGCCTTCTCAAAATTCTGGTTGCATTTTTCGAAATTTTGAAAGTGGTTAGCCTTCCCGGAATTCTGGGCGAATTTTTCGAAATTATCAAAGGGGTTATAGCCTTCTCGGAATTCTGGGAGGATTTTTCGAAATTTTCAAAGGGGTTAGGCTTCTCGGAATTCTGGGCGCATTTTTCGAAATTTTCAAAGGGGTTAGCCTTCTCGGAATTCTGGGAGCATTTTTCGAAACTTTCAAAGGGGTTAGCCTTCTCGGAATTCTGGGCGCATTTTTCGAAATTTTCAAAGGGGTTAGACTTCTCGGAATTCTGGGCGAATTTTTCGAAATTTTCAAAGGGGTTAGCCTTCTCGGAATCTGGGGGCATTTTTCGAAATTTTCAAAGGGGTTAGCCTTCTCGGAATTCTTGGAGCATTTTTCGAAATTTTCAAAGGGGTTAGCCTTCTCGGAATTCTGGGCGCATTTTTCGAAATTTTCAAAGGGGTTAGCCTTCTCAAAATTCTGGTTGCATTTTTCGAAATTTTGAAAGTGGTTAGCCTTCCCGGAATTCTGGGCGAATTTTTCGAAATTATCAAAGGGGTTATAGCCTTCTCGGAATTCTGGGCGCATTTTTCGAAATTTTCAAAGGGGTTAGCCTTCTCGGAATTCTGGGCGCATTTTTCGAAATTTTCAAAGGGGTTAGCATTCTCGGAATTCTGGGCGCATTTTTCGAAATTTTCAAAGGTGTTAGCCTTCTCGGAATTCTGGGCGAATTTTTCGAAATTTTCAAAGGGGTAAGCCTTCTCAGAATTCTGGGGGCATTTTTCGAAATTTTCAAAGGGGTTAGCCTTCTCGGAATTCTGGGCGCATTATCGAAAGGGTTAGCCTCCTCGGAATTCTGGGCGCATTTTTCGAAATTTTCAAAGGGGTTAGCGTCCTCGGAATTCTGGGCGCATTTTTCGAAATTTTCATATTGGTTAGCCTCCTCGGAATTCTGGGCGCATTTTTCTAAATTTTCAAAGGGGTTAGCCTTCTCGGAATTCTGGGCGCATTTTTCGAAATTTTCAAAGGGGTTAGCCTTCTCGGAATTCTGGGCGCATTTTTCGAAATTTTCAAAGGGGTTAGTCTTCTCGGAATTCTGGGCGCATTTTTCGAAATTTTCAAAGAGGTTAGCCTTCTCGGAATTCTGGGCGCATTTTTCGAAATTTTCAAAGGGGTTAGCCTTCTCGGAATTCTGGGCGCATTCTTCGAAATTTTGAAAGGGGTTAGCCTTCTCGGAATTCTGGGCGCATTTTTCGAAATTTTCAAAAGGGTTAGCCTCCTCGGAATTCTGGCCGCATTTTTCGAATTTTTCAAAGGGGTTGGCGTCCTCGGAATTCTGGGCGCATTTTTCGAAATTTTCATAGGGGTTAGCCTTCTCGGAATTCTGGGCGCATGTTTACAAATTTTTAAAGGGGTTAGCCTTCTCGGAATTCTGGGCGCATTTTTCGAAATTTTCAAATGTGTTAGCATTCTGGGAATTCTGGGCGAATTTTTCGAAATTTTCAAAGGGGTTAGCCTTCTCGGAATTCTGGGGGCATTTTTCGAAATTTTCAAAGGGGTTAGCCTTCTCGGAATTCTGGGCGCATTTTTCGAAATTTTCAAAGGGGTTAGCCTTCTAGGAATTCTGGGCGAATTTTTCGAAATCTTCAAAGCGGTTAGCCTTCTCGGAATTCTGGGCGCATTTTTCGAATTTTTCAAAGGGGTTAGCCTTCTCGGAATTCTGGGCGCATTTTTCGAAATTTTCAAAGGGGTTAGCCTTCTCGGAATTCTGGGCGCATTTTTCGAAATTTTCAAAGGGGTTAAGCCTTCTCGGAATTCTGGGCACATTTTTCGAAATTTTCAAAAGGGTTAACCTTCTCGGAATTGTGGGCGCTTTTTTCGAAATTTTCAAAGGGGTTAGCCTTCTCGGAATTCGGGGCGCATTTTTCGAAATTTTCATATTGGTTAGCCTCCTCGGAATTCTGGGCGCATTTTTCTAAATTTTCAAAGGGGTTAGCCTTCTCGGAATTCTGGGCGCATTTTTCGAAATTTTGAAAGGGTTAGCCTTTTCTGAATTCTGAGCGCATTTTTCGAAATTTTCAAAGGGGTTAGCCTTCTGGGAATTCTGGGCGAATTTTTCGAAATCTTCAAAGGGGTTAGCCTTCTCGGAAGTCTGGGCGCATTTTTCGAAATTTTCAAAGGTGTTAGCCTTCTCGGAATTCTGGGCGAATTTTTCGAAATTTTCAAAGGGGTTAGACTTCTCGGAATTCTGGGGGCATTTTTCGAAATTTTAAAAGGGGTCAGCCTTCTCGGAATTCTGGGCGCATTTTCGAAATTTTCAAAGGGGTTAGCCTTCTCGGAATTCTGGGAGGATTTTTCGAAATTTTCAAAGGGGTTAGCCTTCTCGGAATTCCGGGCGCATTTTTCGAAATGTTCAAAGGGGTTAGCCTTCTCGGAATTCTGGGCGCATTTTTCGAAATTTTCAAAGGGGTTAGCCTTCTCGGAATTCCGGGCGCATTTTTCGAAATTTTCAAAGGGGTTAGCCTTGTCGAAATTCCGGGCGCATTTTTCGAAATTTTCAAAGGGGTTAGCCTTCTCGGAATTCCGGGCGCATTTTTCGAAATTTTCAAAGGGGTTAGCCTTCTCGGAATTCTGGGCGCATTTTTCGAAATTTTCAAAGGGGTTAGCCTTCTGGGAATTCTGGGCGAATTTTTCGAAATCTTCAAAGCGGTTAGCCTTCTCGGAATTCTGGGCGCATTTTTCGAAATTTTCAAAGGGTGTTAGCCTTCTCGGAATTCTGGGCGCATTTTTCGAAATTTTCAAAGGGGTTAACCTTCTCGGAATTGTGGGCGCTTTTTTCGAAATTTTCAAAGGGGTTAGCCTTCTCGGAATTCGGGGCGCATTTTTCGAAATTTTCAAAGGGGTTAGCCTTCTCGGAATTCTGGGCGAATTTTTCGAAATTTTCAAAGGGGTTAGCCTTCTCGGAATTCTGGGCGCATTTTTCGAAATTTTCAAAGGGGTTAGCCTTCTCGGAATTCTGGGCGCATTTTTCGAAACTTTCAAAGGGGTTAGCCTTCTCGGAATTCTGGGCGCATTTTTCGAAATTTTGAAAGGGTTAGCCTTTTCTGAATTCTGAGCGCATTTTTCGAAATTTTCAAAGGGGTTAGCCTTCTCGGAATTCTGGGAGCATTTTTCGAAATTTTCAAAGGGGTTAGCCTTCTCGGAATTCTGGGGGCATTTTTCGAAATTTTCAAAGGGGTTAGCCTTCTGGGAATACTGGGCGAATTTTTCGAAATTTTCAAAGGTGTTAGTTAGCCTTCTCGGAATTCTGGGCGAATTTTTCGAAATTTTCAAAGGGGTTGGCCTTCTCGGAATTCTGGGGGCATTTTTCGAAATTTTCAAAGGGGTTAGCCTTCTCGGAATTCTGGGGGCATTTTTCGAAATTTTCAAAGGGGTTAGCCTTCTCGGAATTCTGGGAGGATTTTTCGAAATTTTCAAATGGGTTAGCCTTCTCGGAATTCTGGGAGCATTTTTCGAAATTTTCAAAGGGGTTAGCCTTCTCGGAATTCTGGGGGCATTTTTCGAAATTTTCAAAGGGGTTAGCCTTCTCGGAATTCTGGGCGCATTTTTCGAAATTGTCAAAGGGGTTAGCCTTCTCGGAATTCTGGGCGATATTTTCGAAATTGTCAAAGGGGTTAGCCTTCTCGGAATTCTGGGCACAATTTTCAAAGGGGTTAGCCTTCTCGGAATTCTGGGCGCATTTTTCGAAATTTTCAAAGGGGTTAGCCTTCTCGGAATTCTGGGCGCATTTTTCGAAATTTTCAAAGGGGTTAGCCTTCTCGGAATTCTGGGTGCATTTTTCGAAATTTTCAAAGGGGTTAGGCTTCTCGGAATTCTGGGCGCATTTTTCGAAACTTTCAAAGGGGTTAGCCTTCTCGGAATTCTGGGCGCATTTTTCGAAATTTTGAAAGGGTTAGCCTTTTCTGAATTCTGAGCGCATTTTTCGAAATTTTCAAAGGGGTTAGCCTTCTCGGAATTCTGGGCGCATTTTCGAAATTTTCAAAGTGGTTAGCCTTCTCGGAATTCTGGGAGGATTTTTCGAAATTTTCAAAGGGGTTAGCCTTCTCGGAATTCTGGGCGCATTTTTCGAAATTTTCAAAGGGGTTAGCCTTCTCGGAATTCTGGGAGCATTTTTCGAAACTTTCAAAGGGGTTAGCCTTCTCGGAATTCTGGGCGCATTTTTCGAAATTTTCAAAGGGGTTAGACTTCTCGGAATTCTGGGCGAATTTTTCGAAATTTTCAAAGGGGTTAGCCTTCTCGGAATCTGGGGGCATTTTTCGAAATTTTCAAAGGGGTTAGCCTTCTCGGAATTCTTGGAGCATTTTTCGAAATTTTCAAAGGGGTTAGCCTTCTCGGAATTCTGGGCGCATTTTTCGAAATTTTCAAAGGGGTTAGCCTTCTCAAAATTCTGGTTGCATTTTTCGAAATTTTGAAAGTGGTTAGCCTTCCCGGAATTCTGGGCGAATTTTTCGAAATTATCAAAGGGGTTATAGCCTTCTCGGAATTCTGGGCGCATTTTTCGAAATTTTCAAAGGGGTTAGCCTTCTCGGAATTCTGGGCGCATTTTTCTAAATTTTCAAAGGGGTTAGCATTCTCGGAATTCTGGGCGCATTTTTCGAAATTTTCAAAGGTGTTAGCCTTCTCGGAATTCTGGGCGAATTTTTCGAAATTTTCAAAGGGGTTAGCCTTCTCAGAATTCTGGGGGCATTTTTCGAAATTTTCAAAGGGGTTAGCCTTCTCGGAATTCTGGGCGCATTTTCGAAAGGGTTAGCCTCCTCGGAATTCTGGGCGCATTTTTCGAAATTTTCAAAGGGGTTAGCGTCCTCGGAATTCTGGGCGCATTTTTCGAAATTTTCATATTGGTTAGCCTCCTCGGAATTCTGGGCGCATTTTTCTAAATTTTCAAAGGGGTTAGCCTCCTCGGAATTCTGGGCGCATTTTTCTAAATTTTCAAAGGGGTTAGCCTTCTCGGAATTCTGGGCGCATTTTTCGAAATTTTCAAAGGGGTTAGCCTTCTCGGAATTCTGGGCGCATTTTTCGAAATTTTCAAAGGGGTTAGTCTTCTCGGAATTCTGGGCGCATTTTTCGAAATTTTCAAAGTGGTTAGCCTTCTCGGAATTCTGGGCGCATTTTTCGAAATTTTCAAAGGGGTTAGCCTTCTCGGAATTCTGGGCGCATTCTTCGAAATTTTGAAAGGGGTTAGCCTTCTCGGAATTCTGGGCGCATTTTTCGAAATTTTCAAAAGGGTTAGCCTCCTCGGAATTCTGGGCGCATTTTTCGAATTTTTCAAAGGGGTTGGCGTCCTCGGAATTCTGGGCGCATTTTTCGAAATTTTCATAGGGGTTAGCCTTCTCGGAATTCTGGGCGCATGTTTACAAATTTTTAAAGGGGTTAGCCTTCTCGGAATTCTGGGCGCATTTTTCGAAATTTTCAAAGGTGTTAGCATTCTGGGAATTCTGGGCGAATTTTTCGAAATTTTGAAAGGGGTTAGCCTTCTCGGAATTCTGGGGGCATTTTTCGAAATTTTCAAAGGGGTTAGCCTTCTCGGAATTCTGGGCGCATTTTTCGAAATTTTCAAAGGGGTTAGCCTTCTAGGAATTCTGGGCGAATTTTTCGAAATCTTCAAAGCGGTTAGCCTTCTCGGAATTCTGGGCGCATTTTTCGAAATTTTCAAAGGGGTTAGCCTTCTCGGAATTCTGGGCGCATTTTTCGAAATTTTCAAAGGGGTTAGCCTTCTCGGAATTCTGGGCGCATTTTTCGAAATTTTCAAAGGGGTTAAGCCTTCTCGGAATTCTGGGCACATTTTTCGAAATTTTCAAAAGGGTTAACCTTCTCGGAATTGTGGGCGCTTTTTTCGAAATTTTCAAAGGGGTTAGCCTTCTCGGAATTCGGGGCGCATTTTTCGAAATTTTCAAAGGGGTTAGCCTTCTCGGAATTCTGGGCGAATTTTTCGAAATTTTCAAAGGGGTTAGCCTTCTCTGAATTCTGGGCGCATTTCTCGAAATTTTCAAAGGGGTTAGCCTTCTCGGAATTCTGGGCGCATTTTTCGAAACTTTCAAAGGGGTTAGCCTTCTCGGAATTCTGGGCGCATTTTTCGAAATTTTGAAAGGGTTAGCCTTTTCTGAATTCTGAGCACATTTTTCGAAATTTTCAAAGGGGTTAGCCTTCTCGGAATTCTGGGAGGATTTTTCGAAATTTTCAAAGGGGTTAGCCTTCTCGGAATTCTGGGAGCATTTTTCGAAACTTTCAAAGGGGTTAGCCTTCTCGGAATTCTGGGCGCATTTTTCGAAATTTTCAAAGGGGTTAGACTTCTCGGAATTCTGGGCGAATTTTTCGAAATTTTCAAAGGGGTTAGCCTTCTCGGAATCTGGGGGCATTTTTCGAAATTTTCAAAGGGGTTAGCCTTCTCGGAATTCTTGGAGCATTTTTCGAAATTTTCAAAGGGGTTAGCCTTCTCGGAATTCTGGGCACATTTTTCGAAATTTTCAAAGGGGTTAGCCTTCTCGGAATTCTGGGCGCATTTTTCGAAATTTTCAAAGGGGTTAGCCTTCTAGGAATTCTGGGCGAATTTTTCGAAATCTTCAAAGCGGTTAGCCTTCTCGGAATTCTGGGCGCATTTTTCGAAATTTTCAAAGGGGTTAGCCTTCTCGGAATTCTGGGCGCATTTTTCGAAATTTTCAAAGGGGTTAGCCTTCTCGGAATTCTGGGCGCATTTTTCGAAATTTTCAAAGGGGTTAAGCCTTCTCGGAATTCTGGGCACATTTTTCGAAATTTTCAAAAGGGTTAACCTTCTCGGAATTGTGGGCGCTTTTTTCGAAATTTTCAAAGGGGTTAGCCTTCTCGGAATTCGGGGCGCATTTTTCGAAATTTTCAAAGGGGTTAGCCTTCTCGGAATTCTGGGGGCATTTTTCGAAATTTTCAAAGGGGTTAGCCTTCTCGGAATTCTGGGCGCATTTTTCGAAATTTTCAAAGGGGTTAGCCTTCTAGGAATTCTGGGCGAATTTTTCGAAATCTTCAAAGCGGTTAGCCTTCTCGGAATTCTGGGCGCATTTTTCGAAATTTTCAAAGGGGTTAGCCTTCTCGGAATTCTGGGCGCATTTTTCGAAATTTTCAAAGGGGTTAGCCTTCTCGGAATTCTGGGCGCATTTTTCGAAATTTTCAAAGGGGTTAAGCCTTCTCGGAATTCTGGGCACATTTTTCGAAATTTTCAAAAGGGTTAACCTCCTCGGAATTCTGGGCGCATTTTTCGAATTTTTCAAAGGGGTTGGCGTCCTCGGAATTCTGGGCGCATTTTTCGAAATTTTCATAGGGGTTAGCCTTCTCGGAATTCTGGGCGCATGTTTACAAATTTTTAAAGGGGTTAGCCTTCTCGGAATTCTGGGCGCATTTTTCGAAATTTTCAAAGGTGTTAGCATTCTGGGAATTCTGGGCGAATTTTTCGAAATTTTCAAAGGGGTTAGCCTTCTCGGAATTCTGGGGGCATTTTTCGAAATTTTCAAAGGGGTTAGCCTTCTCGGAATTCTGGGCGCATTTTTCGAAATTTTCAAAGGGGTTAGCCTTCTAGGAATTCTGGGCGAATTTTTCGAAATCTTCAAAGCGGTTAGCCTTCTCGGAATTCTGGGCGCATTTTTCGAAATTTTCAAAGGGGTTAGCCTTCTCGGAATTCTGGGCGCATTTTTCGAAATTTTCAAAGGGGTTAGCCTTCTCGGAATTCTGGGCGCATTCTTCGAAATTTTGAAAGGGGTTAGCCTTCTCGGAATTCTGGGCGCATTTTTCGAAATTTTCAAAAGGGTTAGCCTCCTCGGAATTCTGGGCGCATTTTTCGAATTTTTCAAAGGGGTTGGCGTCCTCGGAATTCTGGGCGCATTTTTCGAAATTTTCATAGGGGTTAGCCTTCTCGGAATTCTGGGCGCATGTTTACAAATTTTTAAAGGGGTTAGCCTTCTCGGAATTCTGGGCGCATTTTTCGAAATTTTCAAAGGTGTTAGCATTCTGGGAATTCTGGGCGAATTTTTCGAAATTTTCAAAGGGGTTAGCCTTCTCGGAATTCTGGGGGCATTTTTCGAAATTTTCAAAGGGGTTAGCCTTCTCGGAATTCTGGGCGCATTTTTCGAAATTTTCAAAGGGGTTAGCCTTCTAGGAATTCTGGGCGAATTTTTCGAAATCTTCAAAGCGGTTAGCCTTCTCGGAATTCTGGGCGCATTTTTCGAAATTTTCAAAGGGGTTAGCCTTCTCGGAATTCTGGGCGCATTTTTCGAAATTTTCAAAGGGGTTAGCCTTCTCGGAATTCTGGGCGCATTTTTCGAAATTTTCAAAGGGGTTAAGCCTTCTCGGAATTCTGGGCACATTTTTCGAAATTTTCAAAAGGGTTAACCTTCTCGGAATTGTGGGCGCTTTTTTCGAAATTTTCAAAGGGGTTAGCCTTCTCGGAATTCGGGGCGCATTTTTCGAAATTTTCAAAGGGGTTAGCCTTCTCGGAATTCTGGGCGAATTTTTCGAAATTTTCAAAGGGGTTAGCCTTCTCTGAATTCTGGGCGCATTTCTCGAAATTTTCAAAGGGGTTAGCCTTCTCGGAATTCTGGGCGCATTTTTCGAAACTTTCAAAGGGGTTAGCCTTCTCGGAATTCTGGGCGCATTTTTCGAAATTTTGAAAGGGTTAGCCTTTTCTGAATTCTGAGCACATTTTTCGAAATTTTCAAAGGGGTTAGCCTTCTCGGAATTCTGGGAGGATTTTTCGAAATTTTCAAAGGGGTTAGCCTTCTCGGAATTCTGGGAGCATTTTTCGAAACTTTCAAAGGGGTTAGCCTTCTCGGAATTCTGGGCGCATTTTTCGAAATTTTCAAAGGAGTTAGACTTCTCGGAATTCTGGGCGAATTTTTCGAAATTTTCAAAGGGGTTAGCCTTCTCGGAATCTGGGGGCATTTTTCGAAATTTTCAAAGGGGTTAGCCTTCTCGGAATTCTTGGAGCATTTTTCGAAATTTTCAAAGGGGTTAGCCTTCTCGGAATTCTGGGCACATTTTTCGAAATTTTCAAAGGGGTTAGCCTTCTCGGAATTCTGGGCGCATTTTTCGAAATTTTCAAAGGGGTTAGCCTTCTAGGAATTCTGGGCGAATTTTTCGAAATCTTCAAAGCGGTTAGCCTTCTCGGAATTCTGGGCGCATTTTTCGAAATTTTCAAAGGGGTTAGCCTTCTCGGAATTCTGGGCGCATTTTTCGAAATTTTCAAAGGGGTTAGCCTTCTCGGAATTCTGGGCGCATTTTTCGAAATTTTCAAAGGGGTTAAGCCTTCTCGGAATTCTGGGCACATTTTTCGAAATTTTCAAAAGGGTTAACCTTCTCGGAATTGTGGGCGCTTTTTTCGAAATTTTCAAAGGGGTTAGCCTTCTCGGAATTCGGGGCGCATTTTTCGAAATTTTCAAAGGGGTTAGCCTTCTCGGAATTCTGGGGGCATTTTTCGAAATTTTCAAAGGGGTTAGCCTTCTCGGAATTCTGGGCGCATTTTTCGAAATTTTCAAAGGGGTTAGCCTTCTAGGAATTCTGGGCGAATTTTTCGAAATCTTCAAAGCGGTTAGCCTTCTCGGAATTCTGGGCGCATTTTTCGAAATTTTCAAAGGGGTTAGCCTTCTCGGAATTCTGGGCGCATTTTTCGAAATTTTCAAAGGGGTTAGCCTTCTCGGAATTCTGGGCGCATTTTTCGAAATTTTCAAAGGGGTTAAGCCTTCTCGGAATTCTGGGCACATTTTTCGAAATTTTCAAAAGGGTTAACCTCCTCGGAATTCTGGGCGCATTTTTCGAATTTTTCAAAGGGGTTGGCGTCCTCGGAATTCTGGGCGCATTTTTCGAAATTTTCATAGGGGTTAGCCTTCTCGGAATTCTGGGCGCATGTTTACAAATTTTTAAAGGGGTTAGCCTTCTCGGAATTCTGGGCGCATTTTTCGAAATTTTCAAAGGTGTTAGCATTCTGGGAATTCTGGGCGAATTTTTCGAAATTTTCAAAGGGGTTAGCCTTCTCGGAATTCTGGGGGCATTTTTCGAAATTTTCAAAGGGGTTAGCCTTCTCGGAATTCTGGGCGCATTTTTCGAAATTTTCAAAGGGGTTAGCCTTCTAGGAATTCTGGGCGAATTTTTCGAAATCTTCAAAGCGGTTAGCCTTCTCGGAATTCTGGGCGCATTTTTCGAAATTTTCAAAGGGGTTAGCCTTCTCGGAATTCTGGGCGCATTTTTCGAAATTTTCAAAGGGGTTAGCCTTCTCGGAATTCTGGGCGCATTTTTCGAAATTTTCAAAGGGGTTAAGCCTTCTCGGAATTCTGGGCACATTTTTCGAAATTTTCAAAAGGGTTAACCTTCTCGGAATTGTGGGCGCTTTTTTCGAAATTTTCAAAGGGGTTAGCCTTCTCGGAATTCGGGGCGCATTTTTCGAAATTTTCAAAGGGGTTAGCCTTCTCGGAATTCTGGGCGAATTTTTCGAAATTTTCAAAGGGGTTAGCCTTCTCGGAATCTGGGGGCATTTTTCGAAATTTTCAAAGGGGTTAGCCTTCTCGGAATTCTTGGAGCATTTTTCGAAATTTTCAAAGGGGTTAGCCTTCTCGGAATTCTGGGCGCATTTTTCGAAATTTTCAAAGGGGTTAGCCTTCTCGGAATTCTGGGCGCATTTTTCGAAATTTTCAAAGGGGTTAGCCTTCTAGGAATTCTGGGCGAATTTTTCGAAATCTTCAAAGCGGTTAGCCTTCTCGGAATTCTGGGCGCATTTTTCGAAATTTTCAAAGGGGTTAGCCTTCTCGGAATTCTGGGCGCATTTTTCGAAATTTTCAAAGGGGTTAGCCTTCTCGGAATTCTGGGCGCATTTTTCGAAATTTTCAAAGGGGTTAAGCCTTCTCGGAATTCTGGGCACATTTTTCGAAATTTTCAAAAGGGTTAACCTTCTCGGAATTGTGGGCGCTTTTTTCGAAATTTTCAAAGGGGTTAGCCTTCTCGGAATTCGGGGCGCATTTTTCGAAATTTTCAAAGGGGTTAGCCTTCTCGGAATTCTGGGAGCATTTTTCGAAATTTTCAAAGGGGTTAGCCTTCTCGGAATTCTGGGTGCATTTTTCGAAATTTTCAAAGGGGTTAGGCTTCTCGGAATTCTGGGCGCATTTTTCGAAACTTTCAAAGGGGTTAGCCTTCTCGGAATTCTGGGCGCATTTTTCGAAATTTTGAAAGGGTTAGCCTTTTCTGAATTCTGAGCGCATTTTTCGAAATTTTCAAAGGGGTTAGCCTTCTGGGAATTCTGGGCGAATTTTTCGAAATCTTCAAAGGGGTTAGCCTTCTCGGAAGTCTGGGCGCATTTTTCGAAATTTTCATAGGTGTTAGCCTTCTCGGAATTCTGGGCGAATTTTTCGAAATTTTCAAAGGGGTTAGACTTCTCGGAATTCTGGGGGCATTTTTCGAAATTTTAAAAGGGGTCAGCCTTCTCGGAATTCTGGGCGCATTTTCGAAATTTTCAAAGGGGTTAGCCTTCTCGGAATTCTGGGAGGATTTTTCGAAATTTTCAAAGGGGTTAGCCTTGTCGGAATTCCGGGCGCATTTTTCGAAATGTTCAAAGGGGTTAGCCTTCTCGGAATTCTGGGCGCATTTTTCGAAATTTTCAAAGGGGTTAGCCTTCTCGGAATTCCGGGCGCATTTTTCGAAATTTTCAAAGGGGTTAGCCTTCTCGAAATTCCGGGCGCATTTTTCGAAATTTTCAAAGGGGTTAGCCTTCTCGGAATTCCGGGCGCATTTTTCGAAATTTTCAAAGGGGTTAGCCTTCTCGGAATTCTGGGCGCATTTTTCGAAATTTTCAAAGGGGTTAGCCTTCTGGGAATTCTGGGCGAATTTTTCGAAATCTTCAAAGCGGTTAGCCTTCTCGGAATTCTGGGCGCATTTTTCGAAATTTTCAAAGGGGTTAGCCTTCTCGGAATTCTGGGCGCATTTTTCGAAATTTTCAAAGGGGTTAACCTTCTCGGAATTGTGGGCGCTTTTTTCGAAATTTTCAAAGGGGTTAGCCTTCTCGGAATTCGGGGCGCATTTTTCGAAATTTTCAAAGGGGTTAGCCTTCTCGGAATTCTGGGCGAATTTTTCGAAATTTTCAAAGGGGTTAGCCTTCTCGGAATTCTGGGCGCATTTTTCGAAATTTTCAAAGGGGTTAGCCTTCTCGGAATTCTGGGCGCATTTTTCGAAACTTTCAAAGGGGTTAGCCTTCTCGGAATTCTGGGCGCATTTTTCGAAATTTTGAAAGGGTTAGCCTTTTCTGAATTCTGAGCGCATTTTTCGAAATTTTCAAAGGGGTTAGCCTTCTCGGAATTCTGGGAGCATTTTTCGAAATTTTCAAAGGGGTTAGCCTTCTCGGAATTCTGGGCGCATTTTTCGAAATTTTGAAAGGGGTTAGCCTTCTCGGAATTCCGGGCGCATTTTTCGAAATGTTCAAAGGGGGTTAGCCTTCTCGGAATTCTGGGCGCATTTTTCGAAATTTTCAAAGGGGTTAGCCTTCTCGAAATTCCGGGCGCATTTTTCGAAATTTTCAAAGGGGTTAGCCTTCTCGGAATTCCGGGCGCATTTTTCGAAATTTTCAAAGGGGTTAGCCTTCTCGGAATTCTGGGCGCATTTTTCGAAATTTTCAAAGGGGTTAGCCTTCTGGGAATTCTGGGCGAATTTTTCGAAATCTTCAAAGCGGTTAGCCTTCTCGGAATTCTGGGCGCATTTTTCGAAATTTTCAAAGGGGTTAGCCTTCTCGGAATTCTGGGCGCATTTTTCGAAATTTTCAAAGGGGTTAGCCTTCTCGGAGTTCCGGGCGCATTTTTCGAAATTTTCAAAGGGGTTAGCCTTATCGGAATTCTGGGGGCATTTTTCGAAATTTTCAAAGGGGTTAGCCTTCTCGGAATTCTGGGCGCATTTTCGAAATTTTCAAAGGGGTTAGCCTTCTCGGAATTCTGGGCGCATTTTCTAAATTTTCAAAGGGGTTAGCCTTCTCGGAATTCTGGGCGCATTTTTCGAAATTTTCAAAGGGGTTAGCCTTCTGGGAATACTGGGCGAATTTTTCGAAATTTTCAAAGGTGTTAGCCTTCTCGGAATTCTGGGCGAATTTTTCGAAATTTTCAAAGGGGTTAGCCTTCTCGGAATTCTGGGGGCATTTTTCGAAATTTTCAAAGGGGTTAGCCTTCTCGGAATTCTGGGGGCATTTTTCGAAATTTTCAAAGGGGTTAGCCTTCTCGGAATTCTGGGAGGATTTTTCGAAATTTTCAAATGGGTTAGCCTTCTCGGAATTCTGGGAGCATTTTTCGAAATTTTCAAAGGGGTTAGCCTTCTCGGAATTCTGGGGGCATTTTTCGAAATTTTCAAAGGAGTTAGCCTTCTCGGAATTCTGGGCGCATTTTTCGAAATTGTCAAAGGGGTTAGCCTTCTCGGAATTCTGGGCGATATTTTCGAAATTGTCAAAGGGGTTAGCCTTCTCGGAATTCTGGGCACAATTTTCAAAGGGGTTAGCCTTCTCGGAATTCTGGGCGCATTTTTCGAAATTTTCAAAGGGGTTAGACTTCTCGGAATTCTGGGCGAATTTTTCGAAATTTTCAAAGGGGTTAGCCTTCTCGGAATCTGGGGGCATTTTTCGAAATTTTCAAAGGGGTTAGCCTTCTCGGAATTCTTGGAGCATTTTTCGAAATTTTCAAAGGGGTTAGCCTTCTCGGAATTCTGGGCGCATTTTTCGAAATTTTCAAAGGGGTTAGCCTTCTCAAAATTCTGGTTGCATTTTTCGAAATTTTGAAAGTGGTTAGCCTTCCCGGAATTCTGGGCGAATTTTTCGAAATTATCAAAGGGGTTATAGCCTTCTCGGAATTCTGGGCGCATTTTTCGAAATTTTCAAAGGGGTTAGCCTTCTCGGAATTCTGGGCGCATTTTTCGAAATTTTCAAAGGGGTTAGCATTCTCGGAATTCTGGGCGCATTTTTCGAAATTTTCAAAGGTGTTAGCCTTCTCGGAATTCTGGGCGAATTTTTCGAAATTTTCAAAGGGGTTAGCCTTCTCAGAATTCTGGGGGCATTTTTCGAAATTTTCAAAGGGGTTAGCCTTCTCGGAATTCTGGGCGCATTTTCGAAAGGGTTAGCCTCCTCGGAATTCTGGGCGCATTTTTCGAAATTTTCAAAGGGGTTAGCGTCCTCGGAATTCTGGGCGCATTTTTCGAAATTTTCATATTGGTTAGCCTCCTCGGAATTCTGGGCGCATTTTTCTAAATTTTCAAAGGGGTTAGCCTCCTCGGAATTCTGGGCGCATTTTTCTAAATTTTCAAAGGGGTTAGCCTTCTCGGAATTCTGGGCGCATTTTTCGAAATTTTCAAAGGGGTTAGCCTTCTCGGAATTCTGGGCGCATTTTTCGAAATTTTCAAAGGGGTTAGTCTTCTCGGAATTCTGGGCGCATTTTTCGAAATTTTCAAAGAGGTTAGCCTTCTCGGAATTCTGGGCGCATTTTTCGAAATTTTCAAAGGGGTTAGCCTTCTCGGAATTCTGGGCGCATTCTTCGAAATTTTGAAAGGGGTTAGCCTTCTCGGAATTCTGGGCGCATTTTTCGAAATTTTCAAAAGGGTTAGCCTCCTCGGAATTCTGGGCGCATTTTTCGAATTTTTCAAAGGGGTTGGCGTCCTCGGAATTCTGGGCGCATTTTTCGAAATTTTCATAGGGGTTAGCCTTCTCGGAATTCTGGGCGCATGTTTACAAATTTTTAAAGGGGTTAGCCTTCTCGGAATTCTGGGCGCATTTTTCGAAATTTTCAAAGGTGTTAGCATTCTGGGAATTCTGGGCGAATTTTTCGAAATTTTCAAAGGGGTTAGCCTTCTCGGAATTCTGGGGGCATTTTTCGAAATTTTCAAAGGGGTTAGCCTTCTCGGAATTCTGGGCGCATTTTTCGAAATTTTCAAAGGGGTTAGCCTTCTAGGAATTCTGGGCGAATTTTTCGAAATCTTCAAAGCGGTTAGCCTTCTCGGAATTCTGGGCGCATTTTTCGAAATTTTCAAAGGGGTTAGCCTTCTCGGAATTCTGGGCGCATTTTTCGAAATTTTCAAAGGGGTTAGCCTTCTCGGAATTCTGGGCGCATTTTTCGAAATTTTCAAAGGGGTTAAGCCTTCTCGGAATTCTGGGCACATTTTTCGAAATTTTCAAAAGGGTTAACCTTCTCGGAATTGTGGGCGCTTTTTTCGAAATTTTCAAAGGGGTTAGCCTTCTCGGAATTCGGGGCGCATTTTTCGAAATTTTCAAAGGGGTTAGCCTTCTCGGAATTCTGGGCGAATTTTTCGAAATTTTCAAAGGGGTTAGCCTTCTCTGAATTCTGGGCGCATTTCTCGAAATTTTCAAAGGGGTTAGCCTTCTCGGAATTCTGGGCGCATTTTTCGAAACTTTCAAAGGGGTTAGCCTTCTCGGAATTCTGGGCGCATTTTTCGAAATTTTGAAAGGGTTAGCCTTTTCTGAATTCTGAGCACATTTTTCGAAATTTTCAAAGGGGTTAGCCTTCTCGGAATTCTGGGAGGATTTTTCGAAATTTTCAAAGGGGTTAGCCTTCTCGGAATTCTGGGAGCATTTTTCGAAACTTTCAAAGGGGTTAGCCTTCTCGGAATTCTGGGCGCATTTTTCGAAATTTTCAAAGGGGTTAGACTTCTCGGAATTCTGGGCGAATTTTTCGAAATTTTCAAAGGGGTTAGCCTTCTCGGAATCTGGGGGCATTTTTCGAAATTTTCAAAGGGGTTAGCCTTCTCGGAATTCTTGGAGCATTTTTCGAAATTTTCAAAGGGGTTAGCCTTCTCGGAATTCTGGGCACTTTTTTCGAAATTTTCAAAGGGGTTAGCCTTCTCGGAATTCTGGGCGCATTTTTCGAAATTTTCAAAGGGGTTAGCCTTCTAGGAATTCTGGGCGAATTTTTCGAAATCTTCAAAGCGGTTAGCCTTCTCGGAATTCTGGGCGCATTTTTCGAAATTTTCAAAGGGGTTAGCCTTCTCGGAATTCTGGGCGCATTTTTCGAAATTTTCAAAGGGGTTAGCCTTCTCGGAATTCTGGGCGCATTTTTCGAAATTTTCAAAGGGGTTAAGCCTTCTCGGAATTCTGGGCACATTTTTCGAAATTTTCAAAAGGGTTAACCTTCTCGGAATTGTGGGCGCTTTTTTCGAAATTTTCAAAGGGGTTAGCCTTCTCGGAATTCGGGGCGCATTTTTCGAAATTTTCAAAGGGGTTAGCCTTCTCGGAATTCTGGGGGCATTTTTCGAAATTTTCAAAGGGGTTAGCCTTCTCGGAATTCTGGGCGCATTTTTCGAAATTTTCAAAGGGGTTAGCCTTCTAGGAATTCTGGGCGAATTTTTCGAAATCTTCAAAGCGGTTAGCCTTCTCGGAATTCTGGGCGCATTTTTCGAAATTTTCAAAGGGGTTAGCCTTCTCGGAATTCTGGGCGCATTTTTCGAAATTTTCAAAGGGGTTAGCCTTCTCGGAATTCTGGGCGCATTTTTCGAAATTTTCAAAGGGGTTAAGCCTTCTCGGAATTCTGGGCACATTTTTCGAAATTTTCAAAAGGGTTAACCTCCTCGGAATTCTGGGCGCATTTTTCGAATTTTTCAAAGGGGTTGGCGTCCTCGGAATTCTGGGCGCATTTTTCGAAATTTTCATAGGGGTTAGCCTTCTCGGAATTCTGGGCGCATGTTTACACATTTTTAAAGGGGTTAGCCTTCTCGGAATTCTGGGCGCATTTTTCGAAATTTTCAAAGGTGTTAGCATTCTGGGAATTCTGGGCGAATTTTTCGAAATTTTCAAAGGGGTTAGCCTTCTCGGAATTCTGGGGGCATTTTTCGAAATTTTCAAAGGGGTTAGCCTTCTCGGAATTCTGGGCGCATTTTTCGAAATTTTCAAAGGGGTTAGCCTTCTAGGAATTCTGGGCGAATTTTTCGAAATCTTCAAAGCGGTTAGCCTTCTCGGAATTCTGGGCGCATTTTTCGAAATTTTCAAAGGGGTTAGCCTTCTCGGAATTCTGGGCGCATTTTTCGAAATTTTCAAAGGGGTTAGCCTTCTCGGAATTCTGGGCGCATTTTTCGAAATTTTCAAAGGGGTTAAGCCTTCTCGGAATTCTGGGCACATTTTTCGAAATTTTCAAAAGGGTTAACCTTCTCGGAATTGTGGGCGCTTTTTTCGAAATTTTCAAAGGGGTTAGCCTTCTCGGAATTCGGGGCGCATTTTTCGAAATTTTCAAAGGGGTTAGCCTTCTCGGAATTCTGGGCGAATTTTTCGAAATTTTCAAAGGGGTTAGCCTTCTCGGAATCTGGGGGCATTTTTCGAAATTTTCAAAGGGGTTAGCCTTCTCGGAATTCTTGGAGCATTTTTCGAAATTTTCAAAGGGGTTAGCCTTCTCGGAATTCTGGGCGCATTTTTCGAAATTTTCAAAGGGGTTAGCCTTCTCGGAATTCTGGGCGCATTTTTCGAAATTTTCAAAGGGGTTAGAATTCTAGGAATTCTGGGCGAATTTTTCGAAATCTTCAAAGCGGTTAGCCTTCTCGGAATTCTGGGCGCATTTTTCGAAATTTTCAAAGGGGTTAGCCTTCTCGGAATTCTGGGCGCATTTTTCGAAATTTTCAAAGGGGTTAGCCTTCTCGGAATTCTGGGCGCATTTTTCGAAATTTTCAAAGGGGTTAAGCCTTCTCGGAATTCTGGGCACATTTTTCGAAATTTTCAAAAGGGTTAACCTTCTCGGAATTGTGGGCGCTTTTTTCGAAATTTTCAAAGGGGTTAGCCTTCTCGGAATTCGGGGCGCATTTTTCGAAATTTTCAAAGGGGTTAGCCTTCTCGGAATTCTGGGAGCATTTTTCGAAATTTTCAAAGGGGTTAGCCTTCTCGGAATTCTGGGTGCATTTTTCGAAATTTTCAAAGGGGTTAGGCTTCTCGGAATTCTGGGCGCATTTTTCGAAACTTTCAAAGGGGTTAGCCTTCTCGGAATTCTGGGCGCATTTTTCGAAATTTTGAAAGGGTTAGCCTTTTCTGAATTCTGAGCGCATTTTTCGAAATTTTCAAAGGGGTTAGCCTTCTGGGAATTCTGGGCGAATTTTTCGAAATCTTCAAAGGGGTTAGCCTTCTCGGAAGTCTGGGCGCATTTTTCGAAATTTTCATAGGTGTTAGCCTTCTCGGAATTCTGGGCGAATTTTTCGAAATTTTCAAAGGGGTTAGACTTCTCGGAATTCTGGGGGCATTTTTCGAAATTTTAAAAGGGGTCAGCCTTCTCGGAATTCTGGGCGCATTTTCGAAATTTTCAAAGGGGTTAGCCTTCTCGGAATTCTGGGAGGATTTTTCGAAATTTTCAAAGGGGTTAGCCTTCTCGGAATTCCGGGCGCATTTTTCGAAATGTTCAAAGGGGTTAGCCTTCTCGGAATTCTGGGCGCATTTTTCGAAATTTTCAAAGGGGTTAGCCTTCTCGGAATTCCGGGCGCATTTTTCGAAATTTTCAAAGGGGTTAGCCTTCTCGAAATTCCGGGCGCATTTTTCGAAATTTTCAAAGGGGTTAGCCTTCTCGGAATTCCGGGCGCATTTTTCGAAATTTTCAAAGGGGTTAGCCTTCTCAGAATTCTGGGCGCATTTTTCGAAATTTTCAAAGGGGTTAGCCTTCTGGGAATTCTGGGCGAATTTTTCGAAATCTTCAAAGCGGTTAGCCTTCTCGGAATTCTGGGCGCATTTTTCGAAATTTTCAAAGGGGTTAGCCTTCTCGGAATTCTGGGCGCATTTTTCGAAATTTTCAAAGATGTTAACCTTCTCGGAATTGTGGGCGCTTTTTTCGAAATTTTCAAAGGGGTTAGCCTTCTCGGAATTCGGGGCGCATTTTTCGAAATTTTCAAAGGGGTTAGCCTTCTCGGAATTCTGGGCGAATTTTTCGAAATTTTCAAAGGGGTTAGCCTTCTCGGAATTCTGGGCGCATTTTTCGAAATTTTCAAAGGGGTTAGCATTCTCGGAATTCTGGGCGCATTTTTCGAAACTTTCAAAGGGGTTAGCCTTCTCGGAATTCTGGGCGCATTTTTCGAAATTTTGAAAGGGTTAGCCTTTTCTGAATTCTGAGCGCATTTTTCGAAATTTTCAAAGGGGTTAGCCTTCTCGGAATTCTGGGAGCATTTTTCGAAATTTTCAAAGGGGTTAGCCTTCTCGGAATTCTGGGCGCATTTTTCGAAATTTTGAAAGGGGTTAGCCTTCTCGGAATTCCGGGCGCATTTTTCGAAATGTTCAAAAGGGGTTAGCCTTCTCGGAATTCTGGGCGCATTTTTCGAAATTTTCAAAGGGGTTAGCCTTCTCGAAATTCCGGGCGCATTTTTCGAAATTTTCAAAGGGGTTAGCCTTCTCGGAATTCCGGGCGCATTTTTCGAAATTTTCAAAGGGGTTAGCCTTCTCGGAATTCTGGGCGCATTTTTCGAAATTTTTAAAGGGGTTAGCCTTCTGGGAATTCTGGGCGAATTTTTCGAAATCTTCAAAGCGGTTAGCCTTCTCGGAATTCTGGGCGCATTTTTCGAAATTTTCAAAGGGGTTAGCCTTCTCGGAATTCTGGGCGCATTTTTCGAAATTTTCAAAGGGGTTAGCCTTCTCGGAGTTCCGGGCGCATTTTTCGAAATTTTCAAAGGGGTTAGCCTTATCGGAATTCTGGGGGCATTTTTCGAAATTTTCAAAGGGGTTAGCCTTCTCGGAATTCTGGGCGCATTTTCGAAATTTTCAAAGGGGTTAGCCTTCTCGGAATTCTGGGCGCATTTTCTAAATTTTCAAAGGGGTTAGCCTTCTCGGAATTCTGGGCGCATTTTTCGAAATTTTCAAAGGGGTTAGCCTTCTGGGAATACTGGGCGAATTTTTCGAAATTTTCAAAGGTGTTAGCCTTCTCGGAATTCTGGGCGAATTTTTCGAAATTTTCAAAGGGGTTAGCCTTCTCGGAATTCTGGGGGCATTTTTCGAAATTTTCAAAGGGGTTAGCCTTCTCGGAATTCTGGGGGCATTTTTCGAAATTTTCAAAGGGGTTAGCCTTCTCGGAATTCTGGGAGGATTTTTCGAAATTTTCAAATGGGTTAGCCTTCTCGGAATTCTGGGAGCATTTTTCGAAATTTTCAAAGGGGTTAGCCTTCTCGGAATTCTGGGGGCATTTTTCGAAATTTTCAAAGGAGTTAGCCTTCTCGGAATTCTGGGCGCATTTTTCGAAATTGTCAAAGGGGTTAGCCTTCTCGGAATTCTGGGCGATATTTTCGAAATTGTCAAAGGGGTTAGCCTTCTCGGAATTCTGGGCACAATTTTCAAAGGGGTTAGCCTTCTCGGAATTCTGGGCGCATTTTTCGAAATTTTCAAAGGGGTTAGCCTTCTCGGAATTCTGGGCGCATTTTTCGAAATTTTCAAAGGGGTTAGCCTTCTCGGAATTCTGGGTGCATTTTTCGAAATTTTCAAAGGGGTTAGGCTTCTCGGAATTCTGGGCGCATTTTTCGAAACTTTCAAAGGGGTTAGCCTTCTCGGAATTCTGGGCGCATTTTTCGAAATT
Organism: Ectobius pallidus; assembly: GCA_964059195.1. Classification (NCBI taxonomy): domain Eukaryota; kingdom Metazoa; phylum Arthropoda; class Insecta; order Blattodea; family Ectobiidae; genus Ectobius; species Ectobius pallidus. Next base: position 142,637,058 of record CAXKWD010000008.1, read on the forward strand.
TTGAAAGGGTTAGCCTTTTCTGAATTCTGAGCGCATTTTTCGAAATTTTCAAAGGGGTTAGCCTTCTGGGAATTCTGGGCGAATTTTTCGAAATCTTCAAAGGGGTTAGCCTTCTCGGAAGTCTGGGCGCATTTTTCGAAATTTTCAAAGGTGTTAGCCTTCTCGGAATTCTGGGCGAATTTTTCGAAATTTTCAAAGGGGTTAGACTTCTCGGAATTCTGGGGGCATTTTTCGAAATTTTAAAAGGGGTTAGCCTTCTCGGAATTCTGGGCGCATTTTCGAAATTTTCAAAGGGGTTAGCCTTCTCGGAATTCTGGGAGGATTTTTCGAAATTTTCAAAGGGGTTAGCCTTCTCGGAATTCTGGGCGCATTTTTCGAAATTTTCAAAGGGGTTAGCCTTCTCGGAATTCTGGGCGCATTTTTCGAAATTTTCAAAGGGGTTAACCTTCTCGGAATTGTGGGCGCTTTTTTCGAAATTTTCAAAGGGGTTAGCCTTCTCGGAACTCGGGGCGCATTTTTCGAAATTTTCAAAGGGGTTAGCCTTCTCGGAATTCTGGGCGAATTTTTCGAAATTTTCAAAGGGGTTAGCCTTCTCGGAATTCTGGGCGCATTTTTCGAAATTTTCAAAGGGGTTAGCCTTCTCGGAATTCTGGGCGCATTTTTCGAAACTTTCAAAGGGGTTAGCCTTCTCGGAATTCTGGGCGCATTTTTCGAAATTTTGAAAGGGTTAGCCTTTTCTGAATTCTGAGCGCATTTTTCGAAATTTTCAAAGGGGTTAGCCTTCTCGGAATTCTGGGAGCATTTTTCGAAATTTTCAAAGGGGTTAGCCTTCTCGGAATTCTGGGGGCATTTTTCGAAATTTTCAAAGGGGTTAGCCTTCTGGGAATACTGGGCGAATTTTTCGAAATTTTCAAAGGTGTTAGTTAGCCTTCTCGGAATTCTGGGCGAATTTTTCGAAATTTTCAAAGGGGTTGGCCTTCTCGGAATTCTGGGGGCATTTTTCGAAATTTTCAAAGGGGTTAGCCTTCTCGGAATTCTGGGGGCATTTTTCGAAATTTTCAAAGGGGTTAGCCTTCTCGGAATTCTGGGAGGATTTTTCGAAATTTTCAAATGGGTTAGCCTTCTCGGAATTCTGGGAGCATTTTTCGAAATTTTCAAAGGGGTTAGACTTCTCGGAATTCTGGGGGCATTTTTCGAAATTTTCAAAGGGGTTAGCCTTCTCGGAATTCTGGGCGCATTTTTCGAAATTGTCAAAGGGGTTAGCCTTCTCGGAATTCTGGGCGATATTTTCGAAATTGTCAAAGGGGTTAGCCTTCTCGGAATTCTGGGCGCATTTTTCGAAATTTTCAAAGGGGTTAGCCTTCTCGGAATTCTGGGCGCATTTTTCGAAATTTTCAAAGGGGTTAGCCTTCTCGGAATTCTGGGTGCATTTTTCGAAATTTTCAAAGGGGTTAGGCTTCTCGGAATTCTGGGCGCATTTTTCGAAACATTCAAAGGGGTTAGCCTTCTCGGAAGTCTGGGCGCATTTTTCGAAATTTTGAAAGGGTTAGCCTTTTCTGAATTCTGAGCGCATTTTTCGAAATTTTCAAAGGGGTTAGCCTTCTCGGAATTCTGGGCGCATTTTCGAAATTTTCAAAGGGGTTAGCCTTCTCGGAATTCTGGGAGGATTTTTCGAAATTTTCAAAGGGGTTAGCCTTCTCGGAATTCTGGGCGCATTTTTCGAAATTTTCAAAGGGGTTAGCCTTCTCGGAATTCTGGGAGCATTTTTCGAAACTTTCAAAGGGGTTAGCCTTCTCGGAATTCTGGGCGCATTTTTCGAAATTTTCAAAGGGGTTAGACTTCTCGGAATTCTGGGCGAATTTTTCGAAATTTTCAAAGGGGTTAGCCTTCTCGGAATCTGGGGGCATTTTTCGAAATTTTCAAAGGGGTTAGCCTTCTCGGAATTCTTGGAGCATTTTTCGAAATTTTCAAAGGGGTTAGCCTTCTCGGAATTCTGGGCGCATTTTTCGAAATTTTCAAAGGGGTTAGCCTTCTCAAAATTCTGGTTGCATTTTTCGAAATTTTGAAAGTGGTTAGCCTTCCCGGAATTCTGGGCGAATTTTTCGAAATTATCAAAGGGGTTATAGCCTTCTCGGAATTCTGGGCGCATTTTTCGAAATTTTCAAAGGGGTTAGCCTTCTCGGAATTCTGGGCGCATTTTTCGAAATTTTCAAAGGGGTTAGCATTCTCGGAATTCTGGGCGCATTTTTCGAAATTTTCAAAGGTGTTAGCCTTCTCGGAATTCTGGGCGAATTTTTCGAAATTTTCAAAGGGGTTAGCCTTCTCAGAATTCTGGGGGCATTTTTCGAAATTTTCAAAGGGGTTAGCCTTCTCGGAATTCTGGGCGCATTTTCGAAAGGGTTAGCCTCCTCGGAATTCTGGGCGCATTTTTCGAAATTTTCAAAGGGGTTAGCGTCCTCGGAATTCTGGGCGCATTTTTCGAAATTTTCATATTGGTTAGCCTCCTCGGAATTCTGGGCGCATTTTTCTAAATTTTCAAAGGGGTTAGCCTTCTCGGAATTCTGGGCGCATTTTTCGAAATTTTCAAAGGGGTTAGCCTTCTCGGAATTCTGGGCGCATTTTTCGAAATTTTCAAAGGGGTTAGTCTTCTCGGAATTCTGGGCGCATTTTTCGAAATTTTCAAAGAGGTTAGCCTTCTCGGAATTCTGGGCGCATTTTTCGAAATTTTCAAAGGGGTTAGCCTTCTCGGAATTCTGGGCGCATTCTTCGAAATTTTGAAAGGGGTTAGCCTTCTCGGAATTCTGGGAGCATTTTTCGAAATTTTCAAAAGGGTTAGCCTCCTCGGAATTCTGGGCGCATTTTTCGAATTTTTCAAAGGGGTTGGCGTCCTCGGAATTCTGGGCGCATTTTTCGAAATTTTCATAGGGGTTAGCCTTCTCGGAATTCTGGGCGCATGTTTACAAATTTTTAAAGGGGTTAGCCTTCTCGGAATTCTGGGCGCATTTTTCGAAATTTTCAAAGGTGTTAGCATTCTGGGAATTCTGGGCGAATTTTTCGAAATTTTCAAAGGGGTTAGCCTTCTCGGAATTCTGGGGGCATTTTTCGAAATTTTCAAAGGGGTTAGCCTTCTCGGAATTCTGGGCGCATTTTTCGAAATTTTCAAAGGGGTTAGACTTCTCGGAATTCTGGGCGAATTTTTCGAAATTTTCAAAGGGGTTAGCCTTCTCGGAATCGGGGGGCATTTTTCGAAATTTTCAAAGGGGTTAGCCTTCTCGGAATTCTTGGAGCATTTTTCGAAATTTTCAAAGGGGTTAGCCTTCTCGGAATTCTGGGCGCATTTTT